>JAPDNY010000003.1:119818854-121060104 GCA_029375565.1 Gekko gecko | reverse complement strand
AGAAGAGAACTGCTTTCTCAGAACCTGAACATGGAGCATCTCACTGGCGATCATTCATCCATACACTGATATAATGTGCTATCATGGGCTGTTTACTGCTTGGTGGGATTGCCAGACAGCGCCTGGCAACCAGTGGGAGTTTTGGGTGGAGCACAGTCTAGCAGGAGAGGGGGGGGACCCCGAATCATAGTTTTCAAGTGATTCCTAGAGCTACCCTTTGCCACTTCCTGTATCAACTTTCAGTAAATAAACAAGGCTTTTTTTCTTAATTTTTCTCCCACCACTGTTTGGAACCTAACAGTAATGATGCCATCTACACCTTTGGACTAGGATCAGGGAAGCTTACTGGTTGACCTCAGGCCAGTCACATGCTGATAGCCAAACCTACCTCATAGAGTTGTTGTGAGCATACAATGAGGAGAGGGAAACTAAGCTATTCTGAATCCCCATTGAGAAGAAAAGGCAGGATAGAAATGAAGTAAAATAAATGAAATAAAAGACTCTTCAAAATAAGCCTAAGACTTTCAAAAGACTTGGTGCAACAGTCACAGGATTTCAAACAAACAGTAAACATACAAAGAATTTCAAAGGAAATCAAAAGAGTTTTGATAAGACTTACATCTTTTCTCTAGTAAATTTCCCACATGCCTACTGATTAGTTTTAATTCCTTCAGTTATAGGAAGAGTTGCAACAATCTCTCCTTATATATAATTAAGTAGTGGGGTGGCCCTTTCCAGCTCTCCAATTGGCTGTGCAATGCGCCCCATCAGCCATTGGCCCATCAGCTGCCACTCAAGAGTACTCGTGTGCATTTGGCCAGGTGTTGGGTCTGCTCTTCTTCCCCACCCACTCCCACCTCAGCCACTGTTCCCTTTCAGAATTACTGGCAAATGGCTGTCTCTCCCGATGAAGACACTTCTCATGCTTGGCTCCTCTGTGGAACTAACTTTTCCCTCAGTGGCTGCTGGTAGAAAGAAACCCTTTCCAGGCCTTTGTGAGGAACTCATTGGGACCCGTCCTGACTAGGGTTGCCATCTCCAGGTTGAGAAATTCCTGGATATTCTGTGTCTAAGGAAGCCAGTCTCAGGAAGCCAGAGTTTGGGGAGGGGAGAGGCCTCTGCTGAACAGAATGCCATAGAGCCCACCCTCCAAAGCAGTTATGTTCTCGGGGGGGGGAGAGACCTCTTGCCTGGAGTTCAGTCGTTATACACTGCAATCTTCAGGCTCCACCTGGAGGTTGGCTACCCTAGGCGTAGCAGTTAGTGCTTCAGAGCAGGGTCTGCCAGGCAGAGATCAGTTCCCCTATGGCATATACCCTGCTGAGTCATTCCCCTCCCCAAATGCTGCTCTCCATAGGATCCACCCCCAACTCTCCAGGTATTTCCCTACTCAGAGCTAGCAACCCTACTTGCCCCTCAGTGCCTGTTGCTAGGCAACCAAGCTTGATTCTGTCAGTAAAAGGCCCTTTCCATGCCTATTTTGGCCTTTGGGAGAAAACTCATTGGGGACAGTCCTGACGACTGTTGCCAGCTCCAGATAGGGAAATTCCTGGAGATTTTATGGTACAGTCTATGATATCTGGCGATCTTCAGGCTCCATCTGGAGATTGGTTGCCTGAGGTGTAGCAGGCAGCACTTCAGAGCACGGTCTGCTATACCCAGGTTCTTGCTGTGGAAGCTGAATGGGTGATTTTGGAGCAGTCACAGACTTTCAGCCTAACCAACCTCACAGGGTTTTTGTGCGAGTCAAAAGGGGGAGAAGAGAATGATGTAAGCTGCTTTGATCCCCATTGCAGAGAAAAACTGTACCTTTCCTCTTGGGAACCACTGTTGCCAATCTCCAGGTGAGGGCTGGAGATCACTCAGAATTACAACTACTCTCCAAATGGCAGAGATCAGTTCCCCTGGAGAAAATGGTGGACTCAGCATACCCTGCTGAGATGGCCCTCCTATGACAGCCAATGTGACATAGCAGTCAGGGCTTCAGAGCACAGTAGAGGCTGCAGTTGTGGGGGGGAGATAGAAAGCTGAAGAGTGAGGGGTAGATAGCAGCAGGTTGATGCTTGGCTGGGGAGGAGATAGAGTTTGCCAACTCCAGATTGGGAAATTCCTGGAGACTTGAGGAGTGGAGCCTGGAGACGGTGGGGTTTGAGGAGGGGTGAAACCTCAGACAGGTACAATGCCATAGACTCCATCCTCCAAACCAGCCATTCCCTCCTGGAGAACCATTGTTGCCAATCTGGGGAACTGTTGTTGCCAGTCTCCAGGGGAGGGGTGGAGATCACTCAAAATTACAATTCCTCTTTAGGTAGCAGAGCTCAGTTCCTCTGGAGAAAATGGTGGACTATGTGTCATTATACCCTGCTGAGGTCGCCACAGCAAATTGTTGCTGAGCTCGTTGTTTTTATTTCCACAATGGGCCTTATTCCTAGTAGACTTCCCGTTACAGTAAATTGTTTTTTTTTTTTCAAAAATGTATTCTGCCTTTCTTTATCAAGACAGTTTATAATCACAATCATATTAAAAATCAAATGTAATAAGAAGCACACTGTACATGATAACAGTATAAAAATAAAATCAAGTCTGAAAAATTAACAGAAAAGCTTATTATGATAACAGAATGTCCAAAAGCATTCAAGCAAAGGAACAGCTCCGAACTACAGCTCTAAAATGTCTAAGTTCCGCAAAAGGTCTCTACAATTTGCTGTAACTCAATAAAGCCACTTTGATGAGGGTACCACTCCCAGTTACCACAATACAGTATTAAATGTTCCATTAGCTAACACAGCCTCTTTCACCATTTCAAATCATCTTGCAGAAGTATTAGCTTCTTACAAAGCAATCCTAAACAGAGTTACACCCTTATAAGTTCATTGACTTTAATGGACTTAGAAGGGTGTAACTCTCCTTAGGACTGCAGTTTTAGAAAACGAATTGACCAAAAAGTAATTTTGACTTGAGTTATCTAGATTTTATTGCTTCATCCTCAATTTCCAGCTTTATAAATTTGTTTGCCATTTAAAGTTATGATGCACTATTAGGCATTTATGTGACAGTCTGCAGATGTACCATGGGACAAATTTACACTAACATCAGAAGTGTTTTCTTAAGGTAACTTTTTTTTTTAAAGCAGAAGGGGAGATATATCATAAACCTAATCCCAAAAGCAGACCCAGTTTATATTTCCTTGTTAAAATTATGTGATATTCTATAATCTCGACATTAAAACTAGTTGCCTTAAAATTAAAAAATATAGAGTATGTTTAAATTGGTTTTAATTCCAGAATTAAAATTATATTGTTCTATTGTATCAAAACAAAGCAAAACAAAACTCCAGTGGTACCTTAAGGACTAACAACAATTATTCATACATATCTGCATACTTCCAACTACCACCTGGAGCATACAAAACAATCCATAGTAAACAGTCAAGCACTGAGTTACAATCATATTGGCTACGATTCCTCTTACAGGGACTCTTACATGGAAAATTTACAAAAAGCACTTCCCATATCAAAGTCTGAAAACTGATTTCTTTTCATAGCATCTAAAGAAGTGGGCTCTGACTTACAAAATCACTTGCTGTAATAAATGTTGTTAGTAGGGCTGTGCGCTTAGTATATACCAAGCCGAATAAATACCCCCAAAATCCTTTATTGGTATGGGGGGGGGTATTTATTCTGATTCGGCTACTGACCTAGCTGAGCCTGAATAAAAGCCGATACTATTTGGCTTTTATTCGGGCTCACCTTCACTAGCCAAAGCTCCACAAGTTCACCCACCTTCTGGGTGAACTCATGCCACTTCCAGGTTATTCATGCACAGCTTGGCTTTGCAAAAGCCATTTAAAGGGAAAGTTCCCTTTAATTGCTGCAGCGCAATTCTACAAGTCAAGCATTTAAACTTTAAATACCTTCCCTTCCCTCCCCAAGTCACGCCGCACAGCAGCACACCTCAGTGAGTGACGGGAAGGCATTTAAAGAGACCATGGTCTATTTACATGCCTTCCTTTTACTTGCTGAGGCATGCTGCCACTGTGGCATAACACAGGGAAGGAAGGAAAAGTATTTAGAGACTTTAAATACCTAACCTTACCTTCCCTCTTCAAGGGAAGGGAATTTTAATTTAAATGCCTTCCTTTCACTGACTGAGGTGTGCTGGCTTCGCGGCATGACTAGAGAGAAAAGGGTTTAAATACCTTCTCTTCCATCCCTGAGTTCCACCACAGCAACAACATGCCTCAGTAAGTGAAGGGAATTTTCCAAAGCGACCATGGTCTCTTCTTCCCTTCCCTATGTTATATATTAGGCCTAGAATATTCCAGGACTATCAACCAGAGACTGGCTGAGCTTGGAGCTCCAGAACAATAGCCCACCAGGACTCTGGAAGTGACCAATGAGAAACTTATATTATGTAAATAGCCTATCATTGGGGGTGGGGCGTGTTTGGGGGTGGGTTTTGCATGCTATTTAAACAGGGCTGTTGCCCTGGTAAGCCAGACTTATTCCTGAAATCACTAAATAAAGTAGAGCTGTTCACTGCAATGAGTCATGAACCCAGTATTTAACAGCCTCCCTGAGTCACACCACAGTGGCAGCATGACTCAGCAAGTGAAGGGAAGGCTTTAAATGCCTTCCCTTCACTAGCTGAGGCATGCCACTGCTGCAGCATGGCTTAGGGTGGGAAGGTATTTAAAGAGACTTTAAATACCTTCCCTTCCCTCCCTGAGTCACACCATGGTGGCAGTGGCATGCCTCAGCGAGTAAAGGGAAGGCATTTAAACTTATCAGCTGACGGGCAGATCCATCACACTGTTTGGTTTAAATAGGAGGAAGCCGTTCCAGTGCTCCCTCTGTTCTGGAGCTGGGGGAGCAAAATGAAAGGGTTTAATGGCTTCTTGCCATGTAAAGGGAGCTTTGCCAAATATATTTGATATATACCAATATTTGGGGGGGGGGGGTTGTATACACAAACTCGAAAAATACAGATTTTTTGTGTACACCCTTAGTTGTTAGCCCTTACCACTGTTTCATTTTGATCTTATTTATTCTGTTGTATTTAGATCTTAAATAAAGCAGGTGTCTAGTGGCAACTTAAAGACAAACAATATTTGTTCCAGTATACACTTTTGTTAGAGTTCATTTTATCAGATGGCTGATTCACGAAAGCTTATACTGAAATACATTTTGTTCATCCCCAAAGTGCCGCTGAACTTCTGTTTCATTTTGCTGCTACAGACTTAACACGGTTACCCCATCTGGAATCAGTCTTCAAAGGACCACTCAAAGCAGCTTAGAATAAATCCTCAAAACATAGACAACTAAATAATGGAAATTTAAAATAAATACCAAAAGCAACTGATATACAAAGACAGTCAAAGCTCAAAAGTTGCAGCCTTCTTTAAAAATCGCTTTAAAATGGCACAGAATAGAAAAGCACATTCTTCTAAAAGATCATAAAAATCAATCGGACACCTCAAATAGACCTCTAATGGAACCCACTACAAATAAAGTATGAAAAAAAAAATCAGACTGAATGTTACACCAACATTTTTTAAAAAACTTCATTAAAAGATTTTGAATGGAACTGGCATTAAGTAGTTATATTTTCTTTTGCTTCCCATGAGACCTATAAGACATCTCTTAAGTATTGCTAATCACCTTTAATTATCTCACCAAATACAAGATTTCATATTGCACAAACAACTTTTGGTTCCTAGAAATGCTTACTGATTCTCTTTAAATAAATGTCTTCCCAGAATCTGAAGTTCCAAACTGCCTGATCTTGTCTTTGAAGCAAAACTGATCCATTAGGAATCCTCTATTTTTATTTATGAACTTCATACAGAGTTGTAGATATTTGCCTTTAGTTCATTACTGATTCATTTATTAACTAGGAATAAGGCCTGTTGTGAGAATAAAGACAACGAGCTCTAGAAAGAGGCTGTAGGAGAGTGCCAAGGCTTTGGGCACGCAGCATCAATTTGCTGTGGCGACCTCCTCAAACCCCACCCTCTCCAGGCTCCACCCCTGAAATCCCCAGGATTTTGCCATCCTGGAGTTGGCAACCCCATTCCCCCCCAAGCTAACCATCAACCCACCGCCATCTGCCCCTCTGACTGCAGCTGACGTCTGCCCTCAGTCCTGGAGCTGAGTTGTAAATCTGAGTGATCTCCACCCCTCAACTGGAGATTGGCAACAATAGTTCCCCAGGAGAAAAGTGGCTGGGTCAGAGGGTGGAGTCTAGGGCATTGTACCTGTCTGAGGTCCAACCCCTCCTCAGACCTCACCCCCTGCAGGCTCCACCCCTCAAATCTTCAGGAATTTCCCAACCTGGAATTGGCAACGCCATCTCCTTGCCAGGCAAGCATCAACCTGCAATTATCTGCTCCTCTGATGTCAGGTGCCCGCCTCCCAGAGATCAGTTGTAATTCTGAGTGATGTCCATCCCTGACCTGGAGATTGTCAACAGCGGTTCCCCAGGAGGGAATGGCTGGGTGGGAGAAGAAGGAGATTGGATGTATACCCCGCTCTTCGCTCAGAATCTCACAGTGGCTTACAAAGTCCTTTCCCTTCCCCTCCCCACAACAGACACCCTGCAAGGTAGGCGGGGCAGAGAGAGCTGTGACAGGAAGTGCTCTTTCAAGGACAGCTCTGACAGAACTATGGCCTGGGCAAGGTCCTCAAAGCTGGCTCGACCAGAGTAGAGTCTGCACACTTAACCACTACAGTAAAGTGGCTCTCACTGGGGGGTGGAGTCTCTGGCATCGCACCTGTCCAAGGTCCCACCCCTCCTCAAACCTCACCCTCTCCAGGCTGCATCCCTCAAAGATCCAGGAATATCCAGGAATTTCCGAGCTGGAGTTGGCAAGCCGATGTCCTTCCCAGGCAATCATCAACCTACCTTTATTTCCCCCTCACTCTTCAGCTCCCATGGGTGTATCTTATTCACCACCTCCATGTTATCGTCACAACAACCCTGTGATGTAGATAGGTTAGGTTGAAAGAGACAGTGATTGGGCCAAGGTCACCCAGCAGACTTCAGTGGCAGAGTGGGGATTGGAACTTGAGTCTCCCAGATCCCAGTCCAACAGTAAGTCCTGTACCATACTGACTGTCAAAATGCTGAGAAACCTGTGAACTTCTGCCAAAAATGTTTTGAAAAGTAATATCTGGCAACATCTGGGCCCATTGGACTGAGGCCATGCTACACAGGAGACATAGGGAAGGGCGTTTATTCTTCTGTACCATTTTCCTCAGTCTCAAATGCCCCCAATGTGTTTTTTGCAACTTGAACATTTCCCCTATCAGGCAAATAGCAGTCCCAAGGGGCCATGTGGGGTTATGAAAATGGTGCAGAAAGGTGGGTTTTTTTAATGCTTTAATCGTGTTCTTAACTGGCTCCTCTATCCAGCAAGTGATGCTTATTAACATCTTTAAAAATGCCGAGGTGATCCAGTCACTCAGCTCAGAGCATCTCATCTAGTTTGGTGTTCAAACGAAGCTGCCTCGGCTTGCCGGTTTTTGAAGAAATTGTTCTGGATCAGTGCCCCCGGGTGTGGGTGGGTGAGCGGTGGCAGTGGCGAGTGAGGCACTGGGGAGGGTAAGCGAGGTGGCAGGTGGCTGGTGCAGGCCAGGCCGCTGCGTTGGCAGCACCTCTCGGCCTGGCTGGAGCATGCCTGCACCATCATCGTCAAGCGGGGCCAGGCCCTGGAGGTCATTCCCATGGGGCATTGGGGGCGGGCACTGTGTGTCTCCACTGCCACTGGCCCCCGGGTGCAGGCAGGTGGGCAGGCGAGCAGTGGCAGCAATTGAGGTGCTGGGGAGGGTGAGCGAGGCAGCCAGCGGCTGGTGCAGGCTGGGGCCAGGTGGGTCGCTGACTTGGCGGCGCATCTTGATCTAGCTGGAGTGTGCCTGCTCTGTTACCATCGAGCGGGGCCAGGCCCTGGAGGTCATCCCTGTGGGGCATTGGGGGTGGGCACTGTGTGTTTCCAGTGCCACTGTCCCCCTGGGTGCAGGTGGGTGAGCGAGCAGCAGCAGCAACTGAGGCACTGTGGTGGGTGAGCAAGGCACCAGGCACCTGGTCTGTGGGGGGGAGCTCTGTCAGGCTTCTTCCAGGCCTGCGGAGAGTCGTGTCCACTCCTCCATGGGCTCAGAGGACAGTGAGTGCAAGACAGCGCCCACCGCCTCTGTGAGTGGGTGGGCAGGATGGAGCCACACAGCCTTTGGCTGTCTGAGTGACAGACAGGTCATGGAGCCAAAGGCTGTGGGAGCGTGTGAAACATTGAGGCAAGAGGGACACGAAAACTCAAATTTAATAAGGAGAGATGTATATCCTACAACTGTTAGCGTAAAAAGATTCCTAGAACAGCCCACAAATCAAAGATGCAAAACAATAAGAACTAAAAAAACTTTTTTAAAAAATAGCAGCCTAAAAATAATAAAAAAGAAACAAACACACACCTGCACATTGGAGAAAAATGAAAAGAAGTAATCTCTATCTTTATTTTTATTAACATTCTACCTTTTCCCTACATAACTCAGAATAAAATGCATTAACCAGAGGTGTCCCATCAGGCAGTGACCAGACTGAGGCTGTGGTCACACAGTCATTTTGATCGGGTTTCATCGCTGTTCCCTCTCACATTTAAAATTGCTGATCAGGCACCCACATCCATCTCCCAACCAAAGTGGGCTCACTCGCGGTTCCCTAGCGAATTTTCCTACCCCTGGAAAATCAAGTACTTTCCGGATATTTGCCCTTTGAATCAGCAATTTCGCTGATCTAGACAGCCATCTCTCGCAATGATCGCAAATAGGTCGTCTGCACGTCCTTCTCACAATTTTTTTATCCCCAAGCTTCTGTCATTGTGCGCATGAGCAACCATGCAGTGAATAAATTCAATGTATAAATGTTCAAGTGCACATATAGACTCAAGTGCTCAGTTGTAGGTCACCATTTAATTTTGTTAGCTGTTGGGGGGGGACCTGCAAAAACAAGGGAGTACAGCAAGTTCCAGTGGGAGCAGTGATTTGGCCATGTGTATATCCGCGTGCGCAAAACCAAGCCACACGGCCGCTTGGGCAGCATAGCTACCTGGACAGTGCCCAGAGCCTCGTTGCGCAATGCAAGCAATTCAGGGAGGGATGTGTGATCATCCCAACCCCCCCCCCAAAAAAAAATATTCCCGATCAAATCTATAGTGGGAACAAATTGGGATAAGCTTGCCGTGTGACCACAGCCTGATACTGGCTTAGGTTCAGCGAGATTGGTGCATCAGCTATCTTCAGACTATACAGTCATATTGTTGAGGGTACCCTTGACACCCACCTGAGACTGAGCGGTGTGGGAACAGTGGCTGATCACCCTACAAAGTTGCATGGGGAAACCACAACAAAAATATGATCTGGCAGAGGGAATCAGGAGGGCAATTACAGGGTTAAACCAATGAAGGAAATAGGGAAATATGATGCTGGAGATATCATCCAGTAATCCAGGCCTTGGGGGACAGCCCACCCTCTTGGCAGAGCCAGGAAGCTGTGGAAGGACCTGTCTCCTCTTTAGGCTGGCCTTTAAAAGTCAGGAACAGGCTAATGAGGACAGACTGGTTTGGGTTACAGGTAGCAGAGGAGCCAACAGAGCGAAAAGAGGAGGATAGAAGTGAATCTGGAACCCCCTCTCGTTGCTAGCCAGTTTGGTATAGTGGTTAAGTGCGTGGACTCTAATCTGGGAGATTCCCCACTCCTCCACTTGCACCTGCTGATGTGACCTTGGGTCAGTCACAAGCTCTGGCACAGCTGTTGTTGAAAGAGCAGTTTGTGTTAGAGCTCTCTCAGCCCTACCTACCTCACAGGGTGTCTGTTGTGGGGAGGGGAAGAGAAAGGAGTTTGTAAGCCGCTCTGAGACTCCAAGTGAAGGGCGGGGTATAAATCCAATCTCTTCTTCTTCTTCTTCTTCTTCTTCTTCTTCTTCTTCTTCTACAGCTGAGGCCTTAAAAAGAGCTGACAAGTGGCCTGCTGTACAGGACATTAGACAGGTAGAAAGGAGGCTGAACACAGAACGTGACAAATATAAAGATGTATTTGAACTATATTAGGATTATCATGTAAAAAGAATACTGATGTCACAATAATATCATGATTATTTTTTGCACTGCTTTATCATTGCATATATGTGTATTGTTCATCTAGATGGCAAACACGGTACTGATGAATGGAAACTGAAGCAAATTTTAGAAATTTTCCAGTTAAACAGGAATTAAGGAGGAGTCAGATACAGTAAATTCCAGAACAATAAGAGGAACAGAATGGGAGAAATCCACTCATTCCTACAGTGGTTTCTCCACATATTGCAAAAGAGAAAACTATGGCCATTTTGTTGAACATACTGTGGTCCTTATTAAAAAGCCAATCACAGGCTGAGTTCAGACTGGCAGTCTGAAGCAAGAGGAAGTTGTGGCAAAAAAGCCCGGTCATACTGTGCAGACTGATGCTGGCGCATACCAGGGAGGAGGTGTGAGGGAGCATTCACACCGTTGGCCTGAAGGCACGGCTTTCTTTTTTGCTAATCTTTTTTGCATGAGCGCATATGTGCATAAGCACACAATCAAAATCGCGGATTTTAGCGTTCACACTTTGTTGATACACGGGATAGACACGCTTTCCAGGGTTTGATACCACTTTTACCAGGTATCTTTTAAAGGAGGTGTTACAAGACGGGTTGAGTATGGCTGGGGAACGCCGGACAGATGTGCCTGTGTAAACAGCCCCTTTAATCCAGTTGGGAAACATTGCTGAAACACGCCTATCTCAGGGCAAACTGCCAGTCTGAACTCAGCCACAATATAGCAAAATATAATTGGCTGCAATTATAGAATTCCAGCTCTCTGATTTTATCATTCTTGCAAAAACCTGATTAACACTATGTGGCAACTACTGATGTAATGTGGATATGCAGCTTATAGATACAAGGAAAACTATTTTTTCCGTGGCCACTGAACAGAAGGCAAAGATGTAGGTCACAGGAGAATATGTAAAGTCCCTAACTTGAAAGGTTTGGTTCTCAGTGTTTCATCACAAGCATCAGTAACTCCAAGGAGGAGTGCAAAAATGACAACAAATCACAAAAGCTCTGAAGAAATCTTATCCACTCATCAAACCATACAGAACTTTAACCTCCATATCACAGAAGTTCCTATGGAAACTGAAATATTTATATGCCTTCCTCTGTCGATAAAATCTCTTTGGCAAAAACGTAGCAGAAAACAAAACTGAAGATCTCATTATCAATTCCTACCCCAACTCAACTATGGAAAATCTTGCTTGACAATTGGCTTATAGTTTTCATTTCTGCTGCAGAAGTTCTATCATTCTCTGCTTCTGTCCTGGGCACTAAATTACAAGGCATGTCATTGTGAAGCTGGAATGAAATCATTTATCATTACATTGAAGAGGCACATTATTCTAACTTACAAGATGTGTTTCATGAAATACTAAGGATGAGGTCATGATTCAGTGAGTGGTAAGAGTGTTCATTTCCCAGAGTAAAATGAACTCTGAGAGAAGAAAGGGGCAGTATGAGGAGTCAAAAACAGTGGAATCGTCATGCTTACTCAAAGCGTTTGTCAGAGCTACCTCTGAGAGTTAAAATTAGCTTGTACATATATTGACAAAACTCTCCTGCTGTTGAACTGCAATTCAACCCCTTATATATCACCTTATCACCTCACACTGTGATATTCTGCAGGAACATCAGGCAAAGTCTGTTTAGACGTCTCCGTGTTTCAGTGCATTTTATTTTTTTGGAGTGTACATATTTCAAAACAGGCCACATAACAAATTCAGAAATAATCACTTCATATATGCCTGGTCGTGCCATTTACTTTTCCTCACGTAAATGATAACTACTTCAAGATTATTATTACAGACAATTGAACAAGTTATTATCATTCTAATGGGATGATGTAAATAATAAAGAAGGGTACGGTGTACAAAAATAGAATTCATCATTGTCATCATCATGAAAAACAGTACCCCTGCTGACTTATAAGTTATGATCAGATGTTAACTAAGAGAATCTGGAGGGCTCAGTTGTGAACTCACCAGGGTGTACATGCACTGAAGGAACTTCTACTTGCTCTCATGTATAGGTAACATGATCTACCGCTTGTAAAGTGGGCCATTATTCATATCCATGTATTGCGGTTGGGTCAGTCTAAAAAGGGAAATGCCCATCTAAGGTGACCTAGTGAGTTACATAACAGTAATCGGGAGCTCAAAAAAAAAATAATGACAATCCACCCCAAAAGAGACCTGGCAAAGGTACTTTCTAGCAGGACAGCTTGTGAACACAGGATCTATAGAAACAAACTGGTAGTTCATGAAAAGTATAGCTCATATCCATTAAAATAATCAGGAGCTTTTCTGCTTATTTCACACGGCTTACAACGTATACTTCCCCCCTACACACACATACACACACTCTAGACAAAAAAGAAAGGCACAGTGAACATTCAGTGAATATAGAGCCTTCAGTTGGTAGAACATTGTGAAATAATTCTACTTGGTGTACATGCTAGAGTTACCAACCTCCTGGTAGGGGCTACAGATCTCCTACAGAGATTAGCTCCCCTGGAGGAAATGGCTGCTTTGGAGGGTAGACTCTATGGCATTATACCCTACTCTGCTCCTCAGGCGCCACAACCAAATCTCCAGGCATTTCCCAACTCACAGTTGACAACCCTAGTACATGACAATTTTTTTTAAAAAAAGAGCTTTCTGTTGGTTCCTATGTCCTATGTCAGATTACGTATATAGTAGCAAACTAATAAGGATAATACATTTCTTCTGCAGAAACAGAGTTCTGAAACAATACCTTTTCCAATTGTTGGATTCCTTCTTCCACGCAGCATATAGATGCCAATGTCCTGAGCACTTGGGGGTAAAGGCACCTGAAGCAATCCTGGCGGCAGATCTTAAACAGAGCAACAATGCCGCCCTCCTGTAGAAAAATTTCCATGGAAGGGGAAAGCACACAATCAATTATATTATCCAGTAGTGTGGTGGTAGGCATTCATTACCGGTTTTAAGCTTTATTTCTGATCACTGCTCTTTTAACAAACTCTTCTAAGTACTTTTCACCTTGACAGAAATAAAGACACGTTAAGAGCAAATCAGAACTTATTGGTTTTTTTTTAAAAGTGAGTGCTAGAAGTGAGCACCAAATTTTGCACAGTTTCTTATTCCATTTGACTATGGCACCTTTTAATTTCATTTCTCCCTTGTGAAAAATGAAGTCATTTCCCAGATTACTGTCAGTTTACTTAGGGTGATTTTTCTCCATTAAAATGCACATAGAAAAAGTGGTACTTACAAGAGAGTAAAACGTAGAACAATTAAACTCTGTATGTTTTGTGGAACATGCAGAGGGGAGCAGCTTCACTGGGGAATAAACTTTTGTGGGCAACAGGCCATTTTGTCAAATACATGCCAATTATCCTTCACTGAAAGATTTTAGTTAGACATGTGTATAAAAAGAAAGTCTTGTTTCTGCTTAACTCTGCTGAAAAGATGGTAATCAATAATTCTCAAAAAAAAAAAAAAAAAGAGAAATACAACGGCACCTTAAAGCAGTTCCCCCCACCCTCCACCTTTTTTAACTCTGAGCACCTTTTGGAATTCTGATACATGCTGTTGGGCACACCCACAGATAACTATGGCAGGAGGCAGCGCTAATCACAAAATGCCTCCTGCCCGAGATACAGCCATCTGCATAATGTCAGGGAGTGAGGTTATGCAGGTCTAATAGCAACTCTTCAGCGTATCAGGCAGAAACTCTTGTTTAACGGGATGCCTTTTAAAATAAAAGTCTTGTTTAGGAATATTTTCTTGCTTGCACACATCTTACCTACAGTCATATAGTGAAGATTTTTGTACTCTGGTGGCAGCTGCTGCCAAATAAACATTTTTAACAATCTGCACAGCCAATCAGATCTCCAGGAAAGATGTTGACAAGCACCACGGCACTCACAGGCACTATGCTGGGGACCCCTGCCTTAAAGACCAACAAGTGCCATAACATTTATTTATTTTTTGCAGTCACACATGAGAATGCCTACAGCTCTGAAATTCATCAACATTCACTATGGTAATACTGGCACATAATAGTGCATAAGATCACCGTTCGAGTGATTTTGCAGTTTAATGGAATTATCTTTTCCCCTGTCTTGTTTTCATTACACAGCAATAAGGTGATTCAAAGAGCTTTACTGGAACAGGAAGAGCAAAGCAAAAGTTCCATTGATTTCTAGAATGAAAAGGCTATCGTCCTCAAGCTGCTTATTATAGAGCAGCCCAATGAAGACATTTGGGCTGATTCAGACTGACTGCTATCAAAATTTAGTTTGGTTATGTATAGAAAGAAAAAGAAAACCATTTAAGGTTAGCATCCATTTAAGGTTCTATATAGAAAGAAAAAGAAAACCATTTAAGGTTAGTATCAATTTTAGGAGGGGGGGGGATAGTTACCATTTGTATGTAGAATATACTTTAAGTAAATTTGTATGTAAAAGAGACATTTTACCCTTACATGGGAATTTTATTTACCATGGCAGTTAATGAAAGCTGTATGCACTATCCAAGAACAAAATCTGATTAGCTCTTGCACAATATGGCTTGGATTTTCTTCCATGAGTGGAAAGGGTTTCTTCTCATAGAAGAGAGATTATTTTTCTCCCTACACACTCCCCACAAATCACGTCCTATGCCACTCCTGAGGATTTTCCGTTCTCCAGGAGCCCCTTTTGGGGAAACAGTAAGGGAATACAGTAGAGGAAGAGAGATGGGAAAGAGCTATTCTTTAAGCAGAACTGCTCACAGTCCCATAGACCCAACCCAGTGGAAACTTCTGAAAACGCTCCAGAATTAATGCAGATAGGTGAGGTGAGCATCACTAAGGAGGCAAAACAGTTTCCAGGATAAAATGTTCAGAATGTTCTTGAACAGGGCAGAAATCAAGAGTGCCAAAGCCTTTGGTTTATCACCACTACTGGAGATTCATGGGCCGACCATCTCTCACTTTCAATACCCTATTGCCCCATATGAACAACAGCGACAAAGATGCTTCTTGTCAATTTTATAAGGTGGTGACACCCTGCTAATTATAATATATGATTGTGCCAGTTTATACATTTTCACACATGTGAATAACCATTAGACTTTTTCTGAACCAAGAACTGTTTTGTCAATGAGCATTTAAAAACCTATATAATTAATCAATTAACGGAATGACACCAAGACTGTTGGCATTATAGAAAGGCAATGCTTCTTTTCTACTACTTTATTAAGCGGGAGTTATAAATGGATGGTATTGCTAGATCTCCATTGTCATTAGTGCATTAGCTGCTAACAACTGAGACAAAAAGGCACCCTGTACTCATCTTCCACTGATGGAAAGTAAGCCATCGGCATCCTGTCAGCAGGAAGCACAGAGCATGAACTGCAAAGAGCCATTTGCAGCTCAGAAAATCTAATAGGAGAGGAGAATCTAGTGTTCAATACCAAGTGGCCTCTGTATCTTATGCTTGCAAAAAAAAAGCTATTGGTCAAGATGCGGTTAAAAGAATGTTGGTCCTAAATCAACCCAGTACGAAAGGACATATTATTATTAAATTTCTGTCCCACCCTTAGAAGCTCATGCCCCCAATTAACCTCATAATACCTCTGATAGGTTAGGCTGTCAAAGAATGATTAAACTCACAGCTAGCTATAGGTTTGAATCCAGGTTCTTTCAAGTAAGTCAAACTCTGTATCTACTTGGAGTGTGCATCCTGAAATTCCCAAGCCAAAAATATACATGAAAATCACTGCCACAGGTTGCTGCCATAATTTTCAGAACAGTAAATACAAATACAGGATGCTTCGGCACTATGAAACATGCACCTCTCCCCCCCCCAAAAAAAAAAAAAAAAGCCTGTGTTGTTTTCAGGTTTAGGTGCTCAATGTTGTCAGCAGCAACAGGTGTCCTAGTTTTATTTCATTCACCTGGTTTCCCAGGCAATGGCATTCTTCTTTCCAAATGGATTCTTGCAAGGGATCAGAAGTACTCCCAGCCAATCACCATTGGAAATAAGCCCCAAAGAAGGGATTTTTAAGGCCTGCAGCCACTGATGTGAGCTGGATGACATTTTCAGAGGAATGAGAGCCCTCACCCACCAGGACCTCCTTAAACAGTGGTTGTAATTAAGGTACCCTATAGTGGACATCCAACATGAACACGTATCTCATAGTAACACAAGCAATCACACACACTTTTGGGGAGGGATTCAAACTATTCAAAGACTGCAGTAATGGGGGCAGTTTTGTGCAAAGGAAGCATTCCTTATTTTGTGTAAGAAAACAATGAACAACAGCAATGAAGGATGGCAAATGCACACTGTTTAATATTAAAAAGTATGACAGTTACAATAAAAATATGTATTTGAAAAACCCAGAGGCAGTCAGGATTTTATTTTTAAACACTGGCACTCTGCTGCCTGGCCACCACCATTTCCCCCCCTTAGGAAACAGTGGAGCGAAATATACTTTGGGAGTCTGTAAAACTGAACCGCTTTGTCCATACTGCTTGAAATTTCGGAATTCTTTAAATTACAAGCAGGGTTTTTTGTAGAAAAAGCCCAGCAGGAACTCATTAGCATAATAGACCACACCCAGCAGCAGAAACACATTAGCCTAGTAGGCCACACCCCAACAGCACTGCTCATTAGCATATTAGGTCACACCCCCATGTTACCAGAAGTGTGGTCATCCAGCCACACCCACCTTTTGCTTCTTATTCTGTTTACCTTGTTTGTTGTCAAAACCCAGGGCTTTTTTTGGAGCAGGAACTCCTTTGCATGTTAGGCCACACACCCCTAATGTAGCCAGTCCTAATGAGTTTCTGCTGTTGGGTGTGGCCTATTATGCTAATGAGTTCCTGCTGGGCGTGGCCAACTTGGGAGCCAGCCAGAACTCCGTTCCTGTGCATTCCACCCAGAAATAGTCCTGATTATAAGGAGGACTATGTTGTATGCAGCCTTATCCTGGACATCCCAGGTTTGCCCTGTCTTATCAGACCATGGAAGCTAAGCAGGGCTAGCCCTGGTTGATATTTGGATGGGAGACCACCAAGAAACTCCAGGGTCGCTATGCAGAGGAAGGCAAAGGCAAACTACCTCTGTAAATCTCTCACTTTGAAAACCCTATGGGATCACCATAAGTCGGCTAGAACTTAACAGCTCTAAACATTCACACTCACACATTTGTTCTGTGCAAATGAGGTTCCACTGTCTTTAAAAGCAACTGCAGAAGATCCAGCTTGAAACTTTTAAGCATTCTTCTACAATATTCAAACTGAATAAATAATTTGAGATGGATCCAATTGCAGATGCCAGTTTGCTGGATAAAGCCCTGTTAGCTCCTGTCTTGATTTTTTTCTGTCTTCTCTCGGTTTATTTAGCTTATTTATTTTGTTATAGCTTTTATATTACGCTGTGATACGATACATTTTGTAACATTTTCCTATTAAAATTTTTAATAAGAAACTTTTAAGCATTCTTGTTTTTAATGTTGAGATAGGCTAGTGTGTCAAAGCTCTCTGGTATGAAAAGCTGGGACAATATTAAGAACTTCTAAATATCACAGACTCAGAAATACTGCAAGGTTGAGTAGGGTTGAGATGATAATCCATTCTCCTTCCTTTATTAAAACTCCATTGATTTTCACAGAATGCCTACACAATAAAAGAAGAGAGCTATGTTCCTTTCTTCCCTTGATCCCCCTCATTCTCTCTCTGTGTTAAATTGCTTAATTTAAAATCCTGCTTCTGTGGGCTACTAGCCCTGTACAAAGTGATGGTGACTTTCTAAGAAGCCTATAGTGACTCATTCTTTTAAAGGCAAGGCTTAACAGTGACTTATCAAGTTTATATAGCAGGCTATAAACCTCTCTGATCTTCTCAGTAGCTCCTTTTTGAGAAGGCTGTTTATGACCAGAATGCATCCATGTTAGTTGTTATTTATTGTAGTTAGGGACTCACTGAGGTTGATTTTAACTGGGAGAAAAACTCAAGTAATTTAGAAACTGGCTTGGATTCACCAGTAGTTTCCATGGATGGAAGTTATTTCCATCTACAGAACAGGATTTCCTCACATCTTTCCTCCCACTGTTCCCAGTGACAAGGCAAAAAATAATAATTCTTTACACAACACATGATTTAGTCTTTTTCAGACATTGTAAGTGGATAGAATGAAGGTGCACATCGAGTCTATATGTACACCGGCTAGGCGGGATATAAATTGAAAGTAAATAAATAAATAAATAAATATGTATGCACATGGATAGGGATTCACAGGTTTCTAACTGCATTGAAAGAGCAGTGCAAACATGTTGGGTCTACTCATAGGATTGGATCCAGCACAAAATTTCTGCTTCTGCTAGAGCCAGGGCTCTGTTTGTAGAAAAAGCCCAGCAGGAACTCATTAGCATAATAGGCCACACCCAACAACAGCTCATTAGCATATTAGGCCACACCCCTGGCAGCACAGCTCATTAACATATCAGACCACACCCCATGCTGCCAGAAGTGTGGTCATCCAGCCACACCCACCTTTTGCTTCTTATTCTGTTTACCTTGTTTGTTGTCAAAACCCAGGGCTTTTTTGTAGCAGGAACTCCTTTGCATGTTAGGCCACACACCCCTAATGTAGCCAATCCTAATGATTTTCTGCTGTTTGGTGTGGCCTGTTATGCTAATGAGTTCTTGCTGGGCATGGCCAACTCGGGAGCCAGCTGGAACTCTGTTCCTGTGCGTTCCTGCCCAAAAATAGCCCTGGCTAGAGCTCTTATGCAAGTGGAAACATAAGTAAAAGACCACAATAGCCTCTTGTGCCAAGTCAAACTTATTGCATCCCCACTTGCATTTTTGTTTGCACAAGATCGGTGGAACCAATTTCAGGGTACTGTAATATATAGGGAGGAAACTGCTAGGTGTTGCACAAGATCTTGCACAAGTGGAAGTACTCTAAAGTCATCTATAGTTCCACTTGAAAATAATTGGATCCAAGCCAATGAATAGGCTAAGGTAGAGTTTGCTGCCATGATCCTACTAGCTACTACCCACTTAGAATCACTGAAAAGGGTAAACTGCTTATGCACAGCTGTGAATGGGGTCCCTGCCCTCCTGGCAAAGCCCGACAGAGGGCAGGGGCCATTTTGCCGCCTTGAAGGGGCAATAGGAGTCAACATGGTTTGAGATTATTTTTTTTCTACTAACCCAAACTTATTATTAACAAGGGTGTTCCTAGTTTATTTAGTTGGCCAAAACCATGTGGCCTGTATCCAAAGGAGCAGCCACCAACATGAAAAGGTTTTCTATCTAGTTTGGGATCATGATGGCAGTAACACAGGAATTCTAATATGTTAATTACACTTAGATTGCTTTTAAATTGATTAGATAAATATGGAAGATAGGTCAGTGAATAGCCATTAGCCATCACAATATAATAGACCTTCCATGGTCATACAGTAATATATCTCTGAGTACCAAACTGGCAAGAAGGGATACCATTAGTCTCTTGCTTCTGAGCTTCTAAAGACTGACCCCAGCTAAGGACAGAACACTGGACTAGGTGGAATGCTGTCCTGATACATGAAGGAAATTCTTATCTTTGTGTCTCTGGAATACAACCCTGGATGAGTAGGGAATTATACGGTCAATGGGCTGATCTCTTCCTAATTACAAAGCCTTCATCACTCATGACTTCTGTCCATGATCTCCAGCATAGCATTTTTGGTCATCCTCCTCCCTTTACACCTGTGGAAAAGCTGGTTGGATCCCCACCAAATAATTCTAGTAACTCTGTAGTTCTTTAGTTTCTTCTAACTGAGGCCCTAAATAGTAGGTACTAAGCCAATGTATTTCATACCTACACTTTCCTTAACTGATATTAAATACCATTTTCATTGGGTCCTGCATATTTGTAAAGGAAACACACACTTTTCATGTGAAACCTATTTTTCACTGACACCATACAATTGAAGTGACTGGCAGTCAAAAACAACTTCTAAGTCTACCTTGTCAATTGACCTTCTGAAATGAAAAATATATGAAAAACATTTATGATTCGGGTATGTTGTAGGGCTATCTTGCAGGGGGTTGGACTAGATGACCTGCAAGGTCCCTTCCAACTCTAACATTCTATGATTCTACGATTCAGAGAAAAAGTTTTGAATTAGAATGATTAATTAATAAATTTCAAAAGAATCATGTATCTATTTGTAATTACATCCTCTGATGGCAAATGGTCATGAACTTTACTACTCCTCCAACAAGAACTTGGTACTGTAATTAACATGATAGCTTATCACCTTTCACTAAATAAACTGAAGTCTTTGGGAGGGAAAGTGTTAAGAAAGGAACAAACATTCTCCCAGGAAGAAGCTAGAATGTGCTGCTGCATCATCTTGGTGAACCATGTGAGCTAGCAGATCTCATTTAAGCCAAGAATTAATTAGTTGGATTTGAAACGCTGCTACTCTCTCAGAATAAATAATACTGGCCTACTTTACAAAACTGTTGTAGGATGACTGCAATAAAGGAAGCAAAATCTTAAGCTAAATATTGACATGAGCTGTATCAGTACCAAGTATCATTATGTGCAGGATTAATTCCACATAACAGAGGTCAGCAATTTAAAACAACATGATCTGTTTCAAAGGAAGGCGTTTTTGAAATCAACACCCCCCTTCAGTCCCCAATGGACAGTCAGTACAGTTAGAACAAACTGCAAAGACTCTGTTACCATTTCGTGATGGGGGGGAGGCAGACCACAGATTTCAGCTTCAGGAATTATGGAATCTGAAAATCATGCCTTTAAAAAAGATCCCAAATTAAAACACTTTGCATCCATTTCCCCCTCCCCAGGAAGCAGGTCAGTCAGCTGTTAGTTTGTGACTGCAGTACTTTCAAATTTAGAGGGCTTCCAAAAGCCGGGGACAACTCTTTCCATAGAAAACAGTAGTTCTTTAAAATTTAAAGGGACAGAAGATGCCAACTAACAGGTGATGGTTGGTATGAGGGTCCTCTCTCTTCTTCCCTCTCTCCTGTACCTCCAAAACTGAAACACTCCTGAAATTCTGAAAGATAAATTTTTGTCACTTCCCAGAATTTCAGGAGTACTTAAGGTTATTTCAGATATACCCAAGCTGATCCAGAACAGCATGGAGGAGACAGACGGCATAGTTTCAATTAACTATTCCCAGCATCCCATAATTAAGGATACATCCATCTCCAATTTTCACATATTTATTTCCTTCACTGTTTCCCCCCAAGAATTGAACCCAAACAAATGGTAACCATATAAACTAAGCTTATTATTCCCATTTGATCCTTGCATCTGTTAACATCTTCATTATGCCATATGATCATTTACTGCTCACCCTCTACCTTTATATATGGACTGGTAATTTCCATTTTGTTTCTGTCTCTGTTGCCCTTCCTGGCAACTAAACCCACCCACCTGCCCTCTCTCTTCCTATATGCAATGGTCAAGGAAATTCTGTTTCACTGTATCCAAAGAACTGTGCTTGCACACAAAAGCTTATACTTTAAATAAAACTTTATTGGTCTTAAAGGTGCCACTGGACTCGAACTTTGTTCTGTTGTTATAGACAAAGACAGCTACCCACCTGAACCTACAAAAAATCCAAGTGACTTTGAGAATGAATGAAAGTCCAAGTTTGGCTTACCTTAGCAATGATGCGACACAAATGAGCACCTTCCTGGGTAAGACTGAACAAGTTGTTTGTCGAGGATTCAGCAGTATACAGATTATCCGATGAATCTATTTCCCTTACAAGGTTCTGTGTGACACATACCACAATACATTTCATTTACTTCCATTCCAAAAGAAAGCACACTGTCTAAGGCTTTGCTTACATCACTTTAAGTGTTGTATTATAACTGGGCAGGAGAATTATTGTTTGGGGAAAATACTCTGTCTTCCAGTTTCCTAATCTCATTATTTGTTTCCCAAGCCATTGAGCTTGTTTTAAGAATAAAGCAATAAATAGCATCACAAATAAAATTGTGCCAATACCTAGAATTTAATGTACATTATTTTACTACATCTATAGAAAATCATACAGCTTTAAAGCAATAAACAAAAAGCACTACGAAGTTTGGCACACAGTAATTGTAAAGATAAAAATGAAAATTTTATTATATATTAAACACACAGTTATTAAACTCTTCCACCGTATTGCTAACAGTGATGCTCAATGGTGGTTACTAAGGGACTTTTAGAATAACTTCATAAAATACTTTGGTTTTACTCCAAGTATTGTGTGGCATAATATTAACCTTTTTTAAAAAGGAACACATACCATTAGGGAATTACATATCTAGTAAACTTGGAGTAGAAAATACCAAACATTTACCATGTGGGAAATTTCACATACCCCAAAATATGAGGATGAGTTCTGGTAGATTAGGATAAAGCAATACAAAACTGGCCCTAGTCTGTTAGCCCAGGCTAGCCTTATCTCATCAGATCTTGGAAGCTGAGCAGGATTAGCCCAGGTCACTATCTGGATGGGAGACCACCAAGGGATACCAGGGTCATGCCATGGAGGCCGGCAATCACAAACCACCTCTGAATGTCTCTTGCCTTGTAAAGTCCATGGGGTCACCATAAATCAGCTGTGACTGGATGATAAATGAAGCTGTGCATAGAGTATGAAATATTTACTAACCTTTATTTCATGTGTTAAAGCTAGTTCTATCAGCTGGCCAAAATAACGTGCGACTGTAGTTAGTGCATCGTTAATGCAAATTTTCATACTCTTTAATATCTGTTCATCTTCAATTTGTATGCACCTTAAAAGAAATGTGACAGCTCCGTTAAATAACACATTAAAACATCAACTTCTTTATCCAAGGCTGTAGTCTGTAGTTTTTTTAGTTTCTTATATAGGCCTCATCTCCACTGAATACAATGGGGATTTCCCTGCATGTAATAAGATGACTTTCACATGGCATATGAACAAAAGTGATCTGACCTATGGTCAGGGCTCTTTTGTAGCAGGAACTCCTTTGCATATTAGGCGACACACCCCTAATGTAGCCAATCCTCCAAGAGCTTACAGAGCTCTTCTTACAGGGGCTACTGTAAGCTCTTGGAGAATTGGCTACATTCGGGGTGTGTCGCCTAATATGCAAAGGAGTTCCTGCTACAAAAAGAGCCCTGCCTATGGCTCAGACATGGCTATAACCAGGCCCCATGCTGGGGTGATGGTCTGACAGCTAGACGGGGTAGCAGAAAATGATGGTGCTAAAATGGAGTCAAAATACAAACTATGGTACATTTTTTAAGGGAAATGCTTTGTGGAAGTTGGGCCATTTATTCTTTTTCAGAGTGTGCTGGATGGGAATAAGTGAGGTGTGGGTACCCCATCTTTGACTTTTTCCCAGGACTCTATAATCACCAAGACTGCCCCCACATGTGAGTGTGTAAGGTGTTGAAATTTAAATGTACACGCTCTAAAGCAAATATCTATCCTGAGTAAGGCAAAATTGGAGCAGTTCTGAATTATTTGGAAATACTGTTTTATGATGTGATGCAGATATAGATACCATAAAATAAATCATATATGACATATTTTATGACTTTCTGGGATCTTTTTGCTGCCTAGAACAGGACCCTGGAGAGGTGGCAAATAAATTCCCTAAGTAAATTTAAAAATGCCTCAATCAAAATTCAGATGTGAGTTCAATGTAAAGTTTAGATAATCTATATGTCCAAATTCACAGGGAAGAAAGACATTGTTACTAAGGTAATATTCATAAGGGAAGTTCAAATAGGCTTCCCATGAACATCTGAAATCATATTGAAGATAATATTCAAACAATATAGTAATATAGGCATCAAAAAAATGAAATGGAAGAATAAACGGTTGTGGTTGGGCAATGCTGCCACAAGGTGAAGCAAAATAACAATTACACAGCTTAACTAGGCAGGAAATAATACGCTGAAGCAATTGTGATAGGCTGTTTCTGTGCTTGAAATTAGGGATGGGCACAAACCATATTTCTGCAGTTCAACCATCGACCCAACCACAAACCCATATGAACCAGGAGGTTGGTTTGCAAACCAACCCAGTTTGTATTTATCTGTGAGCCATTTAAAGTTTAAACCCCTGCTTTCTGCTCCCCGCGGCTTTTTGCAGAGAGCAGAGAGCAGGGGTTTCCAAACAACTGTTTGGTTTACATGGCTCCAAGCCATAAACTCTGCTTTAAGAACATAAGAACATAAGAGAAGCCAATGTTGAATCAGGCCAATGGCCCATCTAGTCCAACACTCTGTCACACAGCGGCCAAAAATACCACATGCTCCCTGGGCTTTTTTATGAATTGCACCAAAATCCATGGAAGTATGTTCTTCAGTTCACAAACATCACTTCTTGAACCATGAACCCACCAAAATTCATGACAAACTTTAGTTTGTCAGCCAGTTTGTGCACATCCCTACTTGAAATTTAAGTATAAGAAGGCACCTCCCCATAGTAAGCTGTATGTGCAAAGTACTGTTAGGAACAGGCTAGAAATGAGGGTGGCTTTTTCAGAATCCAGGCCCAGGAATGTTTGATTTCTTTCCTAGGGTCCTTGAAGCCAATTGCTGGAACTGGTGACTTTGGCTGGATCTAGGATCTACATTAAATGCTTGAAAAATGATGTAGTATCTGCCATATTTAAGTTTAGAGGGTAAGTCTGAGCAGGTTCTATGGGGAGGTTGACATAATTTTTTTCTAAATAAAGAAAAGTAAAAATATGATAACCAGTAACATTTAACATTTAATATTACCTTTCAGTAACTGTAGTAAGTTCTGAACATTTCTCCACTAACACTTTTTCATGCTATAGGGAAAAAAGACATATAAATATTTTATGTCAATATATCTAATTCTCAACCTAACCCTATCTATGGATACTCAAATGCAGACTGGGGCCCTGGGCAGACAACACATATCTTTCTACAACCATCAGAAAAGCTCCAGTTTTGGAGAAATTTCTGAAATTAAAAAAGGGATAATAACCATCCCAAAATGATAAAAAGAGCATCTGTAGTCTTACAAAATGAATACATTCAGAGTCCATTGCTGGGTAACGACAACACTATTGCCAGCCTTCAAGCCTTGGCTTCTGTCAGGAAAAGGCAGAGGGAGGGGGAAGGGCCTTTCCAGGGCTGTTTTGGCCTTCGACTAAGGTAGAGCTCATTAGGGTCAGGCCTGGCAGCAGCCACAGGATGACTCAATGCCATATGACTTGCATGACTCACCCAGAATTGCCTGTGGTATAGTGGTTAGAGTTTCAGGCTAAGATCTGGAAGCTCATTGGGTGACTTTGGGCCAGTCATACACTCCCAGCCTAACCTAACTCATGGGACTGTTGTAAAGATAAAATTAAGGAAAGGAGAATGATGTAAGTTTCTTTAGGTCCCCATTTTGGAGAAAAACAGGATATAAAGGAAGTAAATTAATCTCTCCTTATATATAATTGTGAAGTGGAGTGGCACTTTGCAGCTCTCCCATTGGCTGTGCAATGCACTCCCTCAGCCATTGGCCCATCAGCTGCCACTCAAGATTATTCTGCTCCTCTTCCCCGCCCACTTCTTCAGCCACTGTGCCCTGTCAGAATAACTGACAAACAGCTTTCTCTCTTGACAAAGATGTTTCTCCTGCTTGCTTCCTGTGTGGGACTAACTTTTCCCTCAGTGGCTGTTGGCAGGTGTAACAAAATGTTCCCTCATAAGGTCTAATTGAGCTGTAGTTCCAGAGAGGGGCCTGCAGGGGTATTACTCATTGGGTTGAATGGGGCTACCTCATCTGCTGGCCTACAGTTCCCAGCTGCCCCAAGGCCAAAAAGTGTGGGGAAAGAGGGACCATCCCAAGGGGCAGGGCAGCATCAATATAGACTCCAGCCCATCCAGGGAGGAGGCAGTCTTTGTCCTACAGAAGGTTAGGAAAGGCTCCTGCTGCCTGTGCTGACCAGGCCACAAGCCTGGGACATGGGGGAACCCTGGGAGGCAGCAGAAATTCAGCCACTCCACAGTCAGCTGGACTGGGAAATGAATGGAAGTTTCCCTGCTCTATTGGGCAAGAGAGAGAGGCTGAAGTAGAGCCAGAGGCCAGTCCAAGGAGAGATCCTATCCTGAGCCTACAACCTCCAGAGGTAGAGAGTATTGTGCATAGGGAAAGAGGATTGCATTTAACTCCTGCTGATTTATGCCCTGTTGGTTCATAGTGTGTGCTTACTCCTACAGTTCTGCCTTATTCATTTAGTGTGTGTATGCTCTATAATTGTATAAATAGTTAAATAAATTATTTTATTTGGACTACTAATCTGTGTTGTGCTCTGACCACATAGTCTCCCCCGCTCTGCACAGTACCAAAGGGAGGGGGTAGCCCAGGGAAGCAAGGAAAGGCCAGACCCTTGGATTGCCAACTTTCCAGGGATCCCCCAAAGATTGGGGATTCCATTTCCAAATAGGGAGATTTGGCCAGAGGGGTCTCACTGTCCCTCTAAAAAGGCAGTGACGATTCAGTGAGTGGTGGCAGCAAACTTAAGGAGTAAGATATCCAGGAGGGAGGGCAAAAGTCAGCTGGGGCAGATAATGGTAGGTTGATGGTTAGCTGAGAAGGGGATGGGGTTGCTAACTCCAGGTTGGGAAATTCCTGGGGATTTCAGGGGTGGAGCCTGGAGAGGGTGGGGTTTGAGGAGATCAGCACAGCAAATTGACACTGAGTGCCCAAGGCATTGGCACTCTCCCAGAGCCTCTTTCTAGAGCTTGTTGTATTTATTTCCACAATGGCTTTATTCCTAGTAATAAATATAGCTGAAGGTGGAGCACAGATAAAAGATAGGCTGGTTGGTGGGTGGAAAGGAGAAAGAAGAAGGGAAAGAGGAAAATATGGGGCTGCCAGAAGGAGGGAAAGAGGAAATAGTTTTGGGAGGGGGTACAGAGAAAAGTGAGGCACCCTCCACAACTCCTTGAAGGTTCCCTATTGTATAACTGAGCCCAGCTCAGCCAGCACCATGCACCTTGGACTGAGTTTTCCCAAGGAGAGGCTGCTGGGTGGGGGCAGAATTACAGAAAGCTAAAAGCAGGGGACAGATAAAAGTAGGCTGGCTGGTGGGTGGGAAGAAGAGAAAGAAACAGGAAATTAAAGAAGCTGTAACATCCAAAGTCTGCAAAGACATATCTTCCAAAGGTGGTAACTCTTGATCCTGGCATTCAGCCATACTGACCAGTTCAACAAGCTTCCTGCAACCTTACCCTAGGTCCAAATTTCCACCTCTCATGCCGAAATATGCCACTGCTGTACCACCATGTAAAGAAGTTGTAACTCCACAGGCTCACTTTGGTAGCACTCTTCATCCTGGCCATGGGTTATTTGCTGCACAAAGGAGGGAACTCCATATTCACAAGTAAACAGTTCTCTTTATTTACTATCTCCAAGGACAAAGCAGGAGAAGAAACAAGAAAACCAAAATAACAGTCCCGTAACTGGTGCAATTAAAATCCACACTTCACAGCAGTTACCAAACAGCCATCCAAGCTTCAAATGAATTTCTCGTCCGAGGTTTCTAAACAGGGAACGTAATCCAAGAGTCTCTCCACGACAACTAACTCTAGATAGCAAAACGCCCACCTATTAAGCTATCTCAGCCTTAATTGGCCACAGCAGATACTACCAAAGTAAAGTTTCAGGCTACCTCACCTTCTAAAGAGTTTACCCTCCACAGGGCCTAAGAAAAGAGGAACTCATAGAAAGCCTAAACACTTCTGCCACACCCAAACCCCATAACACTTAATCCTTTACAGTTGGATTTCAGTTTCAAGTTTATTGTATAAGCCATTTGCCATAACAAAACAGAATAAATACACAAATCTTATGCACAATGAGATAACCAATC
The DNA here is from genome assembly GCA_029375565.1 of Gekko gecko. NCBI lineage: Eukaryota > Metazoa > Chordata > Lepidosauria > Squamata > Gekkonidae > Gekko > Gekko gecko. The sequence goes on along the minus strand of JAPDNY010000003.1, from coordinate 121,032,096 downwards.
AGTAGTTTATGTTAAGTCCTAACCTTAATCTTAACTTTCTTGCCGCCAGAGCAAACAGGGTCATTTTGCTGGTGACATGGGCATCAGAGTCAGAAAGCAGAAAAACACTCAGCTCCTGTTCTGAACAACCGTTATGCAAGGGTAAAATAGGGTGGATAAATCTCTGCCTAAGCGATTCGTGCCATGAGCATCTCAGTAAATAGTGTTCAATATCGTCCACTTCGCCCAAACCACATTGACAGATTCTTAATGTGACAGGAATATCCATAAAACGACCTATACAAACCATTGAGGGGATGGCATGGAACCTTAGGGCGGTAAATGCCCTTCTTAGGTTAAGGTTAGTTAAATTCTCCAAATATTCTGTCCTACAGTGATCTCTTTTAAAGATCTTAAACAAGGGAGCTGTGCGGCAACTTGCTACCGCATGGAGGTTCAAAAGGCCATCCTTATTAAATACCCAATCCTTCAGTTTGGACTTTTGATTTACACTGTCCACTAGGCCCCAAAGGTCATCCGGAATTGAGTATTTCTGTAGAATAGAGAACAGATATTCACCTGCACTTTTGGAGGATTTCAACAACAATCCAAAGCTTTGGATACCTAAAATATCCTGGGGTCGTTCCTGACACTTCCTCCAATAGGAGAGGATTCTTACATTGGCCCTGGCTTCCAACAATGCCATACCCAATTCTGACCTCATCAACGCCACAGGTGACCCTTTGGGCAAAACCAAAACCCGTCTCATAAAATAATTTTGCACAGTTTCTATCAGGGTTAACATTGACTCATTCCAATCCCAAATCTCTACCCCATACAGCATTGCAGCAGTTATCTTACTTACAAATAATTTAACTACCGGATCTATCAAACCACCACCTCTGGAGAAATAAAACTTCAGCAAAGACCCTGGGTTACTCATAGCTGTGGTCTTCAGCTGCCTAATATGAGAATGCCAGGAGAGGGTCTCTGAAAAGATTATACCTAAGTATTTATATGTACTACACTGCTCGATTGGTGTGCCAAGGATGCTCCAACTAGATTTCTTGGATCTTTTCCTGAAAACCAAAACTTTGGATTTGGCGTAGTTTATTTGCAGGGCTTCTGCCTTGCAATACTCGCCTAGTTTGTTCAGTAATCTCCTCAGGCCGATCTTGGTAACAGATAGAAGGACCACTACAGTTGGACGGGAAGGAGAGGAAGAAGCAGGGAAATGAGAGGTTATGGGGGTTTTCAGGGAAGGAAAAGAAGAAATAGTGTATGAGGGGAACAAAATGCCCCCTCATGTCCTTGTGGACCTCCCACTTCTGTGTGTGTATGTATAACACATAAAAGACATATGCATTTTGAAATCCAAATTATAGTAAGGCTACGGTCGCACATTTATTCGATATTGTTTTGGTCCCCTTGCGGATTTAGAGAGCACAATCAGAGAGCGACATCTGCCTTCCATGTCCCAGTCGTCACCATCCCATTCTGCTCTATCTTTGAAGAATTCTGGTCTATTCTTTGGAATCTGTATTTTCTTTATGTATCAAGGAAATAGTTGCTTCTTTCCATGATTGTGGTAAATTCCCTTCTTCCAATATATTTTTCAACACCTTTTTATATGGTAATAGGCAGTCTTCAAAAGTGCTATAATATTCTATTGGGAGTCCATCTGGTCCAGGCACTTTCACTTTATTTTGTTTCTTGATTGTATCTACAATTTCTTGTACTGTTATAGGTCCATTTAATTTTATTTTCTGTTCTTTGCTTAGCTTAATATTATTATACTTCTTAAGGTACTCTCTCTACAGAAATACTCTTTGCTTGATATAATTTTTTGATAGAAATTTTCTACTATCATCTTGAGTTCTTCTTGTCTATACTTTTCTGTACCATTCTCATCTCTCAACACATGTATTAAGCATTTTTCCTTCTCTCTCCTAAGTCTGTATGCCAGCCATCTTCCTAATTTATTAGTATTTTCAAACTAATTTTGCTTTGCAAACTTGATTTTCTTAGAAATTTCTTCAGACGATCACATTAATTTGATGTTGTATTGATTGTATTTTAATTTTCAATTCATTGACCATTGGGTATTTTTTCAGCTTTTCTTCCTGCTTTATAAATTGGTCCTTCAATTCCTAGAATTTCTTTGACCTGTCTTTTTTTTTGTTTTACTGCAAATTTGATTGCCATTCCTCTGAAGAAGGCCTTGCTCACATCCCAAACTGTATTTATGGAGATGTCTGGTTGAATATTTTGTTCGAAGAAATGTTCTAGTTCCTTTTTTGTCTTCATCAAAACTTCTCATTTTTCAAGTGCTGTAGATTCAGCTTTCAACTAAATTTCTTAGAAATGCCCGTCATTTTCAAGAATACAGGATTATGATCTGCAAAAGTCTTTGGCAAGATATCTGCTTCTCCTACGTTCTTCATCATACTCACTGAGGTTCAGCACATATTGATTCTATCTTTGCAAATAAAAAGTAAAGTCCTTCATTGTTGGGTTTCTTGTTCTCCATGCATCAACTAAGTTGTATTCTTCTGCTAACTGCAAAAGTCTTTGGCAGGAGTGTTCCAGGTTTTTTTAATTTTTAAGCTGTTTTTCTATCTTGTGCTTTATCAGAAACTGCATTATAGTCTCTGATCAGGCAATGTTCTTCATATTCATAGGTTGCTAATTTTTGTTCCAGATCCTTATAAAAATTGTCTTTTCTTTTTTTTAGCTCGAATTTCAGCTTGCTCTAATTGAGGCAAACCTAATGCAGATAACAAAGCTGATCCAGAAACAGAGTCATAGGCAATATATTGAGTTTGCTGATATTCCACAAACATTTTACCTGACCGCAACCAACGGTATTTTATACCTCCTGAGTGGAGTTTAGAAGTGATAGGTTTTAAGTCTCTTCAAATCTTAAGCATTTCTGGAGGAATGTCTGGAAATACAAGTATTTTGCTTCCTTGAAAATCCAAGCCACTCTGCTGACGTGCTTCCATCAAGATTTTCCTTTTAGTCTGATAGTCTGCCAGCTCCACCACTATGTCTCTGTCAGAAGGGGCAGCCTGGGAAGAATCTGTTGTTTTACTTACTCGGTAAGCTCGCAATATCGGTTGTGTCACTCCCTCCTCTAATTTTAAAGAGGCAGCCAGCCAGGATGCCATGAAAATGGAAAGGTCAGTTGTTGCTTTGGCGTTTGATGAAAAACCACGAAAATTCAAGTTTTTGTCTCTTATGCGAGACTCCAACATCATAATTTTTCTCTAGACCAACTGTCTTGAGAGGAGGTTCCAAGCTTTTTTTCCAGGAAGGTGACTTTCTTTAATGCTGCTTCTGCTTTTTGAGCTGTTTGCTTATATTGAGACTCCAATTCCTCCATGCGTTGGGCTAGAGGTGATACCATATCCTTCCTATCTTGCCTTAGCTCTTGAAGTTGTCTCTCCAGTGCTTCTAATAAAAACTTTGATGTGAGGAGACGGTCCGCAGTAGTTGTATCACCACTGCCTGAAGAAGCTGAAGAGATGCTGGCAAGTTCAGCTGATGCAAAAAAATTCCTTTAGCAAAGGAGCTCCCCTGGCATTCTTTTGATTCTTTTTGCCCTTAGAAGCTTTAGGTGGCATATTTTAGGTCAGATTTGTTTTAAAATAGTCAATTAGAGTTGATTTAACAGCGAGAGGTCTGGGAGCAGCCGGTAATGGCTTCTGGTTGGCAAGCGACAGAAACCATACCCCCCATAAAAATTTTCTTTTCTTTTTTTTTCATAAAAATTTTCAGTAAGCCAAATCAGATCACCTTAACTAATGCCTGAATCAAGATAAAAAGGCATGATTTGGGTATTTATTCAGCTCAGAAATGCCGAATGCACATCTCTAGTTCTAAATGAAGATTTTAAATTGTTGTATTTTATGTGTTTTTATAATAGTTGCTTTCTTTTTTCTCCCATGTGATGTTGGAGAACAGTTTAATGGATATATAGACTGTTCAAGTTAGACAAATCTAACTTGAACTTTCCCTAGACGCTAAAATGACCAAACGGAGGCTATCATGCTTTGGTCACATTATGAGAAGTCAAGAATCACTGGAAAAGGCAATAATGCTAAGAAAATTGAAGGCAGCAGGACTCGAGGAAGACCCAACATGAGATGGATTGACTCAATCTAGGCAGCCATGGCTCTCAGCTTGCAAGACTTGAGCAAGGCTTTTAACAATAGGACATTTTGGAGGTCATTAATTCATATGGCTACCATAAATCAGAGGCAACTTGATGGCACTTGACACAAACACACAAGCCACCTTGAGTTCCACAAAGTAGAAGACAGCTAATAAACATTTTAAATAAATAAATAAATAAATAAATGTAAATACCTGGTGCATTTCATCCCAAGAATTCCTTGTGAATGTATTGTATTCACTTATCATTGAACGGACATGGCAGTTGACTCTTACTGTCATGCTATGAACTCTCTGCCATCTGTTCTTCTCTAGTTTTTGAACTATCCTGGTCAGCTCAGTACTTATAATCCAAGCTCTTTTCAGCAACAATTGCAAGTTATCACATGCATTGTGTTGTGATGAAAGGGAACATTCACTCTCAGCATCTTCTTCTATGCTGATTGGTTTAGACTGAAGAACACACATGCATTCACAATCGGTCATAAGCTTCAAGTCTTCCATCCAACGCTGGACAGAGTCCACTTGAATTAAGTGCATGCTAAAAATATGAGAGGAAGATAGAGAGGAAAATGTTATGTGTTAGATTTTTTTTCTTCTTGTGAAAATAAACTATTTGGTGCACAAGACAAGTTTATTCCAATGCATCGATCTCAATGTGTTTTGAGGGATGAGCATTAAGGGAATGCAAAATTAGCTCTTCATTAAGGACATGTGAGATAACTTTGTTAACAAATTGCCTGGAAAATAGCTACTACTACCCAAGTATTTATTTCAGGTTGTAGCTGGTACTAACTCTTTGAGGATCCAGTTAAAGTTATTTTGCATACTCCTGATGAAGAGCTAATGAGTCTAAATGCTTTGGGAGCCATACATTGGACTAAAGAACAAATTTAGAGTCGAGTGGACCCTTTAAGACCAACAAAAGGTTTATTCAAGGTATGAGCTTTCGTGCTCATGTACACTTTTTCAAATACATTGGAACAGAATAAAGAGTTTGCCTCCTGCATATTAGGAGGAGGAGATTGGATTTATACCCCGCCTTTCACTCAGAGTGGCTTACAAACTCCTTTCCCTTCCCCTCCCCACAACAGACTCCCTGTGAGGTAGGTGAGGCTGAGAGAGCTCTTTCCAGAACTGTCCTTGAGAGAACAGCTCTGACAGAACTATGGCATGCCCAAGGTCATCCAGCAGCTGCAGGTGGAGGAGTGGGGAATCAAACCCAGTTCTCCCAAATTAGAGTCTGCACACTTAACCACTACACCAAACTGGCTCACAGGTGTTTGTCATGCTGCCCAATTGTGCATTTTATTATCTGATTATCACAGATCCAAATTCTCCGATGCACCTAGAAGAAGGTGCCAATACAGGGTCCTAAGCAGAAGTTTCCCTCATTCTATCTAATGTTAGGACAACTGCAAGCACAAAAATAAAAAAGTACACCTGGCTAAGTCCAACACAAACTGAATAGAGAAGATAAAGCTTTGGATCTGTAGCTCTGAATCTGGGAATATGAAATACCTAGCATTTTGTAGTGGCTAGGATGCTAAACAAGGATCTGGGAGATCTAGACTAAATCCCCTCTCTGCCATTGACGCTTCCCAGGTGACCTTGGGCCAATCACGCACTGTCAGCCTAATCACCTGTACAGGGTTGCTGTGAAGACAACCTGAAGGAGGAAGAATGCTATAAACCACTTTGGGTCCACGCTGTGGAGAAAAATATGATGTAAATAAATAAATAAATAAACAAATGACAAATCAATCATTGGCACAAAACTGACTTACCGGGTATCACCTAACATCAACCTAGTCCAAATCATCTTAGACAGCATAAGGTAAATTTCCAAAGAGGGCATTTCTGGCGATGGCCATTCCATGTTGTTTCTCTCTACCATCTGGTAAACTGCATCTGACTGGGTCCATGGTTGGATTCGGTACAGCACTCTATGGACCAGCAGAATCCTGGCTCCCAAACAGTGTGACTTTCAGTTTCCTCACTCTCGTGGCACCCTGAAATGCCCCCCATCCTGTTCCAGGGGTCTGACTCAAGTTTTGGGAGAGCAGTTAAGGTTGCCATGGGACAGGGGAAGCTGTAAAAGTCATGCTCTGTAGGCACTACCTCCCCCACAAACAAACACTCTGCTGGATTCAGCCAGGAGGCTACACTTTTTATTACCCCGGCTAGTAATCAGTATCATCACCAGCCACATATCCCATTAATACAATTAATTCTCTTTCCAAGGTATCTGGGCAGTGTCCACCTTTTGTTTGCAATGAATCGTATACATTCATTATGTATTGTATAAAGGTCCTTTTAATGAGCCTCTTTTGCACCTCCCTCCAGTTCTAATGTGCTTTTTTAGATGGTGAAATCCGAACCATAAAAAACATTTCACATGTGGGTAAATCACATATTTACACATGGGCATTATACTGCTTGCCATTTTACTTTCCTGTGTGGGGTGGCATTGAACTTGCATCCCCAAATGAAGGCGTAGGAGCACCCGTAAGCAATGCTTGAAACAGTCTGCAAAAATGTTTGTTCTCTTCCTTGGCTGTTTGTGCAAAGTGCCTTTTCTCTAGAGTTCAAAACCCCTTTTTATACACTATTTCTAAATGAAATCCTACACCACTCGATGTAGGACCAAACACTCAAGTGCATTATTCACAATGATAACTCGCATCAATTTTCATAATCATAAATTATATATAAAATCTGCCAACAGGTATCAACAATTACCATGAGAAAATGTCAACTACAGATCTGAAATATTCCAGATGGGTAACTGTGAGGAGCAAAATAAAACAGGAGGCCAGTGGCAATTTATAGACTAACAACATTTATTCCAGTATAAGCTTTCATGAGGTAGAGCTCCTTTATTTGGGTGCATATAAAATGTAATAAACACCTAACCATTACAGGCATCTTCCCATTTTGATTCAAAGGCTTTTATTCAGACATTTCTTCTCTAATAAATGGATTTCTGGAATGATCTTGAATAAAAGACTAAGGAATAATTACTCCCTTGGAAAGAGCTAGTAAAAGAGTACTTAAATATGTGATCTGGGGGTGCTAACATATGACTGAAAAGATCTAGATAGATTGGGACTCATCTACCGTGACTAAAAGCTTTAGTCTAAATCATCCCCCCCCGCCCCGCTTCCCTGTGATTTCTATGGAAATGTTTCCAGATACTCCTGTATTACCCCAAGTATAATGTTACACTGATGCCATGAAGCAGGCTGGAGACGTTTAGAAAACCAACCGAACTTCACTTCTCCATTAACATACCCCAGACACTAGAAAGGAGATGGGGGACACATGTACTTACTGTTTGGAGAAAGTGATTGACATCCTGAACATAATGACATCACTTCTGACATGATGTGGAAGTGATGTCATATGCCAGGGGATGACAATGTAGCATTTGGTCAAAATTCTATGGTTTAACCAGAGTTTGGAGTAAATATTAGGTTGATCAAGATCAAGAAAGCAGGGGGCATGGTATGATCTTAAAGACTTCCAAGGATCCCATTTCTGCTTCATCAAGGCATTGGGTAAATTCATGGGAACATAGGACTATGGCCCAGGCTGTTGATTTCAGCACAACAATGGGTTATTGCTGACCAGTTTCAGTTAGGGGCGATGACCTATCAGATCCTTTTGGATGTAGGGCTGTCAGTGTATGAGTATGGTACTCATTCATTTTGCATTTTCCACTGTAGTGAGGATAGGCCTCCCCAGCTAAGCAGTCCCAAAGACTATCATGGCAACTAGTACCTTTAAAAATTACAATAGGCATTCTCATCCTGGGCTAATGTACCCTCTTTTGTTTGACATATTTGGGCCAGTTCCAGTGATGGTGGGACCCAGCTGAGGCTTTACTTCTTCTATGCATCCAGTGGTATAGCAAGCACAGGATGCACTGGAACCAGCTCCTGCCTTTTTTCCACCAGGTGATGAGAGAAGGCAGTCATCCCAAAGGTCTGGTGTGTCATTTGGGAGAGAATGATCTCATCCACACTATGAGTATTACCCTTATAACTAAGGTCTTAGGGGCCTGAAGAACATCAGAGACATGTGTCCACAGATGGTCCTAGTGTAGTTAAACTTCTCCAGAGAAAGGTCTGACCCATTGGCAAAGAACAAGCCAGGCACAAAATTAGCACATCATTAAGGAGGATGATTTTGGAGGATGAGCTTCTATAGCCCACTCAGCAATTCACTGTAATATGTCCCGCCTGCATAAGAAGTACAGATTCTACCTCTCTCTGCATCAGGGCCTGCAAGATTGGGAAACACACTCCCATTCATCCTGAACAGATCATCAGTGCTATAAAAGCTGACATAGCTAAGCCATCTGTCAGTATGGTAAATGTTTTTTCTCATCTAGCATCAGAAACAATGTGCATAGCCCACAGTACACGATGCAGAAGTATATGTTTAGTGTGTAGTTACTTATCCAGCAGTGTGTGAGCCACTGGACAGAAGATCTCAAAATTCAATATTCCAATTTACAAAAAACAAGAATTAAGAAAATTATACAGCTAAAGAAAGGCCAGTCACATTCTAAGGAGAATCAAAGCATTATTACTTTTCAGTACAATGAGCTCCTAACCATTGTCATGTCTTAGAAAAATCAAAAGTACAACACTGAGCTGACTCTGAAATAAATATAGTGGCGTATAAAAGAAGTCAATGGGACTAATTGAAGTGAATGGTTTGAAGATTACGTGCTTGAACTTCAGTCATGAACCCAGTTGTGAGCATATTTGCATTAACGTGAGCCCAGCATGTGTAATTAGATACACAACTGCAGCAGTCCTGGGACATAATTCATAAGCTATCATATTTACAATTAAGCCAGGTCACTTCCATTAAAGATAGTGCTAGACCAGCTTGTGGGTAATAACTCCAGTTTAATTGGAATGGAACATGTGCCATAAGTTACTTAGGCTATGTTACATAATGCAGTGCTGGCTTGATGTTCTGTCCTTGGTGGCAACGTTGCGGCCCTTTCTAACTGGGGACTCAGGAAATCTGAGATGATTTCACACTGTTTTTCACAAGCCTGTCCCAAACCTGACCATATACCCTGTGCCATTAAAGAGCAACCCACACTATAGGACAACTCACTTTCTTCAGGCACAATATTGTAGGCTGAGCTAAACCATTGTACTGCTGTCTAATTCACAGAAAAGAAAATGAAAAATATTATGCAAGCATTGCCTGCAATACTTCTAATATTTTTGCGGCCCAAAAGTACAAGAAACATATATGACTCAAAAAAAAAAAAAAACTTTTTTGACTTTCTTCTTTCACATTTCGGTTTAAAAAAAAAAAAAACATATGTAAGCATCTAACAAGGTTTAAGAACATTTGACCATATGCCATAACCAAAATGGCATGTTTTCATAATGGTCGAAAACTATGCTTACAGAGCACAAGACAGGAGCCAATGGAAAAGTCTCACAAATCTGGGATGAATTATATACAACCCCAAATCACTCAACAGTGATTTACCCAAAAAAAAGTTATAGTTTTGACTTAAATACTTTAGCTATACGCACACACAAAATAATTTGAATATAAAGCAAATTCTTAATAATAACCAGCTATAGTGGAAGTCATAGAAGAAGCAGGGATAAGTGGGAGAGAATTTTTTAAAAAATTCCTTTAACATATCCATTCATACATAATTTCAGCTGAGGAGTATCATGTGCCACAGGTATTCTGCCCTACCAGATATCTGCCATCTGCAGACAACCCATTTTACAGGCTTATTTTCCCAAACTAGATTCCCAAACTAGATTTATGTTTGTTCACAGTCATTGAAGGATGCACTGATGTTCTCAGCTGCCTAGGTTGCAAATACAATCCTCCCGCCACGAAGAACTACATCTGTTGTGCCAGTACACTGAGGACAAAAAGCCCTAAAGCCTTAAGCAGTCTGGGACCCTCTTACCTCAGTGACAGCCTCCCCCAGTATGACCCGCCCCACATCACCTCCTTAAATCATCATCATGGAGCCTTCCACGGGCAAAGCTGCTTTGTTTCAGGTGGCCTTTGGTTAACGTTATGAGCCAGGGAGCTGGCCAGGTGTTTGGGGTTTTTTTATTCTTCAGGTTGGCTGGTCAAGTTGATGTTTTAGCTGGTTTGTTTTATACTTATTTTATTTATTTGTATTGTACTTATATTTATTGTATTTTAAATGTTGTAAGCTGCCCTGTGGCCCAGTGGGGAGAGGGTTCAGGGTTATAAATAAACAAACAAATAAATTAAAAGTATCTGTGATTTTTTTAAAAAAGAATTCAGTCCAGCTGTCTCACCACAGTCACACAGCAGCTACTAGGAACATCAGGTTTTGAGAGACTGTATTGGGCTCAGAATGCTGCAGTGGCAGGGATGGCATCATGCCTCCCATTTATCCTTTTCCACACAGAAACAGTGCTGGGAGAGAGTTGTTTCACCTTTTTTTGCCACCCCATGTGGACTATTCTGTGCACATGCAGCAGGAAAAACAGGGAGAATTCCCTGCAGTGCTATTTCAGCATAAAAAAACAGCAGAGTAAGGAAGAAGCTCCTCTTCCCCTATGGCAGTGTTCTGATGCCCACTGGGCTTGTCTTTATTTTTAAACTGGTACTACCCATAGTTGCTGTTTGGCTGTAGGAAGACAAAGTTAGCAACTCAGGAAACCCAGACATAACTCCTAGAAAATAATTTCTAGGCTGGACTTAGTATCTTTGGGAAGATGAATGGTCCCCACTGAGTGTGGTAGGGGTCAACATTTAACCACACCCCACCTCCTCTTGAATGAGCATGGGGTTGGGGGGAGCCAATCGAGGGTCACTGTGGGGAAAAATGGACCAATGGTAGGCAAGTGCATCATCCAAGTTAGATGGTGGCAGCCTCCTACCTGCAGCACTGTGCGAGCTCCCCACCCTCCCTCCCTCTTTTGAGATCATGTGGGATTAACTGGTCACCGGTTTGGGGGCCAAGCAGGAATTTTTTGGGCCTCACTCAAATTGGCCAAGCGGGGGGCCTTTTTTCACCTGTTCTACATGGTCCGAAGGGGTTAATATATAAATAGGCTTGGCAAAGCTGGTTAGGTCCTAATGGGAATGGCAGGGAATGGCACGGGGTGAAGAGATTTCAGGTTGGAAAGCACCTTGAGATATCCAGCAATGGGGGGGGGGTGTTCCTCAACCTTTTGGCTTGGCAGTCTGAGTGGCTCAGAGGGGGCTGAAGTCTTAAGGCTTAGCAGTCATGGGTGGGACTGTGCCCTTCTATCCCCTCTACACACTTATGTGCGGTCATGATGAGAAAGGTTCAGAGGGACTCTGGACCGGGCTCTAAGGTGGAGTGGTTTTGCCCTGTTAGGAAGCTTGCCTAGGTAGATGCAACCCATGTTATAATGTATTAACCAAGTTATGCAGATCAGCTTATTGTAAATACATTTCCAGTTTAACCCACAACCTGTGTCATGTTTCATTTGAGGGGTGGGCGGGCGAATGGCAGGATGAGTACTAGTTTGCATCTGATGGGGTCAGGGACTAGTTGACTGATTTTGAAAGAACTGGGGGTGGGATTACAAGTAGGATCATCATGTGTGGACTGATTCTGTCCTTATCCAAGCAAAAATTAAGTTCTGTGAACAGGTGCCTGGAAGCAGTTTTGAGATAGATAAAGGTTGGTGGTGCTATGTGTGGAGGGAAGGTTTGACCCAGGAACTGGGATATCTCGTGTTCTGGATGAGGCTGCAGGGTAGGAAATCTCCCACTATAGCAGGAGACTAGACTACCCTACCTGGAAGGCTGGGCAATAGTGTTGTGGCTCTCTAGCAATCCCCAAGATGGCCCTGAGAAGACAGAAGGTAGTCTTCATGGGCATTCTTCTCTTAAAGATACAGGCATTGTTTCTATTAATTTGGCAAGTATTAAACCTTTCTAGTTTAAATTTCAGACATTTATGCAAACCTGAGGATTCCTTCAGGTTTCTGGAAACATCTCCCCCAGCTGATCCAGTTTATAGGTTTTTTTGAACCATATTTTAAGGCCCCAGAATTAGATATATAATAACAGAGTAAACATTTTCAGATGGAGTGAATGGCGGTGTTACAGAATAGGCTGAAAAGGCTGCAAATTTATCAGTAGTCTCAAATTATCCTAAACTGTTCCAGGGTCCTGAGATGCCCAGGAGAAAGAAAGGTAGAATTACCACATACTATGGAAGAGGAGACACTGACTACCTAATTCATATGGCCTACTTCTGTGTGGAAGGTTCTGTACAAATAGCACGGTGAAAATGGGTAGCCCTCTTATGATTCCTGAAGAGATCAGGGACATCACAGTAACAGAAAGAATGAGATCTTGGCTAGCAGCACAGCTACAGGCAATTGTGAAGCAAGATTAGGAATATAGTTGACAATAGTAAGAGCTAATAAGGTTTTCTTCCACTAACAAGAGTGATGCTCCACACAAAGCACACATGTACATATGTAAATCTCTCTCTCTTCTGCTCCCAACACAATACGTACTGTGAAACTCCTTCACATTTGAAAGCAGTCTCACAGACTGCGATCAGACAAGCTGTTTGATCAGATGTCGTTGCTGTTCCCCTCTGGATTTAAAATGCACAATCAGACAGTATCGTCCCTATCCCGTCCCACAGTCATACCCACCTCCTCCATTCTCACCCCACTGTGATTGTAAGTTTCTTGACACCTGGGAAAGTCAGATCTTTATGGATGTGGGGCCATTTTCATCTCACATTTCCAGTTGTCTGAACTCCCCTGTTGCAAAGTCAAGGCGTTTGGGAAGCCTGAACCTTCCCTTTTGCCTCCCTTTTCCCCCCGATCAGTTAGTGGTGTTCACATAAACAGATATTTGCCCCAGGGTCATCAATCATCACTTGCACATTTAAATGCCCAAATATTCATCCTGGATTGGGATCCTCTGGGGGATTGTTATCAAATGGTAAATACCAGAGAAAAGCCCCCAACTCATGGTTTTTGGGGTGGAATGGTGGGGGGGGGGAGTCCCTAGCTGGTGAAACTTTGCTCTCATATCACATGTTTCTCTGGCAGGAAATTCAAATATCCAAAATTGCTGGCGTTAGAGGGGTGTCCTGGAGGCGAGAGGAAACCCTAGATCTCCTGGCTTTGCGGGGTGAGAGAAAAGTTCAGGATGTGCTCTGCCAGAGCCACTGAAACATTGAGGAAATAGCAAGAAGAATGGCTGCATGGGGCCACCAATGTTCAGTCCTTGAGTGCAGAACCAAGACCAAGGGCCTGTATTTGGACTACAAATGAACCCTGATACACAACAACACATCAAGCAATCCTAGAGTTGTGAGTATCAAAGTGTTGGCTGGAAAGCTCCTGGAATGACAACAGGTCTCCAAATCACATTGATCATTTCCCCTGGTGAAAATGGCTGCTTGAAAGGCGGACTGTATAGCATCATACTCTGGTAAGGTGATTCCCTGCCCTAATCTCCACTCTGCCCTATCCCCATGTCCAAAATCTCCAGGAATTTCCCAACCCAGAGTTGGCAACCCTACCCAATCCCCACCAGTGGCACATCGCAACTGTTGACTGCATTTTCATAAAGTACTCCTGCAAAGTTCAATTTTCCTGTCTCGGGGGTGGGGAGGGGTGTTTTTCCACTGGGTGATGGGAGACAGGAAAGTCTTCTGGTAGGGAGATGCTGTGTTCCATTGTTCTTCCCGGTCACCCTCTCTGTTGCTTTGGGGATGCTTGGCAGCTCTGCTGTTCCAGACCATGAGGTGCCTTAACCTGTCTTATTCCTTTTACCATGATGGAGAAAATGCAGATATGAGCCAACAGGAGGGACCAGAATGAGTGGATCCTGACAAGACCATGGTAGAAACTTAGGCACAGCAAAGAATCGTCTGGCTAGAAGATTCTGGATTCTCGCTCTCCAGCAATCCAGGTAGTGTTGCCAGGGAAAAGCCCTCCTGGTTCAGGTATGGGTTATTCTCTCCTGGTGATCCAGCAGGAACATCATGCACCTTGTAATGCCAAGCAGGAAAAAGACTCAACAAATCCCAAGGATCCATTTTCTATGTTCACCAATTGAATTCAAATGTGAGCAGGAATGGAGGTTGGATCCCGTGGGAAGTAGAGTGATTGCTGGTTGAGGACTACAGCTGTGTAGAAACCACTGGGTTTTAGGAACTCTGCAGCGGGATTACAGAGCTGTCAAACAGAAGTGGTGCTTCAAATAACTGCATATGCACATGCACCAACATTTTTTAAAGGTGTTTGACCACCCACACCATGGTTTCACCAGGCTTTTAAATGTGAGGTTTTATCTTTTTAGCTGTCCTCTGGTCTTTTTATGGATATCTTTAAGCTATTTTTATGTGTCTGTGGCTTGTTTTATTTATATATATTGATAACATGATATTATTGGTGATTTCACTTGTAAGCTGCCTCAAGCAGGACTCTGGAGAGGCAACAAAAATTTTTCAAAGCCTTCTGAAGTTTTCCCTCATATGGGTGAAAGTGTTAGCCCAACATTTCTTTTGCAGAACATTTCTATAGGTTGAGCTACATCAGAACGAAGAAGCCGGCCAGGGTCTGAAGGAAGGTAATTGGGACACACATTAGTGGCAAACTGTCAAATCATGGAAACATTGTGGAAAAGGTAATAACTTCTGCATCCATCCATCTCTCCTCTTTCTACAGAGGATACTGTAGAAATATCCACACCTGCATTATTCTTTTGTGGTAATATATCTGAAATTTCTTTCACAGGAGAAATCTTTCAAAGTGGCTGATAGATTAAAGAGCAATTAATCACCAGGCCTAGATGGCATTCACCCAAGATTATGGAAAGAATTCAAATGCAAACTTTCTAAACTGCTGAGTCCAGCATGTAGTTTCTCCTTACCATAAGCTTCTGTCTTAGAGCAATGGAAGACAGGGATATGAACTATATTAAAATGAAAAAGATATAGGGGGCATTCCTGCAAATGACACTTTCAGTTTGCCTGGGCCTGTAGAAATTATAACAAAAGTCAGCACAGCTACACACAAACGTGGGTATATTCTATTTTAATAAAAAGTGGTCAATAAAGAAAGAAGGAATTTGATATAGTGTCTGTGGAGACTTTCAGTGCTACCACCTTTGTTTCTATCAAGACCTCTCTTTGCCTCAGAAATTCTGTGAGGCATGCAATGCATAAATATATTTGTTCACCACTTTCTCTTCTGTCCATACACCCACAACTGGAAGCTCATAGTATGAGGAAGTAGTTTAGTGGTGGATGAACTGCAGCAGAAAAACAGGTAGATGTGGAAAGGGTTAAGTACACAATAACTCTCTCTGCCTTTTTCATATCTATAACAAAACATCTGCTGAGGTCTGGTTACATGGATTTGCAGGAAATAAAACACCTTAATACCCTCTTCTTCATCTACATCTGTTCAGTGTTGGAGTCATGAAATTTCCCCACATGATTTGACATTAGAGATAACTGGCTTCTTATGCAGATACGTGAATCCAAGATAACTTTACCCATGAGCAGCCAAGGTCAAGAGTACATAACCAGAGAAATAAAACCATGTTAGTAACACCTCCTGTCATAGAACAGAAGAAAGGAAGGTGCACAAATATATGGAGCACCAAGTAGATTTTTCACTCCTGGTTACAGCTGCCACCTGTTTATCCAGCAGTAGGCCTGCGTCCAAGAGCACCCCAGACTACAGACATGTTCCTTCAAGTGGGTGCAACCCATCTGGGGAACAGGTGACACCTTAAAATCCTGTGTCAGAATTTCTGCCTACCAACAGCATTTCTGTCTTGTCAGGATTAAGCTTCAGTTTATTAGCCTATATCTACAGCAAAACTGCATCTAGGCTCCAGTTCAGATCTTCTGTACCTTCCCTGGGATCAGCTGGAAGTGCAAGATAGAGCTGAGTGTCATCCATACATTGGTAACAGCCTAGCTCAAATCTCCAGATGACCCCACCCAACAGTTTCATGTAGATGTTAGAGCATAGGGGACAGGAGGAACCCTGTGGGATCCCACACTCCAAAGTCCAGGGGGCTGAGCAGCAGTCTCCCAACACCATCTTCTGAAACCTACCCTCCAGGTAGGACTGGAACCACCACAGATAGGCTATCCAGAAGGATACCGTGACTGATATTATCAAAAGTGCTAAGAGATCTAGGAGAATCAACACAGTTGTGCTCCCTCTGCCTGTCTCCTGGAGCAAATTATCCATCAGGGCAACCAAGCCTGCTTCAATCCAATAACTGGGTCTAAACCCAGATTGGAAGGAATCTAAACAATTTAACTCATCCAGGAGAGCCTGGAGTTGTCCAACCACCACCCATATAATCACCTTGCTCAAGAGTGGACCATTTAGGACTGGTTGATAATTGCTGAAATCTCCCAGGTTATTTAGATGTGGACACACCACAACCTGTTTTAAGGCCCCTTAAACAACCTCAGACTGAATAAACGATCCCAAACAATTGGACAAATCAGCACCCTGGCACAAACTGACACTGCACTGCTAACATACAGTCCAAATCAGAATGGATGCAAGAGATTTTATCTGCAATGTGATGCACAAAATGGTCACAGTGGGCCACTGAGCAGTCCATTTCCTCCTGGGAGCCAGATTCCAACAGGCCTCTGACCGCCCAGAACAAGTCCACTGGCATACACTGTGCAAACACAATGGTGGCAGAAAAGTGTTGTTTCTTTGCCACCATCACTACCATGGAGCACACTTTGAAATGAGGTTTTGCCCCTGCTTATGAAGATAACAGTCAGGAAACGTCTCACCACTGTACCCTTACAGCTTGAGCTGCCAGCTTACCCACACTGACAGGCAGCCTCCTGCCCTTTTCCCCTCACCCCCTGCCACTGCTGTAATGAGCACTGGAAACAACCAGGGAGGAGGAACGGCGTTGCACAACACTGCGACATTTCCTTCCTGAAAAACTGGAAGTGACATCACAGCATTGCAAAATCTTCTAGGAATCTAGGTAAAAACCATAGAGATCGGAGGAATTTCTAGATCATTGTGTGATGCTGTGACATCACTTTCAGGGGGTTTTGGCCAGAAAGAACATTGTGATATCATGCAATGCCATTCTTCCCTCTCTCTGGAACCCCACAACCCTCCCAACAATTGCCAAACATGGGCTGGCAACCCTACTTACAGCTAAAATTATTTGAATTCAGTTCTGAATTTGAATTGCTGTTGTGAGTCTGGACATGAACACATCAATGTTCCCTCTGAGCTGTGGAGTCTTGTGAGCAAAAATTCTACTTTGTGAGCTACTGGCATTAAAGTTGTGAGGGAGCGAGTTGGCTACTGCATAAATTAGTTTGCTCTGGAGCCATCCTTCCTGAGCTAAGATGAAAATGCATGAGCCGGAGGCTAAAAAAAGGGGAACTAGCTCACACTAACTCAGCTTAGAGGGAACACTAGAACACATAATGAAGGCTGTCATCAGAGTCTTCTTCAGGTCCTCTAGTGCATTCATTACATACCAGCTTTGGAGACAGCAAACTAGGTTAGACAAGTATTGATTCAATCAATCACACTTTTGCGTATTCTTTAGCCATCTAATATCAAGCTATTGAGAAATAAGTAATCAGGAAAGTTTGACAGCATTCATTAAAATTCAGATAGGATTGCCTAAATAGTGTGGTTAGCTTGGGGGGAAGGTGGATTATGTTTGAAAATCAAGACTGCAGCATAAATAAAATGTGCATATTTTTATAAGGCTTTCAGAGGGAGACAGGGCTTTTAGCCATTCAAATTGCTTTTTTATGATAAAAAGAGAAACACTGCTTATTGTGGAAGGGGTCCTAAAAGCCATAAGAAGACCATGGAAACGTCCCATGGCTGCCATAACAACTCTGTACAGCACCTGTGCCCAGAGTTGCATGCCTGCCTCCCTGGCACAGGGGGACTGTATTGAATTCACATGGAGATAGAGTTTTGGCCTTCTTCTCTGAACCTTTTTCACGAACTGAAGTGGCCCTGAGGTGTTCTCTGCATTTGGAAATGCATGTTTATCTGTCATTACACATAAATTTCCCAAGGTGAGATTTCCCCCCCCCTTGGCTTTGTGTTGTTTTTTCAAGGACCACAGGATGGTAGCGGGAGAAGAGGCAGAAAACCTCTGCCTTGCCATCTGTTGTGCTGTATAGGACTCAGTACGCCATTTTCTGTGTTGATCTCTATGGGTACAAAGCCCACTAAAAACATTCATCAGTGATTATGATTATTAGTGGGCCCTAAGGTATGGCTGAATGGCCCATAACACAGAAACCTTATTGAAGCTCGGCAGGTCTCAAATTTTCCAGGTAAACCATATTGAGAAGCAGGATCCAAAAGTAATGCAACAAAGAAATGAGAATTCTAGTCATTTAAAGAACTTGGGAGAGTTGGTTTTCACATGTGACAATTTCAGACCAAAGATGAAAAAGCAAACTAGTCCAGCCAGCTTCCTGGCCAAAGATTCCTCAATGATCATTCTGTTCTCTGTCCCTTAAGTGAACCAGTACTCCCTGACAGAGTGACACATCGCACAGAATTTGTTTCCAATTTGTCTCATACCACGGTAGGGACTGATTGTGTGCTCAAATGTTAAACCTCAAAAACGAGAAGTATACTCTCATTCAGTCACCACTTCCTGATGTCAGGGTATAATACACAAAATATCAGAACACTTTTGCTTGGATTTCATGCCCCTGACAGCCTTCTGACATGCAAGGGTATTTTTAACAAGAATGGGAGGCTGCTGTTGAAATGTGAACACCTTTCGAAGACAATGCCTAGCCTCCAAAAGAACTAAAATCTTCAAGCAGCTGTCATTCTTTGACAACCTCAAATTCACAGTAAATGGCTGGCGAAGGGGAGAAAAAAAAACTTTGGACATTGAATATTCTGAAGCCTGCTTCACAATGATGTATGTTCTACGCAGAGAGTACTTGTCTAAAGACATTGTACAGATTGCATATTTCCCCACATGCGCATATACTGAAGGGCTGTAATTTAACACAGGTTAATTTAACACCGTTTCCTAGCACATACATGCTGCATTCCAAATAGATGAATATTTATTCATAGACTAGAATCCAAAAACTCCATCCACATACGCAAGTCGATCTGTGTGTACATAGGGATTCTGACAATTTTCTGTTCCTGCTGTACCCTTCACCTGGGCTTTAAAAAAAAAAAGAGGCGCCAGAACTTTCAAGACGGAAATGAGGTTTTCAATCTGTATACTGAAAACTCATGAACTTTAAAACATTTTTTAAAGAAGTTTGTCAAAGAGGTTCCAGAACTCCATTCCGGCGCATTCTCCCCGGAAAAGGAAGACCTGCCCTTCATACTGCATTAGATGCTGTATCAGATGATCTCTCAAACCCAGAGAAGCTTTTTGGGGAAAGGTTTGGAGAGAGTCATGGACAAGCACGTCCAGGCACTGGATGAGTAGCTAGAGCCTTTAGATAGAAAGTGGAAGTCAAACCTCATTGTGACACAAAAAGTGTCTGGGTCACCCTATTTAGGTGGAAATACACCGGTCATTTGAAAGAAGAATGTGTCACAAGATGTCATAGTCCCACTGTACATGGCATTGGTCAGGCTGCACCTGGAGTACTGCATGCAGTTCTGGAGGCCTCACTTCAAAAAAGATGTGGACAGAATGGAGCAGGTGCAGAGGAGAGCACCGAGGATGATTGGGGGCCTGAAGACCAAGCCCTATGAGGAAAGGCTGAGGGACTTGGGAATGTTCAGTCTGGATAAGAGGAACTTGAGGGAGGGACACGATTGCTCTCTTTAAGCATTTTAAGGGCTGTCACTTAGAGGAGAGCAGAGATCTGTTCCGGTTGGCAGCAGAGGATAGGACTCGCAATAATGGGTTTACATAAAGGGTGGAAAGATACTGACTGGATATTTGAAAAACTTTTTTGCAGTAAGAGTTGTTTAACAGTGGAATCAGCTACCTTAGGAGATGGTGAGCTCCCCCTCACTGGCAGTCTTTAAGCAGACAAGACGTAAGTGCAAGGAAGGGAGGCTAAAGCCAGTCCAGGATCTGAAAGGTTCAGTGTGCCCTGTGCTTTCTAGAACTATTTTGCTGCAAAAACATTGATTTTTAACAGACTTCATCTTGTTCACTCGCATCTCTCCTTGATATATTGAGTAGCTCTTATGACAAAAAATTTTTTAACAAACTTTTTTTATTTTATAACAACAACAAAACAACAAAACCAAACAAATCTAACTAATAAACAAACAATGGGAGAATCAATCCATTAATTATCTCTTAAGGGTTTTTTTCTCTCTAAACAAAGGAAAATTTCTACACTTTAACATGTCCATTTAAACTTTTGCACGTATTACTATCAATGTTCTTATTATGTTCTTATTATCTTTTGTCTCAGTTGTATACACAGTTCATTCAATATATTCTTCAATCCACCTGTAAAGTCTTGACCATGTTTTTTCAAAAATTTCCTCTTTTCGTCCTTTCAAAAATAAAGTTAATTTATCCATCTCGGCAGTTTCCAGTAGTTTATTTATTATTTCTTCTTTAGGTGGTGTCTCTTTTTTTCTCCAAATTTTGCATACAATATTCTATCAGTTGTAACAACATGCATAATTAAATAGGAGTCCTGTTTTTTATAATTTTCTGGAACTATGTTCAGTAAAAACAATTTTGGTACAAAAGATATATTAGTTCCTAATTTTTTTGCAACATTTCATGTATCCAGGGCCAATATTTGTTACTTTTATCACAGGTCCACCACATATGAAAAAGGAGCCAACATTTTCTTGACATTTCCAACAATCATTTGACATATTAGGATAAAATTTTGCTAATTTATCTGGAGTAATATACCATCTATAAAACTTTTTTGTAAATATTTCATTTATAGGAGATTGCTTTGGTAATTTTTATATTTGTTTTCCAAATCTTAGACATTTATATAACTCAATATTATGCCCTAAATTTTGTGCCCATTTAACCACAGAGGACTTAACCACCTCATCTTGTGTTTTCATTTCTAACATCATAGCATACAATTTTTAATAAGTTTTTCATCAGTATGAACCAATATTTTATCCATCTCAGTCAACTTTTCATGAAAACCTGTTCGTTTATCCTTAGCATATCTTGACTCTAATTGTGCTCTTTCCCACCAATTCAAATCAGTATCTTGTTTTTTAAGGTTTTCCGTTGACTTCAACTGATTTTTATTGTCCAGGGGTTGTCCTGGATGCCTCACTTACTATGAAGGCCCAGGTCACCACAATTGCCAGGTCTGTCTTTTACCATCTTCGACAGATCAGGCAGCTGGCCCTTTATCTCTCCCCCTAGGACTTGGTTTGGATTGAAGGTCAAAGGATTGAAGATCAAAGGATTGGTTTGGATTGGTTTGGATTAGAGGTCAAAGAAGAAGGGGACAGCAAAGGATGAGATGGTTAGACACTGTCATCGATGCAACGAACATGAAATTGAGCAAACTTCAGAGGACAGCAGAAGACAGGAGGGTGTGGCGTGATCTGGTCCATGGGGTCACAAAGAGTCAGACTCGACTGTGCAACTGAACAACAACAAGGACTTGGCTACAGTGACCCATGCAATGGTCACTTCCAGGCTTGATTATTGTAACTTGCTCTATGTAGGCTTGCCCTTGCAGTTGATCCGGAAACTCCAGCTACAAAATGCTGTGGCACACCTGCTGTCTGTGTTCCCTGTGCACATACACATTCACCTAGCGCTCCATCAATTGCACTGGCTACTGATTGGGTACCAGATTTAGTTCAAGTTACTGGTATTAATCTTTAAAGCCTTGTGCAGCCTGGGACCTAAGGGACTGCCTCTCCCCATATGTTCCCTGGAGAGCCTTGTGCTCCACTGATCAAGACCTGCTGGTTGTCCCCATTTAGCCTCAACCAGGGCCAGGGCCTTTTCTTACCTGGCCCCAGCCTGGTGGAACATGCTTCCCGGTGAGATCAGGGCCCTGAGGGATCTATTACCATTCTGCAGGTACTGCAAAATAGAGCTGTTCCACCAGGCCTTTGAATGAGGCAGCGGGTGTCCAGGAAAAAGTTGGGCCCCTGCTGAAGATACCATCCTATGCAGCCTGGACTCTACAGCCTTGATTTCAGTGATGCCAGTATTGGGGATTACACAAAACTGATGCATATTGTTTTAAATGTTGTTTTAATGGTTTTAATTAATTATTACTATTGACTATTTTGCTGCAATGCGGTGAGGCAACTGCAAATTGCAATCTGTCCTGAGCCCATTTGAAGGGAAGGGTGGAGCGTAAATGTGAAGAAATAAATAAATAAATAAATAAAATGGCACTGATTAAAAAAAACAACTGGTCTTTATTTTCTTGTACTGATTTTTACTGCATTTAAATATAATTGCTTTATTGACAGTTTTATTAACTTTTATTGCATTTTCTTATGCTGTAAACAGCCTCTGGAATGTTTAGTTGAAAGAGAATCTATAAATAAACCAAACTAATACCAGGGAGTTTTAGTCAATCCTTTCCCACCAAAAACTCTATGTAACATTACAAAATTCATAATGGAAACCACAGTATTTTCAAAGCTCAAAACAATTTAATCTGAAAAGTCCTGTTGATTTCTAAGCCATTTGACTATTTTCTTACAGTTTACCTTTCGGTACTGGGCATCGGTTGTAAATGTGTACAGCGAAGCAGTTGAAATGCTGTAATTATAAGTAGATGTCCATGGAAAACATGTATTTTAATCTCCACAGGGGGAAAGCAGCTAAATAAAAATTTTAATCAGAATAAGCAGTTGATGAAGAAAAAGTTTCTTCTCCCCCTTCTTAAAACTATATATGAAAATGTATTTGCATGTAATATCTAGTTTGGCTATCACCATTTGGATGTGACTTGATGGCACTTAATAGACACACACCATCACCATTCAGGTTTCAGACTAAAAATACCGTTTTATATTATAGTAGCAGAATAGCAGCAGTTATTACATATGTATGTGTTCAGGAAAAGTATTTGCAGAAACAAAGTCAGGGCAGTCAGACACCTGAACAAGATCTAATGTGAATTTCGTAGTGAAGTAAAATTTGCGTCGTGAGTATATGCCACAAAGCTTTCTCAAGGACATCTGTATAATGATCTCTTCAGTTCTCTCAGCTAGACTGAACCCATTCAAACAGTCCCAAGCTAGGCCCTTCAGAATATGCAAGACCACAGGCAGGCTTTCAGTTGAAAACAGTACACTCCTTCTATCAGGGATAGTCATCTTTTTCCACCGTGCATGCAGTTTTGGGAGGGATGCACATGGAAGTAGGGGACACCCGCCCAGCCAGCCAGATCAGCCAAATCAACCCTGGTGATCAATGGGGTGACAGATGTCACACTCCGTGGAAGAGGTG
Organism: Gekko gecko; assembly: GCA_029375565.1. NCBI lineage: Eukaryota > Metazoa > Chordata > Lepidosauria > Squamata > Gekkonidae > Gekko > Gekko gecko. Next base: position 121,008,495 of record JAPDNY010000003.1, on the reverse strand, counting down.
GAAGAGGACAACCATCCCAGATGAAGGAGTGTACCATTCTTCGGTCAAGGGTATACAATAGCTGCGTTTCCCTGCTAGAACCTCCAAACAAGGTCAAGGTCCATTTGTAGTCTGCCAGTTGAGACACGTTCACCAGACCCGGCCATGGGAGGCTTGCACTCAGTCTACTGCTGTTTCAATGGCCACGGCAGAGCAAAAGAGTTCCTGTGCAATCATGAAATCACATCAGCTGCATATATTACCCTGAAAGGCAGGCACACACTCACATAAGCAGCAATTTCATATGAACACAGAGAGTTACAAGCCTGGCGGTAGCCCTACACATCAAGGATACATGTAGACTGCCAGCACGCCACGACATTCATAGACATTCCAGGATGCCAATAACAGGGTTCCACTTCAAGGCTATTCATTCTGTCTTTGTAAATAAAAGTACACTTGAGTGTTTTGTCAGTTTTGTAGATGTATTATGTTCCAGGTCTATGAGAACATGTATTGAGAAACAGTAAGAAGGACATGCTTTTATTAACACACTTCTTTTTAATGTTAAAAGTTCACTCTAGGAGATGTCTGGCTGCATCATTCTAGTTCCTCAAAAATTAATTTGAACCAGGGAATTGCAGCACTCCACAGATACCAATAAGTTAATGAATGAAGAGATGGGGTCAAACATACAAGAGCACCAGCCTGTTTGATTGAGGCTAAAAGTAAAACCATTGACAAGGCTGTGAAAATGCTCTGTCAGTTCTCTTTCGGTTTCGCTTGTTAGATGTGACTGAACAACCAATTTAAGACCTTCACCATCCCTCATCTGCAGAGGACCAAATTAAGGCAATTAAATCAAGAAAGTATTGCCAGATTTAGAGACCATATGTGTGTGTGTAGGCAAGATGACAAGTAACTTTCATTTCAGAACAAGTAGCTTTCATTTCCAACTTGAAGGGAGGAAACTATTTTCACAAACCAAGAGTAGACATTTAAGAATTAGAGTGTGAACAGCCATTCAACTAATTTGTCAGCTTCATTGATTTTTTTTTTTTTGGAGCCCAGAAAGCCTGTTACACGGTAAAAGAGAAGGGTACAGCCAATAAGAAGGTAGAGATCGTGGACAAAAAAATAATTACACCCTAGATTTTTCACGCTTTTTTATCTCAGGCTCTGGTCGGACTCATTATTCCAAGGGTATTGGCAACATTTCAGTATTACGTAGCACAGAGATAATATATCACACCTAGAAGCTGCCTCAGCACACCATACAGTGAATGCTCCAGGCAGTAAAGTGGCTTGCCTGGGCCAACCAGTGGTGTAAACAGGATCAAAACCACGAGCATTTCCTCGTTTCCTATTCATCAGGAACACATCTTCTGCATAGTATTCTATAGACTGCCAAACGTTTGTAAACAAAGAGTTGCTCTTTTTGTACCAGCTCAGCCAACCTTCACTGATTTTTTGTTTGTTTGTTTTGATCATTCATAAGTAAATTTCATGCATGCTTCCTCTAGCGTAAAGATTTCAGAAAGATAAAAATTAGGTGCATGTTTCTTTACGAACTTGGAAGCAGCAGTTGGGTCCTTTTCTTGCTTCTGCTTTTAAGTTATTTAAAGGGATACTTGCCTAATTGTAAACACCTTTCGAACATGTTTTGTATTAATAGTGCGCAGCTGCTCATGTACAACCAGGAATTATCACATCAAGCATGCAAAGCTTCTTCCATGCATTAATTCATTGAATCTTAATGTCATTTTCTAATTTAATCAAGAACAATTAAAAATGTGAACGAGATCCAACAAAGTTCATGACTCTACAGTACACAAAGTTTTAACATGCAATCAAAAATGCTGTAGTATGTTCACAGAAAATTTTAAACCCTATAGTTTGGGGAAAGCTGCAAAAAACCTTCATATAATTCATAACTGTGATAGTCCCCAAAATTATTTAATAGACAACAAAGCCAGAAGCATCTGTGTCAGATAATGCGTCATCTTCAATATTAGACACAAAAGCAATAATGAAAAATCCCACTCATGGCACAACCCCATGTGCATAGGTTAATAACCTTATATCAAAACAATGTTCTTAAAATAGCATACAGATGAAAAAAAATCGAGCATCAGTGGCTCATATTTAGATACCTGATTAAAAGACTTCCGGAAAAATGCTGCTTAGCAAGAACAAACTTGAAAGAAATTTGGAGCAGACACAGAAATAAATTATAACAAAATGAAGTGAAGTAACAAAGGACAATTAGAAACACTGAAAGATTTTGAGGATTGTTAATTTTTTCAATTTTTTCAACCCACAAGAACTCAGACAGGGAATCTCATTTCCCCCTCCCCACTATTTCCCTTTTCTCTTCTCTGAAGGTCCCCAAAGGGCTTTTCCTGCTTTCTTCTCTCCTTCCCGCCCACCAGCCAACTTATATTTACCTGCTCCCTACCATGTTCAGCTTTCCCTCCTTCCGTCCCCCTAGCAGCCTCTCCCTGGGAAAACTCTGGGCAGTTCCAGCTCTCTACTCGGTTGGACTCAGTTACATGGTGCCACCTTCTGGGCCAGGCTCCAGTATACAATGGGAAGGTTGTGGGCTTAACATGCATGGGAAACTATAGATGTTTATATACAAATGCTAGAAGTGTCTGAGGTAAAATAGGGAAATTGGAATGCTTGGTGTTGTGGGTATTTCAGAAAAGCAGTGGGATGAGGAAAAGCAGTGGGATACAGTGATTCCTGGTTATAAATTATATCAGAAGGACAGGGGGGAAGGGTTGGAGGTGGGGTGGCTCTGTATGTCAGAGAGTAAAGTAGTAAGATTGGGAGGGTAAAAAAATTGGATTCACTTCTGGAAATGCTATGGGTTGAAATAGTGGGCCCAAAAAGAAGCTTAACACTGGGAGTTTGTTATCATCCACCAGATCAAAAGACAGAGGAGGATTATAAAATGAAATAACTGTGTCATAATAGGTGATTTTAACTACCCACACATTGATAGAGTCAATATGTGTTCAAGTCGAGAAAAAGTCGAGAAAAAATGAATGCATTTTTGCCTCTGTCCTCACTGTGGAAGATGAGAAGTGCTTGCCCACTCCAGAACCAGTGATTTTGGGAGGGGTGTTGAAAGACCTGAGTCAGATTGAGATGACGAGAGATGAGGTCCTATGACAGATAGACAACTTAAAAACTGATAAATCACCAGGCCTGGATGGCATACATCCGAGAATTCTGAAAGAACTCAAATGTGAACTTGTGGATCTCCTGACAAAAATATGTAATCTTTCATTAGAATCTGCCTCCATTCCTGAGGACTGGAAGGTAGCTAATGTCGCTCCCATCTTTAAAAAGGGTTCCAGAGGCGATCCAGGAAATTATAGGCCAGTCAGTCTGGCATTTATACCAAGTAAGTTGGTGGAAACTTTTATTAAGGGAAGAATTAGTAGGCACATTGATAAACAAAATCTATTGAGGAAGACTCAGCATGGGTTCTGTAAGGGATGATCTTGTCTCACTAACCTGTTAGTGTTCTTTGAGGGAGTGAACAAATATGTGGACGACACCCAATAGATGCTGTTTACCTTGACTTCCAGAAAGCTTTTGATGAAGTTCCTCATCAAAGGCTCCGAATTAAGCTCAATAGTCACAGGATAAAAAGACAAGTCCTTTTGTGGATCAAAAACTGGCTAACTAATAGGAAACAGAGAGTGAATATAAATGGGTAATTTTCTCAGTGGAGGGTGGTAAGCAATGGGCTACCACAGGGATCAGTACTCAGTCCAATGCTTTTTAAGTTGTTTATTAGTGATTTGGAGTTGGGAGTAAGCAGTGAAGTGGCTAAATTTGCAGATGACACGAAGTTGTTCAGGGTGGTGATTGTGAGGCACTCCAAAGGGATCTGTCAAGGATGGGCGATTGGGCGTCAATGTGGCAAATGGGGTTCAATGTGGCCAAGTGCAAAGTGATGCACATTGGAGTCAAAAATCCTAAATATAAATACACATTGATGGGGTCCAAACTGGCAGAGTCTGACCAAGAGAGAGATCTTGGAATTGTAGTACATAACTCACAGAAAATGTCTAGACAGTGTGTGACTGCAATAAAAAAGGCCAACGCTGTGCTTGGGATAATTAGGAAGGGAATTGAAAACAAATCAGCCAGTATCATAATGCCCCTGTATAAATCGATGGTGCGACCTCATTTGGAGTACCGTGTACAGTTCTGGTCACCACACCTCAGAAAGGATATTATAGTTTTGGAAAAAGTGCAGAAAAGGGCAACTAGAATGGTAAAAGAGTTAGAATGCTTTCCCTACGAAGAAAGGTTAAAAGGCTTGAGGCTCTTTAGCTTGGAGAAACGACGGCTGAGAGGTGACACGATCAAGGTTTACAAGATTATTTATGGGACAGAGCAGGTCGAGAAAGAAGTACTTTTCTCCCTTTCTCACAATACAGGAACTCATGGGCACTCAATGAAATTGCTGAGCAGTCGGGTTAGAACGGATAATAGGAAGTACTTCTTCACCCAAAGAGTGATTAACACATGGAATTCACTGCCACAGGAGGTGGTGGTGGCTACAAGCATGGACAGCTTCAAGAGGGAATTAGATAAACATATGGAGCAGAGATCCATCAGTGGCTATTAGCCACAAGGTATAGATAGGAACTTTCAGTCTGGAGCAAGTGATGCACTGTATTCTTGGTGCTTTGTGGGGGCAACAGTGGGAGGGCTTCTGGTGTCCTGGCCCCACTGCTTGACCTCCTGATGGCACTTGGTATTTTTGGCCACTGTGTGACAGAGTGTTGGACTGGATGGGCCATTGGCCTTACCCAACATTGGCTTCTCTTATGTTCTTATGAACAGAAGTGAGCAGCCAATCCTATGTAAGTCATGCAAGGTGCTTAGTAGCAAGTGGCCCAGTGGTTGCTGCCAGGCCAGGCCCCTATGAGTCTGCTTATAAGGATCAAAACAATTCTAGAAAGGAACCCGCCCCCTCCTCTTGTTTTTTTCTGATAGAAACAAATATTGTTGTGGTTACCTAACAACAGCCATTGAGGACATTCTTATTTGAAAGCTACAGCTGTTCCTTGATATCATTTGGCATTTTTAACAATCCATTTCAGATTTTTCTGCAAACCTGGGAGTTTTCTCAGGTCTGTAGAAATTTTTGTATTGTCCACCCATGGCCCCAGTTACCAGATCTAAGTATCCACAGACTGAGCCATGTTGAGAATTAAATATATTGATTTATGAGGATTAACAACCTTCTTTCTTCTTTTAAGAAATTTTCTATTCCCACAAATGAGATGTGCTATAACCAAGCACTATACTTCAGCATGGATTCTAGTGGCCCAGGCTCCAAAATCCACTTAACCACCTTGTTATATGCAAAGGGAGCATATGCACAATTTTTATCCTGGAAAAATACTGCATACAGATGACATATAGGCTCCATATACAACCACCATATGAACATCTTCATTTCTACACATAAATGACATGATAAACAGGGCTTTTGCAAATTTCTTGTGACAAAATCATTGATTTAAAATGCATTATGCATACCAGTCAATTATTTCACTGTAGTGAAGCAGTCAGTTATATAACTGTAGTGAAGCATTCTTACAAATTCATTTTCCCCCCTAGGTGGTACATTTGTCCTATAAGCATGAAGCTCATCAATTATCTTGAATCAATAGAAACGTATTGGCTTTCCTACTTTCTAGGGGAAATTAATGTATTATAACTTCCCTATTTATCTCACTAGGGAGTCCCACTATACTTTCTAGGAAAAATTAATGGATTATTGCTATTTATCTCACCAGGAAGTCCCACTAAAAAGTGAGCAGGTATAATAGCACTAAGAATGTAGGCTGTTATCTAGAGTATTGAATCTGACCTAAGTCACAAATTTACTAGGTGTCCGTAGGTAAGCCACTTTCTGACAGCCTTCTCCCCATCAGCAATACAGGAACAACAAATCCGTTCCACTTAACAGGACTGTTGCAAAGGCTACTGAGAAAATGTCGGCAGTTCGCTGAACACACGGAAAGGGCTACACAATTTTTTCTCTTTTTTTCTTTTTCTAGCTTAAAAATTAATAGTAAAGGAAATAATAACAAGTATCTCAATTGCAAACATTGCATACCCTTTTAATATTACACTAGTGAGACGGAAGCTCTCTTAAGTAGGATTTTTCTTAGCATCGTAGGTCAAGCACTTTTAATTTATAAGAAGATCGATTTAAAGAGGTTCCTTGGATAGATAAATTATTAGGCTATTTCAAGCAGTATTCTGGAAAGCTGCACCAGGCTATAAATCTGCATGTGGTGACCTTATCTGAAACATTCCTCCTTATAGCTGTGTCCCAATCTTTAAGCTACAAAAGAATGGGAAAATGGGAGAACAGAAAGAGGGAGGATTGCAGTGTGCTTAATACACTGCTCAAGGGAGAAGGAAACTTGTATTTATTTATGGACTGGCTATAGACTTTCTGGTTTTTCTAAGGTCACAATGGCCAAAGATTTTCAACTCAACTGATTTCATGCATGGATCTCAAACCGTTGCAAGTTCCAGATGCAATGTCCCCTGTCTCAGACCTCCAGACTGAGTGGCAAGAGAGGCTAGATAGTTTAATAGGCACACTGGCCTTTCTTCCTGTCTTTACTTTTCTGCCACTGTCCTCTTTGAAATGCAGATTGTGTTCTCAAGGACAATTTCCTCTTCCTCCTCCTCTCTCACTCAGATGAAGACAAGCTCTCTTCCTGCATGCACCAAGAGACAGACATGTGGTCCTCTCTTGGCACTATGAGGCAAATGGGCCTCTTGCCACCTGCTTCCATCCTTTAGCTAGTAAGTTAGTAATCTATCATGTCCCTACTCTCTCCTGTCCAAAGTGTACTTCTCAAATAAAGAGAGAAGTATTTCTCTTCTAAACCTGCAACATGGCTATGTGTAGCTTTGTAAGCTGAGTAACCTGGTAAAGTGACACTGCTACATTTGTAGATTTATTTAAGCACTGTGCTAACTAATGGTGACTGGGCTAACCACACCAATTAACCTCAATACAAACTGCCCAATTTTAAAAGCAGTTGGTAACCAAACTCAGCCACCAAAATAAGAGCTAATTTGAAAAGGTTGCCTCTCAGTCCAAGTTCTAGAATATTTTTAAAGAAAGAGACAGTTATTACACTGAATATCAACAATGTATGTTGAGGGCTATGGTTCCCATAGTCTGCATACTTGAAAATGCTTCCAACAAAACTTAGTTATCCATATCAGTACATGTATCAGGCCCATAACACGCAAAGCATCCTCTATATGTATAGGATGATACCGTGTCATCAGGCAACTATTTGGGACCAATCTGTCTAGTGTATACTGGATTATTAAAAAAAAATTACTGCAATGGGTATATAAGATTTTGCTCCAGCTAGAAACAGAAAAAGTTTAAAAAATGCATGACGGATGAAAAATTTTAAAGAACAGCTATCTATGCAACAATGAGAACTACTATTGGGGAAAATATCAAATTTACAGCCAGACAGACATTAAGAGAAAATTGGTACAAAATGCTTTTAGATGTTATGTAACTCCAACGGATATTGAGAAAGCAGATAAAACCCATGAAGGAAAATGCTGGAAATGTCAAGACATGGGTGGAACCTTTTTCCATATGTGGTGGACTTGTAAAAAGCAAAAATTATTGGAAGGAAATACATGGAAAAATGCAGAACATAGTAAAGTTTAAATTCCCTATGAAAGCTAAGAACATGCTACTAGGGGTACTGCCAAACAAAGTACCAAAAATTTTAGAAGAGATATTCAGATAGATGGTGACAAGTGGCTAGAATTATTTGCAGAGCAAAATAAAAACTAGACTTCTGTCCATGCTTGGAAGAATGGGAAAATAAACTTGCTGAATATGCAGTAATGGCACAATTAGCAGGTCAATTATGGAATTTGAAGAGAAATGGAGCGTGTACTATGTGTCTATGCAAGCAGGAGTCAAATTTAAAATCAGCAGCTGTCTGTAAACAAATGTATGGTAATGAAACAGAAGCAAAATAAGAATTTGTTTTAAATGTGTAAAGAAGTGGACTCTGTGGAGAACATCTTTTCTTAATTTTCTTGTTATCTGCCTACTGTATTTTTGTTATATTACCTACCAGTAAAAATAGCAAATATGCAGCTCATCTAGTCAACTTATTTGACAAAAAGATCAGTTACGATACTTGAGGAGAGATGGAGTGTGTACTATGCAAGTGGGAGACAAATTTAGAATGAGAAACAGTTCAAAAATTGTACATAAATGTATTACAATATAGAAGCATAATGAGAATAAGTTTTAAATGTAACATCTTGGATATAAATGTATATGGAAGTAAATTTAGAGCAGAAACACCTTTTATTTTCTTATTATACGATGTATAATAGACGTTCCTTTGTATTTTGATATATTACCTACCTGTTAAAAGTTATAGCAAGTAGGTAGAAGTGGCAAAAAATATGTAATACTGATGAACTTTTTTTTTTTTTTGCCAAAAGTAGGATGCAGATTAGATATCTGACTCTGCCAGGCTTATGAGACCCAGATTTGATTTGTATAGACTTGTGCCTCAACTGAGCAGAATTTTTGCATTACTGGAAAGAAAGCAGAGATGGGCTCCTTTGACCACAACATTTACACTTAAGAATGACCTGCCACATCTTCATTCTTCGAGGTGACAGCACACACAAAAAAGAGCTGAAACTCACACAACTGTACCCTTGAATAGGCTGACTGGCAGCAATCCAGAAACATCACAAGCTAAAAGGAGGGATATCATAATTACAGTCTTCAGACTGCCCTATGATTGTGGAAACTGAGGCTTGGATCCCATCTAAAACTTCTGTGCACAGAAATACAAGCCCTCCTGCTCTTGCTTCAGCCCAAATTCCCCCCAATGCTGTTTCTGGGGGACAGGGAACTCCAAGAGCAGCGTGAGGTAGGAGCTAGAGGGCTACTGTGAAAGAAAGGAATCAGAAAAAAAATGCCCACCTTGTGCACACTGAACTTTTCCACAGAATCCAAGCCTGAATTTCTTACTATACGGACTCCTGATCCAGAGGTTTGACATCATATTTCAGGTAAACTGATTAATTGTTTTTAGCTGAATAAAGCACAAAGGAAAGTGAAGGGACAATGAGGCATCTGAGTCTGGCGTGCTTAGCCAGGCAAAGAGGCTTCAGAAATTCTATATAATTTCTGTTTTGCAGATTGTAGCCATTATCAGTCACATCTCACTTGCAGTATTAGAACAATACAGCACATTTCCCATTTTCTTTGAATGCTGATTTTCTCTAATTAAGGCAATGAGGTCTTTTTAGCACCATCTGATTTGATTTTAAAGCCGAATGATAATAATAACAACAACAATAACAATGTTATCAAGGACTTAAATCTTTTTTGCATGCTTTACTTCAGTAATCATTACAATAAGCCCATAAAGCATCTATAGTAATGTGATTAAGTAAGAGACTGTGTTATCATGGAAAAACTACAGAAACAGAAGAGACACAGGAATGCAAAGAAAATATTTAAGATGTTTTTCATAATAATAATTCTTTAGTGTTTCTTTCAGAATTTGTCAGTGAATCACTGATTTGTCATTAATCTGAGGAACAAATTATACAGAGAACCATCAGTTACCACGCCAAGATTTGTTTTCTCAAGCACTAAGTGATAGGCATGATAACAACCTGAACCTTTATCAAGATATGCAAAAAACTAGTTGCCTATAATATTGGCTAGAGTATCTACTGTGTACCTTTTAATAACTGTGAATTGGCAATGTTTTCTAGAAACATGGAATGACTGCCAACATTCCCATAGCAAGAAATTATTGCCCCAAAGTTTTATTTATTTAAATATACTATAGCCTACAAAGCAGCTTACAGCCGCATTCTCCTTGTCTCCCATTGTTAATTAATTATTAATTTGTAAAATGTTGTACTGAAATAATATCACTGTAGTACCAAGATAATCAGACTGAAGATGGCATCTAGCCATTTTTCTTGGTTCACATAAAAGACATACCAAAAATTAAATCAGATTTTGCAAGAAAGCTTTGTGATCTCATTGTTCCTTACAAGCAGGTTGTACTGCAAGACCCTGGAAACATGATGAAATTTTATCGGCGTTAAGTGAACAGCATACATTATGGATATTCTGCCACTCAAACATCCGTTATCAAGAATTTCTAATTTTCAGAATTCATTTTGTTCCTCTGCATAGTACAATGTAAATGGTGTTCACAAATGTGTTTATTTCTGGTACAGCTTGCAAAGGCAGCTGCTTTACTAATTATGCTATTACAAAGAAGCACGATGTCTCTCAAAGCCAGAAAAATATCAGTACCAAAAACATTCCACTTTCCAGCTACAGCTCTGTTAAAGATTCCCCCCTCCTTTCTAGAAATTCCATATATTTTTCCATACTGGAAAGAACCCATATTACAAAATAATCAAATGTAAATAGGGAAAGTTGATTCATATGCACTTTCATTTCATTTCCAAATATTTCATTGCCCTATCAGATTTATCAGTATTACATTGTTATAGCTTAAAAATGCCTAGGGAATGTTTGCCACAATGGGTTTGCTTTTTTCCTCTCTGTATTTGTTCAGATGTCAATTAGAGTGCACAAATCTGGCCACCCCAAAGAAAGATAGTAGACATTGATTCAATAGACAAGGGACTCTGGAAATCTACACTCTCTCCAGAAAAGGACAGAGAAACACTGCCCAATCAGTCAGCTTAGCATGGTAAGTAAACCCCATGCTTATGTTGGAAGCTCTGGGATTGGTTCAGTAGGGAGGATATCTTATCCAAGGAATAAGCAGGTTTCAGAAGTGACCACTCCGCTATAGATCAGTGCCTGAATTTGCACCATCTGGTGTAGAAATATAGTGCAAGGACGCATAGGGCACCTTATGCAGCCTTTGTTGACTATAAGATGGCATTTGATAGCATCTCACAAGACTGATTATGGTTAGAACTAGAGGTTTCTACAGTAGATCATAGACTGCTTGCCCTTTCGTGTACATTACATGAAATCAATTACTTGTCAGTGAGTCACAATTCACAAGGTCAGCTGTCTCATAAGGTCCTGGTCAGAAGGGGTGTGAAGGAAGGATTCATTCTCACTCCATTATTATTAAACTTATATATAAATTCCATACTGCAAACCTTAACCAGTCCAGAATTCTATCTACCTAATCTAGCAAACAGACCAATCTCCACATTATTATATGCAGATGATACGGTCATTCTATCATATCCTGAAGTAGGGCTAAGAAAAGCTCTCTGGGCATTTAACAGCTTACTACAAAGAGGAGCATTTAACAATCAATCTTTTAAAGACCACAATTCTTATCTTCTCTAAAAGATTCACCAAACACAGATAGCAGTCGCAGATTGATGGCCATGAGACTGAACAAGTTAAAATGTTCACATATTTAGGAGTAGTGTTTTAATCATCTGGTTCATGGAGTGCTCAGCTTTCCCACTCAAATGGGACTGCCCAGAGACTAGACCCAACAATTTTAAGATTCTTCTTTACAAAGGGAGTTCTCACATACCATATGCAATAAAAGTATTCTAGGTCAAGGTGATACCCTGCCTTATGTATGGTTCACAGTTATGCCCGTTCAGAGGTTTCCTCAAATTAGAAACAATTTAGTACAGCTTAGATCCTTATTTGGAGTATCTCGTTCTGTATTCAATGCCCTGCTCAGAGTGGAAGCAGTGTTGGTTCCACTCAAATAGGGTTGCCCCCCCCCAGTTTAGCAGGGATCCCCTGCTTTTGGGGGGCTTTTACCTGCCGCTGGCCAGCTGGCCGCCAGGGGAAGCCCTGCCCCAAGCCCCAACACCCGCAGCCACCCCTCTCCCTTCTCTCTTGAGAGAGAGGAGGGAGAGGGGTGGCTGTGGGCCACGCACCTGAACTTCACAGATATTGGGCATGGGGGGGAACATCAGCTCCCTGCACTTAAAGGGGCCCCTTTATGTGCAGGGAGCTGGCGTTTCCTGCACATCTGATCTCCGCAGAGATTGGGTGCACAGGGGGGGAACGCCAGCTCTCCTTGTACTTAAAGGGGCCCCTTTAAGTGCAGGGAACTGGGGGGACATCCCCAACGTGATGTCATCATGTCAGGGATGCCCTGCCCCCTCCAGGAATGCCCCCCAAAGTCCCCCGCTAGGTGTGAAGATGGGACTTCACAACCCTACACTTGAAGCAAGTGGCTGGCTTCAAGCTATATGATTTGGGCTCAAGTTAAACCCCACCCCTGAATTAACCTCATTAATCCTCTCAGATAACTTTGACTCTGGGTGGATGACAGCAGTAAAGGACAAATTACAACTATATGGACACTAGAAGCCCTCCCACTGCTGCCCCATCTAGCACCAAGAATAGAGTGCATCACCTGCCCCAGACTGAGAGTTGCCATCTATACCCTGTGGCTAATAGCCACTGATGGACTTCTGCTCTATATGTTTATCTAATTCTCTCTTGAAACTGTCCATGCTAGTAGCTGCCACCAACTCCTGTGGCAGTGAATTCCATATGTTAATCACTCTTTGGGTGAAGAAGTACTTCCTTTTATCTGTTCTAACCCGACTGCTCAGCAATTTCACGGAGTGCCCACGAGTCCTTGTATTGTGAGAAAGGGAGAAAAGTACTTCTTTCTCAACCTGCTCAATCCCATTCATAATCTTATAAACCTCAATCATGTCACCCCTCAGCCATCGTTTCTCCAAGCTAAAGAGCCCCAAGCGTTTTAACCTTTCTTCATAGGGAAGGTGTTCCAACCCTTTTATCATTCTAGTTGCCCTTCTCTGCACTTTTTCCAATGCTATAATATCCTTTTTGAGATGTGGCGACCAGAACTGTACACAGGTCAGTTCTGAATCTTACAAAACTTTGGTGTTTCAAAAGTCTATACTTCTATTGTTTAGGAGAGTGTTCTAGGGCCTGTTTATAACCAAATACTAGATAATTACAGAATGTTTCAATATACTGTAACATATTAGGAAACTGGCAGGATGAATAAAATTAAAATAATTTCTTCAAGCACAAGAGCTCTGAATAATAAAATCAAACTGAATAGAGGAACTTCAAGCTTGGTCAAATTAAAACCCGCTACAGTTTTCTTACAAGAAACGCATATCCAACAAAATTCACAACCATTAGTAAAATCCTGTTAGTTTCAACAACCATTCCAAGCTCCTGGCAGTTCGAAGGCCAGAGGTGTAGCCATACTGATGTTGTGAAACTTACATTTTAATCTTTTAGCACTTGATCCTGACCCACTTGGTCATTATATTTTTGCTAAAAGTCCATTAGAAGATCATAAAATTACATTAGCATTGCTATAGGTGCCTAATACTTGCCCCCTTGTACCAACTACTCACTTCTGTGATTCTCTGATTCCTGCCTTTCACCCTGCATGCAACTCACTCGGCATGGAAGTTGGTGCCATGCCATTGTTTGCCAGAGCCATGGAGGCTGCGTCGGTCATCATCTGGACCTTGGGCATCAGGGGCTCCTGAGGTGAGCAGCTGTGGACAAGATGGCAGAGCAAGCAGACTCCACCTTCTTAGACACATATGGTGTAGTGTAGGGAACTCTGTGGATGGGGGAGGCTGCCAGGGTAGCAGTGCTTCGTGGCCTGGGCCCTGATGCTGCAGCCAGTATGGTCCCCTGTGGGGCTGCAGATTAGGATCCACAGCCTGGCTCTGTGTTCCTCTTGTCCTCCCTGTACCATTTTCCTGGGGATCAGCCCCATTGCTTAACATAGGGCTTACTTCTGGGTGGACCCATGTAGGATTGCTCCTGGTTTTCCAGTTAGTTTCCCTTCCCCAAATTTTGTGCTGCTGCCTCTGTTCTATTTATTGGAAGCCTATGCCTTTAAGGGGATGGGGTATGTATTATGGGTGTGGCCAGGCAGTGCATGGCCCTGACCCTCTCCTCCCATATTTTCAATCCTGGGCCCTGTGGCTACTACTATGTGGTTGGTTGGTTCCTTCTTATCCATCATGGCCACACCTTTGCATCCCTGTGACATCTTATGAGCATAGTATGGTTGCTGGGGATGCTGGCAATGTCATGGCCCATGCAGCTCAATTGCAGGGTCATTCACCTGGTCCCCAGACTGTGTAGGTTTCTGTTTAGGGAATGGGCCAGTGGCTGTCCACATTCCCCTCAGTAGCCCTTGGGAAAGTACTTCATACTTTCTGGGCAAAACCCCCCCAATCTTTAAAAGGCATTGTGGCCATTCTTGGGTCAATAATGCATATGACTCAGTTAATCTAACAACAGCAGGGCAAGGAGGGGCTGGATCATGAGCTCAGTCACTAGACTGTAGCTCCACCTTTCACTAGTTTAAAAACATACGTGGAAGGTGAGCAGTTTGATTTGCACGACAAAGGCTAATTTACCTTTTTATTTAAAGATGAAGTAGCTCAAACATGAAAAACCGGCAACTTCAATACTTCAGAAGAAGTCTTTTCCTACATTTATCAGGAATCCTTCCAAACAGCTTTTTCTTCTGTATTCACTGCTTTGCAGGAAAACAATTAAGCAGACTAAAGTAACCATACCTTATTTTTCGTTGTGCCTTTAGTTTACAGCACCAGAGATAGAATTGTGAAAGACAACCAATTCCAACACAAGTCTCTAAATGACAATTTTACTGCCTCCAAAGTGTTGGAAATATGTGTGTTGCAAAGTCTAAATTCAGTCATTATGGGGTTAATGTGCTTAGCTTGTGTGCTGTTGTTTAGACTGACCTGGAAGAGAACCTGGCAGAAAGCCAAAGGAAAGAAAGCCAGGGAAACTGAAGCCTATTTACTAACAATCATTGGTTAATGCAGGGGTGCTGAACTCCTTTGTTATGAGGGCTGGATCTGAAATATATGAGACCTTTTGGGGCTGGGCCATATGTGTCATAAAATATAATTCCAAGTAGCGGAGATATAAACTTTATAAAAGACATAAACACAATTTACTTAAAATCAAAACATGCTTAAAACGTTCGCACTCTTGCAATATTTTGTTTATTTAACAGTGTCCGATAACTGATACCTCTCGCTCTGAATTACTGCATCAAAATGTCTGTGCTGTTGCAATCTTGAGTATGCTGTTCAGGTGTGTATCTGTGAGCTGCAAACCTATGATGAAGCAGCAGCAGCAGAACTGGAAGAAGAAGCAGAAGACAGCCAGTTCCACTGCGGGCTTGATAGAAGCCCTCCAGGGGTTAATGCATTCAGGTGATTTCCTTCTAGGGGTCAAGAAGAAAGGAACAATCTCCATTACTATCTGTGTGTCTGTTGTTGCAAGCATGTATTCTTATATATTTGTTGTTTTGTAGATTTTCCTTTTTTCCCCGTTCCTTTAGAAATAAAGATTTTTACGTAGAAAGAAAATGCCTCCTCTCCAGTGAACAAAGATCCATTGCAACCTCTGAATATATAACTATTTTTACCAATTTTCCAACACAAAGTTCCAAAGCCTAATTGGTAGAATAGGGAAGAGGGTCACTTTGTTGACTTCTGAGTCATCAGCTATCCAAAAGCCAATGCTGAAAACTTCAACAAACATCTATACACTGAATAAGTCGTGCCAGCTCTCAAGAATCCAGCTCAGTGGAATTAATTATGTCGAGCACTCAATTGCTGCATCTTCTCAAGGATCTGTAGGATGAATTATAAGGACATAAAATACAACTGCAGTTTCCTGCCAACCACCCAACCACTAAAAGTAGACGTAACAAATACTTGATTGTTAGGCATGAATTTTATACATGTTGATTTTGCAAAGTCAGCCATTAAGATGATAGCAGACTATTATTTCTCCAAAATGTCTTTAGGGCAAGTGCACACATTCATTTCATTGTGTGCCTGCATCCAACATGCAAATTCTTTTTGCATCCATTTAACAGCAGTTTCATGTGCAACATTACTGTGTTCCTTTGCTAGATTTCTTTTATTTGAAGTAGAGATTCGCAAAGATTCCATAGGCATTACTTGGATTGTAATAGAATGTAACTACTCTACTTCTCTGTTTACTGTTCCACTTTGGAAATCCCAAGGCTGAGTTCAGACTGGCAGTTTGGCCTGATATAGGCACATTTCAGAAACGTTTCACAAATGGATTAAAGGGCCGGTTCACACAGGCACATCTGTCAGGCGTTCCCCAGCCATACTCAACCCGTCTTGTAATGCTTCCGAGTTTGAAAAATACCAGGTAAAAGTGGTTCATCCCATGTTCATCCCACTTCCCAGAAGTGTGAATGCAAACAAGCTGATCCGGTAGGGATGCTGTTATGCGCATGAGCACATAAGCACATATCATCAGATAGCATTACAAAAAGCCGCTTACAGCCATGCCTCCGCCAGGGGTGGGCCAACAGTGTGAATGCTCCCTTGCACCTCCTCCCCTGTATGCTCCCGCATCAGTCAGTGCAGTGTGACTGGGAAAACCCGGAACAGATTTGCCATGACTCCCTCGCGCTTCAAACTGCCAGTCTGACCTCAGCCCAAATGTTTTCAAAAAGGAGAAATACCGTCTATTTACTAGTCTTAGACGTAGGTAAAGGTAAAGGTTCCCTTGCTCGAAAGCCAGTCGAATCCGACTCTAGGGTTGCGGTGCTCATCTCCATTTCCAAGCCGAAGAGCCAGCGCTGTCCGAAGACATTTCCGTGATCATGTGGCCGGCATGACTAAACACCAAGGCGCATGGAATGCTGTTACCTTCCCACCGAAGTGGTACCTATTTATCTACTTGCAATTTCTTGCTTTCGAACTGCTAGGTTGGCAGGAGCTGGAACTAGAGACGGGAGCTCACTCCATCTTGCGGCACCCGGGTCTTGAACTGCTGGACTACTGACCTTCCACAGCCTGCAGTTCAGCGTCTTAACCACTTGAGCCACCGCAGCTCCTTAGTCTTAGAAGTATGGGACATCAAAACAATTCTATAACTTTCTTAAAACTAGTTTTAGATTTTCCAGGCTGTATGGCCATGGTCTTGGCATTGTAGGACATGACATTTCGCCAGCAGCTGTGACTGGCATCCTCAGAGATGTAACACAGAAAGATGGAGTACTCCCTGTGTCAAGGGTTGTAGAAAGATATGCATGATAGATTGGTTCCCTGGATAGTAAAGCTCTTCTGAGTCCCTGAGTTTCTCTAAATATCCATTTTGAGGTAAACGCCAGGAGCAACACTGACAAGTAACATTCAGTGCCAATCATTGTTTGAAAAAAACTACATTGCTTACCGTTGAACTGGGAAAGCTAGAGAAGCCATGCCTATGTCACCTTGTTTGTGTGTGTCTCCAGAGACCAAAATCTAAAATGGAGGAAAGAGAATTGAGATAATGTATTACACAACAGATCACTGTATTTTCTCACAGCTTAAGTGAACTGGTTTGAACAACATTCTGTCCTAGTTATAGTGAAGAGCTGTCACTTTAAGAGGAAATCACATGAACTGGTTTCAGTTACTTCTAAAATGGGTTTTAAATGTACTTGAATAAACTTTTGTTGGTCTAAAGGGTTCCACTGGACTTAAACTTTGTTCTACTGCTCCAGACCAACATGGCTACGCACCTGCAGGACTTTTTTTGTAGAAAAAGCCCAGCAGGAATTCATTAGCATAACAGGACACACCCAGCAGCAGAAACTCATTAGCATATTAGGCCACACCTCCATGCCTTCCCTTGGCTTGCCTGGAAACCCCACAGCTGTGGAGAGCCCGGCCAAGCTGGCCTTAGACAGGCCAGGGAAGGCACGGGGAAGCATTTAAATGCCTCCCCGATCCTTCCAGGGCCCACCTCAGAGTCGCTGAGGGGGGTCGCTCTCCAGGCCTTTCCTCTGTAGTGACGCACACAGAGGCTTTGGCTGTAGTGGGCATGGCCAACTCTGAAGCCAGCCAGAACTCTGTTCCTGTGCGTTCCTGCCCAAAAATAGCCCTGCGCACCTGTATCTTCCTAAAATGTGTGTTTCAGTTGTTCAGTTAACAGGGCCTACTGCAGCAGATTAGTAAGGGCCTGTAAGGGCCATAAAGTGTTTGGTTGAGGACAGCAATGGTTTTCACTCTAGCTAACACCCTTTTCTGCTTTCCAGATCAGTCATCCCGCTTCCTCCCCTGCCCATGAGGTAGCTGGGCAGTCCGGAATGGGGAGTGATTTAAGTTTGCCATCTGGAGTTTTAACTTTATTTATTAGTGTATTTTAACTGTAGAGTATTTATGTTTTATCCATTGTTTGTACATTGCCCAGAGCCCTACAGTAGCAGGGATGGGTGATTCAAAAATAAAACATAAAAATATTAAAAAAAAAATGTGGAATTACAAATTCCCTCTCTGAGTACTCTTTATAAATGTAACAAATGTAATAGAGAGATTTTTTTCAGCATCTCCAAAGCCACTAGCTCTCCCAATAGTATTATAATGTTACAAAGGAGACAAGTCCAGCATGTGTAGGCTCAGTTCATGCGACTGACCTGTCAGATAATAAACTTGGAATAAAGTATGTTATTTGCATCCATGTGTATTGGATTTGCCTGATTTAAACCTTACACCACCACACAGACAACAGATGGTATCTGACAAAGAGACAGACATGCCAGGCACTCAGGTGATACAAATGAGTCCAGTATAATTTTAAAAGTAATGAAAAAATAGCTCTCAGGGGCACTGAGGGGTTCCAGAGAACAAAGTGCTCACACAACAAGTCTCTTGCAATGCTACAAGAAACTAAGCCTGTACTCATCAACACAAGTGAATACAAAAATAACCATCAAATTTATAAAAGAATTCAGCAGAGCAGATTCAAACATATAACTGCATAGTTCTGAATAATGTTCTTTGCCCCCCCAGTCGGAATAATGAGACAGACAACAGTGTGGAATTAAACAAAGGCCACTTTATTAACTATTTATCAGAACATTGCAGCAATGGAAAACTAAGCAAGCATGGAACAGGCAAGGCAGGCGTCACTTCCCTGACCAACCCCCTTGCCCTTAAAGGGCGGGTCACCCAGCTCCAGCTGTGAGCCATTTACTCAATGGCTCGTGGCCAGCAGCCCAGCAACTGGTTGCCCCCTAGGAGCGCCTACCCCTGAAGCCTTTCAACTTGCAGGGAGGAGCCTGCCCTAAAAGGTTCCCAGAGGTGATCACAATTCCCCACCCTGGACCTTTAAATCCGAAGGCAGTTCTTGATGACCCCCTGTTCCCTAATGGGATATGCCGTGAGGTGCTCACCAGTTCCATTTTCTTGCTTGCACAAACCTGCCAAGTGACCATCCTATTTAACCGCCGTCCACCACAATGTCCCGTAATCCTCTGCCCTCAGTGTAAGGTAGGTGAAAACACCTCCACCCACTGAGCCAATCTGGGTAGAAGCGAAAAATTCCTACCTGGCCCCACAGGCGACCAGCAATAGCCTACACTAAGAACAGGGAGGGCGGGTGGGCGAGCGCACAAAGCAACTGTCAAGGTGGGAACAGAGCCCCAGCCGTTTTAGAATGGCTGGCTCCGCCCCCAGCCACGTCGGGACGAATCAGTCCCAACTGCTGTTGCTGCCCAGATTCCTCAGGGCGGCAAAGCAGCCCCCGCCCAACAGTGACGTTGCCGGGCGGGCGGGAGCTTCATACTCTTCAAAGTTCCACGGGACTCTGTTTCACTATGAGAGACTTGCAGTGACACCCACTGAAGTCAATAGGCTTAGAATAATGAAACTCTACTTATGATGGAGTTGAAAAGAATAAACTACAAGCGATGGACGCAGACCTTAACATTAAATCAGCAAGGATCTAGCTTTCATACAAAGCATAGTTATATGGAGGGATGTGGGTGCGGGGAGACAGATGAGTGAGAGGGCAGACCCAAAACTCTTCCTTCATGCTTTTCCAAGTTTCTCAAGAAATCTTATGCTTTTCCAAGTTAACAAAAATGATTAATGCTGAGAAATACAGTTGGATGGAAGCAATTTTGTGGAGAAAGCACAGTTGGGGCCCATCTTGCACTTTCAGCAGAGGGTAGTCATATTAGTCTATTGCAGGAAACACCAAGCTAATGCTCTGAGAAATCTGTAGACTATAACATGCCTCAAGTTTCATTAGAGTTTATCTTTCATATTTGGATAAAAGTTGGCATACAAAACCACTCCAAACATGGCCCCAATGTCATTCTCAAGAAAGGTTCTTGTTGCTAATGATTTTTCTACTTGTGATCTAAGATCAGGGCTGTCATGATCCACCATGGGCCCTGGACAAAGATTCCACTTACCCCCCTCCATGACCCTGATCCAAACCAAGTATAACAAAACAAATCACTTTGCTTGCTGTTACCATGAATCTATACTGGCCTGTCTGTCTGTTATATATTTACTTATGTATTATGCAATGTAATCTAAACCAGAGCTTCAGGCACAAGCTCCATTGACTCTCAAATATGCAGTAGCATTGGTCGCTGTTGCGTAACAGACCAATCCAGAAAGACTCTGACCAACGGCAGGAACTAATCCCATTGGTTCTAAGCTCTCTATTGTGATTGGATATTATGGTACTAAGGGGGTGTGGCCCTGCTAGTTCAAAATATATGTATTGCATCGTTCTATCAAGGTTCTTGTTGTGCTGTGTTTTCTGAGCTGAATAAATGAATCACTTGTTTTAAGAAATGCTGCCTCAATCTCAGTATATAACACTGGTGATGAAGGTGGGATGCAGTGGGTAGGCGGCCCCACAGAACCATAGCTGATTACTACAGCGGGCAAGGAAGTGTTGCCTTGGCCCTTAGAAGCAGCCAGAGAACACAAGCACCTGCCGCTCCAGCGCGACACCACGATGGCCACCAAGGGCCGCTTCGAACTGGGACACCTACATAATTCGGTTTGAGTTCTACACTACAGCTCAGCAGATTATGGAGGCAAACATTAAGAAAGCCACCTTTCTCAGTGTCTGTGGCAAGAACATTTTCGATGTGGCTAAAGCATTAGCTGTGCCTGCTGAACTCAGGGACACTGTGTTCATCGCAATCAAGGCCAAACTGTGCAAACATTTTTCACCTAAGCCTTCAGAAATTGCATGTTGGCACACATTCCACAAACAGGACCAAGCTCAAGGCGAGTCCATTGCTGAGTATGTGACGGCGCTTCGGAAAGCAGCACAACAGTGCAACTTCACAGACTTAAACAATAGACTCCGTGACAGACTAGTGTGCAGCCTGCAGGATGAAAAGTTACAACGATGGCTGTTCACCACAAGAGAACTTACATTCCAAACCACATATGAAGAGGCCATAGTGGCAGAAATTGCTGACCAGTCGACCAGAAATGTGAGCGAGTCCAGAACAGCACCAACACCCCGAAAGTTGCAGCCAGTGCATCAGAGGATCCTGGAAGAGTCTGACAGCGAGGACATCTCAGTCTATCAAACACAGACCAGGAGGCGCAAGCGCTCCAGTCAACAACCCACTCACAGATCTCAATATGTAGTGGTGACCACGAGCACCATGTCGGTTCGGCGAGGCCCAGTGTCGGGATTGCGGGAAGATTGGATACCTAACCCAGGTCTGCCGCTCGTCTAAAGTCAAGATGTCACCCAAGATGTTACCTAGAACATCATGTAGTAGACTTCGATCATCGTCAAGGGACACTACTGCAAGTGCAGACTGCTACTCGACGAACAACTGCATCTACCACTCATCAGTGTGCAGCATTCATCTCCAAGCAAAAAACAAAATCACAGCAACTGTAGTCCTCGACAATGCTCCCTGCGAGATGGAGGTCAATTCAGGATCGGCGCTCACCATCATCTCAACGCAGACTCTATGCCAGCTATTCCCCAGATGGAACAAACAAAGGCTCGAGTCTGGCGAATTCCACCTCATTGATTTCCAGAGACAGTGCATTCCCGTTGCAGGAATTTGCAAATTCATGGTTCAATATAAGAAGTTTTTCAGCCAATAAGCATTGTAGTGGTCAAAGGACATAGTCCCAGTCTCCTGGGACACAATTGGTTTGATGCTCTAGGTATCCGCCTTACAGGGGTCCAGAAAACCAGGCCCCTCCGGTTCTCTCACTGAGAACGATTCAGTGGGAGCTCTTCAGGCCAGCATACTGCTATGAACTGTACAATGGGTCAGGAAAAGCCATTGGTCATGTCGATGAAGGTAGACACCTGCCAATCCAGGAACCGAACATCAACCAATCTCCTGCCTGCAGAAGCAGGGCCATCGAGGAAATTCCGCAGCCACCGTTTCATGCCTATGATGTTGCATCGCAAGAGCCCACAAATTCCCAGGTCTTCAACTGGGTGTGGCCATCCACCTGACAGACCCATGAGTTCCAGATTTTCAAGTCGCATCAACATGAACTGTTGGTTCACACAAGATGCCTGCTTTGGGGAAATCGCATGCCATTCCCCCCTAACATCACCACAGGGTGCTGGAGGCCCAGTATACTTTCAACCCTGACAGGAGTGACCACCTACAAATTGCAACACTCCCTAGTCAACTATTGGGTTGAAGACAGCTTGAAACGCTCCCCGGTCAATGAATTGCAACACTCCCCAGTCAACAATTGAGTCAGAAACAACCTACAACGCTCCTCAGTCTATGATCAGGGTCTGAGGCAGTAGTACACCAACTCCCCACACTGAACACATGCAGAACTAACACAGCTTACAGACCTTGAGAGTTCGAGCGCTACAGTTCCCGAAGGACTCCAACGGACCATTCCATCAAGTCAGGGGAGACCTTGGACTCTAATTTAGGGGGGAGGGGTGTTATGTATTTTCTTATGTGTTATGCAGTGTAATCTAAACCAGAGCTTCAGACACAAGCTCCATTGACTCTCAAGTATCCTAAACCCTGCAGTCGGAGTGGTCACTGTTGCATAACAGACCAATCCAGAAAGACTCTGACTGACAGCGGGAATGAATCCCATTGGTCCTAAGCTCTCTATTGTGATCGGATATTATGGTACTAAGGGGGTGTGGCCCCACTAGTTCAAAATGTATATATTGCATCGTTCTATGAAGGTTCCTGTTGTGTTGTGTGTTCTGAGCTGAATAAATGAATCACTTGTTTAAGAAATGCTGCCTCTATTTCAGTATATAATACTGTCCATCTGTCCATTTATGGCAGGCATAACTCATCAGAGAATAAAGCTAGGAAACTCAAAATTGGCCACCGGCTTCATGAAGACAGTGGGAGTTCCAGAGCCAAGTTTGAAAGGCATAGGAGTATCTTGGCACACACACACCTCTGTGCTATTTGCAGTAGAAGCTAAGGGTTTCTGTGGCAGACATAAATCATCAGAAAATCATGCAACATGTTTGAAAAATGGCCACCAACCCCAGAATGATAATGGAAGTTACAGTTCCAAAAATGCAGGGAATTAGAATACCCTGAACCCGGTTATTTTCACAGCAGACAACATGTAATAAGAGAGCTTTTAAGCTACATGTCATGTGTCTCTGAGAGTACTCAGATCTCTAATCTGCCACAGAAGGTTGACACACTCAGCCAGACCTATTCATAGGGTTGTTGTGAATATAAAATGGAGAACAGGAGAACAATGCAGTTTTGGGTCCCCGTTGGGCAGAAAGATTGGATATGACATTTGTTACAAATCTAATTTTAATGGCATTAAAACACTACAACATCTTTCATATAGCAAAGTAGACTTTACAAAGGGCTATTAGATCTTCTACCAGTATACTGATAATGATAACAACCCAGCACCTGAGCTGGGAGTTTTAACTTCTGTTCCACACGTACAACCACTGAAACAGATTAATGTTCCATTACCATGCATGTAAGGGGGGGGATGCTTTTATTACTTTGTTAGATCATGGGGAAATATTACTTCCCTTTGATTCATAATATTTTTTAAATTATTTTTATTCATTATACAATATTAAACAATTGTCCATACAGCATAAAATACAGCAAATGATGTTTAACATTTTATCACTAAGCAATAAATAACTGTGTCAAACCTGTTTCCTAAAGCTTAGGTGTTACAAATGGCAGATCCTCACTTGAATATGAGAAATCAAGTTAGTAAAGTTAATGATATGTAGCCTAATATTTTAGATCTCTGTAAGGGTGAATAATGTTGGACATTGGCAATGTACTTTCATAGCGATAACCATTTATGGTAACGTGGGTTAGATGAAGTAAATCGTTAGCTATCATGAAGGAGAAAACTGGGAACCAAGTTGAGTTAAATTTGGAGTGGCATGTTGCACCTGTTTGTGCCCTATTTATTTTTTCAGTGATCTTTGCCATTACAAATTGCTCCCATATCTTATCATGCCATAAGGCTAGCGTTGGGGGAGTGGGGGATTTCCAGCAGGAGGCAATGGCTAATCTCGCTGTTGCAAGGAGTAAGTAGGGCGGTTAGGTCTTTCTTTCTATCAGAAATTGATTTGTCCTTGTGATTCAATAGTAGGATTTCTGGCCAAAAGGTGATGTTCTGTGCTGTAATTACATTAATTTGCTTTGTAATATTTTCCCAAAAGTGCAAAATCTGAGGGCAACTCCACCAACAGTGGAGGTAGGAGCCTACTTGTCCACATCTTTTCCAACATAAGGGACTGTTATTTATACAGTTATTAAACAGTACACATCCCTAATAGGGTTGCCAACCTCCAGGGGGATGGCTGGAGATTTCCTGGGATTACAACTGATCTCCTAATAACAGAGATCAGTTCCCCTGGAGAAAATGGCTGCTTTGGAAGCTGGAAGCTCGCAGTTCCAGCCCATCCATTTCCAATTATTCTCCAAAGGGACACAAGTTCTGCATATTCTTAAGACAAACTAGTGCCCCAGTCTATCTGGAACTGCACACTAACAAAAAATAATGTGCTCCTGGATGAGGAACCTTCCTTGCAAATGAGTGTTACACATACAGTTCTTGCCCTGATACAGTCACTGGGCTGGATCTAGATCAGGGGTGATCAAACAGCAGTTTGGGAGCCACATGTGGCTTTTTCACACAATATAATGTTAATAAAAAGCAGATTTGCATATTTTTCAATAAAAATGTATGTGTAATATTTGTTAATGTCTTGCGGCTCACAAACATTCGACATTTATTCTGTGTGGCTGTTACATTAAGCAAGTTTGGCCACCCCTGATCTAGATCAAATTTTCCAGTGGCAAAATGGAAATTTCCTGCCTCTCCCTTCCCACTGCAGCCCAGAGATCTCCTGAAAGTGCTGCTCTTGGAGGATAGGGTGCCATGAGGAATGGTATGAAGAGAGTCTGCAACAGGAAGAGGGAATCAGTGGAAATTTCCAATTTAATCTGGATCAGACACACAAAGAGACTATATAAATATAGCCCCCAGTCAAAAAAAAGCAATCTATTTAATCAAATTATTATAAGAAAACATGGAGTAGATTTACAGTGCAATCCTAAATGGAATAAATGGGTTTATAAGGATGTAACTCTGTTTAGGATTACAGTTTATTCCTCCTAATTCATTATCCTTGGCAAAAAGTATGATACATGTGTGCAGTCATGTCTACTGTTTGCATTCCCAGTTAGATTGGAATCAGAGCTTCCAAAGTGCAGAATAAGTATGTTGTTCTTACCTTTTTTAAAAAAGGCAGCAGTATCTATAACTGCATCAATATACTGAAATCTAGAATGTTTATTTTCTTATACTTTCACATCTCTGCCTTCTGGACTTGTGTATGGAAGTTTGATTTATTTCATTGCTGTTATTAATTTCAAAAGGCTCTGTACTGTTAGGGTTTATTT
Organism: Gekko gecko; assembly: GCA_029375565.1. Taxonomy (NCBI): domain Eukaryota; kingdom Metazoa; phylum Chordata; class Lepidosauria; order Squamata; family Gekkonidae; genus Gekko; species Gekko gecko. The sequence goes on along the minus strand of JAPDNY010000003.1, from coordinate 120,982,696 downwards.
CATATAGGCTTATTTTGTTATTGTTTCTTTCATCATTGTTGTTTCATTTCCATGATTCTACATCATAATTATTTCCCATTGGTTTTAATCGAACTTCCAACCCTCCCTCAGGTTTGTGCCTTCATGGTTTTTCCATCCAAATTGGACAAAACTTAGATGGATTGCAGTGGTCTCCAAGGACATCCACACTCCTGAATTTCAGACAAATAGATAGATTGCCTTTCTGAAGCAACAACGGGCACCATTGTTTAACGTTAAAGTCTAAGGGAAAATTAATAGGAAGGATCCCAGTCATACCATAACACAGACAGCAGTGTGAGGAAATTTGGATCTGCAGTCACTTAGCTTGATGAACAGTAGCACAAGGATCAAGCAGGCTAACAAGGCAAGAGCATTTGATGGCACAAGGAGGGCATGGCACCTGGGCAGGCATGCAGCAGCAGGAGGACCTTGCGGAAGATTTGTTTAATGGAGGATATGGTTTGAAGAGCAGCTGGCACACAGGGGAGCGCAGACCACAAGGGAAAATTTGGCTCTGCAGGGCAGGCATTTGGAGGAAAGAAGAAGGCAAAGTTCTACTCCGTATCCTTCAAGAGTGCAATTTCTCACACATATATGTAATTGTAGTGGATATAGCTTTTAATTATTCAAGAAAACCCAGAGCCTCCCCACCTTTCTTCTAAGGAACACAGCCCTCTCTATGCCCTTATTTAGGATTGCTGGGTTGGAAAATACCTGGAGACTTTGGGGGTGGATCCAAGAGAGGGTGAGGTATGGGGAGGGGAGGGGTCTCAGCATGCTACAATACCATACAGTTCACCCATCAAAGCAGCCATTTTCTCTAGGGGAGCTGATCTCTGCCAGCTGGAGATCAGTTGTAAAAGCAGGAGATCCCCAGGCCCCACCTGGAGGCTGGCAACCCTACCCTTATTAGGGAATGCTGGCTGCCTTGTAAAAGTGAAACCAGTAGAGTAAGAGAGAGGCCAATAACAAAAGAAACAAAAAAGGGAAGAAAATCACCCTGACCTTGATAGCCCAGGCAAGCCTGATCTTATCAGATCTTGGAAGCTAAGCGGGGCCGGCCCTGACAAGTACTTGGAAGGGATTCCTCCAAGGAATACCAGGGCTAGGATGCAGAAGCAAGCAATAGTAAGCCACCTCTCTGAAATGTCCAAGTCCCATTAGGGGTTGCCAGAAGGCAACCATGACTTCCAGGCATGTACACACAAACACAAATATTCACAGAAAGAAAGAGAGAGAGACAGACAGACATATGTGGGGTTTTTTTTATACTGGCTGTTTAGACGGGGACTTTGTTTTGTTTTCATATTAATTGCAATAACTATAAAGCACCCCATTTCTGTAATTGCTGTAATTAATTAAAAAAGAAATGCACAAGTCTATTACTTTCAAGGTCAGCAGTTCTACACACTAATAAACACAAAAACAAATCATTTTGAATAAATGCCATTGCCTTAAGCAGAACATAACTCCATGTGGTTGGGTCAGACTTCATGCTTGAAGGTACTTGTAAATCCTTTTGGAGCCAACATAACTTATTTTAGAATAGTAGTCAGTTAATAAGAGCTAGAAAGCAGAGATAATGGAACCTTGTTAGTAAAGAAAGCCTTGGAGTTTTGGAACAACCAGAGAACCAAGCCAAAGGACATTAATGAGAGGCAAAGCATATTCTTTATCAAATGTCCCTAGCCCTTATGCTTCTTAGTTCTCCGTAATGAAGAGGCTATAATTATAGAGAGAAACCAAAATTTACTAGAAAAATCCATACAGCCCTCTCTCAAATGCACTACATGACTGATATGGTATGATTTTGTGATTTCCCTTTTAGTCTTACTGCATTGGATTGGATCCAGACTAAGGCTGTCCAGAGTGCAAGTACCTGGAAAGTACTTGATTTTCCCGGTGTCAGAAGACTCACTAGGGAACCGGGAGGATCGCATGAGTGAGCTCACTTCAGTGCAGGAGACAGATGTGGATGTCTGGTCAGCAATTTTAAATGCGAGAGGGAACAGCGGTGAAACCCGATCAAAATGACCATGAGACCACAGCCTAAGTTTTCTACTAATGGAACTTTCCTGCCCCTCCCCTCCTGCTGTGTCCCATTCATCTCCCTCATTGCTCCTATTGAACAGGGGACACTATGGGATGGCAGGAGGAGCAAAGTGTGCAGTAGGAAATTACACCTTTCCTTCTGTTAGCGAAAAATTCAGTCTGAAAACGACCTATACCAACATTCCATCCTGTCCTTGTGTCTTCTAAGCCCAATCACTACTACTCTGCACACTTGGGTATGATCTGAAGTGGAGAAGGTACAAACAACAACAAAAAAGATGATCAATCATTTCCATACCACTTCCTCCACCAGCAACTGGTCTCTCCAACCTCATCTCAGACCTATGTTTGTGATCAAAACATTGGATTTGCACCTTAGAGAGGAAGAGCAGTTGGAGGGAGGAGTTGCAGGTGGAAACTGGAGGGTGGAGAGAAGTTGAACACCCTCCTCTTGCTCTCACTACTTCTCCACCGCACAGTGCACACCTGTGGCCCTGTCATGCACTGCAGAGGGTGCAGTAGGCTGGCTTTGAAGACACAGTCAAGGCGGGGCATGTAGCTCTACTACACAAGGCAACAATATCAATGTGGGGAAAGGAACCATAAGTGTCACTGTAAAGAGACCAACAGTCTGCCTTAGTAAAAGGAAAAAAAGTTATGTATCTAAAAACCTAGAAAATTCTGAAACAAACCAGAGTGGAAAACAGGTGAATGCATTGGCTGGGCTTAAAACATATGAACAAGAGCTGAGAAGCTTTATGTGGGAGGCATCACAGAGCTTGTTCATATTTTTTTCCATGCAAGGTATCCTTCTACCAATTGTCTAGCATGTTTGTCTTCATTTTAACTATGATCCTCTTCAGTTTAACCGTCTGTGCTGTGGTACACCACAAGAAGACTAAAATAAGTTATGTGAATCATCTGAATAGAAATTGTGTTTAGTGCCTGCTAACATTATGGCCGAATCTGCATTTGTCTTTCCCACCAGTGTCCCAGCCTTTTGACTCCGTCTTCAAAAAAGCTGTCCACATTTGGTGTCGTTTTCACACCTCAACAGTGCTAGCATACTTTCGTACATCCACATATGTTTATCGTCCTTCCGGGGCGGCTCCACTGTCATCGCACCTCCGCACTGCTTTAAAAGAATCTTCTCCAAACAACATTCAAACAAGCATAGAGAAAGACGGCATCACAGCAGCACGCAACTGATTTAAAAATGCAAATGCAGATTCAACCTACGTCTGGAATGCCTCTCATCTCTTACGTATCCCACCCTGCATGCCCCAAGATCTTCCAGAGGTTCAGCTTGGTATGTCCCTCCCCCCACTGTCAGAGATTAGGGAAAACACAACAAAAAGCAGAACTGACCTATTTGGGGTGCCTGTTTTGGAACGTCTTGTCTACTGTGACTCAGTAGTTTTTTGGTAAGGGATGGAGGGATGGCCAAGCATATCTATTAAGAATGCAAGGGTGTAGGCAACTGGCTATTAATTGTTACCCATGTTGTGTTGTATTGTAGTTAAATTAACTGGGATTGTTCATGTTTTTTCAGCTTTGTAAACCACTGCAACTGTCTGATTACACACTAGTTTGGATAGACATGCATTGTTATATTAATGAGCTTCCCACTTATACACAAAATTAAACCATTTAGTGAAGCATATTTAAAGGCACTGTTCTGGGTGCCCATTTTCTAACGGGAGAACCAGGTTTGATTCCCCACTCCTCCACTTGCACCTGCTGGATGACCTTGGACAAGCCATAGTTCTGACACAGCTGTTCTTGAAAAAGAGCAGTTTCTGTCAGAGCTCTCTCAGCCCCACCTACCTTACAGGGTGTCTGTTGTGGAAAGGGGATGGGAAAGGAGTTAGTAAACCACTCTGAGACTCCTTTGGGTAGTGAAGGGAGGGGTATAAATCCAATCTCTTCTTCTCTTCTTCTTCTTTATGGTATACAAGCCCTGACATTTATATTCTTTAAAAAAAAGATATAGAGAGCGACACATCATAGTGGCCAGAGAGGGGCGGAATCAGAAAGACTAGTGGTTTCTAAAAAACCCAAGAATTATTGTGCAATGTGCCTCTGTGTTCTACTGCTTCCAGTCAAGTCTGGTACAATTTCATAACTCTAATGTCTCAATGACTTCCAATCTGAATTTTGTGCCCTTTTCATAGATTACATTTCGTGTGTTCGGTTTGTTTTCACTCAGCGTCCAAAACCTAGGACTTGGTATTCATTTGAACACCCAACCATTTCTTTAAAATGTCTTTCCTGTAGTAAATCTAGGATCTCTTGACAACCTTTGGGGGGGGGAATCTTGTATCATCAGGCCTGGTTGTAAGGCTTTTAGGACGCTCTTGAGCACAGTATATTCACAGGTCTCTTCCTCACAGCTTCCTTATTCCCACCTGCCTCCACTATGACTCTATTCACTTTCCCCCTCAAAACACAGGCTGCAATAAACGGCTGCAGCTCTAATAGGAGCATGAGAGAATCACTCCCCCTGTAGTACCCAATGGGGTCTGCCGTGTGGATGCAAGTTTACCAATCCAGATAGTCTGCACACAGGAGACTCTGACAGCTTCCAACAATAGGTTTCTTTATTGCTTCCAGTTTACACACAGTTGCAACTACAACCTACACACACACTGAACTAGAACTAAGTGAGGCCTCTCCCATACATGCCCGGGGGGGGGGACAGAAACTAATTTGTGCAGGCTCACAAAGGAATACACACATTTGTACATCACAACCCCCAGCAATGCCTGAAACAGCAGCAGAGCACCATTGTTTTGTGCTCCACGTCCTCTACTGTTGCCAGGCACCTTTTCCACAGATCAGCCCAGCACCTCCAGTTAAAGGTGTGCCCTTTGCAAGACTGTGGGCATTAGCAGATGCCCAGCCATCCCAACCTCTGACACCAGCTTTGCTTACCACTAGAGGGTTTTTTTTTTAATTGCTAACAGACATTTAAGTAGGTTGCTAGTAATTAACCTCAAGTGGCAGATTGAATGAGTTGCGACACCTTGCTTTTAAGTGCCAGGAACCAAGAAAGAAAATCTCTTGGTGCATTTTAGCATTTTATTGGATATTCAATAATTACTATCAAGCGCTAACATAGTCAGTTATAAGGAAATGCTGCAGTATGATACTTTTCTGCCTAGATATTGATTCCTCAGCTTGCTTTCTAATGACTTTTCTTCTAAGAGATTCACACACCATCTCTCAATAACACAGTGCCTTGGATTAAGGGCAGCTTTTTCCCAAATAACAAACTATTTTTAAAATAGGCTTCTGTTCTGCCCTGAGCACACATTTATCTTTGTTACTGCAAACAACTAATACTTTAATAGTGCCTTCATCGGCTTCAACGCAAGTGGTCAAAAATTAAGCAATATTTAGTGCTAGATCATAGTTTACATTAAAATTTCAGACAGGTTTTAAGTATGTTGTTGTTGTTGTTCAGTCGCACAGTCGAGTCCGACTCTTCGCGACCCCATGGACCAGATTACGCCAGGCCCTCCTGTCTTCCGCTGTCCGCTGAAGTTTGCTCAATTTCATGTTCGTTGCATCGATGACACTGTCTAACCATCTCATTCTTTGCCGTCCCCTTCTTCTTTGACCTTCAATCTTTCCCAGCATCAGGGTCTTCTCCAGTGAGTGCTCCCTTCTCCTTTGGTGGCCAAAGTATTTGAGCTTCAGCTTCAGGATCTGGCCTTCCAGGGAACAATCAGGGTTGATTTCTTTTAGGATTGACTGATTTGATCTCCTTGCAGTCCAAGGGACTCTCAAGAATCTTCTCCAGTACCATAGTTCAAAAGAATCTATTCTTCGGTGCTCGGCCTTCCTTATAGTCCAACTCTCACAGCCATACCTTACTACGGGGAATACCATTGCTTTGACCATGCAGACTTTTGTTGGCAAGGTGATGTCTCTGCTTTTTAAGTATGTACCACACCTTTAATCCAGATGAACAACTCTTTAAATATTAAAACAAAAATGTTGAAAAAATCTTGCTTACACTGACATTTTTAATCATCTGTAACTTCATTATATTATTGCAGGATCAAGGAATCCTAAATAAATATAGGGTAGTTTATGCAATATTTGTAATCTTTTAAAATGCATTATGTTTCCCCCATAAAACAGAGTTGATAGTGTTATTTCTCATTCCACCTCTGAAGGCCCCACATCATTCTGCCAATTCTTGCACTTTTTTTCTACTAACACAGCTTTGGCATTGACTTCAGGGAAAAAAACTTCCACTCTGCTCCTGCAATATACATACTAGGTTTTACCAAGCTATAAATATGACAGCAACAGTAACTGTACTCAATAAACTGGAATAACTCCGTTTAGGATTGCAGTGTAACATGACTGGATTGCCCAATTTTAAGGGGTCGACTACCCCCATCCATAAGGTTGATTAGTCCAACCCCTCTCTAGATTTCTTTTTTGTATCCATGGGGTCAGCACAGAACGATCACACAAGTTATGATGCAGTCATTTGATCACCATGGGTCAAGATCCTGATTTTTCACTTTATCACACAAGATTGTGTAAATTCTTCATAAGGATTCTAGTAGTGGCATGTTATACTGGAATCTGAGGCAGCTGTGGAGACTTCAGTTGGCCTTGTTCATTCTACATACAATGAGTCACCATTTTTTTTTTAATCTTAAAAAAAGCTGTACTATCTGTGTAGGGGTCTCTGAGTGAACTGACATGAATCCTCCCACTATACCAATTGTTGTTTTTTTAAGGGACCATTCGAGGGCATCCAATGAAGAGGATGGGCACCAGATTCAGGATGAGCAAAAGGAAATCCTTCCTTATACAGCGAGTGAGTTGAATATGGAATTTGCTGCCGGAGGATGCAGTGTTGGTCACAGGCACAGACAGTTTTTAAAGGGGATTAGACAGATTCATGGAGGATAGGTCTATCAGGGGATATTAGTCATGGTGACTAACAGGAATCTGGTGACTAAAGGGAACCTTCGCATTCAGAGGCAGCAAGCCTCTAAATCCCAATGTCAAAAAGCAACATCAGGGGATGGCCTCTACCTCTATGTCCTGTTGCTGGACCTCCAGAGGAACTGGTTAGCCACTGTGTGAGAAGGATGCTGGACCACTGGTCTGATCCAGCAGGGCTCTTCTTATGTTCTTTTGTTCATCTCCTAACTAGATGGGCTTCTTTAAAAATCTATACTCATACCTTCTTACAAAACTAATAGTTAGTTTAGTTTGTTCATGGCTTTTTCTGACAGCTTGCACATACTGGCAGTATCTCAAAGCATTGCTTGGTAAACAATGATGGCATTTCACATTATTTGCAAGCTGACACTAGTATTTCTCATTTCAGAGTTTATTAAACCAGATTACTGCTTTTGACATTAACCTGAAAATCTCAAAGGCAGCTTTGGACTGATATGAAGACATCCATGGTCTTGAAAGCCATAGTACAGTGATGCAAAGTTCTTAGAGCAATTCTCTCACAAACGAGTAAACAGGATGTTTGTATTCAACGATGATCTTCCAACATCTTTCTTTTTATTTTCCCATGCTCTCTACCCTCCATGTAGAGGAGGGAAGAAATAAGTAATAAAAGATAAGCCCAAAGACTGTAGCTGTACGAAAGAAAGAAAGAAAGAAAGAAAGAAAGAAAGAAAGAAAGAAAGAAAGAAAGAAAGAAAGAAAGAAAGAAAGAAAGAAAGAAAGAAAGAAAGAAAGAAAGAAAGAAAGAAAGGTCACAGCTCCTCTCTAGCTAAATGCTGAATATAGAAGAACTTCATCCAGGGAATCTGTTCAATAACATGGTTAGATCAGCTTTATCTGGAAGCCTAGGTGAAAGTACTAAGAGCATCACAATTTCAGTTCCACTTCATGGGAAGTGAAAATGGCATAAAGTTTCTCCAACAGATCTTATTTGACAGCCTACCACGTATTTGCAATACAACTCACACTCAGGACATACTATGGCTGAGGTCAGAGTGGCAGTTTGAAATGCGAGGGAGTCATGGCAAAAAGACCCGACACAACCTGTTCCAGGGTTTTCCAGGTCACACTGCACCGACTGATATGGGAGCATACCAGAAAGGATGCACAAGGGAGCGTTCGCACTGTTGGCCCACCCCTGGCAGAGGCACAGTTGTAAGGCACGGCTTTCTTTTTATAATCTGGCAATATTCTCTTATGCACATATGCGCATAAGAGCACCAGCAATTGCGGCAGGATCCCATGGCTTTCATAAGAACATAAGAACATAAGAACATAAGAGAAGCCAATGTTGAATCAGGCCAATGGCCCATCTAGTCCAACACTCTGTCACACAGCGGCCAAAATATACCAGGTGCCATCAGGAGGTCCAGCAGTGGGGCCAGGGCACCAGAAGCCCTCCCACTGCTGCCCCTCCAGCACCAAGAATAGAGTGCATCACCTGCCCCAGACTGAGAGTTCTCATTCTATACCCTGTGGCTAATAGCCACTGGTGGACTTCTGCTCCATATGTTTATCTAATTTCCTCTTGAAACTGTCCATGCTTGCAGCTGCCACGACCTCCTGTGGCAGTGAATTCCATATGTTAATCACTCTTTGGGTGAAGAAGTATTTCCTTTTATCTGTTCTAACCCGACTGCTCAGCAATTTCATAGAGTGCCCACGAGTTCTTGTATTGTGAGAAAGGGAGAAAAGTACTTCTTTTTCAACCTGCTCAATCCCATTCATAATCTTATAAACCTTGATCATGTCACCCCTCAGCCGTCGTTTCTCCAAGCTAAAGAGCCCCAAGCATTTTAACCTTTCTTCATAGGGAAGGTGTTCCAACCCTTTTATCATTCTAGTTGCCCTTCTCTGCACTTTTTCCAATGCTATAATATCCTTTTTGAGATGTGGTGACCAGAACTGTACACAGTATTCCAAATGAGGTCGCACCAATGATTTATACAGGGGCATGATGATACTGGCTGATTTGTTATCAATTCCCTTCCTAATAATCCCCAGCATAGCGTTGGCCTTCTTTATTGCAGCTACACATTGTGTAGACATTTTCAGCGAGTTATCCACTACGACTCCAAGATCTCTCTCTTGGTCAGTCTCTGCCAGATCAGACCCCATCAACGTGTATTTATATTTAGGATTTTTGGCTCCAATGTGCAATGGCTTTCAATGTCCACACGTCTGGGAAGCAGGATAAATGTGCTCTCCAGGGTTTGCTACCACTTTCACCTGGTATTTTTTACACTTGGGAGGGAAGCGTTACAAGACAGGTTGAGTACGGCTGGGGAACGCCTGACAGATGTGCCTGTGTAGACCGGCCCCTTAATCTGTTTGTGAAACGTTTCTGAAATATGCCTATCTCGAGCCAAACTGCCAGTCTGATCTCAGCCTATAAATCTCATCTTCACATCCTTTCATTTTTATTTGAAGTATCATATAGTAAGTAGCCTAAGTCAAATTGTGACTGCAAACTCTTGATTGAGAGCCAATGTGGTGTAGTGGTTAAGAGTGTTGGACTAGCCTCTGAGAGACTGGATTCAAATCCCCACTTGTGCCATGGAAGATGACTGAGTGACTTTGGGCCAGTCATACTCCCTCAGCCTAACCTATCTCATTGTGAGGATAAAATGGAGGGCAGGAGAATGAAGTAAGCTGCTGTGGGTTCCCACTAGGGAGAAAGGTGGGGGGGTGCAAATGAATTAAATCAATCAATAAATAAAATTAATAAGAATTCTCCACAGATTTTTATTCCTAGAAGCTTCCTACTCTTTGAAGGAGGCTGTCAAGCAACTCAAGGAATTTTTTTAGCTGATTAAGTCTCTATCTTTTAATCTATTGATCCAATTTCAGTTACTTTAAACCTCGATATAAATGTATCTGAAGATAGTTATTTAAACATTTTCTATGATGCAACAAAAGCTGCTATTCTTTGTTAGGAGAACAGGCCATCCTCCATATTCTTTTTCATTCCCTGTGACAGTAACACCTCAGAAACAAATCTTCTCAAATGATAAACAATTAAGACTCCACCTTGTTCATAGATAGAGATGCCATTATTGGTTTGGGACTGTGAACAAAGGGGCTCCAGTGAGAAAACACGGGATTTAATGCCAAGTTCAAAAAGCCTTTGATTCTTTTATAGGCTCTACATAAAATATGTTGTAAAATGTGCCCATAAACCACAAGCAGTACTTTCTTGTCTTTCCATTTCTGCTGCAACCCCACAAATATACCTAAAAGGTATTCTTGAGACTCAGAGGACCCACATAGCTGTGTGGACCACAAAAACAGGGAGGGAGAACGTAGTTGTGAGACGGAAACTCACCAAAGAATCCAAGCTGTGAATATCATGTCACAATCTTGTCTGGCCTCTGCTGGATGTTAAACAGCTACTAGGATACCTACAGTCCTCCAAAGGCAGGAATCTGCCTATTAGACTGAATTCTTTAGATTACATTCAAATTCTAAACAAATTTATTTTTAAGGATTCAGCTTTGACTTCACTAAAGTTTCCTTCCACATAAACATGCTTCTATCTTCTTAGATCCATAAAAATAATTTGATTTATATGTAGCTATGTTGGGGACTTGACACCTGGCAATCATTTTATGTATTGAGAAAATTTATATTTGGCCTCTCTAGATACCTGCTTTAGGCAGTTCACAGGATAAAACTATACAAAACAGTAATATTTTTTAAAAGCCATTAAAAACAAGATGTTAAAACAGCCAGGGTGTAAGAGTAACACAGAGAGTGGCCTAAAAATTATAGTAAATAAGAGTTCACAGTTAAAAGCAGAGGGAGGAAAAGACGAAGGGAAATCTTTGCTGAGTGTCTGTCTGTTTGTTTCCTGTGGCAGGTATAAGGCCTGGGTGTGGCCAAGAACCTTTGGTTCTTCACCTGGGATTTGCAATATGGGCCTTTGGATAAGCCAGTTGCTGAATCCAGGACTGACCTAAGGCAGAGTTGTAGGGTTGCCAGGTCTGGGTTGGAAAATACCTGGAGACTTTGGGGGTGGATCCAGGAGAGGGTGGGTTTTGGGGAGAGGAGGGACCTCAGCATGGTACAATGCCACAGAGCCCACCCTTCAAAGCAGCCATTTTCTCCAGGGGAGTTGATCTCTGTCAGCTGGAGATCAATTGTAAAAGTGGGAGATCTCCAGGCCTAGAGGGATTAGACAAACCTCAAGACAGTAAGGATATTTCAAAGGCAAGGTTCCAGCACTGGAAGAGCCCCATCTGTAGTCATCACCCACCGTGGCAGTTCAGGACTTGTGAAAAGGCTCTTAACTGGTAGGTTGGACAATGCAGGAAGAGGCAGTTACTCAGATGCAGGACTTAGTTGTGCTTGGAAACAGATGGGCAGATTTTCAGCATGGTAACACAATCCCTGTTGCCTAGCCACCAACAATAGCCTGGCTGTATTTTGAACCAACTCAAGTTTCTGGACAGTTTTTCAAAGGCGACACCATGTTGATCACATTACAGTAATCTAACCTGGATATGATCAGAACATAGATCACTGTGGCCACATCACACTTTTCAAGGAATGGCACATCAGTTGAAGCCGACGAAAAGTGCTACATGCCACAGGGCAGACCTGAGCCTCCAACTGTAAGCCAGCAGCACACCCAAGTGACAAAGCTGCATCTTCAGGAACAGATTGCTGCAGATAGTGGGACTAAAGCTATCTGCAACAACTAGTTTTGTTTGCGGTCTAGGTCAAACTAAAGTAAACTTCAGACTGTTTCTTCTCTTGAAAGAGGATGCCTAATCTAGGATTGTATTTTTATGTTTTAGTTTTTTATGTTCCAATATTAAATATTAATATTTAATATTTATCTTTAAATATTAGGATTAGATCAATTGTTGATATTTTATTCAATGAAATTAGATAGGTAGGGGGTGTAACGGCTTGTCAGAAAAGCAGATTCAGTCTTTTCTGCAGTGATAAGTATGAATCAGTTGAAATATTCAGCCACCTAACTGTCCATTAAGACAACAGAAAAGGAAATGATTCCTCCTTTAATTAAAATGTCCAAAAAATGTAGGCAAACAGTAAGCATTACTCATGGTAGAACTTCAGGATAGAAGGTTTTGTTTCATGACTCATCCAATGAAAGCAAGAACAGTTCATAAGCAGAATCTCAAGAGCTTTAAAGGACAAATTAAATTAATGGGGGGACTGGGCTTTAAAAACTGAATGATTCCCCTAAGCAACAGGTGACAGTATTAAGCTACCAGGTTCTTAACCAGTCTTTGGCACTCATCTGTTCCTAGCAACTTCTATACTTTGATTCTTGCAAAAGTGGTCTTCTCCTCAGGCATGTTGCCTTTCTGGATGTGATCCAAGCAAGCAACATTGTAGGAAAGGAAATGTATACCTACCCTTTAGGGGAATTAGTGGTGCTCTTTGTTCAATTCATGCTGCCAAAGAGATATCATTACCATGAATTTTGACAGTATGAAACACCTGCTTGGAAGGCTGGAAAATAGACACTCCTTTCCTTCTCCCCATCCATCTTTGAATATCTCTCAACAATGGAAGCCTGGATGTTTTTGAAGTACTTTCAAAGGCAAGTTTACATGTTACTTCTCTTAACTGCGCCCCCAAGTCCCTTTGCTTGGGCTCTCACATGGCATCTGCAACAGCTAACAGTTCCAAGGACATCTTTCTTTGGGAGGATGTCCTATTCCATGCCAATATCAACAGCTCCAGTTCAGGTGCGCTGCTGGTGTAGGAAATGGAACCATTATCCAGATAACCATACAGCTGACTCATGCACTGATATTACTTGGGAGCCTGACCACGGGGGGGGGGGTGTCTCTTTTAGGCACACATTATGCTATAGAGGTAACATGTAAATTTGGTCAATGTATAAATAACGAAATACTGGATTATATCGTTACATACAATATTAGAAAGGGCCATAGGCTAATCTCCTGATGTAAGCACAGTCCCCCATTCTATCTAACATTATCTTCGGGTATCCTAAGTTAAGTAACAGTAGTTTTTGTGGGAGCCAGTTAAGTAGTGAATGGCTGCAAACAAATGTGCTGTTTGATCTGGTGCCATCACTGTTCTCTTCCAGATTTAAAATGCACATCCAGACAGCAACATCTGTTTTCCGTTCCCCAGTTGTGGGCACCCCATTCTGACCTGTCTTCAAGCTGGAGTTATTTGGCACCAGGGAAAGTCTGGTCTTTCCTAGTGCATGCAGTTTCACCCCACATTTCTGGATATCCAATCAATCAATCACACTCTCAAGCAGCTTGGGAAGTCCAAACGTTCTCTTCTGGTTTAGGGCTTTTTTTTTTTTTGAGGCAGTTAGCAAGGTGACATAACTGCATATTTGCACCTCTCTCTCTCTCTCTCTTCTCTCTCTCTCTCTCTCTTTCTTTCCTCTCTTTCTCTCTCTCTCTGAGGAGTTTCTCAAAACTGTGTTTTCTTTTTAAAAAACTTCCAAAGAAAGACATCTGTGTACTTTTTCCTATGCTTTCTGGCCACAGGGTGGGGAAGGGGTTAATTGAAAAGATGAGTTTCTTCAGAGAGGGAGGGAGAGAGGGAGGGAGGAGGTAGTCTGAGAATGATGCCTGTGACTACAGCTTGCTCCAGTCTTTTATTTAAATAACAAAGCCAATAGCACACAAGACACAGGATGAGGTTTCCATATTCTCTCCCCCCAGCTTTGAAACATTTGAAACATTGAATTTATCAAAAGCAGTTTCAAAAACACTTCCTCCACACTGAACTACATATCCCATCAGCCTCTTTCAGCAATCCCATTGGCCACCAGCTGCCAAGATTCTACCAGGAGCTTGAAATGCTGCTTCCCATAAGTGCTTATGTGCATGTTCAAAAGACAAATGGTTAAAAAAACTACCCGACCGACCCACTCTGTGGCTGCTGAGTTTGATCAACCACAGGAAGAAAGCACAGTGAAGCAGGTTAAGGGGGGAGGTCTGATTAAAACTCTCCATTACCTGTCCCATTTCCTTTTTAAATGCATAAAATCAACCAGCAAATTATCCTGTGTAAAACCTATTGAAATGAATATGAGGTGTATTGTGCTCTTGTAAAAGGAAATCTGCTTACACAATCTAAAAGCAACTGAGGAATATTTTCTATCCACCAGCTAGCTTGTGCCGCACTTCATGACAAATTGCTGAGATGAGAATTTTGAAAGATTTACATCAAAGATTTACATTAATTAACTCTTCTCTAAAAATATTGAAGAAATAGCTTAGCTACAATTTCTCAGTGGCTCTTGTTTAGATATTTAGAAAAGACTTTGACTTACAGAAAGTTGCCTCTCTGGGAGCCAACAAAACATAGGAATCCCATCTATGTGATCATAAAGCAAGGCATTTAAAAAAAAAAAAAAAAGTTTTTCCCCCGGACAGGTCACAGATAACTATTGTAAAATGCATCAGGACACTTATTGATGCTTACTTGAAGTTTAAAGGGCAAGAGAAGGCTAGTTTTAGGATTGCTAACCTCCCAGAATTATCACTGATCTCCAGATGACAGATATCAATTCCCCTAGAGAAAAAAATGGCTGATTTGGAGGGTGGACTCTATGGCATTATGCCCCACTGAACTCTCTCCCCAAACCCCACCATCTCCAGACTCCACCTCCAAAATCTCTAGGAATTTCTCAGTCTGAAGTTGGCAACCCTACCTAGTTTACATATGCAGCAGAATGTGATCTATCAGTTCAGTCTGCAGGTGTTCCCTCATTCCACTACATGTATGGCCCAAGCCTCAGTTTGTGTAGTCCGTACAATGAACCTTCGGATGTTCAGATTAATGTCTGTATTGAGTCTGTGTATAGATTTCTTCATACAATCAAGAATTTTGGAACTGGAGGGACAATGGGGGCAGGAACACACCCCATACTCTCATCTTCCTTTTTAAATTTAAGCATTGTATATGCAGGGCTCTTGTGTATGCGCATGGAAGACACAGGCCTGTGAACTTTTCTCATATGAGAGAGACAGCTGTAGACATGATTATTTCCATCTATGGTTGACAGGACATGCCACTGAATCCAAGCAGGTTCAAAAGGATTCTTCTTATGGCTTCCTTTGTAATGTCACTTCTGCATGAAGTAGTGCAACAAGGAGCCTATGGGAAGACCTTCGATCAGTTTTAGCAGGAGTTGCATTGTCAGAGACCATTCCACATTGCATTTTCCTTAATGGACCTATCTACCTTTAGAAGAAGCAAATGGAAAAATTTAAAAAAAAAACCCTTAAGCAGAACTTTCAAGCTACATTTTCATTGGTGTCTAGTTCCTGCGCTTACAATTTTGAAAAGTAAGCGAATTGGCTAATACCTCACTAATACAAGGCAGCTTCTCTGTCATATACAAATGCAGGCTGAAATTGGGTAATTAGCAGGGCCAGATGTCCAGGCTATTTTATTACCTGCTCATCTCTACTCTTCCCCCAAGAGAATTTAGCCAATATTAGTCAGCACAAGCATTGCTTGCAAGCACTCAGGGGCAGGGTAGATAATTAAATGAGGGGGATCCAAAACACAGCTACACCTATAAACTGTATTATTATATTCAGTGAAAACAAAGCCTTGACAAAATATGCCATATTTTATGTGAATTCTTGATTCTTTTTTTCCCCTGCAGACTGAATATGTAATTTACAAGAAAGGGGACTTGAAGCCTTAAGTGCTCATGGGCTTTATGCAGCTCGCTGTATTGATGGTACCATTAAGATGATTCCATTTTAGACCCTCGAATGCATTAAAGCCATGACTTACTCACATCCATTTGGCTAATGATACCCTACTCCTCTGAAAGTAAATGACAGCTATTTACAGTAAATTATTCAATTAGATAGAGAGAGAAGTGCTGTGTTCATTTTATATTGTTTGACACGGCAAAAATAGAAGTGTGCAAGTATGCAGGTGGGGCATTTTAATCTTACAGAATCAATTGTTTAATTTGCAGCTGGAGAGTAAATAAGTATACCCCCACATGTCATTGTCAGCATCTAATTGACATCGCAAATGCTGCGTAAGACGCGGAAGAGTTATAGTTTCTGTTTCTCTTTCGTTTGTAATTTCATTCTAACTGCACAGCTCAACATGCAAAACTAAATACAAAGGACTTTGAGCACCCTACCAAAGTGATAAATTATAACTACATTTAAAAATGCTCAACACACATCTCAAACAAAGAGTCCGGTGTGCTGCGGGAAATTAGCACTTTTCTTTTGGTTATGAATTAGAGATCGTTCTCGAAAAGCCAACATGTCAGGAGTAATCCGTAGTTCTGCTTGATGTATGACATCCCACAAGTTTAAATAAACTTTGAACACTGGGGAGGCACAAAAAAGTGGGGTTTATGTCACTTTCAAAACTTATTTTAGTGACACTCTCCTCTCTCCATAAAGGAGGCAGAGGGAGCAGTGAATGGTGCATAAGTGAGCTTGCTTTTCCCTTCCGATGATCTTCACAGTTGAAGCAGTCGGAGCTTTCAAATGAGGAAAGTAAAGCTTTTGTGCCCAACTTCAGTTTATGCAATTTCATTTGGAATTATTCTCCCAATACAGTTACATCAGCTACAAGGCAGGTGGTAGGGAAGCTGCCTATCACAGAGTGGAGCCAAACTATAACCTCTGACTCCACAGAGTGGAGCCAAACTATAACCCCACACACACACCAGTCTTCTGTGGGGCAGCAAATGGAGACTAATAAAGTTTGGGTTTCCCCCCTTTGCTTAGCAGGCACAGACCCACAAAACAGAATAGCTGATACAAAACCAGTTAAGAACATAAGAACATAAGAGAAGCCAATGCTGAATCAGGCCAATGGCCCATCTAGTCCAACACTCTGTCACACAGTGGCCAAAATATACCAGGTGCCATCAGGAGGTCCAGCAGTGGGGCCAGGACACCAGAAGCCCTCCCACTGCTGCCCCCCTCCAGCACCAAGAATAGAGTGCATCACCTGCCCCAGACTGAGAATCCCCATCTATACCCTGTGGCTAATAGCCACTGATGGACTTCTGCTCCATATGTTTATCTAATTCCCTCTTGAAACTGTCCATGCTTGCAGCTGCCACCACCTCCTGTGGCAGTGAATTCCATCTGTTAATCACTCTTTGCGTGAAGAAGTATTTCCTTTTTTCCCATGCTTATAGAGAATCCAAACACCTTCCCAAAGAAAGAAAGATGGTACAACGATTGGTGGGAGGTGGAAATGCAAATCAAGACAATCCTATCTGGTTGGTGTGACAGGCCTTTTCTACCAACTAAGGGGACCCAGACAGTGTTGGGGAACCAAGTTTGTTCTAAACTGTAACCCTTTGGTTACAAGGCCTTATTAGGGTACCAAGTGTAGGTTTTGCCATGAGGTAAGTTTTGTGGCAAGCAAGTAGGACACAGAGATCACTGAGGCAGGAGTTGTATGTAAATAATAACAAAGATTTATTTATGTACATGTCAGTTTTAAAGAACAGATCAGCGGCACAGATCTCCAGGTAGTCGAAGGAGAAACCGGGCTGAGGCACATAAGTATGGCTTCAAAATGTGATTTGGATTCTCTTTAATGCCTAAAGATACAAACAGGCTTTCAATGACTAGCCATGAGGGTTGGATCCTTTCACACACACAGGATTCCACCCACAGCAGCCTGCCTTTCCCCAAGAGTCATACTCAATGGTACAAGGTCTGTTCCTCACCAGAGAGAGGCTTAACAATCAAGTACTCTGTTCTCTGAGCTAAACAACACTGCCAAGCTACCAGGCCCCATTGAACTGTCTCCTGTTTTGCTGCGGCAGACTCCCAAACTATCACCGCACTCTCCAAAAGGCAGATCTACACTCTGCTTAGCTTCCCTCCACCATCCCTTCCCGCTTCTGAAGGGTAATTGGATGCTGGAGCCACTCTTGCATAGGCTCTGCTGAGTGGCTGTTTTTCCCTTCAAGGGCAGGTCAGCCTCCTGTCCATCACAGTGGGTAGATCTGCTAATGATTCTCATTGGGCAATGGCCATCTCGGGCACATATGTGCAAAATCCCTCTTACTACAGACTACCTTTTCCACCTCCTGGTATCTGAAAAACTGAAACAAGACAATAAGCTGTGAAAATAACTGTAAAATTGGAAGGTCTGTGACCACTTCAAATATCAAGAATAATTGTATTTAGAGTTGGGGCATTTACAACGAAGAAAGCTGACTAGTAAGGTTGCCAACTTCACCTGGAGATTTGGGGGAGGGGTGAAGCCTGGGGAAGGTGAGGTTTGAGGAGGACAGGGACCTCGTTGTTATATAATGCCATAGAGTCCACCCTCCAAAGTAGCCGTTCTCTCCAAGAGAACTGGGCTGCGTTCAGACGGCCAGTCAATCCCGCCATGAGCCCTCCTAAAATTTTATCCTGATTTTTTTAATCCAGCCTAGCATGACCAGACGCGCCCCCCCGTGAAATAGCCTCACCGCGCGTTGTTCCCGCCGTGATTTGTCTACACGGCATCCACCGATCATCAGCTGGTGTGCTGGAATACGAGCCTGGGTTTCTTTAGGAGGGGTGTGTGAAAGATTTCCCCCTCTCTTTCCATACTCCAACAGGACATTCCATGCAGGAGATTCTGCATACTTCAGTTTCTGTTTTGACCCGCGCTTGCAGGGATGGAAAGAATAAGTCCCGGTCCTCCCCTTGCCATTGCCATCATGATGAATGGAGGGACTACTTTGCAAGTTAGAACAGTCCTTCCCCCCTCCATCTCCCATCGCGGTAACATCTTGTCCCTAAAATAAATAAGCATGAATATTACATGCCTATTTATAGTGCTTATTGCTGAATGCGTTTCCTCGTTAAAGCGCACATAGGGTTTCAATTTTTAAAAAATCGCACCCCCGTCGGCTCGGTCTGACGTCAGATCGAGCTGACGGGAGCATCGCGCGCTAATGGAGTGACCAGACGGAAGAAAGTCTGCAGTTGTCGCACGGGTAAGCGAAAACCCTACATTGAAACTGCTACTTTTTAAATCAGGATTGGAGGCACAGCAGAACGGGATGCCTACGGGACCGGAATATTTCCCAGATGTTTCTGTCTGATCGTGCATTTTTGATCCGCAAGGGAGTCGTTCCTATGGCGGATCAAAAGATCCGTCTGAACGCACCCCTGATATCTGTCATCTGGACTTTGATTGCAATAGCAAGAGATCTCCAGGCAGCATCTGGAGGACGGCAACCCTACTGACAGGACAAAGCTGATTCCTTTGAAATGTGCTGTTGGGGAAGAGTTTTATGGATACCATGGACCACCAAAAAGACTCATAAGTGGGTTCTAGATCAAATCAAGCCTGAATTCTCCCTAGAAACTAAAATGACTGAACTGAGGCTATAAGAATCGCTGGAAAAGATAATAATGCTAGGAAAAGTTGATGGAAGCAGGAAAAGAGGAGGACCCAACACGAGATGGATTGACTCAATAAAGTAAGGCACAGCCCTCAGTTTGTAAGACTTGAACAAGACTAGTAACAATAGGATATTTGGGAGGAAATTAATTCATAGGATAGCCATGTCAGAAGCAACTTGATGGCACTTAACACACACACTGTGCCTTACTTTGAGGATGACTGATGTCCCCATTCACTTATTTAAAAAATTTATTACCCACCTTTCTTCCTTTTGAAACTCAAGATGGCTTAAAACAAAAATAAAATATATAAAATACAATAATTTATATATTTATTTAAGTCTATTTTTATCCCAGGGCAAGCAGGGCTCAACGTGGCTTACAACGTATAAGTATGAAACAGTTTAAAAGATTAAAACATAACTCAGTAAAATTTAGCTCCAGACAAACAATAGCATAGGTTGTGAGATGGTAGCAGCGTAAGGACAGGCACAGCTGCATTTTGAACCAGCTGAAGTTTCCAGGTCAGTCTCAAGGGCATTATTAAAAACATAAAAGCCAAAATTTAAAATCACAAATCATGACTGCTAGGGAATCTAACCAAAAGGAGTCCTAAATAAAACCATCTTCAACTGCCTTCCAAAGATGAAAAGTGGGGGTCTAGGCAAAAGTGAGGGGGGCCCTGGGGAGGTTGTTCCATAATCTTGGGGCTGCCGCTGAAAAGGCCATCTCTTGTGTACCCAACAAACAATCTTCTTTGATTGATGGGGTACGAAGGAGAGCTTTAATTCCTGCACAGGAACATATGAGAGAAGACAGTCCTTCAAATAACCTAGTCTCAAGTCATGTAGGGCTTTAAAGATCAGCAGCAACACCTTAAATTGGGATCAGGAGTAGATTGGTAGGCAGCTTGATTGCTGAAGCATCAGGGTCACATGCTCCCAATCAATGTTCCCTCTAAGCTGTGGAGTCTTGGGAGCAAAAATTCTACTTTGTGAGCTACTGGCATTAAAGTTGTGAGCAAGCGATTTGGCTACTGCATACATTAGTTTGCTCTGGAGCCATCCTTCCTGAGCTAAGACAAAAATGTGTGAGCCAGAGGCTAAAAACTGTGAGCTAGCTCACACTAACTGAGCTTAGAGGGAACACTGCTCCCAATAGGCCCCAACCAGCAGGGTGTCTGTTGTGGGGAGGGGAAGGGAAAGGAGTTTGTAAGCTGCTCTGAGACTCTTTCAGGTAGTGAAGGGCGGGGTATAAATCCAATCTCTTCCTCCTCCTCCTCCTCCTCCTTGTATAAGAAAAAGAGGGGGGAAGTAAGTAAGGTTCCAGTCACATGTGCCAGATAACGCGGGGGGGGAGCAAGGCTATTTGCCCCATGGTAATTTGATGCATCACTGCACGATCAGACACAATTCTTTGCCGCATGTTTCTGGTGCGCTTCAACAAAGGATCATTGAAGCAATGAGAGCACGCCGGTGTGATCACACAGAGACATCCGTCTGCAGCCTGTTGAAAACCCGTTTGCTACTGCACTTTCCCAGGTATTTTTTTAACTCCGCTTCTTCAGAGGGGTGAGGTGGGTTGGCGACGGGTGCGGGACAGTTGCCAGATGTTCCCGTGTGATCGCATCCGTAAAATCCAGCTGGTATTCATCCCTCTCACGCTGCTAATTCTATATGTGATCAGAGCCTAAGGCTTTCAGGATTAAACTAGACATCACATTTTTTTAATCTCTTGTGCTTGCTGTTATCATAGCTCAGTTTAACTCCGAGGATTTTAGGAGCTGCAGCTCCTTTTTCAGAGTCAGAATCTTCTGAGGAACTGCCAGAAGTATTTCCACTGCTTTCCAATCCATGTTCACTCTTTTCTTCTATTTGGTTATTGTCCTCTGTTTTCCCTTTTTCTTTAGCCGCTGTTTGATGCTTCTCCAAAAACGTCTTTGCTTTTTGCGCAGAATCAGTCATCTCTTTTTTATCTTTGTAGTTGAAGATAAGTCCTTCTGGGAATATCCATCTGAAGGGAATGGAATGTTTGTGTAGAAAAGAAGTTAGATTTTTGTATTGTCTCCTCCACTTTCATATCTCAAATAGAATGTCTTTTAAAACTCTTGCCTCTTCGCCTTTGATGTTCAGAGTTATCCTATTAGTCGCTTTCAAAATTATATCTCTCATTGATCTTTTGGAGAACTTAACAAAATACTTCACCAGGCAGTTTATTTTTCTTAATGAAATCTGGGTACGTTCAACAAACCATATCCATATCACTTTGTATAAGTTCCACTTTGAGATCTGTCACTGGTGTTAATGCTTCGCTCAATATCTCTCTTAAGTTCTCCCCTTTCTGTTCCTGGATACCCTGGAACCTCAGGACATATAATGATGTCTCCATTTGTAGCTGTAACAATTCTTCCTTATGGGAAGTCCGCTCTTTTTCCATGACCTCCAGTCTCTGATTTATCGGGTTTGCCTTAGTATCAACTTGTTTGATCGCCTTATTGGTTTCTTCTGCCTTTGTAACAGTTTCTTTCAACTGCTTCTGGAGAGCATCAAATTTGTTATTGAATGGAAAAGCAATAAAAAAAATAAAAAAAATGTCATAGAGTCCACCCTCCAATGCAGCCATTTTCTCCAGGGCAACTTATCTTGGTTGTGTGGAGATCAATTGGAACAGCAGGAGATATCCAGGTGCCACCCTGGTCCCAGCTAGGTACTTTCCCTCTACTTCCCTCTATGCTTTTTATTCTCCTCCTCCTGGTCCAGCCCAGTTCCTGCTGCCCTGTGCCTACCCATGAGTAGGTCTTTTCTCCCAAGGAGATCTTTGCCCTCGAGTAGGTCTTTTCTCCCTCAGGAACTGGCCCTTGTTGACCTTTCTCCTATCTGCATCTGATATGCCCTCAGTGAATCCCAGAATGCATCCTTCCATGTTACAGTGATGCCAGCACGTTTAGGGCAGTGCCCATGTTCTATCCCTTCCCGAGAGCTGCGGTGCCCAAAGACGTGAAAAGGGGCAATTTGTCTATTACATAAAGCTACACTGCATTTTTAGTTTCAGCAGAATTACCATTTATACCACAAGGCTGGTGCCCTTATTTAAGAAATAAACTTTCTGTGCCAAGAGCTACTTTTTAGACCCTTGGCAAAATGGACTGTTTTCCTTAAGCTACCACAAAATACCTTTTCCTTGCTCTTCATACAATATATTTCTTGTTCTCGTCACCCTAATCAGACTAAACATATCCAGTATCTGCTGACCTTTCTTTTGCTCACTAGGAAGCGGCTCACTGTTAGCGTTGTGATATTTGATGATCTTCTAAAACTCCCTTCAGCTTACATTTTACATCCAGTTACCTGCCAGAAAGTGGCGTTGGCTCTGGGCCAAATTAGAAAACCACTCTTCATCTAGTAGCATTTTCACATCAATGAGTGTCTTTGGAGTGCTGTATAGGAAAGGCTAACTGAAAAGGATGGCAAAATTAAATTCAGACCCACGCAGTCTCTTGTATTTCATTACTTTAAAGCTCTAAACAATTTGTGGCTATTTAGCCACTATTAGTGAAGGAAGGAAGAGCATAACCATGAGATAAAAAGTTAACTTATTTTACAGGCTTTGCTTGTACAAAAACAGAATTCCAAGGGCAGCTTTATACGTACCACATGCAAACACATAATGGTCATATGGGGAGAAGGTGCTTCAGTCCCTGGATCATGTACCAGTTTGATTGTGGCAGGCCTCTTTCAAAACTTTCCCATGTTTTTGTGAATATGTAATATGTACGTCTGCTTAGCAGGGTTGGTGTTTTGTTTTAGTTTTGCTATTTGATGAGAGTGAAAATGGACCTTACAAGGCCACCTCTACAGAATCTAAATGATTGCCATTTTTGTATGATCTTGTATAATTTAGTGTATTTATTTATGGAGACCCACAACAACTTGAGAAGGGCATTTCATTTCTTCTTTCCCTTCTCTGAAAGCCACCATAGCCTCTCCCCCTTCTCCTGCTTTCATCTCTCCTTTCCAACCACTAGTCAGCCTACCTTTTCCTGCTACCCTGTCATCAGTTTTTGTTTCTTTCCTCCCCCTGGCAGTCTCTGCCTGAGAAAAATATGGCCCAGCTGCCTGGTGGGGAACTCACAAGGACTTGTGGGAGTACCTCATAGGGTTGCCAGGTCCTTACTTTCTGCCAGCGGGAGGCTCCAGTCTTCTCTCCTGGGTCTTCTTGTGTGCATGCTTCATATGCATGCTGTGATGTCACCCAGAAGTGACCTCATTGCACTGGGCATGTAGTGAAGGGGACTGCCAGCAGCCACTGGATGACTTGCTACCACTGACTTGCATGACTCACCCAGGCTCAGCTGCTTGTTACTTTTCAATAGGAGCCACCCCACAAAAACAAGTGTGATGGAGTGGTTAGAGTTTCAGACAAGGATAGGGGAGACCCAGGCTTGAATCCCCATTCTGCCATGGAAGCTTGGCGACATTCTCAGCCTAACTCACCTCACAGGCTTGTTGTGAAGAAAAAACGGAGGAGAGGAGAAGAATGTAACCGGCTTTGGGTCTCCATTGTGGAGAAAGGTAAGGTACGAAATAAATAAATAATATAACTGAAGGTAGGGGGCAGATAAGAGGTAGGCTGGTTTGTGTGTGGGAAGGAGAGAAGGAGACAGAGAAAGGAGGGCCCACCGGCATTTTAAAAATGACCGGGCAGCATCCTCCATGGCTGAGGTGCTGCAGTAATGTGGACACTTGACCAGGGGATGGTGTATCGGTAACCCGCAGCAGGGTGTGCTGTCTGGATGATATGCCCCACAACACTTTAAACTGGTATAATTAGAGGCAGTACCATATTGCCGCCAGTGTGATCACACCCTTAGATTTAGCTACGTGAGATCATCAAGAGCAAATAATACTGACTATGGCCAAGGACAACACTTCCGGTAGAACCTGAAAGACTAGCAAAATATATGGCAGGGTATGAGCTTTCATGAGTCATTGCTCATTGTTGTTGTTGTTGTTCAGTCGCACAGTCACATCTGACTCTTTGCAACCCCGTGGATGACGTCACACCAGGCCCTCCTGTCTTCTGCCGTCCTCTGGAGTTTGCTTAATTTCATGCTCGTTGCATCAATAGCACTGTCTAACCATCTCATCCTTTGTTGTCCCCTTCTTCTGTTACCTTCAATCTTTCCCAGCATCAGGGTTTTCTCCAGTGAATGCTCCCTTCTCATTTGGTGACCAAAGTATTTGAGCTTCAGCTTCAGTATCTGGCCTTCCAGGGAACAGCCAGGGTTGATTTCTTTTAGGATTGACTGATTTGATCTCCTTGCAATCCAAGGGACTTTCAAGAGTCTTCTCCAGCACCATAATTTGAAAGCATCTATGCTTCAGCGCTTGGCCTTCCTTATGGTCCAGCTCTCACAGCCAGATATTACTACTGGGAATACCATTGCTTTGACCATACAGACTTTTCTGGCAAGGTGATGTCTCTGCTTTTTATTATGCTGTCTAGATTTGCCATAGCTTTCCTCCAAAGGAGCAGGCGACTTTTAATTTCATGGCTGCAGTTACTGTCTTCAGTGATCTTGCATCCCAGGAACGTGGAGTCTGTCACTGCTTCCATGACTTCCCCTTCTATTTGCCAAGGAATGATGGGGCTGGATGCCATGATCTTAGTTTTGTTAATGTTGAGTTTCAAGCTAACTTTTGCACTCTCCTCTTTCAGTCTGAGCAAGAGACTCTTTAGGTCCTCTTCACTTTCTGCCATTAGAGTGGTATCATCTGCATATCTGAGGTTGTTGATGTTTTTCCTGGCAATCGTAATTCCAGGTTGTGATTCATCCAGGCCAGCATTTCACAAGATGTACTCTGCATATAAATTAAATAAGCAGGGTGACAATATACATCCTAGTCATACTCCTTTTCCTATGCTAAACCAATCAGTCATTCCATTATCCAATTCTAACTGTCATTTCTTGACCCTTATACAAGTTTCTCAGGAGACATGTGAGGTGGTCTGGTACTCCTGTTTCTTTAAGGACTTGCCATAGTTTGTTATGAATCAAAGGCTTTAGCGTAGTCAATGAAGCAGCAGATGTTTTTCTGGTACTCCCTTGCTTTCTCCATAATTCACCAAATATTGGCAATTTGATCTATAGTTCCTCTACCTCTTCAGTACCCAGCCTGTACTTCTGGCAGTTCTCTATCCACGTAGTGCTGAAGCCTAACTTGTAGGATCTTGAGCATGACCTTGCTAGCATGTGAAATGAGTGCAATTGTGCAATAATTTGAACATTTACAGTTCTGGTCACCACACCTCAAAAAGGATATTATAGCATTGGAAAAAGTGCAAAAAATAGCAACTAGAATGATAAAAGGGTTGGAACACGTTCCATATGAAGAAAAGTTAAAGTGCTTGGAGCTCTTTAGCTTGGAGAAATGATGACTGAGGTGTGATATGATTGAGGTTTGCAAGATTATGCATAGGATAGAGCAGGTAGAGAAAGAAGTACTTTTCTCCCTTTCTCACAATACAAGAACTCATGGCACTCAATGAAATTGCTGAGCAGTTGGGTTAGAACTGATAAAAGGAAGTACTTCTTCACCCAAAGAGTGATTAATACATGGAATTCACTGCAACAGGAGGTGGTGGCAGCTACAAGCATGGATGGTGTCAAAAAGGAATTAGATAAACATATGGAGCAGAGGTCGATCAGTGGCTATTAGCCACAAGGTATAGACAGGAATTTTCAGGCTGGAGAAAGTGATGCACTGTATTCTTGGTTCTTGGGGTGGTGGGGGCAACAGTGGGAGGGTTTCTAGTGTCCTGGCCTCACTGCTGGGCCTCCTTATGGCACCTGGTATTTTTGGCCACTGTGTGACAGAGTGTTGGAATGGATGGGCCATTGGCCTGATCCAGCATTGGCTTCTCTTACGTTCTTCTGTTCTTAACATTTCTTGGTATTGCCCTTCTTTGGGATTGGAATGTAAAATGACCTTTTCCAATCCTGTGGTCACTGTTGCGTTTTCCAAATTTGCTGGCATGTTGAGTGCAGCACTTTAACAGCGTGATCTTTTAGGACTTTGAATAGCTCAGCTGGGATACCGTCACCTCCACTAGCTTTGTTGTTAGTAATGCTTTCTAAGGCCCATTTTACTTCACACTCCAGGCTCAAGGTCAGTGATCACGCTGCTGTGGTTGTCAAGGGCATTTAGGTCCTTCTTGTATAGTTCTTCTGTGTATTCTTGCCACCTTTTCCTAATCTCCTCTGCTTCTGTTAGGTCCCTACCTTTATCATGGCCAGCTTTGCACAGAATGTTCCCTTGATTTCTCCAATTTTCTTGAAGAGATCTCTCGTCCTTCCTATTCTATTGTTTTCCTCTATTACTTTCCAACATTAATTCAGGAAAGCCTCCTTATCTCTCCTTGCTGTTCTCTGGAAATCTGCATTCAGTTGGGTAAATCTTTCCTTTTCACCTTTGCCTTTCACTTTCCTTCTTTCCTCAGCTATTTGTAAAGCCTCATCAGTCAGCCACTCAGCTTTCTTGCACTTCTTTTTCTTTGGGAATGGTGCTGATTGCTGCCTCTTGTACAATGTCACAGACCTCCGGCCATAGTTCTTCAGGCACTCTGTCCATCAAATCTAGTCCCTTAAACCTACTCTTCACCTCCACTGTATATTCATAAACCAGAATGGCTTCGTGGTTTTCCCAACTTTCTTCAGCTTAAGTCTGAATTTTGCAATGAGTAGCTCATGATCTGAGCCACAGTCAGCTCCAGGTCTTGTTTTTACTGACTGTATAGAGCCTCTCCATCTTTGACTGCAAATGATATAATCAATCTGAGTTCAGTGTTGCCCATCTGGTGATGTCCATGTGCAGAGTCTCCTCTTAGGTTGTTGGAAGAGGGTGTTCACTATAACCAGAGTGTTCTCTTGACAAAACTCTGTTAGCCTTTGCCCGGCTTCATTTTGTTCTCCAAGGTTAAACTTGTCCATTTTTCTGGTTACCTTTTGACTTCCTGCTTTAGCTTTCCAGTCCCCTATGATGATAAGGACATCTCTTTTTTTGGTGTTAGTTCTAGGAGGTGTTGTAGATCTTCATAGAACCAGTCCACTTCAGCCTCTTCTGCGTCAGTGGTTGAGGCATGGACTTGGATTACTGTGATGTTGAAGTATTTGCCTTGGATTCGGACCAAGATCATTCTGTCGTTTTTGAGATTGTATCCCATTACTGCCTTTCTCACTCTCTTCTTGGCTATAAAGGCCACACCATTTCTTCTACAGGATTCTTGGCCACAGTAGTAGATACAATGGTCTTCTGAGTTAAATTCACCCATTCCTGTCCACTTTATTTCACTGATTCCCAAGATGTCGATATTCAGTCCTGCCATCTCATTTTTAACCACATCCAATTTACCTTGATTCATAGATCTTACATTCCAGGTTCCTATGCACTACTGGTCTTTGCAACATCTAACTTTCCTTTCACCATCAGACACATCCACAGCTAAGCGCCCTTTCGGCTTTGGCACAGCCGCTTCATTCTTTCTGGGGTTACTTGTACTTGCCCTCTGCTCTTCCCCAGTAGCATATTGGACACCTTCTGACTTGAGGGGCTCATCTTCCGGCGTCATATCTTTTAGCCTTTTGTTACTGTCCATGGGGTTTTCTTGGTAACGATACTGGAGTGGGTGGCCATTTCCTTCTCCAGTGGATCATATTTTGTCTCATACCCCATCACATATTTCGTTAGTCTTTAAGGTGCTACTGGACTCTTGCTCTTTTCTGCTGCTACAGACAGACTAACACAGCTACCCATCTTGATCTATAGGCAATAAGCATCGGAAAAAGACTACCTCTCAGACATACAAAGAAGTTTATATAACTTTCCCTGGCAGTGATAACAATTATAACTCAGGATCAAAAATCTTACATTTTTGACAAGCAAATGCAACTGCTTACCCTCCTCTCTTACACACAAACATGTTCTCTTTCTTTCAAAAGGCTTCAGAGCTAAATGCAAATTCAGTGCTTTGACTACTGGGTAGTTTTCCCTGCTTCCACCAGTATGATGAGATTGTGGGAAAGGGAGGTGGGATTTTGACTGTAATCGGCATTGAATAGAGGGTAGAAGGGATTTGGGTGAGGGAGATCCTTAATTTAGCCCTCACTTGACGCATTCTCTTGATTTTGTGACCAGCGAAATCAGTAAATGATGAGCATTTTAAAAGATGAAAAGTCATGATACTGTTAAAGAAATGATGATACTGTTAAAGAAATCAAGGCAGACAGCTTTATTTTGTGAACAGGCCTGCTATGTGTAAGGAAGCTAGGAGTGAATTTTTGGTGAAGGGCTGAAGATTCGGGACTGGGCACATGCTCAGGAGCCTCCTGCTCTCAAATTCTAAGGGCGTAGGCACACAAGAGACTCCAGCTGATCAGTGGCAAGGAAAAGCCGCTCTGCCCTTACTTGGATACTTTTCTGGTACTGATAACAGACTCCTAGACCGAATTCAGATGATAAATTAATTTCAGTGACAGCAAATGGAGACAGAACTTACTACAATAGGAAAGGGAGAAGAATTAAAGAAAGCATTTGTTTTCATGATGAAAAGACCAAAGGAAAAAGGGAAGAATACCTGGGATGAGTTGCTATATGGAAGGGATGTGATAGGTGTGTTCACTTGATAGAATTTTTTGTCAATACAGAGGATCTGTTTTTAATTTCTGAAGAGCGACATACAGGGATTAATCTTTGTAGGAGACATGCAACGGTCTGCAATTCCAAATGTCCATCTAGCAGAAAGTTGCAGTTGCTCACTAGCGAGGGGAAAGCAGCATGCATATTCAATGGATCCAGTTTGACTTCAGTGGATTTAGAAGGATATAACTTTGCTTAGAATCAATTCTGTACCTTGCCTGTCTGCTTTCGGCATCAGAAACCATCTAATTCCATGCACTTTTCCTGTTGTACATTAGCATCTGGACTGGACTGGCCACAGCACTATCCACCAGACTGCACCACTGGATTGCTACCCAGTGCCCCTAGCCCCCTCCCCTCATAGACAAAACAGTCCCTATGGTCATCTGTGTAAAGTAGGAGGTATTGACTGTTGCAGAAATCAAGCAAAACAATGTGACAATGGACACATGCACATACAGAGTAATCCCCTCTTCTTACAGTCTTTCTTGGCATTGAAAAACATTTATTTTCCCTACCTTTTCAGAGTCTAGCTTGTCGAGTGCCACCAGTTATCTTGACTGCTTGTCAGCAACATTATCGATATATCTAGTTTCTGGGTCTGCCTTCAAAAATCGTATTCTGTGGGCCACAGTGTATTTTTCTTCCCGTTCTTCTTAAAGGTGTACTATCCTTCTCTTTAACATAAGGACTACATATGGGCACCACAGACTATGCTTTCACGACCATACTCCTATGGTGCATCTTAAATAATCAGATCTAGCTACACTGCTATATTCACCTCACCCAGAAGTGAACATCATGCAGCATCTGGGCCACAGATGCCACATCAGCCATGCATTTTTGACCCATCCAATACTTGCATCTCTTTCTCTAGTCTTTAAACACACTCCTTTACCCCTTCAGGCAGGCAGCTTATCAAACACCTAATGGACCTCATTACATTTCTGGCATCTATATACAGCCTGCAAGCCATATGTAGTGCAGGCCTGATCTAAGTTATATTGTAAAGATTTTTTTTATCAGTTTACCATCTCCACAATCTGACTGACTGATCTATGAAGCGTTGTTTCAAACCTCACCAGTTTCAATCCATTGTGTCTGCTCGTCTTTCACTGATACTTTAATAATTCATAACTTAGTCAGACCTGGCTGTTTTATACCAGTGCTCCCAATCCTGGTCCATGGTTGCTGTTATAGCCAATGTCCTTGATGGCCAATGCGTGGACGTCTCATGTAAGCCATTCAGCATCCCAAAGGATGAGCAGGATACAAGTAAACAAATATTTTATTGTTCTCTCTAAATAGATATGCTGCATGATCCAATGTAAACTTACTCAGAATCCTACCAAGTTCAATGAGACTCCCTTCGAGGTATGTGAGCACACAACTGAACTGAAGCCCAAATGTGTCTCATATGGCTTCAGACAAATGGGGAAATAATGGGCACTTGTGCTGGCATTTAAATAAGATTGGAAATCATCAGAGGGCCAGCAGAAGGGAGTAGTCTCTTGCAATGAACTGTAAAAAAAAAAGAAAAAAAGCTGCTTTCTACAGTTACTTCCAAATTAGCTATTTAATGGAAATTGTTTGTATAGTAGTGTTTTCTGTGTTCTGATCTCATCTTTTCTCAGACATGATTTGTGAGGATTTGCTTCTCCGACTTGATTTGTGAGGATTTGCTTTAGCAGTGCAGCTGCAGTTCTAGCTAGTCCAACCTGGACTGTGAAAGTGCTGTCAGGTTTCTCAAGGCTACTATCCCTTTAAATTTTCCTTCATTGCTTTACAGTCACATCTGCTTCATTATTTAGTTTCCTGTTCCCTCACTGTGGACAAAGCATTACAGAACTAAGGTATTTAATCCTTAATTAGCAATTCCTGTTTGAGAAGGGCAGCCCTCTAATGACTGCTTTTCTCTTTGCAGACCAAACAATTGCTTATTGACTACTTTAATTTTTCATTCTTATATCTTCTTATTATATATTTCAATTACAAACATCAAAAAGGGAAGCCAATGCACAACCACTTGAACTGCAAAGAGAAAAGCAGCCACATAGGTTTCCTCTTTCTCCTCACCAACAAGAGGTGATAAAGGATTCTATGCTAGAGATAATTAGGAAAGAGGTTGAAATAAATTGACCAGCATCTTACTACATTTGGATGATACGTTGTGGCTGAATTTGGAACACTATATATTTCTGTTTATTGCCCCCATCTCACCTTGTAGAGCTGGAGAGAGTACACAAAAGAGCAACCAAAATGATCAAGGTGTGGAAGTCTTTCTTACCTAGGAAGGTTAAAGACTTTGAGACTTATATATTTTGAAAAAAGACAACTGAAAAAGGATTTTATAGGTGTTTACATAGTAAAGCATGATATGGAGAAAGTAATTTCTTTCTTCCACATTATTAGAACTCAAGGCACCCAGTGAAGTTGACAGATACAGGCAAGGGGGGAGGGGTTCATTTATGGATTTCAATACCACAAAATGTACTTATTGCAACCAACAAACAGAATGCGTGGAGGAAAGTCAAAAGTACAAAGAGAGAGAAAAATAACACAGAGTTCCCCCTAAGCTGCGTGCAAAATTTTAGGCAGCTCAGGGATTTTAGCTTCAGCTCACAAGTAAACTGAGAAAGCATTTTCCCCTGCTTTAGAAACAATAGAAGATGGGAGCATCTCCTTCTGAGGGCCATAGAATTGTATCCCCTGGTCCAATTTATTAAAAAACTTGGCATGGGGAATTTGAGGAGAGGTGCCAACAGCTATGCTGCAAATTTGGTGCCTCTACCTCAAAAAAACAGCCCCCACCCCAGACCCAGATAACCCCATAGGCTATAAAGGAGCTAGGGGGGGATTTTTTGCACACCTCTAGTTCCTTTTCAAAATGATTTGTAAGCCGCCTTGAGTCACAGGGAAAAGTGGGATATAAATATTTGAATAAATAAATAGTTTGGGTAGGTTGATAACGTTTAAGTAACTTCCTGTTTGTTAGGTTAGGTAGGGTTCTGACAGTGATTGTTCCACCTATGTTATACTTGACCTGTAATTTGTAGCTTACACCTATCTTTGCATACCAGCACAGTATAAGCCCAATACTGATGACAGCCCCCCCCCCGTTCACTGAATGCATGGGGCAGGAGAACAGGCACAAACATGCTGGCCTCACCCTCAGCCTCTGCACTATTACATGATTGTCTGCAGGAGTAACCACACAGAAGAAGTGGCCAAGTGAACTCTCTGTCCTCTTAATCACTGAAGTCTGCAAAGCAGCCTCACTAATCATAGGTAGCTGGCATATGTGCGGCCACTTTCTCTGTGTGGTTGTTGTACCCTGCCATGGAAGCTTATTGAATGGCCTTGGGTCAATCACACTCTCTCAGTCTAAACTTCCTCACAGGTTTGTTGTTGTGGGGATAACATGGAGGAAGTGAGAATGACGTTGTAGGCTGCTTTGGGTTCCCACTGGGGGGGAAAGTGGGGCATACATAAATACATAAAAATAATACACCTTCAATATAAGCAAAAGTTCTGCCACAGCAACCTTAAAGTTTCTTCCAGACATGGATATCTCCAGGACTGTTCTGTGCTATCATTTTCCTCACATCTGTAATATACACAGGGCTATTTGGGGGCAGGAATGCACAGGAACGGAATTCCGGCTGGCTTCAGAGTTGGCCACGCCCACTACAGCCAAAACCTCTGCGTGCATGGCTACAGAGGGAAGGCCTGAAGAGTGAACCCCTCCAGCGACTCCAAGGCGGGCAGACCGGGAGGGCCTGGAAGAATTGGGGAGGTATTTAAATTGAATGCCTGTCCAAGGGCTGGCTTGCCCGGGCTCCTCGCAACTGCAGGGTGCCCAGGCAAGCCAAGGGAAGGCATGGGGTGTGGCCTAATATGCTAATGAGTGGCGCTGTCAGGGGTGTGGCCTAATATGCTAATGAGTTCCTGCTGTTGGGTTATGCTAATGAGTTCCTGCTGAGCTTTTTCTACAAAAAAAGACCTGAATATACAGCATGAGAAGGTAACAAGACATGAGAAGGGGGGGGTGGAGATGCTGCACTGGGCCCTGCACCATCCATTGCTCGAGGAGTTCTCAGTTACTCTCAATTCCAGGCTTCTATTGCACCAATACAGGAGACCCCAAGAGTTCATTAAATACTACAGAATGTGAAGTTAATGACATTTCCACAACCACGAGTACATCGAGCCTTCTTAAAAAATAAATCAGAAGGATTGTAGAAAGTGTACAAGACATAAATACTAATGATGACAAATGTGAGCTGTTGCAGTCAGTCTTTTTCTGATGGCCACATCTTTCATTGGCTTTGCCTCAGTTCAATTGACTTTTCCATCCTACAAGTCCATTTCTCAAATTGTGAATTCTTTTTTTCTTATGAGAAATGTGCCATTACATTAATAAAACACTCAGCCTACAATTCATGAGTCAACAAATCACCAAATAAATATATAGGATTGTTGCATTATATGAATATATGTAGTTATCTTATGCAGAGTCCGACCATTGGTCCATTTAACTCCGTACTGGTTGTTCTGTTTGACAGCAATTTTCCATAGTCTCAGGCAGACGGAGATACGGAGCCTGAGATCTTTCTGAATAGAAATGCTGAATTTGGGACTGCTTTATGTTATGGCCCACAGGTGCCTTGAAGCTCATCAAGGGTGTTCCAGTTGTTCTAAGAACATAACTCTTTCCCGAAGAAAATGATGTCTGTAAAGCAGCCTCACTAATCACAGGTAGCTGGCATATATGTGGTCACTTTCTCTGTGTGGTTGTTGTACAGAAGTGCAGAAGTGTCAGCAAAGTAGAGAAATGCTTCCACAAAGAGATGACCATTTCCTCAAACTGTCAGGAAGAGCAAGATGGATAACTGTTGCCCAAACCTGAGCTGGATATTGAGCCTTGTGCAAATGTGAGCTCTATGATGATTGGAGATAGGAGCCCATGGTCACACGAGGTGAGAAGATTCCGTAACTCATCTCTGTAAGTAAGGAACTTCCAGCCAGCTAGGGTGGGAAGGTTAAAAGATTTGAGCAATCCATTCACATGGTTCAAATACCAGGGGTCAGGTTCAAACACCAGGGAATGGGTAGAGAGCCAGGATCAGTGTTTGTCCCACTATGTCTCCAAGGAGAGGGATGCTGAGATAACTACATGTAACATTAATCATTTTTTTTTTCCTTTTGTCTTCTTAGATCTGTTACAACCTATTGTATGATAGTTGTTTTCCCTTACTGTCCTCTAGTTTGTTAAGCTGTCTTTCCTGTTTAAGAAAGGAGATTGTGTTGAAAGACCTTCTCATGCACCTGACACTCAACCCATGTACACATAGAAAACAGGAGTATTAGTTGGGAAACCCTGCCCTTTGCACAAGCATAACTGATGCCCATCAATGTAAAAGGCTGGGTTTTCAGTCTGAGGTGCTGGCAATCAAAGAACAGACACACACATGCAACCCAGAATGCATTTGTGACACACAAAAAAGATGTAAACTAGAACAAAATCGCTGTCTTTTCCCATCACCACATCACTGTAAATTGGCACTAGGCAACACTGCAACTACTTCAGCACAAGCAACAATGTGCATCATCACAACTATATGTACATATATAGCCAGAAAGCTACACTGCAATTTAAGAACTGGTTGTGAACATGTGGTTTAGTTTTATCACATGATGCAGCCTTTATGGGACTACAAGTGGGAGCCCTCAAGGACTTGCGGGAGACATACCATTTCCCCCTTCCATGCTATTTCCTCTCTCCCTTCTCTAAAAGCCCCCTTTCCTGCTTCTTTTTCTCCATCTCACTCAGCAGCCAACATACCTTTTTCTGCTTCCCCCATCTTCAGCTTTCACTTTCCTCCCAGCAGCCTCTGTCTAGGAAAACTATGGCCCAGTCATGTGGTGCCAGCCACTGAGCCAGGCCCATTTGCATGGCAGGGAGCCTTCAAGGACTTGGGAGGCACCTCACTCTCTCCTTATCCCCCTCCCTACATTATTTCCCTTTCCCCTCCTCCTGGAACCCCTATATCCTCTGCCTTCTCTCCTTCTCAAGAAACTTTGAAAGAAACTTTGATATGAGGGAACTTTTCCGCTGAGTGATTCTGCCACTTGCATTCCAAAACAGTACACTCCCAAGAGGATTTTTCTGAAGAAATAAATTTGACTGAAATCAACCAGTCCATCAAGGCCAGAATTTTCTACTAACACCGGCAGCGGCTCTCTGGGGTCTCAAGCAGAGGTCTTTCACATCACCTACAATCTGATCCTTAACTGGATCAGTTATTTTGCAGATAAAGTCTTGAAGCTCCGCCGGGACCTCCCCGCTATAGTTGATAACAGTGAATGAACTTGAGGCTCCATGCACGTCTTCTTGTCACATCTTGGATTATTTCAGCCCACTCAGCCTTAAGGAAGTCAACAGGTTGCTCCTAACTGCACACCCTACCACATGCCTCCATGATCCATGCCCTTTGTGGCTAAATAAATTTGGCAACATCCCACATTCAGGGGCTGTTCCCAGAGGCACTCAAGGAAGCAGTGGTGTGCCCCCTCTTGAAATAGCCATCACTGGAGAGGGCAGTAGCAATTCAGTTACAGGGCTTCCTGGATGATGCTTCTGTATTAGAACCCTTCCAGTTTGGCTTCCGCCCACGTCACAGGACAGAGACAGCACTGGTCGCCCTCACGGATGACCTCCATAGGCACCTGGATCGAGGTGGATCGGCAGTGCTGCTGTTGCTAGACCTGTCGGCTGCATTCGACACAGTCAGTCACCAGCTACTGATCCGCCGCCTCGCCAACATTGGATTACAGGGACTGGCCTTGCAGTGGCTTGTCTCCTTTCTCCAAGGTTGAGGACAAAGAGTGGTGCTAGGGGATCAACTGTCCCGAAGGCATCCACTTGAATTTGGTGTGCCCCAAGGAGCAGTGTTGTCCCCTATGCTTTTTAACATCTATATGCGCCCTCTTGCCCAGATTGCCCAGAGGCACGGGCTGGGTTGTCACCAATATGCAGATGACACCCAGCTCTATCTGTTGTTAGGTGGCCAGTCCAACTCCAAACCAGAAAATCTCAACCTGGCATTACAGGTGGCTGGTTGGCTTAGGCTGAGCTGGCTGCAATTGAATCTGATGAAGACAGAGGTCCTGTGCCTGAGTCGGGGTGGCCTAGGGGTAGGGATCCCACTCCCAGCCTTAGATGGGGCGCCATTGGTGCCAGCGCCGAAGGTCAGGAGTTTGGGAGTGCTCCTAGATGTCTCCTTAACAATGGAAGCCCAGGTAGCAGCCACTGCCAAGTTGGCCTTTTACCATCTTAGGCTAATTAGGCAGTTGGTTCCCTTCCTTGAACATGTCATCTTGAAAACAGTGATCCATGCTATGGTCACCTCGAGACTGGATTACTGTAATGCCCTCTACATGGGGCTGCCCTTGTCCCAAATCCAGAAGCTGCAGCTAGTGCAGAATGCAGCGGCGAGGCTGTTGTTGTGTCGTCCTGTGCAGAACACATCCAACCCACCCTAAAAGAACTGCACTGGCTGCCTATAGCATACTGGATTCAGTTCAAGGTGCTGGTCATCACCTTTAAAGCCCTTTATGGCCAGGGACCTGCATACCTGAAGGACTGCCTTTCCCCATATGTACCCCAGAGAGCACTGCGATCGGGGACCCAGAATTGGCTGGTCCTCCCGAACATCAAGGAGGCCAGGCTTGCATCAATGAGAGCTAGGGCCTTCTCAGCGGCAGCTCCATTCTGGTGGAACGAGCTCCCGAAGGAGATCAGGGCCCTGTGGGACCTGTTACAGTTCTGCAGGGCCTGTAAAACAGAGCTCTTCCACCAGGCTTTTGGAGCCACCACCACTGCCACCACCACTGCCATCACTGACATCTGACAGCTTCTGGAGAATGAGCCCAACCCCCGACCCCGGGTCCCTAAGTATAGCCAACTCGAGTGCCTGGGACAGCTGAAGTAGATCTTGTTGCCGACCATGCTTTGAGGAATTAATACTAGCACTTTATTAGTTGTATATTTTTGGTTTTAATGTTGTATTGACTGGGTTTTATTATTTATTGTCTTGTTTTATATTGCTGTAAGCTGCCCTGAGTCGGCTTTGCTGGGACAGCAGGGTAAAAATCTAATGAGATAGATAGATGATAGATAGATAGATAGATAGATAGATAGATAGATAGATAGATAGATAGATAGATAGATAGATAGATAGATAGATAGATAGATAGATAGATAGATAGATAGATAGATAGATAGATAGATAGATGATAGATAGATAGATAGATAGATAGATAGATAGATAGATAGATAGATAGATAGATAGATAGATAAAAAACTGGAGATGCTGGGGATTGAACCTGGAACCTTCTACATGCCAAACAGAGTCTCTTCCACTGAGCCACAGCCCCTCCCCAACCATGTTAAGAATTAGTGTGAAAATGTATTACTAAAATGATAAAGAACCTGGTTATGTGAACCAATTAAAAGCTCACGTTCACTAAGCCTGTTTTCCTTGTTATCCATATCATTGATTCTATCTTGCTTATTTTTGGTTATTTGAGAGTAAAATCTGTAAAAAAAAAAATTAAGACTAAATTTCTATTTGAAAAGATAATATAATGGGGGGAGCCCTTATTGACCGCTTTTCACATCATTGCAGAAGCGCTGTTTGAAGTTTTGCTTTTATAAGACGTTAACAAATTGTTCCTTAGTGGTAATTTTAAAAATGGCAAGACTCCTATTTCTGCATAGTGAGAGGTCTCTGAGTACAACATACTGACTGTCTTCTCTGAGGTCATTGCTCTAATTTGCTAAATGACTGGTTCTTGTTGTGTTTCAATGCCAGAAAAATGTAAGACAAAACAACCTCAATGGAAAAGGCAATGCAGAATGCAATTTCTACACAGGTTATTTACTGCAAGTTCAGTGCTGTTTTGAAGGGGTGGGGATCCCCCTTCCCCAAACCATCATTGTACATTAGTGTATCTTCTGGGTTTTTCCTGGCTTTTCTCCGATCTTTCCCAAACCATCTTACCATAAATGTTTGGGAAAGACCATACTGAAGCCTGTAGACTCCATGGCTTTGCACCCCAACAAGTTCCTTGTCCTCCCCAGGTCCTGTCCCCAGTATCCAAGAGTTTCTCAACTTGGATATGGCCACTGCACCCTCCCATCCCCTGCTAGTGGCCAGCTTGGACCTGACAACCGTACTGGTGATACATTTATATACTGATAAAATGGTATATATAATTATACCAATCAAAGGAGGTGAGAGGGAATCATTCAGAAAGCCCCCGGTGATGCAAGAGGGATGGCCACCATGGGAACAAGTGTGGAAAAAATGGGGGGAAGCATCATGCCAATGTGGAAGCTCCATTACTACAGCACTACATTGGCAGCCACAGCAACCTTGTGGCTTCCCAAAGGAAAGGTTTGCCATGTGGAACTGTGCCATTACAATCAGCTTCCTTTTGGGGTTTCAGTGGACCCTGAGATTTTCAAAGAGCTCTGGGCAATCTATTCCAAGGGATGCCACATATCTGTGTATAGCCTGATGACATTCTAATCACAGGAGTAACTGAGGCTGAACATTTGCATAACCTAGACCAGGGCTCTTTTTGTAGCAGGAACTCCTTTGCATATTAGGCGACACACCCTTAATGTAGCCAATCCTCCAAGAGAGTACAGAGCTCTTCTTACAGGGGCTACTGTAAGCTCTTGGAGGAATGGCTACATTAGGGGTGTGTCGCCTAATATGCAAAGGAGTTCCTGCTACAAAAAGAGCCCTGGTCTAGGCAATGTACCAACAAGATTGTCATCTGCAGGCATGCGGCTGATGAAGACGTGTACCTTCCAGACTAGGGATGGGCATGAACTGGCTCATGAACTAAAGTTCATGATGAATTTTGGCCAGTTCATGATTTGTGAACTGAGGTTCATGGCAGGTCAACCAGCATGAACTTTCCACAAACTTTCAAGTGGCCCATGGTGGTTTGTGAATGGATAAATTTCCAGACACTCTACACTCAATCAAAATGTTTACCAAACTTCAAAGCAACAAGTTCCCAAAGCAACTTCAAAGCCTGACATTTCCCCCAAAAGCACCTTCCTGGGGGCATCTTTGAGGGGGGGCATAACTCAGACCCCCAAAGTCCAATCTGCACATAACTCAGAAGGCATGTAGAGGAACATCAGAGGAAGGTCCCTGGCAACTCTGATGACTCTAGCTTGTATAGAGTCCATTCCATACCCTCATGAACCTGCACCTGTCATTTCCCCAGAAATGGGACTTTCCTGGGGCACCCTCTTTGGGGAGCCATAACTTGAACCCCATAAATCCAGTCCTCACCAAACCTGAAGACCAGGTAGAGGAGAATCAGCCAGAGCCCCCCTGTGAGATTGGTGTCTCTAGCACACACTGGGGGCGGGGGGTATTCCACTGCATCACAAACCTCATGAACTGAACCAGCTCATTTAGCACCTAAAAGTTTGTGATGGTTCATGGCTCCCAAACTGGGCTTGCCACAACCCGAAGCACATTTTTCTGGTTCGTTCCCATCCCTGTTCCAGGCCTCTGAAGTTGTAAGCCTGGGACATAAGATTGATGGAGTAGGTTTACATCCTGTAGAAGACCAAGTTTGTGCCATAACTGAGGCACCATCACTAAAATCAGTATAAGAACTGAAGTTCTTTCTGCGTTTACTAAATTATTGTGGTAAATTTTGTACTGGCCCCATGACACAAACTTTTTGCAAATAGGAGTAAATTCCACTGGGGTTGAGAGAAAGAAACAGCTCTCTTAGAAGAAAAGAAACTGTTGAAGTCATCCACTGTCCTGATTCACTGTGATAATCATAAAAACTTACTTTGTCTTGTGATGCCTCCTCTTACAGGGTAGGAAAGTTCTAGCTCATCAGCTGTGAATCAAGATCTCTGGCCCAGCAGAAAAACCTATTCACAATTGAATGTGAAGGGCTAGCATTGGTTTGTGGAGTAAAGAAATCCCATTCTTATCTCTACAGCTGTCATTTTACCATATGCTCAGATAATAACCCCCTGCACAGCCTATTGGGAGAGAACAATCCAGTACCACCCATGGCATCTTCTAGAATCCAGTGATGGGCCCTGACATTGTCTGCTTATGACTGCAAATTTTAGTATAATTCAGGAAATGGTATGAGTCATGACAATGCCTTTAGCAGACTGCCTCTGCCAGATAATGCACAGTCTATACCATACCCTGCTGAAATCATCCTTTTGATTGAATACATATCTGGCACTGTTTCCACATCTGGTACTTGCCTCTCATTCTTGGTATACTGAAGCATGTCGGATCTGATTTACTGATTCCACAGTAGGAGGAATTCCCATGGCAAGGGATGACGTTTCTGGCTGGCGTGGGGAAAAAGGGACCAGTTGTGATACAGATTATATTAGGTGCGATATGCAGAATTCCCCACTTAAAACCATGAGTTCAGGAGCTCAGCACCGAAAACTTCTGGCAAATGCAGGATTCAAAAGATGCAGGGGGAAAGGAAGGAAGATGTGGGTCAGAACTCTGCCACGCATCAACCTGTGGGGAAATCATCACTACCTGCGAATAACTGCAGAGGTTGAGAGCGGGGCAAGCTGTTTTGCAGAAACGGTCTAAGGCCCGATCTGCATCTAGTATTTGCTCTGCTGTCTTACCAAACCCACACTGGAACAGAATTCCCATCATCTACATTGCATGCCACTTTCACGTTGATTGAGTGTCACATTTTATGGCAGTGTCCAGACTGCATGCTGCTTTCACTTTGTTTGATCTCTGGTTTAATGGTGGCTCTCTGCATAGATTTATGGCTGTTTTATGGCCATTCGGGGGAGACTCTGTAGTCAGTACAGTGTTGGCCCGGGATAGTTGAATGTAGTTTTGAATTGCATCTTTTTCTGTTCTAGTGTGGGTTTGGTAAAAATGCTAAGTGCAGATTGGCCTCTAGTCTGTGACAGATGCAGCAGAGATCTAAAAAGCAATTGATCAGGGTCCATTGTTGTCCTGTGTGCAAAAGATGGATGGACTGAGAGGCGTGGCAGAGATCTATAGCCCTTTTATCAATTTAAGAAATCTTTAAGTATCCAGCATGGACACCTATTATTAGGGTCCCAAGTAGTTATCCTACCTCAGAGTCAACCTGCAATGCTAAAATTGGCATTGTATGCATCAAAGGATTAAAGGTAAAGGTAAAGGTTCCCTTGCTCAAAAGCCAGTCGAATCCGACTCTAGGGTTGCGGTGCTCATCTCCGTTTCAAAGCCGAAGAGCCAGCGCTGTCCGAAGACATTTCCGTGGTCATGTGGCCGGCATAACTAAACACCAAGGCGCACGGAACGCTGTTTACCTTCCCACCAAAGTGGTACCTATTTATCTACTTGCAATTTCTTGCTTTCGAACTGCTAGGTTGGCAGGAGCTGGAACTAGAGACGGGAGCTCACCCCGTCATGCGGCACTCTTGGGTCTTGAACCGCTGAACTACTGACCTTCCAGAGCCTGCAGTTCAGTGTCTTAACCACTTGAGCCACCACAGCTCCTTATCAAAGGATTAGCACATATATATTACAGTTAGATTGTATGGCCTGGCAACTGGCAGGAGATGGGGGGGGAGTAGACATTTACTGAGGGAGACATGATTGCCCTCATGCAATGATACATCCTCTAGTATTACCCAGAAGCAATGGCATTGTGCCTGGGCAATGCTCTAGCACTCACACAAAAAATCTAGTTTGGGGCCAAGCGCTCGAATGTCACTCACAGCCTGACATTGTCACTTCCAGATCATGCCAAAAGCTGTATCATCACACAGAGGTTATAATCCCCTCCCCCAATTTGGCCAGCCAGTTTCTGCCTGCCAAACAGCTGAGCATCAGTTTGCAGTGCCAGCAGCCCCCTGCAGGTCTCCTGCTATAAGGAGACAAATGATAACCCTGGTTACAATACATATTATAAATCATAAACTAAAAGGGGAGAAGTGTAATGTTTGATCCAGTAAGTTGACTCCTAATGGCCCAGCAACATATACTTTTTTTGAGAAGTGCAGGCATGCTCCTGGCCGGGGGGCGGGGGTGCTGATTGGAGGCCTTTTCCAAGATGAATGCCCCACTGAGGTGTTGTATGCTACAGCTCAAATAAAGCAGATTTATACCCTTGCCTCAGGCCTGTAGCTACAGTGGGGCATCTCAGGGCTAGGCCCTCCGACTTCCTGGCAAGGCCCCCTGACTTCCCATCCAGCCCAGGGCGTCATGGCCTTCCCCCTGGATTAATTTGATTAGCCAGTGCCCCCTAAGAATTTAAATGCCCCCTGAGTTTTAAAATCCTGGCTACGGGCCTGCCATGCTTTGCTGTTATAGGTGCCAAACTTTGTAGATGCTTGTGCATGTGTGAGACTGGGTGGGACAGGAACATGTGAGGGTTAGCCATCAGTGATGGCATGATAGCATATCTGGGGATGTCAAACCTCTCTAGGAATCACTGGAAACTTTTTCAAATGTTTAAAAGTTCATGAGCTTTCAGTATACAGATTGAAAACGTCATTTCCCTCTTGAGAGTTCTGGCACCTCTTTTTTTCTTTTTCTTTTTTTAAAGGCCCGGCACAGACATATTCCAGCTCAACTTTGTCATGGCTCCTCATTTTGATATTGTGTGTCTGAATATCTTTCTCAGAAATACGAAAGGACTTATTCCAATTCCACCACACTCAGTGACTAGGGGGGGGAAATCCTGTCACCTTCTTAAGCAGGTTGCCCCTGATTCAGAAAAACAGAAACGACAAGTGTAATGTAGTATCATTATTAAAGGACAAGGGTGCCAAATAACCACCTCTGTTTGCAAGATGCATTTTGAAATTAGGACACTGGAACTATACTTTGCTATTAAAGAGAGAATGGCTGTCTAATCATTAGCATGGTTACCATAGGTAGCACAGGCAGCAAGAATCTGTGGCAGATATGCCCGGACTGGTACATGAGGGCCCTCAGCACTAGATATGGCACAGAGTCAAGCCTGCATTCCTGCCTACCTCTTCCTTGTTCATTGTTATTTTCTCTCATGTGCAGTAAATGGGATGATCCTAAAAGTCTATGATGTTGTGTAATGGACACTAGAGTGATGCTCTCTTATCTTCCCAACACTGACTCTGGCCAAGGGGTTGGATCCAGCATAAAAGTTCCCCTTGTGCAAGCAGATGTGCAGGGAGACGACCACAGTAGCCACTTATGCTAAGTCAGACTGATTGTATACCCACTGGCATTTCTGCTTTTGCAAGATCTTCTGTGTTAAGTATGAGACTCAACAAAGGATTCAGCTTCAAAATGATTTCAGCTTTATTAAACAGCAACTGTAAGTCAGGAACACACGACTGAACACACACAACAAGGGAAGCACAGCTCCTTCTTTTAAATTCTCCCGGGCTGTCAAAGCCACACCCATAGTCAGATAAGAACCAATAGTAACGCTGGGATAAAGGCCAATCAGAATACAGGGATAAAGGCCAATCAGGACTGTTCCCTCTTTGCAACAATATCACTCAGTGATTGGGTAATTACACAGGTTTTGCAGAAACCGACCAATAGCAATGCGACATCTGAAGAGCCACAATCATACTCAAGTTTAACATGTGAATAGATAGGAGCGATTCACATTCAGTACATAACATTCTGCAACCAATTTCTGGGCACTATAATATATAGGGAAGAAAAAGCTGGGTGTTGCACAAGATCTTGCACAAGCGGAACTGCGTAATGATTTCCACTTGCACATTCCTGGATCTAAGCCGTTTTGGATCAAGAGCCTGATGTAGCTTGCTGCATTGTTTCTTACTGTAAGTTTCCAAGAACAACACTGGGGGGGATCAATTTTTATCCTCTCTCCATTTTAAGGTAAAAGCAT
This sequence comes from Gekko gecko, assembly GCA_029375565.1. Classification (NCBI taxonomy): domain Eukaryota; kingdom Metazoa; phylum Chordata; class Lepidosauria; order Squamata; family Gekkonidae; genus Gekko; species Gekko gecko. The sequence continues at coordinate 120,938,604 of JAPDNY010000003.1, read as the reverse complement.
TTTTACCTTCAGCATTTTAAGGTAAAAGTCCCAGCAACTAATCCAGTGCTAAGTTTCATGAAGATTGTTCATTAAGAGATATAATTCTCATTATATACATGACGTGATCTTGCATTTAGTCATTTTAGTCAACTCCCTAGAAACCACCTGCTTTCCTTCCCTTTCACATCCTCTTTCTTTGTCCTCTATCTACGTCCATGAATTGAAGCAAGATTTTTGGTATATCAGTGACTATTATCCAAACAACAATTACAAAGCAGGGAAGGAAGTTATGAAAGCATTCGTGTGGTTTCTGCTTCCAAGGAAACCACTTCCTTACACCAACTTGTTCCATTTATCCATCTAATTTTGCATTTAGCTTAGGAAACTAAACTGGACAGGGGGAAAAACTGTATTAGCTCATGGGGTGGGGGCCTTCCATACAGTATTGCCAAATAATGTACATTGATTTCTATGCCAGGTAGAAATTTAGCTGGGGGCCTTCCATACAGTATTGCCAAATAATGTACATTGATTTCTATACCAGGTAGAAATTTAGCTGCTAAATCTTTTCCTAGCAGTTCATCGCCATCCTAAGAAAACTTCTGCTTCCTAACCTTTTGCTCATCCAGCAGGTAATAATGGTCAGAGGAAAAGGTTATCAATCCTACTCCTCGTACCGCTGAAAGATCCAGCCTAAGAAGTAGGCTATTAGATGGCTTCCTTTTGCATACCTGGCTGTCATACAGGCGAAAATGAAAGCCAACCGATTTTAAAAAATCATACCGAGAGCTGCTACAGGGGGAAGAGATTATTGGAAAGAATGGTGTTCTTTGGCCCAGAGTCTCAGCACCAGAACAGCACGTCACTTCATAGCCAGGGAACAGAAGGCCACCCAGGAATGTTAACTTTATAATGGATAGAGCAAGGCTGTTTTGAACCCCTAGTAGCCATTAAAGTACGAACACCTGTCTGTTCGCAAAAAGTGAAAAGGGTTTCACTTGTGAGTAGATTTCAACACCAATTTTCTGCAAAATTGGAGGTTTTGATAGAAAATATTAAGAAATGTCACTTCCAGAGTTTTATTTTTAAGACTCCTGCACTCCAAATAAAAGCTGCCATGGATCAAATGGGATCAGAGAATCAACATGAATAAGGTGATTGGGTCAGTACATGTAAGTTGAGAAGAATACGTGGAAACCAGAACAGGCTGGAGCTCAGGTTAGAAACTGCAGTATAGGGAAGTCTTTAAAAAGTTGGGCAGGTCTCCAGGTCCTGTTCTGCTTGAACAGAGACGGCCAAACTACACACAGTGTTGGGAGCTCCTCTATCTGATCTCTGGACTGTAATTTAGCTGCAAAAAAGGAGAGTACAATGGGGGATTAATATGCATTGGAAATAGACTTCCCAGGTTCCTGGTAGGGGCAGGGGATCCTCCGCTTTTGCAAGCACCGCCTGGCCACTGGCCAGTGGGGGAATCCCCGCCCCCAAACAGACATCCCCGCGTAACGTCAGCAGTGTGATGACATTACTTCTGGAAGTGATGTCATCACATTGCCACCGTCAGGGGTGACACTCTACTTTTTGGGCAAAACTCTATGATTTTGTAGCCATTTTTACCATAGAGTTTTGCCCCAAAAGTACAGCATCATCCGAACACTGCCGATGCAATGATGTCACTTCCAAAAGTGACGTCAGCTACATGCACCACCCACCCACAGAACGCCCCCCCAAATCCCCCTGCTGGCAGGAGGAAGGTAACTGGCAACCCTAATTTGGAGATACAGAACTTAAGAAAATGATTAGAAATAGGGATGGGCATGAACCCACAAATGAACCACAGTTCAACCATGAACCAAGCCAGTCTGTGGTTCCCAAACCAGGGGGTTGTTGGGAGAACATGCCTCCCACGATCCACCCACAAACCTCCATGGTGTTTTGTGAGGTTCATGAGGTTCAGGGAGGGTTCATGCGGGCTCCAAAGGCATTTAGATACCTTCAGAGCCTGACTGAAAGTGAGTTCTGAAGGCATTTAAATGCTGTCAGAACCAACCACAGGCCCCAAGTGAACTCCGCCTCCACAACTTTGGAGCCCACCTCTGGGTCAGGGCAGCCTGAGTGAGCTCCAAGAGTGAGCTCCATAGCCTTGTATAGGCCTTCAGAGCCCAGCCCACCTGGAAGGCTATAAAGGCCTTCAGAGCTCACTCTCGGAGGTCAGTTGGGCTGGCCCAACCTGGAGGAGGGCTCCGAAGGCATTTAAATGAACCTGCATTTTCCCAGTTCGTGCCCAACCCTAGTCAGAAATGTTACCTCATCAAAAATGATTTCAGGCTTAGCAGGGTACAAACAGAAAGAGTCAACACCACCACCACCCCATCCTCAAGGCCCTGATCCATGTCAGGAACCCCTACAGCTGCTTTTTTTAACAGTTAAGTAACATGCTGGGTGATTCAGTCACAGATCCCCAATTTCAAAGGTTGTTTGACCCCACTGTGTGTTTCAGCGAATGTTAATTAGTGTGAAGACAGCCAGTTATAAAACTGCTTCCATAATGAAGAGAAAGTCATTATTTAAACTTTTTTTTAAAAAATGCATTTACGGCGATCTCACCCTCTTCCCTCCCTCACACACAAGATTTTCCCTCCAGATATGAGAATTGTACCAGGCTTATAAGAGGAATGGTTAAATGCTTGTACTAAATGCAAATAACCTATACATTGTCCACGCTCCTCAAATTCTTAGCTAAAAGCCATGCACATCACTTGGGGGGAGGACACTTCAAAAATACCCTTTTAAAGAAGCACCTTTCAATTCAGGTACATTTTTTTATTTATTAAAATATTTATACCCCACCTTTCCTAGTGGTTCGAGGTGGCTTACAACAATAGTTTAAAAACATTTCCAGTTAAAACCAAAATAAAATAACAAACCCCATCTCTCTCCCTTCATCCTCGCCCTCTTAAGATATATTTCTGATTAAGACAAATCACATCAGATTCACCAATTTAATTTGTAGCATGTCGTGAAACAGGATGGATATACACCTGGCCCTGAGAAGTATTGTTAGTTCCAAAAGGTTACCTTCAATACACTTTCTGCTAACTTCTCTGTCTTTAGGGATTTATTATGGATCAGCTCAAAGATTATGATTTCCCTGCATAATTTGTTACTGTGCAACAGACACATACAAATCTATCTTTGCTGCATCACATACATAGCAAAATAGATGCTACTGAAGATGCTGTATGTGTTATATATACAGTAACAAACAAGTGATTTGCATTTTTCCTTATACAGAAATGTTGGCAGCACAGAAAAAAAGTAACATCTGAAGCAGTTCTGCTTATCTTGTTGCTTCTAAAACTTGGCCTTAGTTCGATATGTAAGATATTGGGGGGGTGGATTCAGAAACCACAGTGAAAACAGCAGACAACATAAAAAGAACTCCTGCTCTATTAATTTATGTTGGTGTCTTTTCTTTCCCATCAGTGCAAAGGCAAGCATATGGTATTCTACATTACAGAGATACTCATAGGCAATTAACACTTGTCTTCATACAGTTTAGGCTAACAAAAGCCTTCTGAAATATTCATTTCATAGGGTACCTGGCACCCTACCTTCTTCAATAATACATACAGAGAGAAAGAAAATTACAATAGCCATAAAGTTTAGGAAAACTGATTAGACAGTTATAACTGTCATGATAAAGCATATCCACAGACTTTTCCGGGCATGATTTATGCATAATTTATTAAGGTCTGTGGTTTGTCACAAGACTATTGTCTCAAAGAAAGAGGATTAAAAAAAAAACACCCAGCCACATTAATTGTCCTTTCCTTCATTTCCTAGAGTGTGAAGAATGAGTTTTACAGAGAGGTTGGTACCTTGACTCTTTTTTTCTTTCTAATTGTCCATAATCTTAAACATCCCATCATCTTCAACACTTTTAACACTAATCATAAATGCAGAAAAACACATGTTCATTTTATTGAAAATTTTTTGGCTCGGTCTTCAAACCACTTGAGCCAGATATCTGCGCTTAAGACAGCTGGTACTCCAGTCCTGAATTTCTCTGTAGCTGTGGCAACACACAGGGTGATATACAATGATGTGTTTCTTAAAAGTTTAAGTAAGAAATAGAATGTGGAGTAACATGGCAAAGGAAACTGGCAAAACAAGAGGAAGGAGATACATAATGCCTGCGGCAGTCAACTAATTAGGATTTGACCATACCTGACATTTCGCAAGAAATGTTCAGCATCTCAACAAAATCAAACCACATAGTAGAGAAAATGAAACATAATCCTGGAATAACAAACTGAAGCAGTTCCTGATTTACTTGTTTTGCTATTGTTTTGTCATGCTATATAAGACAACCACAGATTCCTACGGTTTTTCATTAATGGAAAACAGATGACAGCAGCAAAGAGCGTCTGCAATGGATTTACCTGTAGGGAATGGGGTATATATATGTTTTTAAAAGTCATAATTATACAAAAAGTGACACCGTTGCTGATAAACACATACCTGTACATTACACTCAATGTATCGCATCATATAGATAGAGAGTTACACATGTTTTGAAATATTCCTCTGTATATAAAAACAGTAGAAGCAACTATTAGATTGTTTTACATGCAAATATGAGCTCATTTTAATTATCTTTACTGGGCATACCATGTATTTTTTCTTAAGCAGAGAGGGCCTGACTTAACACGGCCCGAATTTTGCAGGGCCACACGGGGGAAGGGGGAGCTAGCCGGATGCTGGATGGGGGCAGGTTGGCTGAGTGGCAGGAAAGCATGGACTTCCCCCCCTCCCCAGGGGACCAATGGCAAGTGCCAATGAGGCCCGGGGAGGGTCACTATGGGGGGTAAAGAGGCCAGCCGCTCGCATCCCACCCCTCATCTTTTATTTTTTCTTAAGCTGTCACTGAACACTGAGAAGATGCAGGATAAAAAGACAAAGGAATATATGAATGGTGGTATAGTGGCTAAGAGTGTCAGAGTAGTGTCTGGGAGATCATGTTTCGAATCCCCACTCCATGCCATGGAAGCTTGCTGGCTGACCTTTGGCCGGTGACATTCTCTTAGCCTCACCTAACACTTGAGGCTGTTGTGAGGATAAAATGGAGGAAAGGAGAACGATGGAAGCCACTTTGGATCCCATTGGTGAGAAAGACGGGATGCAAATGAGTTCAATCAATCAATCAATTTTTCCCCCTTAAATTGTTATTCACCTCCTTGAGCACTAAGAAGATGCAGGACAGAAAGACAAAGGAATATATGAAGGTTATGTTCAGATGCTAAAGCACATCTGTGTAGAAGGCCACAGTGTGCACATTATGCAGAAACATGGAAAGCAGTTGCAAACATTTAGGAGGTAGTTCAAAGGAAGTTAGTCTGACAGCCTTGAAAGAGACAGAACAGCATCTCATTGCATGCATGCACACACAAAGACCTTTTTTAAAAAACTTGGGCCATTTTCCCCCAAAAAATTTCATTCCTAAAAATAAAATTGCATTAGGACTGGAGCACAACAGGATGTGGTGGATTACTACAACAATGTGGTGGATTACTACAACTGTTCAGGGGACGATATAGTAGTTCAGGAACTGATAATCTTCATTTTAGTATGTGATGAATAAAACTTAGCCTATTGTGTGATATGCTGCCGCAGACTCAGCCCAATCTGAATTAATCTTTTGATGTATCACCAGTGGGCATATCAGCTTCTGGAAATTGAAGCAATGGACATCTGGTGGAACTTAGCACAGGACTTTCTTTTTCTGACCCTGTGATGGCCACAAAAGAAGCTGTATGTCATATAACAAAACAGGTAGCTTCACATGAATTCCTGATGGAATCTGCAGGAACTGGGAGAAAGATGCTGCTATCACTACATGGAGCACTGAAACACCTCAGGCTTCGCAAGGCATCTTTGAGGGCTCTTCTGCTCTTTTTCTTAAAATGAAATGTTTGCAGAATTCTGCTGTATCCTCCCTCAAAGGAGAAAAGGCTGGAAGCCTTTCAAATGGCACTCTGCAATTAATTCTGTTTTGGTTTTTTCCCCCTGTGAGAAGGGAAGAGGTAATTAGGTCTTTTCTTATTAGACTTTGGTGGCATTAAGACAGAATATAAGCAAAAAAATAGGAATAAATAATTAACCACAAATATTACTTTGCTTTTCTAGTGGGTTCTTTTCAAGCTGTTGAGGCCATCTATTTCAAACTAAGAACTGTAAAGTATCTTGGATCAAGCAATGTTTGTGTACCAGTTTTTTATAGCTATTGGTAAACAAAGATTCCTGATTATGATCAGAGCTCTAACAGTAGAAGAAGAAGAGGAAGAGCAGATTGGATTTATACCCACCCTTCACTACCCAAAGGAATCTCAGAGTGGCTTACAATCTCCTTTCCCTTCCCCTCCCCACAACAGACACCTTGGCTGATTTCCCACTACAGCTGCCTCGGGGTTGCGCCACTGTTTGCTCTGATACTATTCGTCAATTTCACACCCAAAGCCGTGGGGCTGCATTTTGACCCGCGGCTTTGCCCGATTTCCCGCAGTTTCGTAATCCTCAAAAAACAGGATCACGAAACTGCGGGGGAAATCGAGGCAAAGCCGCGGATCAAATGCAGCCCCGCGGCTTCAGGTGTGAAATTGACAAATAGTATCGGGGCAAACGGCGGCGCAACCTCGAGGCAGCTGTAGTGGGAAATCAGCCCCTGTGAAGTAGGCGGGGCTGAAAAAGCCCTTTCAAGAACTGCTCCTGAGAGAACTGATCTGAAACAACTTGTAAATGACCCATGGTCACACCAGCAGCTGCACGTAGAGGAGTGGGGAATCAAACCCAGTTCTCCCAGATTGGAGTCCACACTCCTAACCACGACACCAAACTGGCTCATGTACTTGCTAAAGCACCACAAATAAAGACAACTATTTAGGACAAAGAGGTTTCTAGATGGTTTCACATCAGTTTCAATAATAAACAGAAGTCCTGAAGGTAGTGGATAGACATATATTGTGGGGTGACACATGAACTTATGTTTGTTTCCCTTGGTTCTTCTCCTCTCTTTTCATTTCTTAAAAGAAAAAAAGCTCTCATGCATATTGAAAATGCTAAGGTCATACAGAGTTTGCTGCCATTTCTGTCCTCTGTTATCCATCATCTGCTTAAACAAGCAACTGACATATCTTATTTATTTTATTCTCCACCTTCCATCTGTAAAAGCTACAAGGCTATTGCTTACAGCAATAAATATAATACATTATATATACATTATAATATATATAATGTATTATTTTTATTGCTGTAAGCACCTTGTAGCTTTTACAGATGGAAGGTGGAGAATAAAATAAATAATATACACACACACACACTCATATGAAGCCAGTCACAAAAGAAAATGCGCTATCCCACACCAGCAATAAAATTAAACAAATTTCTCACTTGTGCATAGTTGACCAGACATAAACATCAAGAGTTGACAAATCTGCTATTCTATTTTTTTTAATTTTGTAATTCAACCTGATGGAAGAGTTCTAGTGACCTCAAAAACTTGCACAATATTTTGTCTCAGTTTAGTTGGTCCCAGTGAATGGTATGACATTGGCTTAATTCTTGATTTAGATTTTGTATGGATGTAAAACTTTTTGTATTGGAAAAGCAAGAGCTAACATTCTATATAAATAGAAAGTGAACTATTTGTCTAATCTCCTAGTTCCAATGTTCTCCAGCTGCACAATGGGAATTACAGGGATATAAATAGAACCATGTGTAGAGAACCTGGTGTAATTGGGACACTCGTGTGGTTGTCATAGAAGTAATGAAATCCTTACCACCAGTGCTCCCTCTAAGCTAAGTTAGTGTGAGCTAGCTCACAGTTTTTTAGCCTCCAGCTCACACATTTTTGTCTTAGCTCAGGAGGGATGGCTCCAGAGCAAACGAATTTATGCGGTAGCCAAATTGCTTGCTCACAACTTTAATGCCAGCAGCTCACAAAGTAGAATTTTTGCTCACAAGACTCCACAGCTTAGAGGGAGCATTGCTTACCACACCAAAGAAAGATGTTGAAATCCCCTAAAGCAACTGAGTTTATAATCTTGTCTGTATGTTTTGGTCCTGTGCAGATGAAGCACATTTTCTCCATCCCTCTGCTACAAACGAGGCAGAAACCAAAATGAAAAAGGGAAGAGAATAGATCAGAATAAATGAAAAGAATTTACATGCTTCCGTAATCTATGATAGTCGTGATGAGTTTAAACACAGATTTTGATGCAGTCAGCAGCTAGTTTAAAGATATAGTCAGTGGCAAGAAAAATAATTGGTATCCAGATTTGATTTTGGATGGGTGAAATAACCTGGCTTGTATTATGGATTGGATGTGGCAACAAGCACCAACTAAGAGTACGGCCCCTTGTTATAAAATGGTCAAGTCTGCATAAATGTGCAAGCATAAATAGAATCTGCATGACTTACTATACCACAGTAGCATGAGGTTAATTAGGAGATACATATGAAGGACTGTAAAAATTAAATCTGCTCTAAAAATATTTATGCAACCGACATGAAAATCATTTAAAATTGTCTGCTGTAAAAAATGGACAGCAGCAGTTTTACAAAACATGCTTGTATCAGAAAACACCCAGTTGCATCCCAGACCAAGATCCAGTTTAAAAACCAGAGCATTGGCACTGATGGACAAATCCAAATGATTCTTCTTGCTTAGAAGACGTACAGGAGCAATCAGAACAAAGATGGGAAAGGATTGGACATTAGGTTAGAATACCAGCACAGGTGAGCTTAGATACTGTTTAAAATAAAAACATCAATTTATGCTGCATGAACTTGCAGTGTGGCAATTCTCTTTCAACAGCTGAGCCTAAGTAATCAAGGATCAAGTTCTACATTCAAGGATGCAGGAGAAAACTACTTCAAAGCTTTGTCTATCCATGAAATGGGGTGGACTACTTTGCAAACTATATTCACAAAAGAGGTTGGTTAGACAATAAGGATCATAGGTTTCCTTATGTACCAAAATTAGTCAGAAAAGAGCATGTCCAACTCAGAGGATGGCAGAATACCTTGCTTGGTATTCTAAGAACTAGATGGGGATTTTACACAGCCTAAGAAATTAAAGAGCATATTCGTGACTATCAGAAAGACAGGGATTATTCTTGCTTTGCTTTCAGTTCACAGCGCTGAAATTTAATTCGTAGCAAATTCTATTAAGTCACACTGTATGATCATATCAGTATCATCATAGAGTATGGGACCAAAACCATCAAGGACTCTACGTCATTCCTGCTCTCCCCCCCCCATACACACCCTGAGATGCTCCTAATAAGGGTATGCAGTTATATACTGTACTTCCTAAATGACAATGGTCTGGATTGTGCCTAATACTTTTTACTAAGTATATAAGCACTCCGTTAATGAGAACCTGAGTCCCATCGGAACACCTCTGTTTACAGGGTTGAAGCACAAAATACGTATCAAATTATCCAGACAGGTGCATGTATAACAAGGAAGGGATGAGATGGGATGGGATGAATCCACCTCAAACACTTGCCTTTTAATAGGCTTTTCTAGAGACTAAATTTCACTGTGCCTATTTTACACAGTTAAGAATAGATCCATTTGAAAGAGCTGAATGAAATGTTCTTTCTGTATGCTTTTTCAAATTCACATTAGGTTTTAATAAGGGATCCCTGCTTCTTATTCTCACTTACATCAATGCCCCTTTAGTGCGATATGAGTGCTAGGAAGAACTGGTAAGTCTAGTTTTATGGCATTCTAAAACTAGACTCCAAGAGCTCACAGCCTTTTTCACTATATGCTTACATAAATGGCTGCTTGAGTCCACTATCATGCAAAACAATGTTCAAATGAAACTATTTTATTAATGCAGCCATCATTGTTCCATTTATTTTCCATGGAAATAGATTAAATGAATTCAGTGTTTCTATTTTCAAACACACCTTTGTTGGGTATTACATTAATTGATGGGCTAATTTTGAAATTGTTTTTTTACTCTCTACAAAGTATATTTATGGTTTTCAAGGGCCCACTCAAATCCTACTCGAGAGGACAGCAAAATTATAATGGGTGTTTCCAATAAAATTTAAGATAAAAGACCAAAATTCCAGAGAAAAAGGACTCAAAGCACATGAATGGACACAATGTCATTGTGCACGGTAGGTGACCACTAATTCTACCCAAAAAAGGCAGCCAACTGGTCCACCTCTAAATATATAATTTAGTTAGAATGCTGCTCAGGTCTATTCAATAGTGCATAGTCCCACCAAAGTGTTTTTAGGATTGCTCGGTATATAATGTATAAAACAAGGGGTCTCCAGCATTTAAGAGCCTGTGAGCACCTTTGGATCTCTAACATTAGGCATGACTATGAAATGGTTGTTAAAGGAGGTGGGGGTGGAGGTGGAGCTCACCACAAAATGGATTCCTCCAGAGACAAATTCAGCCATAAAATGTCAGGGAGAGAGGTCATGCATAACTTCAGCATTTGGGTTGATGGGTCTTCCTGATTTTTTCTCTACTTTCAGAGGAAGAGAGTAAATAAGCATGAGCATCCCATATAATAGGGTTGCCACATCCCCCCTGGCCACCGATGGGGAATTGGAGGGTAGGGCTGCCAGATCCAGGTTGGGAAACTCCTGGGGAATCGGGGATGAAAACTGGGGAGGACAGGGGCTTCACTGGGGTACAATCAGGGTGCCGGCCCTGCTGGGGCACCAAAATCCCCCCGCCCCCCGTGAAAAGCCCCCTTCCTGCCCAGTGCCAGCAGTGCCAGCTTTCCTGGGCGCCTCATAGCTGTGAGGCGCCCAAGAAAGCCGGCGCTGGGAGGAAGAGGCAGGCGTTCTAACCCCACCCCTTCCCTGGCTTTCCTGGGCGCCTTGCAGCTGCAAGGCGCCCAGGAAAGCCGGCCCTGCCCGCGCTGGGAGGGAAGGGATGGGGGTTAGAATGCCCGCCCCTTCCCTGGCTTTCCTGGGCGCCTCACAGGTACGAGGCATCCAGGAAAGCGGCGCTCCGCCATCTCCAGGCCCCACTGGGAGGTTGGCATCCCTGATGGGGTGGGCACCCCAGGCTGTCCTGCCTAGGGCGCCCAGACACCTGCGGCCGGCCCTGGGTACAATGTCATACAGTCCACCTTCCAAAGCATCCATTTTCTCCAGGGGGGCTGATCTCCATAGTCTGGAGATGAGCTATAATTCTGGGGGATCCCCAGGCGCCACCTGGATGCTGGCACCCCGACTTACATTAGACTACATAATATGGGCACTTCAGTTTTGTTAAATTTGGAGGCATTAAATGTTATCCAATAGGATCTCAAATTGAACTGCAACATTGCACCAACCTCACTACCTCTTGTTTCGATGGCTGGATGAAGATAGCTTTGAAGGTAGATAGGAGTATACTGTGCTTACAATTGCACTAGAGTTTGTTTCATAGGGACATAGTGGAAATGCCTCATTAAGGGGCTTATTCAGAAATAAATCTGTGTCAGATCAAATAAAGCCTAAACCCTCCCTAGAAGCAATAATTACTGAAGTGAGGCTATTGTACTTTGGTCACAGTACAAGAAGACAGGGGTGGCAGTCACACGCACGAGATAATGCAGGGGGGAAGCAAGGCTATTTGCTCCAGAGGAATTTGACCCGTAGTTATGTGATCACACAGTCCCTGGGAGGAATTTGACCCACAGTTACGTGATCACACAGTCCCTGGAAACTGCGAGGGCAGCCTGCCACTGCGTGATCAGATGCAAAGCACGGGTGAATCAGGTTGGGGGGGGTTGCCGCATGTTTCCAGTGCACTTCAACGGGGGATCGATGATCTGCATCTCCGCACTGAGTGCTCCCTATGCAGTGTATGATGATGTGCATACTGAAACAGGGGAAAAAACAACGGCATGGAGTAAGGATGGCCCGATTAGACCATCCCAACACCATGAAAGCGCACTGGCGTGATCACACAGGAGAAAGTCCATTCCTGGACCATAGCAAACCCATTTGTTACCAGACTTTCCCTAGTGTTTTTTTACTCCGTTTTTGTGGTGGGGCAAAACAGGTTGCCCACGGGTGCAGGACGCCTCCCAGATGTTTGCATCTGATCACGCCCCTAAAATCTGCCTGGCATTCATGCCTATGGTGAGGCTAATTCTGCATGTGATCGCAGACAAAGAGTCACTGGAAAATACAATAATGCTAGGAAAAGTTGGAGGCAGCAGGAAAAGACGCAGACCCAGCATGAGATGCATTGACTCTATGAAAGAAGCCATGGCCTTCAGCTTGTAAGATTTAAGCAAGGCTGTTAACAATAGGACATTTTGGAGGGGATTAGTTCATAGGGTCGCCATGAGTCAGAAGCGACTTGAAGAAACTTAGCACATACGCACAAGGAAATATTATCCGACAGTTTGTGAAATTCCATTTAAATTTTCCATGGTAGCTTAGCAGTATAATGCTTTCATATGTGGCAAAACTAGAGCACAACCATGGAATTTCCTGTATTGATTAATCACCATTACTATATTACATGGTAATATCGGTTAACAACTAACCATGAAAGAATTTCAAAAATATATCTCCATGGAACACAGTCATGTATTCCCCTATTTCCTGTCATAACATATAACACACACAAAGGATGTGCAATTTGCATATCAATTATCACTGTGCACAGTTTCCTAACACAACATCTAAACTAAGTTCACCAGTACATGTAAAATGTTCTTCTTCAATTCAAATACTATGTTTTGTGCAAGAATTGAGGCATCATAAAATTATAGTCACCCAAATATTAAACCTTTTCACTCTTATTTGTTTCATCTGGTAATATCTGACTTGCTATAAAACTAGCTGCTTGAGTAAACAATCTATACTAGTTCCTGACACAACAAAAACAGACAGGCAAGACAATACCCAACTGTCAATTGGCAGAGGGTTATCACGTCACGACCTTTGAGGAAGCACAGATACTTTGATCAGGTAGCAGCATCGCCCACCAACGTCTTCTTTTGTAGGCTCTCTGCATTAAATAACCCTTGACTTTTGCAAACCAAGCCTTCCCTTGCATACCATAAACACCTTGTTCTTTACTTACATTACCAAACCAAGCTGACAATGCTATTTCTCATTTAAAGCAGCAACAACAACATTGGTAGAAGTTCCCTCTGCCTTCACGGCAGAACCTGAAAGAAGAACTGCCTCTGAAGAAAGAAGGAAGGGTCCAGGTCCACCTTGGACAACAAATGAAGCTTTGCAAGACTTTCCAAAGTCTTATGAATTCAAAACCCTGACCTGAGATTTTAAAGAGACCTGAGCCTAAAGGAGGCTCATTCCCAGCCATCCTCGGGCTTGTCTGGCCAGAGGAGCAACCAAGGGTTCAGCTACCTGCGCTCTACGGAAGGTTGGGAGGAAAAAATGTCAGTTCCTACTGGCGTAGCACATCCATGGCCAACATGCAGCTTCCCTCTGAAGATGTGGAATAGAAAACTACCAGGAAAGGAGCACTAGTTTCTGGAAAACCCGGGGCAAAAGCCGGCGTCTGATCACGGGAGCACCAGTATCCCGCGGCATCCGACACCCACCCATGTCCCAGAGCAACCCGGATGTTGTAAGTTTCCATAGGATGCACACCAACGCCAAATGGCACATGCACACACACAAGACACCAACAGCGGCTCACCCCCCCAATGGCGCATGCGTATATTAAAACAGCACGGCTTGTGTGATTGCGCTGTGCCGCTTTTTCGCCACGCTACAGCATCACGGTGTGATCGGCTCTAAGAGCTGGAGTTTGGCAACTCGGGGGACCATGTGATTAGGCTACTGCACTTTATTTTGCTCCGGGACAAACAGCCACACCTCCCCCTCATGTTTTCTGGCCCATATGACCAGGGCCTTAGTTGACCAAGTTTCCTTTTTCAAGGTTCTCTCTTTTGCCACAAATTTGGCAGAACTATGTTTGAAAATGCATGTTAATCTAAATAAAACCCCTAGTATTTATGGTCCGCAAGGAGTAAATAATGTGAAAATAGATCACCACTATTACAGACAAAATAGGAATGCATCATGAAAGCCATCTTGGAAGAGATGAGATGGGAAGGACTGACATAACTGGAGCCGCTGAAATGTGGGACTGTTTTCTATGGAAGTAAAGTTATGGTATGATTGACAGCAATGTAGGGACCTCAGATGGGAAACACATATTTGTCACTCCCCGCAACAGGAACGATTCAACAGCTGTAGCTTGGGGTCAGCTGTGTGGTATCAAAAGGAGACTGGACTTGCCTTGCCATGTCATTTAAGTGGGTAACTCATTAGGAAGGGTTTAGAGCTCCACACTGGTCTAGGCTAATGATTTATGTTATGCCATATTCATTCAGTAAAGTTGTGGGTTGTTTTAATCCCATCTACTACTACTACTACTACTACTACTAATAATAATAATAATAATAATAATAATAACAACAACAATAACAATAACAATAACAATAATTGTATTTATGAATCACCCCACCCCTGCTACTGCAGGGGTCTGGGCAATGTACAACCACAGATAAAACAAGATAAAATCAGTACATTAGTACAATATCAAAGATTAGTACATTAGTTAAAACTTTAGTACAATATCAAAGATAATCAGGTGGTGAATAACCAATCCCCATTCCAACTCCCATTGCCGGCTACTTCATGGTATTTACTGGTACCCATCTTTCTCTTCCATCTTCCAACTTGTAGTATCTAGAATGCTAAATCACAACTATTTGGGATGAATTTAATCTTTCAAGATATATTTATAAAGATTTTTATATAAAAACACACAATTACTCTGACACTATGGTGATATATGCAAAGGAAATCTATTGCTTAACATATTACAAAAGTGTTGCTATTTATACGTAGGCTGAAAAAGCAAATATTTATTGGAACACTATGAAGAGTCTTGAACAAATGATCTTGCAGGGGCTCAAATATAGGTTCTAAAATGATCCACTTTCTTAACTGGCAGATACCCCAGAGTCCATCAGGACTGGAGTGATGCCGACTCATTTTATCTGAAGTTAGTCATTTGTAAGCATCCTTCGATCTAGAGACAGTTAATTGCCAAACCAATAGACAATAATCGAATCAAATTTACTAAAGTATCCCATGAATGTGCTGAGTTCTTAAATAGCCAAGATTAAATGGTTCTAGTTAAAGCTAAATTTAACCCACAATGTCATCTTACATTATCATGTAGAATTAATTTTAAAAATTACTATTGTTGAAACAGAGGCTCTTGAAAATGCCATAATGAATTAATTTCATAACAGTGGGAAGTTCTCAGCATTTGTGATCATCCCACAGTATGTAGTCCTTTATACTAAAGATATTGGGGTCTTCTACACAGCAATGATTCCCTGCAGTTTTCCTGTTGTTGCTGCGGCTGCTGATTCAGAGCAGTGGCAATATGGCCATATGGAAGGGTGAAGTGGACGCAGCACAGAGAGAAGGCAGTGCTCTGCTGCCAAGCCATAGCTGCAGGCACTCCCCCAGAGGAGGCTGGCAGGATCCTCACCCTTCTCAGGACAGCACAAACCACAGGCCCTCTAAGATAGCAGACAGAAAGGAGGTGCAGGAAAGGGGGGCCTGGGCTGGGAACCCAACCACCTCTGTTACACCCAGCAGGACCATTTCATGGGACTTTAAAGGAACCCAAGGCTGTGCCATTCACAGGAAGTCCTTTAAAAGGAAAGAAGCAGGGTAGTCAAGGGGGATGGGCCAGACCTCTACCTTGTAGGGAGAGGAGAGCCAAGCCAGGGTGAGCGAGAAGTACCCTCTTCCTCTTCCATTGATTTAGGCCTTGTCTGGAGCCTGCCAAGAAAGGGAGCTGCAGTGTGCAGCAGCCATGGGCTCCATCCCTCAGGGGCTGGAAGCCTAACAGGTTCTCTGAATTCCCAGCTTTCCTTTTTTTAAAAAAGTAAGTCTTTATCTCCCTTCTTTGCAGTGATAGAAAATAAAAGGTGAATTGTAGAGGACCTACTCGGTTGTTATAATGCAACAGCAACTAAGATCTTGCTGATTTTTTAAAAAGCTCCTCAGTAGCATGGGGGAGGAGATTTATTTATTTGCTTCATTTATTCCTCACCTTTCTCCTGAATGGGAAGCCAGAGCAGCTTATGTCATTTTCGTCTCTCTTCCTTTTTATTTTCCCACAAGCCTGGCCAAGTGTGTGTGACTGGCACAAGGTCACCCAGGAAGCTTCCATAGCAGAATGAGGATTCAAACTTGGCCCTCCCAGATCCGAGTCTGACACTCTATCTGCTACATACCGTGGGGGAATACTGCAGAGAAAATCCCAAAGTAGGTAGCATCTTTTGTAGCTCACCATATCTTCCAAAGGGAAGACAAACATACTTCAGCTGTATAGTGACAGGAAACATTGTATCAAAGGTAGTTTGAGAAAGCTTAATGAAAGTACAGGGAAACCACAGAAAGACAATGGATATGCAAGGATATTGTGTGGTAGCTCAGCAATAATGCACTGCAGTTGGGAGCTCAAAGTGGAGCAAAAATGCCTATATGGAAGTCTCCATTAGCATCCCATGAAGTTCCTGACTACAGAAAGTCATTCCTTTCTATTATAATGAAGGTAATGAAGTCCCATCTCTGTACCAGATTATACTCTTACCACTCTTTATGTGTTTTCTGAATCAAACCTATTTGTCTAATAGTCAGGGGTTGGTTGGAGCCGGAGTGCACAGGAGCAGCGCTCTGAGAGTGAGAAGCCCGGGGGGGCACATGACCAAGCCCCACCCTCTGCTCCCAGCAGCCCTCAGTCCGGGCCATGAGGAGGCAAAAGAAGCAAGGTAAGTTGCCTTCCTGCCCCCTCGTCAGTCTTTCCAGGCCGTGTGGAGGCGCAGCACTCCGGGCAAGGTCTGCCCGCCCCATCCCTGGCTTCTTTGGGCTGCGTGGAGGCATGGCGCCCCTAGGAAGGCTTGGCCACTTGATAGGGGTGTGAGCACTCAGGGCAGTGGCAGCCTGCCTGGCTGAGGTGGCAGGGGCTTGATCTCGGGAGTGTGGGGGGCACAGGCACTCAGAGTGCTGGCGTCCTGCCTGGCTGTGGTGTCTGGGGCTTGATCTTGGGGTGGCCATGGGTGCAGTCAAGCTGGGGCTGGGCAGTGGTGGAGGGTGTCAGCATCGTCTCCAGCAGGTACACACAAGGGCCACTGGCCATCAGCACGTGCCCCCAGCTCACAGCCAGGTTGTTGATGGGGTGAGGGAAGGAAAAGAGCAGCTCATGCTCCCCCCCACTGCAGCCAAGGACCCCACCAGCAGCAGCAGCAGCACGGGCAGTGCCCAGCAGGGGCCCTTGCCCGCCTTCACCCTTCACCGCCTGCAATCTGCCATGCTCCCCTAACTCCGCACTCCGGCTGCCTGGTGGTGAGCTTTAGCCGCTGGACTGCTGCACCCCATTGATGTGCCTGTTTCTGCTCTGCTCTCCCTCACGTGTTCTCTGCAGTTTCCTTCATGCCTCACCAAGCTTGGAGGCACGCTTGGAAGTTCCCCTTTCCTCAGAAGTAGGAAGGTTCTCCGTCGCTCTGCTCTTTGGTGCAAAAACCTGTCCCCGCTATTCTCTGCGATGAAGATCGTTCACCTCCCTCCAGTTTTTGCCTCCCCTGGGGGTGCCTAAGCAGTCAGCTGCACATGCTCCCTGCTTCCCTCCCCGACGCATGCTTGGGGCACCAAATATCATGAGGCGAGAAGGGGAGATCGGCAATGAGTAGATTCATGGGACAGATGCTTTGATGAGGGGATGGAAGGGGGTGGGTTTCTCCCTCCCCTCCCCCACCATGTACTGCAGGGGAGGATTGTGGGGGGAAATGGGATATAGACCATAAAGAGAACATCCTTTCAGAGGCTGGGCTGGATGGGTCTTGAACAGGGCAAGATGGGATATGTTGAGAAAGGTGATTATCTGGAAGAACTAGCTAGAACTTTGTGCTATAATCAGTTGGAGACATTTTTTTTTTAAACACACACTTTTTAAGGAGGAGACATGCCAAGAAGCAGTTAATGACTGCTGGTGTTCCTATACAACACCACCACTTCCAAGAAAACATTACATTATTTTCTCTGAAGATGATGTTTAGCATTGGCACTGCAGATCCCATGATGTCTGTTTTGCCAACTTGGAAATATAATAGATTTTTTTTTACCTGACTAGTATCTTAAAGCTGTTGTAGTTCTGATCACAGGAGAGACTGTAAAGTCAGGATTGATTTGATTGATCAGTTTTGAGTTGTTAAGGAAGTTAAGTAACAATACATATAAATATTTCAACTAAGAAATTCAGTTTTCTTGGAAAGCTGAAGAATATGTAAAGAATGTGCCATATATTGAAGGTGTTACGGGCACAACTATGAGAGGAACACACATGCACTGTCAGACTCTTATAGTGCCATGACTTCTTACAGTTTAATTTTTTAGAGAATTCAAAATGCTGTACTTTCTAATTTGATTTAATAAATTCTAGGTTCATATTCCTAAATTATACTTTAAATCTCATATTAAACCCAGAGATACAATTTTGAAAGTATAAGGCATTTTTCCTTTTGGTGTTTCAAAGCCTTTTAGAATTATTCCTCAGAAACACTTGGCTTAGATGCTGTTAGGAAGGGGGGGACAGAAGACCTTGGGGCACCATCAGCGATGTTGTGATGTCATTTCTGGGTGAAACCCAGAAGTTTCATCACTCCTCTCTAAGAATCACCAGAAACTCTATGGTTGGACCAATGGCTACTTTGAGTTTATTTTTCTCCCACTGGCCAGTCAGAGTGGTAGCAGGAATCAGGAGCTGGGGTTGTGGAATCCTCCATGACCACCAGGGACTTGGCAACCCTAGATCTTATGAGAACCGCTGATTCAACCCTCATGCTGCTCCATGGTGTCCCCTTCAGCAACAGGGACAGTTAACCCAGTCCCTGTTCTAGACAGCCAGTTTGGTGTAGTGGTTAAGTGTGCAGACTCTTATCTGGGAGAACCGGGTTTGATTCCCCACTCCTCCACTTGCACCTGCTGATGTGACCTTGGGTCAGTCACAAGCTCTGGCACAGCTGTTCTCTCAAGGACAGTTTCTGTCAGAAGTTCTCTCAGCCCCACCTACCTCACAGGGTGTCTGTTGTGGGGAGGGAAAGGGAAAGGAGTTTGTAAGCCGCTCTGAGACGCCTTTGGGCAGTGAAGGGCAGGGTATAAATCCAAACTCCTCCTCCTCTTCTTCTTCTTCTTCTTCTTCTTCTTCTTCTTCTTCTTCTTCTTCTTCTTCTTCTTCTTCTTCTAGAGGCCCTTGGCTGCCCATGACCCTGTGCCCCAAAATGGTGGGGGAAGACAAAGAAGAGCATACCCCCATTACTGTCACTTGCATCCATCCCATCCAGAGCTCTGGCCACCTGCTCACCATGACAGCCACTCATGACAGACTCATCCAGGGCTTGGGCAGCCAGCTCAGTAGCAACCATTCGGGCAGCCATATTCAGATGACAGCTCCCATCCATTTCACACAAGATCAGGGCCTCCGCTTACTTGACCCTGGCAGAAGGGAGACAGGTGTTGCGGTTATTCTGGGTTATCCTGAACTTTTATCCAGGGCCCCAGGAACACTAATACTGGAGAGGGAGTTCCAAGATGGTGCTGAGGTTGCAGCCCTGATTAACAATGCTCCGCAAGTTATTTTCTTTATCTTTCCCTTATTCCCATTTTTAATCATACTTTTCATCTCTACCTAATTTATTCACTAATACTGGACCTGATCTCCCGGCCTCCAGGACCAATATCGCAAGGGATATTTTATTTATTATTTATTTATTTCATTTATTTTTTTACCCCGCCCTCCCAGCAAGGCCGGCTCAGGTGTGGCTGCAGCAGGTGTGGGGAGGCAAGAGAGCCCCATTCCACCAGTGGGAGTGCCTTCCTTTAGCAGGGATTTACCACAGGATCCAAGTTATGGTTACCAATCTCAATGCAAAGCCCAGAGTTCTCCTGAAATTACAACCGATCTCTAGACAGCAAAGATCAGTTCCCCTGGAGAAAACTGTGAATTCAGAGCTCTCTCCTCTCCACAAACTATAGCCTCCCCAGGCACTGCCACCAAATCTCTAAGAATCTCCCAAACCAAATTTGGCAGCCCTACTCCAAGCCTTATATCTAGTTGTTTAAAAGGGTATAAAACTATGGACCACAATGAAAGTTCACACACACACACACACACCCAGGCAAGCCCGATCTTATCAGATCTCGGAAGCGAACCAGGGCCGACCCTAGCAAGTACTTGGATAGGAGACCTCCATGGAATACCAGGGCCGGGATGCAGAGACAAGCAATAAAAAGCCACTTCTCTGAAATGTCCAAGCCCCACTAGGGGGTCACCAGAAGTCACCCAAGACTTCCAAACACAGAGAGACAAAATACTCACCAGAAAAAAGAAAAAAGAAAGTTCACACACACATACTACATTTTTGACAATTTACTTTTGTCTATACACAAGAACAAGCCTTTGCATGCTGTCCTACTCCCTCTTTGCCTCTCCATCACTGTAACTCCACTAGTGATTAATCCAGGGGGTGAGGAGAGTCATTCTCCCTGTACATAAATTCGCTAGCAAATAAAAGCATTGAGACACATTCAGTTGTACGAAGTTAAAAGCACATAAAAACAAACTTAACCAGAAACCACTGAACTACAGACCCTCAGCTACTGGTACTAATGTCAACAAAAGAAAGCGGAAATGAATCCTAAACTAACCATTTGGAACACAATATTCTTGCATCATTCGTAACATGCTATTTCTCCACAGGAGACCAATGCACACTCAGCTTCATGTGTTTTATACTCCGTTTTGCCATGTTAAGAGATCCGCAGCCTACAACCTGCATTGTAATCAGACCACGTATCATCTGATCATATTTCAGCCCAAATAACTAAACAAAGAACAAGAAAAGTCTTACATAAGACAGTCTTCTTTCAAGACACTTACGTCTGTGGCTTTGAATCCATTTTATCTGCTATCGGTCGCATCAAACCAAAAACATTTGTCCCCCTGGAAGAATAATGAGGACAATAGAAGAAACATTTTCTATTTGCCAATTTAACAGATGAAACATTTACTTTCTGCTTGGTGTAAAGTAACAGCCAGCTTATTAGACCTGATACCGATCCTCCCTAGAGGATTCCAGTGAGCGTGTCACAGAGGTACAGGTCAGAAGAACTAAGGAACTAAATGAAGACAGGCAGGAAGAGAAGATAAAATAAGGATTTAAAAAAAAACTGGAAAAAATAGATCTGTGTTTCTTATTGATTCCTTTCCTAGGGCTTTAGCTGCTGTTTAAAACGCATTCACACTCACTGTGTGCACGTCTGACAGCATATCTTCTGTAAGTATGCACTTTGTGAGTTTGTTATTTCCTTATTTGTGCGAGTGATTTATGAACACAGTAAGGGAGACATTAATGTTTAATATGTGTTATCATTTTCTTGTTGAAATGGGAACTAAAAGGTTGGAAGGGGAAGTTGCTAAAGGAAAAGCTGGCTAGGTGAAAAGATCTCCTCTGCTTTCATCTCTTTCGAAGCTATAGTAGTCAAACACAAAAGGACTTCAATAGAAGGAACATGCCTTTCTGGCTACACTTCTTGTCATTATAGGAGATGGCATGTAGGAGTCATGTGATTTGTAAATGCTATATATGAATTCTCTGCAAAGCATGGCTTATCCAAGGATTGTTTTTCCTGAATGCCACAACACTGAGACGTCACAGTGGACACAAACTAGGTTTACCATGATCCTTGTTCTCCCCACCTCCCTTCTAATGCAGAATACAATGGAAAACTTCTTGGTATAGGGAGCCTTCAGTCAAATTTGAATTTTCTGTTACATCCAAGTGCAGGAGCCTGAACAACCTGGGGTTTGGTTCTTCCCCACAAACTTGATCCAGGTTGTAGGGAGAAAAACCCTAGTTTTTCCAGATTTTCAGGTATTGTGGCATCTGACTATACAGAGAGCTTTTGATTGCATTCCATGTATGAGGACGATGGAGGGAGGACAAGGAGTGAAATCAAACAAGCTGTGTTCCTGACCTTCAGGAAGAAACAGAGGAATCTCATGACATCTGAGGGTGGCTGTGCCATTTTCATCAGCATCAGCTTAGTTCATAAGTGCTCAGAAAAACATAGAGAGGAGAACCTCCTCCATAACAGACAGACAGAGAGGGACTGAAGTGAAAGATGACTTAGTAGGCAAACCCTAGTCGATGTATTAGTACCAGCAGGCCTCCTTGTTGTTTCATCGTCAAAATATTTGCTGCAATAAAGTTATCACGTGGCAAGGAAATGTCCACACTAAGCCTCTTATTCAATTCTATCACACTTGTCTTCTAAAAAGGAACTCAAGGCAGTTTTTTATTCCATTTCCTCTTCTTCATTTATTTATTTATTTATTTATTTATTATTTGGATTTGTATCCCGCCCTCCCCAAAATGAATCCTGAAATATTCACATTTCGAGTATTATTTGTATTATCTCTATTCTAATCACACAGAAGAGACACAAACTTACGGAGTTATCTGTTTACTAGTAACAACCATAATGAATGGAATGTTGTTAACTGTAAGACATTTCAGTATCTGTACACAGTCTAGATGACCGAAACTCCATTTCATGAAGTGGGACAAGTTACTCAAGGGTTTGCAGAAAGCCCAAAAAACAGCTGAGTGATGGAGAGCACCTTGCTCTCTGCAACTCAGCTGTTTTGGGCTGTGTTATGCAGTCCCTTTAAAGTTTAAATGGATGGCATAAGACAGCCTGAAAAACAGTTGCATAGTGGAGAGATGCTCCCCACCACACAGCTGTTTTTCAGGCTGTCTTCTGTAGTCCCTTTAAACAGCTGAGCAGCAGGGAGTGTCTCCCCACTGTTCAGCTGTTTTTGTGGCTTTCTGTTCCATCCACAAGCCACCAGGAACCACCACAAAGTGCCTTTATTTATTTATTAGAGCCATAAAATATAACCTGGTACAACAATAAGCCTCACATGAAAACAACACGACAAGATTGGCAATAGCATACCTGTGGCATAACTTGAACTACCCATAACTCTAAAATAACCTGTTTCTAACTCTTAGAAATACAATAATTCTTGGTAATGTTTGTTTTTAGGAATTACTTCTCCCTCTGCAAGGTATTGAACCACTGGGAACTATACTGCTTGGAATGCTTTAGCATTCCAGTGGTTTTGAGGAAACATTATTTTCCCATAAACAAAATGTTCCCATAACTTGTTTTCCCAGCTGGATAAGGTAGGGATACTCTTATCGTTCCATTTCTATGCAACTAATATTCTGGCAATTACTAAGAAATTAATGTTCTTACTGTATTTCCTTAACAACCACAAAGTGATTTAAAAGTTCATGGATGTTTATGACGGTAGACCCATCATGAACTTCTGTTCATGAACCATGAACAGGGCAAAATTCATGAGAGCCAGTTTGGTGTAGTAGTTAAGTGTGCAGACTCTAATCTGGGAGAACAGGGTTTGATTCCCTACTCCTTCACTTGCAGCTGCTGGATGACCTTGGGCAAGCCATAGTTCTGTCAGAGCTGTTCTCTCAAGGATAGTTCTGGAAAGAGCTCTCTCAGCCCCACCTACCTCACAGGGTATCTGTTGTGGGGAAGGGAAGGGAAAGGAGTTTGCAAGCTGCTCTGAGACTCCGAGTGAAGGACAGGGTATAAATCTAATCTCTTCTCTTCCTCCTCTTCTTCTTCTTTATTGTTCGGTTCATGCCCATCCCTACTCAGGTCTTATTCCTGCAACTGGAATCCTTTACTTACAGATGTCGTGTTTTCAACCAGGTCTAAGCAGCTCTTCTGCACAGTTCCACCCAGCCAGAAATCCTCCTCCTTCCCCTCCCCCAGATCCCACACTGCCAGCTTCTCTGCTATTAACTGCTAGTTGTTGTTTTCAGAACAGCTGTCTTCCAAGTCCCCCTTCTCTCAACATTCTGTCAGCTCTCATTGGTTGCTCTTTGCCATTCATTTTTTAAAAAAAAAACACATAGCCAAATTTCTGGACAAATGAGCACCAAACTGCAAAGGATTTCATTCATATGAAACCTGGGGGTTTACCGGGCCGAGGTTTACTCATCAAGCACGTTTGACAGGCGGACGTGAAGAGAGAAACATCTTTACGTAGCCCTGGCCACCAAAATTGCCTTTGCAGCAGCTGGAGAGATTTTACAAACCCCGTGTGTCCAGCTAGCTTAGATCCATGCGCCCAGCCCATCACCTCCCCCTGAGAGACCGTGGAACAAAAAGTTTGTTATTTTTAGTCCAGCAGCCATGCGCATCTCTGGACATTCCTTCTTCCCCCGCCACCTCCTCCCTGTCCGCATCCGACAGTTCTGTGGAGAATTTCACCGCCCATTCATTTGGGGGAGGACTTGACGGTGGGGGGGACTGTTTGGCCTGCCTTCGAGTGGTTACTGCTCCTCCCAACTGGGAAGGAGTGAAAATCGAGTCACGAATCTCCTCCCTTTTGCTGTCGTGTTGAGGGAGGCGTGACAGCGCATCGGCCAGCGAGTTAGATGTCCCCGGAAAGTGGTGCAGTGTGAAATTGAACTTGGAGAAGAAATCAGCCCAGCGGAGCTGTTTGGCGTTCAAGGAACGGGGGAGCGGAGTAGTTCGAGGTTTTTGTGATCAGTCCAGACCTCGAACGGGACTCGCGCCCCCTCTAGCCAATGGCGCCAGGTAGCCAACGCTAAACGGATCGATCCCGCTTCTTTTTCCCACACCGACCAATTCCGTTCAGTATCGTTAAATTTTTTGGAAACATAGGCAAGGGGGTGCAATCTGCCATCCTCCCCCTCTTGGAGGATCGCCCCCCCATTGCAACGTCCGAGCGTCAACTTGAACAATGAATTTCTTAAGTTCATTCGGGTGGGCCAACACGGGTTCCGACGTAAAAAGGGCTTTTAATCTGTCGAACGCCCGTTGGCACTCAGGCGACCATTCCAATTTGGCCCCGGGGCGAGTGCATTCGGGTGGCTTCCCTTTGGTTTTTAGTAAGTCAGTCAAGGGAAGAGCCACCTGGGCAAAGTTCGAGAGGAACGATCTATAAAAGTTCGCAAATCCGAGGAACCCCTGGAGTTGCCTCCTCGTTTTGGGGGCTCCCACCCCACGACATCTTTGACTTTATCAGGGTCCATCTCAATCCCTTTCTGGGAAATGCGGTAGCCCAGGAAAGGGATCTCCGTTTTGTGAAATTCACACTTGGATAGTTTGGCATACAGTTTGTGCTTGTGCAACGTTTGTAGTACTTCCCGCACCAGTTTCACATGCGATTTAAGGTCGGGGGAGTACAAAAGAATGTCATCAAGGTAAACAAGGACCCCCTTAAATAAGTACTTATGCAACACCTCGTTAATCAAGTTCATGAAGACCCCAGGAGCCCCCTGGAGCCCGAATGGCATGACTAAGTATTCAAACTGGCCGAGGGGTGTGTTGAACGCCGTTTTAAATTCATCCCCCTCCTGTATGCGGACTCTGAAATAGGCATCTCGGAGGTCTAGCTTAGAGAAAATTTTCCCCCAGCCACTGCCGCCAACAAGTCTTTTATGAGGGGCATGGGGTAAGCGTTTGTGTTTGATACTGCATTCAACCCGCGGTAGTCCGTACAAAGCCGCAATCCCCCATCCTTCTTTTTCCGGAAAAGCACTGGAGCCGCAAACGGGGAGGATGCCGGCCGTATAAAGCCCCTACTGAGGTTTTTATCGATGAACTTCCTCAGTTCCACCTTTTCCGAAGGGCTCATAGAATACAGCTTTCCCTTCGATAATTTCTGGTTGGGTAAAATTTCAATTGCACAGTCAGAGTTTCTATGGGGGGGCAATTCATCGGCTTCCTCCTCTCCAAACATGGGAGCCAGGTCGTGATATTCGGGGGGAATGCCTTCCAGTTCTGCGGTGGCCACCCCCGCTGTCACTAGGAGTTTCCCCCCATCAGAGGTCCCCACTCCTTTTTCCATACGTGGGATTGACATTTATCGGAGATGAAGTTGACCTTTCCCTCCCCCACAGTACATGAGGATCGTGATCAAAGAACCATGGGCTCCCTAGGACCAAGGGAAATCGGGCTGAAGGGGTAACTACGAAAGGTCTCTCTTCCCAGTGTTGCCCGAGTCCCACCCGCAAGGGCACAGTCTCATATTTGCAAGGTTCTTTCATTGTGGACCCGTCCATTTGCGTAAAAATCAAGGGGTCAGTTAGTTTAACAACTTTCGCCCCAAGTCCCGTTAGTAGTGTGGGGTTAATAAGGTCTCTCCCACACCCAGAGTCAATGAGAGCTCGTACTCTCACATGGGTCAATAGACCCGGGTCCATTAAAGTCACCGTGAGAAAGAAAAGAGAGGGGTTTTGCTCACCGGGAGTTGCGCCTGGGGAGGTGGGACCTGCTGTTCAGCGCTGTTTACAGCAGGTCCGTGTCGTTTCCCTGCAGCACGGTCTCGCCATCTGATGAGTCGGAAGCTTCACTAAGCGGCTTGGCTTGCAGAGCCTTCGCCCCCTTCGGTTTCGCCACCTGTTTTGGCGTGGATGTGTCAAACTTCTTCTTGGTTCCTTTCGGGGCTCCGGATGCTGCAGCTGAAGACGGGCAGTTCGCGGCGAAATGGCCTCCTTCTCCGCATTTGAGGCAAAGACCTTGCTTCATTCGGAGCTCCCTTGTGCCATCCCTCTGTTTCGGGTTGGGTGCCGGGGTTTTCCCTCTCGCAGTCGGCGCAGGGCCCCTGTTAGCCATCGCTGCAGCGTCGTCCAGCTTGATGGTCTTCAGGCGGTTCTCCATCGTGATGGCAGCCTGAACCCATCCGGTGAGGGTGTTCGGATCTTGATTTCTGGTGACTTCTCGGCGGATTTCCGCGTTGAGTCCCCACTTGTAGAAATCCACGAGGTTCCCTTCCCCTCGGAGTTTGGCGGCACATCTGCGGAACTCCGAGGTGTAGTCTCTCACCGAGCGTGCTCCCTGTTTGAGGCTTCGGATCGTTGCCTTCGCTGCTTTGGTGGAGTGCACATCCTCAAATTGCTCTTTCATGGCCCACATGAAAGAGTCGATCTCTCTAGCTCGCGCCCGTCGACTTGATGAAGCCCCACATACCAGTCAGCAGCCGCTCCCTTCAGGTGGGCTGCTATGACATCGACCATCCGCTCTTCCCTCTGGAACAGATGGCCCCAGGTCTCGATAAACTTTTCGGCTCGCACCAGGAAGAATGGGAATTTCTCGGGGTCTCCATCGAAGTCAGCGTCCAGAAGTTCTGTGGGCTTGGGCGGCAAGAACCCCCAAGGACGAGGGGGTGGTTGCCCCGGCGGCCCCTGCGGTCCTGGCCCCACTGGTTGATCCACCGGTCCGGCTGGCACGTTCCCCTGGCCTTGGTCCGGCACCGGCCGTTGATCAGGAGGGACCTGGGCTGGAGGTTCCTCACGCCTTTGCCGCTCGCGTTCTTCCCGGATACCCTCTGCGATCATCTGTGGGATGCGTGCGAGGGATTCGTCTAGGAAGCGCATCAGGCGGTCTTGGCTGGGTTCTTCAGTCCATCTCCTCCTCACCACGGTGCCTTCCAGGGTATCGGAATCGCGACCAGTCTCCTCCAAGGCTTCCGCCGTGATTAGTTTCCGGACCGACCTTTCGGGGTGGCTCACCCCCATGGAAGCTCTCGGGGTCCCGAACCACGCTTCGTGGGTCTCAGCCAGGGGTTTCACCCAGTCACGTCTGCGTCCAACTCGGGTGGTCACCCCCCATAGGCTGCCCCATAAGGATCTCCGTAAGGCCCTCCAAAGTCGTACTCCAGACCCCAGTGTCTCGGCACGTGTGTGTCTGGGGTCTCTCGGGGTGCATCTTTCCCGGGAGGTCTCTTCTCCTTTTCATCTTCTTCAATTGGGATAGTGTCTTCTTCTCCGCCACTCATTTTGGAGTTGCGGGTTTAGGACCAGTCCCAAAAGTAATTGATGATTCTGAACAAACTGTCAGAAGTCCTAACTTAGTCAGCAAACACCAGACCTTATGATGCAAGCAAGGTTAGCATTTATTAAGCTGCAATAGATAGGTCACTGGTACAGGTATCTTGTTCAGAATGACTTGGTTACAGAAAGCAAGCGGTTATACAGGGAAGGGGGTGAATGGGGACCCCCCTTCTCCGACTACATGAATAACATGCACCTGGGAAATCGAAAGTTACTAAGCTAATGAATTTCCCATCGCCCCATTGCTACCCACAGCTGCTACGTCTATGCCAGCGATAGGGAAGCAGGCAGCCTGACTTGCCAAGGTCAGAACGTCTAGGCTGCAAGAGATAATAGCAATAAAAGCCACATTCCATTCTCACACCCGAGGTGTAAATCAGCAAATCCCCGGATTCCAACCTCCCGCCTGTCACGCCACCAAGGCGCCTATAGCCCACCTCCCTCCCTTCTATTCATAGCCCACCGCCCTCCCTTCCATCCATCATGGCAGGGCTACCTGACACAGGAACTTCCACATGGCAGAAGAGCAGTGTGCCTCTACAGTTAGCAGGCAGATGGATGAGCTAGGGTCACCTGATCATCTGGAGGCCCTATTCATGTGATTACTCTTTTTTAAAAAAAGAGGGGAGAGACTGGCAGATGTCCATTTGCTTGAAGGCATTCGTGCATTGCATCACCTGTGTGGGAAAAGGGTGGGTTTGTCCCTCCTCCAACCCCGTCATTATCTCTGGTAACAAAGCTCTAAGTAACCGTTTGTTAATCTAGCAAGTACTAGGGTCCACCCACTGAAACTTTTAACTTTATTTCTCCCTGTAATTATGTGTATGTGTGAAAGAAAAAAGACTCTCTGAACAGAGGGTATGCTGTATCCATGAACATAACCCGCCATTGTACAGGTTACCAAATGTCGCCATAGCAACACACAATGGAATGTTTTCAAACAGAATCTCAAACATGCTCAAATCTCAATTCTGCTTTTGTTTAAAAAAAAAAAAAAAACCTCTCTTCACAATTCAATGCCAAATTCTTTTTAAAAAAATGAGTGCCATGCTAGGATTTTTATAATGTGATTAATTTCTGTTATTTAACAGTCTGCTTTCTAGATACCCTGAAACAATACAGTAATTGCATCTCATTAAAATTTGAGCTGTCTAGCAACAAATTAGATTTTGCTAATGGTAGATACAGACGAGACCTATGGTGGTATATCTGCTGTCTTATAAATGAGACACAGAAATATTAATTTCAGGATTGAAGGGTTATAACTTAATTGGGTACAGTGTTATCAGTTTACAGGCTTTGACCATAAAATTCAGGTTTCAGGGCTGATCCTCAGGGCAGCTGGTTGAAATGTCAGCAAACTCAGTTTGATGAATTCTGAAAAGCCCCTTGTTCTCCTACTACCACTTATTGGGGCAAGACAGACCTCTACAAAAAGCAGTGCCTTCTGAGTTGTGGCACCGCAGATGTGGAATGCCCTACCCCAGCCACTGATCTGTTGCCATATGTATTTGGTTTCTGGAGCCAGGTGAAAACATATTTGCTTGCTCAGGCCCTTGACTGATTTGTTGGTTGAGACATGGATTTTTTTAATAAAAACATATACAATATTGTTTTTATATTGGTTTATACTGGTTTTATATGTAGGCTGGCCCAGAGTCTTAGGGACAGAGTAGAAGTAATGTTTATTCTTGTGAAGTAAATAATATATGAAAGCCACATGACTGGGCTTGCCAGTACTCTCACTATCGTGGGAGGCCTCCTGCTGGCAGGCCTCACTGTCCACCACTTCTACAGGCATCAATGGGAGAAAATAAAAAACAGCAATGTCTCTGCCACTCTAGGAAATGCCAGAAGCTCTATGATTTTACCATTCCTAGAACCAGCTTTTGTCACTTCCGGGTTTTACACTGAAATGATATAGCAATATTGCTTACCTCACATGTACCACCCTAATGTCCCTTGCCCCAGCTCTCCTGCCAGCCTACATACAACCATGACAGCACACATTCACAGATACCTTATGGTACAGTTCTTAGTGGCATGTAGAGGTACTGCCATTAACACTACTGTTCAATGTGATATCACTATATCCTGCCCCATGATTTCACCAACCCCTACCCTTAGAATCTCAAGGTTTAGTATTACTGGGCTTCCAGAATCCCAAGTGTGTGGTTTAGTGCCACTTATTTTTAATTGGGAAAAACCCCAGAATGATAGACACTGAAAATGTCATAATTTAATCACACATTCTTTTAACATGATTGTTTTTTAAAAAATCAGTAAGTAAAAACCTCACGAAAATGCATGAATTTTTAGCTGCCAAATTATACCCTCTGTGGCAGAATGGGCCTGCTCTGACCTGCAGGCCCAGTTCCAACCTGCCCTCCAAGATTTTCCCAACACCTGGAAAGGCTTTTCTCTCTTTCCAGTAATCCAGCATTACCACCTTACCTTTGTAGGAATTGCCCGCTGGGAGGGTCAATAGAAGAGAAAAGATTGGATTTATACCCCACCCTTCAGTTGGAGTCTCAGAGTGGCTTACAATCTCTTTCCCTTCCTCTCCCCACAACAGACACCCTGTGAGGTAGATGAGGCTGAGAGAGCTCCTTCAAGAACTGCTCATGAGAGAACAGCTCTGAGAGAACTTGAGACTTACTCAAGGTCACACCAGCAGCTGCATGTGGAGGATTGGGGAATCAAACCCAGTTCTCCCAGATTAGAGTCTGCACTCTCAACCACTACACCAAACTCCCAGCTTCCCTTCCAAAATCTGAGGCCTTCAGTCTGTCTCTTGCTGTCCAGTGCCTGGTCACCATGGGGACCATTTGCTGCCTTGTGCACCCCTAGAGGAATAACCACTTGCCAACTGTTTACGTTCCCCAGAACTCCTTTTAAAATAGTGTGTCCAAGATGGTGGTGGTCTATGTGGTACATAGAACCACTACCAACATCCAAAATTATAATCTATTAAAGAGAAAATGTTCACAAGCATACTTTTACCACAGCACCAGATTAAGCAAGGGATTGTAAAAAAAAATGGGTAAAACACAAATCCTCTGTCCCTCTCTATATACATGTCCTATCAGATGTTAAAATATAAGACAGGCTCCCTAGCTTAAGGTGTTATAGATCTCTGTGCAGTTTCAATTACTTTGAAGCTTCCTCCAGCTCTTAAGGCAGCCCATAGTTAATGGCTGCTTCCTCCAGACCTCAGTTAAGAACTCTGTCTGCTCTGATGGACTCAGCACAAAAGAGAGATTCCTCCTTGCTCCCAAGTTTTATCACCTCTCTTTTCCCCACCCACTGACCAGGTCAGGCCAGGTCAGAAATGTTTTTCCTGGAGATTCTTCATGAATTCCTTCCTGAAATCTAACACCTCCAAGTCTTTATTCCCTGCTTGGATGGGGGTGGAGCTTGACAATCCCATTTTCTAGACCTATTAGCATGTACTAAGGTAAGCTGAGGTAAATCTGGAAAGCAATTGAAATTACTTCCCCCCATCCCAGCCCATTCTCTGCCCAGAGAGGGGAGAAACTTCTAAAACTCAGAGTGAATGTTCTGCTCATTTCAGATTTCCAAATAAAAAATGCATTTCTTCACTTCCTCAGTAACTTGATACTCAGTAACCATCCAAAAAAGCTAAAATTTAAGTTCACTGCTTTATTTTAGATGTTACATCTGTAAGTAGCATAAAGTAACCAAGTAGCCAAGTCAGTCGACTTACCAAGCCTAAGGGGAGATCACACTACACACATTCCCCTTCATATGTATTGTCACTATTTTTCATGAACAAAACAACACTTCTGTTTTCTTTTTTTTTTTTTTTTTTTTTTTCTTAAACTCTTTTTTTTTTTTAATATAGTTTTTATATAGTTTTTGGTAAGTATTACATATTATCTTTTATCCCGTACATTTCATAACGGTTTTTTATCCCTTCTCCCTCCCTCCTCCCCCCTCTGCTTTTCCAATGCTTTAGTCCTTTGATCCCAGCCACGGGCACAAGGTCCGAATCTTGCACTGAATGTCCTTTCTTCCTTCTGTTGGTAGCCACTCCAGGTAGGTCTTCCATTTCGTGCTGATTGCTGTAGTCCTGTCTGCCCATTTGGTCTTCCAGTTCAGTTTCTCTATTATGTCTGACTGTATGAAATCAAACAAATAATTATGCCAGATTTCTACTGTCCATTTACTCTTGTCCTTCCAACCCAGAGCAATCACTGCTTTCCCTGCTAGTATCATTGCTTTGAATATAGCTTGGTTCTCTTTACTTACTCCTGGGTTCCCTATTATGCCCATTAACATTAAATTAAAGTTAATGGACAGTGAAACTTTGCATGTTCTCCTTATAATTTGCAATATTTTTGTCCAAAAGACACTGACCTCTGGGCATTCCCACCACATATGGGAAAACCATCCTTTAGCCAGTTTGCAATGCCAGCACATGGGGCTCATTCCTGGGATCATGTTTGCTATTTGCGCTGGTGTTTTGTACCATTTTGTAAAGAATTTATGCTCCATTTCATTAAATTTGACCACTTTAATTCCCTCTATTCCTTCCATTATTTTGCTTGCCAAGTTTTCTGATACCTGACCTTCTTTGGTCCAAGTGTTCTGTAGGTAAGATATTGTCGTGTCTGTATTTGATATCATTTTCCTATAGATTTTCCCTGCTAATCCTTGTTTTGATTTTTGCATCCCTTTGTATAGTTCTTCTATCGGTTCCTCTATCCATATTTTCTCTTTTTCCTTGATCTTATTAACTATACTATATAGGCCTGTTATTTTTAACCAGTGTTGGTTACCTACCTCTTCCACTATCTCGTGCACCGGTTTTAAGTTACGTCCTCTAAACATGTCTTCCAACCTATAATACCCTTTAGTTTTAAGATATTCCCACCATTTATTCTCTTTTATTTCGCTGTATATTAATTCTAGTGGTGTCCATCTTGAGTTTCTTCTTAGCCATTTCGCTTGCCACTTGCTCCAAGATTCTAATGCTGAATGTCTGGGGCCTTTAATCAATTTGAGATCTTTTTTTGTGGCTTTAGAGAAAATCCCGAATCTTCCTATATTGTTGTTTATCTCATTTTCAAATCTAACCCATTTTTGCTCCTCTCCTTCACCTATCTCTAATAGCGACTTTATTTGAAAGGCTTCATAATATCTATTCAGCTCTGGGACTCCCCAACCCAACTCCTCCTTGAGACCGTGTATCAACCTTTTTGAATTCTACACTTTTTACTGCCAAATATCCACTCTCTAATTGCCCTATTCCATTGTTCTAACCTTTTGTTATGGGCCTCTAATGGTATCGTCTGGAATAAGTATGTTAGTTTAGGTAACCAGAACATTTTAACACTCCTAATTCTAGTAGATATACCAAGAGTTTTATTTTTCCACTTTCTCATTTCATTCTTTATTTTCTTCCATATCGTGCTATAATTCACCTCCGATATTCTATCGATCTTCTTTTGTAACACTATACCTAAGTATTTGAACTTTTTGGTGCCCATTCCAATATTTGTAATTTTGTTTATTTCTTTTCTTTCCTCTTTGTTCACATTGAGGTACATGATTTCTGATTTAGCCATATTAACCTTTAACCCTGAACAGCATTCGAAGTCCTCTAAGATAATTTTTACTTCTTTTATCGCTTCTTTGGGATTTGTCATAACTACTATAATATCATCTGCAAATAAATTAATTTTTATTTCTTCCTTCTTTACCTTATAACCTTCTATCCTTACACAGTTTCTTATCCTTTCAGCTAGTTGTTCTATTGCTATAATGAATAAGACCGGTGAGAGCGGGCACCCCTGTCGGACCCCTCTCTGGATCTGAAAAGTTTGTGATTTGGCATTATTGACCTTTACCACTGCTGTTCCCTCTCTATATAACTCCTTAATTGCTCTTATATAATTATCTCCTATCTCATGCTTTTTCATAATCTGCCACAAGTATTCCTGAGATAGGGTGTCAAAGGCTTTATAGACATCCAATTTTAAAAGACCTAACTTTTTTTTTTACCATGTTGTAATACGTTTATTATATTCCTAATAGGGTGGGCTATGTTCCTATCCTTTATAAATCCATGTTGGTCTTCTTTTATTATTTTGGGACTAAACTTCTTTAATCTATTTGCCAGCATTTTTGCGAAGATCTTGTAGTCTTGGTTAAGGAGGCTTATAGGTCTGTATGAACCTACCTCTTCAGGGTCTTTATTTGGTTTCAAAATTACTATTATTTCTGTTTGTCTCCATGAATCTGGGGCCCTTCCCCCCTCAAGATTTCGTTGAAGATCATTTGGAGTTCTGGGGCAAGAATGTCTATCATTTCCTTATAAAATTCACTTGTGAACCCATCTAGCCCAGGGGATTTTCCCTTTCTCAATTCTTTAATTACATCCTTTATCTCTTGTATTGTAATTTCCTCTTGTAATTTGGCTTGCTCATCCTCCTTCAGTGTTATGTTAACTTCCTCTACAAAGTCTATTGTGTCCCTTTTCTTATATAATTTTTTATAGAAAGACTCGAACGCCTCCCTTATTTCAATGGGATGTTGAGATTTTTGACCATTTACCTTTATACTTTTCACCCTTTGTCTTTCCTTCCTATTTTTCAGGTAATTTGCTAGTCTTTTTGCTGAATTTATGCTATTTCTTTGGAATTCATTTCTCACCATGGCTTCCCTTTTCCATATTGTTGCTGAGTCTAAGGCCTCCAATTGTTTTTTAATTGTTAATATTTGGTTCTGTATCATAGGATTGTATTTTTGCATTAGTTTACTTTGTAGCCTCTCCATTTCTTGGATTTTGGCCTGTCTTCCTAGATGCCACTCCTTTTTTATATTCTTCTCTTTCTTTATACAGTGCCCCCTTATGACTGCCTTTGCAGCATCCCATAGAATATTGGTGGGTACTGTTCCTCTATTTTCCTCAAAATATAGCTTTATCTGCTCAGACATGTATTGTCTATCCCTTTCTGTGACCATTATTAAGTTATTATATCTCCATGTTCTGGTTGTTGGTTGCTGAGTGAATTCTATTTCAACGCTTATTGGAGCATGGTCAGATATCCATATTGGGTGGGTTGTAATTCCTTTGATAATCATATTACTATTCTTTTCTAAAATTATGTAGTCTATACATGATACTGTTTTATGCCTACTAGATATATGTGTGGGTTTAGGCCGGTTCCCCACAGACTCATGTGCCTCTATCAGGCCCCAATTTCCTAACTTGAATGATTTATCTTTTGTTATGTCTATATTTAGGTCACCTGTTATAATCACTTCTCCTTCGGAAAATTGTTTTGTTTTTTTAAATATTTTACCCAGGAATTTCTTTTGTCCTTTATTTGGGGCATATATATTTACTATGGTATACTTCTTATCATCCATTTTAAACTTTACTAACAGATATCTACCATTCCTATCCTCTTTTTTTTCCATAACCTCTAGTTTAAATTTCTTATGAATCAGTACTGCTACTCCTTTACCCTTGGCATCACCTCTGGCCTCTGCTAGTATCTCCCAAGTCGGATCGTTTAGCAACGGCTTGCTATCTTTTTTTCTTATGTGTTTCCTGGAGGCATAAAACATCAATCTTTTGATCTTTTGCCAGCTTAGCTATCCTGTACCTTTTAAGGTTTGACGTTAATCCATTGACATTCAGTGTAAGTAATCTTATTGTTCTATCCATATTCTTTATGATTCTGAACTTTGAGTTCCCGTGGCCCTGGGATTTTTAAGCATATTCTTAAACTACCCCTCCCCCTTCCCTCCCATCCCTGTGGTAGAGTAGACTTGTGGGGATAAGAAACCTTCCCCCCTCTCCACTTCATGAGGTGCACACATCCCCTCCTCCCCCTTATACTTGTAATATTAACATTAGCTCAACTTATACTTGGATACTTCCCTTTAGGTGTCTTCTTCTAGTGAGTCTGTCCTGAGGCGCTTTTCTCCTCTCTCTGCAGTTCCTTCTTCTGGGTCTGCTTCCCCCTCTGGCTCTTCTTCCATTTCCTCTTCCCTTATGTCTTCAGCGTTTATTCTGAGTTGTTTAAGGAGTTCTTTGGCCTCAAGGGCGTTCCGTGCCATGAGCCTCTTCCCTTCTTGGAATATTATGATTGAAGCAGGATAGCCCCAGGTAAATTTTACATTGTTTGCATATAGTTTTTGGGCATAGGGGCGCATTAAGTTCTTTTGCCTAAGTGTCTCCTGGCAAAAATCCTGTCTCACCCAAACTTTCCTGCCCCTGAAGCTCAAGTCCTTCCTCTTTTTTAGCTCCTTATATATTTGTTGTTGTATTTTTTCTCTGGAGAACTTGATAATAACGTCACGAGGGGCTCCTCCCTTGCCTTTTCTTTGCAGGCGGTGAGCTCTTTCGACGTCTTCTGACTGAATCCTGATTCCATTAGTTGTCAGCCATTCTGAAACTACGCCTTCCAGGTTCCTGTTAGAAACCTCTTCAGAGATTCCTGTCAAAATCAAGTTTGCTCTCCTATTCCTGTCTGAGAGGTCATTTATCTGCTTTGTTAGGGAGCCAATCCTCTGTTCATTAGCCAGAGCCTTTTCTCTGGCAAAATTTGCTGTTTGCTTTATGTCGGCAATTTCTTTCCCTATCTTAGCCATATCTACTCGTACAGCCTTAATTTCTTCGCTAATTTTTTCCTGAGATGCTAGGAATATCTTCTGGAGGTTTGCTATCTGTTCTGACAGTTCCTTGATATTTTTTGCCATCCTTAGCTGTTTAATTAAGGCTTAATGAGCTAGGCTCTTGCTGTGTGAGCGTTATCTCACTGAGTGGTTGTAAATAAAGGGTTTTTTACTTGCTGTTTCCAGACTCTGCTGCTGTTTGGATCCTTCTTATCTTCCCACCTGGTTATATGCCAGTATTTGGCTGTTTACAATCCTTTGAGCTGTAAATTCCTTAGTTTACGGGGGAGCTCGGAGTTTCAGCGTCCGACTTGGTTTAGCGCATGCGTGCCTCCCTCACAACACTTCTGTTTTCCAGCTACAGTAAATGTTGTCAGAAACCCAGATCTGAGAAAACACACTAGTGTGTACCAAAGATGGGAAAACATGCATATTGCCTTGTTCAATATGTTAACTGTGGCTGCGATCATATGCTCAATTAGATCCGACATGGGCATGAATGCTGGGTGGATTTAAAGGGCGCGGTCAGACAATAATATCTGGGAAGTGCCCCGCAGCCATCAGCAACCCGTTCTGCTCTGCCTCAGAAACAGAGTTAAAAAACACCGGGGAAAATCTGGTAGTAAACGGGTTGTGACAGGCCACAGATGGACTTTCCTGTGCCTGACAGCTCCGACGCACTCTCGTGGCATCGGGATGGTCTGATCAGACCATCCCGACTCCGTGCCGTTGTTGTTTTTTCCCCTTCACAGTATGTGCATCATCACAAACTCCATAGGAAGCCCTTTGTGCGGAGATGTGATTCACTGATCCCTTGGTTAAGCACATGGGGAAACAACAGCACAAAAACCCCACGACTCACCCACAGTTGCATCTGATCACACACTAATGGTCTACGCCCACAGCTTCAGTGGGAGGTGTGATCGTGCAACTGCAAGTCAACTTCCTCTGGAGGAAATAGCTTTGCTCCCCCCTCCCCATTTTTTTCTGGCACATGTGACCACAACCTGTGTGTACCAAGAGGATCGCAGGTAACCTACCCTCCTGTTATGCAAGGCTGGAGTACTAAAATTGTAGTGTCTGAACAAAACTATACTGCTGCTTACTTATATATAGCATAACACTTTCCTTTTTGGGTCCACTTACACATTGCCT
This sequence comes from Gekko gecko, assembly GCA_029375565.1. NCBI lineage: Eukaryota > Metazoa > Chordata > Lepidosauria > Squamata > Gekkonidae > Gekko > Gekko gecko. Next base: position 120,900,758 of record JAPDNY010000003.1, on the reverse strand, counting down.
GAGATATTAATAACTCATTAATATTGGTATTTTGCACTAGAAACATTGTAGTGATCCAATAGACCTCTCTTTTTACTATTTATTTATTCCAGCTTTTCTCGAGCCTTTCATAGTGCATCTGCAAGGCTTAAGTTTGCCTGCTGAATACTAGCAAGCAGGAACCTTTGTTAGGTAAGGAGCAATGTCAACCAAGTTCATGATGCCATTTCCAATTTGTACCCAGAAGTGATGTTGTGACACTCTAGGAATTTGCTCTTCTCTTTGTGTTTTTACCATACAGATGTGTGATTTCTCAAGCATCATCAAGTCATTTCTGGGTACAAACCAGAAGTGATGTTGCACATCATGGTAATACTGTTCCCTGCTCCCTCTCCTCGCTGCCATTGGAGTGAACAGCCCTAGTGGAGCCGGAAACCTGGGGGTGGGAACTCATTGGTGGCCCCTGGGAAGATGGCAAGCCTAGCTAGACTCCAACACATATGCAGTGGGAAGAGTGTTGTGTATTGCATCTGTGTAACAGTACAACTTGCAACATTGCCCCATCACAAGAACTTTTACACCAGTTTCTATTCCTTTCTCAACAACAAAGTGACATTATGCCTACGCTTCACGTAACAGACAAAACAAGAGTATGACAAGTTGTTCATATTTGTAACACTTTTAAATTAATTTAATTGCTGGTAGCTTGATTTCTCAACATTTAAAATAAAATGCATTACGGCACCTTTTGATGTTATAGCATCACATTAAAATATATGGCACAATTAGAGCAAAATAGATCCCATTGACTCCAATGAAAGAAATTTAAGAACGTGCTTCAGATCTTCAGTTGAATTAAATGGGACTTTAGAGTGTTCAGTTCTGACTGGGTTAGGCCAATACAAAATATGAGGAAAAAATAAAATTAATAATGCTCATTTTTTTAAAAAAAAAACCCTATTTTTTACTTATTCAACAATAAAGAGTTCACATCCTTATTTTCCTGTATTAGTAAAAAAAAAGTTTGTAGCAACTCATAAGATACACCACATAAACCATTAAGGAAAACGTTACTCTTAGGGCATTTTCGCCTTCAATAAACTTCATAGAAGCAAAACAGATCTTAAGCACCTGACAGAACAGATAACCCAACACATTTAGAGAAATTAAACTTTCTGTAACACGAACAGCCTTACGACAGCCTTTGTGGTCAAAAATACAAATCCTGCTCTATTCTTACAGAAAAGCTGAGCTATAATGCTGTGCAGCATTTTTAAAGATTGGTAAAGTAAAATCAGTTCACCCTGATCATTACTATTAAATCCTTGCAAAAACTACTGTTGTATCACAGGCAGGGTACAACCACATGACGCTGATACACCACAGATCATTGCACTGTTTGGCTGTAGTTCATCAGCAAAAGCAGAGGTTTTGTTACTGTTCGTTTCACTTAATTTACCAGTTCGTTTTGTTATGCTTCAAATGCATGCATCTTGTGCTACCTATCACCAGAATCAAGGCAGGAGCTGAGGACTCAGTGAGAAGCTATATAGTAGATGGCTGTGGGGCACAAACACTTCAGACATTCATAATTGTTTCTACAGATTTCTGCTACTTGGCTGTAGAGAAAAATATGTTATTGCTGAAATGGTGGAAGAGCAGGCAAGAGAGATAGTGTAAGGGTAACTATAATACCTTGGAACTATTGTTTTACTGCAGAGATAATCAGTGGAGTTTTATTTGCTTCCTCCAGCTGTACATTTTTTTAAAAAAAGACTTTATGCTGAAGTAACCTCTCCACTTCAAACAAGTTAATACTCACCCAGTTAAATGACGGTATGCTCTGGGACTATGAGGAAGCTGAGAAGATAAGACGACCAAATGATAAGTCACAGAAGACTTCAGGCTAAAGCAAACAGACAAAAACAGAAGCTAACCATTGTAAAACCCGTCTTCATTCACTTGCTTGAGTACTCTTGAACACTAAACGCACAGCACAAAAAGTCACTTTCAGCACAGAAAGTACATCCTCCTGTCAGTCAAACACTACATAGTTTCAACTAGGCATTCATCCAAAAAGACATGGAATTATTCTATTTTTGTCTCCCATTGCAGTGGAAACATTTCTACAGATTTGTGGCAAGGGCTTGAAATTTTATGGTGGTCAGTTAGAGGAGGAGAAGTGTAATTAAAGGCTCTGTTAAGGCTAAACTAGCCAAAAGAGAAAAAGGAACTGAAGGCATTTTCTCGATAAGTAAGGATGTAATGATTTGGAAAAGTCAAAAGAATGAAAAGAACTAACACCTAAGCTAAAATGCCAGATATGATATATTACAAGAAATCTGTAAATGTGATTTAACAACAGTCTTTCAACATTTCTGTTAAGTTACTCAGGGCAATAAATTGTTCAATTATTTTTAAACTGATATCATTTTGCCGTATGTTATTAAGACACATGCAGAAGCACAAATGTATTCTACCACCAAAAGAGGTTTCTGGCAGAAGTAATTCTCATTTTGCTTAATGATAACTCACCAGGCTTTTTTAACGTGTCAGTCTATCAAGAAATTTATGGAGAGAGGAGTTTCCTCTTATATTTACTTACACTGGGGGTAATTTTGAACTTGAATTAAAAGGTGTGATCCCAGATCTGACAGATTAGCCTGTCCATCTTACTTGGCTATAAAGGTCAATGACCATATATTAGACCTAATTAAGTCTTCAACCCTGTGCACTCCTGCTTGAGAGAAGACCCTACGGAATACAGGGGGCCTTGCTTCTGAATAAACTGCATGGGGTAGCAGGGGTAACCCGCCAGTTTGGTGTACTCAGAGCCATAGTCTGCACTCATATGGACATGATAGCGGAACATGGAGAAAAGTAAAATATCACCATATCACTTCAGGTATAGGCACTGGAAATAAATTTAAAGGACTTTGATTTCAGCCTTTAATTATACCAGGACTGAGGAAACTGACCCAACCTAAAATGTCTTTCACTGTTCATCTTTCCCTGAAAACAAGAATCCATCAGCCAAGTCAAAAATCGCAGGACTAATGAACCTCACCGAAACCCACCTGGTCTACTGGGGTGTGTTTGCTACACAGTCCCCCTCCCCCAATCTTTAGCCACTTCATTCATGTGCTGAGAAGCCATTTTGTGCTGCTGTACAACCATTCTAGAGTTTTCCTTCATTGCCATTCCTCAGACCTCAAGAGATCAACAACATACCACCAAGAAAGCTCTGATCACGTCCACTGGCAAGTTCATTTGAAAGATCTGGGACTTGATTTGAGATGAAATTAAGTAACTAAATTACAGGCTTCAACCTGTTCTGATTGTGGATGCATTCCCCCTAAAGGAACAGGTTCATCGGTTGAGGTTGCTGCTGGACCTGGGCCTCCTGTTGGATAAACAGGTGGTATAGGTGGCTAGCGATGTTCAGTTTGGCATACCCCCAGTAACTCTTATTGACCCTCCTCCCTGGTTGTGTTATGTGCGTTCGTATGTCTATGTTTTTATTCCGTTAATCTTGTTGTTCACTGCCATGGGGGCACTATTTGGTTGGAAAGGTGGCACAGGAATGTTTTAAATACATAAAACCCACCCCTGCACTCACCTGCTCCAGAGGAGATGGCAGTGGGGGACAGCCTCGCTTAAGCATCACTGAGGCAGGCAGCCCATCCATAGGCTCTGGGGAAGAGAGCAAGGGTGTGGCTGTGCCCAGAAATACACCACCATCAGCCTCAGAGCTTGGCAGGCCCAGCGGATGTCTCAGAAGGATGTGGGACAGGCAGTAGACTGCAGGCCAGAGGAAGGCGCTGACAACAGCTGGGGCTTCCTGGGGCCTGTGTGGGCAGGCAAAGCAGCCTCTTAAAAACTCAGAGGACAGTGGGGCAGGAGAAGGGCCCAGCCAGGGGGGCCATTGGCCCAGATTTCCTTCACTCACCATGGGAACCTGCCTTGAAGACAGGCTTCTGAGAGAATCCAGAATGAAAGGGGAAAACCCTCCTTCCCCTATTCTGGGATGAGACCTAAAATAAGGAAACCCTGGAGGGCACTGCAGCCCCAGATTACATCCCAACTCTGAAGGAGTCTGACGATGTGATTACCAAACCCCACCAGTATTTTTTTCCCTAGAAAATATATGCTTTGCTAATTACTCCACAGCTGAATGTTCATAAGGCATTAGCAAATCTCAGGTCCCGGTCACATGGAGGATTTGCCCCGTGAAAGGTATGGATTGAGGGCGCATCAAATGGGGGTGAGCATACCACAACATCTGGGAAGCATAGGGCACTGTCTCCAACCCGTACTGTCCGCCCGAAGAAGCGGATTTAAAAGGCATTGGGGAAAAGGTAGTAGCTTCCAGTAGCCGTCTGTGACCTGCGCATGTGCAGTAATGCAGTAATGCCATGTTGCCTCACTGGGACTATGCTCTTGCCTCCCTGGTGTGATCGGCTGCCGACGGCCTGAGGACAGAGCCACGGGGCACTGTAAGATCGTGCTCCCGCACTTCTTTTAGCTCTGCCTCTAACATGCCTCCCTTCCAGTGCGGATTTTCCCACTCGTGTGACCAGGGCCTCATTTAGGCTGTGAACACAAGTCCATAGTACTCTGCTTACCATAACCCATGTTTTATTTGCAAAAGATGACATTTGGATACCGCTAAAGGACTTTGTGGACACAGTGAACAGCCCATCCAAGTTTTATAACTGTCTGAATTTCAGTTATCAGTAAAGCACTCTGCCTCAAATACTTATGTGGCCCTTTATTCACCTTTGTGAGAAGCACTAATACCTGCCTAATTCAAACCTATTAGTGAAACAAAATAAACTTAATTGGCACCACAGGATGCCTGGAGATAATCATAAATATAAATGACCTTTGCAAAAACATTCGTCTACTAGGTCTGTCCAGATAATACTTCAGGCTGAGTGAGGTGCATATCAGATGTTATTTAACATGTCTGGTGCACAGCTGTACTTTCAAGATACAGCAAAAGCAACAGCCAAACTCTATTTCCGAGGACATAAAAGATGTTTGTGTTGTGCTTATTCACTGATTTTGCAGTGTAAAAACAAGAAAAAGTTAGTAGTTGTAGATTTTCTGGGCTGTGTGGCCATGGCCTTGGTATTGTGGTACCTGACGTTTCGCCAGCAGGTACCACAATACCAAGACCACAGCCGTACAGCCCAGAAAATCTACAGCTAATGAACTCCAGCCGTGAAAGCCTTCGACAACATATTTTTTAAAAGGTTACATCCCTCATAATCCACCAGTAGAACTAAAAAATGTTTGTTAGCTAGTTCACAATTCAGCTTTGTATAATGAAGGACCACATATACCATCTATTAATGATTCAGTTCAAACATTCACTAGGCTAGTGAGAGTTTTCTCATTGTGGAGAAGTAAATACATGCCCTCTCTCTCAAAAACCAATCACATTTTAATGCTGTCCTTCCTCCAAGTGACTCAGGGCAGTGTATACATTTTCTTCCTCCCTTATTTTACCTGCACACAACACCATGAGAGGGATTAGATTTAGAAAATATGAAGAGGTCACTCCACAAGGTTCATGAAAAGTGAGGTTTTGGACACAATGTTTTCAGAACTAGCATGGTTCCACAGAATGACTTCTATACCTGCTGATGAATTCCTTTTCCACATTAAGGTAAAAACAGAGCTGAAGAAAGGGTTCCAATCAGCTCTTTAAAAATCTGGCAATGTTTGCTCTGTAGGACAGGATCCTATTTATAGCGTTACCAACTCTGGCTTGGGAAATTCCTAGAGGTTAGGGGGTGGAGCCTGAGGAGGGACTTCATTTTGGTATATCCCCTAGGGTCCACCCTCCAAAATTTCCCTTTCCTCCAGGGCAACTGATCTCTATAATCTGGAGATGAGTTGTAATTCCAGGAAGCTGACAACCCTACCTACTATATTACTGTATATTCAGAAGCAGGTCTCCTTCAGTAAAGATCTATCTCTGCCTGCATTTCCCGTCTATTCCTTTGTTTTAGCATAATTAATAATTTCTGTTCTGTTCTGACTGGGAATACCCCTTGTAGCAATCAGCATTTGTAGGGGAAGGGAGGCAGGTCCAACACACCCTATGCAAATAAGCAAGGAAGCAAGAGGCCCTGCTTCTGTCTCTGATGCTGCAACTGTTTCCCCATGCCTGTGACCATTATCATTATAAACTGTGGGTGGTATGGTGACCTCACTCACTTCCCACCCTCAGAGGAAAGATTTTCACTCTGTTTTTCTCTCCCTTTCTGACTGAGCAGCCCTTTTTGTCTATTTTCTTTCTTTCTGAAGAACTATGGCTGTCCCATCCTGTTACAGTATGAAATTATGCTTCTGGCTCAGACAGGAACCTGAGGGAACAGTCAAGATCCCCCTTTAACTTAAACCACTGAAATGGCACTCAAGGCTTTTTAAAATTCAAAATAACAAATATTTTATTCAATGTGTAGGCGAACAGTCAGGTAAATCGGGGTAAAAATTTTGAGGTAAATCAATATAGGCACAGACTACAGTTCATATGTTTCAAGCAAGTGATCGTTTCTTAAGCTTTTCATAGTGACTTAGAATCTTTAAAATGAGAGGCTTCTGTTTCAGTGTTTCCCAAATACTTCAGTATACATTGTTGAGCATATCTGACTGTTTTGGTTTCCGGAAGACAGGGATCCAGTACCCAGATTCCTTCACTAAACATACCAGTATTCTCCTTGAGTTTTTTACTGACTCTTCAGGATTTAAAAGGCAGTTTCTAATCACAACTGACCAGAGATCTCTCCACTCTTTAGAGCTATCCCCTTGTTTTAACTGGGTAAGGAAATTCTTCTCTCACTAGAAGATCTATTCCCTTTTCTGGGCCGAATGGGAGTCTTCACCTAACTACCCACTCCTCCTGCCAGCTTTCCCAGTACTCTGTCTGTGTTAAACTGTTCTTAGGTGGGGCTAAACACAAACCCTGTCAATATTATAACCTTCTCTGTCAGGGCTAGACTCAGACTTGTCAGTACTACTCATCTCAGTCAGGGGTGAATTCAGACTCAATCAGCACCCAACTCTTCTCTGTCAGGGCTAAACTCAGACTGCCTTCTCAGTATTCAGTTCTGAAGTCTCTCTCCTTGCTCAATTCTCCCTGATCAAACAATCAGATCTCTTGGAGTAGCCTGTCACTCAAGGCTCTGGCTCTGTGAGGAATTAACCCTCATTGCCTGTTTACATAGCACTTCTGAGCTTCTAAAAGTGCAGTCCATAACAGATGGCTGACTGCCTTGTCTTTTCTCACCTTTCTTTCCTCCTGCCACTGGAGGAAAGGAAGCCTCACCCCTTCTTCTGGGGGCCAGGAAAAAGCAGCATACAGCCTCATTGAAGCCATAGCATACTGACTCAAGTCTCCTTGGTAGTCCAGACTAAAAACTGATAAAACTTTCTTTGTCTACCACTCTTTATTCTCTCTGGACCCATTTTTTGCTCCTTTCCATCTCAGTCACATGTGCATAAAATAAATATTGAATGGATAATTGTTTAATAAACTATGAATGTGTTCACTTGCCTTATGTTTAAGAGAGAAGCCTTCTAAGAACTAAGCAGTGGTTTGGATCTAGCCTAAACTGGCATTTCCACAAAGTCCCCGTTCCCATTGCAGACCATATTCATAGCATTCCTCAGGGTCCACTATTCCCACAGGAGCAGCATTTCATGGAGATCAGCAGCAGGAAAGTTCTGTTCCACTGATGGAACGTTGAGTTTGGATCCATCCCCCAGGTCAATATGGTTGGAATATTAAGCCCCATGTTGATTTCTGTGGCAAGACAAATCTACAATCAATTGTTGTTCCACATCTGCTAAGCTTTTGTTTTCACGGTATTAACTAAGGTAGAACAAAATGGATCCAGACAAAACTGAAATGATGCCAATCTGGAAAACTGATAACCTGGAGATGAAGGATGTGCTTTTTTAGTATGGAATGGAGACAGCTTTTGCAGAGCAAGTTAAGATCTTAGGGATGCTTATGGACCCATTCTTGCTTTTGAAAAGCAGATTGGTACACTGGCCAAAAGTGCCTTCTATCAGCTGTATCTGGCCCATCGATTTTCTCCCTTCCTAAACTCAGTTGACCTTGGCCATGGTCATCTGTGGCTCTGAAAACTGTAACATGCTCTATGTGGGACTGCCCAGAAAGACAACCTGGAAACTGACAACTAGCTCAAAATGCTGTAGTTTGGTTATTGGCAGGGATCAGCCAACATGAACATCTCTCATGGATTTTACAACTAATTTGGGTGCCAGTTTGTTTCAAACTTTGCTGCAGGGGACTGGATATAACCTTTAAAGTCCTTTCTGACCAGGGACTCTCGCCTTCCATTGGTCCCCATGAGCATACACCAATCACACCCTACCCCACCAAGGGTTGCTCATTTGACACCAACTAGATCCTCCATGAGGCTTTTAGGAAGTAATTCAAGGCTGTGCTGTTTACTAGGGCTCTTGCTGGGACCTGCGCTCCAGGCATGGGGTTCTCAGTGGAGTGTTTTTGATTAACTGTTCAAGGTTTAACTGGAACAAAGTCACCTTAAGTCACAAATGTTAACATAAGAACATAAGAGAAGCCAATGTTGAATCAGGCCAATGGCCCATCTAGTCCAACACTTTGTCACACAGTGGCCAAAAATACCAGGTGCCATCAGGAGGACCAGCAGTGGGGCCAGGACACTAGAAGCCCTCCCACTGCTTTAACGACAACGTGCAACAGACAAAGGAGATTGTCACATTTTATTGATGTTTTAACTGTGTTAATTTTTGTATATTGCATTTTTACCAAATTTGATGTAGCACACCCTGAGCCTGCTATGCAGGGAGGGCAGGATATAAGTCGAATAAAAGGTGGAATATAAATGTTTTAATCAAAACAAACAAACAACATGCTACACAACTACTTCTATGGCTTATAGATGGAGCTCAGTTGCTCATGCTTTTACCAGCTGTGTACTGCACAGACAGATCTTGGCTGGAATACTATCCCAGCTTGCACTGTGTGAACCTCACTTCTCCCATACCCCTCATACAATAGACTGAATCAACTGAAACCAGTGTTGTGGGACACATGGAATTTGGTAGGCAGATTTCTGCAAATAAAATATCCTAAAGTGGGGGAGGGGTGATAGTTCCAGGAACTCCAGCTCATATCTAAGATTTTCCTCGACAGAATTTTTTACCTACAGCTCCCTCTTGTCCCAGATTTCCTCTTATACTGCCTGATATTCAAGAAAATGGCAAGGGAGAATCCATGTAGAAAATATCACAAGTTATTTACGCTTGTGCTGTATGTAGACACAGAGGCCTGCAAAATATATATGTCTGTCTTTATCTGGAACAGGATTTCAAATATTTTCAAAAATGCATTGGATTTTGTTTCTTTTTAAACAAAGTAAGTGATAACACATGTGGCAATGCTACGCTTCCAACTTTAAACACAGACAGAGACACACCCAGTGCTATTTTTTAGAAGAAAGAAGACTAGTCTCAAGCAAATGAATGCGACATATAATTAGAAAAGCCAAGAGAAATGCATCAAACAGCATTTTCTTTTCTTAGTTTTCTAACCCTTCCTTAAAACTAAATTCTCTCCCACTCTGCAGGATGTTAGTCTAGCAAATTACAGGTCCTGGCTAAAGTTAATTTCTCAGAAACACAAGAATTCAGAACAAGATTCCAGCAAAAACAGAGTCTATTACATAGCTGACCCTGTTATTTAATGCTTCATTTTCTCTCTTAAACTCTGTGTACTTACAGTCTTTCACTTCTTTACATTCTTGACAAGCAAACTGCCCAGATAATTTTTTTCCAACTAAACTGCTTGAGAAAGACACCACTGCAATTCCTTTTTTAGCCATTTGGCCTTCCATTTGGCTTTCAGAGAAACTTTAGGGCAAAGTGTTTAGCATTAATTAATTTAAAGGAACAATAACGCAAAGGCCTTTTTTCCAGCCATATACAAATTAGTTACAAAGATAACTAGAAAAGTGCAGCATGTTCAGAATGCAGCAGTCCAATTACTGACAGGTCTAGCCAATGGAAACATCTCACCCATCTTAAAATAGCTACACTGGCTGCCATTTTGTTTCCAAGACCAATCCAAGGTGCCTGTGAATCCATTAATGACCAGAACCAATCTACATAAAGGGCTGTCTCTTCCCATATGTTTCCATGTGCCAACTATGATTCTTAGTAGCAGGGCTCTTTTTGTAGCAGGAACTCCTTTGCATATTAGGTGACACATCCCTAATGTAGCCAGTCCTCCAAGAGCTTACAGTAGCCCCAGTAAGAAGAGCTCTGTAAGCTCTTGGAGGATTGGCTACATTAGGGGTGTGTCGCCTAATATGCAAAGGATGTCCTGCTACAAAAAGAGCCCTGCTTAGTAGTGTTGCTGAACCATTCCTATGAGAGCTTGGGGGCAGGGACATAGAAGGGAACCAACATCACATGTGCCATGATGTAACTTCTGGGAAAAACAGGGAGTAAAATCATGTTGCTCTAGGAATCACTAGAAAATCTATAGTAAAACCGCTCAGAGCTGCTGCAGGCAAAAAGTGTTGCTGGCAGGAGACCTCCCACCATAGCAATAGGCCAAACAACCCTAGTCCTCAGGCTGCTACTCACTTAAGGTAGCCCACCTGTCATCAGCCAGATACCGCCCCATTTCTTGGCTCCCATTTTGTGGAAAAGGCTGCTAGAGGAATGAATGGCACCATATTTAGAAACTCTTAGAAGGTGCTGCAAGGCCATTTTATTTGCAACAGTTTTGGATGAGGTATAATCTGGGGTATCCTTTAGGGAGGTGTTTGGATTTTCATTCTGTTGGATTAAACTTGTGATGTTTTCAATTATGATTTGTAGACTGCCTTGAGCCACAAGGAAAAGGGGAATATAAATATTTGAATAAATAAATTGAAAAGAGCTGGGAGATGTACCTCAAAGATCTCACTTTCCCCTCCTCACCTTAACTTTTCTGCTCTACTTTTACATCTTTTCTTTCTGATCAGATGACCATTTTATTTCCTCAATCTAAAGATGCTACTAGGGGAAATTCATTATACTTTTAAAGGGGTGCAATGAAGGTGGCTGCTAAAACAGCCATAAATTGAAGCTAGGCATAGAAAAGCATTAGGTTCCTCTCCCTCTGGACTGTATGCTTAGGACTGCCAACTGCCATGTGGGGCCTAAAGTTCTCCTAGAACTACAGCTGGTCACCAGACTACAGAGATCAGCTCCTCTGGAGAAAATGGCAGTTTTGGGGGGCTGACTATATGGCAGGGTCCCCAACATGTTTAAACCTTTGGAATTCTGACTCAGGGCGGTGGGTGCAACCACAAAATGGCTGCTACAGAAGACATTTTATACCAACAATTGTTCTTGAGGTATCTATGTATCTATCATGGATGGTCACAAGCCAGGAAAATGCCATTTGTTTCAGTTCGTGGTGTACCCAGTTCATGAACCATGAACTGTCACAAACCTTTAAGCGCTAAATGAACCAGTGAGGTTTCTGAGGTTTGTGATGTGGTAGGACACCCCCCTGGCGCGCTAGAAACACAGTCTCACAGGGGAACTCTGGCTGACTCTCCTCTACACACATCCCCTGCCAGGTTTGGTCATGATTGAATTTATGGGGTCCAAGTTACGGCCCCCAAAGAAGCTGCCCCCAGGAAAGTGCTTTCTGCAGAAATGACAGGTGCGGATTCAGGAGTGTATAGAATGGACCCTGTGGAAGCTAGAGATATCAAACTCACAATGGAGCTCCCCCTGATTCTCCTCTACATGCCCTCCAAGATATGTGCAGATTGCACTTGGGAGTTCCAAGTTATGGCCTCCCAAAGAAGATACCCCCAGGAAAGTAATTTGGGGGGAAATGTCAGGCACAGTTTCAAAAGCATATGGAATGGATTCCCTGCACGTTACACACACCAAACACAAAGGGAATCTCACCCTGCTGCCTGTTCCTCTACAATCTCTCCAAACTGGGGGCAGATTATATTTCTGGGGTCCCAATGACAGACTCCCCAAAATGGTCTTTCCAGTGCTCTCTTAGGAAAAGGCGTCTGCAGATACAGGAGTCTATGGAATGGCTCAGGAACAAGCCAGTGACATCAAACTCACAGGGAAACTTCTCCTGGACAGGCAAACACACCCCCAATCCAGACAGTGGAAGCAAGACAAGCATCCCCCTTATGCTTGCAGCCCCACCAAGTTTCCAAAGGCAGGTTCTGAAGGACAGAAAGGCAGACATCCCCAGAGTTTTGACAGGGGCTCCCCAAACTAACTCCACAGCAGCTTGCCAGTTACCATAGCCACAAAACACAAGCAAGGGGAGCATGCACACAATTCTCACAGCACCCCCAGGGCTGCAACACACAGGTCCAAAGCGCATTATCATGTGAAAGGGCCAGGCACACCTCCCTGGGCTGTTCCATTATCATGTGAAAGGGCCAGGCACACCTCCCTGGGCTGTTCCATTATCACGTGAAGGGGTCCGGCACACCTCCCTTGGTTGTTCCATTATCATGTGAAGGGGCCAGGCACACCTCCCTGGGCTGTTCCATTATCACGTGAAGGGGTCCGGCACACCTCCCTTGCTTGTTCCATTATCATGTGAAGGGGCCAGGCACACCGCCCTGGACTGCTCCATTATCACGTGAAGGGGTCCGGCACACCTCCCTTGGTTGTTCCATTATCATGTGAAAGGGCCAGGCACACCTCCCTGGGCTGCTCCATTATCATGGGGCTGGCACCAAAAAGGCCCTTTCTTGTGCACCCACCAAACAAGCTTCTTTGATTGGCGGGACAGTAAGGAGAGCCTGTCTCTATGATCTTAATCCCCAAGCAGGAATATATGGGAGAAGACAGTCCTTCAGAGACCCCTGTCCCAAGCCATGCAGGATTTAAAGGACAAAAACAACACCTTGAAGTGGACTTGGGAGCAGATCAGTAGTCAGACTAATGGCTGTAGTATTGAGGTCACATGCCCCCAGTAGCTGGCCTGACCAGCAGTCTAGCCAAAGCATTCTGCACTAGCCGCAGCTTCCAACCCCTCTTCACAGATAGAGTGCATTGCACTAGCCCAGCCTAGATGTAACTAAGGCGTGGATCACTATGCCTAGATGTGACTGAACTAGGAACGGCTGCAGCTGATGCACCAGCCAAAGGTAAGGAAAAACACTCTGAGCTACCATAGCCATCTGAATTTCTAAGGTGACTATTGCGTCAAGCAGCACTCCCAAGCTGCAAACCTGGTTTTTCAATGGGAATATAACCCCATCCAAGACGGGAGAGGTTTCAAGTCCCCTGTCTGCCTTTCTACTAAACCAGAGCATTTCTGCCCAGATCAAGTGTCAGCTTGTTCACCCCCATCCAGGCCCTTACTGACTCTAAGCACCAGTTCAGAACATCAATAGCATCCTCAGAATTAAGAGGAAAAGATAGAGTTGGGTATTGTGGCAGAACAGGCCTGCTCTGACTTACAAACCCTGTTCTGCCAGGTCCCTCCTGGGCTTGTGTCAATTCCTGGAGGGTGCTATTCCACTTCCAAATTCCTTCTTTGGGAGGTCCTGAAGGATTAGTAATGGGCCTTGACTGCTTGCCTTCTCCGTTCCCAGGACTCCTCTCTTAAAATAGCATGGTCTAAGGCAGTTGGGGAACTACGTGGTCTAGAGAACACTCCCAGCTTCAAAGACTAAAATCCTCAAAGAAGGAATTTGATTCCTGTAGTAACCAGGCACTGGGTAGCAGGAGACCAGAGGCAGCACCTCAGTTTGAGAAGGGGCGTCAGGAGTCTGTCCCTTCTGGCAGGAAGACCCCAACAGGTGGCAGTGTACCCTAGTGAAAGGAAGTGGAATAGCACCCTCCAAAAACTGGTACAAGCCAAAGAGGGGGCTGGCAGAACAGGGTCTATAAGTCAGAGCAGGTCTGTTCCATCACAGGTATCATATGCATATTGGTGATCCCACAGCCCGTACCTCCTGATGACTTATCCCAATGTCTTCATATAGATACTAAGCAGCATGGGGGATAAGATCAAACTCTGCAGAACCCTACAGGCCAATAGTCATGGGATAGTGCAGGAATCTTCCAGCACTATCTTCTGAAACCTGCCCCTCCCTCCAGATAGGACTTAAACCACAGTTATACCGTGCCCCTTAGTCCCAGCCTTGAGAGACAGCTCAGTAGTATACTATGGTAGATAGTATCAAAGGCCACTGAGAGACCCAGCAAGACTAGCAGGGCCACATTCTCTCTATCTAGTTCATGATCAAGATCATCAGCCAAGGTGACCAAAGCAGTCTTTCTTCCCAATCCCTGCCTGAAGCCAAATTGAAATGGGTCCAGGAAATCAGTTTCTTCCAAGAACCCCTGGAGCTGAGAAGCAACATCTCACTTTGCACAATAATGGAAGATTGGAGACTGGCTGGAAGTTCTCCAGCATAGTAGGGCTCAGGTTGGGCTTTTTTAGAACAGGTATAATTACTGCCTCCTTGAGCATGGGCAGCCTAACTCCTGCTCTCAAGGAGGCATTTACCCACTCAGCCAGTCCCTTGGTGGCTTTTATCAGCCAAGAAGCACAAGGGTTGAGCACATAGGTAATAGGTCTCACCTATCCAAGGATATTGTCCACATCCTTGGTATCTACAAGATGAAAAGTATCCATATATATTTGACAAGCAAATGCCAAAGGTACATTATCTGAATATGCATCCATGTTGTTCAGTCACACAGTCGAGTCTGACTCTTCGCCACTTCAAAGACCAGATCACGCCAGGCCCTCCTGTGTTCCACTGTCCTCTGAAGTTTTCTCAATTTCATGTTCGTTGCATCAATGACACTGTCTAACCATCTCATCCTTTTCCGTCCCCTTCTTCTTATATATGCATCCCTGCCAGCATCTAACCCAGATGGATCTGGAAAATTTTGTTTGCAAAGTAAATAGCAAATTGACCATAGTGGGCCATCATGTGGTCAGAGTCCAGTTCCTTGGGGCTATGATGTACAAGTCTCAAACCACATGAAAAAGCTTAACTGAGGCCGATTTCCCACAAAGACTGCTCTGTGCTCGCCCTTCCCTTTTGCCTCGATGGTATGTGTCAATTTCACACAAGCTGCTGTGCGGCCACATTTTGCCTCGCAGTTTCGCACAATTTTCCCCATGTCTACTCAATCCTGTTTTTTGAGGATTGAGTAGATGAGGGGGAAATCACTCGAAGCTGTGGGGCAAAATGCGGCCATGCAGCAGCTTGTGTGAAACTGACATGTATCATCGGGGCAAAAGGGAAGGGCGAGCACAGAGCAGCGCTTGTGGGAAATCAGCCTGAATGAATACATGCAAACACAATGATGATGGAGAAATATTGCCCTTTGCCATCACCACTACAACAGAATAGGCTCTGATATGGGCTATATGTTGTGTTCTATCAGTCTCACTTTGAGTTTTCTGCCCATTCCTCACTTTTCATCACCACTAGTTCCCCAGTGAACCAGGGAGACCGCTTGGCTCTGTCCAGGTATAGAGGGCACTTAGGGACAATTTTGTCAACAGCCCATGGCCATCTCCCTATTCTCAAAGTGGTCAGTCCCTCAACAAAATTGTGAATAGCTAAGGTGGGAAAATCCCCAAGCACCAACAAGAACCTATCAGGATCCATCAGATACCTAGGGCAGAGCATTTTAATGGGTCCATCACCCCTGGGGATGAAAGAGGAAGCAGTAAGTCTGAACTCTTCAGGTAATGATCTGTCCATGACAAGGGAATCAGCTTTAACTCCCCCATCTCCAACTCACCCTCTCCAGCAGTATAATAGACCAAATCCAGTGTGTGCACAGCTATGTGGAGCCAGAAGTTACTTGGGACAGACCAATGGGTGTCATGGAGACCATGAAATCCTGAGCCACTGCTGACAGCTAGCCTTGGCTAAGTCACCCAGGACCAGTCACCCAGGACCAGTGCTGGCAGGTGCCATTGCATCCATGGGGGACTGCTGCTCTATGTTATACCATAGATTCTCCAATAGAATCCCTCTCCAAATTCCCCCCTCCACAGGCACTACCCCCCATCTCTTGGAATTTCCCTGGCCAGAGTCAGCAACCTTATAGATGCATGCTAAACAAGTAAGCATTTTTTGAACGCATTTTCCATCAGTTGGTTTTATGGCAACTTTAGAGTAGTTTTGCAGCACTGCAACAGAACTAGAGAGAGACCATTTTTCAGTTGGTAGCCGTTCACCCAAAAGACACAGGAATAGCTAGATGATCCAAGCTGGGCATGAGAAGTTCTTAATAATTTGTACTTACAATCTATATTTTTTGCTGGAATATTGTAAATGACTAGTATCATCATGAATAAGCACCGAAATGTCTATTGCTGTTGTGTTGTTCCCATAACACAGTGATGAATGAGTGCCAAATGTTCTTTGAAACAACAGTTCTCTGCTTTGGGACTGGAAGCTTGGTGTCCCCCTTCTCCTTCTGGAAACTGGTATAGGCCATCAGCTGGGTAGTTTTTATTACTATGTGGGGTGGCCTTCAGGGAATGATTCAAACTGGAAAAGAATTTATGTGAACTGTTCACAGAGAGAAGGAAAATGAAGGAGTAAATGGAAGAAAACAGTTCTAACATGAATTAAACTGATTTCAAGGAATCCTTTCCTGGCATCTGGAAATAGGATTTGTGACAAATAATTAAAAAATTATGCCGTTCTGGAAAAGCTAATAAGATTTTCTGGAAATGTCTATATCATGCCTATCATAAGACTACACGAAGAACTGAATGAATAGCTTCTGGCTAGTATGGAGTGAATATGCATAATTCTTTCTCTCCATTACAGGTTAATTTGATACTAGACCTACCCTCAGCAAAGATTACCATGAAAGAAAGTTGAATCTGTACAACTGAATCCCAGTCTGCGTTTCAGAGAAAACTTGTGCGCTGAGCAAATTTTGCAAATTGATTGACACATCTCATGAGAACAGATCGATACAAATAAATATAACAATGGTTAAGAGTAAAGACACCAAGAGAAAGAAAGAACAGGTACATAGATTTACACTTATGTTAGTGTGTGGTTCTAATAATGTTTAGTAGTCAACTTTTCCTGATGCTAGGAAAAGTTGAAGACAGTAGGAAAAGAGGAAGACCCAACACGAGATGGACTGACTCAATCAAAGAAGCCGCGGTCCTTAGTTTGCAAGACCTGAGCAAGGCTGTTAACGACAGGATGTTTGGGAGGACATTAATTTATACGGTCACCCTGAGTCAGAGGAGACTTAACAGCACTTAATGCACAAACACGCCCACCCAGAGACAGACAGGTTCTAGTATTAATAACAAGATTGGTAATAGTCAAATATTACATAGGGCATGGATAAAATGAAATCTGTATAGCAATAATGTGTACAGTAGTGATATCTATAGTAGTAATAAACATGTTCAGTAGTGAAAAAAAATATGTGCAGTAGTAATAAAAACTTTTGGATCTGTGATCTTTTGCCAGTTTGCTCAGAAACGTCCCGCTCTATGTAATGGAATGTATTGCCAAGTAAGGCCTTTTCTGCACCATTATTTGCCCTGCGTTAGATGCTTTTGTGAAGTATAGCTTTTTCCCTGCTTCCCCACAGCATCTTGGTGCACTTGTGCACCTCCCTGGTTTTCCCTAGCATTTCTCTGATCGTGGTGAAATTTTGCTGCCTAGTTTTGAAAAAGATTGCAACAAAGTCTGAATGTCCGCCGTGTGTTTCAGAAAGGGTGGCTTTTTCCAGTCCTGCCCACGTCATAGCCATTGTCCCTGCCCCACAGAGGCCATTGCCCATCACCCAGGAAACTTTTTGGTTGTTGTTTTTTAATTGGCAATCGAATGTTGTCTTAACAATGATAGGTAGGTAGGTAGAATGTTATTGCATGAGGCCAAAGGCCATAACAATATAATAATAGCTGCCCAAGCAGTAATAAATATTACAGTAAAAACACAACAAGGTTAAAAACAATGTAAGCATCATCAGGACCAGGACATAACGTAGAATACAGCACGCTGAACCTCAGGGCAAAAGTTTTGCGTAAATCTTCTTGGCAGCCAATGCATACAGTGACATCATATAGGTGACATAATGATCATCCTCAGATAAGAGGTAGATGATTATGTCTGCCAGTGAATGGGAGGCTAGCCTGGCTAAAATGACTGCAGGGAACTTGGCCCTGCAAACCAAGTAAAGGTCACAAGACAGGAAACAATGAGGAAATCCTCCAGTTCCAGGGATCCACAGATACATACTCACTGAGCAACTGTTGTATGGGGATAATGGCCAACTAATGTGGCAGTTGTCATTGTCTGAAATCTGAGGGTTTGTGAAAAGTGATGTTGGACAAATAGGAGGCTCCGGTGTGATCCCGTTGAGTGGTTTAGACCATGGGGAAAATCTAGAACTGATAATAGTTCCCCTATCTAAAGCGGCATCTATACTGAATATCAGATCCTGAGTTTTGAATCCATCCAGAAGGAAGCCATGAGGGTCAATAGGTATTGGGTCATGGCAGAAAAGCCTGTGATAACTGGCAACCCAAGAAGTGTCTTTCTGGAGTTGGATAAAACACTGCTTAGAAAGGTTGACTAGAAGGAGAATTTGCTTCTTAGCCTTTTGGCTAAGGCCAAGTATTGTATAACAATCTGTTTACTAGGTTCTCTGAATCCCCAGCCTTTGTTCTTTAAAAAAGTAAGACGCAAGACGCTTTATTGCAGAGGTGTAAGAGGGAAGGTATATCTTCGCAATGAAAGGACTTACTTTTTACAGAGCACCTGAAATACAGACTGTTCTTTTTTTTTTTGGTAAATACAATTTATTATTGGATATATCACATACTCATACATTTTCAACCAACCTATATATCCATTTTTCTAATTTCCCTTCTACCCCCCCAAACAAGGCTTCCCGCACTGCTCCAACCCCATTAATATCTCTCTTGTTCTGTTACAGTTACTCCTAAACCTATTTTCTCTTACTAACGGTAACAATTCAAAAATCTAATTCTATTTCATTTTCCTCTTAATAACTATCAAAGCAAATCAAACCACGTTTAATGTCCCAATTTTTCAACAAGTATTTTTGAAAGTCTTTCCAGTCTTCAAAGAACGTTTCATCTTCTTCGTTGTTTAACTTTCTTGTTAATTTGTCCATTTCTGCCAAAAACAACGTCTTTTTAATCCATTCCCATATTTCAGGTACTTTATCTTGTTTCCAACATTGAGCAAAAGTCAGTCTTGCTGCTGTAGTCAAGTACCATAGTAATGTTCTCTTGGCTACATTTATTTCTTCCATTTTAAGACCTAACAATAACATCTGTGGGTCTTTCTTAAAAGTACAATTCAAAATTTTTTGTATCTCATTGTGGATCTCTGTCCAATACTTTACTGCTTTATCACATGTCCACCACATATGGTAAAAAGACCCTTCATGTTTCTTACATTTCCAGCATTTGTTAGACATACTTTCATTTATGATAGCAATTTTTTTAGGCGTCATATACCATCTGTACATCATTTTATAACAATTCTCTTTAACATTTACGCAAGTTGAAATTTTCATCGACTTTTTCCACAAGTATTCCCAAGATGTCATTAATATCTCATTATTAACATTTACAGCCCATTTTATCATTTGCTCTTTTACAACTTCATCCTCAGTATACCATTTCAATAGCACCTTATACAGTTTAGAAATCATTTTTTTATCTTTCTCAAGCCATACAGTTTCAATTTCAATATTCTTTTCTCTAAAACCATGTTCTCTTTTATCGGTCTTAAATAAATCATAAATCTGTCTATACTTCAACCAATCATATTCAAATTCAACATCAAATCTATCTTTTAACACAAAATTTTTCCCTTCAGATTTTAAAAGATTTTTATAAGGTAGCCAGTCTAGTCCTTGATTTCTTGAATATGGATTGATCACTTCAGCTGGTACAATCCAAAGTGGTCTTTCTTCTGAGAAGAATTTTCTATATCTCATCCATGTCTCGAACAGTGATTGTCTTACAAAGTGGTGTTTAAAAAATTTGTCCATTTTTACTTTTCCATACCATAAATATGCATGCCATCCGAATTTGTTATCATGCCCTTCCAGGGCCAATAGCTTCTTATTCTCCAAATTAATCCACTGTTCCAACCATGTTAAACAGACGGCATCATAGTACAGTCTTAGATTTGGTAGTTGTAGACCTCCTCTTTCCTTTGCATCACATAAAATTTTCATTTTAATCCTTGGTTTTCTTCCTGCCCATACGAATTTGGATAATTCTTTCTGCCACGAATCCAATACTTTCCTTTGTTTTAGTACTGGAATAGTCTGAAATAAATACATCAAACGCGGTAAAATATTCATTTTTACAGTCGCGATTCTTCCCATCAATGATAAATTCAAAGTGTCCCATTTCTTCATATCTTGCTGAATCTTGTGCCACACCTTTTCATAATTGTTTTTAAACAAGTCAATATTTTTCATGGTTAATTCAATTCCAAGATATTTAGTCTTTGTAACTACTTCACATTGAATTTTCTCTTGAAGTTCTGTTTGTCTTTGTTTCGTCATATTTTTGCACATCACTTTGGTTTTACTTTTATTAACATAAAATCCTGCAACTGAACCAAATTCTTCAATTTTTTCCATCAATTGTGGTATTTTCTCGATTGGGTCCTGAATCATAAACATTACATCATCTGCAAATGCCCTGTATTTATAGACAAAACCTTTCACTGTAAGTCCTTCAATACTGTTATCTTTTCTTATCGCTGTCAATAATATTTCCAATATCCAAATAAACAACAACGGGGATAACGGGCAGCCTTGACGTGTTCCCTTTTGGACTTGGAAGAAGTCCGTCTTTTCTTTGTTTATATTCAAAGCCGCTTTTTGTTCTGAATATATTGCCACAATCATATTTAAAAAGGACTGTCCAATATCCATTTTTTCAATAACTTGCAGCATAAATTCCCAATTTAAGTTGTCAAAAGCTTTTTCCGCATCTAGGAAGAGGAATCCAACTTCTTTTTCAGGATGCTTGTCATAATATTCAATTGCATCTATCACCACTCTTAAATTGTCTCTGATTTGTCTG
This sequence comes from Gekko gecko, assembly GCA_029375565.1. Lineage (NCBI taxonomy): Eukaryota > Metazoa > Chordata > Lepidosauria > Squamata > Gekkonidae > Gekko > Gekko gecko. Next base: position 120,879,613 of record JAPDNY010000003.1, on the reverse strand, counting down.
TTTGGTAAAAATCCAGCTTGTTCTTCCGCTATTATATCTTTCAGATATTTTTTCAGTCTCTCTGAAATTATTTTTGCAAATAATTTGTAATCATTATTTAATAGCGATATTGGCCTATAATTCTTTACTTGAGTCAAATCCAAACCTTCTTTGGGTATCAATGAAATATTTGCTTCTTTCCATGAATCTGGGATCCGTTTGGTCTTTCTTATCTCATTCGACAGAAGAACCAAAATAGGGGTTAGCTCCTCTTTAAATTTCTTATAAAACTTTGCTGTAAAGCCATCTGGTCCTGGAGCCTTGCCCAACTTTGCATCTTCTATCGCCATTGTCACTTCTTCTTTCGTTACTAAACCATTTAATAATTCCTTAATTTGTTTTCCCAGCTCTGGAACTTCAATCGTCTCCAAATATTTGTTGATTCTCTGTTGATCAATTCCTTTCTTTTTGAATAATTTGGCGTAATATTTTAAAAAAACTCTTTTTATACCATTCAAGCTCATAACATCCTTTCCATCTTCAGTAATCTTAGTTATAAAATTCCTTTCTTTTCTATTTTTCAATTGCCATGCTAAAAACTTTCCTGGTTTGTTTGCACCCTCAAATGCTTTTTGCTGTAATTTCTTCAAATTCCAATATAATTCTCTATTTAGTAAAACATTCAGCTGATCTTGCAGAAAGTGGATCTCTTTAATAATCTTCTTCTTCCCTGGTCTTTTCTTTAATTCCTTTTCTTTTTGTCGGATTTTTTCATGAAGGTCTTTCTGTTGTTGGATCTTTTGTTTTTTGTCCTTGGAGTTCAGAGAGATAAGCATACCTCTCATTACTGCTTTGTATGCATCCCATACAACTTGTATGTCCGTACCTTTATTCAAATTCAGTTCAAAAAAACTTTTCGTTTCCTTTTTTAAGATTTCATTAATTTGTTTTTGATCCAATAAATCTTCATTAATTCTCCAATATAGCTGTTTAGGTTTTGCTTTAGATATCCAAAGTAAGGGATTATGATCAGAATTAGTTTTCGGTAAAATTTGTATTTTATAAGTTTTTTGCGCCATCTCCTCTGACATCCAAATCATGTCAATTCGAGAAAAGGAATTATGTCTATTCGAATAAAACGTGTAGTCCTTAGTCTTAGGATTCCACTTCCTCCAAACGTCTTCCAGTTTCTCTTGCTTCATCAATTGAAAGAAATTTTTTGGTAACTTTCCAACTGTCTCTCCACTTGCTTTAGATTTTCTATCCAATGTATTATTCACTGTACCATTGAAGTCTCCAGCAAGAACAATTTGGTCATAATTTAAACACTCCAACTCTTTGGTCAAGTCACTAAAAAAGTCTCTTTTGCACCATTGGGTGCATATATATTTACAAGCAATGTCTTTTTTCTATTCATCCCTATTTCCACGCCAACATACCTTCCTTCTTTGTCCGAGAAAATTTGTTTAGGATCCAAATCCTTTGAGATATAAATCACTGTTCCTTTTTTCTTATTAGCTGCTGAGGAATAAAATTCTTCTCCCAATTTTTTATTAATCAAATATTTGTCGTCTTGTTTTCTTATATGTGTTTCTTGTAAACAAATTATATTACATTTTTGTTTCTCCAGCCAATGATTCACCAGTCTTCTTTTACCTGGTGAATTTAGTCCATTTACGTTCCAAGATAAAAATTTGTAATCCATAATGATGTTGGATTAAATATCTTTAAAATCGTCCAGATTACTCGCTTTAAATCTATATAAATCTCCTTCAGTTTTAAGAGTAGTTCTCACCGAGTTATACATAAATGTAAGTCCATATGGAATCTCCCATCTAAACCTAATGTTCATTTCTTTTAGTCTGTCTGTCAATTTCTTGAACTTCTTCCTGTCTTGTAGAATCAATCTCGGAATTTCTCTCAAAATTATTATTTTCTTTCCATTTATTTCCAACGGTTGTGTAAATTGTTTCTTGAAAACGTCTTCCTTCATCTTTGTTGTCACAAATTGAACAATCACATCTCTGGGTAGTTGCTTTCTTTTGGCATAAGCTGAATTTACTCTGTAAATCAAGTCAAAGTCTGCATCCAAATCTCCTTCATCTTCTCCTATATAAGTTGTCAATGTCTTAATTACTAGAGCCCGTAGATCCTGATCTTCCTCCTCTTCTATCCCTCTCAATCTCAGGTGATTCTGAGTAGCCCTGTAATCCATCATGGTCTCCAGCCTTGTATTTTCAGACAGAGTTTTTTTAACCTTTTGTTCCATATCTTCAGATTTTGTCACCAGACTTTTGACTTCTTTTTTAAGTTCTTCTGTATCTTTTTTTATCCCTGACACTTCAGTAAGTACCAGTTCTTTCAATTCTTCCATATTTTTTTCTGTACTTGAACTTGCACTTGTTCTATTTGCTCCAATTGACTTTGCAGTTGTTGTTGCAACTGTGATTCTATTTGTTTTCCAAGGTGTGATTCTATTTGTTTTCCAAGATTCTGCACCACTTCGGTCATCCATTTTTCCATCGCTTCCATAGCTGCTTGCCACTCTTTTTTTTCCTTTGCAGTCATTCTTGGGCTGGGTGATGAAGCAGCTCTGGGTCTTGTTCTCAAATCCGTCTTGGAGGACACTTCAATGCTAATCAGTCTTTATATTAGCAATCTTCAAGCCAAATCGCCACCTTTATAACTTGCTTAAACACATTTTCGGCTTGAAAATAACTTTTTAAATTTTAGTCCTCCCAAAAATGTCGGGCGCAATTTCTCTATGGTTTTCCGGCTAGAGTAGGCTCCTTTCAAACTTCCTGTGCCTCTGTCCGTCTCTGTAATCCGACTTCCGATGAGGATAGTGTCACACAGTAAAATGTCCATCCGCTTCAAACACAACAGCCTCTAAAATCTCCACTCTAGCCCACTTCCTGTATCACAGAGTCACAGTTAGTTTCGTTTCTGCTGCGTAACGTTTAGACTTGGCTGACCACAGGAATGCAAAACAAAGTCACTTTTCAGCCTTTATCTCTAAAGGAAAGCTTTCATTTTACTTTTAATTCAAGCGGAATAGTTCCTTAAAGGTTTCAGCGCTTATCCGTGCGTTTCAATATCACAATCTTCTTTAAACCGGTAAGCGCTTATTCGTTTGTTTGTTTGTTACCTTGCTTGTAATCTCGGGGTTTCGCGGTGCTTCTTCTGTAAACGATGTTAATCTTGATGGTAAAGAGATCGGTAGATGGCGAATTTATGCTGAATTCTCAGCCCGGCTGGCATCTGTAGAGTTGATTTACAACTGCCCTCTTCACGGAAGGAGATCAAAGTGTAAACAAGCTTCCTCCGAAGCTTATCTCCACCGATCTCAACTCCCCCTCAGGCTTCGCTGCTTGCTTGCCACTCTCCCGCCTGGAGAGTGCTGCGCTGGGTCCGATAGAGCCCAGACTGTCGTCAGATGCCGCAGTACACTCTGCACAACTCGCAAAGTGTGTCAATTCGCCATTTTACTCCGACCGGAAGCCCTGAAATACAGACTGTTCTGATAATATAGCAAAGTTCAGTTTTCAATTAAAAAAAAAGATAGCTGAAAACATCTCGTTGGCACAAGAAGGGATGGCCACTGCCAGTCAGGGCTGCCAAGAGCCACCAACAGTTGCTGGTTGATGACACACACATCCAGAAGTATTGAAAACTTTATACCAGATGATAATATCAATAAAGATGTATGTGTGAGTGCAGTTACCATGTGAAGGGATCCATGGCCTGCTTCATAAGCTTACATCGTATCACGCAATAGATGAGATAACGTCTGGTCAGGACTGATATATAATATTTTCTCGATGTGTGGTTCTTGAAAAGGATGTATTATTGACCACTGAGGAAGGCCCCCTGTTAAGTATTGAACTCAACATGAAGGATTTCAGCAATAAGTGATTTCAGCTTTATTTAACGGCAAAACTCCAACTTAGGAACACACCACAAACAAGTGGAGCACAGCTCCCTTTTTAAACTGTCCCGGGCTGTCAAAGCCACATCCATAACAAGATAAGAACCAATAACAATGCCTGGATAAAGGCCAATCAGGACCATTCCCTCTTTGATACATTCTCACATAGTGATTGGATATTTACAGAGGTTTCGCAGAAACCAGCCAATGGTAATGCGACAGATTAAGAGCCACATTCAGACTGAAGCTTAACATGGCAAGTAATAGGATGGAGTCACACTTTAATACATAACACCCCCCAAGGCCACAATGCGTATGGTCTTGTGTTGGTCATTTGACACGTTCACCAACTTCATATGAGAAATTATTACAGCTTATGTGTAGCTTGTTCTGAATTCTAATGCAGCCTGATATTCAGGCCCTAAATTCTTAATTTTGTTGTGTGCACCATGTAATAAATATTTGTTTTGATATTATTTTTTATCTGTTGTAGCTTGACCTTTGTAGCATTTCCATTCTGAGCGACTGCCTGGAAACTTTTTTGCCTCTCCAGCATCACAACGTGAGTTTTCATAACCCTGCCCCCTGCGTCATAATCTTCTCTGGAGCATAATTGAGAAGTCCCCCCTCCCCCCCCATCTCTTCCATTGCCTCCAGCTAGGGGCTCATTTACCAGATGACAATCCTGTTCCTGTGACAGAGAAGCTTCTTTATGCAGCTCAGGAAATGGGACAGGGAACGGAGCAAATGACGAGTGTTTTGCAAGGCAGATCATGCAAGGAGGAGAATGACAGACGAGGGACTGGAGGCTGCCCTGCAGATCATTGTACTTGGGAGAAGGAGCTTGTGATGCACATGCTGCCTTCCTAGAATGCAGAGTGCAAGGCCGGCTGGCGATGCAGGCATAGGAAAGGGGCAGCCCCCAGCATCCATCTCTCTCTCTCTGTTGGGGGGAGGGAGAGAGGGAAGGAAGGGGGGAGAGAGATTGCAGCCAAACGGTCAGGGCAGAGGCATTCCAGGGGAAGCTAAACTCTACCATGCTGGCTGTCAGAGAGCCTCTGCTGGAACCCCTCAAAATGACATTTTTTGTTGTTGTTCAGTCACACAGTCAAGTCTGACTCTTCGTGACCCCATGGACCACATCATGCCAGGCTCTCCTGTCTTCTGTCGTCCTCCAGAGTTTGCCCAATTTTATGTTTGTTGCATTGATAACACTGTCTAACCATCTCATCCTTTGCCATCCCCGTCTTCTTTGACCTCCCGTCTTTCCCAGCATCAGGGTCTTCTCCAGTGAGTGCTCCCTTCTCATTTGCTGGCCAAAGTATTTGATCTTCAGCTTCAGTATCTGGCCTCCCAGGGAACAGCCAGAGTTGATTTCTTTTAGGATTGACTGATTTGATCTCCTTGCAGTCCAAGGGACTCTCAAGAGTCTTCTCCAGCAACATAATTTGAAAGCATCTGTTCTTCGGCACTTGGCGTTCCTTATGGCCCAACTCTCATAGCCATGCATTACTACTGGAAAGACCATTGCTTTGACCATACAGACTTTTGTTGGCAGGGTGATGTCTCTATTTTTTATTATGCTGTCTAGGTTTGCAATCGCTTTCTCCCCAAGCAGCAGGCATCTTTTAATTTCATGGTTGCAGTCACTGTCTGCCGTGATCTTGGATCCCAGAAACGTGAAGTCTGTCACTGCTTCCATAATTTCCCCTTCTATTTACCAAGGAGTGATGGGGCCAGATGCCATGATCTTAGTTTTTTTTTATGTTGAGTTTCAAGCTAACTTTTGCACTCTCCTCTTTCACTGTAATCAAGAGGCTCTTTAGGTCCTCTTCACATTCTGCCATTAGAGTGGTATCGTCTGCATATCTGAGATTGTTGATGTTTTTCCCAGCAATCTTAATTCTGGTTTATGATTCATCCAGGCCAGCATTTCGCATGATGTACTCTGTATATAAATTAAATAAGCAGGGTGACATTATACATCCCTGTTTTACTCCTTTTCCTATGCTAAACCAATCAGTTATTCCATATCCGGTTCTAACTATCGCTTCTTGACCCTTTTACAGGTTTCTCAGGAGGCATGTGAGGTGGTCTGGTACCCCCATCTCTTTAAGGACTTGGCACAGTTTGTTGTGATCCACACAATCAAAGGCTGTAGCATAGTCAATGAAGCAGAAGTAGATGTTTTTCTGGTACTCCCTTGCTTTCTCCATAATCCAGCGAATGTTGGCAATTAGACCTCTTCGAAACCCAGCTTGTACTTCTGGCAGTTCTCTATCCATATTTGTTGGGACCCTTGAATTTTGTCCCTGTAACTGCAAGAGGTTCTCAGCACATTTTCCCCCTCTCTGCCTTTAGTTTGCCCTCTTCGACACAGAGCTTTATGACACCCTCCACTTTAAACGCAAATACAAGTGTATTTAAAAAAAACACTGGAGGACAGGGTTATGTACAGGGAGTCAATCAGTTGTTCAGGCTTTCTTTTTGTTCCTTTTTTGTTAACTTTGGACTGCTCTTAGGTCTTCTAGTTTTCTTCCAGACTACACCTTTCCTGCACACTCCATCTTTTATATCTCTATTCTATTGAAGGCTCTCCCACAGTCTAGCATCTCCTTAAACTGCTTCACTTACAGTTGGTCACTAGCTAGAACTGTATAACCTTCCCCAACAGGATTTCTTATAGAAGAGCACTATGTGTGTCTGAGTTATACACCAGGAGTGTCTATCATTCAACTCCTCAGCAGCTCACAGGGTCCATGCTTCCTCTTCCATCTGAGAGCACCTTTTCCCCCCCTTCCTCTTCTGGTCAGCAGTCAGCCGTTAAACACCTTTTCCAACTTTTTTTTTTCCTCCCTCTAGTTCAAAACTGAAGATTTCAAAACCATTATGTCACACTCTCTTGGCCTCTCAGGTCATGTGACCACTCAGTGGCAGGCTACCTTCCAAGCAGTTGCCTATGCTTGTAAACTTTGCTCTGAAATTAAGCTTTCCGTTACAGTCCCCCTCAGTTCCCCTCTCTCTATGGTACTGCTGCCAATGGACTGGTGTAGACAAACTAGGAGGAAACCTGCCAAGTAGAATTCCTGCTGTGCTGCATTGGCATTGTAAGGTTACCAACTACCGTTTGGCACATTTCTAGAGAATTGGGCCAGTGACTGGGAAGGGTGGCGTTTGGAGAGACGGAGGAACTCAGCAGGGATGTAATTCCATAGAGTCCATCCTCTGAAGATGACTAATCTCTGAAGTCTGGATATTACTCCAGGCCTCACCTGGTCACATGCTCCCAGGTTGGCATGAAAGCCGGCAACCTTAACACAACTACTGCAGCAATGGGAACACCACATAGGACTATCCTTATTACCTTAGCAACAATGAAAGTAGGTAACCTATACATATGGGGTGGGGTATATGGTAGAACATATGGTACTTTGCAAACAGAAGGTCCCAGGTTCAATCCCTATCTCAGATGGTGTATGTTGAGAAAATCACTTCTCTACCAGGGACACTGAAGCACTTCCAGCCAAAGCAGACAATGCTACAGTACACAGAGGAATGCATTGTTTCTCATATTCAGGGACCCCTTTCTCCTCAACAGCCCCAAGATCCTTTGTAAGAACAGAGAGTGAGCCCCCTTACACACATTTAGCCAATGTGGAAATGGAACCATCTCAGCTTTCTAGCAATGGCTGCAGAGTACCTCAGTCTGAGGAGAAGGAGACAAAATCAGTTTTCCCACCTTTTGAAGGTCAGGACTTCATAAGGTTGTCATCGCATGCAGCCACTTAAGTTCCGGTTTCACATCACCTCAGAGAACTAGCCAGAAAACATGCTGATTGATTGCTGGGAACCAGTATCAGCCCTGAAGAACTCTAACAGGGACTCAGCTGTCCAGTTACTTTGCCCAACTGCTCTTATATCTTTCTAGTTTGAAGAGTTATATTGCAATAATTTGAGAGGAACTGGAAGTAGCTATAGCATAACTGAGCTTTCTTTCTGTCTCTTGGCTGGAAAAGAATGACTTGTAAAAAGAAGTCATTGTTGGGGTGATTGTGCTCTGAGACTATCATGATGGCCCGAGGCCTTTTCATAAGTCTAGACATGGCCCTCAGTATGAATACTGTACAGAATATCAAGGTTCCAAGGGCCATCCTGCTCGAAGGAATAATGAACTCTTATACTGGGGATAACTCTGAGGGCATCAAGCATGTATCGCAGTAAGGAGACGTTTAATTATCTCCTTAGTTTGTGAATAGGATCATTTAAAGAACAAGTTCCAAGGAACAATTTCATATTGTTTATAGACCCTGGGAGCAATTCATTCCAAAATTACTTTTTTCTGGGGTTGCCATCTGACTGGAATATTGCATCCTGGCTTGCTCCAGTGAAACAACAGCTTCATTCGTACAAATCAGCAGGTGAAGTTTTTCAAGTTATGGGGAAACTATTTATCATCACCTGCTAAAACATACAACTATCTCCTGCTTAAAAAGTTATAAAGCCGGTTAGTGTACAAGGTAAAGAAGTGGAAGTTTTAGATGTTGGGATTTCTGTTGAATGTAGGGGTGCAGGGGCAAATCATTTAAAATCATGGATCAGACTCAAAAACCTTAAATAAGGAGCTTGCACTAACCCAAATTTTGACCATTTTCTTGACCCATATGAATCTTGCTTAGTTTCCTAAGCAGTTTTCCAAGAGGCTCGGGGGACTGCTGTTCAACAGAAACATCTCCCAAATGCCCTTTGGCTCACTGAATTCTTGTAGTGATTAATTATTTTGGTCCTGGGTTATAAGTAACATTTGAGTGGCACAGAAAACTTGTTGGTGTCACACCCTTAAGCAAATGGAAGGCTGGGCTGGATCTCAGGGCTGAATCTCAGCCGCTATCATCAGAATAATGTCATGATGAATCAGGCAAGTGTTGAGGAGCAAAGCATGTTTCAGACACCACTACAAGAACCAGTAACTGATCAGACATGGGAGTTCTTCTTTCCCCCCCCAAAAAAAATAGTATGTTTGTTTGCCATGTCAGCAAATTCAGGAAAGTCTCAACTTTTCATCAAAAATTGTTCTGGAAATCTTAAATTGGACTGTGAGCAAAAAAGAAAACAGCTACTGGTACTGATCTGTAAACTCTTTTTTTTAATTTTATTTATAGATTTTTAGTGTACAGGAAAAAATGGGGGGAGAAAATAGCAATATGATAATACAAATACATTAAATTAATATATACACTAATTAGAAATATTAATACCCATACATTAAATTAGAAAATATAATATAACAATATTAGTTTGAAATACAAATGGGAGGCTGATCTGTAAACTCTTGTGTGTGAGAATTCATGCGTCACAATAGGAAGGTTCTATAGCAATTTTTACACTTTGGTTCGTACAAGAGATTACATTAGAAGAAGAGTCAGTTTTTATGCCCTGCTTTCCTGTACCTGAAGAAGTCTCAGATTGGCTTGAAACTGCCTTCCTTCCTCTCCCCACAACAATCACCTTGTGAGGAGTGGGGCTGAGAGAGTTCTGAGGGAAACTGTGACTGGCCCTAGGTCATCCAGCAGGCTTCATGTGGAGAAAGAGTGGGGAATCAAGCCCAGCTCTCCAGATCAGAGCCTGCCACTCTTAACCACAACACCACACTGGCTCTCAGAGCTATATTCTACCCAGTTGCAATAGAAGCACATGGTTGGATTTATCTTAACTTTTCTCATGCAACTATCTAGCAGCCCAAGGTATAAAACAGCACATCTATGAGCAGAAGATACCTTCTTGATGCGAAAAGACACCTTTAGATCCAAATACGTTCATTGTATTGTTTTCAGTACGAAAAAACGGACTTGGCCTAATTTAAATGTGGGACCTCATGGCTTATTCTGCAAGATAGATCAAGACATAGTAATTCTGTTTCACAGCCAAGTGGCCAGAAGCCAAGGAGAGCACAGCTCTTCTACTCATCTATCAAAAGGACAAGAAGGAATTTCAATTTGTGTTCAGGGTTAGAAAAACTGACCCTCCTGATACTCTGTCTTCTATGCAACAATTAAAAGTACAGGAACGCTGTCCTCTTTTGCTTCTAGACAAAGTTTAAGCTTTGAGGGGAGTAATCTTTGAGGTGGTGGAGATCAGGATCTTTTGTTGTTGCTGCTGTTTGGCCTTTTGAATAGGGATGGGCACAAACCACATGATGAACCAAAATTGTGCCAAATTCTGGCCAGATTGGGGACCAGGAGGCAACATTCGCCATGCATGTGGTCTCTGAAGAAATCTCTGAGCTTTTGGGCATGGCTAGGGGCCGTCCAGAAAATAAAACCCACGCAGAAACTCCGGCACAAAAACTCTAGGCAATGGTGGGGGTGGTATTTTCCAGCCTTGGAAACACAAATAGTTTCCAAGCCTTGGAAACATTGCTGCCTGCCAATAACAGAGTTCCCATTTGCCACAATGGTATTCAGATTTATATAAGTGTAGGATGAGCATGCGTTCCCTTTGTCGGTGTTGGCGTTTTATACAGAGAGGGTGTACTTGTAAAAGAGCTTTGCTGCTGGGCATGGTGGGGGGATTGCTTTGCTAGCTTACTTGGTCAGGGACCATGGGGCTTTGCTGTGCCCTGAGTTCTTCTGTTTTTGTTTGTTTGTTTGCTGCAAAGGGTGGAAAAATTGGAATTGAATTCTTCTTTAAGAACTTAAGAGAAGCCAATGTTGGATCAGGCCAATGGCCCATCCAGTCCATCATACAGTGGCCAAAAATACCAGATGCCATCAGGAGGTCCAGCAGTGGGGCCAGGACACTAGAAGCCCTCCCACTGTTGACCCTCCCAAGCGCCAAGAATACAGAGCATCACTTTCTTTCACATAGCATATATTTTTAGTGGGATTTTCCTGCTGTCTGCTTCCTAGGTGGTTTCCCTTCCTTTTCCTTTTCCTTTTATATTAAAAAAATCCCCTCCCACTTTGGGTTACGGTAAGGCAAGGGACTGCTCTTTGGGGTTTTGTCCAGGCTGCTTTATTGGGGGGGCTTCAAATTAGTTCTCTGCCATTTTATCCCCACACACACACGCACTGGGCTGCTTTTTGTTTGGGGGTGATCTGTGTTCGTCTTTACTGCCCACTGCTCTCCATTCGAAACCCCCCTACTTACCTGCTTCTTCTTGGGGAAGGGAATCTGTGTTTGTCAGCCTGCCTCCCTGCACCCACTCTGCCTCGGGGGACCTGTTTCAGAGTAAAGGGGTGACCTCCCTTTACTGCCAGCTCTCCATTTGAACTCCCCTCTCAAATGACCCGCTTCTCCTTGTGGGGTGATCTGTGTTCATCAACCTGCCTCCCTCTACCCATCCTGCCTTGGGGATCTTGTTCCAGTCTCAGGGAATGACTTGGGATGATTTTAGTGCCCAGCTCTCCATGCCTAATTCACCTGCTTCTCCTCTGAGGGGCCAACAATCTGTGCCTATCTGCCTGCTGCCCTGCCTGCCTGCATGTCTGCCTGCCAGTTTCTGTCTCTGACAACTGACCCACCTGATCATCTGTCCTGGGCTGTGGTTAGGTTGGGTGCTTGCTTGGTCAGGTGTTCAGCGCCATGAGAGGGGATGAAAGAGGTTACGCTTGTGGCCATGGGAGGATGTCATGACTTTCCCCTGTGCCAAGTGGCTGTGAGTAATAAGCAAAGCCAGTGGGGGGTGCCCCAGCTATCATCGAGGGTCTTTGCAGCCACTTCCCCCGCTGCATCCATGGGGCTCTCAACTGCCACTTGAGAGTTTTTGGTGTTGTCGTCGGAGCTGCAGCACAAAACTCTGTTTGCAAGGGGACAATAGTGACAATAGTGACATGGAGGGTGGTGGCAGCGATGCATTCTCCTCTTCCACATCCCAAGATTTCCAACTCTCTGCTTGCTCCTGCCTTCATCAGTACGTCCCCGTATTGCACTCCCCAGCCCAATGCCAATATTCCAAGGTTTCAAACTGTTTGGGAAAATCAAAATCATAGCCTGGTACCCAATTTTGTGTTTGGTCCATTTTTAGAGCTAACTGACCCACCAATCAAGAGAAAGCCAGAAACACACATAACCAGGGCTGGCTCGCTCATTAGGTGAACTAGGCGTTTGCCTAGAGTGCACCAGCCCTTAGGGGCACCAAAAGCCCCCACCCCCCCCAAAAGCCCCCACCCCTTCCCTGGCTTGCCAGCACACACTGCAGCTGCAGGGCACCCAGCAAGCCAGCACTCAGATGGAAGAGATGAGGGGTTAAACCCCCGCCTCTTCCCTGGCTTGCCGGCATGCCCTGCAACTGTGGGGCACCCGGCAAGCTGGTGCTCAGATGGAAGGGAAGGGGTGTCACGCCCCCTGTCCAGCCTGGGGGCGTGGGAGGGCGAGCCGGGTCGGTCTGGTTGAAGGGGAACGCTGAGGGGTCTTGCCGTGAGCCTCAGATAGCGGAAGGGCCTGGGTTTGCTTCACCTCAGCAGCCTACTTCCTCGGAGCTTCAACAGCGGAAAGCCTCCTCACTCTCTCTCAGACGGCAGGCTATGCCTTCAAGCTCTTGCTCTCCTCCCCGGCTCTGGCATCCACCACTCTTTTATTTCCTTCCACCAACACCTGACCCCGCCCTCCCCCCTTGACCGTTGCTCCATTGGTTTCCAACCCTGTTCGTCTCCTGGGATCGTCTCCTCTATTGGCCAAGGTGTTTCTGCTTTTAAGGCTGGCTGGAGACTCCGCCCCTTCCAGTTCTCAGGGCTGGGGGCCGGTTGAGAGCAGGGTTCCACTTTGGGTGTGTCCCGTCGTTCCTGAATACCAGGTAAGGGTTTCTCTAGGGGACCCAGCCTCGGGGAGAAGTGACAGCGGCTTTGGGGCTGTCCCCGTGTGTACCCTGGCCCCACCCTGTTGGGATTTCTCTTGTTGGCTATCTCCCCGGGAGGTGTATGACGCCCGGCGTCTGTTGTCGCCCCAGACGCCTCCCCTTGTGGGTCTCCCGCCCCGGGTGACTGAGCCTGCGTGGGTAGGTGGTCGTTGGGCAGCTCGGTTGCCGGCGTCTCCCTGGCCGCTAGCGTGCTGCCGCCGACCGTCCCCTCTGTCGGGGCTGCCTGTCGCCCTCCCAGGGAGGGCCGGCACGCCCCTTCTCTCTGTTCCAGCTGGCGTCCCGTCGCCTCTTGGGCGGGGCGCCTGGGCAAGCTGGCTGTAAAGTACTGGGTTTCAGGCCTCATGACTCGGACGACGACATAAGAGAAGACGCGTTTATTCGTACTTCACATAAGACAAAGAACACACAGTAACGGCCGGAGGCCAACTATATACAGTTAGGGGGGGACGGCCCTATATTCCTATTGGCGGGTTTGAATCGCCCGCCAATGCTGCCATTGGTTCACTTCTGGCGAGCTCAGGAACCTAGTCCCTATTGTTCTCAGAGAGCGAAGCTTGGCTGTATTTCGCCAGCTCAGCCCTCTGATCCCAGGACACAACACCCCTCCCCCATGGTTCGTCCCCTATCAGGTGACGTAGTCTTTTAAGTATGTTGGTGGCCTCCTTTCTCTTAGCGAACGTCGGGGGCCGGTACCGGACTGGCGGGGCCCCTGTCGGTTGGTCCACCCGCACAAGGAGCTTGGGCCTCTGGAAGTAGCCGAGGCGGTGACGGTGGCGGCTGTAACGGTGGCGGCAGCGGAGGCGGCGGTTCAGTTGCTACCGGGGCCAACGGTGGCGGCAGCGGCGGCGGCGGTTCAGCGGCTACCGGGGCTCCCTCCGGATTCCGTGGACTCTCTGGCGCTGGCTCCGCTGTCGGTGCTTGCGGTCGATCGGATGATGGGGCGGGGGCGGCATTTCCCGGTAACTCGATCTCTCTATCGGGGTCTTGTCGCCTCCGGAGCTGGTCGATGTGTTTGCGGAGGACCCGGTCCCCATCGGTTAGGACCTCGTATGACACCGGCCCGGTGGGTTTTAGGATGCGCCCTGCCACCCACTGCGGCCCCGCTCCGTAGTTCCGGAAGTAGACAGGGTCTCCCGGTAGGAAGCTTCGGGGCGCCTCCCTGTTCTCGACCAGCTTTCTCTCGGGGGCTCGGTCCGGGTGGAGTCTGTCTAATAAAGTGGTAGGGCGGCGGCCCATTAATAGTTCTGCGGGGCAGTGGCCGGAGATGGGGTTTGGGGTGGTGCGGTATGTGAGAAGGAAGCGGGCCAGCCGGAACTCCCAGTCCCCCCCCGTTATGCGGCTCAGGGCCTCTTTGGCGGTGCGTACCGTCCTCTCCGCCTGTCCATTAGTTGCCGGGTGGAAAGGCGCGGATCGTATGTGCCTGATGAGGTTCCTTTCGAGGAACGCTTGAAACTCCGCAGATGTGAATGCTGCCCCGTTGTCCGACACGATTGTGTCGGGTAACCCATGCGTTGCAAATATCTTCCGCAGGGCCCTTATTGCCGCCTTGGTAGAGGTGGTAGACACTGGGCTTATTTCCACCCATTTTGAATAAGAGTCTACCGTTACCATGAACTGGAGCCCCTGGAACGGCCCCGCAAAGTCTATGTGCAGGCGTGACCACGGCTTGTGGGTAGACTCCCAGCTTTGGGTTGGCGCTCTCGGTGGATTGGGGCGGACCTCCTGACATCGTGTGCACCCTCTGACCCAGGATTCAATTTCTGCGTCCACCCCGGGCCACCACACGTAGCTCCTTGCCAGAGCTTTCATTCGTACGATGCCCGGGTGGGCCTCGTGCAGCGTTTCTAGCACCCCTTGTCTCATGGGCCCCGGAATGATCACCCTGTCTCCCCATAGTAAACACCCTTTCAATGCGGACAGCTCTTCCCGCCTGGCCTTGTATGCTGTGAACTCTGGCCCTGTCTGTTCCGCTGGCCACCCCCTCACCACCCAGTTTAGGACCCGGGAGAGAATGGGATCTCGGGACGTGCGGGCGGCCACATCTGCAGCCTGAAGGGGGGTTTGGCAGTTCCTCCATCAGCAAGACAGCGGGGGCTGGGGCCGGATCTTCCCCTGTCTGCGGCAGCGGTAGGCGGCTCAAGGCGTCGGCATGACCCAGCGCCTTGCCCGGCCGATGCTCCAGTCGGTATTGGTAACCCGCTAAAAATAAGGACCAGCGCAACACCCGGGCGACAAAACTTGCGGCGTTTGTTTGTCCGCCGCGAACAGTCCCAGGAGCGGCTTATGATCTGTTACGAGCGTGAAGGGCCGCCCGTACACAAAATTGTGGAATTTTTTACCCCCGCCACCAGTGCCAAGCCCTCCCTGTCGATTTGGGCGTAGTTCCGCTCCGCGGGGGACAGCGTGCGGGAGTAGTAAGCCACCGGGACCTCCCTCCCATCCGGTAGCTTGTGTGCCAAGACTGCCCCGACCCCATACGGTGATGCGTCGCACGCCAGGATGACCGGGAGCTTATCATCAAAGTGCGCGAGTACTGCGTTTGAAATCAAGAGGACTTTAACCCCCCGAAACGCCGCCTCCTCCCTCGCTCCCCATGCCCAAGGTGACGCCTTATCCAGCAGCCTGTGTAGGGGTTCGGCCACGGCGGCTTTGTGGGGGAGAAAGGAATGGTAAAAGTTCAGGAGGCCTAAGAACGCCTGGAGCTCGGCCTTGGACTTCGGGGCGGGGGCCTCCACGATGGCCTTCACTTTGTCCCTCGCCGGATGCAGGCCTGATGCGTCTACCCGGTATCCCAAGAACTCTACCTCCGGCACCCCGAGGAGGCACTTTTCTCGCTTCACTTTCAGCCCCGCGGCTTGGAAGCGTTCCAATACAGTTCGGAGGCGGGCAGCGAAGCTTTCCGGGGTGGTCGCGGCGATGAGGACGTCGTCGAAGAACGGCGTCACTCCAGGGATCCCTTTTAACAGATCGTCCATTAGATTTTGGAAGATCCCTGGGGCCACACTGACCCCGAACTGCAGCCGCTTCACCCGGAAGGCCCCCGGTGGGTCACTATGGTTTGCGCCTCGGCCGTGGCCTCATCTACCGGGAGTTGCTGGTACGCCTGCGCGAGATCCAGCTTTCCAAATATGCGCGCCCCTGCCAGTGTTGCTAGGACATGGCTGACCACTGGTACGGGGTATGCGTGCGCCTGAAGTGCCTGGTTAATAGTGCACTTATAATCCGCGCAGATGCGGATCTCCCCGTTTGGCTTGACGGGTGTCACTATCGGTGTCTCCCATCTAGCGTTCGGGACGGGCTCTAAGACTCCCTGGGCCACCAGCCGGTCTAATTCGGTCTCTATTTTAGGGCGGAGGGCCAGGGGCACGGTGCGGAAGCGCCGACGGATGGGCGCCACGGTGGGGTCTAAGTGGAGCGACACCGGGGGCCCTTTGTAACATCCCAGTTTCCCGTCAAAGACCTCCGGGAATTCCTTGCACACCGCCCCCCAGTCCCGCACCCCACATTTATTTACTCCCCCAATCGATATGCCTAGGGCCTCGAACCACGCCCGCCCCAGGAGACTCGCGAGATTTCCCTCCACCACCACCAAGTCCAAGTTCCCCTCAAAGTCTCGGTACTGCACTCGGAAAGTGCCGACTCCCCGGATGGGGACAGGGTTCTTTTGAAAGTCCACCAAGCTTAGTGGCGATGGACGTAGAGGGGGTCCCCCTAATGGGCAAAGTCTTTTTAAAGTGTCCAGGGAAATGATGGACGCCGCCGATCCCGAGTCCACTTCCATGCAACAGGGGGACCCCTCGATCCGCACGGTTACTTGGATCTTCGGGGCAGAGGAGAGGTTGGGGTTGGGGAGGCGAAGTACCTGTAGTGGTTGGTCGGTGAGGTGGTACAGCTCGGCGACCTCTTCCGTTGTCTCGTGTGCGGTGGACGATACGCGGTACTGGGGGACCGACGAATTCCGGGGGCCCTTGGACCGGCAGACCCGGGCGAGGTGTCCCTGCTTTCCGCACCCGTGACAGACAGCATCCCGGAACCTGCAGGATTTCCGTCCGTGGCCCTCCCCGCAGCTGGCACAGACGGCTCGGTTGCCGGAGTACTTGGCTTGCTCCCTGTTGGCCTGCTGGAACGGCGCCGGCCGGCGTTGTTGGGGTTTGAGGGCGAAGACCTCGTCCGTCTCTTCGTTTCCGGGGCTTGGGCTCCTTCCAACCACCTGCGCGGCCGCGACCGGCCGATCCCCTTCTGCGGCCTCGTGGGCAGTGGCGGCGTCGAGGGCCTCGTCCAAGGTGAGCTTCCGGTGTCCCACCAACTTGCGCCGCAGCTTGGAGTCCGCCAGGCCCCACACGAACTGTGTCAGCAGGTTGTCCTCCACCTTCGGAAACCCGCAGTCCACGGCTAGCGCCCTTAGCGCGGCTAGGAAGTTGGCGATGGATTCCCCTCGGGTCTGGACTCGCCTCTGGAAATCCATCCTCTTGGCCAGGAAGGTCGGCCGGGGGCTGAAGTAGCCATTTAGGACGTCCAGGATTTCCCCAAACGAGCTCTCCAAGGCCGTGCGGGGCACCAAGAGGCTCTTGGCGAGGCGGACGGTTTGGGTGCCGCAGGCGTTCAGGAGGATCGCTCGTTTCTGGTCGGGGTGGCGGATTTCGTTGAGCTCCAAGTAGCTGATGAGCTGGTCGACCCATGCGTCCCAGGTTTCTGGCTGCGACTGGTCGAAGTGCTCCAGTGTTACGTGGGAAGCGGCCATGGTTCTGTCAGGAACGGCGCGCGCCGGGGCGAGCGGTGCGGTGCTGCTCTCGGGGTCAGCGATGCGATGCTCAGCGAGCGGTGCGGTGCTGCTCTCGGGGTCAGCGATGCGTTGCTCGGCGGTGTCCGTTTCGTCGTTCATGGAGTCACAGAAGGCGTTAGTATCCCATCCTCGTCGCCACTGTAAAGTACTGGGTTTCAGGCCTCATGACTCGGATGACGACATAAGAGAAGACGCGTTTATTCGTACTTCACATAAGACAAAGAACACACAGTAACGGCCGGAGGCCAACTATATACAGTTAGGGGGGACGGCCCTATATTCCTATTGGCGGGTTTGAATCGCCCGCCAATGCTGCCATTGGTTCACTTCTGGCGAGCTCAGGAACCTAGTCCCTATTGTTCTCAGAGAGCGAAGCTTGGCTGTATTTCGCCAGCTCAGCCCTCTGATCCCAGGACACAACACTGGCCGTCGGCGGCCCTGCCTGGAGTAACGGGAGGGCGGGGGCCACGTCCGTTGCTGCAGCGTGTCTGCGGGGCGACACAGCTCTGGCCGCTGCGTCCCCCGGCGACCTGAGTCCCGGCTGGTGAGCCCCCCGCGACTCCAAGCCGTGGGGCACCAGCTGCGAGCCGGGACAAGTGGGTTTAAACCTCCTTCCCTTCCTTGGCCCTTGCCAAGGAAAGAGCAAGGGGGGGGTGCCAGAAGACGTCCTTGCCTAGTGTGCAAAAACACCTGGGGCCGGCCCTGCACATAACCAAATGGATGCAAATGTGCATCTCTATGATAATAATCCAGGCCCCATTGAACCAGCTGCTTGCATCTTTTGATGCACTTGCAAATGCTTCCTCCTCCTGGGTCCGTCAGCTGCCTCACATGACCAGCTTAGAATTATTGTGTTGGGGACCAGCTCAACTCAATCAAGACACTTCATAATATATTGCTGCTAAAGTGCATTCAAATTGAAGTACAGAACAATAAAGAAAGCTAAAAGCAGCTCTCCTCAAGTTTACAATTGCTATACTGAAGCGTGCTGGAGGGAAAACTACAGATTTTATTTATTTATTTATTTATTTATTTATTTATTTATTTATTTATTAGATTTCTACCCCGCCCTTCCAGCAAGGCCGGCTCAGGGCGGCTTACAACGGTATAAAAATACAATATAATTAAAACAGATCAAAACATGTTAAAACATATACAACCATTACATAATGCATATAAAGAATATTTTGTGTTGCGTTGCTGTTACCATCAAACGTATTCACCAGAATGTCTTTCATAGCCTTTACTGCATAATTTAGAAGCAGATGAATTATTCACTAAAATGATATACTGTTTAGTCTGATGTTATTTACTGTCAACATCAAACCATTAAACTCAACTGATGGTTTTAGGTCTCCAGCCCTTTTTCACACATAAACAAATACTTAGAAATCATCTCGTTGCTGTAACTAGGGTCAAAGTATATGTGAAACTGGGAATTCTGCGAAGGAGCTCCAGGCCGTAAGACCCTGATGGGGACTGTGATGGCAGCATATGGGGAAGGGTACCCCCACAAAGTTTTCTCAACCTGAAATGATCCTGCAGAGCAAATGGGCAAACATACTAGTCTTGATCAGGACCTGCATATGGACATTTGCCCTAAAGGTGCAACAACCAGCTCTTTCAGGCCACTTGTCAGGACATAAGATGGAAATAGCATCCCTCCCCCTTGCACAATGGTCCCAATTTGAACTGGTTCCCTATGTTACAGCTTTTTATATGGAAAAAAAATGCTTGGGAGCAGAATTGGGGAACTCTCAGCAGCACACCTGAGATGGCCCTTTGAAAAGGGATGTTCCCAAGATGAGGTTCCAACTTTTATTTTTCCAGCAGAGTTCCTCTGCTTTTATTGAACAATGTGTGGCACATAGAAATTCAACACTGGGAGCTTCCCAGTCATTGTTATCCTCAAGTTGAGGACAAACTTACCTGTTGCCCTTTTCCCTGTTCTGCAGCTTCTAAAAACATGAAGACCAGGCACAAGGCAGGAACCCCAAACAAGACCTCCTCAGTGAAAATATCTTTTGGGTACAAAAACCATGGTTTGTTTCAGGAAAAAAAGATATAATCTAATCAGATGTGGAATGTTTATTTTAATCTGGGCATGCTGGTATTTTATCATATTTTTACTATGTCTGTGTGAAGCAGACTTCTCGTTTATGAGATTTGTTTCCCAGAAACTTCATTACTGAGTCCACAGCCTCAATTAAAAATTGTGCCAGATTGCTCTTCAATTTCTACATAGTGCAGTCCTAAATACCTTTCTAAATCCACTGAATCCATGTGCTTAGAATGATGTGACTCTGTTTAGGAATGCACTGCAAGTCTACAGTATTAGTCCATGATACCAGGGTAGGTGTGCAGTATTGGTATAACAGG
Source organism: Gekko gecko (assembly GCA_029375565.1). Taxonomy (NCBI): domain Eukaryota; kingdom Metazoa; phylum Chordata; class Lepidosauria; order Squamata; family Gekkonidae; genus Gekko; species Gekko gecko. Next base: position 120,859,690 of record JAPDNY010000003.1, on the reverse strand, counting down.
CAACCAATCCCACTGTCATAATCCTTTCTTAAGCAGGTGGCTTTTGGTCCAGCAAGCTATATATTGCTGTGTCAGAATCTGACATTGTCTATAGTATGATTATAAGGCAGATGATAAGGCAGACTTGCTTGTCATCTGCTATAGTGAGAGACTTCCTGGAAGCCCATTGTATGCCAACCAATCTATGGTTAAAGATACATGGAATAAGTACATATCTAGTGTAACAAGTATGTATCTCCCAATCTTCTTTATGTGAACAAGCAAACATTTCTTTTTTTAAAAAGGTAACATTCTTTTGGAAATGAATTCTGACTAGAATGAATTATCTAGAAGAAAATCCCATTTGTGGCATTTGAATGGTCAGGAGTCAACTCTGTTTATTTATACACTCACATATAATCCAATAACTATGTCAAATTTTACATGTTCTTCAATTTTTATTGTTCATAATTTCCCATGAGTGTCAACTAATTCAGTCAAAATGCTTTCTCTCTGTACTGCTCTGATTCTGATATGGCAAATGTATCATATCCAATACATCTAATTCTCAGCGTGTTCTCGTCTGTGGATACTTAAATCTGGAGATCAGAGCCATGAACAGGCAAAAGATATAATTCCACATATTTAAGAAAAGCCCGAGGTTTGCTGAAAAATGGGGGGTTTAAAAAAACCCATTGGTAAAAGAAGCATTTACAGCTTTAGGAAATTAATACGCTCCGTGTCCATTGCTAAGCAATTGCTACAGTATTGCCACCCCCGGTTTCTTTCAGTAAAAGGCGGGGGGGGGGAGAGAGATGACAGGGCCCTTTCCAGAGCTGCTTTGGCCTCTGAGAGAGAATTCATTACAGCCAAGCCTGGCAGCAACCACTGGCAGACCAGGCTGCTTGCTGCTATTCTACAGCAGCCACCACACAAAGCCAGTGTGGTATAGTGGTTAGAAGTTCAGGCAGTTTGAAAACAGCAGTGGAGAGAGCATGGAGGGTTGAGAGTATGGCCCCTTTCACATTACCATTCTAAACTGGATGTTATCCCTTATTGGCCCAGTCTCAGGTAAAGTGATACAGGGACAGAAGTTTCATTCAGCTAATTTCATTTCGTTAATGAGTATCTTTGAAGTGATCTGGCCATTTCAAACAGCACCACTATTTTTGCTGCCCTTTTTTGCTACACAGCTTTTGCAGCACCAATCACTGATGCCCTGAACACCTGCTGCCCAATGGGCTGCTTCTCTCCTCCTGTATCCATGTAACAACATCTGCAATCTCAATGTATCTCAATGGTGCCAAGGCATTTCAATGGTGCTGCTGTCACACTGAAGTGCTATATTGGTCTAGTGTAGGGATGGGCACAAACCAGGAAAGTCTGGTTTAGTCCAGGGATTGCGAACCAGGTGGCCCCAAACCAAACACCTGAGCAAAGAAGTCACCTGAACTATACCAGTTCAGGTGGCATTGGGGCCCCGCCCCAGTATGCCCACATCATCCAGAAGTGATGCAAGCATGTCAAGCCATGAAACACTCATGTCACTTCCAGGTGGTATCAGGCCCCGCCCTGGCATGCCTGCAATACTTGGAAGTGACACAACCATGTTGTGACATGTTGCATCACTTCTGGATGACATGGGCATGCTAGGGGCAGGGCCCAATGTGACCTGGAAATGGCATGTGCACATCAGACCAAATATGTGAGCTGAACCAAGCTGAAAAGCTCAGTGAGTGTTTGAGAGAATGTGCTTCCCCCAAACCTCAACTCACGAACCCTGAACCAGGCAAAGTCTGGCCCGAACTTTGGCTCAGGTTCGGGTCTATGCCCATCCTTAGTCTAGCACTATACAACATTCAAGAAAAGTTCAAGGAAGATCGCACAGTGAAAAAGGTGGCAGGGTTATTGAAAGTGCTGCAGGCATTTTAAACAGTAACTACAGCAATCCAGAAGCGCAAATAAGAGATGAAAATGGAAGAAAGAAGTTTACCTCAAGAACGGCAATAATAATTGTAGTAAACATTGCAGGAGGTGACTGCTAGATGATATAGGTAAATATATGTAACCCCCATTTTATGTGTATGTGTTATGTCTGTTTTGGTTTGTTTTTGTTTATTGAAAAAATAAAAAGTATTCTTAAAAAAAAAAAAGAACAGCTCAAGCACACTTTGCTAACTGGATGCAAGTGGCTTTGTATGTAAAGGTAAATAAAATCCATTAGCAGCCGGTTGCTAAAATGGTTGTGTCCGAAATGACAGAAAAAATCCGTTAGCAACCAGCTAGCAAAACGGATTACAAAGGCAGTCTGAAAGGGGCCTTAGTCTGACTGAGTAAGGCCCAATCTGCATTTAGCATTTGCTCTGCTGTCTTACCAAACTCACACTGGAACAGAAATCCCCATCTACATTGCATGCCACTTTCACTTTGATTGAGTGTCGCATTTTATGGCAGTGTCCAGACTGCATGTTGCTTTCACTTCGTTTGATCTCTGCTTTTATAGTGGCTGTCTGCATAGATTTATGGCTGTTTTATGGCCATTCGGGGGTGACTCTGCAGTCAGCACAGTGTTGGCCCAGGATAGTTGAATGTGATTTTGAACTGCATCTTTTTCTGTTCCAGTGTGGGTTTGGTAAAAATGCTAAATGCAGATTGGCCCTAAAGCTGTGGTGAAGAGCAACTTAAAGCTGACTGAAATAGTCAATGTGTAACAAAAGATCTCAAATACTGGAACAGGGAGATAATTCAAAAGGTCAGTGTAAAAGAAACATTGTAATCTCTACCTGTCTTTCTTCAATGTTATTTTCCAACCATATATAAAAGTAAACTCCTTGTTTGTCTAACCCTGTGGGCTGGTTGTCTAAGGGAAAGAAGCTCCCCCCCACAAACACACGCACAAGCTAAAATCTCAGTCTATATATAGTTTTGGATATAACTAAATGGTTGCAGCACGTGAATGGGAAAGTGTTTTAGTCCCCAACTCCAATACCTCTGTGAAGTAGATGAGTGAGGGGAATTATTAATTAGCCTGGACTACCTTATCTGCTGATGTCTCTGTGAGTGAGAGAGGAGACCTGAGAGCTGAAACAATCATGGCTCTCTGTGTATTTTAAGGAGGCAAGAAGGGTAGCGACATATGATGTCCTGACCTACCTGCAACTCTGAACCTGCGAAAGAGAGGTTGTGGAGGGTGGTGGGCACTCTGTGTGAGTGAGAAAAGGGTTGTCACAATGGGCTAGTGCTTTTGACAAACTAGAAAGCCCCTTTTGCTCAGTCCTGAGAACTACCATGCTAATGCATGAGGACCAGTAAACTGGAGCTCAGTCCCAAGAAGACTGAGGTCGATGATAGAACTGCTTAAGGATCGAGAAGCCAGGAGGTGCACTCCCACTGATGAAGAACAGTTTTAGTTTAGAGGTCAAGACTACTCCATGACACAACTTCAGCCAATATACTCTGTGAGATGCAGGATCTGTCCATGGCGACCCATGCTCTCTGATCACATATTAAAGTATTGTAAGGTAAAGGTAAAGATTCCCTTGCCCGAAAGCCAGTCGAATCCGACTCTAGAGTTGCGGTGCTCATCTCTGTTTCAAAGCCAAAGAGCCAGCGCTGTCTGAAGACGTTTCCATGACTAAACACCAAGGTGCACAGAACGCTGTTACCTTCCCACCAAAGTGGTACCTATTTATCTACTTGCAATTTCTTGCTTTCGAACTGCTAAGTTGGCAGGAGCTGGAACTAGAGACAGGAGCTCACCCCGTCATGCAGCACTCTCGGGTCTTGAACTGCTGAACTACTGACCTTCCACAGCCTGCAGTTCAGTGTCTTAACCACTTGAGTCACCGCAGCTCCTAAAGTATTGTAATGCAGTTTAAATGAGGCTGCTTTGACAACTGCCCCGAAATTTTATTGGGTCCCAAATGTGGTGACCAGGCTATTTTGGGGGACTGGATACAGGTAAGGCATCATCCCTGTACTGAAAAATCTACAGTGGTTGCCCGTTTGTTTCCAGGCCGGTTCTTGCTAGGGTACTCAATGAGGCCAGGCTACTCGAAAGACTACCTCTTCTCATTCTATCTAGCTTGCCAGTTAAGAGCCTATCAAGCCCTACTGCTTGTGCTCTCTCCTACAGAGGTGAGATGGGCGGCAAGTAGAAATAGGATTTTTTTTTCCAGGAGTGATTTTAATGTTGATAATATTTATGCTTTGTTATTTTTATGATGTTATTGTTGTATTGCATCGCCTTATCAACCACCTCGAGCAGATCTCTGGAGATATTGTGCATGCATTTTCTAAATAAATGATTACACAGTTGGCAGCATAGGCAGCCACTGGATGTCTAGGTGAGTTAATCCCAATGAAATAAGGCATAGAGGGGTCTGCCTTGTAGGGATGGGCTCAGGTCTATTGGCTGTATATGAGAGAAGCAGACAGGACACTCTCAGCCCTGCTCCCCCAGCACATGCACACACACACACAAACACAAACATACACACACTGTCAAATGCATGTCTTTACGTATCATCTTGGATCCATAGTTAAATCCAAGTGCAACAAAGCATTTTTTTAAAATTTTACCTATTGCATATGAAAAGTTAATTACAAGTTCTGGCTATATTTTAGTGCCTGCTCCTCTAGAAAAGCATACAATGAATATGACCTGTCGTGTTACAGCATGAATGACGAACTGTGTAAGACCGGAAAATGACTCTCCCAGAGTTTTAACTAAATGCTGTTGTACTCCAACATTCTATGTCTCCTATGCCCTCTAGCTTCAAGAAGCTGCATTTCTTATTCCTTAGCCTAAACGATTCACTTTGCTGTATATATTTGTAGTTCTCAATCATTTTCTAATTAGATAAAGCATAATATACTTCCACTGCCACCCTGTATAAGAGCCAAATTTCAATATGCATTAGTTGATGCTGCACAATCTCAGGAGACTTTTACCACCTCACAAAGACATATGGGGAAAGGTTTCCTGGAAAATATCCCTGTAGAAAGCTTACCTACCAGGCAGAAGCTTTTGTCTATATGTAAACTCTCCATGTATATGGATGGAATGGTACCATGTCAGTGAATGGAGTTTTTCATTAGCTCTATAATCCTGTCATGTATAATATTGTTTTTATAGTTTTCAGTCCTTAAAAAGTTTGGTTTCAGTTTTTATCCTGAACAAAGCTGAAAAGGAGAATATTACAGACCTGAAAAAAGGCAGATCTAAATAATGTTCAATAATTCATTGGAAAGGGAAAGAATAAAGCTTTAGAGGTCCAAGTATGTAAAATCACGTACAATTAACAGAATCAATACCAGTGTCATTCTATTAAGGCATAATGTGTTATCTCTAAAGCTTACTATAATGTAAGGACCATACTATACATGACACTGGAAGTTTTGTGGGTGAAAAAAGCTAGTCACTGGGTCCAATTTAAATCGAGACTATCATGTAGGGAAGGGAGAGGCATTCGCTTAACCTGAAATGAACCCACACAGCTGCTAGCTGCACAATCAGGAACCTGTATAGGGACTTGTGTTTTTATCTCAGTTGAGTAAAATGCAACTCTGCGCGATCATTTCTCACTGGGAAATTGTGCAAGGGAAATGCTTGACACGTGGACACACACACACACTCCACTGCAATGCCAATCCAAATAGGGCCCCACGTTTCTTTTTTAAAGAAAAAAATTCATTCATGGCACTGCATCATGTCTGATATAGCCCAGGAATCACTAACTGCATTGCAGAGAACGTTGGCTCATGTTTTTACAGAAGTAGATAAAGCAAATGTTAGTAGTGTCGTAGGAAGAATTATTGAAGATGTCCTTTAATATTGGAAGGGGGGATGTTACAACTGGGAAACAGATTAGATATTGATTATATTTTCTTTTCTTTCGCTATGCTTCCACAAGTAGTATCCAGGGTGGGTCATGTGATGCATTACTAGAGAGAGAGAGAGAGACATAAGAACATAAGAGAAACCAATGTTGAATCAGGCCAATGGCCCATCTAGTCCAACACTCTGTCACACAATGGCCAAAAATACCAGGTGCCATCAGGAGGTCTACCTGTGGGGCCAGGACACTAGAAGCCCTCCCACTGCTGCCCCCTCCAGCACCAAGAATAGAGTGCATCACTGGCCCCAGACTGAGAGTTCCTATCTATACCTTGTGGCTAATAGCCACTGATGGACTTCTGCTCCATATACTTATCTAATTCCCTCTTGAAACTGTCCATGCTTGTAGCTGCCACCACCTCCTGTGGCAGTGAATTCCATGTGTTAATCACTTTTTGGGTGAAGAAATACTTCCTTTTATCTGTTCTAACCCGACTGCTCAACGATTTCATTGAGTGCCCATGAGTTCTTGTATTGTGAGAAACGGAGAAAAGTACTTCTTTCTCAACCTGCTCTATCCCATGCATAATCTTATAAACCTCGATCATGTCACCCCTCAGCCGTCATTTCTCCAAGCTAAAGAGCCCTAAGCGTTTTAACCTTTCTTCATAGGGAAAGTGTTCCAACCCCTTTATCATTCTAGTTGCCCTTATCTGCACTTTTTCCAATGCTACAATATCCTTTTTGAGGTGTGGCGACCAGAACTGTACACAGCACTCCAAATGAGGTTGCGCCAATGATTTATACAGGGGCATTATGATACTGGCTGATTTGTTTTCAATTCCCTTCCTAATAATCACCAGCATAGCATTGGCCTTCTTTATTGCAGTTACACACTGTCTAGACATTTTCATTGAGTTATCTACAACGACTCTAAGATCTCTCTCTTGATCAGTCTCTTCCAGTTTAGACCCCATCAATGTGTATTTATATTTAAGATTTTTGGCTCCAATGTGCATCACTTTGCACTTGGCCACATTGAACCCCATTTGCCACATTGACATCCACTCACCCATCCTTGACAGATCCCTTTGGAGTGCCTTGCAATCCTCCCTGGTTTTCACCACCCTGAACAACCTCGTGTCATCTGCAAATTTAGCCACTTCACTGCTTACTCCCAATTCCAAATTGTTAATAAACAAGATAAAAAGCATCAGACCGAGTACTGATCCCTGTGGTATCCCACTGCTTACCACCCTCCACTGAGAAAGTTTCCCATTTATACTCACTCTCTGTTTCCTATTTATAAGCCAGTTTTTGATCCACAAGAGGACTTGTGTTGGCATTTTCCAAACATGTTGGCACTTTCCCAACGTGTTAGCACTTTCTGGCTCCCCCACTGGCTGTACTGTGCACTCCATCAGCCACTAGCCCACCAAACGCCACTCAAGAGTACTTGTGTGCCATTGGCTGGGTGCTGGGTCCAATCCTCTCACCCACCCACTGCCAGCCTAGACAGTCTTCCCTGGCAGAATAAACTGCCCAAACGGCTGTCTCTCCTGACAAAGACACTTCTCCTGCAGCTGGCTGGCTACTGAGGTGGGCCACCAGCCATTCTCTTCTTCTGCTCCTGTGGGGCTAACTTTTCCTTCAGTGGCTATTGCTAGGCAACCAAGCTTGGTTCTGCCAGGAAAGGCAAAGGCCCTTTTCAGGCCTTCTTTGGCCTTTGTGAGGAACGCATTGGGGCCAGTCCTGTCTAGGGTCCCCAGCTCCAGGTTGGGAAATTCCTGGAGATTTTGTGGTGGAGTCTATGGAAGCCAGAGTTTGGGGAGGGGAGAGGCCTCAGCTGAACAGAATGCCATAGAGTCCACCCTCCAAAGCAGTTGTTTTCTCCAGAGGGAGAGAGAGATCTGTTCTCTGGGGTTCAGTTGTGATACCTGACGATCTTCAGGCCCCACCTGGAGGTTGGCTACCTTAGGTTTAGCAGTTAGTGCTTCAGAGCAGGGTCTGCCAGACCCCGGTTCTTGCTGTGGAAGCTGAGTGGTGATTTTGGACCAGTCACAGGCTTTCAGCCTAACCTAACTCACAGGGTTATTGTGCAGATCAAAAGTGGGAGAGAAGAATGATGTAAGCTGCTTTGGTCCCCACTGTGGACAAAGACTGTACATTTCCACCTGGGGAACCATTGTTGCCAATCTCCAGGGGCCAGCTGGAGATCACTCAGAATTACAACTGCTCTTCAGATGGCAGAGATCCATTCCCCTGGAGAAAATGGTAAGCTCTATGTCATTATACCCTTCTGAAGTCACCACAGCAAATTGGTGCTGAGTGCCCAAGGCCTCTTTCTAGAGCTCATTATATTTATTTCCACAAGGGGCCTTATTCCTAGTTAAAGTATAATTCCACAATGGCTGAATGGACGAAGTGTGACTTTTGAGGAGAAGTCATGTGATATATACACAAGCAATTATTTTGAGGGATGCATGAGTAAATGTATAAATCAGATCTGTAACATCATCATGGTGTTAGTTATCCTGTGATGTAATTATTTCCATGTGCATCTAGCATATTTGATATGTTCTAAATATGTATGCTATGCTCTGATGGAACAACACTTTTGTATTTTTTCATATGTGCACGTGCATGTGGGTGTGTGTGGGTGTGGGTGTGCACCTGGAAATCATGGAGATTTCTGGTGATTAACTGGGTGTGCACCTAGAAGTCATGGTGACCTTTGGTGACTGATCCCTACTGGGGGCCTGGAAGATATTCAGAGAGATGATTGAATAAAGCCTGCCCCCACCTCCCAAATGCTGGTATTCCAAGGAGATCTCCCATCCAAGTACTTGCCAGAGTCGACCCTGCCTAGCTTCTGAGATCTGAAAAGATCAGGCTTGCCCGGGCTATCCAGATCAGGGCTGGAATAGCACTTTTATTGTGTCTAAAATTATTCATTCTACATGCTTTCTAAACTTTTTTCCTATTCAGTCAATTACTAAATCTTCTTTGGATCTAGATTGGCTTTTAATTCTGTTTGCACTATCAAGAAGAAGCATACTATAATAATCCTACTGCATTTCCATGTTTTAAGTTAAAGTATTTGCATATATTTTGTAAAGGATCTGTATTTCATAACTTTGTGCAAGATAAGAACATTAGACCACTCTGTCAAATTCCTTTAAGAGTTCCAGATACTCCAAAACATTTTAAGATAGATAAGAGATAAACACCACTTTGACATTTGAAAGACAAGATAGCAATTAAATGTTATCTATGTTAACTAACAATTAAATGTTAGTTAAATCAATCTGCAAAGAGATAAATAATGCAATTTGTCTGTTCTGTCAGTTTGATTAAAAATACAGATAATCGTAGAATGCTAGCTGAACCTGGCCCAAAAGAATAACCATGAACAGCAGTATTAGAAGTGTCCTTGGTGCAAAATGATCAGTAGTTAATGGTTACACATAACTTATAATCAACAGATGCAATGACTGGGAAGGCACTGGGGAAGAAAAACAACTTCTTGACCCATGGTTCACAGAAATACTTAACAGAAACATGTAGAAGAAAAATAGCTATTTAGTGTAGATTGTTTGATTCAGCATTTCCATTCATTCTAATACCAATTGGCTTAGCAGATCTGGCAGCATGAAATATGCATAGATATTCCAAGTGTCCAGGAAACAAAGCTATCAATGTATATGTAAGGAGAGGAAATTTTTGTCTGGCTGTTATTAAAACTCACACAGGCCTACAAAGCATAGCTTTGTCAGGTAGGCTGAGGATAGGTGAAGGTCAGGTTAGAATGGATAAAAGGAAGTATTTCTTCACCCAAAGAGTGATTAACACATGGAATTCACTGCCACAGGAGGTGGTGGCAGCCACAAGCATGAACGGCTTCAAGGGGGGATTAGATAAACATATGGAACAGAGGTCCATCAGTGGCTATTAGCCACAAGGTATAGATAGGAAGTCTCAGTCTGGGGCAGGGGTGGGCAAACTGTGGCTCGGGAGCCACATGCGGCTCTTTCACACATATTGTGTGGCTCCCAGCAGGGCAGCTGGGGAAGTGAAGGGGAGGCATGCATCTGATCCCTCCCTCCCTCCCTCCCCGGTCCCTCCTATCTATTTGCTTTCTTTGTTTCTCTCTCTCTCTCTTTCTTTCCACCTCTTTCATTCTTTCTTTCCACCTCCCCCTCTTTCTCTCTCTCTTAGACAAATAAATATCATTGGACAAATAAATATCATTATCAACATCTGTTTTTACCCCTTTTCTTTTTATTTTTGGCAGCCTCATTTAATGGTAATTAAAAAGCAAATCTGCATATTTTCTAAATAAAAATGTGCACGTAATATTTGTTCATGTCTTGCGGCTCTCAACCATCTGAAATTTATTCTATGTGGCTCTTACATTGAGCAAGTTTGCCCACCCCTGGTCTGGGGCAAGTGATGCTCTGTATTCTTGGTGCTTGGGGGGGCAACAGTGGGAGGGCTTCTAGTGTCCTGGCCCCACTGGTGAACCTCCTGATGGCACCTGGTATTTTTGGCCACTGTGTGACAGAGTGTTGGACTGGATGCGCCATTGGCCTGATCCAGCATTGGCTTCTCTTATGTTCTTATGTTCTTATGTATAAGGAGCCCTAATCTAAGGGTGATGAAAAAAGGCAGGGCAGGCAATGGACTGAACAACTGGAACTCAAAGGAAGGCTTCTTAATCTGCAGAAATCTTGCCTAAAATATGTGAACCTTATATGGCTAAGGGATACGGAATGGTACAGTATAGCCCGATCTTGTCAGATCTTGGAAGCTAAGCAGGACCGGTACTTGGATGGGGAACCATCAAGGGAGACTGAAGGGGAAGGCAATGTGGCAAACTTGCCTTGAAAGCCCCTCTCTGGGGTCACCATAAGTCTGTTGTGACTTGACAGCACATAGACATAAGACTAAGTTATCTTTGTGGAAACATTCACTGTACACATGGAGAGAGGAACCAGATCCCTGCTCCTTTCTTTGCATGTCACACACATACATTGACCTAAATTTTCTAACCTGGGGGCTTACAAGCATAGGCCCCAATGTGCATAGGCATGAAACATACATTTTGTATGCTGCTGTTTTGAAACATATTAGTCATGTAGGTTGGATGGATCTGAAGTTTCTGTTCTGCTAGCACTGTATTCTTCGTCCAGCAAAAGGGACTTCCATTCAGTGGATTATGCCTCTTTCACTGGAGCAAGTTTACACATCTGTGAAAGACGCTTTGCATTGGAAGAGGGCGTCACCGATTGTGAAACTGAAACTTGGGTCTATGAAAATCTTCACCAGGTTAAAAAGAAACCTTTTCCAAAGTATTAATACTAATAGTTCAAGGTGAGCCATGGGATATCTGCCTTTCTGAAACCCAAACTGGTAGTATCTCCTCAACAAAATTGCCATGCTGTGAGTGAAATCCTGACCCCATTAAAAAAATGGTCACATTTCCATTGATTTCAGTGGGCTGCGATTTTCACCTCTTGACCACAGTAATTATCTATGCATGTCTAGGAAAGAACAAAGTATGCATAGCCTTACATTATCTGTTTTTCAAAATTACCCACTCCATGCAGACATTTCATCTGCTAATTATACATGGCAGTGTTGAGTATGACAACTAATACCAAATTTTACTGTGGTCTGCTGTTGACAAGTGACAGAAGTGACAGCTTTAGCCCTGCTCACTTCTTTCGCAAAAAGCTCAGGAAGCCTTCACAAAAATGAATTCAATTTCTTCAATAACAGATCAGCAAAAAAAAGAATTGTTGTACAAACTGGATGAAGGCGAATCCTGGAGTGTTTTGACTCAGTAGTGTCATACTGCATTCAGATGCCAGGTACCTGGCCAGGGCTGGCTCCAGGTATTTCTGTGCCCTAGGTGGGCGCAGAGCCCAATGTCCTGGTTGGGCCTGGAGACCCAGCCATGCTGCCCCCCCTCCTTTCCCCCCCCCAGGGAGGAGGGGGAGGGCAGGGAAGCTGTGCCCCAGCTGGGCGCTCTGCAGCAGCAGTGGCAGGGAGTCCCCGCTGGCCGCCTCCGCCTCACCCCCCAGGGAGGAGGGGGAGGGCAACTTGCGCCCTAGCCCGGCACTTTTTGGCGGCGGACACCCGGTTAGGGCAGCGGGGGGATGCTTTTTTGGGGGGAGCAGGGTGCCATTTGGCGCCCCTGAGGCCGGCACACCCTAGGCAAGCGCCTAGTTCGCCCAATGGGCGATCCGGCCATGTACCTGGCAACTGATATTCCATTGTCAGTAAAGACAAGACTTTTCCCCCACTATTGACTTCCATGAAGGCACTCGGAGGCCTGTGACATAATATGTCCTCTCCCCAGTCCCCATACTCCAGCCACTGCTCTTTAAAGGCTCTGCAGAGGCTATGAGGAAACAGTTTTCTCCAAAAGTATGTCATCCAGCATCCAAGGCCAAGCAGTTTTCAAATTTTCTGTTAGCATACCATTCCCATGTTGACTAGTCTTATTAGGAACCTTTTCGCTCCTGAGCCTCTGAATATTACAGACTGTTCTGGAGCATGTTCAAGGCTCACAATTAGCTCACATTGAACTTTGCCATCATCCCATATCAACTGAGAGTATATTTAGAACACATTGGTACTGTCCAGCAACTGGAGATGGAATCTGTTGTAATTATCTTTCAGGACAAGATGTTCATTATTGCTGATCACTGAGAAACCCCTGGAAAGTTCCCTAAAATGTCATTTGAAAACAATTTCCCTGGAAACACAGTCGCACAATGTGACACCTGAAAATATGGCATCCAGTACCAGGTCTGCCATTAGTAGAATGAGCAGGCTGACCAGCACTGACAAATCATTCTCAAATGGCTTTAAGGTAAAGTTTATTGGTAGACTGTATCCCATACAGATGGGTGGTAGAGATTTTCAACATAAAATGGCAGGAGGAAAAAGAATTAAGAAGTCTCTCATCCACGCCACCCCCACAAACCAGTTATTCAGCTTGCAGCTTATACTTTGCCCTCTCTTTGAAATGAACATAAGAACATAACATAAGAACATAAGAGAAGGCAATGTTGAATCAGGCCAATGGCCCATCTAGTCCAACACTCTGTCACACAGTGGCCAAAATATACCAGGTGCCATCAGGAGGTCCAGCAGTGGGGCCAGGACACTAGAAGCCCTCCCACTGCTGCCCCCTCCAGCACCAAGAATAGAGTGCATCACCTCTTACCTTACTGGCTCCCATTCCTTACTTAATGTTTACCATTCTTCTGCCATACTCAATTGATTTGTCTGCTTCTGATCCTTGGTTAACCTGACCTCCAACCTGACTTGGACTCTACTACTGTGTCTAAACTGCCATGCACCTCATCATCAAACAGTTTGCTCAGAGTCTTCATGTTCTTCTCCAGTTTGGTATCAGGACCTCATAGAAGGTAGTCTCCAGCAACTCCTCTGTTCAAGCTTTTCAGAATAGGGCACCACCCTGTAAACAGAGAACTGGCAGCTCTGTGGACAATTGGTACAGAAGCGTACTGAAGAGGCTGGCTCGCCAGACCATTTCACAGAGCGTGAAACTTCATTCTCTGGCCAAAGATTCCCGGTTTGATGGTGCCCCAGACAAATTCTCACCCAGCATAAATTAATGTTTGTACTCTAGCCCCAGGCATATCCTATGGATAAAGAAAAGTTAGTAGGGAAAGATTAGCCTGGGCGTACATCCTTGCTACTGCAGGAGCACCCAATGCTTGCTAGTTGGGATTTGTTCCAGACTGCATTCACCAAGCTATTTGACAATCCCTAAGAAGTCTACTGTGCTCAGAGCATCCTCCAGAAGGTCCACCAGACCCTCAGGTCAGCTCTGACTTGCCCCCCCCCGCTCCTTGGCATTTAAATAGACAGTATCCTAACGTGATGAACACATCATCTCACATTAGTCAACCACTCCCCCTGCTATCCCCGTCAGCAGACAGTGGAGTGCTTCTTCTGCAGCAGTAGATATGGGAAGCAGGAAAGCTGCAGGCACACAACACACAGCTGGAGAGGTAAGAGAGAGGGGGGAAAGCTAGTATGCAATCTGACATATGGTACATGCTTCCAGCATTCGGCTCTGGATACCTCTTGAAACTCCTGTACCAGTTCTGGCTTGGCCTACGTGAGTAACAAAAAGAAGAACTAAATCATAGAATGCTCCCAGGTGACTTCAATGGATACAGATTGATGTCTGGCTGTGTGAATATCATTCACAGAGAATGGAGGAACAGGCAGTGCTTCATATACAGCTGCACACCAAAGTCTGGCCAAGGAATGAGAAACTAGCGTACTGGGGTGGAACCACAGCACAGCAGAACAATGGAGTCTATGCTTTCACTCTCTCTATGACATCCAAGCCAATGTCCCTAGTTGCAGATCCCCATGTTGTGCAGGAATTGCTGGTCTGATGGATTTTGATTTATTCAGGAACAGGATGCCTGTGACGTTGCGCTTAGGACACTATTATCCTGACGAACTGGAAAGTTCCAAGATCTTCTTCCATCCCCCTGTTTCTCATTTCAGCATGTCAAAAGCAGCTATGGGATAGCAGATAACAAGCTGTCGGAGACCTGATATCATTATCTTGAAGGGGCAAAACACTTGCTATTGGAAGCATCTGGAGTACCTGCAAGAAGTCAAAACACTAACCTCATGACAGCTTTGCTGTCTTCTACAGATCTGATTACGAGATATTCTGTCACCCAAGACAGATGACTTATCCCACATGGGGAAATTCTCTCTCTTCTCTCATATATGAATCCACACAATTTTGGGGGTGAGACCTTGTTCCCAGACTTCCTTGCATCCATTTAGTAGACCTTTCCTGGGGATCAGTTGTCATCTCTGATCCATTCACATTCAGGACTTCTCATGTACTACAGTGCTGTTATTCCTGGATTGATGGGTGCCTTTATGTAAATAAATACTTGTACGTTCCATCAAATATGATATTTCTGGGATTCCTCCATACCTGTCAGCTGTAGCACAATATGCATCATAGTATGTTCCTAGGGATGATATCACTGCCTTTATATTGACAGAGTGAGGAGGATCAGTCTTGCAACTCCCCTGCCTGATAATATTGGATGTTTCCAATATGGCAGTTCAGTCTTTCAAGGCACACTTCAGCCTTCTCATGGGACACTAGTGTGTCCAAGCCACCTTGTGGAATCACTGGAATAATGAAACTCTATGAGGCCCTGACCTGGATAGTCCAGGCTAGCCTGATCCTGTCAGATCTCAGAAGCTAAGCAGGGTTGACAATGGTCAGTATTTGGATGGGAAACCACATATGAATATCAGGGATAGAGGCAGGCAAAGGCAGAGGTAGGCAATGGCAAACCACCTCCAAATGTTTCTTGCCCTGAAAGTCCCATGGGGGTCACCTTAAGTCAGCTATGACTTGATGGCAAAAAAGAGGGTTATCCTAATTTTCATAGGATTCAATTTAGCTAGCAGCGAATGGAAGAAATGGGCAGGTTGCCTTTACCAGTCTTATAACATTGCTTGCTTGCTTAAGCTTTCTGGGCTATTTAGAAAAGTACTCACTGAACCTGGAAGCAGGGCTGGTACTACCATTAGGCCAACTAGACAGACACCTAGGGTGCAGACCTCAGAGAGGAGGACAACTGACAATCAGCATTAGGGTGTGAATTCTGTCACACGTCTATCAGGTGTACATTTTCTAGTCAAAAAGGAGGACCTTGAGGTAACCAGTAGGAATCCTGCCATAAATTTTCCAAGGGTAAATTCTCTATGCAATTGACTAGAACAGAACTCACAGTTAGCAGAATTGGGGGGAGTGAAATCATGGTGCAGTAAAGCAGAGAACGAGATTAAGGAATGAAGGGATAATAAAGGTGTAGCAGGCTCAGAAGAAAGTAAAGAAAAAGAGAGAACAGGACTGTGTTTCACAATAGTCCTGTAGAACTCTTATTGCTGAGGAAATTATTTTTGACAGGAAACACATAACAAGGAATTTAGGTGCAGCGGTAAGTGAGCACAAATGTTATTTGGCTAATCTATGCTAACCTACAGGAATCTTATTCACAGAGGGGAGGGTTGTGGTGTTTTGTGTTTGCTCTGAAGATTGAAAGTTGCTGGGAGAGGATCCCACCTGTGGGCAACTCAGGGATCATGCCACTGTTGCTTGAGCTTATGTTTGTTCACTTAGAAAAGAATCCTGGGTCTATGTGGCAGCAAAGTTGGCATCTGGGTTTACTACAAGCTCTGGTACCAGTGTCCAGGTTCAAATTAGATGTTGTATTATTGTGGGTGAGGAGTTGTTTGAGATTGGGGGGCTGTCTGTGTGCTAGAAGAGGTTTGCCCCCCAGTAGTTGTGAAAGAAAGCTGTCATTATCTAGTAAAGGCTGTAAGTTGCTATGATGTGTTTAACTGTTTTGAGCTGAGAGCTGTATATGATCACTAGTGGTGTTCTGGTATTGTCTCTTTTGGGCCTGTCTTGGAAGAAGGCTCCCACAGTTGCTTGGGAGGTCATTTTTATAACGCTTATAGAAAACAGGACTGTAGTCTATGCCACAGCATACACTATATATTATTGATTTGTTGAGTGTTCTATCGTGCTCTTAGAGCGTTGTTTTTATTTTTTGTAATCCTGTTTTCTGCATTGCTTGACATAGCATGTTTGATACTCTTTTTTTGCACTTTTGTAAGCCTAGTTCTATTACATTGTTTATTACATCTCATATGCTATTTGATTACAATATTCTGTAACATGTAGTCCATCTTGAGTCTCAAGTAGAAAACTGGTAAATAACTAAGGCTGAGGACAGACTGGCAATTAGCTCCGGGAGCCAGTCGTGGCAAAAAAGCCCATTTCCCGTTCACACAGCCCAGGCTGCCAGAGCATACCAGGTGGAGCCGTGTGGGAGCATTCAGACTGCTGCGCCGGAGGCGTGCTGTATGTGGTGTTTTTCACATACGTCACCTATGTGCGTATGGGCGCATGGGTGTGTACACGCATCCCCGCACCCAATGGTGCACGAGATAGATACAGGTTTCTCCCAGTATTTCGGCTGCGTGTTCAGACATCCCGGAAGCAGAGAAATGCGTGACAAACACGCGCTTTAGGAATTTGCTACTGGTTTCTTCAGGTATCTTTTTAATGTGGCAGTGAAGCGGAACAGCGCCGGTTGGCTATGGGTGGGGGACGCCAGGCAGATGTGCCTGTATGAATGCCCTGTTTACTGTGGGTTTGAAGCGTCACTGAAACAGATCCATACCGGGGCAAATTGCCAGTCTGAACTCAGCCTAATAAAGTATAAATACATAAATAATAAAGTAAGTGAATAAATAATGATGGGCTGACCACCATTGTACTCATTTGTCCCTCCAATAAAAAAAAAATCTGCCTCTGTGCTGTGTCTGGAAAGGAATGGGCAGAAAGACAGCTTCATGGCTGCAAGAAAGGGGAGGAAAGTAGGGAAGTTCTGCTGTAGCAATGCACAGAACATAATTTCTGCAGAGGAGCAAGGGCAGGGGGAAAATACCTCTACACTAGAAACCTTGCAACTGCTCCCACATCTTTCCCTAAAGCTACATTAATGCCCTACTTACAAGTCAGCAATGCCCTGGGACTCAGCAACTATGGCTGGCAGGAGATGATCTCAGCCCCAGGTGGCTGAGAGATGGCAAGCTACATTAATGAACATGCTGAGGCATCAGCACTTGACCTGAAGGAATTTGTGACAAAATTTGCAAAGGAAAAGGCATGCAAAATGAGATTTAGATATTCCCAAAATGGAAACATTCAAGAGACTTAAATTTTAACATCACAGTTCACAGGATTATTCAAAATGACTTGTGATTTGTTTGCTAAAACTGTTTTCTGTTTGAGAAAGAAAATCAAAGATTGCTGTATTACTTATTCTTGCAATTTAAAAAAATAGCAATTTCAAGTTTTGTGCTTTTCATTTTTCCTATAATTCATCTATTTTTGAAAGCTGGTTAGTGTGGGGGGACACAAGTAGCTGGCCTTGCCTCGGGTTCAAAAAAGCCTGACACCGGCCCTACCTGGATGGTACTTCTGGACAGAGGCAGATACAGTCTGACACTTGAAAGATCTCCCCTAATTACAAAGGGCAACTGGTCTTCTAAAGATGAATTATAACCTACATTCCAGGTAGGTTGCACCAACAAAATAACCATCTTTGAAGAGAAAAAATGGGAATGACTGGGGGTGGGGGGGGAGAGAAGAAGACATGAGTTCAGTAAACATAAAAATAATATGATAAAGGAATTAAAACTGTTGAAGTCTGGAACAATAACCATTCTACGTATACTATCTATCCCTGATGCCTCAGTTTGCTTGTTTTCTTCTTCCCTCCCACACAGTTTCCTTTACTTTTGTATCTTTTGTTTTATAAACTATTGTTAAAACTGTAAACAGCCTTGAATGCAGGAATGGGAGGGGTATTTCTCCATTTCTAGCTCAAAATGTTGAGAATCAATGCATCAACCAAATAATAACTATCAATTTATTGTGCCATAAAACAATAGAGTCGGATCCAGTCAGCTTTTTCACTTAATCATGTCACTACAGCCTTTGTTACTACAGCCTCCATTTCACATGGCTTTGGTCCTTGCTGGGCTCATGATTCCCAGGATAGTTTTCTGCATGGTCATAAAAAAGATCCCTTATCTGGTTTTCAACAGCAGAAAACCTGGCTGGATCCAACCCGTAGTCTGGAAAGGCACTTGGTGATACTATAATACTTGCAAGCACTATGACACCAAACAAGTACAGAGATAGTGGGTTCAGTAGAAACTAAATGCAACAATCCTAAACCAAATTCCGCTGCAGCTTCAGCACAGTGTAAAATGGTTAGGTGGGACACTGAGCTCCATCCACTGACTGGAGAAATCTTGCTTCCCAGCTTCTTTCTAAGGAAAAAAAAACCCTTGGTATACCAGCTATTTTGTGTTAATATGTAGGTAGCATACAAAAAGATGCTGTATACTGAAGCCACTTAGGTGGAATAGTTTAGTCCAAGGGCAATGCCCAATGCTAAGTGATCTGATAATGGAGCAGGCAATTCAGGCAGTTATCTTTTCACCAAGGACAGAACATCTTTACTATCTAACAATCTGCAGAGGGAGCTCACCTCAAGATTAGATTGCATCAACTCTAGACTAGTGATCTGAATGAACATCTAGCGTGCACTACAAAAGGCAATTTTTTATCTATTTTTGCACTTTGTTTTAACAGGGTCCTTAAGACTTTTTCCAGTTTGTCAAGCTTTGCTTCCAGCTCTCAGGCAAGGAAGTCTGGATCCTATAAAAATACTTAGGATGAGACCCTGTTTAAATGCATATCCAAGGGACAAATGCCACATGAAGAGTGCGTCCTACAAACTGAAAGGAGTTTTCTACTGCATCTTAGTTTTTTGTACTTTTATCTCATCAGGTTAATTTCTTATGCTCTACATCCCTAAGTACATTTGTCACAGACTATGTTTAGCTCAATATGATTAACTCCATCTAAGTTTGTTTAGGACTGCAATCTTAATGCAAAACAGATAAAGATGCTGTTTCCCTGTGATGCTTGATAAGCATGCATTTTCTCCATCCCCATATTACACCCTTGCTGTCAATGCCAAATGGAAACTTGGGCTTGGATCCACAGTAAAGTTTCCATGAGCATTTCTGCCTGCGGAGCATGATTTTCCAGCCTCATCCCTTGCAAGGAAGTGCTACATACCCTTTGAGAGAACACCCCCCCCCCCCCATAGGATTTTCAGGAGCAATTCAGGTTGCTGCAGGAAGGGGGGAAATCATGCTTATCAAGTGGAAGTCTGTGCGTCCATGAAAATGTTAGTCTGGATCCAACCCATGGGTTTCTCCAGGTCAATATTATTGTGAAGATTGTCATGATTGTGATTTCACTGACCTACCAGCACCCATGAAACAAAAAGCTGTTGTTACATACATAATTTTCTATAAAATAATGATAATTTCTTGGTTCTAAGCTTCTAAAATATTGTTACCAATTAATATTCTACAGCATCAATAATTAGGTAAATCACCAAAGTGCCCTGTTGAAATTGATCAAAGCTGTCTTGATTCTGGATCCAACAGTGGTTCCTTTCCAGCTACTTCACAAAACTACATAAAAACTAACAATAAAAATGTTTAAATGAAAGATCAGTTTCTCAATCCATGTGTATCTAAAATACTTTTTTAATCTTGCATAAATTCACAAATGATACAATATTTAAGTATCTTTTAAACATACTATACAATTGTCAGTTAAATGTTTTACATCAAGGCACAGCACACCATATCTTACAGATATGCCTTGATAGGCAGCAATTTAGTGTAATCCCCGAGATTTGGCAATATTGCCAAGATAAATAGCATGGGTCATATTTCACAGATATGCTAGAAGATAAATAAATAAATAGATGCTGTCACATTTTATTTGAAATAGAACTGCATATAAAAAGAATATACAATAATTTAATTTGAATAATTATCTTGGTGTATATATATATATATATATTATATAACAGAAATGCTTTTGTTTTAAAATTAAATTAAACAATTCTTCAATATTAGAAGGATGCAAAAACGAATCTTCTATTCAGCCAACTTGATTTATGGAAGAAAGTTGCTTTCAAGAGAAATTAAAAGGAGTTCACTGCTCAGTTTCATGGCAACCTGAAAGAAACCAAATCAGAGGTTTCAGTATTTGTCACCGGAAACTCTTCATTACTTGGTTATTAAATATAAATATTGACAGACAGGCAGAGAAGTTCTAGTGGGAGATGAGAATAACTGGGATTGCTATGTACAAAAAGTAGGAAAGAATATAGGGGCTAAAACGTGACTCTAGATGAACCCTGAGCAGAGTTATAGACTTCTAATCCTACTGAATTCAATGGATTGAGAAGGGTGTCACTCTGTTTAGGATTACACTGCTAGTGTTTATCTTCAGATAATGAACATTGACTTTATGATGTATAAATCTGTTTTTAAACGTCTTTATTTATACCACTGTAAATGGGAGGTTGCAATCCTAAAGAGAGTTACTCCCATCTAAATCCATCTATTTCCATGGACTTAGACTGGAGTAACTCTGCATGGGATTGTACTGTAAGATCTGTTTAAGCATGATTCTCCGTTTAGCACTATCATGAATAATATTGTTTCCAAATACATTCTTCTTTCTAGCAATCCAGAGTGGCAGGAAATTAGAAAGTCAGGCAACTTATTATAGATGTAGCAAGATAATTTGCTTTTCTTGTGCTCAAGCATATTGTCTTGCTGATAAGATCGAACTGAACAGAAGTGAATTAAATGATTTTAGCAAGGACGATGTGGGGGAGGCTGAGAATTATCTGGTTGGGGTTTGGAGCTCCTTCCTACCTCTTTCCTATCCCTGCTACAGCCTCACCAAGTACCATCTCTTCAACAGCCACCATTTACTACCTCCTTTCCTACAGAAGAGTATTCAAGATTATATCATTTGCCTAAAAAGTTTCCTCTCGGGTAGCATAATATTTAAAAAAAAAAAATAGAAGCACCCTACAGGGATCAAAATTTCTTTGCATCAGCACCATCATGTATATTATTTTTGCCCAATTTAGTAAAGAGAAGTCAGCACGATGTGAGACAGGGAGAGAGTAGAGAAATACGCAAAAGTGAAGGGGGACTTTATCTTCCTCCTGCCAAACTAATGTTGGGTTGCAGTGGTAGGGCAAAAGGACAGTTGGAGTCCAGCCTTCACGTACAAACACCATTAAAAAAAACACCACCCTGCCCAACCCATGAAATTTCACACGCCACTTACTAGTCATGAAATGGCAGTAGAGATTAAGATGCGAACCAGTCGTGTTTATTACAAAAATACCGTGATTAGAATGAAAAAGAAACTGCCCGCGTTACTTGTGAAGATGTACAAATGCCATATCGATTAGTCGACAAGTAAAGTTTCATTCTGTAACATTCAGTAGTTTCCCAATTTATAAAGTTCAGTTCTCAATTTGTAGACTATTAAGCCTGCACATCAAGACATAAAGATATTGAATTCTGCCATGCATACGCCAGAAAATATTAAAGGTCAAACATGGCCACAACTGCACTGCCTTCCAATTGCTTTATCAGATAATAGCCATCCAATCTGCATGAAAAAGTACAGTTTATTGATTGAAAGGAAAGTGAAACCCTGAAGCCCCTGAGTACATTGGAGGCTTGGTTTCTTGCTTAAATAAGATACAGATTTCATACTACATAAATCATTTGTATAGATTGAGATGTATATAAATCAGCAGCAGTGACGCTGCCAACTGAGGCCTATGAGGTGTTTACCATATTCCAGGGGTCATTCAGCAGATTACATCTGAACATTTCTTCTTCGCCTGCCAAAAGCTTTTGCTCCTACGTTGGTAGGTACAAAGTTGCTCTTGCCCACTCCTCCTGACCGACTGAGGAAGTCTGCCAAGCGATGGGTCACACAGGTTGCCGTGTTACACGCCCTCTTCTGTGCTGTTATACTGCTTTTCCAAATAAACAGTTAGAAGTTATAGTCTCAAGTACCAACTTTCGTTTCCAAAAACATCTTATTTATATATTATTATTGTATACAGACACTAATACATCTAAAGGATTTCTGTGTTCACGTCTCTTAGTTTCAAAATCATAGTGGACTCCCACTGCTTCAATAGCTATGACATTTGCTTTATGCTTTCTTGCAAGTGTCTAATAAACCACTAAAAAAGCAGTTCTGTCCAAAATATGTTGAGGTCTCATTCTTCTATTTTTTTTTTACAACAATGAACGGTCTGTGAGCCTTATTAGTCTCAGTGATAACAGTAGTTTAGAACTGGAAAAGGAATTCTGGCTTCAGTCTGATTCAGTTATACTTATTCAGAAGTAAATCACTTGGATACTTCAGGTAAACATGGGTAAGATTGCAACCTTTAATCTAACTCGATCCTTGAGCTCAGGCTTTGATTTGATCTACCCACAATTAAGGCCTGTAACTTGTCATTGATTGAAAACTCTTTAACTTCTAGGTTTAATGATGCAAACAATATGAGTAAGAAAAAGAGTTCGGTGCCAGATTTCAGTGCCAGATCCTTTTAACTGGAGATGCTAGGGACTGGAATGTCCATCAAGTTCTAAAAAATATGTATATGCAGGGCTCTTTTTGTAGCAGGACCTCCTTTGCATATTAGGTGACACACCCCTAATGTAGCCAATCCTCCAAGAACTGACAGTAGCCCCTGTAAGAAGAGCTCTGTAAGCTCTTGGAGGATTGGCTCCATTAGGGGGGGTGTCGCCTAATATGCAAAGGAGTTCCTGTTACAAAAAGAGCCCTGTAAGTATATGTAAACGCTCCCATACTAAGTTTCTCCTATATACCACACACATTCAAGCAATAAAATGCAAACTAAATAGGAATAAAATATTAAAGTTCTTACCTGGATAAATTCCAGCACAATAACACATTTGTCACTAGGTGTTCTAATACTGGCAAATTTGGTTTTGTGTTTTATGATGTGTAGTGACTGAATAGATGTGAAAAGGCATTAAAATCAGTGAGCACAGGTGGCTTGCCTTCACAGGCATACTGCACTGAGCAGGTTTTTACTGTTTCACAAAAATTATTGAGGCAAACTGTGACATTATGTTACTGAACTCCTGTGCTGAGAAATTCTTAAAGCTATGCCTAGAAGCCCCTATAATGAAGATACAAGTGATTAATTGAGAAATGATTCATAACTAGAAAATAGACCTGATCCTTATAGAAAAATAGGTTTATTGAACAGCTGCATGGGCAGGCATGAAATAAATATTTATTTTTTTTACAATGAGTAGCCAGAAATCAGGTCATTAGTTGTAAAATAAACATCTCAGAAAATCAGTTGAAATCTCGAGGCAAAATGCTACTTATTCTAATTCATTGGATTTGGTGTAGGTTTCTCCCCTAACCCCGCCCCCAGCCCCCACATGGCATATGTGTGTGTGTGTGTGTCCTGTTCCTCAGCTTCCTAACTTGACGTCCCGCTCCAGCATTCCCTCTCCAGAACAGACTCAAAAGAACATAGCAAAGTTAGCTATCAAGGTTAGCTCCACATGCATCAAGTTTTGAAAAGAAGGAGAAAAGAAAAGGGAGAGGAGAGGACATCAGCACATCTAGTTGCTTCCGAGGGCTTCCTCATAGTTTGCATAGCGTTCACTCTCCAGGTCATTCAGCGCATTCCTTTTCTTGCCAGGAGTTCCAGCCCCGACGTCAGTGCGAGGGTAAGTTTGCAACTTGTGCAATTCTTGAGACAGTTTGCCCAAAACACAAGTACTCAGGTTGGCACAGCGTTTGGAAAGAGGTCTATCCAAGCTGCAAAGGGGGAAAAACATGCCAAACCAGTAACAGAAAACCATGCACGGTCATGCCTTATCCCAGCCCTCCAGCCTTCACGGAACCACAACCAGATACAACATTTTATCGGTAGGCAAAGAGAACGATCCCTCTGCGGTTCCCGCGCGTTACCATGCAATAGGTCAACCAGAAGGGAAACGGGGAGAAGGACGTGAGTTGCCTCCAGTCGTTCAAGCAGGCGTGTTAGTTGTTGGGGGTTTTTTGGAAGGGCGAGGGGCGGGAAGGATGTGGTTGGATGCTGGTCATTAGCAATCCCTGCGGGAGGGGGGGGGCAGTTCATATCCTCTGGCATGCTGTGGGTCTCATTCATCGTCATGCTTTGCGAAGGGGAGTTCACTGCGCGAGCGCAAGTGCAATTGCAAGCCTCGGCCTCGAGAGGGAAGGGGGCGCTGCGTGCACGGGAAGGCCGCCCCGGGCGCCTCCATCACGCCTCCCCGGCGGCATGCACCTCTGTCGCGACGGGGAGAAACGGGGTGGTGGCTCCCCTCTCCGTTTCTACCGGTGGGTGGAGGGAAGGAAGTCAAAACGTACCTCTTGCCGTCCCACTTTCCTACAACCCCCTCTCTCTCTCTCTCTCTTTCCACTTCACAGCCTCGTTTGTTTTAAGACAAAGTAACTGGTGTGTAAAGTTACTAACGAAAAGAAATCAAGGAATGAAGAAAAAAAAAAAATCCGGACCAGCAGACCCTCTGAGCGGCCCCAAGGGCCCCGTCGTCGTCGTCGTCATCATCATCATCATCTTCATCCTCACGAGGGCCACCAGACCAAGAGCCGGGAAGGTCATCCCGGGGAGTGCGAGCCAGAGCTCGGTCTAGCGCGCCACGCCTCCGGGCTGCTCTGCCGGGGAATCCACCGTCGTCCGCCCGCCGAACAGACCCCCGCGCCCCCCCCCGATCATGCCCCCCCCCCGAGAGCCGGCCGGCCGGCCGCCCCTCACCTGTTGCCTTCGCTCGCCTGCTCCAGCTCTTCCGCCGTCATCTGGACGTACTCCTTCACCAGCGCGTTCAAGAGCCGGCGAGCCTCGTACTCGCCCAGCGTCCCTCGGTCCGTCACGGACTCTAAGCCGGGTCTAGGTGGGGACAGCGCGGAGGGGAAACGTCACCGCTGGAAGGGGGGGAGGAGGCGCGTCGCCGGCCCCTCCGCCGGCCGGCTTAACGTCGCGCACGTGTGACTGCTTGTCCTGACAGTCCTTCTCCCACACCCACCCACCCAGGCCTGTGTAGCCAGAATTTTTTACTGGGGGGCGGCTTTAAATAAGTCAGGGGGCACCCCGCACACAACCTTGCACACCCCTCAAGGGAGCACCTGGGCTGGATAGAAAGTCCCCCTGGCCTTGGCAGTAAATCAGGGGGCCAGGCCCCCAGGTGCCCCACTGTAGCTACAGGCCTGCACCCACCCAGGTATGATTTCCTACGGAGTAACGACTGTCCCCGTTTCTGCATTTCATTGCATTAATGCGCATCAGAGCCTCCGGATTCTTGCCCGCCGCTGGACGGTCGGGGAAGGGGAGCGGAGGGCAGGAACTCTACCGCGGGCCCCCCACACACACACCCATTGCATCTTTTAACGACCCGTCTCTGCCTAGGGCAGAAAGAGCTGAGCGGTGTTGACAAGTCCGCAGGTCCCATTCTCTTGCTTCGACCTTTGCACATCTCCCTCCGGGAGAGCAGCAGGCACTGACGCGGCGGGCCCCCTTCTAAACCCAAGACGGAGCCCTGGCTCCCGACCAAAGGACCGGGCCGCTCCGTCGTGTATCACTTTTATCTCGTTTTTTTTTCCACGCGTCTCGACATTGCTGCGGAGTCGTGTCCAAAGAGTATCCCACCGCGTCTCTTACCTGAGTGGGACTGCCTGGTAGTTCTCCATCTGGCAAGCCACCAAGGCGTAGACCGCGAGGAAAGAGGAGAGCTTCAGCAGGACCATGGTGTTCGCTCTGCAAGAAAGGCTCGCGTTAAAGGGTGGCCATTTTCCCACGCCTGTCGTCCGCGACTCGACTTGAGCCGCAACTCCGACCCCCGCGGAACGGAAGAAGCCTTTCTGGACCCCGTGAGGCTTACTTTGGAGTCAATAGCAGGCTGCGAAGGCTGTTATTTTTCCCTGGACACAAAAATGGCACGAGGTTTCCGGATTGTACATCAAACCGTCCCTTCCCGTTAGACAGTGTGGTCTTGTGACCGCAATAGTCACACCACCAGTCTGTATATTTGGAGGTGCCCCGGAGTTAATGTATGGCTGCGAGACTGGAGACGTGCAAATGAACTTAATCAACAGATGGGGGGGTGAGTGATCCAATTCCTCTGGGAACACAGAGATCACTTCGAGAACCACAGATCTCAGAGAAAACGGTTAAAGGCGACAGGAGATATGTGGCTTCTAAACGTAAAAGCCGGATGCATAGGAAAAACTGTAGATTTCGTTTTAAATTGAGAAGAAGGCTGTCGTGGGAGGGAAACCATCATCCTTCAGGACGTTATGCTGAAGTAAATGGTCATTAATTATGCGCACTTCAAACCTTATCAAGCAAACCTGTGGCACCAGGTGGGAATAATTTTTATTTCTATAAAATACCAGTGCTTTGATTGTCGCCGTGCATATAAAATAATAATCCTAGCCCCTCACACCAGGAGAGTTAAAGGTTTTCTCAGACTAAGTACTTATAACCTACTTTAAAAAAAACATTACTTTACATTACTTTTTTTAAGTGCCCTGTGGCATCCCAAAGGCACCTAATATATCGAACTATGAGCTTGCTTACTGTCTCAAGATAGTGTGATGGAATCATCCATTATCAGGATTTGTTCTGATAGGCGCGTTTTATAGAACAGAGCTTCCTACAAGCACACACCCCTATGTGCACCAATGCGTGAAGGAGATGAAGAAGGCCGATGATGCCACAAGCTGCAATAGTCTTTGAGGAGGCAGCACCAGACTGTTCGTTGCCCCTGCTGCAACCAACTTACACAGGCTGCTCCATGGCAAATACCCTAGCGTGGTGACTGTAAGGAGCACCGATGCACAGCGTTGTAACCTTTACACTACTCTTATTGTCCAGATCTGGTGAAAAAGCGGGAGTGTGCCGAAATCTACGTGTTCAGTAAGAATGAGAGAGCCATTTCCCATAGAAAGAAATACAATATACAAAGCACAGACACTTCTTTAACACTGTTTGGAGCCTTTCGTCTTTTCTTATCCTTTATGCGTTTTTGCAAAGCAAAAGAAATAACTGTCAAGCTGCGCTCTCCCTAAGTATTCAGAAATGTTCATTTTGCCCCTAAATCCACGTTCCAAGAACGAGCATCAACTTGGCATCCCTGAAATGTAGCCTGATAATAACTCAGCATACCTAGGAGGGTCTTGCAAGCTACCCGCCAGCAAGGAGGACTCAGCGCTCTCTCCGTTCCATTCATTCAATTAATACAAGAAAGAAAAGGCTTACCTTGGGGTTGCAAGGCGTCTTCAGGAAGAATACGGAGGGCTCTTCACTGTGCGATTCTAAATCGTGCTGTTCTTCAGGGTCCAACTACCCCCTTTTATATCTACCGCCAGGGTAAAAGTGTGTAGGCGTCCTGCGAACACCCGCCAGCCAATCGCGGGCTCGGTTATCACTATACGACCAATCCACGACTGACCACGAAATCCAGGCTCCTGAATTACGTCATCCTCCAGTCACTGAGTATTCCATTCACAAAAATTGCCAGTCATTTGGCCACATCTGATAGGTTTATTTGCATTGAGGTCATTGAACACCAAAAAAAAAAAAAAAATGGCCAGAAGGGAGGGGGGCGGGGGGACGTATCAGACGATTAATGAAATGTAAGGGAAATCGTCTCGAGTCATTAATAATATCTAGGCCATCCCCATCCTCACCAGAGCTGCCGTATCTTTTAAATGAAGAGACTCAGAGGGCAGGTTATTTACTTATTAGAGGCGACATCTACTGCAACAAATGCTGCATTGCAGAAAAGGACTTTGGCAGGCTTCCTTTTAAAACTTTGTTGTATGTAAGAGTGACCAGAGCGATGCTCGCGGGGCGCGTGGAGAATTATTATTTGCATGTTATTACAAATGTGCTTCTGAGAGTGAAGTCAGGGTTGTCCCTCCCCAACCCACCCTGGAGTTCCCCCGTGGAAACAACCTCATAATTCATGTTATTTGAGAAACCACTCGTGCAGTGCGATTCTAAACAGTTAAATGGAACGACGGAGCGTGTGCTTAGGGTTAGGGTCACCTTGGATCCGTAACCCGTTTCATCCCTAAAGACCCTCCGCATTGCAAATCCTCACTGAAGGTTTCGATTCCATGCACACTTTCTTGGGAATGAAACGCGGTGGAAGCGGACGAGGGCTGACTTCCTAGGAAGCCCGCTGTGGGGCATGAAGTAACGCAAGGTCTGGGCTGCCCGTGGGCAATGGGGATGCTTCATAGGGAGGGTTGCCGGTTTTCATGTGTATTTAGGAAGTGGCATGGATTAAACCAGACGCTGGCGAACTCTAGAGTGAGCTAAAAGCCCACTGAACTCCCCGTCTGAGAGCCTGTGTCGCTTTCAGACTGCCTCACAACTAACCCTTGCAGTGAGATCCTAAGAAGACCTTCCTGGGAGTAAACCCGATGGAACAGACGGGTTCTGAGGACGGTTGTTTAGGGTTGTTCAGTCACCCGCCAAAGAAGGACGCGAAAGCCCTTCTCGGCTATTCAGTTGCCCTCGGGATCATGCCGAAGTCCTCGTGGCGAAATCGTTTGGCACCCAGGTCACCCTGATGGGAAAGAAAGGGGCCGGCCCGATCCGCTTCCCTGACTTGGGATCTACCTGATGGGATTAAACCGGTTCCGATCCCGCTAGCTCGCTGTCGAAGAAGGCACACACAAACCCCTTCCGTACTTCGAAAAACGTCTGGAAAGTGCACGAAGAAACCAGTGAGTGAAATGATCGGGCTTCACTCTCGAGGTCGGTCGGTGCCGGGATTCCAGTTCCAGAGAATATCCCCTGCCTAGTCCGACCCGACGGGACGGGACCGCGGCGACTGGCGAGGATAAGAGAGGGGGAGGCGGTAGTTGCGCGCCATCCCGATTCCCTGGTTGGACAGGCTCAAACCCCAAACGCAGAGACCGGGCGGTGAAACGTGGGATTCGGTCTCTATTTGGATCTGCGTGACTTTGGGGGGGGGGGCAGCCAGTGACAGCCGGAGAGGGTCTGCGGAGTGCCGTCTGAGGGAGGGTGCCAGCCGGGCAGAGCGGCGAGCGAGTGACTGGCGCTCCTCGGGCTAAGGTGCCAGCAGAGCTGCCTTCTCCTTCCCTGCCTTGCAGGGAGCCCGCGGGGCGGGGCGGGGCGGGGCGGGGGAGGGGGACACGCGGGGGTCGTCCTCGCTTGCCTGCCCTGCCAAGGCCCTTCCCCGCAGGTCCGGTGGGGCGCCCGGCTCTTTCCTCCAAACCTGCAGGGGTCTTCGGCGCCCCCCGCCCCCCCCCCACCCGTCTGCGTTCGCTCAGTGCAGCCGGGGCGTGCGGGACAATTGAGCAGCGGGGCTGCCCTCCCCCGAGCGAGCCAGGGGCCCGGACGGCTCTCCCGCCGCGGCTCTGGCCGCCCCCCACCCCCGCCCGGATCGATCGCCGGGATCGGGGATTGCATTGGCCCGGCGCCCCGCGGGGAGCCTCTGCCGCAGCACTCCTCCTCCTCCTCCGCCGCCGCCGCCGGCCCCGCGTCCCGCCTGGTCGCCTCGGCGCCCACCCCACCCCCCTCCCCCTCCCCCGCGGCTGTTCCCGGGCTGAAGTGGTCACGTCCGGCCCGGCGCTCTTCCAGCTGCTCGGCTCGGCCCGGCGCCCTTGGAGCGAGAAGCGCCCCGTCTGCCGCGGAGGTGGGAGAGCGCGGGGCCCATCAATCAGCCCGCCGAGGACTCTTAGTCACACGGCCGCGCAGCTGCCGCGTCGCGTCTCGCCCGCCCGCCCGCCCGCCCGCGGACACCACCTGCCCCGTCCAGGACGTCGGGAGCCGCCGCCCAGCAAAGACCGCCCACGCCGCCCACCGCCGCCGCCGCCGCCCCCCCCCCCCGCGAGCCTGGCTCCTTCCGCCAAGCGCTCCACAGGTGCCGCCGCCGGCCAACAAAGCCGCCCATCCATCACCCGGCCCCATTAGCCGCCGCGCTGCCCTTCTCTCCGCGCACCCTCGAGTCGAGTGGCGACGTGTCCTTGTTGTTCTCCCCGCCGCGCTCGAAGGGGATCCCGGAGGTGACGAGGCTCCCTCTCGGGGACAGGCTGCCGGGGGGGGGGGGGGGGGGGAAGCTCTCGGCGGCGCGTTTGTCTTCCCACCCGCCCCCGCCCCCTTCTCCATTCCGCAGGCCCGGCGGGGCGGCCGGCTGTTCCGGAGGCGAGTCGCGCCAGCAGCAGAGTCGGGTCGGGACACGCGGCGGAGCCGGCTTCCCCCTCCCTCGGAGGTCAGGGCGGGCCACCTGCTGCCCGCCTGACTCGGTGCGCCCGGAGATGGGGGGGGGAGCCGCGGCTCCGGAGCAAATGCACAACCTGCCGGGGGGGGGGAGACACCCATCAGGCGGAGTGCCTCTGCCGCGCCTGAAAGAGCCGGGGATGGATCACCCCCAGACACACGCACACCCAGAGAGAGAGAGAGAGAGCCCCCCTGAGCAGGGAAAAGCTTCCGCTGCTTCCCAGGAGCTGCTTCCCAGAAGCGGGGAGACCGATGCAGCAGCAGCAGCAGCAGAGGACGGGAGCGTGAGACGCCCGCCCCGGAGCGCCTCCGCGACGCTGCTGACACCTGCAGGCTGACGGAAGGAGAAGCCCCCGGCCGGCGCGAAGGATCGCCCTCGCCCCCCAGGCTGACAGCCAAGACCGGGAAAAGGGGGGGGTGGATGGGAAAGACCGCCGCGGAAGCCGCTGGGGGACGCCGCCCTCGGTCTCCACCGGCGCTCATCCATCCCCCCCCCGCCCCCAGCGCGGAGGCTTCGCAGGCGGACCGTCTCGGACGGGGCTGGCGCAGGTCGAAGGCGCCGGTTCCAAAAAGCCGGCGGGGGTCGTTCGGAGGCCGCTTGGAAGGCCGCCGGGGAATCACGGCGAGAGTCTCGGGCCGGGGGTGGGGGGGGGGAATGGGAGCCGCCCGGCCGGCACTCCGGCCTTCGCGGCATAGGGCGCGGGGAGGCCGCCGCGGGAGAGAGGCTGCTAAAATTAGACGAGCCTTCGGATGAAGTCATTAGCTAAGTGGCTCGGTGCTCCTGGCGGAAGGGCTGGCTGGCCCGCGCCGCGCTCTCTTGCGAGGAGGAGGAGGAGGAGGAGGCGTCTGCCGCCCCCCGCCCCCCGCCCCCCGGTTGCAGCCTTCGGCCGTCTAAGGCTTTAACCCGTCCCTGTGCACGCTTACTTGCGAGTAAACCCTACTTTGAGCCTGCTTGAGCTACTGCTGGGGAAACGTGCATACGGACCTTCTGGCACTCCATTACCTCGAGAGCTGAATCGACTTGACTCAGTGGGATTTACTCCCCGGTAAACTGTAGGTACCGCGAAGGCTGCGGCCCTAAGAATGCCTTCCCATTGAGTAAAATGAGACTTACTGCTGAGACGATCCGCTTAGAAGAAAAAGAAGAAGAGAGCGGATTGATACCCCACCCTTCATTAGTCAAGGGAGTCTCAGAGCGGCTTACAAACTCCCTTCCCTTCCCCTCCCCACAACAGACACCCTGTGAGGGTAGGTGGGGCTGAGAGAGCTCTGACAGAAACGGCTCTTTTTCAAGAACAGCTCTTATCAGAACTAGGGTTTGCCCAAGGTCATCCAGCAGGTGCAAGTGGAGGAGTGGGGAATCAAACCCCCGGTTCTCCCAGATTAGAGTCCGCGCACTTAACCATTACCCCAAACTGGCTTAAAGTTGCTCCCAAAGACTCGTAAACACTAAATACCCTTCCCTATGGAAGCAGATGAGCGCCAAGAGTTCGAATTCGCGTTAGGGAAATCGATTCGACAATCCCTGCGATAGATCTGTATAGACAGTAACGTCGCAACTGAAGCGCCGCCTTACATTTGCCAAGAGGCAAGGCTACCAGGCGGCCCTTGAAAAGCACCGGCTCGCGTAGCCTACCCCCTACCCCACCCCCTGGGCGAGTGTCCTGTGCCTTTAAAGGCAGGATGAACAGAAATTCAGCGGGTGAAGATTTCACAGCGTTTCACCCGCCGAGTGTCTGCTGCTCTTAAAGGCACAGGAGCCCTACGGGGGGGGGGGGTGCTGAAATGTTGGTATCCTGCTCTATATGCAGGGTTTTCCCGATTGATCCCGGGCAAACAAAAGGAGGCAAGGTGACTTGCTAAACATACAAAAGAAATCCTGTCCGAAGGTAAGAAACTGCAAACCCCCTAGCACCCCGACCCCTCCACACACACCACCCCAAGTCAAGGAGAGCGCCCTGATGGTTTGCAGACTGCAGTCCAGGACACTTTCAATCAGGTAGCACTATTATTTTTCTTCGTCTGGGCTTAAATACATGAACCAGCCTAACTGCTAATAGCAGAACTGCCACTGAGTTTTTAATAGATCGATCACAATACCGCGGAACCCCCATTGGGTGAAGGGGGGTCTAGGATGGAATTCAATCGGGCGAAAATCTAGTCGAATGACAAAGGAGCGAAGCCTTCGTCTTCTAGAATTTTGTATGTGATTTGCAATCAGACTCTGACCCTTGAGCACCACCGAGTTTAATATCCGGTCTACTAATCTCAGCACTAAGGGACTGATCCGCATTTGGAGAAACCACTGAGAGCCTCTTGAGTTCCCTTGGGATGGTGGTCAAGGCAATAACAAGGAGGCTCTGGGGAAAAGGGGGGAGGCGCGGAACCCTCCTCTTTTGCAGAAAGGTTAAGTAATCTCTCAGGCACAGTTGGCTGTGCTTTTATATTAATCATTTAATAAGGAAGGAGGGGAAAAAATAGAACAAGTTGTCTGCATCTAGAGAATGTTTTGAAAGAATCTGCAGAACACTCATTAAACCAAGCAGCACTTGTGCCAAGGCAGGTCTTTGGTGAAAGCCCAGCAAAACTGCAATATCAGCCCTCAGAAAGGAGCACTGGGAAAGGCAACAGCTTGATGGAACGAGCAGGGACCTCACCTTAGTTTCATTGTGGCCATGGTGTCCTGCTGGAGAAGCTTGCTGGAGCTGTAGTTCCACCTGCCTGCACCTGCCAGTTTAAACTGTCCCCTTTTTAAACTGTCCCATTTTAGTTGTCAAGATAATTTTCAATAATGAATAGGAACATCTTTAGTCTCCCTGTGGTCTGGAACCTCAAGGTGGTGCCTTTACATGAAAAGGACATGTCTTTCTTCAGGTGCCTTTGATACTTCAGGGAAAGAACAGAAGAAGCATGACCATATTTGGCATAGCAGCTGGGGAAAGGGTAGGACTTCTTTTTAAAGGCTGGGTACGTCTTCTCTTGGGGATGCGGAATGGTAAAGTGTAGCCCAATCTTGTCAGATCTTGGAAGCTAAGCTCCTGGTTGGGAGACTGCTGAGGAAGACTGCAGAGGAAGGCAATGGCAAACCACCTCTGCTTCTCACTTGCCTTGTAAACCCCATGGGGTCGCTGTTAAATATTGTTCTCTTCTAGTTCTTCCATTGGTCTCTTCTGGATCTGAGAGCCACATTTTACCCTAATGCTCAATAGGAGTCTTCAGCAATTCGTGGCTGTGTGATGAATGCACTGGTATGACAAAGATGTTTCCAAACAAACATCTGACATATTCATGCCTTGCATAGTAGATATACACTCAAAAACATAAGGTGTGTAATGCCTCAGTCCGTGAAACAATAAGAACAATAAGAATAAAAGTGGAAGTTCAAAACATTTATAGTCATTCACAATAGTAATTCAATGTAATTTCCCTTTGCACCACCTCAGCCATTATAAGGTAAATATAGTTTGTGATTCAGCAATCTAAACTTCAAAAAAAAAAAGCATCTGTATCATCCCCTTGTTGATCATATTGTCAAATGACATGAATCCATGTCATTCACTCTATTTATATTGTAAGCTTCCTTAAAATATTTTTTTGTGGAAAGGTGGCATATAAATGTTTTAAGTGAGTAGATTTCTCTCTGTATAGCTGGAAAATCTTTTGTACTCTTAAGCAACTGAGCTGGAAGAAACAGAGTAAGCAAACTGAAAATATCCTCATTCTGTCTCTTGGGCTCTTCCTTTGGAGGGATGTGCATGAGGATGGTAACTAATCGAAACCTGAAACCTTTATTAGTTAATGTTATAATTAATCCAAATTAAAAAGTAACAGTGGCTAGTAATCTTTGAAAATGTGATCTGTCCGTTATTCTGCTCCTGGCTGTCTGATGTAAGAGTTAGAGGAAAGTTAAAAACTAACAGAAAAAAAATGTGCACCTTCCTATCACTTAGTGCTAAATGAAAATGGTGGTCCTGTCAGGCAATGGGTGTTTAGCCAGAGCTGGGGCTAAACAAATGAACCTCATCATAGCTCATTTGCCTGGGAAGCTGGACTTAGATCTATCAATGTAGCAGGTTGACTAACATTTCTCAGAAGGTGATATGGGCCTGCTTCAAAAAACAATGTTGCCATAAGAGTGGAGGGTTCTTTCTGACTTTCTGATGTGTACCATGATGAGAAGTTAACCAGTAACAAACAACTGTGATGCAGATGCTATAAACCAAATGTTTACTGTTCCTTAACTATTCATTTTATGCAATAAAGATTTCTTCTTAAGATATTTAGTCACACAATTTCTCATAAATTCAACTTCAACAATGAACATCATAAGTAATAGGAAATAGCCAGCAGACAATGATGCACTAAAGTGTATTGCTTATATACAATGATGAGAAGACAGAATATTAATACACCAAACTCAGCCAATCCAATATTATGCCTTGGTTGCTCCGTTACTAAACAAACTATATTACATATCTAAAAGTTTTGGTGGGCCCTATGGCAACTTGGCCTATGAGTTATCATGTGGGTGGAGGGCAGCAAGGCGCAGAACAGCACTGTGCCTCAAGTTAAATTGTACACTAGAAACAGACAGCTTTTGGGGAGTGAGTTGGATCCCGAATCACATCATATTAATGAAGGCAGAACTAACTGTCCGTGAAAAGGCCCGGGAACAGGTCTTGTCACCAGCCCAGCATCAGTCTGACCACCAACTTCTGGCATTGACAAGGGGGTGAATGTCTTTCCTCTTGTGTCCACTGTCTGTGTCAGAAAGTCAAAGAATAATTGACCATTTTCACAGATGTTTTGCTTCTTTGCCATCCTTCTCACTGGTACCATAAATTATGCATTAGGGCCAAGGCTATTTTTGGGCAGGAACGCACAGGAACGGAGTTCCGGCTGGCTCCCAAGTTGGCCACACCCAGCAGGAATTCATTAGCATAACAGGCCACACCCAACAGCAGAAACTCATTAGGAGTGGCTACATTAGGGGTGTGTGGCCTAACATGCAAAGGAGCCCTGGGTTTTGACAACAAATAAGGTAAACAGAATAGGAAGCAAAAGTTGGGTATGGCTGGATGGCCACACTTCTGGTAACATGGGGGTGTGACCTATTATGCTAATGAGCTGTGCTGTCAGGGGTGTGGCCTAATATGCTAAAGAGTCTCTACTGTGGGTGTGGCCTATTATGCTAATGAGTTCCTGCTGGGCTTTTTCTACAAAAAAAGCTCTGATTAGGGCCATGATTTGTTCAGTTGATCAAGTTACCCTTGTGCAAAATATAAGCCTAAGGAATGCTAGGAAATCAATTTCTTTTTCTCTTACTTAGTCATAGTTGCAATGATGGAAACAAAATTAGGTTTTTTAAAGTTTGGGATTTGGGGGGATAGGCTGGTTTGGGCCTTTTTCTACAGTGTTTTGGGGTGAGTGGGTGCTTTGAGGAGGCTCACTTGTCCAATGTTTTAAGATTCCTGGGCTAACTAGTCCTCATAAATTGTTTAGTATCGCTGCAGCCTAAAACCTTCTGCTGCTGATAATTTGATGTGCCATGAGTCTTCAAGTCAAGCTGGAGAACCACATTTCTTTTTAAGAAGAGGAAAGTGTCCCTACATTTGACTCAAGCACATGAAGTTGCATTATGTTCAAAACTACTTCAAGATGATGTCTCACCAAAAGTGCAGAAACAATCAGAAATCTCCCCATGATTCACAGCCACTAAGAAAATTAATTTCTCTATGGAATCATTCTTGTTTAATACCTGTGGGGGATGTGAATTGTCCATTCAGCAGCTACGTCGCTCCTAAAAGCTGAATCTGAGTCCAGGCAGCCCAATTACCTTTTATAGCCACTGGCTGCTTTGCATTGCAAAATGAGTCAATGAGCATATAAGTACACTTGGTTCTTCCCAGTGGATCAATTTTTTTTCTTAAGATGATATATTGACTCTAATGATAATTACATTTTAAAAATTATACTGATGTGACTTTTCTTAGAATGGTGCAAGAAAAAAGGGAAAAATAAAACACAACGAGGAATATGACAATCTGACCTGTCCCGACACAATCTGACCCTTGGAAATATATGCCAAACTCAGCCCATCCCCTTTGGGTGCAGGCATACCCATGAGAGAAAACCAGTCATGTTCTTTTCTTCCCTCTTACCAGAATGACCAGTACTATGCTCACCATTACTTTCAAGGAAAGACCTGGGTGCTGATGTCTGTGGAGCTCTGGAGACAAGAAGCCGGTCATATATATGGGAACAGCACGGGGGTTGCCAACCAGCCTAGAGGGGGAAAAAATGTCCTGTCCCTTTAATAAAAGCTTAATGGGATCTTATTTGCCTCCACGTCATGAAAAGCCTCAATTGCCCATTTCTACCCATTAAGCCTGTTCTAATGAAGTGGGCCATTTTTCTCCAGGCCAGTTGACAACCTTTGTGGTGTGTGTATATACATACACAGCTGCTTGTCTCCGGGCAATTTATTTATGCTATGGAAAATAATAATTTGCACTCTGTAGCCCTGAGCAAAAGAAAGTGGGCTCCACGGGTGAAAAGCCGGTAGGGCAATTAATGCATGAGGATAATGAGGAAGTTATTTAAAATGAAAGAAGGAAAAGGAGGAGGGAAAGATAGGTGCTGACTCCCGCCCTTCATTATGAGGTTGCCTCACAGGTGTGTCCAGGGCTATTTTGGGGCAGGAATGCACAGGAATGTTGTTTCGGCTGGCTCCAGAGTTGGCCACGCCCAGCAGGAATCATTAGCATAAGAGGCCACACCCAACAGCAGAAACTCATTAGGATTGGCTACACTAGAGGTGTATGGCTTAACATGCAAAGGAGTTCCTGCTACAAAAAAACCCCTCTGGGTTTTGACAACAAACAAGGTAAACAGAATAAGAAGTAAAAGGTGGGTGTGGCTGGATGACCACACTTCTGGTAACATGGGATGTGTGGCCTAATATGCTAATGAGCTGTGCTGCCAGGATGTGGCCTAATATGCTAATGATTTTCTGCTGTTGGGTGTGGCCTATTATGCTAATGAATTCCTGCTGGGCTTTTTCTACAAAAAAAGCCCTGCTGTTGGGTGTGGCCTATTATGCTAATGAGTTCCTGCGTGTGTCACAGGAACTGTCACAGCCCCACACATTTTCCCATTTATGCCTTGGTTGCTCCGTTACTAAACAAACTGTATTACATACCTAGAATTTAGAAGGAGAGCGATAAAAATCTACATTTTCCTCAGATTTTTACTAGTAATCAGCATGCACAGTGTTTCATAATCATGGATGTTCTAGCAGTGGCAGCAACCTTCAGGAAGAAGGGGGGGGTGCTGTTTTTCTCCTGGGCTCATCACCAGCCCTGCATGATAGCCATAACAGCAGCCAGAATGCGAGAGCCTTTAACATCACACCCTGCCACCATCTCTTTTAGCCATTCCACCACTGAGAGGCAAACCAGAAGCTGCAGTTCATCTGGGGCTGCATTTCTTGCGTTTAATGTGTTGCAAGGTACCTCAGAGATAAATGGATTGAGAGGCAAGGCATACATCTTTAAAATCTGAGACACAGCAACACCTCTTTGGCTTCCAGGATATTGGCCCTCTGAGGAAGAAGCTGGAGTACACAACACTGTAGGAACTGCCATTCCAAAGCAACCACTAGATTCTTTGATGCAGAGCAGCAGGGGGTGATACATAAGGAATGCCGGGAGGAAAAGAAGCAGTTATTATAGCACTGTTACACTGCTGGAGGACTTGACAGTAGAAAAGAGGGATATAAATCTAATAAATAATGGGGGGGGGGGTTTGCGCTGAACCACATGTATACAGCATTTCACCTTAAGTGGAAAAGCTTCCTTTGATTTAATACTAAGGAACCCAGGAGATTATTAGAGATTTAAGTGTTGCCAAACCTCTTGGGAACACTGACCTCAGCACAGTCAAAGATATATGTGAGTGGAAAATAGCCTAGGGGGAAAAAAAAAACTGTCTGGGTAATCCAATACAGTGCACATTTAATTCCAGAAGTGGGAATTTCTCAAAACTGATGGGACTACTTAAGAGGAAGCTGATGAACACAGTCAGGCTCATCAAATTTCTGCAAGAAGGAAGGTGAGTTAAAACCACTATAAATGAAGATCAGATGGAAGGAGTGCCACTATTTAAAAGTGTATGAACAAATTAAAGGGAATATTAACATTGTTAAATAGCATGTGGGGGGGGAAGCAAGAAGGCTCTGCATAAAGGTACAAATTTGCCCGGGAGGGTGGGGATAAATGTCAAGGCTGGCCCAATTTATGTGCCACAGAGGAGATGCACAACTGAAGGGGGGGGGAACCTTTTCAAAACTAACTAGATTCCAAAACTAACACTGGATTCACTTTTCAGTTGTTACCAATGGAAACACAGGATGGTGCCAATCCTGCAAAGCAATGCTGTAAATTTAATCCATAGCAAAAAAGAAAGCAGGAAAAAAGAAAGAAAAAGGCCTTAATGAGCTCTGCTCCCAAAATCAAGGAATATATGAGAGGGTGAGAGAGAGGTCATTCCATAACATTATATACCAGACATCTACAGCTAAGCAGTTCAGTTGTTTTTTTTTTAATGTCACAGAAGCTGGTTCATTTGGGATGGCCAAATGTTGCACTTTCTGTTTAAATGCCCTTTGCCTTCCTTTCTCTAGGTGACATGTGGAAATATGGGAGTGGTGTTAACCACCTAGGGGTTCATGAGTACTGTGGCTTGTTAAAGCCACTGCCAACACTGCATTTCCTTAGTTTAGAAAATTGCTACAGAGACATACATGGGCGCATTTTTAAATAAATATGTGATTAGTCATATGGGAATTGAAATATGGGCAAAGACAGGGGAATCTGCTACATTATTGAGATCCACACTGTATAAGGAAAATATACTTAAAATGTTCTATAGATGGTACTGGACCCCTGATAAATTATCTAAATGTTATAAAGGTGTATCAGGGACATGCTGGAGATGTAAAAAGAATGTGGGCACTTTTTACCATATATGGTGGTGATGTGAGAAAATTTCTAAGTATTGGGGATCGATTAAGAAATTTATATTCGAGATTTTGGGTATAGAATTACAACTTGCCCCAGAAACTTATTTGCTCAATATAACATTAGATGGAATTAAAAAGGATGATCTATATATTATATTATATATCCTTACTGCATCTAGAATCCTTATTGCAAAATGCTGGGAAACAGATATGATACCTCGTAGAGATGAACTAATCGTGAAAATGTGTGAAATAGCTGAAATGGATAAAATAAATACGATTTTGTCAGGGAAAGACGAGGTGTATCAAAAAAGATGGTGTAAATTTAGCAAAGCGATAAGAGAAAACATGTAACGTAATGTAAACTCCAAAGATGATTGTATATGATTGTGTATGTAAAATTTGTTGTTCTGTGGTGGAAAATCGATAAATAAACTATTAAAAAAAAAAGAAATATGGATCTAACAAACTTGTAGTGCAATCCTCAGAATACTTCTTTAGGAATAAGCCTCCTTGAATAGACCTGAGCAGAACTCTGAGTTGACTTGCTTACAATTGGAGATCAAGTGTGCTTCAACAGAGTGGGGAGATCTGGGTTCACATTCTGAAAACTCACTGGATAAGCCTGTGCCAAACACTTCCTGTAAGCTTAACCTAACTCTTGGGGAGGAGAAGGCAAATAGGGAGAAACCATGAACACTGCCTTGAGCCCTCTGGAAGAAGGGCAGAATTAAAAAGAAATGATAGTTTTAAGTGTAT
The DNA here is from genome assembly GCA_029375565.1 of Gekko gecko. NCBI lineage: Eukaryota > Metazoa > Chordata > Lepidosauria > Squamata > Gekkonidae > Gekko > Gekko gecko. The sequence goes on along the minus strand of JAPDNY010000003.1, from coordinate 120,819,219 downwards.
GAATGGTTATATGTCAATTTGAAATATGTCTCCAGAGAGCTTTTCTGCTGCTTCTACATCTCCCAGGCTTGTTTGTGGCCATTTATCCATTATCGTGATGCATGTCTATGGCCGTCTTCTGGTTATGAGTACGTAGGACTTTTTTCTTCTGCCAGAGCAACTGAGCTGATGATAGAAAGCTTTCTAATTGTATAAAACTATTTTCTAGGCAGAAAATGTTATAATAAGTATTCTTCCCTCCCCATAATAAATTGCTATGCTCTAATGGACCTTGAATACTAAATAAGCCTATAAATGCTGGGAAGGAAAGAATATATGGGAGTCGCTGTGATATTCAGTGCAAAAAAACAGTATGATTCTTTCCAAACGGTTGATAACAGACAGTATTAATGGGCCCTGTTTATTCATATATCTAATTAAATTCTATGTGCTAAGTGAGCTTAAAGTGCAGTCCTTAGAGTTAAACCTTTCCAAGTCCATTCCCCATTGTCCAGTCACTGATATTTTCAGCCTAAATGTATTTGCTTGTAGCAGTCCCATTGTAATAAACTGGGAACATGAGAAACATCCCAAAGCAAGCAAAAAAAAATGCACCTCTTCAATGTGTTGACTTCAACTACCTGATGATAACATTTCCTAATATTTTGTGTTTTCGGCAGGTACTTGTCCACAGCATGGAGTTTGTGCCTGGCTTTGGTGGGAGATTCCTGTTTTCCGGCTGTATCATGAGAAAGAGTTCTGAGCTGCTTTCAGAAAAAGACACCTATATGACAGTCACTCATACTGGCAAAATGAAAAGTTGAGTGTAGCACTCCAGTTAGGTTTTCAGGCAAGCGAGGTTATTCTGCTATGCCCTAGCAGGGAAGGGTGTGCCTCATCATTGTTGGGTGTACTCTTGGAGCAAGGACTGGTGGGATAAGTTTATGCTGCAAATATGCGACAATGAATTGTGGCTGGAGAACTTTCATATGACCTGTCAGTTTTTAGTTAGATTGTCCCAGTCCTTAGAGGAATGCTGTTGTGGAAGACCACCTCCATGAGTGAACCTATTTCTGTGGAGAAGAGAGTTTCAGTTGCCATATGGCACCTGGCAAAGGTGAACAAACTGCTATATGGAGGTCTGGGGGGCAGTTTGGTGTGGGGCTCTCAGTTGGTGGGGAAACCATCCTGGAGGTGTGCTTTGCCATGGAGCTGGAGCTCCTGCACAAGACAGTATGCCTGGGCACCAACATCGGAATCCCACCCCCTCTTAACAAAACCAAGTTATCTATCCAGCGATATTCCGTTCTCCTATTTTTTAACATGGCATTTCTGAGAATGCCGATGGGATAATTGTACAGCCGGCTGCTTTCACTGGTGGTGGGGTTCCTTCATTTATTGTGCTCAGTGTCATGTTATGATTATTCTCCTGGCAGATGATGGATGGCTTTGGACGTCTAGGCTTCCCTCACTCCACTGGTGCCATTGATGGAACATAGTTCCTTATATGAGTACGAGGAGGGAGGGCAGATCAGTATGGGAACCACAAGTGATTTTGCTCCATCTTGCTACAGGGAACCACTGATTACGCAGGGAGATCCATTGATGCAGAGGTGGGATGGAGTGGGAGAAACCATAATGCATTAGTGTTCCACAATTCTACAAGCTGCGCTGCAATGGATGCTGAGGTCCTTGTTCCAGCAACCCTATCATAACTTGGGAAGGTCTGTCACTACCAGCACTGATAGTTTTAGATAGTGCACACCCCACGAGGTAGTGGCTGAGGAAGCCCTTTGTGAAAACAAGAGACAGGCACCAGAGAGTTTTTGATTGTACACTGGGTAGGGCCTGCAGTGTAGTGGAGTATGCCTTTGGCAGGCTTAAGGCTCATTGGAGGTGCTTTTCGGCAGGCGTCACTGGTTTTGAGGAAAACGCAACCACCGTTGTCATAACGCATGTCATACTGCATAATATCTTCAGAGAAAGGGGACATGCTGTTTTGGTGGACCACAGTAAACCCAATCCTGTCATGGTACACAGTGCGGGGAAAGAATATGAAAGAAATGACAGGCACCGTTAAGACAAAGGCATGCCTACCAGAGAAGTGCTTGCAAATTTTATGACGAGAAACCAAGGGTGGTGAACTGGGGTGGGTGGTATTTGCACAAAGGTATTCTTCTGAAAATCAAGTAACACAGTTTGTCATTCTTCATGTAAAATCATTACAACATAAAAGGTAACCATTTTCACTGTATACCACCACTGTTAGGCTTTGATTTTCTAACAATACTGGCGGGGGTGGGGGGCTGAGTGACAGCTAGCCCCCATTTGCCAGCCACAGTTTTTCAGACAGTGAAAACACAATGCAGGTAACAGGCAAAATAATTGTTAAATATTCTGGAAATTGTACCATTTTTGTATCTTTTGAGAAAACAGGCAAACGAGCCTTTCAGCTAGGGTGTGGGATATGTGTTGGGAAAATGGAAATGCATGGGTTTGCATTGGTTCATTGCAACCATAATCTGTATAGCAAATTCAAGCTAGCTACTTGGCATTTGCTGGAGGTGGGAAGAACCTTTTTTGGGGGAAACCCTCACAGTGCTGGAAAGGGCCAGGATAGGCTTAACTGAACATTCAAGAGCAGTTGGCTGGTCGTATAGATTTCTGGGCTCATGTTTTTGGGTTGATAGAGCATTCAAAATGCCAGCAAGAAGAAGTAGTACTTTTTTGGCAACACAGTGAAGTAGCACTTTTATTAGAAATTATTTTGGAGATAGGCCATGCAGAAGACCTGATAACTTGCACCCATCTTGAAAACTGCTCAATATACTAAAGATGTCTGATTGGCTCTCTCATTGAGGTTTCAAGTAAACCCTGGAGCAGTGCCATTCAAAGTTCAAGGCATTTATGGCTTCCAAGGCATTTATGGCTGTCCTGGGAATCTGGCAGGGGATTCTTTGAGAGAGCAGAAAAACACCTCACCTCAACACGTCATGAAGGTAAGGTGCCCTATTCCTGAAAAACCCATAATGTTTTGTTGCTCTAGAAATGAGTGCTCTTGCCTGCATCTTGACTATGCTAGTACTGTTGTGTTGTTCTCTTCATATACTTCCAATACATGATATGTTTAAAAATCTAAAACAAAGCAGGCATATTGCCAGTTAAACAATCTTTGATTCTTTCATATATCATTCAAAGGCAGAATTTAAAGGAATATACCCAGGGCTATATTTGGGCAGGAATGCACAGGAACAGAGTTCCGGCTGGCTCCCAAGTTGGCCACGCCCATCAGGAACTCATTAGCATAACAGGCCAAACCCAACAACAGAAACTCATTAGGATTGGCTACATTAGGAGTGTGTGGCCTAACATGCAAAGGAGTTCCTGCTACAAAAAAAGCCCTGGGTTTTGACAACAAACAAGGTAAACAGAATAAGAAGCAAAAGGTGGGTGTGGCTGGATGACCACATTTCTGGTAACATGGGTGTGTGGCCATATATGCTAATGAGCTGTGCTGTCAGGAGTGTGGCCATATATGCTAATGAGTTGTGCTGTCAGGGGTGTGACCTAATATGCTAATGAGTCTCTGATGTTGGGTGTGGCCTGTTATGGTAATGAGTTCCTGCTGGGCTTTTTCTACAAAAAAAGCCCTGAATATACCTAATATATTGACTGCTGTGAAAACTGCTAAGAAATCAATGTTTCCATATAGATAGCCTGGGCTAACAGTTTGTACTGGAGAGATTTTCCTCAGCTTCCTGTTTGTGCACTCAGACTTAATGAAGACATTTACTTTTAGTCTCCAAACAGCATCAACATGTGGGGACAGTGAGGGGAAAGAACATGATAGACATGACAGGCACCATTAAGACAAAGGCATGCTTACCAGAGAAGTGCTTGCAAATTTTATGATGAGAAACCAAGGAAGGAGCAGCTGTGCTGCCGCAGGAGGAGGATGAGGAGGGGATGGATGAGACATCTCCTCCAAGAGAGGAAATGGGTGAACCTGGGCCATCCAAAGAAATGGAAGAAGATCCTTCTGCTGCTGACCCTGGTAATGACACACAACCTTCAGTAAATCGACCACTTACTTAAAAAAACTGTTTTGTTCTAAAATTCACCTCTCATGATGCTACTGTGTTATACCTCTGAGAATGCCAGTCACAGCTACTGGCGAAACATCAGGTCCTACAATGCCAAGACAACGGCCACACAACCCGGAAAATCTACAGCAACCACTGAAACAAAGTTTTGAAATCTGATGTTCAGGTTCTTCTAGGGCACCATCCTCTCCATCCACTCCTCTCCCCTGCCCTGAGAGTGTGCAGCAGACATCAACAGGGGTAACAGCTCAACCTGCTACTTCCAACATAACCAGGGAGCATCATTTCAATACTGTCCTGTTTATGGGGGCGGGGGAAGAAGCACAGTCACTGGCATAAGTACCCTGCCACCGTGCCTGTCACAGCATAGCTGAATATATTCAAATACCAGACATCATGTCGCTACATCTACCACTTCCTTCTGCCACGGTTAAAAAAAAATAATGAAAGACCATCATTAGAGGTCAGAGGAAGCTGGGAAAACTAGGAGCCATGAGGAAAAGAATATACACCTTAGCAAAAGACAATAAAAACATTGTGGGAGGACATGAAGAGTGCTCCCTCATGTTCATAACCTGTGCTGGGAAATAGAAGTAGCTGGTTGTGGTCTTTGTTTAGTTGTGTTCACTGTGTGTGCCAATTGTGTTAATGTTGTCTTAGCTTGTTTTGTAAATACATATATTTAAATAAACAACTTTTCCTGGAAAGAATAACCTGTCATCTTTGATGTGAGCCAGTGGTTATGTCAGAAAGACAAAACAGACAAGTGTAAGAAGTATATTTTAAAACCAGTTTGTTTGATAGAAAAAGGAGGAAGAAGATAGGTGACAAATTATCAATTTTTCTGGGGCCTTGTATAGTATGGGAGAGGTGGAAAAAAGAGCTTGCTCCAGGGATATCACCTCTTACCAAAATGTGGTATTATGATAAATTTACCCCGTTAAGGGGATCAATGTCAAAGGAGGTAGGAGATAAATTAAAGAAGATTACTATTAGAGAGTTGGAAAAGATCTGGGGAACAAAAGGGATGATGGAAGAAGAAAATAATATTTTGAATAGGATGAACTGGTTGCAAAAAAGTCAAATTTCCTCATTGTTGAAGGAGGAAGAAATTAATAATATTGGTAAAAGAATTGTTACTCCCTTTGAAAAGTTGGTGAAAGAGTATGGAGAAGATAAGGTAAAAATAGTTTCAAAATTGTATAAGGTTTTATTAGGCATAGGTAAATCACCGAGAGAATTTATGAAGGAATATTGGGAAACAGATATTCAAGGAAAAATTTTGGATGAAGAGTGGGAAAGGCTTTTTAGGTTACCTCCTTTTGTTACAACATCTAGGTTAATACAGGAGCAGGGTTTGAAGATGATACAGAAATGGTATTATACACCGGTTAAATAGTATTATATCTCAAAAAAGGGGAGTAAAAACTGTTGGAGGAAATGTGGAGAGGTTGGAACGTTCAGTCATATGTGGTGGGATTGTCCCTTAGTAAAAAAGTTCTGGGAAGATTGGAATAGAAATGTTGGAGATTGTGGGAAGAAAAGAAAAATATTTAAAGCAATGGCACTTATTAGTTTGGATGGTATAGGGCTAAGGTTAAAAGAGGAATGTAAATGGATAAATTTGATGTTAGTAGCAGCAAGACAAGTGATAGCAAGGAATTGGAAAGAAGCTGAGGAACTGACGATTAATCACTGGAGGGACAAAATGAATAATATAATAATCTTAGAGTATTTGACGATGAAGATACGTAGAATGAATGGGTTAAAGGTTAGTGAACAGGAGGAGGAATGGTTTAGAAGAATGGTGAGGTATTTGGGAAAGTTTAAAAAAATTGTGATGATTACTCAGTTAATAGGAAATTGAGAGGTAAATTTGATTATAAATTAAGATGGAAGTTTAATAGAGTAATAGAGTTGTACTTGGATTGATTGTGATATAATACTGTAAGGAATCTTATTTATGTATCTACTACCTGGAGGTCGCACATGGGTGGTGTAGGTGATGGATGTGTTTTATGAAATAAAACAATAAAGAATTATTTTAAAAAAATTAAAACCAGATAAACAGAAGTACACGTACTGTTCGTAGCGCCTAAGAGAGGAAGTGCCCCCTTTTATGCCCCACACTGGAATGTTTACATGCAACCGCTCTAGCAACTTTTCCTGGATGGCTCTATGGTTGCCTGGGATGGCCATCTGTGATGCTGGTCACTCATGATGTGGTCCATTAATAGGTTGGGATGTTTCTTGCAAGTTGCCTCATTGCTGCTTCCCCACCAATAAATCAGTCAGTGTTTTCTGAGCATTGATGGCTCCTAGCATGACATTCATGTTTGCTGCATTGTTTCTTGAACTACTGGCCAGTCACATCTGCCTTCCTCAAGTATCTCAGTGTGCAGTATTTCCCCCCCCCCATTATCTCAGCACAGCAACAACTGGATTCATTGTGCTTGGCTGCACACTGCTAACATTTGCTCAGCAACATCATGCAATACAGCAATGCATCTCTTCCTGTGTTTCTCATTAGCCAGCCATGAGGCAAGTGACAACTCAGCAACATTCTTCCCCCTCATCAACGCCTGGAAGTGCAGCTGGAAACACACACACAAATGCCACCATTATGCTTCTGCCAGTGTAGCCATAGTGCAACAGCTACCAGACCAGAATGTGCACATGGTAACATGTAATCATTATTCTGTAACTGTTCAGAGTACCCCAAACAAGTGAAGATTTAAGATGGGGTTAGGGGGTTTCTTGGAGGAATGATCCATCAATTGCTGCTGTGTGTATGGCAAGTTCAGGGAGCCTTGAGAGAAGAGGCTTGGCTTCTGAGAAACCCACTAGAAAGTATCACAGCTAGGAGTTTGCCTCAATACTCCATTTGGTCTCCCCATCACCGCCGCCAGTGCTTGCAGACTGCATGAGTCGGGATGGGAGACTAATAATTTTATAAAATGTGAATGTAAAAACTGTTAAAAAAAAAAAAGTAATACCACATTATGTAATCAAGTAGTATGAAAAATCAATGTTAATCCTGGAGGTTGCTTAATAGTGGTCCCGGTCACACATGGCGGAAAACGCGGGGGGGAGGGGTGGCTATTTGTGCCGCCGCAATCTAAGCCGCTGTTACCTGATCCGACGGCAGCAGCAGTGGACTGGGGTTGTTTCTGGCAGCGCGCGTTCCTGGGGCACGTCAACACCACAAAAGGAATGTGCTGGAGCGATCAGACAGAGGACGTCTGTCTGTGGCCCGCCGCAAGCGTTTGCTACTGGAGTTTCCGAGGTCGTTTTTTAATTTGCAGCTTCATCCGGGCGGTACGGGTTGGGGGTGGGTGCATGACGCTTGCCAGATGTGTCCATGTGATCGCACCCATTAACTCCGCCTGGCATTCGTCCCTCTCACGTCCCTAATGGTGCGTGTGATCGGAGCCAGTGATATATACAGCAACAGTGGTACATCTCTATAAGGCATGTGTTTAATCAACCATTTAAACATCTCAAATGGCACGGGGGAATAAAAACAGTAGCATGCTTACGAGAGTGGAGGGGAGATGAAGGTCAAGACAGAAAGAAGAACAGAATGAGGGCTGTGCAATCTATGGGGCAGTGCAATGATCATCCCCAGGGCTTTTTTTGTAGAAAAAGCCCAGCAGGAACTCATTAGCATAATAGGCCACACCCAACAGCAGAAACTCATTAGCATATTAGGCCACGCCCCATGTTACCAGAAGCGTCATCCAGCCACACCCACCTTTTGCTTCTTATTCTGTTTACCTTGTTTGTTGTCAAAACCCAGGGCTTTTTTTGTAGCAGGAACTCCTTTGCATGTTAGGCCACACACCCCTAATGTAGCCAATCCTAATGAGTGTCTGCTGTTGGGTGTGGCTTATTATGCTAATGAGTTCCTGCTGGGCGTGGCCAACTTGGGAGCCAGCTGGAACATTCCTGCCCCAAAATAGCCCTGATCATCCCCTTAGGGAAGCAGACATTGCTCAGGCTCGATGCATTCCATGATCCTAGTCTTGTACAGGCACACTCTCAGCAGGGCTCAGAAGGTTTTCATATATGCCTGAAGGAGTTTAGTACAGGGAAATAATTTTCTCAATGGCTACTGGAAGGTACAAATGTGAAGAAAGAAGAATACAGCAACACCTACCTACATCTGCAGGCACAGAACAAGGGATATGGTCTGGCCTAGTGGCCAGCAGGTCATAGGAAAGCCTTGAAGAATGGACACATTGTGGGGGAATTGCCAGAGTGATGGCTAGAAGAAGATGAAGAAGGAGACAATGAAGACTATATTATAGAGTGTCTTGCTTGTATGGATGAGAGATTGGATTCTGCTTGAAAATCAAAGACTTTTAGCTCTAGAGGGACATGATTTAAAGATAGGGTGGTATGCTTTTGTTTGGTACGGGAAAGCGGTTGGACATAAATACTTTAAAAAACATCTGATAAGAAAATCCTTATTAACAACTTGGGGGGAAATCCTACCTTTGGAATACTCTAAATTTCCAAGACGGGTCTCACCCCTTGAAGTCTTTTCACAACCAAGTTTAATCTCATTAGACAAAATTCTTAGATATGAAGATCTTTTAGCCGATAAAGGACTTTTAAAAACAAAGGAAGAATTAATAAGCCAAGGGTTGGTGAGCAAGGGCCCAAACTGAATCCAGATACACTAAAGATAGAAAAGTTGTTTTTTATTCTGAACATTTGAGAAGTTGTTATGTACATCCAATGATAAGATGATCAAGAAAATGTATGTATTTTTAATACAAATGAAAGTGGAAGATGAAGTCGTTAAAGATTGTATGGTGAAATGGATGCAAAATCGAGGTTATAATACTGATCTTACACAGTGGAGTAAACTGTGGAAAGTGAATGTGAAATAACTGAATTGGTTGTATTTAAAGAGAATCTGTATAAAATGTTTTATAGATGGTACCTAACACCAGACGGATTAGCTAAAATGTACAAAAATATGTCAAATAATTGCTGGAAGTGTAAAAAACATGTGGTGGACATGTGATATAGTGCGTAAGTTTTGGGTTGTGCTACATACTTTTATACAGACAGTTTTACAGATTTCAATACCTTTTTGACCAGAATTGTTTTGATTGAATTGTATGCCAGAGAACTTTGATAAAAATCAAAGATATTTTATAATTCATGTAGTAACCACAGCTAGAATTTTATTTGCATCTTACTGGAAACTTCCATCAATACCTTCTGAACATGACCTAATAGTGAAGATTATGGAAAGTGCGGTGTTAAAAGGGCAAATGGAAGAAGATTTTGTTGGACTATGGACTCCATTCTACAACTGGATAAGAGAGAAATATAAAGATATGAACTTTCTAACATCATAATATTAAGAAGCTTTTATGAACTTGTAAAACCTCACAGTCAATCTCCATATAATATGAAATGATGAGTAGAGGAAAATTATACGCAGAAAATTATTACTTTTGTTTTTTCCCCGGCAGCTTCCCCTTTCCACTTCCCCATCTTTGTGTATTCTAAAAACTTAATAAAAACCTATTTTTAAAAAACACTTTTTTATACTCTGCTCTTCACTATCCAAAGGAGTCTCAGAGCAGCTTATAATCGCCTTCCCTTCCTCTCCCCACAACAGACACCCTGTGAGGCAGGTGGGGCTGAGAGAGCTCTGAGAGAACTGTGACTGACCCAAAGTCACCCAGCTGATTTCATGTGGAGATGCGGGGAATCAAACCCAGCTCTCCAGATCAGAGTCCACCACTCTTAACTGCTACACCAACCTGGTTCCTGTCAAAAGCTTTGCTCTTTTCCCTACACTCCACCATTGAACACTTGGGTCCACAGCTTGCCATCTGCTCAGCAATATTTTCAAAAATATTGATGTTCCTGTGTGAATTTATTAGCATTTCCTGAACATTCCCTTCACCCCAAAAAGAAAGGAGATCTAAGGTCCCCCCTTCACACCAGGCTATACTGTGCGCATGTGCAAACATGCACACACACACACGTCTTGTTCTATACTGACATTTTGCAATTGCTCACTCAGAAGGGGGGGGGAATGGCAATTCTCGGCACTGTACTAAATGTGCTTCTCCTGTGTTCAAAGTTATGCCCACAACATGAAATGTTTTGGTTGGCTAGTACAGTTCATACTTGCCAGAGATTGGTTGCATTGCCATGATGGTGATTCTTTGACTGTCTATAGAAATGAAAAATGTGCATGCATGGGGATTGCCATTTGTCCCCAGCAAAACCAGAAAGTGATAAGGGCATATGTGAGAATAGCCATTTGAACACACAAAATAGAAAATGATAAATAAAATATGCTGAATAAACCATAATAAGCATAATAACACACATAATATCTTTAAGAAAGGAGGGAGGGTTATTACCAGGTCCTCAGGGATATTTCCTATCAAAATACTACTGTCAGGCATGTGCTCATTAAAAAAAAAACCCAAAAAACTACACATATTTTTTTAAAATTCTGTCCATGGTGGGGAGGGGGTTGTGGCAATGGTACTGGAGGACATCAAGTTGGGCAGTTATGAGGGAGACATGCCCCACTCATAAGTTGCTCACTATCAGTGAAACCTTAGCAGACTTAAACCCTTCTAAATCCATTGACATCAATGGACTGAGAAGGGCTAACACAATTTAGGTATGAAATGGAAGCATAAGAACATAAGAGAAGCCAATGTTGAATCAGGCCAATGGCCCATCTAGTCCAACACTCTGTCACACAGCGGCCAAAATATACCAGGTGCCGTTAGGAGGTCCAGCAGTGGGGCCAGGGCACCAGAAGCCCTCCCACTGCTGCCCCCCCCAGCACCAAGAATAGAGTGCATCACCTGCCCCAGACTGAGAGTTCCCATCTATACCCTGTGGCTAATAGCCACTGATGGACGTTTTATGTACTTAAAGGATGTGGGCAATAGCAGATGGTGCGGGGAGGTGGCAGTGGTGGATAGAGGAAGCCACAGGAAAGCATTTTGAGAATGTGCATACACAACCATTTTTTTTCTTTTGGAGAAGAAGAGGAGGAGGAGTTGGTTCTATACCCTGCCCTTCACTACCTGAAGGAGTCTCGGAGCAGCTTACAATCACCTTCCCTACCTCTCCCCACAACAGACATCCTGTGAGGTGGATAAGGCTGAGAGAGCTCTGGGAGAACTGTTACTGACCCAAAGTCAACCAGCTGGCTTCACGTGGAGTGGGGAATCAAGCCCAGTTTTCCCGATTAGAGTCCACTGCTCTTAACCACTACACCAAGCTGGCAGAGTTGAAAATGTTAGCACTCTGCTAATATGGAAATGGACAGGTTTTCAGACTCTGCTCAGCCTGTGAACTGAACCACCCGGGTGACTGGCCATTTTCGAATGCTACACATTCTCTTGTTGAGTTTCTGTTGCCTCCAGCTCAACAAAGGTCATAGGGCTATGCGACCTTTGAACATTGTCAAGCTCTTCACTGTATGTGCCATGTGCCACAACATGGCCATCTACCAGCAGCTGCTGCTGCTGCTCCAGCTGAGTAGGACGGTGAAGGCCCCATGGCCTGAAGACTTAGGGGACAGGCCACCATTAGCTGACCAAATGACTTCCTGTTTTGTAATGTTGTGGTAGTCCAGAACATCCACAACATTACAAAACAGAATTGGGTTCAGGAACACATATGGAGGCAGAGCTGGTGACATGGGCAGTCCTGTGATGCCACCCTGGCATCTGCAGCTCGTGTTGCCAGCCTGTGGCACTGCAGCTGGTCATACCGGACTATCAGAGGACCACAGGAGGTTCCAGATTACTAGAGCCAATGGAACTCAGTGGGAACATCCCAGAGGCAGGATCCATATCCTGATTAGTTCCTCCTTGGCTGGGGCTTTCAGCTGGTCCAAGACATTGACAGAGAGTATGGTAGCTCCACCAGCCCATCCAAGTCCATCCCCCCCAGCCCATCCAAGTCCACCCCACAGAGGGTGAGTGTTCCCCATGCAAATGCCAGATTGGTGCCAGAAGGCAGGCCGCCAGAATCCCCTGACCCACACTCATTAAGCAGGCGGCCACTGCCTGCATCCCAGCCAGGCTGCAGGGCCATGGGAAGGTATTCCCCCATTCCTTTCCCACGGGCTCTTCCTGTAGCATCTTGCTGGGAAGGCTGTTGGAATCCTAGGGGCACTACTGGGCAAAGGACACTGCAGGGGATAGTAGCTGGCACACTGGCAATGATGGCTGGTGCCCTATTGGCCTTGTCCTTTTCTTTCCAGAACCCTCCCCATCTGATCCTGCTTGTGCAAAGTTAACTGGTGACAGTTTCCTTGTTATGTGTTCCAATTAAAGTTTATTGTTCCTATTTGTTTGTATACTGCTCTTCCTCTGGGGTGGTCTTAGGCCTTGTCCACCTCCCAAGCTTCGTGCCTCAGAGGATAGGCCCGTGTGGCAGTGCCATCGTCCTCGGGGTCAAGAGCCCTGGGGGGGGAGCCTGTGCCAGTCCTGTTGGATGCCGGTTGCTGGATAGCAAGTGAAGTCATCACTGAAGGAGTCCTGCCTATGGAGAGAACAGAACTAACAATGGTGTGACTGCAGGGATGTGTGGTGAGCTATTTGGAGCCCTGGCCAGAACCTCCAAGGTTCACAGCAATCCCAAGAAAATGGCATGCAAGATCCAGGTTTGCTTACAAGGAAATTTTATTAAATCAGCAAACTTTCGGAAATAGCAGGCTAAGCTTCCATCCGCTGGGTCTCAAACACACACACACACGGTGAAGCTAGCCAGAATCTGAGTCAAGTTGCTTTCTTTGACTCCATGGTTGACTACAGGCTAAACCATGTGTTTGGCTGTGTAACTTTTCACTAGGTCTAGGGGGCATTCCCAGGCAGTGTTCCCTCTAAGCTGAGTTAGTGTGAGCTAGCTCACAGTTTTTTAGCTTTTGGCTCACACATTCTTGTCTTAGCTCAGGAAGGATGGCTCCAGAGCAAATTAATTTATGCAGCTGCCAAATTGCTTGCTCACAACTTTAGTGCCAGCAGCTCACTGGCACCCCAGGGTGGAGCAGCTTAGAGAACCAATTAACCCCAACCACACCCTGGGGTTTTCTCCCTCTTCCAATGGCACAGGGGGTTGTGCCAGTAGTGCTTTGGCAAGGGGCCATGGCATTACCATGCCAACAGTCAGCACTGGTATAGTGGCACTGGGGTGCTGACCCAGCATATCTTCAAGTTATGCTAGTGTATTTCTGGGATATGGTGGTATAGTGGCTGGAAGGCTCCCTGAATGCTTTTGCACTCCACATTGTGGTATTACCTTAGGCAAGAATGCCTGAAATGTTAATCAGTTTAGAATTCAGATCATTAGCCTTTTTTTAGTATAACAGCTACCATGGCAGGAATTGGGCCATAGTACAAAATACCACCCACCCTACAACATAGCAGTTTTATGCAAACTAAAATAAGCAGCAAAAACATGTACTAGGTAAAAGTGCAACTTAATTCACAGTCTTACAGCAGAGCCCTGTTCTGCCCTCCTTTCTTTTACCCAGTCCCTCATTTCCTGCCTTTTTCTTTCCATGTTTAGGCTAAAGATCTTTGGGAAAACAGCCTTTAGCTCTATGATATGTGTAAGTCCATGCTATTCTTACTGTATTCATATACTGACTACCACTTGAATGCTCCCTGGAAATTGTTTGGTTTAATTTATATTAACAAGCAATTGGATGCAAGAAGCTAATGATCTCATGAAAAAGCTCTCTCAGCAAAGAAATCCTTAGGATTGTAAGTATTGCATCCAGAGTCCATTTCCACACATTCCCAAAGTATAAAGGCAATTAAAAGAAAGAAAATATGACACCAGTGTTTTGACACCTACTGCTCTGGCAATGACTGCCAAGAATTTTTAATTAAGATAAATATTTCTGATAGCATCAATGTGTTATTTAATCTTCCAGATAAAATCTAGCTGTAATCTCATTTGGTAAAATAAATTATTAAACAGTTTCTCATACACTGAATGAAAAATTAGCATGCTTTTTGAAATGTAATTTTCCTTTCAAGAGGGAAAGAGACTTTAAAAAATAACTTTACCAATTAGATAGCACCATTTATTTTCCATTTACAGATTTGTGTTTTTTATCTATTAGATTTTATTTATTTATTAGATTTTTGTAGTCGCCGCATACTCAAAGGGTCTTGCAGCAACTTAGAACATTAAAACAAAAAGTAAAAACAACACAAAATAACAAATAAAAAATAGTAACGTTAAAATATTAAACTATTAAAATATGTAGCTATCACCATACCACTAAGAAAAACAGCCCAAACATTGGAGGTTACCCTCCAAAGGCCAACCTAAACAATTTGGCCTTTCATGCCCTGTGGAATCTAAGCAAGTTCAGCAGGGAATGGTTGTCATCCAAGAGTGCATTCCACAGGATAGGAGCCACAACTGAGAAGGCCTTTCTGCTGGTGACATCTAATGGAGCCATCTGAGGGCCAGGCACCTGCAAGAGGCCCCTAGAGGATGACCAAAGGGTGCATCGGGGGGGGGTCATAATGGAAGATGAGATCCCATAGATATGAGGACCCCAGACCATTAAGTGGTTTAAAGGTTAGCACCAACATCTGAAATTGGGTCTGGAGACTAATTGGTAGCCAGTGCAGCAGCAGCAGAATTGGAGTAACATGATGTTCCAGTCAGCAGTCTGGCAGCTGCATTCTGGACCACCTGCCATCTCTGAAGCATTTTCAAGGGTAGCTCTACATAGAGCGAATGGCAATAGACCAATCTGGAGGTGACTGTTGCATATATCAATGCAGCAAGGTCTAAGCTGGCAGGCCTGGTATAGGTGAAAAAATGCTGACCATGCTTACAGTGTTCCCTTTAAACTGCACACATGAGTGGCTGCTCATTAACACAGGAAGCCCTGCTCAGCAGCAATCTGGAGCCACCCATGGCAAGCTTTGCCTCAGAATGTTACTGGCTGTGCAATAGCTTCCCAGTCTTCCAGTGCTTGTCGATGGCTGTGTTTATGTTCTAAAATGCTTGGTAGAAACTCTGCTTCAAGGGGAGGTGTCTGGGTATGCAGCCAATAACTGGGATTGGCTGGATCGCCTGCCAATCCTCTGCTGCCTGCTCCGGTATCTTTCCTAGACCACAAAACCCTTGCATTAGCTCCAGGGTGCCATTTTTGCTCTCTGAGCTTTGCATGTATAAGAGGGTTGCTCTTTGCTAACTTGGGAGTGCTGTCGCTGAACAGCTCTGAACTCTTAAACTTGTTTCCATATTTCAATCAACTTTCACAAGCTGAAGTGCTGTTAGTCTGCCTCTTTATTCTGTTTTTTTATAAAGCTTATTTTTAGAATTTTTCTCTTTCAGGACTTTGCTTCAGTTTCAACCTTTGTTTGTAGGCTCACATTCCAGCCCTGATTGTCTCTGATGTTTGTAGTATTGTCTCCTCAGTTTTCCCCCCACATTATTTAGGCCTGTTTCCAGTGTCTTTATGTACTAAGCATTTTTCCTGATCTCACATCCCAGTGTTTTAGGCCAGTGTGTTTGTTGTATCCGCTGACCACTTCAGGCTGTCAGCGAAGGAGCCTGAACTTGAGTCCCGGAGAACAATGGGACTGGGGCTCCGGGCTCCTGCTTTGGGGAATCAATGGGAACAGCGGTGGGAATTCAAACCCGCCAATGGCAACAGCGGGTGTTCCCCTTAGCTTGTATATAGTTGGCCACCTGGCCAGGTAACTTGTTTTGTTGTGTAATAGAGAACCATGCTGATCACTACCTCTGTGGTTTCATTATGCATCCAACCAGGGGTCTTTTTGGGGGGGAGCGCACCCGAGCGCAGCTCCGGGAGCTCAAGACCCAAGCCCCGCCCCCAGCCGGGGTCCTGGGGAGTCTTTCAGGCAGCCGAATGTCAATTTCAGCTCCATTATATCCTATGGGCCATTGAAGTCAATGGTGAAAACATAGGGTATATTCTGGGGGCTGTAGGGGAGGGATTTGAGGGAGAGGCTCCAAACTCACAGGGTAGCTGATGGAGCCTCTCCCCAAGATACCCACCAAGTTTCAAGAACATTGGACCAGGGGGTCCAATTCTATGGGCTCCCAAACAGGTTGCCCCCATTCCCTCCATTGTTCTCTATGGTGGGGGAAAAGGTTACTCTTTTCCCACCATAGAGAACAATGGAGGGAATAGGGGCAACCTGTTTAGGGGCTCATAGAATTGGACCCCTGGTCCAATGTTCTTGAAACTTGGTGGGTATCTTGGGGAGAGGCTCCATCAGCTACCCTGTGAGTTTGGAGCCTCTCCCTCAAACCTCCTCCCCTCCAGCCCCCAGAATATACCCTATGTTTTCACCATTGACTTCAATGGCCCATAGGATATTATGGGGCTGAATTGCCGCCAAATTTCTTTCATTCCCTCCTTTCCTTCTCTCTTTTTCCTCTTTCCCTCCTTTTTCTCTTCTCTATTTCTTTCTTTCCCACCTTCTTCTTTTCCCTTTTTTCCTCCTTTCCCTGTTTCCCTCCTTCTTCCCTCTCTTTCTTTCCCTCCCCTTTCCTTCTTTCTTTCCCTCTTTCCTTCCTTCTTTCCTTCTCTCTACTCTCTCTCTTTCCTTCCCTCTTTCCTCCTTCTGTGGCCCAACTCTCATTAGAAGGAGTTTAAACTTTAAACCCCTTCTCTCTTAGCTCCCCCACCCAGACCAGCTGGGGAAGGGAAGGGGAGGCTTTTGAAGATGCCTCCCCCCTTTTGCTTCCCCTTCTGACATCACTTCCGGTGATGTCAGGGGGCGTGGCATATGCTAATAGCCTAATAGCTCATTAGCATACCATATGCTAATGAGCTCCTGCAGCTGTTTTTCTACGAAAAGACCCCTGCATCCAACCCACTACAAAATAGTGTTGTTCTGATTTTTTCCTGTTGTCTAGAGCACATTTAAACTTTCTTTTCAGTATTTTGAAGTAAAATCCTGAAACTGTTCTTTTGCCCTGTCTGTTTGGGCATTGTTTTGCTCTCTGTATATTCCAGTTTCAAGACCTTATTCTCTAGTACACTGCACTTCAGCTCTGTGACTTTCCTGTTGCCCTCAGTAGGCAAAGGCAGCCTGTTGCTACAAATTACTAACAGTGGGAGTTGGGAACAGTTACATTTTTTTTTTCAGCTGGAGCCCAAAAAAGAACAAGCATAGTGTCCAAACAGTCTTTGTCTGACCTATCCACCAGAGTTTCCTCCAAAAACCGCACTAGCCATTTTGAAAGTGAATGGCTTAATGAGGTATTTGAAACAGAGGTTCTAAAATCAACCAAAAAACAGAGGGTAAGGTTTGGTGATATTTTCACTTACCATGACTGTGGCGCAGTAGTGTGTGAGATATGTCATAAAGCTGGTGCTGCCAATGATTTCTACACAGAAAAACTCTGGGAGGATTGGAAGCTTGATTATTGTAAAAAGACATATTAAGCAGAAAATGCACTGTGAGGCAATGCCAAAACTGAGGCATTAGAAATTCAGAGGTGAAGATGCTTACTGAAAGTTCTGTAGACAGACAAACCAGGAGTGAGATAGCAGAACGCAAGGCTATTCAATCTAATCAGGTTAAAATTCTGGTTGATGATGTCTTATTGGCTATGAAAATGAACATTTCCGTACTTTCAGTGCAAGACATACATGATCATATTGCAAAGTAGCAGCACCAGAATGGTGGCACAGCAAAGAGGATGCATTTGAATTTCTTGAATATATCAGTGAAACTATTTGCAATGAAATGATGGCAGAGCTGTGCAGTAGATGAGAGCACGGATATATCACTTACAAATATGTTGATTAGATATGCTAACTGTTGGCCTGCCCACAGTGAAGTTTACGACACTGGTTCTATGAAAAAAGCCCACAGGGGAAAAAAAACAGAGAAAAAAACCCATGATCATAAATGCTCACAGGAAAAAAGCCCACGTGGAAAAATGCCCACATGGAAATAAACCCACATGTAAAAAAGCCCATACACATAAAAGCCCACACAGAAAAAGCCCACATGGAAAGAAGCCCACATGGAAAAATACCATGTAAAGCACCATAGATATTTATAATGGTGGATAACCATTCATTTCCATTTATGAGAATGAACAGGTATTACCTATAGTCACATGCAACAGTTTGTGCTGTGATTTTATCAATTATAATCTTATCCTATAGATAAAATTCTCCTAACGCATTGGCCATGTAGAAAGTCCACCCTGGTGGTCTTTTGTGACAATTTTCTTTCTGTGTTGCACCATCTTTGAGGCCTCCTGTGGTAGCAGTTTCTTTTTCTTTGTTCTTTTCTCCTGAAAAATATGCTATTATCAAGTATAGGGCTGTTAAAGTGGTGGATGGGTAGTAGTTTGTTGGCTGTATCCGTAACATTCCTTTATAGGTTTGTCTTAATTATATCAACTCTGCAGGGAGTCTGTCCAGCCCTGGGGTCCAGGCATTCTTAAAGCTTGTGATTGTATTCACCACCTCTTCTTCTGTAGTGAAGGCTTTGTTCGGAAATTAACTATCTTCCAGTAGGATTCCCTTAGGGAAATATTATTGTAAAACCTATCAAGTTTGGTTTTTGTTTTTTTGTGGAGGGGGCTTATCAGGGGAATAGAGAGTTCTAAAAAGTGTGCTAATATGTTCACTAAATTGCTGTACTTTGTATTATGGTTACTTTAATGATCCTGCAAACCCTATTAATCCCCCTCCAATACATGTTGGAAGGAGCTGCGGTGGCTCAAGTGGTTAAGACGCTGAACTGCAGGCTGTGGAAGGTCAGTAGTTCAGCAGTTCGAGACCCGGGTGCCGCATGACGGGGTGAGCTCCTGTCTCTAGTTCCAGCTCCTGCCAACCTAGCAGTTCGAAAGCAAGAAATTGCAAGTAGATAAATAGGTACCACTTCGGTGGGAAGGTAACAGCGTTCCGTGCGCCTTGGTGTTTAGTCATGCCGGCCACATGACCACGGAAACGTCTTCGGACAGCGCTGGCTCTTCGGCTTTGAAACGGAGATGAGCACCGCAACCCTAGAGTCGGATTCGACTGGCTTTCGAGCAAGGGAACCTTTACCTTTACCTTTAATACATGTTGTCATGTTATGTACTCAGCACTCTGAGTACATATTGCCTCTTTATTTATGTGTGTTGTGTAACCCTCATGCTACATTCAATGCATGTGTAGTTGAATGCATGATTGAAACCCCACATCGATCCAGGTACTGGTCCCTAGTTACATTTGTAAAGTGAACACACTTTGGCTCTTTCTTACAAACAGACGTTCCCACACACATGCAGGCTGTCCGAGTGTTCATTGTAACATGTAAACGGGGCTTGTAAGAAAGTGCGTTTGGATGGTCAAAGAGACCATGATGGCAAGATGGGAAGGAAGGTGGCAATTGCTGCCCCCCAAAGCTCTTTTTTTTAAAAAAATTATTTTATTAAATGGACGAGGGAGGACGCTGAGCTGCAGCTCCGTTTGAACAGGACACTATTATTTTTAACTTTATTTTATATCTATTCAGCGGTTTTAGCTTATGTGTATGCAGGGCTATTTTGGGGCAGGAACGCACAGGAACAGAGTTCCGGCTGGCTTCCAAGTTGGCCACGCCCAGCAGGAACTCATTAGCATAATAGGCCACACCCAACAGCAGAAACTCATTAGGATTGGCTACGTGAGGGGTGTGTGGCCTAACATGCAAAGGAGTTCCTGCTACAAAAAAGCCCTGGGTTTTGACAGCAAACAAGGTAAACAGAATAAGAAGCAAAAGGTGGGTGTGGCTAGATGACCACAGTTCTGGGGGCATGGCCTAATATGCTAATAAGCTGTGCTGTCAGGGGTGTGGCTTATTATGCTAATGAGTTCCTGCTGGGCTTTTTCTACAAATAAAGCCCTGTGTGTATGGAACTTGTTAGCAAACTGTTTATCTTTATGTGAGAACCTTTTTAGAGACAGCTGCCAGCTCCTTGGCTGAGAATTGTTTGCCTTTTCTATCATTCACACCAGAACTAGGAGACTTAATTAGTCTGTCTGCTATGACAAAGAGTATACAGAGAAACTCTGCCAATTAAGAGGACTTCCCCCCCTTTTTGGTGTGTGTGTGTGTAAAATCATGCCTGCAGTGAAGTGACCAAGAGAAATGGAGGAGGTTGTCTCATTACTGGTTTCTAAACAGTCCAAGATTAGAGGGTTTTTTGTCCAAGTGAAAGCAGAAGTAGGGAGTAAATGCGATCCCCCTATTTATGCTGTTGAGACAGTAAATCATTTCTCACCACTTGAACTTAGATGTGAGGAAGACAAAGGTAACTTGACTGAAGAGACTGAAGATGCTATCTCAGACTCCAGGGTGTGGCGCACTGACCCAGCATTGCCTTTTGAGGCAGCCGGAATGCCTATGGAAAGCAGCCTATTAACTTTAATTGCAAGAACAGTGGAATGTCTCTTCAGAGCTATTCAAGACATTGACACTCAAATGAAATGGCTACCTAAGCTAACTAATGAAACGGTTACTAAGCTGTTAGCTAACAGTCATCAGACACAGCCAATATCGCAGAATATGAACAAGGGAAGGCGGGGGCAGGAGACATGTGAGCATGACTTGAGAAATGAAAGTGCCTCAAGGAATAATTCCCTCCAATTAATTTATCAACCAAGAAAGATTTGTCTAATAATATGTGGGCGCATGGGCCAAACTCCAAGCTGGAAAGGTGGTCAGTGATCCAAGCATCATCTGGCTGATTTACTCAGAATACAGTATTTGGAAGTTGACCTAGTCAAGGTTGAATCCTTTAATCCTCTAAATCAGTCTCAAAAAGTTTTACTTTCCTTTTCTTCTACCAGAAAACCCTCCCTGATCTACAAGAAGAAGTTAGAGCTTTCCGTTAAGTGTGTCTTTCCAACACAGGCATTCCAAAATGCTATTATATTACCTTTGTGCCACAAGAGATCTTCTGGTGTTGATGAGAGCATGCTACCTCAAGAGGAGTTACCAAGTGAAACAGAGACACCCCAATTACCTCAAACAAACTTAACTTCCAGGGGCAAATTGAGTGTATCCATGGGGCATCCACAAATTTCCTTAGAACATCATTATGCCCAGGCCGGCCAAGGAGTAAACCCAACCTCCCTGGGTCTCAAAAGTCAATTGACACATGAGCACCTGGCAGATCCCCTGGAAGGTGATCTTTTCAGCTCTTTTGGGAATCTCCTTTGCGATGAATAACAATCAATTATTGATAGATTGGATTTTATGAGCCACAAACTGAGTGAGTTGCGTACTGAGTTCGACCATGTGTGAGGTCAGGTCCGCACGCAGTCAGGCGAAGAGCCCTAGCTTTGCTTCAAGAGACAATAGCTAGAGCGGATCCTAGCCCGCTCCTATCAGAGGTCAATATATTCCATTAGGGAATCGTTACCAGAACGGACAGAAATGTCAGTACAGAAACCGTTAATGAACAGTTCCTGAAACGGAACATATCGGCTGTCTGAAATTCCCCAAAGGTGCTGGCTGATTTGTTTTCAGTTCCCTTCCAAATAATCCCCAGCATAGCATTTGCCTTTTTTTTATCACTGTTGCACATTGCATCGACATTTTCAGTGAGTTTATCTACCATGACTCCAAGATCTCTGTCCTGGTCAATCTCTGCCAGTTTGGACCCCATCAACGTGTATTTCTAGTTAGGGTTTTTGGTTCCAGTGTGCATGACTTTGCACTTGTCCATGATGAACCTCATTAGCCACATTGACACCCACTCACCCAGCTTCTACAGATCCCTCTGGTGTGCCTCACAATCCTCCCTGATTCTCATCATCCTGAACAACTTAGTGTCATCTGCAAACTTAGCCACTTCACTCCTTACTCCCAACTCCAAATCATTAATGAACAAGTTAAAAATCACTGGACCCAATATTGAGCCCTGCGGTATCCCTCTGCTTACCACCCTCCACTGTGAAAACTGCCCATTTATGTTCACTCTCTGTTTCCTGTTAATTAACCGGTTTTTAATCCACAAGAGGACTTGTCCTCTTATCCCATGACTACTGAGATTACTTAGGAGCTTTTGAACTTTCTCAAAAGCTTTCTGGAAGTCTAGGTAAACAACATCTACTGGGTCCCCTTTGTCCACATGTTTGTTCACCCCTCAAAGAACTCTAACAGGTTAGTGAGACAAGATTTTCTCTTACAGAACCCATGCTGATTCTTCCTCAATAACTTTTGTTCACCAGTGTGCCTACTAATTCTGTCTTTAATAACAGATTCCACCAATTTGCCTGGTAATGTCCTGGGTCTCCTCTGGAACACTTTTTAAAGATGGGTGTTGCATTAGCTACCTTCCAGTCCTTGGGAATGGAGGCAGATTTTAGTGGTTGATTGCATATTTTTGTCAGGAGATCCACAAATTCACATTTTAGTTCTTTTAGAACTCTTGGATATATGCCATTTGGACCTGGTAATTTGTCAGTTTTTAATTTGTCCATCAGTTGTAGGACCTCCTCTCTCATCACCTCAATCTGACTCAGGTCTTTCAATACCCCTTCTGAAATCAGCCGTTCTCAGTGTTCCCTCTAAGTTGCACTGGGGGTGCTGGTGCACAAAATTTTAGCTCCTGCTCAGACATTGTAGCTCCCAACTAACAACCATCCACCAATTCACATTTTAGTTCTTTCAGAACTCTTGGATGTATGCCATCTGGGCCTGGTGATTTATCAGTTTTTAATTTGTCCATCAGTTGTAGGACCTCCTCTCTCATCACCTCAATCTAACTCAGGTCTTTCAATACCCCTTCTGAAATCAGCAGTTTTCAGTGTTCCCTCTAAGTTGCGCTAGGGGGTGTTGGTGCACAAAATTTTAGCTCTTGCTCAGACGTTGTAGCTCCCAACTAACAAGCATCTTTCCTCCATTGGAAACAATGGAGGATGGGGCACCTCCTTCTGGGGCCCATAGAATTGGACCCCCTGGTCCAATCTTTTTTGAACTTGGGGTTGTTGTTTTTTTTAGGAGAGGCACCAGCAGCTATGCTGCAAATTTGGTGTCTCTACCTCAAAAAACTGCCCCTCAGAACCCCAGATAATCCCAGATTGATTCTCCATTATAGCCTTTGGGGGCCATTGGCTATAATGGTCCTCACAGGCTATAATGGAGCCAGAAAAAAAATTGATTTTTTTTTAAAAATTGTACTCTCTATTATGCTTTCAGTATGATTTGTAAGCTGCCTTAAGTCACAGTAAAAGTGGGATATAAATATTTGAATAAATAAGTAGTTTGGGCAGATTGATAACATTTCAGCAACTTCCTGTTTGTTAAGTTAGGCAGGGTTCTAACACTGATTGTTCCACCTCTGTTATACTTGACCTGTAAATTTCATATTTCACTAAAAAAAAAAAAAACTAGACTGCAAGAGTCCCCCCCACCCCAGTGCTGGTATGTTTTCTAAGGCATGGAGCAGGGTAACGGTCTGAAGTCAGGTCTACCAATGTAGTGGATTGCAGTGGGTAGACCTGTACTCCGGAGGGCTGGTCTACCAATATAGTGGAAAGGGTAGACCTGTTCTCTGTAGGCCAGGTCTACCAATATAGTGGAAAGGAGTGGACCTCTTCTCCAGAGACCAGGTTTACTAATATAGTGGAAAGGGACAAGTAAGAGCTGTCCTCCGGAGGCCTGGTCTACTCCCATAGAGGACAACATTTTCTGTAATTAGATTTGACTTGATTTTAATGTTTAAAATATTCTTGAAATATAGTTTAAATATAGTTTAAGAGAATTCATTATGAGATTTTTACAAGGTTATGGAAATAATTTTCTAAAAACTAATTTATGTGATAGTCAAAGGTAGACTTGCTCACAACTTTAATGCTACTAGCTTTTTCCTGCTCATGAGGTAGAATTTTTGCTCACAAAACTGTGGAGCTTAGGGGGAACTGTTAAGTATGAGACATCAGTCAGCTCTTAACAAGTGATTCAGCTTTATTCAAACATGACAGTAAACCAACACAACACAGGAGAGCAACAGGCTCTCTTTTAAACTATCGGGCAAGTAAAACCATGTCCCTAAATAAGTTAAGAACCAATAGAACTGCTTAGATAACAACCAATAGTTTCAGTTCCCTCCAGAACTGTTTGAGCCGGCACCAGCGGTAGACTGGCAGGGTGAAGGTTTACGATGGCCGGAGATCGTCTGCCATGATGTCGATGGTTCAGCGGAGCTGCCTACCCGCTAGTTTCCCATCCTCATCACCAATGTTAAGTATGAGACGTCAGTCAGCTCTTAACAAGTGATTCAGCTTTATTCAAACATGACAGTAAACCAACACAACACAGGAGAGCAACAGGCTGTCTTTTAAACTATCCGGGCAAGTAAAACCACGCCCTTAAATAAGTTAACAACCAACAGAACTGCTTAGATAACAACCAATAGTTTCAGTTCCCTCCAGAACTGTTCAGTAATCTCCGATTGATCTACTGAGCAGAGTAACCAATCAGAACATGTTCACTAGGATACCAACCTGATGTTGAAGCTTAGGCATGTTTTAAACATAAAACATAACAGGAACATTGGCGGTTCTCGAGAGGGCAAGCACCTCCCATTTTTGACAGTGAAGACAAAGGGGGGAAAACGCATTCAGCTTCTCTGTCATTTCTCTATTGTCCTTTAGTAATCCTTTTAACCCTTGGTCATCCAAGGGCCCTACTGCCTCCCTAGCTGATTTTCTGTTTCTAGTGTATTGGAAGAAATTTTTATCAGCAATACTGATTCTGTGAACTTAGGCAGATCATGAGAAGGAGAGCGGGAAGTGTTGCATCAGTGCTTAGTTCTCACGGTCCTTTCTTACACATCCAGGGAAATGCTGATTGATGCATTAGGGTCAGGCAGCCATTTTTCTCCTGGCCAATTTGGCCAGTTATCCTGGAGGGTTTTTGCCATCTTCTGGGCATGGAACAGGGGTCATTAGGTGTGTGCGTGGGGGGAGTATTTGTGAATTTCCTGCATTGTGCAGGGGGGCAGACTAGATGACCCTGGAGGTCCCTTTCAACTCTATGATTCTATTGTTGGTCTTAATGTTTTTTGCAAATATATTCCTCATAGTCCCTTTATGCCTGTCCGACCACCAACTTGCATTTTATTTGCCACAGCCTGTGCTGTTCACAGTTCACAAGTTCAGCTGCTAATGATCAAGTCTACAAATGTGTACAAGAAGAGGAAGAATGGTAGAAAGCCCAGTAGCGCCTTTAAGACTGACAAACTTTATTGTAGCATAAGCTTTTCAGAAACACAGCTCTCTGTGTTTCTCGAAAGCTTATGCTACAATAAAGTTTGTTAGTCTTAAAGGTGCTACTGGGCTTTTTGCTATTTTGCAGCAACAGACACAGCTAACTCCTCTGGATCTAAGAAGAAGAAAATTCAAGAGTCATACTAAGAAATATTACAAAACCAGGAACTTGTCCATACTTAAAAAGTTTATTAATATCGTGGTGTGTTTTAAAGTTTCTTTTAAAACTTTTGCATAAGCTTTATTGCACAGCTGAAAGTGTTAGAGCCGTCAGAAGAATGGAAAAGTATTGATTTTTAAAAATAGGGAATTTTCTAGACTTCCATATTCAAGAAAGATCTCAGAGTCAGAAAGAGCATCTCAGTTTTTGATCAGCATTTGCTTCCACGTTAGTCTCCTCCGCCCCATTCAAATATGTCATGCAAGAGCCAAAGACTCACGAGGTTACTTATTGAGCAAGCTTTTGAGAAGTAAATAAGTCTGTGAGCCCAGCTGGAAGCGGGATGTACTAAAAGGCAGGACAGGATTGCCCATTGGAAACAATGGGAAAGACTTGAAGGACCATTGGAAATAATGGGAGCCAGGAATGCCAATTGACTTCCATGGGCTCCATTGAAATACATTGCAGCACAAATAGAGTTGGAAAAAAAAGGTGGAATGGATTTTCCATTACGGTCTCTTGGCAAAAATACACTACTCTGGGAATGGAATGAGAGGCTCCAGAGTGGAATGACAGCCCCAGGGTGCAGCAGGACAGTGCAGGGACAGGAAGGAGAGGCCACGGAGTGGAATAAAAGCCCCAGGGTGCAGCAGGAGAGTCCAGGGACAGAAAGGAGAGACCACTGAGTGGAATGACAGCCCCAGGCTGCAGCAGGAGACTGCAGGGACAGGAAGGAGAGGCCACGGAGTGGAATGAAAGCCCCAGGGTGCAGCAGGAGAGTGCAGGGACAGGAATGAAAGGCCCCGGAGTGGAATGACAGACCCAAGGTGCAGCAGGAGAGTGAAGGGACGGAAGGAGAGGCCACGGAGTGGAATGACAGCCCCAGGGTGCAGCAGGAGAGTGCAGGGACAGGAAGGAGAGGCCACGGAGTGGAATGAAAGCCCCAGGGTGCAGCAGGAGAGTGCAGGGACAGGAAGGAGAGGCCACGGAGTGGAATGACAGCCCCAGGGTGCAGCAGGAGAGTGCAGGGACAGGAAGGAGAGGCCACGGAGTGGAATAAAAGCCCCAGGGTGCAGCAGGAGAGTCCAGGGACAGAAAGGAGAGGCCACTGAGTGGAATGACAGCCCCAGGCTGCAGCAGGAGAGTGCAGGGACAGGAAGGAGAGGCCACGGAGTGGAATGAAAGCCCCAGGGTGCAGCAGGAGAGTGCAGGGACAGGAATGAAAGGCCCCGGAGTGGAATGACAGCCCCAGGGTGCAGCAGGAGAGTGCAGGGACGGAAGGAGAGGCCACGGAGTGGAATGACAGCCCCAGGGTGCAGCAGGAGAGTGCAGGGACAGGAAGGAGAGGCCACGGAGTGGAATGACAGCCCCAGGGTGCAGCAGGAGAGTGCAGGGACAGGAAGGAGAGGCCACGGAGTGGAATGACAGCCCCAGGTTGCAGCAGGAGAGTGCAGGGACAGGAAGGAGAGGCCACGGAGTGGAATGACAGCCCCACGGTGCAGCAGGAGAGTGCAGGGACAGGAATGAGAGGCCCCGGAGTGGAATGACAGACCCAGGGTGCAGCAGGAGAGTGCAGGGACAGGAAGGAGAGGCCATGGAGTGGAATGACAGCCCCAGGGTGCAACAGGAGAGTGCAGGGACAGGAAGGAGAGGCCACGGAGTGGAATGACAGCACCAGGGTGCAGCAGGAGAGTGCAGGGACAGGAAGGAGAGGCCACGGAGTGGAATGACAGCCCCAGGGTGCAGCAGGAGAGTGCAGGGACAGGAATGAGAGGCCCCGGAGTGGAATGACAGACCCAGGGTGCAGCAGGAGAGTGCAGGGACAGGAAGGAGAGGCCACGGAGTGGAATGACAGCCCCAGGGTGCAGCAGGAGAGTGCAGGGACAGGAAGGAGAGGTCCACGGAGTGGAATGACAGCCCCAGGCTGCAGCAGGAGAGTGCAGGGACAGGAAGGAGAGGCCACGGAGTGGAATGACAGCCCCAGGGTGCAACAGGAGAGTGCAGGGACAGGAAGGAGAGGCCACAGAGTGGAATGACAGCCCCAGGGTGCAGCAGGAGTTTCTGGAGACTGGAATGACACAACCCAGAGTGGAATGACAGGCCCAGGGTGCAACAGGAGAGTGCAGGGACAGGAATGAGAGGCCACAGAGTGGAATGACAGCCCCAGGGTGCAGAAGGAGAGTGCAGGAACAGAAAGGAGAGGCCACGGAGTGGAATGACAGCCCCAGCGTGCAGCAGGAGAGTGCAGGGACAGGAATGAGAGGCCACAGAGTGGAATGACAGCCCCAGGGTGCAGCAGGAGTGTTCTGGGACTGGAATGACATGTCCCAGAGTGGAATGACACCCCCAGGGTGCAGCACGAATGTTCTGGGACTGGAATGACATGTCCCAGAGTGGAATGACAGCCCCAGGGTGCTCCAGGAGTGTTCTGGGACTGTAATGACATGTCCCAGAGTGGAATGACAGCCCCAGGGTGCAGCAGGAGAGTTCTGGGACTGGAATGACATGTCCCAGAGTGGAATGACAGCCCCAGGGTGCTGCAGGAGTTTCCGGAGAATGGAATGACATGTCCCAGAGTAGAATGACGGCCCCAGGGTGTTCCAGGAGTGTTCGGGGACCGGAATGACATGTCCCAGAGTGGAATGACAGCCCCAGGGTACAGCAGGAGAGTGCAGGGAAAGGAATGAGAGGCCACGGAGTGGAATGACAGCACCAGGGTGCAGCAGGAGTGTTCTAGGACTGGAATGACATGTCCCGGAGTGGAATGACAGCCCCAGGATGCTCCAGAAGTGTTCTGGGACTGGAATGACATGTCCCAGAGTGGAATGACAGCCCCAGGGTGCTCCAGGAGTGTTCTGGGAGTGGAATGACATGTCCAAGAGTGGAATGACAGCCCCAGGGTGCTCCAGGAGTGTTCTGGGACTGGAATGACATGTCCCAGAGTGGAATGACAGCCCCAGGGTGCAACAGGAGAGTGCAGGGACAGGAAGGAGAGGCCACGGAGTGGAATGACAGCCCCAGGGTGCAGCAGGAGAGTGCAGGGACAGGAAGGAGAGGCCACGGAGTGGAATGACAGCCCCAGGGTGCAGCAGGAGTGTGCAGGGACAGGAATGAGAGGCCACGGAGTGGAATGACAGCCCCAGGGTGCAGCAGGAGAGTTCAGGGACAGGAATGAGAGACCACGGAGTGGAATGACAGCCCCAGGGTGCAGCAGGAGAGTGCAGGGACAGGAATGACATGACCCAGAGTGGAATGACAGCCCCAGGGTGCAGCAAGAGAGTGCAGGGACAGGAATGAGAGGCCACGGAGTGGAATGACAGCCCCAGGGTGCAGCAGGAGAGTGCAGGGACAGGAATGAGAGGCCACAGAGTGGAATGACAGCCCCAGGGTGTAGCAGGAGAGTACAGGGACAGGAAGGAGAGGCCACGGAGTGGAATGACAGCCCCAGGGTGCAGCAGGAGTGTGCAGGGACTGGAATGAGATGGCCACAGAGTGGAATGACAGCCCCAGGGTGCAGCAGGAGAGTGCAGGGACCGGAAGGAGAGGCCACGGAGTGGAATGACAGCCCCAGGGTGCTGAAGGAGTGTGCAGGGACAGGAATGAGAGGCCACGGAATGGAATGACAGCCCCAGGGTGCTGAAGGAGTGTGCAGGGACAGGAAGGAGAGGCCACGGAGTGGAATGACAGCCCCAGGGTGCAGCAGGAGTGTTCTGGGACTGGAATGAGAGGCCACGGAGTGGAATGACAGCTCCAGGGTGCAACAGGAGAGTGCAGGGACAGGAATGAGAGGCCACGGAGTGGAATGACAGCCCCAGGGTGCAGCAGGAGTGTGCAGGGAGAGGAATGAGAGGCCACGGAGTGGAATGACAGACCCAGGGTGCAGCAGGAGAGTGCAGGGAGAGGAATGAGAGGCCACGGAGTGGAATGACAGCCCCAGAGTGCAGCAGGAGAGTGCAGGGACAGGAAGGAGAGGCCACGGAGTGGAATGACAGCCCCAGGGTGCAGCAGGAGAGTGCAGGGACAGGAATGAGAGGCCACGGAGTGCAATGACAGCCCCAGGGTGCAGCAAGAGAGTGCAGGGACAGGAATGAGAGGCCACGGAGTGGAATGACAGCCCCAGGGTGCAGCAGGAGAGTGCAGGGACAGGAAGGAGAGGCCACGAAGTGGAATGACAGCCTCAGGGTGCTCCAGAAGTGTTCTGGGACTGGAATGACATGTCCCAGAGTGGAATGACAGCCCCAGGGTGCTCCAGGAGTGTTCTGGGACAGGAATGAGAGGCCACGGAGTGGAATGACAGCCCCAGGGTGCTCCAGAAGTGTTCTGGGACTGGAATGACATGTCCCAGAGTGGAATGACAGCCCCAGGATGCAGCAGGAGTGTTCTGGGACTGGAATGAGAGGCCACGGAGTTGAATGACAGCCCCAGGGTGCAACAGGAGAGTGTAGGGACAGGAATGAGAGGCCACGGAGTGGAATGACAGCCCCAGGGTGCAGCAGGAGTGTTCTGGGACTGGAATGAGAGGCCACGGAGTGGAATGACAGCTCCAGGGTGCAACAGGAGAGTGCAGGGACAGGAATGAGAGGCCACGGAGTGGAATGACAGCCCCAGGGTGCAGCAGGAGTGTGCAGGGAGCGGAATGAGAGGCCACGGATTGGAATGACAGACCCAGGGTGCAGCAGGAGAGTACAGGGAGAGGAATGAGAGGCCACGGAGTGGAATGACAGCCCCAGGGTGCAGCAGGAGAGTGCAGGGACAGGAAGGAGAGGCCACGGAGTGGAATGACAGCCCCAGGGTGCAGCAGGAGAGTGCAGGGACAGGAATGAGAGGCCACGGAGTGGAATGACAGCCCCAGGGTGCAGCAGGAGAGTGCAGGGACAGGAATGAGAGGCCACGGAGTGGAATGACAGCCCCAGGGTGCAGCAGGAGAGTGCAGGGACAGGAAGGAGAGGCCACGAAGTGGAATGACAGCCCCAGGGTGCTCCAGAAGTGTTCTGGGACTGGAATGACATGTCCCAGAGTGGAATGACAGCCCCAGGGTGCTGCAGGAGTGTTCTGGGACAGGAATGAGAGGCCACGGAGTGGAATGACAGCCCCAGGGTGCTCCAGGAGTGTTCTGGGACTGGAATGACATGTCCCAGAGTGGAATGACAGCCCCAGGGTGCTCCAGGAGTGTTCTGGGACTGGAATGACATGTCCCAGAGTGGAATGACAGCCCCAGGATGCAGCAGGAGTGTTCTGGGACAGGAATGAGAGGCCACGGAGTGGAATGACAGCCCCAGGGTGCAACAGGAGAGTGTAGGGACAGGAATGAGAGGCCACGGAGTGGAGATGACAGCCCCAGGGTGCTCCAGAAGTGTTCTGGGAGTGGAATGACATGTCCAAGAGTGGAATGACAGCCCCAGGGTGCTCCAGGAGTGTTCTGGGACTGGAATGACATGTCCCAGAGTGGAATGACAGCCCCAGGGTGCAGCAGGAGAGTGCAGGGACAGGAAGGAGAGGCCACGGAGTGGAATGACAGCCCCAGGGTGCAGCAGGAGTGTGCAGGGACAGGAAGGAGAGGCCACGGAGTGGAATGACAGCCCCAGGGTGCAGCAGGAGTGTGCAGGGACAGGAATGAGAGGTCCACGGAGTGGAATGACAGCCCCAGGGTGCAGCAGGAGAGTTCAGGGACAGGAATGAGAGACCACGGAGTGGAATGACAGCCCCAGGGTGCAGCAGGAGTGTGCAGGGACAGGAATGACATGTCCCAGAGTGGAATGACAGCCCCAGGGTGCAACAGGAGAGTGCAGGGACAGGAAGGAGAGGCCACGGAGTGGAATGACAGCCCCAGGGTGCAGCAGGAGAGTGCAGGGACAGGAATGAGAGGCCACAGAGTGGAATGACAGCCCCAGGGTGTAGCAGGAGAGTACAGGGACAGGAAGGAGAGGCCACGGAGTGGAATGACAGCCCCAGGCTGCAGCAGGAGTGTTCTGGGACTGGAATGACATGTCCCAGAGTGGAATGACAGCCCCAGGGTGCTCCAGGAGTGTTCTGGGACTGGAATGACATGTCCCAGAGTGGAATGACAGCCCCAGGATGCAGCAGGAGTGTTCTGGGACTGGAATGAGAGGCCACGGAGTTGAATGACAGCCCCAGGGTGCAACAGGAGAGTGCTAGGGACAGGAATGAGAGGCCACGGAGTGGGATGACAGCCCCAGGGTGCTCCAGAAGTGTTCTGGGAGTGGAATGACATGTCCAAGAGTGGAATGACAGCCCCAGGGTGCTCCAGAAGTGTTCTGGGAGTGGAATGACATGTCCAATAGTGGAATGACAGCCCCAGGGTGCTCCAGGAGTGTTCTGGGACAGGAATGAGAGGCCACGGAGTGGAATGACAGCCCCAGGGTGCTCCAGAAGTTTTCTGGGACTGGAATGACATGTCCCAGAGTGGAATGACAGCCCCAGGCTGCAGCAGGAGTGTTCTGGGACTGGAATGAGAGGCCACGGAGTGGAATGACAGCCCCAGGGTGCAACAGGAGAGTGTAGGGACAGGAATGAGAGGCCACGGAGTGGAATGACAGCCCCAGGGTGCAGCAGGAGTGTGCAGGGACAGGAATGAGAGGCCACGGAGTGGAATGACAGCCCCAGGGTGCTGCAGGAGTGTTCGGGGACTGGAATGACATGTCCCAGAGTGGAATGAGAGCCCCAGGGTGTTCCAGGAGTGTTCTGGGACTGGAATGACATGTCCCAGAGTGGAATGACAGCCCCAGGGTGCTCCAGGAGTGTTCTGGGACTGGAATGACATGTCCCAGAGTGGAATGACAGCCCCAGGGTGCTCCAGGAGTGTTCTGGGACTGGAATGACATGTCCCAGAGTGGAATGACAGCCCCAGGATGCAGCAGGAGTGTTCTGGGACTGGAATGAGAGGCCACGGAGTGGAATGACAGCCCCAGGGTGCAACAGGAGAGTGTAGGGACAGGAATGAGAGGCCACGGAGTGGGATGACAGCCCCAGGGTGCTCCAGAAGTGTTCTGGGAGTGGAATGACATGTCCAAGAGTGGAATGACAGCCCCAGGGTGCTCCAGAAGTGTTCTGGGAGTGGAATGACATGTCCAATAGTGGAATGACAGCCCCAGGGTGCTCCAGGAGTGTTCTGGAACAGGAATGAGAGGCCACGGAGTGGAATGACAGCCCCAGGGTGCTCCAGAAGTGTTCTGGGACTGGAATGACATGTCCCAGAGTGGAATGACAGCCCCAGGGTGCAGCAGGAGTGTTCTGGGACTGGAATGAGAGGCCACGGAGTGGAATGACAGCCCCAGGGTGCAACAGGAGAGTGTAGGGACAGGAATGAGAGGCCACGGAGTGGAATGACAGCCCCAGGGTGCAGCAGGAGTGTGCAGGGACAGGAATGAGAGGCCACGGAGTGGAATGACAGCCCCAGGGTGCTGCAGGAGTGTTCTGGGACTGGAATGACATGTCCCAGAGTGGAATGACAGCCCCAGGGTGCTCCAGGAGTGTTCTGGGACTGGAATGACATGTCCCAGAGTGGAATGACAGCCCCAGGGTGCTCCAGGAGTGTTCTGGGACTGGAATGACATGTCCCAGAGTGGAATGACAGCCCCAGGATGCAGCAGGAGTGTTCTGGGACTGGAATGAGAGGCCACGGAGTTGAATGACAGCCCCAGGGTGCAACAGGAGAGTGTAGGGACAGGAATGAGAGGCCACGGAGTGGGATGACAGCCCCAGGGTGCTCCAGAAGTGTTCTGGGAGTGGAATGACATGTCCAATAGTGGAATGACAGCCCCAGGGTGCTCCAGGAGTGTTCTGGAACAGGAATGAGAGGCCACGGAGTGGAATGACAGCCCCAGGGTGCTCCAGAAGTGTTCTGGGACTGGAATGACATGTCCCAGAGTGGAATGACAGCCCCAGGCTGCAGCAGGAGTGTTCTGGGACTGGAATGAGAGGCCACGGAGTGGAATGACAGCCCCAGGGTGCAACAGGAGAGTGTAGGGACAGGAATGAGAGGCCACGGAGTGGAATGACAGCCCCAGGGTGCAGCAGGAGTGTGCAGGGACAGGAATGAGAGGCCACGGAGTGGAATGACAGCCCCAGGGTGCTGCAGGAGTGTTCGGGGACTGGAATGACATGTCCCAGAGTGGAATGAGAGCCCCAGGGTGTTCCAGGAGTGTTCTAGGACTGGAATGACATGTCCCAGAGTGGAATGACAGCCCCAGGGTGCTCCAGGAGTGTTCTGGGACTGGAATGACATGTCCCAGAGTGGAATGACAGCCCTAGGGTGCAGCAGGAGAGTTCTGGGACTGGAATGACATGTCCCAGAGTGGAATGACAGCCCCAGGGTGCTGCAGGAGTGTTCTGGGACTGGAATGAGGGACCACTCAGTGGAATGACAGCCCCAAGTTGGAGCAGGACTGTTCTGGGAATGGAATGAGAGACCAGGGAGTGGAATGACAGCCCCTTGGGGGTAGCAGGAGTGTTCTGGGACTGGAATGACAGGCCCTAGAGTGGAATGACAGCCCCTGGGGGTAGCAGGAGTGTTCTGGGACTGGAATTACAGGCCCTAGAGTGGAATGAGAGCCCCTGGGGGTAGTAGGAATGTTCTGTGACTATAATGACAGGCCCCAGAGTGGAATGACAGCCCGTGGTGGTAGCCGGAGTGGTCTTGGAGTGGAATGACTGTCCCAGGGGGTGATAGGAGTGTTCTGGAACTCGAATGGGAGACCACTAAGTGGAATGACTGCCCCTGAGAGTATTCTGGGAAAGGAATGACAGGCTCCAGCGTGGATTGACAGTCCCTCGAAGTAGCAGGAGTCTTATGGGCCTGGAATGACAGACTCCAGAGTGGAAGGAGAGACCCTGGGTGTACAGGCAGTTCTGTGCAACTGGATTTGTAAAGTGTAGAGTGAAATACTTTACATTTAAATATTTCTGGAATGTGTGTAGGTATCACCAGATTACCTCCATCTCTGCTGCTTTGTTTCCTTACAAATTCACGAGGTTGATGGGAGCCGCCTCCTCCATTGTCAATTATAAATCTTGCCCTTGCCTTCTCCCTCTACCAGTTCCAGTGTCCAGTTCTGGTGCCTTCTTTATCACTATGTTCCTTTTCCATGTCACACTCTGCCTGAGTTCTTTGCACACTGTTGTCTACTCTTTTGACCACTGACCCAGAGAACCCCCTCCATGGTCTCTGTGAAATATCCCAACCTGTAGTCTAGGTTGGGGGTCCCCAACCTTTTTGAGCCTGCGGCACCTTTGTAATTCTGATACAGTGTGCTGAATGCAGCTGAAAAATGTCTGCTGCAGGAGGTGGAGCTAACCAGGAATGGATGGCCACAGCATACCTTCAGTCA
The DNA here is from genome assembly GCA_029375565.1 of Gekko gecko. Classification (NCBI taxonomy): domain Eukaryota; kingdom Metazoa; phylum Chordata; class Lepidosauria; order Squamata; family Gekkonidae; genus Gekko; species Gekko gecko. Next base: position 120,784,353 of record JAPDNY010000003.1, on the reverse strand, counting down.
TATCGTGACAATCCTTTTTTTTTTTTTAAGCGCCCCTAAAAGAGGCATTTTTTTATTTTTTTTTAGACAAGAACGTTACAACATTACACTACAAACACACAATACATTAAGACTACACACAAAACACAACATACGACATTTAACATTCACGGGGGGTTACAATTTTTATAACACTCCATCCGTTTAAATTTCCTCCTACCTTGCCACCCCTTGTTACTAATAATCTTTTACTTCTGTATCCTCAAATACTATCTTTCTACCTTATCCACTTCTAATTTAACATATAGGGTTAATAATACTCAATACTTATTATTTCTCTCCATCCTTCCCTCTCTGATCATACCACTCATAGAAGCGTTGCCACGTATTTATGAAGGCTGATTCATCATGTCCTTTTATCATCAAAGTCAATTTATCCATTTCTGCTTCTTCCATTATCTTCTCAATCAACTCTTGTTTGGTTGGTACCACCGTGGATCGCCAATATTTCGCATACAGAATCCTAGCCACAGTCATTATATATATTATCAAGTATCTCTCTTCTCTCTGTACATCTTTTGGAAGTATATCCAACAACAACACCTCTGGTTTGAACAGAAGAGTACCTTTTATAATTTTCTTTGTCATTTCATGCACCCATATCCACTACTTTTTTGTCACCTCACATGTCCACCACATATGATACAATTACCCTGTCTTTGCATTACATTTCCAACACTTATTAGAACATTTCTCATCATATTTTGCCAGCTTATCCAGCGTGATATACCACCTATACAACATTTTATACATATTTTCTCTATATGAGACCGCCCTAGTTATTTTCACATTCATTTTCCATATTTGGTCCCACTGATCTAATTCAATGCTATAACCAAAGTTCTGCGCCCATTGGATCATATTGCTTTTCACCATTTCGTCTACCATATAATCAGCCAACAACAATGAATACATTTTTTAAAGAAACTTCTCTTCCAGCTCATAAAGTATTTTTTCTAAATCTGTTAATGTCTTCTCAAACCCTATTTTCTTATCTCTTTTATACCTTGATTGAATCTGAACTTTGTGCCACCAACTGATATCCTCATCCAATTCCAACTCCCCCTTTGCATTTATAATGTCCAGATATCTTGGTGGGGGATTTTCACAATACAACCTAGGTAAAGTCACTGCTTCAACCGGGGCTACCAGCCTTGAGATTTTGGTAAACCACCTCCTCCGGATAGTCTCCCATACTCTACAGAGTGCATCTCATATCCAGTATTGTCTAAAATATTTTCTTGATACCACTTTCTCATCCCACAGAAAAGTGTGCCAGCCTTCCAAAAGGTCGTGGCCTTCCAACTTTAAAAGTCTTCTATCTTCCAGCATTACCCATTCCTTAATCCATGCCAAAGCTCCGGTTTTATAATACAATGTCCAATTAGGTAAACCAAACCCTCCTCTTTCTTTCGAGTCTTGTAATGCTTTGAGCCTAATTCTTGCTCTCTTCCTCTGCCAGACAAACTTAGTGGTAATTTGCTCCAACTCTTTCAAAATTGCCAAGCTCTTCAAAACAGGACTCATTTGAAACAAGAATATCCATCTTGGTAAAATATTCATCTTTATCAAAGCAATTCTTCCCATTAGTGAAAACTTTAAATTTTCCCATTTTTCCAAATCTTGTTTCATTGCTCTCAATAGTTCTTTATAATTATCTTCTTGTAACGAACTGCACCTGTTCATCAATTTAATTCCTAAATATTTTACCTTCGTACAGAGTTTATATCCTGATTCTTCTTGTAGACACTCTCTCTGTTCCAGTGTCATGTTTTTAGTTAAAATTTTTGTCTTAGCCAGATTTATCTTTAATCCTGCCACTTGCCCATAGTCTTTCAATATCATATTCAACTCCGTAATTGATAATCTGGGTTCCTCCAATATAAACGCAAGATCATCTGCATAGGCCAATAGTTTGTATTGTTCTCCTTGCATATTCAGGCCCTTCACATCTGGATTCTGTCTTATCTCCTCTGTTACCACCTCCAGAGCAAAGATATATAACAGCGGTGATAGGGGACAGCCTTGCCTCGTACCTTTCTGTATCTGAAATTGCTCAGTCCGTTCCCCATTTACCATAACTGCTGCTCTTTGCTTTGAATAAATGGCTTGAATTGTTTGGATGAATTGCTCTCCCGCTTTAACCTTCTTAAATGTTTCTATTATAAACATCCAGTCCAGGTTGTCAAAGGTCTTCTCTGCATCTTACTGTTAGTTTCTATTTTGAAGTCAATAATCTAACCGCAGGAATGATCAACAATCCGGCTTTTTGGCCTTTTTAAGCTGTTTAACTGCACTTTTTCCGCTCCAATGTTAGTACAACAGATACAGCACGATCATGCGCTTCATCGGATGTTGTTTATATTCGGCCAAAACGCGTCTCCGGTGAGCAATTTTAAAAGTTACCTTCAAAGTCCGTGTCTTGTTATAGCAGTGTTTCCTTAATGTCAGTTTCCGTAGAATGTTCTGGAGGTCTGGGTCATGCGTTCTTATGTTGAGATTTCAACTCGATAGGGTCTTGTAGAAATTTTCCGAAGTGCCTTCTCTGGGGGAGGGGATCAAGGCTGGTCACGACGCTCTTTAAAGCCCCGCTATCAGCCGATCTCAACTCTCTCTCAGGCCAAGCTCGATGCCAGTCACCCCCCTGCCTGGGGGGGTCTGCGGAGGGCTATAGAAAGCCCACCCTGTCGTCAAGACCCTTCGTATGCTCTGGGAGCTCAGAGAGCAAAGCCAGAACACGTCAGGACTCCATGAATCCCAGACCGCGAGAACTACAGTGGAAAAGTACTATAGCTGCGGCAGCAGAAATCGGCAAAACAGGAAGTGACTTCAGACCAGACAAGTAATCGTCCTAGAGAAGACTAAGGAGGCCGGAAGAAGGGAAGAAATCAAGAACAAGGGGGACCATTAAGACTGCCGGACAGGAAGTGAGTACCCGGAAGAACCATTTACCATAGAGAAATTGCGCCCGCCATTTTGGGAAGGTCAAAAAAATTTTCTTTGATTTTAAACGAAAGACTTAATAGAAAAAAGTGGAATTAATGCGATTTAGGTGGGCACAAGAAGGACTTTGATTTAGAATTTTGAACAACGGCGTACGACCTGCGGCAACGACAGAGGGCAAATTCTTGGTCCTCCCCGAAAATGGCTGGGAAAGAGGAAAAAAAGCTACAGAGTATGATGGATGCTATGGAGAAACGGGTGATGGACGCGATTTTGAAGTTGGAAAAGACTGTAATAACAGAAGTAACAGAGCTGAAAAAAGAAATGTCTGGAATCACAAAAGAGATACAGACGTTGACTAAAAGAGCAGATGAGATGGATGTAAGGGTGAAGAGAGTAGCATCTAATATAGCTGATGTTACTATAGAAACAGATAAAGTGAATGTGATGGTCCAATATAATGCAATGATTAACCACATGAGATTCAGGGGGATCCCTGAAGACAAGAATGAAGACATCCATTCAGTTATGGTAGATGCTGTAGCAGACTTTTTGAAAATGGAAGAGGAGAAAGTGGCGGCACAGATTGATGTGGTATACAGAGTCAACTCTGCGATTGCGCAAAGGGAAAAACTACCCAGAGATGTAATTGTCCAGTTTATATCTAAAAAGCTGAAGAAAGATTTGTTTAAGCAACAATTTCAGGAAGATTTCACAACTGACAACAAGAAAATCATGGTCCTAAAGGAACTACCCAGAGCAATGCTTCAGGATAGACGACTCTTCAAAGATCTGATCGACAAACTGAAAACAGAGGGCATAAGATATAGATGGGAAATTCCTAAAGGTGTCAGTTTTTCGTTTAAACAGAAGAGAGTCACCATCAAGTCAGTTGAGCAAATGACCAGATTCATCAATGATAATTTTAAAGACTCTGATAAATAATCATAAAACCAACATGGAGAGTCAAATAATTTCATGGAATGTTAATGGATTGAACTCACCACAAAAAAGAAAAAATGTCAGACTTTGGTTGGAAAAACAAAAATGCGATATTGTTTGTCTGCAAGAAACTCACATTAAAAAATCTGATGCCAAATTTTTGATTCAAAAAAGACTAGGAGAGGAATTTTACTCACTCTCCTCTCAAAAGAAAAAGGGAGTTGTTACATATATCAAAAAGGAGTTGGAACCAAAAGAAATTTTTAAAGATAATGAAGGGAAATTTTTAGCAGTAGAAGCTATGCTGCAGAATAAAAAGACATTAATTGTTAACATTTATGCTCCCAATGGTGCGAAGGAAATTTTTTTTCAGGATTTGTGGGAACAGCTACGACAGTTGACCTATGAGCAAATGATTTTAATGGGTGATTTTAATGGTACTGTTGACAATGTTGTTGATAGAAAATCTAAAAAAGGAATTGATGCCATGGGCAAACTTCCTAAAGTATTTTTTCAATTGACTAAACATGAGCACCTGGCAGATGTTTGGAGAGTTAAAAATCCCAGGGATAGAGAGTACTCTTTTTATTCATCAAGACACGAATCCTTTTCAAGGATAGATATGATGTGGATGACAGAGAATTTAATCTTGCAAACACGTAAAATTGAAATACTACCTAGGACTCTTTCTGACCACAGTCCGATAAAATGGTCAACATATGTTAAGAGGAAAAAATTTCGATGGCGACTCAATGAAGATTTGTTGGACAAGCAAAATATTGTGGACAAAATAAGGACAGAAACCCAAACATACTTTCAATTGAACCTAAATAAGAGTGTACAGACGCAAACGGTATGGGAAGCCTACAAGGCTGTGATGAGAGGACATCTGATTGCAATTAATAATAATGAAAAGAAACAACAAATGAAAATAGACAAAGAAATTATGGAGAATATTCGGAAAAAAGAAATAGAACTTAAGAAAAGGCCTGGCAAAAAGAAAATTTTGAGAGAATTGAGGATTTTAAGGGAGCAATATGAGGCAAGGCTGAACAAAGAAGTATTTTGGAACTTGAAAAAATTGCAACAGAAATCCTTTGAAGGTGCAAACAAACCTGGCAAATATTTAGCATGGCAATTAAAGAAAAGAAGAGAGAATAAAACAATCACTTGCTTGAAAGATGGAAATAAAGAAATTTCAGACCCAGGAGGAATCAGGAGGGAATTTTATAAATATTACGCAAATCTCTTTCAAGTGAAGCAAGCGGATCCTCAAAAAATGTTGGATTACCTATCTAAAGTTAACTTGATACAACCAAACCCTGAAATGAAAACATCTTTAAATGCTGTAATAACTAAAGAAGAAATTAGTAGAGCAATAGCTGAGGCAAAAATCTCTAAAGTTCCAGGCCCGGATGGCTTTTCAGCTAAATTTTATAAAAAATTTCATGAAGACTTGGTTCCGGTGTTGGAGATTCTTCTAAACGAAATTAGAAAGACAGGGAAGATTCCGGATTCCTGGAATGAAGCTGCAATCACCTTAATTCCTAAAGAAGCGCAAGATTTAACAAATGTAAAGAACTATCGGCCCATTTCATTATTGAACAACGATTATAAGATCTTTGCAAAAATATTGGCAGAACGCCTTAAAAAGTTTTTGAAGGACACTATTGTTGAAGATCAAGCTGGATTTTTACCAAATAGACAAATTAAAGACAATATGAGGGTTGTCTTGGACGCAATTGAGTATTATGATAAACACCCTGAAAAAGAAGTTGCTTTTTTATTTTTGGATGCAGAGAAGGCTTTTGATAATCTGAATTGGGAATTTATGTTTAAAGTGTTCGAGAAATCCTTGATGGGCGCAGAATTTATAAGAATGATTCAATCGATATATAAAGATCAAAAAGCTTCAGTGATTGTGAATGCAGAATCAACAGATGTGTTCCGGGTAAGAAAAGGTACTAGACAGGGATGTCCCGTCACCATTGTTATTTATCTGGATTTTGGAGATTTTGCTACAAGCGGTTAGAGATGATAATAACATAAAAGGTTTGAATATTGGAGGTTTTTCATTTAAATTAAGGGCATTTGCGGATGATATCATGTTTATTGTCGAAGATCCTGTTGATAATATGCCTAAGGTATTTGAAAAAGTGAAAGAGTTTGGCGACCTTGCAGGGTTTTATGTTAACAAAAATAAATCTAAGATATTGTGTAAAAATATGATTGGTTCAAAGCAACAAATGTTACAAAATGTGACAGAATGTGAAGTGGTTAAAAAGGTTAAATATTTGGGAGTCGAAATCACAATGAAAAATATAGATCTGTTTAAAAACAACTATGAAAAACTGTGGGGTTCGATAAAGAGTGATCTAGAAAAATGGGAAAAATTAAGACTATCTCTTCTTGGAAAAATTGCCGTTGTTAAAATGAATGTATTGCCCAGGTTAATGTTTTTGTTTCAGACAATACCGATTGTAAAGGATGGGAAAGTGTTGGTCAAATGGCAAAGAGAAATCTTTAAATTCATCTGGGCAGGAAAGAAGCCAAGAATTAAAATGAAGATAATGTATGATACTAAAGACAGAGGTGGCTTCCAAGTTCCGAATTTGCGTTTGTATCATGAAGCTGTATGTATGTCTTGGTTATCTGATTGGATCCATTTGGAAAATAGAAAGCTGTTAGCTCTTGAGGGACACGATTGCAGATTTGGCTGGCATGCCTATCTTTGGTATGGGAAAAATAAAGTGGATTCTATGTTTAAGCATCATTATGTAAGGAGGACATTGTTTGATGCATGGTCCAGGTATAGGGATAAAATTTCGGATGAGAGGCCTTTGTGGATTGTTCCAACTGCTGTTATACATCTGTTTTCTGAACATAAAGGTCATGACTGGTTGAAATATCAGGAACTATTGCAAAAAGAAGGGAAAAATTATGTTTTAAAACCAAACAATGAATTAGAATTTGAATATGGTTGGTTACAATATTGTCAAATAAAAGATATTTATAAAAAAGATTGTAAAGAGTTTGGCTTTAGAGCCATTAATGATGAATTTGAAAATCTATGGTTGAATAGAGAGCGGAAAATGATCTCAAAGATGTATAAAACTTTGTTGACTGTATATACCCTAGACGAAACTGTAAAGGAGCAAATGATAAAGTGGGCCATAAATATGAACAAAGAAATCTCTATGGAATCATGGGAATTTTTGTGGAAAAGATCTTTTAAAATGTCTACTTGCATCAATGTAAAAGAGAACTGTTATAAGATGATGTACAGATGGTACATGACACCAAAAAAGATTGCTAATATTTGTATGCATAAGAACTTGAGTAACAAATGTTGGAAATGTAAAAAATAGAGGGTTCTTTTTATCATATGTGGTGGTCATGTGATAAAGCGAAAATATATTGGTCTAATATTCATTGTGTGATGCAGAAAATATTAAAAACCCCAATTGAGAGAAAGCCAATGTCTCCCATAGTGATGAGAAATATCACATTGAAAGGTGATCCAGTATTCCCTTTGGCTTTCCTGCTTCATAAGAAGAAATTTATGTCATATCATCAAGATTTCCTGTGTGAAATACTTACAAAATTGAGTCCAGATAATATGAAGAACATACCATTTGTGACTGATAGAGAAAGGGGCATTGATAGAGACTCCCCCGCTGGCCGCCATGCCTCCCCGCCTCATCCCCCCCGCCCAGCTTCAGAAGCGCCCGGTGGGCGCTTAGAGGGGCGGCACGGTGGCGGCAGGGAGACTCCCCCGCTGGCCGCCATGCCTCCCCGCCTCATCCCCCCCGCCCAGCTTCAGAAGCGCCCGGGGGGCGCTTAGAGGGGCGGCACGGCGGGGGCAGGGAGACTCCCCCGCTGGCCACCATGCCTCCCCGCCGCATCCCCCCCCGCCCAGCTTCAGAAGCGCCCTAGCGGGCGCGGGTAACACAAGCAGCTCCCTTGCAAGGGCTGGGGGGAGGGGGCCGGAGGGGGGAGGGGGAGCAGATGATCGGGGAGGGGCCCCGCAAAACCCACGGGGGGGCGGGCCCCCAGGGCCCCACGCAGGCTACAGGCCTGGTGGTAGGATTAGTTAGGAATAAAAGCATGTCATCAGCAAAAAGAAATATCTTGTAACTCAGATTTATTAACCTTAATCCCTGCTATTGAGGTGGTATTCCTAATTGATGTGGCTAGGGGTTCCACTGCCAGAGAGAAAAGTAGCGGTGACAGTGGGTACCCTTGACGTGTGCACTTACCAAAACATTCCATTAATTTTCAGTCTAGCCATGGGTGAAGAGTATAATGATTCTATAGCTGTCATAAATTTTGAACCAAACCCCATATGTTTCAGTAGGGAGATGAGATAGGGGAATTCCACAGAATCGAAGGCTTTCTCTACATCTAAAGAAAGACCGACCACTGGTTGCCTTGATTTTTTTACAATGACTATGAAGATTTAGAGTTTTGAAAGTGTTATCAGCAAGATCCCTGCCTGGGATGACCCTGACTAGATTGGGGTGGATATAGGCTGAGATTAATCTGTTAAAGTATGCAGCTAGCATGGAGGTGAAGATTTTGAGGTCTTGATTTAAAAGGGAGATTGGGCGACAGGAGGCAGGATATATTGGAACTTTCCCCTTTTTTAGCAGGACAACTACCAAGGCTTGTTGCCACGATGGAGGAAAGTTACCAGATTCCATGACATAGATGCAGGGCCGGACTGACCATAGAGGCATCTTAGGCAGTTGCCCAGAGCGCCACCTTGAGAAGAACACCATGCTGGCCTGCCTGCCATCCCTCCCTCGCCTCAAGCCCTGCTCGGCTGCTCCGCTTGCCCTGGCTGTGCTCCTCCTCAGCTCGGTTGGAGGACTCCATGCTGGCCTGCCTGCCGCCCCTCCCCTCTCTCACCAAATGCCCTGCTCCACTAGCCCTGGCAGTGCTCCTCCTTGGCTCGGTCGAAGGCCGCCGCGCTGTCCTGCCTGCCACCCTCCCTCACTTCAACCCCTGCTCGGCTGCTCCACCCGCCCTGGCTGTGACTCACACCTCAGAGGAGGAAGCGGCTGGAGCCCCTGCCTGCAGCCCCACCCAGGTGTTGCGCTCGTCCCCTCCGCGCTCCCAGGCTGGGCAGGCAGGGATTGGGGCTGCCGGCTCTGGGCCCCGCAGCTGCTCAAAGCTGCCCCATCAGACTCAGGAACATTTCTAATAAACACTTCTTGTTTGCATTGGAAAGAGCCCTGGAAACAGCAAAATTACTATGCAGTTTGTCTTTTCCTTTTACTGTGCATTTTGAGGATTGGTGCAAGTAATATAGAGTCCATATCTAGGATTTCAGGAGAGGGAAGATCATACAGCATAGTTTGTGAATATGAAAAGTATATGTGGTAAGTTGGTGTGTTTAGCAGGCTTCCCAATGATGCAACTGTTGCCAAAGTAGAAGCTTCAAAATATATAAATGTGTAAAAATGTCACTTGCTAGAAATGAAACAGGGTAATTTTTAAGTGTCGTTTTCGAAAATATGCCTGTGCACACTCCCTCCCCACCCAAGATATTGCCCTTTAACATCTGTAAGTCTTTGCTGAAGCTGCACGAGAGTCAAGCTGAGCCAAGTAAACTCAGTATGCCGGCACTGTCAGTGCAACACCTGTCACAAGTTAATGCTATTGTGACTAAATGCAGCTGGGTGAGCTGTCAGAGTCACAGTAACTCAGCAAAGATCTTGACAGCAGATCATCTAGTGTTGCCACATGCTGTTTGCTAATTAGCTCATAATTGGTGACACCTAGACGGCTATTTAGTCAGAGGCAAGGCAGGGCTAAGAACAGATGGTTTCACACACACAGTTCAGGGCTCAAGACTGAACTGGGAAAAGCTGAATCTGCTCGAGGTGCTGCTGGACCATCTGCTACAGCCCGGGCATCTTTCTGAAGGGTTTGTCGAGAACCTTGGTGAGAAGGCCATCGACCCAGAAAGAGGACTGCATGCCTTGGTCTCAGCCCAGCGTCTCCAGTTGCTGTTTTAAGTTCTTAGGCTAAGTATCTTAGCTAGATAAGTGTTTTGTTCCTTTGTTTGTGCCTCGTTCACTCCCTATCCCTTACTTGTTGATGTTTTATGTTATTCTCTTTTTGTAATAAAACATTTATATTTTTATTGGATTGAGTCACTGACCCATGAATGGCTATTGGTATTTAACTGGAGTGCAAGCAATAGCATTCTCTTTGTACTGGTTTGGGAATGACCCTGAGCAAAGTAAATGTCCCTGTAGTCTCTGTAGGTGTCTGGAGTGAGGGCGGTGATACAGAGGCGGAAGGGTGGGGTCATGACACCCCCGTATATCAGTTTAGGTAAGACTATGGCAGTGATTCAGTTGTTTCCAATTTCAGTTTTGAGTATAGACTGAAATCCCAAGGTCCAAGGTGAAGGGCTTGATAGTTTAAGACAGGGATGGCCAGCTAGCAGCCTGCGATCCAGACTGAGCCCTTAACAATTACTTAGTGGTGCTACAAAGGTTTAGTGAAAGTCTGTTAAAATTTGAAAGAAGAACAGTTTTCAGATCCCTTACTCAAAAGACAGCCTTGATGCAACAGGAACCCCTCAAGTTATACTCAAAATATTTCTTTTGAACATAACTGCAACTTCCTATGCAAATATAAGATGATCTCTACTTTTTTCTTAATGGCATACCTGAATAAATACAGTAATAAGGAGAGTTTACACTTAGATGTTTCAGATCTCTTCTATATGTCTTGTCCTGACTGTGCTTCGTAATTATGGATCTAGGTGGAGCCACTTTAACAAACGATCAGCTGCTATAATAATGGTACCAGCTAAATTCCTAGCACCTGGAACAATTCCTGAAGAACAGATGCTGGAAGGTGGCTGTCCCTGGGATAGGCATTGCTAGTTAGGCTAGCCGAATCGCATCAGATCTCAGAAGCCTAAGCAGGCTCAGCCCTGGGTAGTCTTTGAAGGGAAGTTAAGGTTCTCTATTTTTGACATTTGTAAAGAGCATGGGCAATGACCTTGGTCCAATCTTGGAAGCTAAGCAGGGTCAGCCAGGGATGGGAGTTCAGGGTCACTACACACGGGCAGACAATGACAAACCATGTCTGAATGTCTCTTGCCTTGAAATCCCTACAGGCTCACCATAGGTTGCCTGAGACTAGATAGCACTTTCCACTACCAGCAACTAGGCACAAAAGAGTATGGGTTGTGGGAAACAAGGGGTGAGAAGAAAATGGATACCAGCAAGTGAAAATGGGTTAAATGAGATTTAGCGGCTTTGACTTGAATTAAAGATGGGATTACTTTAGAAAATACAAGGCTTTTGAAAATAAGAGGATGCAATCTTCTGTTAGGATGGCATGCTTTTACATGGTATGGGAGAGCAGATTCCCATAAATATTTTAAACAACATTTTATAAGAGCCTCTTTATTGAAAGTATGGGAACAAATTAAAAATAACTTTTACACCAAGATTCCAAGATGGGTTGCTCCATTAAGAAGCATTTACAAATCCCAATTTATACCAGGAAGAAACAACTTTAAGATACAATTGAAGTCAATAGAAACTTTAACCTGGTGGCAAAAAATTCAATCTGAATCTAGATATAGCAAAGATAAGGCGACCATGTCACCCCCTCAGCTGTCGTTTCTCCAAACTAAAAAGCCCTAAGCGCTCTAACCTTTCTTCATAGGGAAAGTGTTCCAACCCTTTAATCATTCTAGTTGCCCTTTTCTACACTTTTTCCAAAGCTATATACATGTATACTAACACCTGGAGAAGCTGAAAAGCTCTTTTAAGAGGCACCTGCTGCTCCACTCTTGAATCACTTGGTTTAAGTGCCTTACAAACTGGGCTGACCCCTACAGCACAATCCCCGTGGCCAGATTAGGCTATGTTGAAGCTCCAATTCAGACCCTGCTGCTTCTGTCTACCTAGGGCTCCCTTAGAATATCTGACACCAAAAGCTAATTGGGACCTCTGGCTTGGACACCTTCACAAGGGCAAATGATTGTTTTAAATGCATTTCTCTGCTTAATTCCTGTCTACCTTTCTCACCAGTCAATAAAATAAATAAATAAAGGCTTGAAAATAAAAGCTAATATGCACATTCTAAAGCATAAGAAGCCCTCAACTGGAGCAAAATGCAATTTAAAAAAGAGTTTTAAAACCCGTCTCCCTTTCTTAGGGTTCAATGAAATAAATTTCAAAGGCTTGAAACCAAAATATAATATGCACATTCTAAAGCGTAGGAAGCCCTCAACTGAAGCAAAATGCAATTTAAATTAAAAAAAAACCAGAAAGTTTTAAAACCTGTCTCCCTTACTCACTTTTTGACAAATAAATTTTAAAGGCTTGAGTCAAAAGCTATGTGCATAGGCTACTATGCGCACAAGTGATGTGCATACAAAGCCATCACCTGAAGCAAAATGCAATTGAAAAAAACAAACAGAACAGAAAGTTTTAAAAACTGTCTACTTTTCTCACTGTTCTATGAAATAAATGTCGGAAAAAGCTTTAAAAAGGAAGTGAGAACAGTTCTCACTGTTCAAAGAAATAAATGTTTGAAAAGGCTTGAAACCAAAAGCTAATATGCGTTTTCTAAAGCACAGGAAGGCCTCAACTGATCCAAAACACAATTAAATTTTTTTTAAAGGAAGTAAGTTTTAAAACTGTCTACTTTTCTCACTGTTCAATGAAATAAATGTCTGAAAAGGCTTGGGACCAAAACCTAATATATGCATTTTAAAGTGTAGGAAGCCCTCAACTGAAACAAAATGCAATTTTTTAAAAAAGTTTTAAAACCTGTCTCCCTTTCTCACTGTTCACCGAAATAAGTTTTAAAGGCTTGAAGCCAAAAGCTTAATATGTGCATTCTAAAGCGTGGGAAGCCCTCCCCTGAAGCAAAATGCATTTTTTTTTTAAAAAAAATAAGGTTTAAAACCTGTCTCCCTTTCTCACTGTTCGACAAAATAAATTTTAAAGGCTTGAAGTCAAAGGCTAATATGTGCATTCTAAAGCATAGGAAGCCCTCAACTGCAGCAAAAAGCAATTTAAAAAAACAAAAGTTTTAAAAACTGTCTATTTTTCTCACTGTTCAAAGAAATAAGTGTCTGAAAAGGCTTGGGATCAAAAACTAATATTGCACGTCCTAAAGCGCAGGAAGGCCCCAATAGACCCCAAACGCAATTTCCCGACTTTGCTTTGCATAAAGAAAAAAGAAGTTTCCATAAGGGCAAGGCTTTGGATCCCTGCTGATTCGAATCCAGCCCCACCCGACCCTGCCATAGAACTCGGCCCCCCAAAGCACTTGGGGCTGCTGCCAGCACACCCAACGCCACCCTCCCCCTCTGCAAGCGAATTGCAAAATGCGCTCCAAACGCCTGCCGACTTTTATAGCTTCTGACCGCGCCTCTCCCTCTCCCTCTCCCTCCGCCTTCGCTTCTTAAAGGGGCTGCGCGTTTTCCCAGCTTTGCCCCACGTCAGTGGATTCCCCCCCCCTTGAAGTTTGAGAGGGGGGTGTGCGTGTCTAGAACCCGCAAAGATCGCGGACGCTTTATTTTCTCTGCCGGGCGTTTTCTCTGCGCGTTCAATTTTTTCCTCCCGAGAAGTCCCTCAAGTGCCTTCTGGTATTTGTTGCGTGTCCCCAGTGAACGTGGGAGTGCTGCTCTCCGGCGTTTCGCTTCCCTTCAGTGCTCCCTCTAAGCTGAGTGAGTGTGAGCTAGTGCGCCGTGTTTTAGCCTCCAGCTCTTAGCTCAGGAAGGAGGACTCCAGAGCATAGGTGTCAACTTCAGGGGGGCTTGAGGGCTGAGGCTACCTCCGAAATTTTCCAGGGGTGACTGAGCCCCCCCCGGGCAACCAGGCTCACAAGCCTTGCCACTACCACCCCACACCACCCCCAATCCATTTTGAAAGTGGAGGGTTTTTTCCTTCCACTTTCTGAGACTTCGGGTGGGGTGGCAGGAAACTCAGCACTTGCTTCCTGAAAGCTAAGCCCCACCCCCATCTCCCAGAAACCCTCAGTTGAGCCTGGTGGAGCTAAGGGCTGCACATGTTTTCAGTGCTTTCAGCTTTCCTGTGCAGAAAGGTAAGGAGATGTCCTGGGGCTCCAGCAACGATGGGTGGGATGTTTTCAGGGGTGGGGGGTGGGCACTAGGCAGAGAGTGCCCAGGCTGGCTGGCTGAGGCCAGCCTCGGGGTGGCTCGGTGCCCGAGCACCTTTCCTGCAGCCTTGTGCTGCTGCTGTTGTTTTCCCGCTTCCTTCAAGGCTTGCCTTGCAGAGAGCCATGAGAGGAGATTTGGGGGGGGGAGGCTGATATCCTTGGAGGATTGCCGGCCTCAGGGAGGCTGGGCTCCCTGTGCCCTTGTTCTTCTAGGTTTTTTTCCTCTCTCCCTACAAGGCTTTCAGGGAGGTCAGGAGGTGGGGGAAGTGGGGGGGGGGAGGCCAGCATCCATGGAGGATTGCCCGCCTTGGGGTGGCTGGACTCTTGGGCACCTTTCCTGCAGCCTCATGCCACTGCTGTTGTTCTCCCACTCTCTGCAAGGTTTGCCTTGCAGAGAGCCATGAGAGGAAGTTGGGGGGAGGCCGGCATCCATGGAGGATTGCTGGCCTTGGGAAGGCTGGGTGCCCTGCGCCCTTGTTCTTCTGTTTTCCCCCACACACAAGGCTTGCCTTGCAGAGCCATGCAGGGAGGTCGGGATGTGGGGAGGCCAGCATCCATGGAGGATCTCTGGGAGGCTGGGTGCCTGGGCACCTTTCCTGCGGCCTTGTGCCGCTGTTGTTGTTTTCCCGCTCCCAAGTTCGCTACTTAACCAGAGCCCTTTATTTCCTCCAAGAGGAGACTCTACTGAGTTCTTTGTTGAGCTCCACCCCTTCCCTTGACACAGAGAGGATATTAGGAAAGCCAGGAATCAGCAGTTTACAATCACTGAAATCGCACACACAGCCCATGCAGGGGGAGGAGGGACAGGGAGGGGGAGGAGGGCAGGTGAAACCTCAAAGAGTTTAAATGCATACATTCAAGACCAACTCTCCCCTGAACTCCTGGATAAATTATGGCGAGGGATTTCTATTTTCTTTCTTTTTATTTCTCCCCTCCCTCTCCCCCCTCTTTCCTTCCTTCTTTCCTCTCTTCCCAACTATTTGCTTTCTTTCCACCTCTCACCTCCCTCTCTCCCTTGTTAAAACATCCCTAGTTAGGGTTGCCAGGTTCCCCCTGTCCACCTCTGGGGGATGGGGGGGATGGATGGCCCAAAACAGGTTGGGTAACTCCTGGAGATCTGGAGATGGAGGCGGAGCCTGGGGAGGACTGGGACCTCAGTGGGGTACAATGCTATAGAGTCCACCCTCCAGAACATCCATTTTCTTCAGGGAAATTAATTTTTGTAGTCTGAAAATGAGCTGTAATTCCAGGGGATCCCCAAGTCCCACCTGGAGGCTGGCACCCCTAACTCTAGTGCTGAAACTGGAAGCTCTGGTTCTTCTGTGTGAGATGGTGGGTGCAGACCACTGACATTAGCTTGCATCTGCTGAATCACCCTGCTTCATGTAGGATGCACAACAGCCAGGTGGAGGAGGGGAGGGGTATATTTTACTTGGGTCTTTATATACTTGATTGAGAACAGTTGGGTTTTTTTCATGGTAGTGGGGGGTGAGCTGCTTCTTTCAATCTCCATTTCATTTTAAAATTGTAAGCCCATCTGCATGAACAAGATGGGGGGGCATGCAGATCAGGGGCCTTTTAAAATTTCTTTTTGATCTGTGTGCAGTCTAGAGAGAACATTGGTAAGTGATGTGCACTCTATGTTTATGCTCTTCGTTTTGCGGTTACTTAAAATGGTGTGGTAGTTTCAAAGGGGCAACCAATTGGGATGTACTAAAAGGAATGGCAGGATTGCCCATTGGAAATAATGGGAGAGGCTTGAAGGACCATTGGAAATAATGGGAGCCAGGAATGCCAATTGACTTCCATGGGCTCCATTGAAATACATTGCAGCACAAATAGAGTTGGAAAAAAAAGGTGGAATGGATTTTCCATTACGGTCTCTTGGCAAAAATACACTACTCTGGGAATGGAATGAGAGGCCCCAGAGTGGAATGACAGCCCCGGGGTGCAGCAGGAGAGTGCAGGGGCAGGAAGGAGAGGCCACGAAGTGGAATGACAGCCCCAGGGTGCAGCAGGAGAGTGCAGGGACAGGAAGGAGAGGCCACGGAGTGGAATGACAGCCCCAGGGTGCAGCAGGAGAGTGCAGGGACAGGAAGGAGAGGCCACGGAGTGGAATGACAGCCCCAGGGTGCAGCAGGAGAGTGCAGGGACAGGAAGGAGAGGCCACGGAGTGGAATGACAGCCCCAGGGTGCAGCAGGAGAGTGCAGGGACAGGAAGGAGAGGCCACGAAGTGGAATGACAGCCCCAGGGTGCACCATGAGAGTGCAGGGACAGGAAGGAGAGGCCACGGAGTGGAATGACAGCCCCAGGGTGCAGCAGGAGAGTGCAGGGACAGGAAGGAGAGGCCACGGAGTGGAATGACAGCCCCAGGGTGCAGCAGGAGAGTGCAGGGGCAGGAAGGAGAGGCGACGGAGTGGAATGACAGACCCGGGGTGCAGCAGGAGAGTGCAGGGACAGGAAGGAGAGGCCACGGAGTGGAATGACAGCCCCAGGGTGCAGCAGGAGAGTGTAGGGACAGGAAGGAGAGGCCACGGAGTGGAATGACAGCCCCAGGGTGCAGCAGGAGAGTGCAGGGACAGGAAGGAGAGGCCACGGAGTGTCATTCCAGTCCCAGAACACTCCTGGAGCACCCTGGGGCTGTCATTCCACTCTGGGACATGTCATTCCAGTCCCAGAACACTCCTGCTGCAGCCTGGGGCTGTCATTCCACTCCGTGGCCTCTCCTTCCTGTCCCTGTACTCTCCTGCTACACCCTGAGGCTGTCATTCCACTCTGGGACATGTCATTCCAGTCCCAGAACACACCTGGAACACCCTGGGGCTGTCATTCCACTCTGTGACATGTCATTCCAGTCCCAGAACAGTCCTGGAGCACCCTGAGGCTGTCATTCCACTTTGGGACATGTCATTCCAGTCCCAGAACACTTCTGGTGCACCCTGGGGCTGTCATTCCACTCCGTGGCCTCTCATTCTTGTCCCAGAACACTCCTGCTGCACCCTGGGGCTGTCATTCCACTCCGTGGCCTCTCATTCCTGTCCCTGCACTCTCCTGTTTCACCCTGGGGCTGTCATTCCACTCTGTGGCCTCTCATTCCTGTCCCAGAACACTCCTGGAGCACCCTGCGGCTGTCATTCCACTCTTGGACATGTCATTCCACTCTCAGAAAGATCCTGGAGCACCCTGAGGCTGTCATTCCACTCAGGGAAATGTCATTCCAGTCCCAGAATACTCCTGATGCAGCCTGGGGCTGTCATTCCACTCTGGGGCATGTCATTCCAGTCCCAGAACACTCCTGGAGCACCCTGGGGCTGTCATTCCACTCTGGGACATGTCATTCCAGTCCCAGAACACTTCTGGAGCACCCTGAGGCTGTCATTCCTCTTCGTAGCCTCTCCTTCCTGTCCCTGCACTCTCCTGCTGCACCCTGGGGCTGTCATTCCACTCCGTGGCCTCTCATTCCTCTCCCTGCACTCTCCTGCTGCACCGTGGGTCTGTCATTCCACTCCGTGGCCTTTCATTCCTGTCCCTGCACACTCCTGCTACACCCTGGGGCTGTCATTCCACTCCGTGGCCTCTCATTCCTCTCCCTGCATTCTCCTGCTGCACCCTGGGGCTGTCATTCCACTCCGTGGCCTCTCATTACTGTCCCTGCACTCTCCTGTTGCACCCTGGGGCTGTCATTCCACTCTGGGACATGTCATTCCAGTCCCAGAACACTCCTGGAGCACCCTGGGGCTGTCATTCCACTCTGGGACATGTCATTCCAGTCCCAGAATACTCCTGCTGCAGCCTGGGGCTGTCATTCCACTCTGGGGCATGTCATTCCAGTCCCAGAACACTTCTGGTGCACCCTGGGGCTGTCATTCCACTCTGGGACATGTTATTCCAGTCCCAGAACACTCCTGCAGCACCCTGGGGCTGTCATTCCACTCCGTGGCCTCTCATTCCTGTCCCTGCACTCTCCTGCTGCACCTTGGGGCTACCATTCCACTCTTGGACAAGCCATTCCAGTCCCAGAACACTTCTGGAGCACCGTGGTGCTGTCATTCCACTCCGTGGCCTCTCATTCCTGTCCCTGCACTCTCCTGCTGCACCCTGGGGCTGTCATTCCACTCCGTGGCCTCTCATTCCTGTCCCTGCACTCTCCTGCTGCACCCTGGGGCTGTCATTCCACTCCGTGGCCTCTCCTTCCTGTCCCTGCACTCTCCTGCTGCACCCTGGGGCTGTCATTCCACTCCGTGGCCTCTCATTCCTGTCCCTGCACTCTCCTGCTGCACCCTGGGGCTGTCATTCCACTTCTGGCCTCTCCTTCCTGTCCCTGCACTCTCCTGCTGGACGCTTGGGCAGTCATTCCACTACGGGGCCTCTCCTTCCTGTCCCTGCACTCTCCTTCTGCACCCTGGGGATGACATTCCACTCTGTGGCCTCTCCTTCCTGTCATTGCACTCTCCTGCTGCACCCTGGGGCTGTCATTCCACTTCGTGGCCTCTCCTTCCTGTCCCTGCACTCTCCTGCTGTACGCTGGGGCTGTCATTCCACTCTGTGGCCTCTCCTTCCTGTCCCTGCACTCTCCTTCTGCACCCTGGGGCTGTCATTCCACTCCGTGGCCTCTCCTTCCTGTCCCTGCACTCTCCTGCTGCACCCTGGGGCTGTCATTCCACTTCGTGGCCTCTCCTTCCTGTCCCTGCACTCTCCTGCTGTACGCTGGGGCTGTCATTCCACTCCGTGGCCTCTCCTTCCTGTCCCTGCACTCTCCTGCTGCACCCTGAGGCTGTCATTCCACTCCGTGGCCTCTCCTTCGTGTCCCTGCTCTCTCCTGCTGCACCCTGGGACTGTCATTCCACTCCATGGCCTCTCATTCCATTCCCAGAGTAGTGTATTTTTGCCAAGAGACCGTAATAGAAAATCCATTCCACCTTTTTTTTCCAACTCTATTTGTGCTGCAATGTATTTCAATGGAGCCCATGGAAGTCAAATGGCATTCCTGGTTCCCATTATTTCCAATGGGCCTTCAAGTCTTTCCCATTGTTTCCAATGGGCAATCCTGTCCTTCCTTTTAGTACATCCCGCTGGAAGCGCCTCACTGGGCTAGAATGGACAGTTCAGGGCGAACTGTCACGCCTAGCCGGGAAGTTTATTCGCGAGACAAGTTTCCCAGAACCACCCATTAAGAAATTGGAACTGCGGCGCGAGAGGAGGAGGCAGGGAAAAGCGGCGGATCGCGTGCAAGATTGACCAATCATCTTCGTCGCCAAATGACGAGCGTTGCCGGTGCCCTGTCAGGAGGCGCTGGGTGATGTGGCAGAGCAAAGAAGAGCGGCGAGGGGCGAGCGCGGAGGTTGTGCCGGGAGCCGGTGCTCAAGGTGAACCGGGGATGTGGGTCGGAAGCCAGGCAGGAGCGGGAATAGCGGCGGCCGTCGGGACAGGCGCCGTCGCTTTCCTGTCGCTGCTGGTGCTGTCGCTGGTGGTGAAGCAACTGCTGAGGCAGAGGCGGCCGGTGGGTTTCCCTCCTGGCCCGGCGAGACTGCCCCTCATCGGGAATATCCACTCTTTGGCGTCGGAGCAGCCTCACGTTTACATGAAGCGACAGAGCGACCTCCACGGACAGGTATTGCAGCGCCTTAGAGGGACAGGGGCGCTGCAAGCAGGGCGAGAAAGAGCCAGCGCCGCACAGCCGCGAGAAAGGCTGACGGCTTTTCCGGACCAGGCGGCCCACAGTCTCTGCGGGGTCCAAACTTTGCTGCTGCTGGATAGACACAGAATCCTGGGGCCGCTCGACATTGGCAAGGAATGGGGGGGGGGTTGAGTAATGATTACATAGCTCATTGCTGGAAGCGCCGAAGCCTTGAGGCTGCTTAATATTTCCGGTCGTCTTGGTTTTGCACTTGGCTCTCGGTTCAAGTTCCACTGTCTGACGCCTTCGTCAGTGTTTTCGGGCATGATGTTGTCTTGTCTTTCTGCGTAGCGCGTGTCAAATGGGAATGCTAAAGACCTACCTTCGTAGTGTCGGTGTCAAGGCAATCTCGGGCATAAACTATATTTCTGTTGCATTTTTCAACGCTTCTCCCCAAAACAAGAGGCCAGATTGCAACCCTAGGCATCCTTATTTAAGAATCTACTGCATCTGAAGTGAATAGGGTTTCTCAGGAAATCGTTTTGGGATTGGGGATGTTAAATACTTACTGCTTCAGACATGGATGTGGATAGTTGTCGCGATTTCAGCATGAACCTTGCTATTTCCGGTACATCGTTCTTAAAATGCATAGTACTAACAATACAGTCATGACGATTGCATAATAGCTATTACAAGCTTGCGACCAAGTAAGCAATCAGTAAGTGTGAAAATATCCCCTTCCAGGGTGCTCTAAGCTTTCGGGGACTTAAGTGGTCTGGAAAATAGGGGAGGGAAGACTTTATGTAAGGTGTTGGGTTAGCGCTGTAGTTTTTTGCACTCTGAAAAGGGTGAGTTGACGCCTCAGCAGTCGGTCTAGGGACATAAAATGAACACAAGGGGGCTGCAACTAGTTAGAGCTGTTCTTAATATTTTAGGGGCACCTGTTTATCTTTCACATCCTTAAAGTTGCCAGCATGGCAAATGTGATTGTGTATTAATTTCACAAGAAATGTTTAAGAAGTACCTAAAATAAAATTTTAAAAAGAATTACTTACTATATATCCCCTTGTTTTCTATTTTATTCTCAAAACAATCCTGTTAGCTTAGGTGATTGTGTGTGGCCGGTCCTACTGTGACAGTCTAGCCACTCCACCACATTAGCTCTCTTATTAATTGACTGTATCTGCTCAGTGATGGCACAGCTAACTGCAATAATGTGTATAGTAATGTTAATGAAAAATACCTCAGTGCCATTGTCAAATGTGATACTGTGCACCTGGGAACATAGCCAGGATACTGTGTTCTTCTACGGAAAAGATATCCGACAATCCAGACTGCATATCTGAAATCTATTTATTTATTTATCAAAGTTATATCCCAGTCCCTCTCCCCAAAATGGGACTTGGGAGGGCTAACAGTATTTAAAATACACCAATAAAAATGATACCAAGGTACAACAAATAATCTTTAAAATATAAAATGGTTAAAAAATCTTTCCCCATTAAAATCTATTCACTATCAAGCAGGGTAGGATGCATGGATGGTGAAGACACAGCTGAAGTATGCCAGCTGCCTGGTGAATCACAATGACCCAAAGGCCGCTTGAAAAAGAGTAACTTCGCATGCCCTGCAGAACCTAGAGAGGTTCCACAAGACAAGCCCCTCCTCGGGCAGCTGGTTCCACAGGACAGGGGCTACTACTGAGAAGGCCCTCACCCTTGTTGACACAAGGCAGGCAGTTCGTGGCCCAGGGACCTTCAATAAATTCAGAGATGAAGATAAAAGACGGGGAAGATCATGCTGGGGGGAAGGCGGTATGAGGGTCCCAGGCCACTTAGGGCTTTAAAGGTCAGTACCGACACTTCGAATTGGCACTGGAACTAATTGGGAACCACTGCAGCCGCTGTAGGATAGTTATGTGCTGACCAGGACACTCCTGGCAGCTGTGTTCTGGACCACTTGTCGCTTCTGAAGCATCTTCAGACGTAGCCCTGTGTAGAGCGTGTTACAGTAGTCTACTCTTGAGGTGACTGTTGAGTGAATTGCCATGGCGGGGTCCTTCCGAAACAGATAGGGAGCCAGTTGGTGGGCCCAGCATAGACAGTAAAACATTGTCTTTGTTACTAAGGCCACATGTTTGTCCATGGAGAGTAAAGAATTGAGCCATACTCCCAAATTCTTGACTGAGTTGACTGTAGAAAGATGGACCCAATCAAGGGTTGGTAAAAGTGGCCACTCCAGTGCTCCAGGCTTCCCTGGCATGATGCCTCTGTCCACTTCTCTCCCTCAGAGGCAAGATTTTCCTTCTGTTTTTCTTTCCCTTTTGTGGCTGACCTGCTGTAATAGTCTGTCTTATTTCCTGAAGGATTCTGGCTGTCCCACCCTGTCACAGTATAATATTTGGCTGTTTGCTCAGCCTAGGAACCTGAGGGAAGGAATATGAGCCCCCTTTAACTTATACGATTTAAATGGCACTCAAGAAGTTTCATATGCCAGATTAACAAAATATATTATTCAGCATGGAGGGGAAAGGTCAGGTGAAATCAGCGGTAAAATTCCTTCCCCCCCCATAAATTATTTGGTTTTAACACATAATAGAGCAGGAAGGGTACAAGGGGTGGGGTAAGACATAAAATGAAGTTCCGTCAAGTTTATATAATAGCTGTTACAAATTTTCTGTCTTAATTCTTTGTTTCCAGATCTTTTACATTTATATATTTACTAAAGCTAGTGACGCTTAATCAGATTGCTAAAATCTTCTATAATGATTTCTGAAAAAAGTCAAGTTCTGTATAGTTCAAGTTAGAGTTCTCCAACTTTATAATAGTTATATTCATTGATTATGGTCTTCAAAGTTTCTTTCCACCCAGTCATAAAATGGTATCCAATTTTTGCTCACTTTTTGTTTTCTTTGGTTTCTTAAGAAGTCCAACAATATATCAATTTCTTCTGTTTAAAAAATTTGTCAAGTTCATTTTCTGTTGGTATCTCCGATTTCTTCCAGTACTTAGCATAAAGAATTCTTGCTGCTGTAACTATATGTATAATTAAGTGTTTAACTTTCTTATCTTTTACATTAAGCAAAAACATTTCCGGTTTGAATGCTAGTGGTATCAAACATACTTTTTGTAACATTTCATGCACCCTTCTCCAGTATAACATCACCTCTTTACACTTGCATCAAACATGAAAAAAGCTTCCCACCTGTATCTTACATTTCCAGAATTTGTCAATCATTCCAGAGTACATTCTAATTTCTCTGGCGTTACATGCCACCTATAGAACAATTTATATAAATTCTCTTTAAAGGAAACCAACTTTGTTATTTTAACATTTGTTTTCCTTATTTGCAACCAATGATCAAGATCAATATTATAGCCAAAATCTTGGATCCATGTTATCATACATTCTTTAATCACCTCTTCCTCCATCTTTATCTGTAACAAATACACATAAATTTTCTTATATAATTTATCATTTGTTTTGTATAAAAGTGTATCAAACGCTGATTGTTCTGCATCGAACCCCTGAAGTTTATCTTTAGCATATCTAGATTCCAACTGTACTCTTGCCCACCAATCTTTCTACATCAGTGTGTTTCATGTGGTTTACCTAGTATTTGGGATACATATGGTACAGCAGTACAAAAGGCAACATTGTATACCTACAGTTCAGGAAACTTGTGGACACCGTGCAATGTTATGTGGCACAATGGGCATACCCCTATGAGCTGAAGAAGAAACAATAACATTTAGAATTATATGTATATTTTTATGTTAGCTTTATTTTTGTAACTAACATAAAATATCATTCTTTTTGAAGATCTTTAGTCTTGATCTTGGAGGTATATCCGCTATTGTCCTGAATGGCTATGATGCAGTAAAAGAATGCCTTGTTCAGCAAAGTGACATTTTTGCAGACAGGCCGCCTCTTCCTTTGTTCAAGAAGCTGACAAAAATGGGAGGTATGTGTGGTTTTAACAGATGTGATTTTATACTAGCTTATTATTGCATTAGATTGTTTCTATAAAATATCTACCTCTAAATCTCTTAATTTGTGTTAAGACAATAGCCTTGAAATAATGGTTTTTTTCATTATCTGTGCTTCCTGTCTTGGTCTTTCAAACTCTACTACTGCAGAGTGCAGAGGTGATAAATCAAGGATGAAGCTGTCTCTCTATACTGCTGAGAAGAGCTGGGCAGATGGGCTGTGTTCAGCTGCCACAACAAACCTGTGTGTTTATGGCTGCCACAAATGTTCTTGTTTGCTGTGCTTACATTCACCCTTCTTCATTTGCAAAGTTTGAATGTAAGCTTCATGGTTTGGGAATCAAGCCCCAATCTACCATGATGTCTCTAAATGCAGATGCCTGGGCAAATGGCTTAAACATGTTTCAAAGTCCTAGTTAATGGGAAATGGTCTCCAGTTTGCCAAGGCGCCTTTGTTCAGATGTCCCTGCAAGTTGGAGTCTGACAAAGGGTTTCTCAAACCCATGCCTCTTTCTAACATGGCGGTACTCAGTCTGCAGTTCTGGAGAGCAACATGCACAATTGCCGTCAGCCAAAAGAGCCACATTTAATTCCATCCTTAGCATGAGGCATGCACCTCAGAGCAGCTTGCAGCTTACCTTCAAAGTGCTTCAAGGTGGAAACCACCTACCAACCACAAGCCCCATTGGGCAAGAGCCTTGCCCACTTTACTGAAGGAAGAGGGAGGTGCCACATTGGGCAGCAGTGCTCAGAAGGCCAAAGAGCTGCGTATCATTGTTCTAGCACATGTTATACCCAGAATACCTTGGCAGTCAACATACACCCCACTTCCCCAATAAAATCCATTGTATGTAGGTGTATGAGATCCACATCATTGGCTTCAACTGGATACCCCTATAAGACTGCTTTTCCCCACAAGGACTTGTAGATAGTACACAATTTATTACAGTTGGAGAAATGTAAATAAATTTAGATCCAGACTAGCATTTCCACAGATGGAAGGATTTCTACCTGCAAAATGCAACTTTCTTGCCTCCCCACCCCCCAATAGCAGCCCAAAGTGTGCTGTGAGATCCTGTTCCTGGGGGACAAAACATTTGTGGGGAATTTCAGACTGCTGGGGGGGAGCATGTATTGTTCTGTGGGCAGAAATCCCTGCACCCAATAAAATATTAGTCTGGATACTTAACCACTATACTCCATATTTCCCTTACATGGAAAATAATGCTTTCCCTGTAGTAATAACAACACTTTTTTTTTTTTTTAAAGGAGCTGGGGGGGATTACTGGGGAGAAATAGCCATTCCCAAAGGAGGGAAGGAGCACTGCCCACTCAGTCCCAAGCAGAAGGTGCTGCCTGGCCAAGCTGGAAAGCTGTGCAGGATGAAGCTAGTCATATAACCAGTTCTCCAGTACCTTTGAGTTCTTCCAATACTCTTTGTGGCGAAATAGGGACCTGCACTCAGCCCTGGGGGACTGAGCAGCCATTCAGTGGCTTGCAAGCCCCTGTTTTCACCTGCTCACCCTTTCTGGTGGAACTATTTCCTCTCCTCAGTCGCTGCCACCACTCACTGAATTTACACCACCTTCCTAGAGGGACAGTGAGACCCCTCTGGCTGATTCCCCAACCTTGGGAAGTGGATGACTTAATCTTTGGGTGCCTCCTGAAGAGTTGGCAACCAATGCTCCCTCTAAGCTGTGGAGTCTTGTGAGCAAAAATTTTACTTTGTGAGCTACTGGCATTAAAGCTGTGAGTGAGCAATTTGGCTACTGCATACATTATTTTGTTCTGGAGCCATCCTTCCTGAGCTAAGACAAAAATGTGTGAGCTGGAGGCTAAAAAACTGTGAACTAACTCACACTAACTCAGCTTAGAGGGAACACTGTTGGCAACCCCTCCGATTTGGGCCTGTTTGGCTTCCCTGGTTTTTCTTTGCCACGTGTAACATGCTGAGCAGGGAGGTGGTCAGAGCACAACATTGACTGTTAGTCCAAATAAAAGAATTTATTTAACTATTTGCATACTTATGGAGCACACACATGCTAAATGAATAATGTAAAACTGTAGGAGTAAGCACACACTATGAACCAACAGGGCATAAATCAATGGGTTAAACTCAATCCTCTTTCCCTATACACAGTACACTCTACCTCTGGAGGTAGTGGGCTCAGGAAAGGATCTCTTCTTGGACCGGCCTCTGGCTCTGCTTCAGCCTCTCTCTCTAGCCCAAGAGAGCAGGGAGACTCCCAGTCAGTCCCCAAACCAGCCAACTGTTGAATGGCTGAATTTCTGCTGCCTCACAGGGTTCGCCCACGTCTCTGGCTTGTGACCTGAACACCCTGGTCAGCCCAGGCAGCGGGAGCCTTTCCTAACCTCCAGTAGGATGAAGACTGCCTCCCCCCTGGATGGGCTGGAGTATATATTAATGCTGCCCCACCCCTTGGGACAGTTCATCTTTTCTCGCACTTTTTGTCCTTGGACAGCTGGGAACTGTAGGCCAGCAAATGAGGAAGCCCCATTCAACCCAGTGAGTGGTACCCCTGCTGGCCCCTTTCCAGAACTACAGCTCAATTAAACCTTAGGGGGGAACATTTGAAACAAGTCACCCCAGACGGCAGCCATACTCGGTACGAACAAAAGAGGGAGCAACCAGGGAAAGAAGGTTGTTTCATGCCATGATAGAAAGATGCAGTATCTAGAACGGAATATAGGATGTGTTGCAGATTAAATAAAATTAGGTGGTCTGGGTATGTCAGGATTCAGGTTGATACAAAGCCTTCTGGATTGAAGAAGGACATAGCTCTTCAATTAGGGATGGGCATGAGCCAGTTCATGATCCAAAATTTGGCATGAACTTGGCCCGATTCGGAGTCCCTGAACTGATGTTTGGGGAAGGTGCCTTCCCCAAACATTTACTGGACTTTTGTCCAGTTCATTTAAGTTGTTTGAGCCATTTAAGCCTAACAGCTGAGTGGCATGGATCCCCAGCTCACATGTTAGGTTTAAATGGCTGTGAGCCGTTTCACTGATTGGTTTTGCTTCCCCCCACTTTGAAGCAGGGGAAACAAAATGGACTGCTGAAATGGCTGCCTGCCATTTCAGCCTAACAGCAGATAGACGCACCTGCCCTGCTGTCAGGTTGAAATGGCTGGCAACCATTTTAGCCTATCAGCGGAGCAGGTCCACCCATCAGCTGTTAGGCTTAAATGGCTGCGAGCCAATAAACTGTCTGTTTTGTTCTCTCTGCTTTGAAGCAGGGGGAAGCGAAACAGATGGGTTAAATAGCTGCCAGCCATTTAACCCTTCCTGAGTGACCCCCTCTTTCTCCTGGCCGCAGCTTGCCATGGCTGGGAGAAAAAGGGGGTCTGAACTTGCCGGTCCAGTTCAGGCATTTTTTTTTTTGGCTTGGTTTGGTTTGGGGTGGTTCCTGAATCGAACCCTGAACCAAACCAAGCAAAAAAAAAATTAGGTTCATGCCCATCACTATCTTCAATACCAAATGGAATGCACAGGCTTCTTGCACAGCTGAGAGCAGAGGAGGAAACTTGAGTCCTTATATGATTAAAATGGAGTTTAATTTAGATGATGCACATTTTTATATAAAAACTGAAAAAAGGGGGGGGGGAGAAACTCAACCCAAAATCAGCTGCGAACTAAGAGGGTCAAGCTACAAACTATATTGTATAAAAATACAAAATGTTTATTAGGGTGTACACATAGCTAAAACATACTGCGGTTAAAAGAAATAGTCTAAGTATCAGGCTTAAAAGGCTTATACAACCGTTATTAGACAAATACAATTGATGGGTAAAAATCTTTTGACCTAAGGACCATATGTGTTTTCGCCCCTTCGGGCCTTCCTCAGTGGTCAGTATTCTTTACATTACAATGACACACATTCAGAAATGTACACACATATATGACCAGATGTTGTTGTCTGAAATTATTAAGAAAAAAGGAGGGGGAAGGGGGAAAAGGCCTGATTATTACATGAAAATTATATAACGTAATTGTATGTAGTTATATTTTATTAACATTAATAAGAATTATATATTGGGATTACCATATATGCTTTTGCAATTGCTACAAGTTTGTATTGTAGGCCATCAATATTAGGCCCTAAATAGTAACCATATCGATTTTTCAGAGTATTCTCCATAGAAATAAAATAGAAATACAATTAATGAAATTTCTGGACAATATGTAATTTAAATTAATTTTAGCCAATTTTTTTTTTTAAAAAATAGCCAACAAACTTGGTGTCAAAGATTCCATTAGTCAGGATGTGTGTCACTTCTGTCAAAGGTAGTAGTCAAGTTGCAAACTGCTAAAGTTACATCATTATACTAGAAACCAAGGAGGATGCAATCAACCACACGCATTGCACAATGCTCGCCAAGGAAAGAATTACAAGGTGGGAGGGGGTGAAGAGGAGAGAGAGAGAGAAAAAACAAAACAAAAAAACACCAAGAGGAGGAGGGGGAAATCACAAGGTCAGCATTAACAGCTACAGAATTTCGAAGGCGGCAAGTCCAATCCACTTCTTCATTCAGTCCTTTGGGAGTTAATGTTTCTAGATGGTATATTCAAAATAATTCTCTTCTCTGGAGCACTTTAGAGATGTTTGAATTAGTAGTCTTAATTGTTTCTAAAATCCAAAATTTTAGCTGTTTTTCAGTGTGTCCCAAGTCAAGATAGTGACTGACCAATGGCGCATTCCGTTTCTTTAATCTGATGCAACTCTTGTGTTCCCCAATTCTTACTTTCACAGGTCTTGATGTCTGCCCCAAATACAATCAGTGGGTGCGTTCAGACGCGCCGTTTGAGCCGTTTTCGGCACGGCTCAGAAACGGCTTTTACCTGCGCGTTCACACACCCAACATCTGCCTACCGTCCCCAGCCGTCGCTTTCTGGAGCAAACCCCCTTTGAAACGGAGTATTTTGACACCACTTACCCAAGTGGTGTTTTCCATGATTCTCCGTTTCAAGCCGCACTTTTCCCTGTCTGATCGCTCCATCCAGCCACTTCCGGGTGCTTCAACCCCCCCTCCCCTCTGGGAAGCTGCCTCCAGCTTCTGGTTTTAGTCCTCCATTTTTTTTTTCCCCTTACCAGTGTGCGCTTGAGCGGAGCGCCGCACTTAGGTTAAAAAAAGAAAAGGTTCACTGGTGCCTAGTTTAGGCATTTAGAGGAGTCCGGGATCTCGGGGAGGCCATTTTTAAAAGGACTCTTCATTTAAACTTTAAAGGGACCTGTTGAGCTCGCTCTTCTTCGCACCCGCCAAACTTCCTGTTCGGGAGAGGGCTCCCTGTGCGCATGCTCAAAGGAGAGGGGAAAACCCCCCCACCTGCAGGAGGACGGCGGGGAGCTCGGAAGGAGGAGGTGAGTGTGATCGCGATTCTCCAGTTAAAAAAAAAAACGCATCGTGCCGGAGCAGTTTAAACCGCTCCAGCACGCTGTCTAAACGCACCCATTTACATGGACATTCAATGCAATATATTACTCCCCTGCTATTGCAGTTACAGAATTCATTTACAAAAAACGTTCTAGTCCTGGCAGTATTATGAAAGGACTTCTTAGCCTCAGCCCAGTTACATACAGAACAACCCCGACATGCAAAGAAACCTCTAGGTAACTGACTCCCCCTCATGCAGCTGATGTCCTTCAGTTCAGGAAGCTTGCTTCTAACTAATACATCTCTGAGATTTTTAGCTCTTCTGGCTGTGAACAAGGGAGGATTCTGACATCTAGGAATGTTAGATAAAAGGTGCCAGTATTTGTTAATAATCATCTGTACCGGTTTAAATGTGCTGTTATAGGTTAAAGGTATAATCATTCTATCTGCTCTCTGATCACGAGTTCTAGGGGTACGTAGAGATGTTCTGGATGTGTTGTGTGCTCTGTAAAAAGCTATTTTCAAGTTTCTAGATGAATAGCCTCTGTGCATTGGACTTGCTGCCTTGGAAATTATGCATATCTGTCATTCTGTAGCTGTTAATGCTGACCTTGTGATTTCCCCCTCCTCCTCTTGGTGGTTTTTTGTTTTGTTTTTCCTCTCTCTCCCCTCGTCACCCCCTCCCACCTTGTCATTCTTTCCTTGGCAAGCATTGTGCAATGCGTGTGGTTGATGGCATCATCCTTGGTTTCTACTATATAATGATGTAACTTTAGCAGTTTGCAACTTGACTACTACCCTTGATGGAAGTGACACACATCCTGACTAATGGAATCTTTGACACCAGGTTTGTTGGCTATTGTTTAAAAAAAATTAGGCTAAAATTAATTTCATTAATTTTTTTATTTTATTTCTATGTAGAATAATCTGAAAAATTGATACGGCTACTATTTAGGGCCTACTATTGATGGCCCACAATACAAACTTGTAGCAATTGCAAAAATGTATAAGGTAAACCCAGAATATAATTCTTATTAATGTTAATCAAATTTATTACTACATGCAAGAAAAAGAGAAGAGATTGGATTTATACCCCACCCTTCACTACCCTAAGGAGTCTCAGAGCGGCTTACAAACTCCTTTCCTTTCCCCTCCCCACAACAGACACCCTGTGAGGTAGGTGGGGCTGAGAGAGCTCTGACAGGAACTGCTCTTTTTCAAGAACAGCTGTGCCAGAGCTTGTGACTGACCCAAGGTCACATCAGCAGGTGCAAGTGAAGGAGTAGGGAATCAAACCCGGTTCTCCCAGATTAGAGTCTGTGCACTTCACCAGTACACCAAACTGGCCTTACAATTACTTTATATAATTTTCATGTAATAATCAGGCCTTTTTTTCACTCCCTCCCCCCTCTTAATTTCAGACAACAACATCTGGTCATACGTGTGTGTGTGTGTGTGTGTGTGTATATATATAAATTTCTTGTGTGTACATTTCTGGATGTGTGTCATTGTAATATAAAGAATATTGACCACTGAGGAAGGCCCGAAGGGGCTAAAACGCATATGGTCCTTAGGTCAAAAGATTTTTACCCATCATGTATTTGTCTAATAACTAACTTGGTTGTATAAGTCTTTTAAGCCTGATACTTAGACTATTTCTTTTAACCGCAGTATGTTTTAACTATGTGTACACCCTAATAAACATTTTGTATTTTTGTATAATATAGTTTGTAGCTTAACGCTCTTAGTTCGTTGCACATTTTTTTATGCCTACTTCAGTAATCTTTTCCTTTCCTTTCTTGTCTTGTATTTGTGATACGACATGAATACCTTTGTCATTGCTCCATTTGTAGGTAGTTTAAATACTGTTGGAGGCATGTGCTTAGTTCTGTGGGTCAGAGCTTACAGAGAGCTGACAAAAAGTTGGCTTGTTTGAGAACTGCATTGCCATGTTGTTTTCTTTGGAGACAAATACTGTGTTACAGGCTATAAGGGCAGGAGCTAAACAGTTACTTTAGTCACACCTACTGGGATTTTTTAATCTCTTTCCTTAAACATCACACTTCAGTCTATCACAAAAACACTTTGCCATGTAGCAAGATGGGTGATATATGCTGCTGTTCAAGAAACATATACTAGAAGTAATTTTGGACATGTTTCTCGAGTCATTTTTTCTAATCTTTTCTGCCTAGATGTCTGTGCACTTCCCCCAGTTACTATGTTTGTTTTGCAGTACCTTTTTATTTACAATCTCCAGTGTGTTGTTCTGGAAAGGCTGGGAGTAGTGTTCTGTTTGCACTCTGCTCCACAGATTGTATTTTTATATGGGTTTAAACCGCTTTTAATCTCTTTTATCTCTTCTTATTGGCTTTTGGTTTCTTTAAGCTTGTTTCTTTTTATTGGTTCTTTGGGTTTGGAGGGTTTATTTTATATATTTATCTATATTATCAGACTCCTGGTTGGGCTGGGTGTTGTTCAGCTGTGCATAGCTCTCTGTGGAGATTGTTTAATGTTTAGTGTTCAGCTTAGTCTTATTTGTCTTCGTTGCTTTTTATCCTTTTTGACATTTTTGGCAGCTCGATATTTAGTTTAGTTTAGTTAGTTAGTTTAGTTTTAGCTTGTATCAGTTGGGTGGGGTTGGTCGGTG
This sequence comes from Gekko gecko, assembly GCA_029375565.1. Taxonomy (NCBI): domain Eukaryota; kingdom Metazoa; phylum Chordata; class Lepidosauria; order Squamata; family Gekkonidae; genus Gekko; species Gekko gecko. Next base: position 120,752,615 of record JAPDNY010000003.1, on the reverse strand, counting down.
TTGTAGCCACATGCAGCTCCACTCCAAGGAGATTTGTTTTAATTTTGTTAATTTGTTCTAACTTGATTCTTTCTCTTTTTTTTCTTTTATCTTCTCTGATATTTCCAATTGATTTATTTTGGTTGGTGTAAGGCTGACCTTGGCTAACATAGATAGCTTAGATAGCCTTTTCCGTCTGTCTTCTTTTGAGGAAGCTGAGCTATCTGGACTTGGAGGCGTGGGGGAAGTCATTCACTATTTGTTTCTACTGTTTCTATTTTAAGACTGTTTTAATTCTGTTTAATTTTAATTTCTTTTTGCCTGGCTCCTTTGGGGAGCTGGTACAGTTTTGTTTAATGGTTTTTCCCTCACTAGTTTTTAATTCCCTCTTTGACTATTATTATCTGTTTATCTCCCTATCGCCAGCATGTTAATAAGCTTTGATTCATTGTTTAGGAGTTGAATCTATTCTTGAATGAAAGGAGACTCAGTCTTATGAATTTTAATTTTAAAATAAACCATAAATAAATTGTTATATTGGTATTTTATTTGCTGCGGGTTACTATATCTGTACTCCATTTTTTCTTCCTATAATATATTAGTTCTTGATTGCTTTATTTCACGAGTTATAGCTTTCTAATAAATTTATCAGAATCTAAGGAAATTTAGTTGGATTAATTAGATTTCTTGGATTAATTATATTAGTCAACTGGATTAATTAGAATAAATAGAGGAAAATAACTATAACTGAAACAACTAATACATTCTATATAACCATAATAACTACTGCATTCTATACAATTGCTACACTCACCTGTTAATATGAGAAGGAAAAGGCCTGTTCCCTTTGAAGGATGTATGCCTGTTTGTAAGCAGAGCAAAATGGAAGCATTCTTTAAAAACCTTTAATCAACAACTATTTACAACAGATTTTCCTCTTTATCTTATGAAGTTCCAGCCCCTTGCAGTTCTAATGATATTTCAGCATGTTCACAGCAGGACCCTCTAATCAATTTGAAAGCCTTTGATGAGATTTTGGAAAAGAATACCACCACAAATAAGAAATCAGAGACATTAGCAATGCTAGTATCTCAAACTCTTCTAATTTCAGAAACTTTACAAAAATATCTTGAAAGATTGATCTAGTCACAGAGCAGATAAGTATTTTTTTAGCCAAACCAAGTGAAAGGACTGTTCAGACCCTAAAGTCAAAAGACCCTTAAAACCCTTAAAAGACCCTTAAAACAATCATTGCCACCTTTATCTTTACATGACATCTTCAATGGTAAAGGGATGACTGAAATATGTGGAATGGGTTCTAGGATTCATTGAGGGTGAAAGATTTAAATTACACTTCTTTTCCCCAAGAATTTCCTCCATCATACTTACCAACCAGAAACATCTTTAAAAATATGGAGTCTTCCCAGTCCAGACATATCTTCAAAAGGAAAGAATTCCACTCGTTAAGGGCTTGGCCCATTAGAGAAAAATAGTGTCTAATTGCTAATTGCTGGGAGGCACTTTCAAGACCTTATTTGCAGCAGCATCTGCTGAAAGTATTCCTGCCCAAATGGTCCTTATTCCAAAGCTTAAGAAATGGCCCTCCTTTATAGTATTGGAAATTATTTTTTTAATATTTTAGATTAAATCTAGGAAGGCACCAGGGCCTGCTCTGATACCTTTGGAGCTGCTGAAAGCAAATGCCAAGTTGTGGGCAGAGATTTTGGCACCAATATTTACTCAAATCAGTGGGACAAGAATTATGCCTACCTCTTGGCAACGTGCAGTAATAGTCCCTATCCATAAAAATGTGATCCACAGACCCAAATAATTATTGGCCTATAAGTTTGTTGTCAGTTGTCAGGGCAAACCAATTACTTCTTTGCTCTGTAAGAAGTTACTTCTCTGGATTGAGGATGAAGCCAATACTGGGTTGAGAGCAAGCTTGATTCCATAGAGGAGTTAGTGCAGTTGACCATTGCCATACTCTTCAATTTATTGTAGGCAAGTATACCAGCTCAAAAGATGGCATATTAGCTGTTGCTTTTATGGATCTTGGAGCAGCTTTTGACTCAGTGTCTAGGCGAAGATTATGGGACAGATTGAATAAATCATTTATTAATAACTGTCCCCTTTTTCTGATCCAACAACTATATGATCAGTTTACTGGCCCATCTGGTGAAATGATCAGGGCTGTTCCATTGAGTAAAGAAGTCAAGCAAGGGTGCATATTTGCTGCATTATTTAACTTATATATCAATGATTTATATTCTTATATTTCTAGAGATGAATTTCACTCACCTTGTCTGGCTCATGTTAAATTACCCTGTCTTTTATAAGCATATGATAAAATTCCTTTGTCAAGATCTGTGGCTGGCCTATGTAAGTTTATAGGTTCCTTTTCGGAGTATTGTTCCAATGATGGCTTAGCTATTAATGTTACTAAGTCAAAGCTTCTTCTTTTCAGTAAAAAAACCAAAGCATAAAGAAGCACAAGTGGTCAGTAGCAGGTTAATCCATGGAGAAAGTGGAACATTTTAAATAGGAGTTATTTTTCAAGCAAGCCTTTCTTGGAAGGTGCACTAGAAATCTATTGTAAGAGTTGCTATGAAAATTGGGAAGGCCATTTCAAGATTTCATTACTCCTCAGGTGGCCAGTATGTTCCTGCAGCAGTTAAAGTAATTAATACTAAAGTTTCCTGGCAGATGTTATATGCTGCCAGGGTTTGAATCAGAGCAGTAACAGACAACATCAGCAGACGACTATTAAGGTTCCTATATAATATTTTGGGAATTCTTCAAGGTATGTCTGGAAGAGCCAGTTTTTAAAAAATATATATTTTATTTTTTAAGACAAACATATACAAATTGGGGGGATTCCATTTCATCACATACAATATCTAGTTAAGTATCTCATACAATGTCTAAATATCTATTATCTATATTCCACCTTATTTTTATGTATATTCTTTTGTAATTGCTTTGGAATAAAATTTCTGTTTCTTTCAAGTTGGTTATATGTCAATCATTTACAAAACCTTGAAATAATTGTTATCGTCTCTCTTGTCCAAAGGGTTTTGACCTTCTTCTCTTAGAGATGTGTGAATTCTCACATATCTAGAAAGTTTTAACCATTTTACAGGATTTCATCCTCTTCTTCGTTCTCTGGTTTCTTCTCTTAAGTTTTAAAGTCTTAATTCTGTGTCTTTTCCCCTTGTATCTAAGGAAAATAGCTTCTAAGAGTCACCCTCTATATTCACTTCTTTGGATGGTTTGCTGCTTCATATATTTTTTGCTTTTCTCTCTCTGAAGGAAAATTTCTTTTGTTGGTGTGAAAGTTTCATCTCTTGTCATTCCCCCATAGGATATGACATTCAGTTCTCCAAACATTTTGTTTCTTTTTGTATATGTATCTGTTGACTTCATTCTGTAGACCATGTCATTTTGCTTGCAGACTTAATCTGTGTTTTCTGTATCTTTATCTCTCGCAAAGGTATATGTTGTGTCGGCTTTTTCTTTCCTCTGGTTAATCCTCTGCTGTATAAATAGGTCCAGCTTAGGTTGTATAGAGTCCAGAGCTGTTTTCACCGCTGTTTGTATTAATGGGGTGATTGCTTCTTGTAGTGAAAGTTGGAGATATATAATCATTTGTGTTAGAATATTTTTTCCTCCTTCTACTCCAGCCATTTTAAAATATTATATTAAAAACAGAGAATCTCTCCAGTTCTTTGTCAGTAAAATCTCTACAATCACACAGCTTTCTGTGCTTACCCAATTACATTAAAAACAAAAGTGTTCCTAGTCAAGACAGTCTTATCATTTAGTTGTAATGCAGACTTAACAATTGTTTACAAAAACCTCAGAACATAGTGTACTTTAGTTTTCAACAAACCACAAAAGTATACACAATGAGTTATAATGAAATGACATAGTGAACGTTAAAAATACTTGCTTAATAGTTCATTAATTCTTCTTTCTCATTATTTTAGATTATGATCCAAATAATAAAATGTAAATATTTGTAATCCAAATTGAATGCCTTTCAGTAAATCCTTATGATTCAATTATATTTCCAGGGAAAATAGGTTTCTATTTCAATAGTACAGAATCTGAAACTTTTTACAGTATTCCAAAATTTTAAAATCCACAATATGGTTTTATAATTCAAGGTATAATAATATCATATTTATGGGCCTGTTTCACAGTTCTTCTCAGACATCAACCTTATCTTCTTTTGCCCAGTAAATTTATTAAGAAAGTTCCTTTCTGTTCTCTTCTTAACCACTTTGAAGAGTGGGGGGGGGAGATTCTTACCCCTCCCTTCCCCCCTTACAAACGGTTTAAAGGGCTTAATCAGTGGGAAAGTTTCTTGTATTGTTGCAGTTTGGATTACTCATGGTGATTTGTCTCCTTGTATTTTATGTTGAGATGCTCTGCTTCCCCCTCGTCCTGGGAGTCATGACTTCATGTCCATGGCTACTATGGACGTTCTCACTGAGATCTTGCTGAGGGCAGTCCACCTGCTTGCTGCCATGCACGGGATGTCCGAGTTGAGCCCCTTGCCATGAGCTCCTCTCCAGGAGTCCCCAAACTCCAATTAAGGATCCAGTGATCCGGCGGCTTCATGGGAGCAAATCCCTGAGCTGACCATTCTCATTGTGCTGAAAACGGAAGCTGTCTGAGAGCCAAAATTGAGGGGATGTCGTTTGAAGCAAAGGTCTTGGGCAAGGCATTTGATCTAAACTTGGACCATCACACAAGTGACTGGAACACATTACTGATCATTAATTATCACATTTGGGCATTGCCCATGATGTGACAGAAACAATGAGTAGACAAGAATTGATCCAGTTCGTTAGAAGATGCCTGAGGACTTTGATTATGAAAATACATTGATTAGAGCTCGCAGGCTGTGTTCATCTTTCCCACTAGGCATTCTCCCTCCAACAAAAATGCCAAACTATCTATCTGAGCTAACTTTTCCAAAGTATAGAAGGGCATTCATGCTGGCATGTCTGAAATGCCCTACCTTCAGCGGTGATGATAGGAAGATTCAATGAAACTCCATTTTCAGATAGACTCTGCAATTGTGGCAACAACTGAATCATTTCTGTGGATATTCTTCTTGACTGCCCCAAATTTTCAGATCTGAGACCTTAATTTTTCTCTCCATTAGTTAATCAGGACTTTATCTCTTCAGAAGCTAAATTATCTTGGCTACTCTGAGAGAAAGATAAACAAACCTCTTTGTGTGTGCTGAAATTTCTGGCAACTGTTGCTAAGCTACATGATAACTTTTGTAATAATTTTTAGGCTCTCCCTTTGTGGGGGTGAGGGTTTGCTGTTTGTGACTCTGGTTGTGAAAACAGTAATTGAGAAGTAAGTAAGTACTGCCCTGACCTGAGTAGCCCAGGCAAGCCCAATCTTGTCAGATCTCGAAAGCTAAGCAGGGCCAACCCTGGCAAGTATTTGGATGGGAGACCTCCAGAGATTACCAGGGCCAGGAGGCCAGAGGCAGGCTAGCAAGCCACTTCTATGAATGTTCTCCATGCCCCAGCAGGAGTCGCCAGAGGTCACCATGACTTCCAGGCACGGGCACACACGTGCACACCCACAAAGGAGTAAGTAAGTACTTTGTTCTCATGAGGAACTGAGCCACTGAAAGTCTGCCCTACAAAAAACAGATTTATCCACATGGGATTTTTGAAGTGCTGCAGTATACCTTGCTAGATTCAGTTTTAAAAAGTTTTGGGCCAGAACATCAGCATAATCTTTATGTGCAGTTCTAAAGGCATTATATCTAAATCTAATTTAATTTCACTGTGACTCTTCTGAAGTAGATTCATTTTATCAATTTGTCTTTGCATAGAGGTCTAGTGCAAAAACACAGAAATATTAGGAAGAGAGAAACTGAGTGAAATCCTTCATTAATCATGCTGATGCTTGTTTGTTTCAGGTTTATTAAACTCAAGATACGGCAGAGGTTGGACAGAGCATCGCAAATTAGCTGTTACCAGCTTTCGGATCTTTGGATATGGTCAAAAATCCTTTGAATGCAAAATATCGGAAGAGTCAGTTGTTTTTCTTGAGGCAATTGATACCTATAAAGGCAAGCCATTTGATCTAAAACACCTGATAACAAGTGCAGTTTCAAATATTACAAATTTAATTATTTTCGGAGAACGATTTACATATGAAGACACTGAATTTCAACATATGATTGAAATATTTAGTGAAAACATTGAACTGGCTGCTAGTGCGGCAGCTTTTTTGTATAATGCTTTTCCATGGATCGGTGCCTTCCCTTTTGGAAAACACCAGCAGCTTTTTAAAAATGCAGCTGAAGTCTATACATTTCTGCTTCATCTTATTCAACGTGCTTCACAGAACAGGAAACCTCAGTCACCCCGCCATTTCATAGATGCATATTTAGATGAGATGGGTAGAAATAAAAATGACCCAGAGTCCACATTTTCAACAGAAAACTTAATTTTCTCTGTTGGAGAAATTATGATTGCTGGAACAGAAACTACAACCAATGTTCTAAGATGGGCAGTATTATTTATGGCTCTTTATCCTAACATTCAAGGTAAGATTTTATGTATTCACAGTGACATTTTTGTCTGTTTGATGAAGGGTGTGGTTGTCGAGCAGTGTCTTCTGAAACATATAAGGTGTGGTGGTGGTATACTGAAAATTAATTTCATACTGACATGTTACGCATTTTGGTGGGGAGGGCCACTATGTGGTTGGAAAAATCAGGCTCAGATGTTCAAGAAATAACTGATCCCTGCTTGAGGGATTTGGGTAGAAACAGAAAAACCTGATAGTAATTTTTCTTGTTCTTATATGTAATGTGAGGCGTGGCTTACCTTTATGTGAAACATCTGAATATATTTGTGGTTAGAGTGGAAACCAGCCAGGAGGGAGGGTGAGAAGGATGACACAGAACACCAGAGTGGGGAAATAAGGCAACAGCTTTATTGATTACAGATTCCTCAGGTCTTGGCACTGCAGATACCACTGCCAGTTCAAGTGTTAATTGAACTCCCTAAACTGCCTAGAGTGGTAACCAGGGAATGAGAACCGGTTTTAAGACAAGAAGTGGCAGACACTGCTATTCATGGCCGTTTGTAGCCTCTTGGGAGCATGGTTAGCATGCTGGCCACCATGCCCCATGCTACTGAGTCCTTTGAAAGGGATCCCTTTTGGATTCTCCAGGGAGCCTACCCCCGCATAACCCTGTACTGTGTTCCTCATTCAACCGGTCGTGATGATAAAAGCATATTTAACATTGTACTCTGTAGACTTAGGTAAGGTTTTCCTTGCTGTGAGGAAGGTGAAAACCCCAGGGTCCTTGGCCAGTTGCAGCTCTGGATAAAATACCTTCCTGGCTCTGTCAGTAATCAGCCACTCAAGGGCAACACCAACGACCAGTAGAAATATCCACAGCAAAATATTAAACCCAAGGGAGGACAGGTGGGATTGGTGGCAAAGTTGCTGAGTCAGCTCTACGTGCCCTTCTTTAAAGGGCTGGCATAGAACAGAGGGAAGCCTCTTGGCCCATCCCTTCCAGTGCCCCACAGCCAGGGAGCAAAATGTGGGGTGGAGCTATTTATTGGCAGCACAGGACCCTCAATTAAGAACTGCTGAGCAGTGTTCCCTCTATGCTGAGTTAGGGCGAGCTAGCTCACCATTTCTTAGCCTCTGGCTCGCACAGTTTTGCCTTCGCTCAGGAAGGATGGCTCCAGAGCAACCTAATTTATGCAGGAGCCAAATCGCTCGCTCACAACTTTAATGCCAGTAGCTCACAAAGTAGAATTTTTGCTCACAAGACACCACAGCTTAGAGGGAGCATTGCTGCTGAGTATCCAGCATCCTTCTCCTCTCCCTGCTCCCCCGTCCACCCAGCTGCAAACATCACTCCTGTCTAATGGCAGGAAATTAGATACATTTCTAACCGTGCATTTATCTTAAGCACATATAGGAAATGGTCATGGACATTTTTTGCACTCCATTTATAATAACAGTTCAGAACAAGTTTTACTTGTTGCATATGACACCAACAAGGCTAGTTATAAATGTCCGTAACAGGCTATAAAATAATGTATTTATTGGATGCCTACATTCAAAGCCAGGTGGTAAATAAATCATGAAAAAATGATGTGAGTTAAATGGGCTTAGAAGGGTGTGAGGATTGCACCGTTACTATAGTGATGGGTTTGGCTGCTCAACTCATAGGGGAGATAATTACAGTTGGCAGTGCTACAAAATATGTTGGAAACCTAGGTTCTGGGGGGGGAGTATTGAAAGGTGCCCAAGGCTGTGTACAGTGTCCACCGTTGTACATAAACAGCTAGGCTGGGGAGACAAGTCTTTTGTGTATATAGCTGAGGCACTGATCCAAAAAGTAAATTCAAGAAGATTGACAACGCTTGGCTGATGCTTGTAGGATATCAGTGAAATGCTGTGACAGAAATGAAACATCAAAATTTCGTTGTGAAATTATATTATGGCTGTTGATTGTTATCATATTAGTCTGATCTAATTCAAGATGTATTGATTTAGTAACACAAAGAGAATGGTCACAGCAGAATTGTTTTGCCTTTTCTGAGAAGACAGGTTTAATTTTTTTAAAAATGTTGTGCGGTAATTCCTCTGAACAGGATTTTCCAGTGGGGAAAGTGTCTAAGAACCATGTTGGACTTGTTACAACATTAACCTCCGTGTGCTATAAACACTATTTTAAGAGCTGGTTCTTCATTTTTTTTGTGTGCTGGGTTCACTACTGGCCGCTTCAGTTGCACACCTCTCCAGCTGGAGGGGTAACAGCACATTCACGTAATGTCGGGGCTAACAACAATGGAGGTGGGGGGCACTGAAGTGGGGCCTGTGTGCTCTGAACAACCTCCAAGTGGCTTGGTATCAGAAGAAAGATGCCTTCATGGATCAATCAGATTAATCCCAAAGGAGTAGCTGTGCGTGTCTCCTGCGGCAAAAACTAGAACGTGTTGTGTAATGCCTTCAGAATGAAAACATTTAGTGCATTCTTAAACTTTGTGGGGTGAAACTCATTTTGCCTGATGTGTGAAGTAGCCTTCTAATTTGCTAGCTATAAATACTCTTGGTGTGTATTCAGAGAAAAACTGTTATACACAGTGCAGCCAAAAGGCCAATGCTGTACAAGAAATAGCAGCAGGTTTGTTACATATGTAAGTAGAAGACAAATTAAAACGAGGCATGAGGAAGGGCTTTAGTGATACTGTATACAGAGATTTCATATCTAAATCATTTAGAATGCATAATATGATAATACTTTTGTATAAATTGTTTTTCAATAAACTGAAAGCTTTTTTTCCTAACAGGGCAAGTGCATAAAGAAATTGATCTAGTCGTGGGGCCAAACAAAACTCCTTGCCTAGAAGAGAAGTGCAAAATGCCATACACAGAGGCAGTCATCCATGAAATTTTAAGATTCTGTAATATAGTTCCACTAGGTATTTTCCATGCAACTTCGAAGGACACAGTTGTGCGTGGCTATTCTATCCCTGAAGGAACTACAGTAATTACTAATCTCTATTCTGTACACTTCGATGAAAAGTACTGGAGTAACCCGGAAGTTTTTTGGCCTGAGAGGTTTTTGGACAGCTCGGGACAGTTTGTCAAGAGGGAAGCCTTTGTTCCTTTTTCATTAGGTAAGAGTGCATACTTATCCATTATGCTAGAAGCAATAAATAAAATTTGATCACCGTGATATAACATATCTAACACCGAATATTCTAAATATCCGGTTTACATCAATTACACTGCTTAATTTTTTGTAATAGTAGTTATTTAACAAATTACCCTTTCAGTACAGTAATTTTAATTCTTTTATGTTCTCATTATTTCTCATATATCTTTTTCTAGAGGGGTATGGGTGATTTGAGAGAAAGGGGGGGGTACCAAGTCTCCTGTTTTGGTGGGACATCTGCTTAGCACTCCCCCGGGCTCCCATAGATGATTTCTAAAGCATCTGGACCAAAATGGGGGGAAATCTGTTGTACGTCTGGCACAAACCTGGGATCGATGTCACTGTATCGGGGCAGTGTTCTTGGATTCACCCTAGAGTGTCACCCCAACACAGTGATGTCACTTCTGGGTTCATGCTGCAAGCATCACTGCAGTGCTGATTACATTGCCCCCACCTCCCAGACTCTCCCACTGGTTGCCAGTGCTTGGCAATCATAGAAAGAGGCTGTTCTTCTGAGAACAGCTAACTTCTCTCTTTGCCACAGAACCTCAATTCTTTTCACTGCTTACCCAATGCTTCCCCTACCTATTTTTAAATATTTGTTTACAAACATATAAACCTACAAGTGTATGAGCTACATCAATAGTGTTTCTTGACAAGATGCACAGCTGTGACTTAATTTTTTCCCACCATAGAGAACAATGGAGGGAATAGGGGCAACCTGTTTAGGGGTCCATAGAATTGGACCCCCTGATCCAATGTTCTTGAAACTTGGTGGGTATCTTGGGGAGAGGCTCCATCAGCTACCTTGTGAGTTTGGAGCCTCTCCCTCAAACCCCTCCCCTCCAGCCCCCAGAATATACCCTATGTTTTCACCATTGACTTCAATGGCCCATAGGAGATAATGGAGCTGAAATTGACATTCGGCTGCCTGAAAGACTCTCCGGGACGCCGGCTGGGGGCGGGGCTTGGCTCCTGAGCTCCCGGAGCTGTGCTCCGGTGCGCTCCCCCCCCAAAAGACCCCTGGCTGTGACAACGGCAGCCTTTCCAGTCTCTGTTTATAGATATTACCGTTCTTAGCTGAGGGAAGGTCATTTGGATCCTCCTGCAGTAGAGACATTAATTTGGAGAAAGGTATCTGGATCCTGCACAGTCTCTGTTAGCATAGTATGTACCTAGAAGGAAGCTCTAATCCTCTCAATAATTTCATTACTTAATGTCTCAATTTTGTATATGGAAAGTTTTTCCTAAAATACTCTCTAAAGTACTCCAAATTAATGTATCCATTGCAGGAGGATCCAAATGCCTTTCCTTCAGCTAAGAATGGTAACATCTGCAGGTATTCCTGTTTATAATAAAAAATTAAAAAGCAAATGGAGAGTTCTTTTTGTTCTCTTAAGAATGTTTTCCATTTTAGAATGTTATACAAACTTGAGAGAAATCATAAGTAAATGATGGCTTATCATAAATGTACTTAGTTTTTTAAAATGTGTCATAATTATGTCCTTGCAAGCATTTTTTGATGAGGGACACATTGTAAAATATTGTTTTCCTTTTTCCTTTTTGTATTCTTCAGGGAAAAGACACTGTTTAGGAGAACAGCTGGCCAGAATGGAAATGTTTTTATTTTTTACTTCATTACTTCAACGATTCCATTTGCACTTTCCTAGTGCCATGATTCCAGACCTTAAGCCAAAACTAGGCATGACATTACAACCTCATCCATACCTTATCTGTGCAGAGAGACGATGCTAAATGCAAAATATATCCTAAACTTCTGGAATGGTGGCTAGTTATGCATAGATACAAACAGCTTGTTAATATTATTTATTAATGTTATTTATAAAGTACATTGAAAGCTAGGCACTGTGAAATGAATGCGGTGATACAAACTCTTCATAATGCAAGTTCAAAACAGAAGTGTTAATACTTTATTCACACTGTAGTAACCTCTACCAGCTGAGCAGTTTGTATATGTGCTGAAAAATTTCAGACCAACTGCAGTTGTTCAGGGGCATGGGAGTATGTTGAGGTCAGGTGATATACATAACCAATACTCTAGTCGATAACATTCAAGCTTCTTTCAGGTAAATGTGATCCAAATCTTGCCATATGTCCTAGATATATTCCTCAGAAAGTCAAGGATTTAAGAGGGCCAAGAATGGTCTAAAAGATGCTCCATACTATTCCCAGGTTTGGTGAATAGGATGTGTTGTAGCAAACAACTTTCTAAACTTCTTTAGAATGTGCACCGCTCTGGAAAATTCCACACAGCCTCCCACTCTCCAACAAAATTTGCTTAGCTTTTGGCTTATTCATACTCCATTTTCCTGGTCAGAAACTGAATGCCTCAGCATTGATCAGACAGATTGCTGCTTTCCCCTTCCCCCCCTTAATTTAATCAATTAAACAAGTCCGGATTGAATATACTACTTTCCAGTTAGATTTAATTCTGGGGTATCTGAAGAAGTGTGCACGCACAACAAAAGCTTATACCCAGAATTATACCCAGAATTGTCCAAGGCCGGGGACAAAGGGTCATGCTGGGGGAACAGCTCTGCCAACGGCACCCACTTGACTGTGGAATACCTCGGAGCTGTGTTGTCCCCAATGTTGTTATTTAACATCTACATGAGCCCCCTTGCCCAGATTGCATGGAGACATGGGCTGGGGTGTCACCAGTACGCTGATGACACCCAGCTCTATCTGCTGTTGGGCGGCCAGTCCAACTCCAGACTGGAAGATCTTGACCAGGCGCTGCAGGACATGGCTGGTTGGCTTAGGCTGAGCCTATTGAAACTGAACCCATTGAAGATGGAGGTCCTGTGCCTGAGTCGGAGTGGACCAAGGGTAGGGATCCCACTCCTGATCTTTGACGGGGCTCCGTTGGTGCCAGCACCAGAGGTTAGGAGCTTGGCAGTGCTCCTGGATGCCTCCTTGACAATGGAGGCCCAGGTAGCAACCACTGCCAAGTTGACCTTTTATCATCTTAGGCTGAGTAGGCAGTTGGTTCCCTTCCTTGAATGCAGCGACCTGGCAACAATGATCCATGTGATGGTCACCTCAAGGTTGGACCACTGTAATGCTCTGTACATGGGGCTGCCGTTATTGCAAATTCGGAAGCTACAGCTGATGCAAAATGCTGCAGCCAGGCTGTTGATGGGCCTCCCAATGCGGGAGCACATTCAGCCTGTACTGAAGGTATTGTACTGGCTACCAATAGCATACCGAGTTTGCTTTAAGGTGCTGGTTCTTACCTTTAAAACCCTTTATGGCCAGGGACCTACATGCCTGAGGGACTGCCTTTCCCCACATGTTCCCCTTCCCGGGCCAAAGGATGCCAGGCTAGCTACAACCAGAGCTAGGGTTTTCTTGGTGGTGGCTCCACTCTGGTGGAACAAGCTCCTGGAGGAGATCAGAGCCCTGCAGAACTTTATGGAGTTCCGCAGGGCCTCCAAAACGGAGCTGTTCCATCAGGCGTTCAATTAGGAACCGCCCCGGGGTGAGAATGCCCTGCCCCTTGAAATCTTAAAGCAGCCTGAGCCACTCATACAACATTAGATTGGGATCAACCATCAGGATGGCATGGAAGTTGAGCGCCATCTTAGACATAATGTTAAATTGATATCTGTCATTGGAAATTGGACTATTATTGTTAGCACCTTTTAATATTGTTATTGCTATGGTTTTAAGATTGTTATTTTATGCATTGTAGTTTTTATGTTGTTGTAAGGTGCCCTGAGCCGGCCATGGCTGGGAGAGCGGGGTATAAATATAATAAATAAATAAATTATACTTTGTTGGTCTTAAAGGTGCCACTGGACTCAAACTTTGTTCTGTTGCTTCAGGCCAACATGGCTACCCACTCAAGTCTATTTCCAATTGGTTTGGGGTTACAGATAGTCTTTAACAGCATCTGAAGCTTAGACTAGGAGTGTCAAACATGCATCCTGGGGGCTGGATCAGGCCCCTGGAGGGCTTTTGTCAGGCCCATAGTGGAACTGGCTGTTTCCTGCTTCTTCCAGTTCTGCTGCTGCTCTGTCACCCTAGCTTGCTTTACCAGACTCTCTCAATCACTTAGGAGAGATAGATAGGCAAGCTTCTGTTCCCTCCACTGGTTGAGGCCCCTCCCCTCCCTCCCCCTGGAAGGGGGAGGGAGGGAAAGAGCCAGAATTTGCTTCCTGGCCAGGCTGCCTCAATCGCACAGGAGAGAAAGACAAGCCTTTGTTCCCTTCCATTGGCTGAGGCTCCTGCCTGAAGGGAGGGAGGGAAGGAGAGAGAGCGTGCTTTGCTTGGCTGCGTCAGTTGCATGGGAGAAATACAAAGCACCTTTAAGACCAATGAAGTTATATTCAAGGTACGAGCTTTTGTGTGCCTTGCTACAGTGTGTGCCTTTTGTTGGGTTTGTCATGCTGTGGCTCTCTTGGGTGCAACTGGGTTTCCTCCCCCTTTTCACTGTATTCATGCCCTCATGATCCAATCTTGCTCAGTAGGAAAGCAATGTGAATTAATTAGATGAGGAATAACAACAAGCCAGTGAAGTGAATTAGGCTGAGAGTGTCTGTCCAGACCAAGTTCACCCAGCACATTTCCTTTGGGAATTTGAACTTAGACTTCCCAGATAGTAGGCTGATACTGACCACTGAGGAAGACTATAGTTTTGTAGACAAACATATAGCCTTCAGATTGTGTCATGGTGCCTTCCCATGTTCTTGACCAGCACATGAAGCAATTTGTATACAAAAGCTCACAATACCCAACCATTTCATGTTTTCCTCTGGGCCCTAGGCTCAGAACTCTGAGCATGAGATTTCTGTAGTGAATGTCAATATATCAAAAGTAGGTTTGTAGCTTACAGATATACACTTGAACTGCATACTCAGGATTGCAACAGCACAGACATTTTGATGCAATAATTTAGAGCAAGAGGTGCCAGTTATCAGACACTGTTAAATAAACATAATATTGCAAGAGTACTAATGTTTAAAGAATGTTTATCTTAAGTAAAAAAACCTTTGTGTTTTTATCCTTTATAAAGTTTATATCTCTGCTACCTGGCATGACATTTTATGATACACATGGCCCGGCCCAACAATTTATGTCAGATCCAGCTCTCATAACAAATGAGTTCGACACCTCTGTTCTAGTATGTAGTTCTGCATCTCCTTTTCAGCAGAGTCAGTTGAACTGATGGACATTTTGTAAAAGCTACCTGGAGGTGCTAATTATTATCTACATAGGGGCCAATAAACTGAAGCTCTGTCCAGACAAGACTGAGATGCTCTTGATGAGCAGTAGTGCTGACCAGGGAATGAAGAGTCAGCCTGTCTTGGATGGGGTTGTACTTCCACAAACAATCAGGTTCACACCTTTGATCCATTGCTGCAAATAAACATGCAGTGCAGTTCCTTTAGAGTGCAGTCCTAAACAGAGTTATGCCTTTTAAAGTCCATTGACCATCTTAAATCAGTTTGCCAGCTGCATTACTAAGTATGCTTTGGTCATGGTCATCCATGCTCTGATTATTGCACAATGCCTTACACTGGGTTGCTTTTAAAAGACTCTATAATTCCATTAATGCAAGATTGCTTGTTGATATAACTACATGAGAATTTATCTCCCTAGCTTTACACAAGCCACGTAGTTTCCAGTTTGCTTTTGAATATAATTCAATTTTTTTGGTGCTTACCTTTAAGTGCTAAACAGGTTTTTTGTTTATTTGTGGTTGGTATTGTCCAAAATTTATTGCCTATAAATCCTGCCATTTATCTGCTGTGTTTCAAGATATTTATGTTTTATTTTTCCACTGTTTTAAAATTATAATTGCCAATATTATACATTTTCCAGCTACTTGTTTGTGGTTTTTAAATTGATAATAATATTTCAGTGACTTTATATTGTTGTATACTTCAAAATCTTATGGCTGTGAGGTGGTACATGCATTTATTGAATAATACACATTTCTATTAATATATCAGACTAATTTATGAACATACTGACAGTAGATATGTAGTGTAGCCAATACAATGTTGTGATTAGCATATCAGGTTATGAACATCCAGTTTCAAAACCACTGTTACAACATTTAAAAAAAAAAAAAGTTATCCTATAAAAATCCCTAGACTATACTTCGTAAACTTACTTCATATTGCTAGAGTGATGTAGAAGGTAGTTCCCTAAATAAGAATGCTGTTCTGAACTAATTCAAGAATACAATTCCAAGAGTATCTGGGTTGCTGAAGACTTTATGACCAGCATGAGATTCTCCCTTGCTAGTCATGTAGACCTTCCAAATTCTGGTATCAAAATAAATTCTGGTATCAAAATAAAGCCCTGGCTCCAGCTTGGTGGAACTCTCTGCTACCCACATCAGGGCCCTGCAAGATCTGTTACAATTCCATAGGGCCTCTAAGGCAGACATGTTCTGCCAAGCATACAGTTGAGGACAGCAGTGGTTTTAACATCAATGGATTAACACCAATGGTCTAATGGTCAACAGTTGCCAACAGACATTTGGTTCACTAACTGCTTTTACCTGCCCCCCTTAAAGTAAAGTAAATTGGGGGTTAGAATTGTATTACGGTGCCATGTGGGTATGTTTAGAACTGTATTTTTAGACTATTTATGATTTTATGTAGTTTTGTAGGAATCTGTTGTACACCGCCCTGAGCCCGCTTGTGGGGAGGGTGGTATAAAAGCCTAATACAAAAAATAAATACATCAATTAAATAAAATCCAAAGCAAAATAGGGGCAAACCCTGGTTCTTCAAGTCACTTTCAGCAGCCCCACGTAACTGACAATACTGTACCCAAGCTTCGGCTTGGATCTAGACTAGGGGTGTGCAAAAAAAAAAAATGCTGGTATTTTTTGGGTTCGGGCAATAGCGAAGAGGCCTAGGGAAGGAAGGGGGTATGTTTGCCAGGCTGCCCACGGTTTCCCCAGCCAGCCCACCAAGGCACACAGGCTGGGGAGACTGAGGGCAGCCAGGCAAACATGCCTGCTTCCTTTCCCGATCTTCTCCAGGTGCCCTGCAGCCATGGGATGCCTGAAGAAGATCAGGAAGGGAAGTAGGCATGTTTGCAATGCCTTTCCCTCCCTGACATGGGGGAGGGAAAGAAAGGCATTTAAATCCAACAGCTGACTGGCGCCTGAGCCAGCAATTAGGTTTAATGAGACCTTTTTTGTATAGCAAAATGAACTCGAAAACTGGATAATTACGGCTTTTTTGGGTTCAGCTATACCAGTAGCCGAATACAGAACTGTGATCTGTATTTGGCTTATGTGATACCCGAAAAATACCAACAAGGTATTTTTGGGGTATTTTTTCAGTTCAGCTATAGCCGAATGCACACCCCTAATCTAGATTAGAGGTTTCTGCAGGTGCAAGAATTTCCTCCCATGTAGTGTAATTTTCTCACCTCCTCCCTCCTGTGGTAGTCCTAAATGTCAACTGAAACCTGTTCCTCTGGGACAGAGTCAGCTGAAGAATGAGATAGTGGCATGTGTTTGGAGCTGCTGTGGTAAGGAGGAGGGAAAAATCATGCTGCTCAGGCAGAAATCCCTGTGTGTGTAGAAAAGCTAGTGAATGCTTTTTTTTCGGTTTCGGCGTCGCGAATGGCGGCCGCTTCTCGGGACGCTCCCGGAGGCGGTTAGCCCACGCGCAGTTAGGGGGGGTCTTCGCATGTGCGAAAGACCCTAGTGAGCCTTAGGTAAAGGCTCCGAACCGGGGGCACTTGGGGAGTAGCCTCTTTGCCGGCAGACAGCCGGGAAATTGAGGCTTTCTCCCCGCCCCAATCGGCCCCGCTGCGGCGTGCCCGTAATGGGACTTAGCGGCGCCACCGAATTCCAGGAGTGAAGACAGCGCTATGGCTTAAATTAAAAAGAAGAAGTAGCATCGAATCGTGAGTTGGAGATCTATTTTGAAGCGTAAATTGGAGCCCCCTGCATGCGTATAAGCGTTGGGAGGAGGGAGGAGTTCCCACCCCCTTTGAGAAGCAAGATCCACAAAGGGAGCGCGAAGGGGGCTGAGAGAAGAAAAAGTGTTGGTGAAAGTACCGTTGGGGTTGCATGGAAGATTTTGATCATCTTAGCTTTCTGGGGGATGCGGCACGAACTTTTTAAAAGTAAACAAAAAAACAAAATGTCGATACTGGAAAAAGTCCTGCAGATACCGGAAGAGAAGAGAGGAGGGACTTCCGGTCCAGACAGCCCTCCCCAAGAGCTTGCTGTCAATCAACAGGAAAAGGAGATGCTGTGCCCCCTGCTGGAACAATTGCAGAAAATCAACGAAACTCTGTCTAAAATGGATAGTGTTCTCATCAGTCGACAGAAACAGATTTTGGAAACAACTGGAAAGATGATGGAGATTGAACAGAAAGCGAACTTGATTCTAGGTTTCCAGGGCGTTAAAGAAGAAGAGAAAGAAGATCTCGGATTTACCTTGACAAATGTCTTGGCACCCCTAACTGGCAGTGAAGCGATAAAATTAAAAGAAGAGGTGGAGGAGGCTCCCAAAGCCTATTCCGCTTTTATAAAAGAGAATACTCTGCCAGTAGAAGGGGATGTTGAGCATAGCAAGCGACAAGCTGGAGATCTAATTTCATCAGAAGAGTTTGTGGAGCCCAGGAAGCCTGAAAGCCAGAAGTTTAAGGAAAAAGAAAAAAGAAAGAAGAAGGATTTCATCTTTAAAATACAGAAACTTCTGAAGAGACACGCCAGCAGGGAGGAAGATGCAGTATTCCAAACTGGGACAAGCGAAGAAGACAGCAGCCCAGGGGAAAGTGGTGATGGAACGGAAGACTTCAAAGTTAAAATGGACTCAATCCATAACTGGAAGAGATTTAAAAAGAAGATATTTTGAGGACTGTTCGTGTAACATCTGGAAGGAGCTGTTTAATTACTAACCCCAATGGACTTTACTAACTGCATTAATAGAGTGAATTTTGGACTTCGCATTAGTTAAAAAGAAGATCTTCTAACCACGATAGATGCCAAAACTGGTATTGGTTATTAACCTAAACTAACACTCACTAACAGGAAAAATTTCACTCCATCTTTCTCTTTCTCCATCTGTCTACCCTTCCTGTTTCTTATAAAAAGAATAAAATTCTCTCTTTTTTAAGAGAGTTTTACAAAAAAAAAAAAAAGAAAAGCTAGTGAATGCAACTCATTAGATTGAGCCGGGAATTAAAGTTTATTTGACATTTTAAATCCCTTGTTCTTCCCAAACCATGCCACAATGCAACAGAATATCACAGCAGAAAAGAAAGATATCAAAAATTCAAAAAGAAATGGTTTTGTGTACTTTCTGGGGAAACTGTGGCAACTTTAAAAAGTGGACTGTGCAGACTGGTGGTTATTCAGCAATCAGGATTTCAGAGCAAGAAATTTGTGGAATTTTGTTATGGAGGGTTTTTTTAAAAAATGTGCCCCCTCTCATGAAACATTAGGAAATGGCAGGTCTGGTGATGAGAGAAGGGACATTTTGGCTAACATCCAAATGATAATATTCCTGTGCCAGCAATTTTCCCTGAGAAAGTTGGACCCATTAAAATAATGGATCAGGCTAACAGAATAGAATTTAATGCATAAGTAACTATTTCCATGGCCCAAGCAAAAGATCTGGAGAAAGGATCCCCCCACTATCCATTATTGATGGTGTACAGAACTACAGAATTTATCAAGCAGGGCTCCATGTTTTGTAGTAATTGTGCTCAAAGCATCTACTTCATATTAAACTTGGCATGGAAAGTTTGGAGTCTTACATTATAATTCATGGGCAGACTGATTATGTACCAAATGAATGCTTCCTATCAAAATATTCTGTGGGAAATTGATAACTAGCTCCCTTGCCCAGCAGAGGACACTGCCCCAAGACAGGGGCATCATGCTTGTTTTGTCGTTTCATATGAATCATTACAACAGGGAAGACTAATTCTTGAATGAAATTTTCTTTATGGGCCCATGTTCTCAGCTGCCCCAGCAGTATAGCGTTTTAGTCCAGAATGCATTATATGGAAAAGAAAACAGAAAAAAGGACTGGGAATAGATGCATACTTATAAACACTGGAACCTTGCTAGGCTTCCTCTGTCACTTCCATAAGAATAAAGGGAAGACTTCATATTGCCTCATGTGAACTCATATAATCTGTATACACAGTGTCAGGAAGAATGTCCCATTTTGTGATGTACTCTCCCATGTTCTGATATTTGAGTCCATGACAATACCTCTCATAGTATCAGGGCTGTGTCTCAGTGTCCCGACCCGGGATTGCCCCCCCCCCCCAGGGGCGATGGAGCCGCGGCGACAGAAAGTGTCCACCCCGCAGGCCCCAGGTTGCCCGTGGCCCCGCTCGGACCTACCTTGCTCGTCAGGAGCTGACGTGTCAGCCCGGGAACGGCTTCGGGATGCTCCGAAGGTACTGTCGGGGCTGGGAGAGCCAGGAGCCGGCTGCGGGGGCACTGGAGCAGAGCGGACAGCACGACGGCAGGAAACGGAGGGCCAGCAGCAGTGCAGAGCGGGGACCCGGAGGAGCAGACCGGCAGAGTCCTGGAAGCAAGCCACGCCTCGGGAGGACGCTGCCAGAAGTCAAGCCAGGTCCTGCCCCAGACAACGCTGGAGAGAAAGAGAGAGAACCCAATCGCAGGCCAGAACACCTGAGGAACAGGAGGGAGAGCAAACGGGTGGAGGGTGAGCGGGGGTGGAGCACAGGCTATGGAGGGAATAAAAGGAAGGGAAGAACAGAGGCTGGGGAGGAAGACTGGTTTGGGGAAGGTGGATAGAGTTCCTCTGTGAGTGAGAAAGCAGAGAACTGCCACCGAGATGACCGCAACCCAGAAGGAGCCACTGTGCCTTACAAAATGAAGAAACCAACAAGGCCAGACTCCTGCATCTGAGGCCTCTTGCATAACCCTTCATTTGAATCCCCTAGGCCTAGGCCGTGCTCCGTCCTCCCAGGAAGGCATGGCCTCTGACCCATGGCACAACATTCAGAGCATGTGTACTTGACACAATATGAATGATGTCACGATTGCAAAGGGCGGAAGAATCCTGTAGATCGGGCGTATGCACAATCCACCCATTTATATGGTGTCAAGTGGCAAGCCCTGGGTCCCGGACACCGCATGCCAAGAGCAGTGGCATATGTTTGAATGACTCAAGGAGGCCCTGTTTCAGATATCTTAAAGTAGCCATCATAATCATGGATATGTTGCAAATCAAGCAATAAAACTGATTATAAGCTATAGTATTTGTCTTTCAATTATATGTGTTTCGTCAAGTAGTATTACAACGAACATAGCAAAAACAGTACCGGACATAATGGGTGATAAGATTTGACCGAATTCATGTTGAAGTACTCGTCTTTGAAGCACTTTTCGACTGTAAGCCTCTTTCTCCTCAGGGAGACAGGTTGTGCCCGTGCAGCACTTTAGTGATGATGCTGAGTCACACAAGTAATTTACCTATATTTTACCTACCAATGAGTCATAACTGGTATGACAGAGACAAAGCTCTTCTGAGAACTTTTGCTGTGAACGCGATCACCAGTTGAACTTACCTTTATCAGACTTGTTTATATACAACTCAAGCCCCTGAACTGTAGCAGCAGCAAAGGACTTACCGGGCAGCTGCTTTTGTGGCATTGGGGGGGTGAATGGAGGAAGTGGCTTTGTTGGCTCCACACTGACCTCAGGCCACTGGGGATAAGTTTCTGGAGCAGCTGGGCCAGTGGGCCATGTCCTTCTGGCTGGCCCTGAGGAGCAAGGATCCAGCCTGCCCTTCCTCTTTAAATGCACTGCGTGTGCTTTCCCCCTCAGTCTTGTTGGTCCCCCCCCCAGTTTCAGTTTTGACTGGTTGTCAGGTAATCCTGCCATAAGATGAAGGGGAGGGGAGGAGGGAGAGATGATCTGTAACTTTTCATGCTTGGAATGTGGGAGATGGGAAGGTTGCCTAGGAGATGGGTAGGTTCCCAGACTGGGCAGTCTCCTATCTCACCCAAATGGCCTTGTCTCACAGTTTCACTTTCCACTGTGCAGATAGCTGGGCCCCATCGAGGTATTTATGGCTTAACTTTCGCACCCCGTTCCCGTGCGCGGGCTAGGTATCCATTGGTAGATGCGGGGGGGGGTTGCCCAGTGGGGTATATCTGTGTTTGACTGACTGTCTGAAGTGCCTGACACTGGTTTGCATTTTGGGTTAGGTTTGCTTGTTGTGTTACTTTTGTCACAGCTTGGGCATTTTGGGCACTGGGACCGATCCTTTTGGGGGAGAGGCTGCCCAATTTTGGGGACTCTCTTAAGGGGTCTGGGGGTGGAGCCACTCAGCCGCACGCCGAGCTCAGGGGCTGCCAGCTGGTTTTCACCACCAGGTGGCAAGGGAACCATGCAGCAGCAGGTGCCCATGTGGGTCTGGGGACTTGCCACTCCACAGTTTCATCTCCCCGCAGCAGGAGGTGGCATTATCAGGCAGCAGGTGGGCCACTTAATGTTGGATCCATCCCCATGCTGTGCTTTGTGGTGCTCCTCCATTTGTAGTCGATAAAAGCTGTGTCCTGAATTTTCCCAAAATTCCTTCCTCAACCCTGCACTCCCCTTTTGCCTCTGGGCCCCACAATCACCACGCAGATGTGAGCAGCTTTGTGTCTGTTCAGTAGCCACTTGTGCTCCAAGGTCATGGCCAAGGTATTTCTTGGCAAATGAGCTACATTTGTAACTTACATGTTGCAGCATGCTGCTGCTTCTTTTAATCTGTGAAGTCAGTGAACTAAAACTTGTCACTTATCACAGAAGAAGGCACTTAGATCCTCCAAGGACGTGGTCAGGTCACTAAAGTAACATTCTGGCTTAGCATGGAATCATTTGCAATTTGCCCTTCTTTGCACCTGCATGGTCAGGTAGCTCCTTTAGATGACCAACATTGGATACAGTGCCATGAATATACTCCCAGACAGGACAGTTTGGCTGCCTTTCATTTCAGTGGTCAGTGTGGGTGCTGTATGTTGCTGTTACATGCCATCAAATGGCTTCTGACTTGTGGCAACCCTATGAATTCACAATCTGCAAAATGTCCTATCATTAACAGCCTTGCTGATGTCTTGCAAACTGAAAGCCATTAGTGAGTCAATCCATCTCATGTTGGATCTTCCTCTCTTCTGTCTTCAACTTCAGCATTATAGTCTACTAGGAATAAGGGCCATTGTGGAAATAAATGCAACAAGCTCTAGAAATTGGCTCTGGATGGATGCCCTGGCTTTGGGCACTCAGCATCAATTTGCTGTGGTGACTTCAGCAGGGTATACTGACAGAGTCCACCGTTTTCTCCAGGGTGATCTCTGCCATCTGAAGAGCAGTTGTAATTCTGAGTGATCTCCAGCCCTCACCTGAAGATTGGCAACAATGGTTCCCTAGGAGGAAATGGCTGGTTTGGAGGGTGGAATCTATGGCATTGTACCTGTCTGAGGTCCTGTTCCTCCTCAAACCTCACCGTCTCCGGGCTTTACCCCTCAAATCTCCAGGAATTTCCCAACCTGGAGCTGGCAAGTTGCAACCCTATCTCCTTCCCAGCCAACCATCAACATACCATTATCTGCCCCTCTGACTTCAGCTTTCCATCTCCTCCCCCCTCCTTGCAGCCTCTATCAAAGAAAAGTATAGTCTTTCTCCACAGTGGGGACCAAAGCAGCTCACATCATTCTCCTCTCCCCCTTTCAATATGCACAACAACCCTGTGAGGTAGGTTAGACTGAAAGTCTGTGAGTGGTCTGAAATCACCCAATCAACTTCCACAGGAAGAACCCGGGTCTGGCAGACCCTGCTCTGAAGCGCTATCCGCTACATCACACTGAATGTAGCAGAGTATAATGACACCATTTTCTCCAGTGGGACTGATCTCTGCCATCTGAAGAACAGTTGTAATTCTGAATGATCTCCAGCCCCCACCTGGAGATAAGCAGGAATGGTTCCCCAGGAGAAAATAACTGCTTTGGACTTTATGTCATTCTATTCAGCTGAGGCTTCTCCCCTCCCCAAACTCTGCTTCTGTAGACTCCACCACTAAATATTCAGGAATTTCCCAACCTGGAGCTGGCAACCCTAGTCAGGACTGGCCCCAATGAGTTCCCCACAAAGGCCAAAGTAGGCCTGGAAAGGTCTCCCTGCTTTTGCCTTTTTACTGACAGAACCAAGCTTGGTTGCCTATCAACAGCCACTGAGGGAAAAGTTAGTCCCACAGCAGAAGGAGAAGAGAAGGGTTTGACGGCCAATGGCCGACCTCAGTAGCCAGCCAGCCACAGAGGAGCCAAGCAAGAGAAGTGTTTTTATCTGGATAGACAGCAGTTTTGGCAGTTTATTCTATCAGGGAATAGTGTCCAGGCTGGCAGTGGGCAGGGGAGAAGAGCGGACCCAGCACCCAGCCAATGGCATGCGAGTACTCTTGAGTGGCGGTTGACAGGCCAATGGCTGATGGAGTGCACAGCACAGCCAATGGGAGAGCCAGAAAGTGCCACTATGATGGGCTTTCATATATGTAGGATTATTGTGCTGTATGCTAGTACAGAAATACAGCTTTGCAGATGTAACAAACTTTGAGCTGCATCTCCATAAGTCATGTAAAAGTTCTTTCTAGATACAATGGATAACTACAGTTCCCAAAAGGATGTATGGAAATGCACAAATTGGTCTGAATCTAAACAACGCAGCAATCATGGATGGACATTGAGTAATGCTACCATAAAGTACACAAAAGTAGTAAGTCTTGATTCAAAAATGTCAAACTGTTTTAACTATGTGCCTTTAAGTTGAGACCAGCAGATGTAGCTAGGGCCACTGAGAGGGGGGGACTGAGAAGACAAAACTGGGGAGGCCCAATTCAGCTGCAGGACCAGTGTCATGAAGCATCCAGCTCAGTGCCTTCTCACCTATTTATTTATTCCTTTTAATGCAGTTCTGGACGCAGCTACTAGGGACGCAGGGAAGTCTGAGCACAGTAAAAGGCAGTCTGCCTTTCAGCTAGACTTGCCTTCCTGCAAGACTGAAGCAAAGCGGTACTTAGTGTATTGCAGGAAGATAATACATCTTTCCCCTTCCTTTTCCTTAATTTCTCTCCCTCTTTTGCACACTTTTCTGATTCATTTATTTCCCTTTCCAGCTATTTTTTCCATCCCCCTCCCAATTTATTGTCAAGTCTTGGTCTCAAGACCTTCTCATCCCTATCCTGCTTGGCAACAGAATGCACTTAATAGTGGGACAGTAGCAAGTAGCAAGGGGAGTTAATATTTCCCCATGATTTAACAAAGTAGTAAAAGGATGCTTCCTCCTCCACTCTTTACATTTATGGTAATAGAATGTTAATCTGTTTTAGTAGCTATACATGTGAAACAGAAGTTATAACTCCTGGTTCAAGCATTGAGTTGTTGTTCAGGGCTCTTTTTGTAGCAGGAACTTCTTTGCATATTAGGCGACACACCCCTAATGTAGCCAATCCTCCAAGAGCTTACAGTAGCCCCTGTAAGAAGAGCTCTGTAAGCTCTTGGAGGATTGGCTACATTAGGGATGTGTCACCTAATATGCAAAGGAGTTCCTGCTACAAAAAGAGCCCTGGTTGTTATTCTTGTGTTGGTGGAAGATGCATTGCCTTAAGGCTACTTTGCTATATGGCAAATAATGTAATCTTTTTAATGTCATCAAAAATTTGATTTATAACAAATGTCATACCCAGACTCTTCCCAGTGGGGACCCGACACTGAATTATTCTCCTGTTCTCCATTTTATCCTCACAGCAACTTTGTGAGGTAGGTCCAGCTGAAAGTGTGTTACCCAGCAACTTTCTATGGTGGAGTGAGGATCTGATTATTAAAGACACATAGTGGTAGAAAGTACTGTCAAGCTGCAGCTGACATATGGCGACCCCATAGGGTTTTCAAGGTAAGAGACTTTAAGAGATGGTTTGCCATTGCTTGCCTCTGGACTTCCTTGGTGGTCTTCCATCCAAATACTAACCAGAACCAACCCTGTTTAGCTTCCAAGATCTGATGAGATTGGGTACCCTGGGCCATCCAGGCCAGGGCAGAGACACATGACAGGCTGCTTAAAAACACTCTTATTGCAAGTCACCTATTGTGAAGATAACATGGTTAATGCCAGTTCCCGACATTTTTGGCACTGCAACTTTCATCATCATTCTGGAGTTTGTGGCTAGTGTTCAGATGTGTGGCATTATTTTCTGATAAGTTATACCTGCCACAAATAGAGACCCATAGCTTCTGTTGCAAATAGCATGGGGGGGGAGTCCATCCTGGGCAGGATATTCCCATGCCTTTCAATTTTGGCCCTGAAACTCCCACAATCTTACTGAAGCTGGTGGCCAATTTTGAGTCTCCCTTAGCGCTATTCTGTGATGAGTTATGCCTGCCATAAATGGACAGATGGACAGAAAGGCTGATTCTTTCATTACTATATTTTCATGGTAGCAGGAAGCAAAGAGCTTTGTTTTGTTATGAAGTTTGGTATAGATCAGGTTTGTATGGAGGTGCCCAGGTGGAATCTTTATGCAGAGGCCTGTGGGGGGGGGAGCAAATGTATGCTGGGGGCAGCAGCAGCAACAAAGCAGTATGTAATTGCATTAGGGCAGCATTTCACAATCAGAAAAGTTTAAGCTGCTCTAAAGGATGAACAATGTGTTGAATGTTCAGCTTCCATGATCACTACTTGCAAGTAGGATGTTTGTTGAACGACTGAGTGATCAACTGTTCCTACTTTTGATGCAAACATTCCATCACCACAGCATGCACACACTATAGCAAACTCAATGTGAAAGAGATTTGTATACGAGAGCAAATTTCAGCACTTATAAAAGAAAACTCTTAGTGTTTATTATGACTAAATTTATTACATTAAAAATAATGAACAAGAAAACAGAGTTGCACATAGCAGTAACTGTTGTTCATTACTTGGTCTACTGTGCCGGCACACATTGGAACTGCAAGCACAGGCCAGTGTTGAATAGTGGGCACTGCCCACTGAGAAAAGGGAGTTGAAGAGAAACTGAATGACCCTTCCTAGGTCTCCCTGTAGCAGACAAAGAGATGTAGATCTTTGTGGAATTCTTTTGTACACTCTAAATAAAACAGTCAGGGCTCTTTTTGTAGCAGGAATTCCTCTGCACATTAGGTGAGACGCCCCTAATGTAGCCAATCCTCCAAGAGCTTACATTAGGCCCTATAAGAAGAGCTCTGTAAGCTCTTGGAGGATTGGCTATATTAGGGGTGTGTTGCCTAATATGCAAAGGAGTTCCTGCTACAAAAAGAGCCCTGAAAACAGTAATGCTCTTCTAAAATCTAAACTGTGCAGTGTGTGCTCTGCTAGTGAAGATGGTGCAGGAAAGAAGACTGGCAGAATATCTTTGAAAAGGTGACTACATTGGGTAGAAATTGCAAACTGGAACCACTTTGTCCACATGAAAATTAGTGAAAGGGGGTCACACTGTAAGGCATTCAGTTCTCCTACCCCATGAGCCAACATAAAGGCAACTAAAGAAGCTGTCTTAAAGGAAAGGAAAGATATTACAGGCAGCCATTTGTTCCAACAGGTTATGTGTCAATTAAGCACCCATCCCTGTTAGAAGGAAGCAAGTGAGACCCAGAATGCTGTTTGGAGGGTATAAGCTCTGCACCAGGGAATTAGCAGGAGACTGGGTAAAGGAAAACTTGCTCCCTTTATTGTGCATTTTATACTTATTTTCTAGTTTACACATAGAAGTTGTAGTTTGGCCTGTAGACAATGCTCCCTCTAAGCTGTGGAGTCTTGTGAGCAAAAAGTCTACTTTGTGAGCTACTGGCATTAAAGCTGTGAGCGAGCGATTTGGCTACTGCATAAATTAGTTTGCTCTGGAGGCATCTTTCCTGAGCTAAGACAAAAATGTCTCAGCTGGAAGCTAAAAAGCTGTGAGCTAGCTGACACTAACTCAGCTTAGAGGGAACACTTCCTGTAGATCTATGACAATGTCCACAAGGCCTTGCGACACTGGGAAAGCTATAAGCCCAGAAGCATTAAAGGATTGAATCCATAGGCTTTGGATCTAAACATATAATATCCAGCCATTTTGCCATCTCCCATTCTGCAGACACTCCATTGGCTGCCCATCTGTTACCAGGCTCAGTTATGATATTGGCTATCACATACAAAACCCTTCATGGCCTTGGCCCCTCTTATTTGTGGGACCGCCTCTCTCCCTATGTTCCACCAGGGCAACTTCACTCAATTCTGCAGGGATTTCTGCAAGTGCCAACCAGCAAACAGGCAAAATCAACAACTGCCCATCCACATGCTTCTCCATTGTGGCTCTCACCTTGTGGAGCGGTTTGCCCAGGAAGGTCAGAAAAGCTCCCACTCTCCTGGCTTTCCACAAACTATGCAGAACTGAGCTATTCAAGAGGGCTTTTCTGCACAGGCAATAGGGTTGCACTGCACAAAATGGTCTTACAAACTTACTCGGATATATGATTAGGGACTGTGGTCTATACTGCTGTGTGTAGCTTATTGTAAGTAGGATCCTATTTATATAATTTCTGTACTACTTAATGTGCCATGTGAATACTTATGCTATGCTTTAGTTCTTTCTTATGGTTCCAGACTTCTAAAATCCTAATATATTGGTTATTGAATGTCTCATTTGTTGATTGTACTGACTCACTCTGTGTAATCTACCTTGAGTCTCTAAGAAAGGTGAACTATAAATAACATAAATAAATAAAACTTCTCTGAGTACAAAGAGAAATTTACTTACTTACTTATTTTGTTAGACTTATATTCCACCCTCCCCACAATGTAGGGTCAGGGCAGGTACCAACATAGATGTCTACAATAATGTAGATTTGCAGTTAAAACAATTCATAATTTACAGCTAAGATCTGCAATTAAAGTAGATTTACAATAAAACAATAAGACACATTATAAGAATCCATTTTAAAATCAATAAGATCAATTGTAGGATAAATCAGCATGGACATTCAGTAGGAGAAGCTGATATGGAATCTCCCATCATCGCCTTATCAGGAAACGGATCTGATGTCACATCAGTTTCCAGCTTGGAGGGAGATGGCATCCCTTCTTCAGACTCAGTCTAGGGGGTCGAAAACCACCATAGATTGACAAGCTGTCCATGGAACCACAGCTGCAGGACTGGCACCAAACAAAGTGGTTGGTGGAACTGAGGAGCACAATGGATAAACCTGTGGTTCTTGAACAAGCACTCCCCACTGTGGCCCATACATCAGAGATGGGAATGGAGCATATGAGTACCACAACATTTGTGGAAGGCCCAAGGAGGAAGGAGGTGCTACTGCTATGGGTTTGAGAGATGGAACAAAGTGTTGTGATGAATGCCTCTTCCAAGCCTGAGAAGCTGGAGGAAATGATGGATCGACATCAACCTCCCCTTCAGACAGCTTTGGGTTGTCAGTAGCCCTCAGATAGGTTGATGGGGTTCAAAGAGGGGGCAGCCTGTCCATCAGTCTACAGATAGCTGTCTCAGCAACAAGCATCTCAGCATTGAGAGTGAAGCTGGTGGTAAAGAAGAGCATCTAGACTTGTGGTTCTAATGAACTGCTTGGATCAAAAGCTGTCCTGTGTGTGGCAGATCTGATGATACAGCTAAAGTCACTGACACTATAGAGAATGTATAGGCCCTTCCCCCTACCCCCAAATCTGACTGGTGCTTAGAGGAGAATGTCTCTGGTGCCAGCTACGCCTTCTCCCAAAGTGCTGCTTTCAAATGGGAAGCCCCCTCATTAGGTACCTTAGTAAGGAATTGCTTACAAACAACATGAACACCCACATTATGAATCTCTCCTACACAAAGCAGGAACAATTTATGGTTGTCAATGTGGGCCATTTTGGTACCGCGCTCTGTGCATTTTTTAAAGAGGGCCATTCTGAGACTCCATACCAAACAAATATTGACACTGGTCAAGAAAAACAAACAATGTATCAACAGACTGAGAGCCAGCGTGATGTATTGGTTAAGAGTGGCAGATGCTAATTTGGAGCACTGAGCTTGATTCCCCGTTCCGTCACATGAAGACTACTGGATGACCTCAGGCCAGTCACAGTTCTCTCAGAACTTACCTCACAAGGTGATTCTGTCTCCATGGCTGGCAAAAAGTGAACTGTTATAGACTTGTATTCCATTCACATCCAAGGAAGACTTGACAGCTGCATCCGTATAGTCTAGGTCCTCTTAACCAGCTTTGCTTATCTGTGACGCCTAGGGGTACTGCTAGGAATTAGTGTCAGAGTGAGAGGTTTGTTTGCTTTTTCACAGGTGAAATTTCTTCTTGTTTGATGCTTTAGTGTGGTAGTTTTTCACAGTATTTGAGACACCAGCAGTACAGCCATTGACTTCAATAGTCTTAAAGGTAAAGGTTCTCTTGCTCGAAAGCCAGTCGAATCCGACTCTAGGGTTGCGGTGCTCATCTCCGTTTCAAAGCCAAAGAGCCAGTGCTGTCCAAAGACGTTTCCATGGTCATGTGGCCGGCATGACTAAATACCAAGGCGCACGGAATGCTGTTACCTTCCCACCGAAGTGGTACCTATTTATCTACTTGCAATTTCTTGATTTCGAACTGCTAGGTTGGCAGGAGATGTAGTCTTAGAAGTGTACAAATATCCATAGAATTGCACTGCAAGTTTTGTTTAGTGAAAGATGTGTTTGTCCTCCACCAAAACCAGCCTTATGAAATTACTAGAGGTTACTAGAGATTACTATAGTGATTTAGAGCTAGAGAGAGAGAGACATAAGCAAGCTTCAACCAGAAAGATCCCTGGTAAGATCAAATAAACCAAAATTTTTCTCACTGGGTATCTACATCAGAATGCAAATACTTTCTGGCTGTGAACGACTGTTTGTTGTTAACTGTTAAGGTGACCCAAAACACTGTACATGCAATTCACTAATCCTCTGTAGAGGGACAGGTCCCCTCAGCTGATCACTGAACGGCTACATTCTCTCCAACTGAAACACGTATTTTCCAAGTCCGGACAAGGAAAATTAACTTGATGATTCCAGTTTGAAATTCTTGTACAACTCACATTGATTCAGTCATATTTTGGGCTTCGTCGGCCTTTCAGATGACAATGAAGCAGAGCAAATGTACTTCCTGATCTCATCTCGCACAGTGAGTGATTCTGAGGATAGCACCGATCAGAAGGGATGAGTCAAGAGTCTGAGTCACCCTGTCTTTTGGCAGAATCCTTGGAACGCAGGGAAATCACAAGGTGAGAAGTAGGGGGACTTTCTGAAGCATTATACGCTGTGCCACAGCATTGTAGTGTGTGTGTGTTTTTTAAAAAAAACTACTAATCTAATGGCAATTGCAAACAATTCTTCCCCTGATGATACTTCATGATTAGGCAATGGAATATTTTTCATGATTGCCAGTGGAATATTGAAATCTGAGAGACAGTTTCTCATGTACCTATTGATACAGTATGCTAGAACTATTGTCCAGTAAAGAAAGCAGCTAACTAAAGTAGGGGAAAGGGTTTTTAAAAATGTTTTTGGTTACTGCATAGAAAGTTATTTCATTCCTTTTGACCTATTTTTTCTTAGACCGTGAAAAGAGATAAGCAATAAAACCTTCATTTTCTAAAGTATAATCAGCTGACTGCTCTAGAACTTCATGTTATCTATTTCCAATACTAAAGTTAACACTGAAAGTACCTTCCTTATCTTTGGTCCCGATTATATGTGCCAGATAATGTGGGGGGGAGGTGAGGCTATTTGCACCGTCGCAATTTGACCTGCCACTACGCGATCAGATGCGACGGCGGTGAACCGGTGTTTTTTTTCCTCAGCGCATGTTTCCAGCACACTTCAACAAGGGAGCACCGAGGGAATAGAAGTGCACTGGCGTGATCACACGGGAAACTTCGTCTGCGGGCCGTCGCAAACCCCTTTGATAGTGTACTTTTGCTGGTAGTTTTTAACTGCGCTTCTTTGGTGGTAAGAAACGGGTTGGCGACAGGCACAGGACACTGGGCAGATGTTCCCCTATGATCATGCTGGTAAAATCTGCCCAGCATTCATTCCTATTGCGCAGCTGATTCTGCATGTGACTGGACCCTTTGATCAAGAGAATGATGGACATCTTGGGGTTCATTGCCAGTTCATTTGCTATACTATCAATGCTTCTTGGGGAGGTGCCATTTTACTTTAAATCTACACATGGTATTGATTTTCTAGCCACTTACTTCATAGAATCTTTTTCAATGTTAGTTTCTTCTAACTTGTTTCAGCTCAGCTGGTTAAATTGAAGAGGAAAGAAAGTAACAATCTGTTTGGTATCTGCACTGACCAAAAATCTACATCTCCTAGCAATAAATGATTGTATTATTTATAATATTGGACCTAAAGGATACATAAAGGTAAAGGTTTCTTCCAGTATATGTGATAACAATGAAGGGATAGCCAATCAAATGGTGAATGTCTTAAATTTGAGTAAAATGAATATTTTCAAATTGTAAAGTGTCTCTAGAT
This sequence comes from Gekko gecko, assembly GCA_029375565.1. NCBI lineage: Eukaryota > Metazoa > Chordata > Lepidosauria > Squamata > Gekkonidae > Gekko > Gekko gecko. The sequence continues at coordinate 120,720,371 of JAPDNY010000003.1, read as the reverse complement.
AAGATCGAATTAAAACAAATTTAGGAAGTTGTGAGATCTTTCTTTATTTCTTTTCTCAAGTAAACTTCCCCAGTGAGTTTCTTAAAAGATGTCTTTCTCTTTTCAGAATTTGGTTTACCTTGCAAATTTGGATCTGATTATTGAGGCCCTTAACATTTAAGATAAAGAAAATTTGTATTCATATTTGTAAAATTAAGTCATAAATTATATGGCATTGTGTCGAGGACACTACCTCAACTAAAATCTGAACACATCTGTTACAAAGCACCCAACCCAACTGCAGCCCAGGAGAGTTGATCAAATGGGTCAGTTGCTAAAGAGGGAAATAGGCAGGCAGGCAATGCAGCAGGCAGACAGGAGCAGATCAGATCAGTTGGATGGAGGTTTCAAACTAGGCTTGAAGAACTGGGCACTGAAATCAGCCCAAGTCCATGTGCTCGGTGTTTAGCCATGCTGGCCACATGACCACGGAAATGTCTTCGGACAGCGCTGGCTCTTCAGTTTGGAAATGGAGATGAGCAGCATCCCCTAGAGTCAGAGTGGACTAGCTTTTGAGCAAGGGAAACCTTTATCTTTTACCAATGGCCTTAGAGGTTGTCCATTTAGTGAATCGATCCCATTTGGACAAGTATGAGGCACATGTAGGTAGCCTTTGGACTAAAAGGAGGACCTGAGCAACTCTTATCAGAGAACTGGCCTAATTGTATATGAACCATGCTGTGAGGTTAAGGGACCTCACATCATAGTGGAAAATCAGGCCTCTGTGTAGCAGGTCCTCTGCCAGTGCTAGTGCCTTGTGCTTGTGTTTCAAAAGGTGCCATAGTTGTGCAAACCAGACTTGTCTGGGCCAGAAAGGAGCTATAAGTATGCAATTCAGTCTGTGGTGAGTTTGACAATGATCTTATGTAGAATGGCAAACAGGGGAAGGCATAAAATAGCCCCCCACCCACCCACTGGAATTGAAAAGCATTCCCCATACAACCTCTGTCTGAGGCAGCTCAACAGCAGAATGGTAGGCACTTGGCATTGACTGCCATTTGGAATTCTTGGAGGTCCTCCCAAGTGTTCCAGACATCTGGACTATGGACAAGCAGTGGGAGGATATGCTGGTCCAAGCACCATTGCCAAAGGTCCATGGGACAGTTGCAAGGCTTTGCTGATGCATTCCTTCCCTTCTTGCCCATGTTGTTGGTTGCAGCCTGTACTACCTGACCTGCTAGTGCAGGGAGGAATGATTTCAGAGCCGGATGCACTGCCAGGAGCTCCAGGCAGTTTATGTGGAGATGTTGTTCTAGTGCAGTCCATCACTCGTGCATGTGGAGGGTCTTGCAATGGGCTCCCCAACCCCAGAACAAGGCATCTGTGGATATAAGGATCCCTGGTGGTCCTCTGCTGCTGCCTTGGAGGGGGCACTTTAAACAGCCATTATATTCTATAGATGGTAGACCTGGCCTACAGAGTTCAGGTCTTCACCCCTAGGAAATACCTGAACTTGGGAATCTTGGGGGGAGGGGGCATTCATGGTATTGGATATTTCCTATTCAATCCTGGAAAGATTTGGTGTTTTATTGGATTAGCAACATCCAGCTGCACATTCCAGTATCTACAGTTTCAAGGCAAGGACAAATTTTGGCCTTTTCACAATGTTTTCAGAAATTTATAGCTTCTTAATAGAGAAAAGCACTCATTGAATTGTGAGGAATAACGTAAACGAGTGCCTCCATAAACTCAATTAAAACAATGCTTAACATGCTGCTTGTTCCATGATAATCTGGATTGGGTGCATGGAGATTTTACCACTGTTTCTCTGTATTGCTGATTGGAGCTCATTGTTTTAGTGTCATGAAATTCAATGAGAGCCATTAACTCAGGTGAGACAAACTGTGAGTGAAATCAGAGACAAGGGACATGTCCCTTAAGGGACAAGCAAAACCTTACCACCTGCTACTCACCAGTACAATTTTCTAGAAAATGAAATTGAAATAGGCAAAACACAGTGTGTGACATGTGACTGAGATTTAAAGGTGATACAGCAATACATCATTCTTAAGTCTAAAGAATGAGAGCCTGCATGGTGTAGTGGATAAGAGTGTTGGACCAGGATGTGGGAAGCTCAGGTTTGAATCTCCACTTTGCCACTGAAGCTTGCTGGCCTGACCCTGAGCCAGTCACATCCTTTCAGTCTAACCCACCACGCAGGGTTTTTGTGAGGATAAAACACAGAAGAAGAGAGCAAATTAAGCTGCTTTGGGTCCCTACTGGAGAGAAAAGTAGGGTATAAATAAGGTATATAAACAAACAAACAAATGTCTGGGATATTACCACTATAAGAATTTTTATGTGCTGAATGTTTTGTGAAGAGAGGGGAAATGTGTGCTTCATTTTTAGAAACAATAGTCATTTACAGAAAATAATCTTTTAATTCTTCTAAAGTTTATGTACAAAGAGTAAGTGGGTTATCTTTTTTTATGAAACATCTAGCATTAGCACGGTACTGGAAATACAAAATCTGTCATGTTTCTAAACATGAATCCTGAGTAACAACAGAACATATAGCATTATTGACTAAAATAACAGAATCCCTTCATTATCAAAACAGTGAAATAGCTTTAATGTTCTATTACAGAACAACAGGGAAAAGGCAACAGGTGTATATTCAGTCAGCTAGTCTGTAACATATATTCAGCCTGCAACCCTGAACATTTTCAGAAAAAATAAAATGGCAGGTTATGCACCACAGTTAAAAGCATCAAACAGATGCAAATTGGATTCAATTTTAACCATAAGCCATTATTCTGGTTGCAGTCATCAAATAGTTAAATTAATCCAAGATAACTGCATTAAGAAAACTACTTAAAACCAAACAAGTGTTAACTGCAACATTCATACTAATAGATAGGCACAGTGACTTTGAAATTCACATTAAAAATAAAATACAAATTCCAGAACGTTAAAGATGTTTAACCACATAGCTCCTATAAGCAAAAAGTGTTGATGACTTTGGTAACTAAGGCTGTTGGGTTTTTCCCAAAAATTGTGAGTACCACTTCAGTAATAAACAGCTGTTTTCAGCAAGGCAACTAAACAGTATTTAAACACCAGGTTGTGCATAAAGCCTTTGTATTGTGGAACACAATGTTCAGTACATTTCTGAACAAAGTTTTTGAATTCCATGTGATGAAAGTGCATAGGAGTGGAATACTGCCTGAGAAATAAATGTCCGCTCACAGTAATCAGATCTTTGTTAGTTTTATCAACTGTGTCAGTCTTCAGTCAGTACTTTGAAAATATATTCTTTCTGGAACCCTCCTATATATCATTCTGAAAAGGTCTCAGACTGTTTTTTCTTCTTGATGTCGTTCCTCTTCTTCATCTGCTTCCTCAATAACTTGAATTTCATCCGTATTGCATAACAAAGTGTTCTCTGACTGTTTACTCTCTTCAGATTTAGTTAGCTCTTCTTCTTCAGTCATTTTCTTCCATACTTTGTGATTTTCATTCAAATGGTACATTAGCTGACAGAATATTTGCTGTCTATTTTTTCTTTGTGGTTCTGAAAAAAGGGAAGTGGAATATCAACTTTTAAAACCTAGTCCCAAATAAGCAATTTCTCTGTTTCATGATGTAGTAAAATAATGTTCTGCACATAACAAGCATTAGTTTTTATTACAATCCAAACACCCTGTACTGTACTACTACTAAATCCACCTGAATGAGACTATGAATATGCTTTCAATTGTAATTTTAGTCATTTAAGTGGGAACCAGGACAGGCTGAGAAAAGGGAGGAATAGCCAATAAATTTGAACTGAAAAATGATGAGCCTTCTGGTAAAGCTGGAATGAGAAAAATGGGGTTGCACTTACCTGTAACAGTTGTTCATTGAGTGGCCTTCTGGGCAGGCACACATGGGGAACTGTAAGATTGCATGTCTGCCATGGAGAAGAGCTTCCAAGCTTCTGAAGAAGTTTCTAGGCTCTAGGAGTGCTCCCCCTCCCCCCTGACTGCAGAGATCCCTTTCCTGCCCAAAGGGCAAAGTGACGGAGGTGGGGCGAGCACTCCTCCCTCAGTTCCCTTCACTACCATGAGGAGTCAGCAGCCCGCAGTGGGGAAAGGAGTGCAATCCCACACGGGAGAATAGCAACCTCACTTATCAGAGGAGGAGGGTGTGGGCTGATCAGTGAAATACTGCCTTTAACATTGCCTTTCCCACTTCAGCTTCATTTCTGGAGTCCACAATCATCAAATAGTGCTTGATGAATGTCGAAGGAGTGGACCATGGTGCTACTTTGCAAATGTCCTCCAGATCAAGTCTGGCTTGGAATGCTGCTGAAGAAGCCTGAGCACCTGTGGAGTGAGGTTTCAGAGGAATGGGGCAAGACACCTTTGCGTCAGCATAAGCTGTTCAAATTGCTGAAACGGGAGGACTGTGCCAATGTGGCTCTCCCTTTATTTGACCCCCAAAACATATAAATGTTTCTGTCTTTCCTGAATTCCTGTGACCTTTTAAATTAAAAAGGAGTGCCCTCCTCACATCTAAAGTGTGTTAATGTTGGTTCTGATGGTGACGTTGGGGACAAGAAGAACACTAGAAGGTTGATGTCTTGGTTAAGGTGAAACTGTGACACCACCTTGGGGAGAAACGCTATACTGGGTCTGAGGACTACTTTGTCTCAGTGGAATTTGATAAAGGAATGATCACAGGGAAATGCCTGTAGTTCTCTCATCTTCCTAGCAGATGTGACGGCCACTAAGCAGGAGGTCTTGTACGAAATAAAGGACAAATCAGAACTAGCTATAGGTTCAAATTGTTTATACATTTATTTTGATAGAACTAGTGGCAAACTCCATTGGGGAACCAGGGGTACAACAGGTGGAAACATGTTAAGGAAACCTTTAAGGATTTTTTTTTTAAATTCAGAGGCAGAAAAAACTAGCCACTCTCTAATTGGGTCATGGTAAGCAGAGATGGTGGCTAGGTGAACATTTATCAATGGGGTAGCTAAGCCACCTTCTTTTGGTTCCAAGAGGTAGTAAAAGCCCTGCTAAAACTGCAAGATTGTGCGTTGAACCCTTGCCTGTTCCCCACACAACATGAATCTTTTCCATTTGTACTCATAGGGCCTCATCATGGGTTTATGAGAGGCTGTTAAGACCTGCTCTACCTTTTTTGAAAAGTTCCCTACTGCCAAGCAGCTAGGTGCGATGAACCAGTTTTGTAATGGCGTCATATGTAAATATGCATATGGGACCAACACAATAGTTGAAGCCATATAGCTCAGAAGTTTCTGAATGCACCTGGCTGGCTGATATCTGTTAGATAAGAACTTCCATACAAGGGCCATCATAGTTTTGGCCCCTGGAAGGGGCAAGTATACCTTTCTTTCTATGGCATTTAGAGATGCCCCAATAAAGCCAATAGATTGGACAGGACTCAGGCAGGAATTCTCCCAATTTACCAGAAAGCCTAGGGACTGGATTGGAGCTAGGGCAAACCTTAAACTTGCACTCAGTTTATCTTAGGAAGACATCTACATAGAGCCAGTCATCGAGATAAAGAGATACTGTACAGCCTCTTAATCTTAAATAGGCAATGACCTCTGCAATACATTTTGTAAATACTCTAGACCCTTTGGCTAGGCCAAATGGGAGCACCATGTATTCATAGGCAGCCCCTGACAAACAAAATCTTAACTCTTTTCTGTAGGCTTTGTGAAGGGAGACATGGGAATAGGCATCCTTCAGGTCTAGTGTAGTGAACCAGACATTTGGACCCAGGAGAAACATCCTGAATGGATAACATTTTGAACTTTGACAAATGCAAATGTTTATTCAGAGATCTTAGGTCCAGAATGGGCCTCTTTTCTCCCCCCTTTTTGTCAATGGTCAAGTGCCTGGAGAAGAAACCATTTGTGTCCTTTGCAGAAATGAGTTTTGTAATGGTCCCCTTAGCTAAGAGGGAAGCAACCTGTGTTAAGAAGGATAATGGGCTGCAGGAAAGTAAAGGCAGGTAAATCAGTAAAATAATAAAACCTAACGCGTCTATCTATACAGTCCTAGCCTCCCCTAGATACCTGTTCACAGTCTAACTCACTCCTTTTTGGATAAGGGATCCCTCTGTCTCCAGCAGCTTCCACCAGCCCTGCTCCCTGAGAAAGAACACCCTCCCACTCTGGGTAAGGCCTTTTATCTCCTCTTCCCAGGCACCACCCTCTGCTCCCCTGCTGAAGTAGTCTTCCCTCCAAAATCTCCTTTTACCCAATCACAGGATCCAGAGGGAATCTGGGAAATGTAGGCCCTAATGACTACTCCAATTCAGGCTTCCCTGGAGCCACTAGGCCCCACCACTAGGCCCAGGGTCATGACAGTGTGCACGGCCATTTGTTGAAAATTACATCTGGGATGAAAACTGGAAGGGCTCTAAAAAGAAAGAGGAATCAAGGAAAGACAAAACCTCTTTATGAGATGAAGACGATCCAATAATGTAAGCTGTAAGGCGTTCCAGTCCTTAAGACGTAGTTTAATATCTTGGTGTGGTCAGTCATAATTATACGACATCAAGCTTTTAAATCTGGAGTGTTTGCACCATCTAAAAGGAAATTCTTGTTTGAGGATGGTTTGTATTTCCGGAGAAAAAGAGATTGGGTACAGCTCCAATTTTGAGGAGCTGAATAAGTCCAGAAATCTTACCAAAGTTGGAAAGAATCTCTTGGATAATTGGGAGAGAACATAAGGGGTTCATTACATAGAGTGCTAGGTTGTACAGATTCATCGTAAGTCCTGTTTTCCAATAGTGAAACCTGAAAAGTTTTCATTTTGCCAAAGTTCCTCTGCTAGAGGTTCTATGGCTAGTGCAAAGATTAGGGGTGAGAGAGGGCACCCTTGCCAGGTCCCTCATAGGGCAGAAATTATGAGAATTGTGACCGCTGACCCGTACTCTAGATTTTGGTTTTAAGTAAATTGACTGTAGAGCCCTTAAGAAAGTAGTTCCAAATCCCATCTTCTGTAGTAGTCTAAACATGAATCCTCACACTTTTTTGAAAAGAGCCATCCTACCGATTTTGTAGGTAAGAACTTTTGAATTTGTCTTTGTCAGTGGAACTTGTCTTTGAGGCCCCACAAAGCAGATGTATTGAAAACACATCCTCTCCTCATGGCGGGAAGAAGAGAAGTGAGGGAGAAGTGCTTGCCCCGCCTCTGTCATTTGACCCTTTGGGTGGGAAAGGCATCTCTGCAGACAGAGAGGAGGGGGAGCAACTAAAGCTTGGAAGTCCTTCTCCGCAGCAGGCCTGCAATCTTGCAGTCGCCCATGTGGGACTGCACAGAGGCTATGACGATGAATATAGATAGAAACAACCACTGGTAGCAAGGGAAGAGGACCAGAAATTTTCATAGAAATATTTGGTACAATAAACAACCTCCAAACATACTCATAATACTGAGAGTAGAAAGTGTTGTGTAGTGCTAAGGGTGTTAGTATCTGGGAGACATGGGTTCGGATACCCACTTGTGCCATGGAAGCTTGCTAGGTGATCTTGGGCCCGACACATTCTCTCAGCCTACCTTACTTCACAGGGTTGTTGTGAGGATAAAATGGAGGAGAGGAGAACCATGCAAGCTGCTTTAAGTCCCCATTGGGAAGAAAGGAGGGATACAAATGAAATAAATATCATACAAGAAGCGGAATTCAAATCTAGTTCAAAGAAATATTTAGTCTTACGTGTGCCGATATTGTCCATTTCATCATATTCACTATCTACTTCTTCTATATCATAATCTTCGGAGCTTTCCATGTTATCTTCTTTTTTGTCAATCCACTGGCCTGGGAGCAAGCCAGCTACATCATAAGAATTACATAAGGGACCAACAATGTGAGTAATAAAAGACTCTTGCAATTTTGCCAGTTGAGGAGAATGGCGGTCCATAAAAGGGCTAATAGGTAATCCTAAACTTGCTTCTTCATCTCCCTATAGAACACACAAAAAAGTATTTATATCTGCTAACATAATTTAGTAAATAGAACAAGTATGTCTATAAAGTGTAAACAGATTTCTTGTAAATAAGAGAAAAGTTTAAGACAAGCCTAACACTACTTCAGACAGAACAATATGGTTATAACAGTGCCGCATGTTCCACACGGGACTAATACTTACTAGTATTCAGAAACCATGAAATACAAACTAAGGTTTCCTGCTTGCTCTGTGTGGATTCGAAGTATCATGATTTTCTATTAATCCCCTAACAAATTACTTTATCAGGTCAAACACTGAGCCATAGCAAGACATTCAGGGAGACCGTAAATGAGGGCAGTCCATTTAACAAATTTAAAATCTACATTTATTCATTATCATTAAGAAAATCCTGGAAGGAACAAACATTTACACTGGGACAAAGTTAGACCACAGCAGCAGATGTTGTAGTCTGCTCTGGCTGTAAAAAATATTCATAATGAAAATGTTTACCAGGATATAGTCTCTCTCTAAAAAATTTCCCCCCACTAATATGCAATATATGGAGTCATATCCCGGCTAACAGCGGTACTTTCCACTGGTGCAAGGAGACATCCTGCATCACAAGAAGACCTTCCACCAGTGAAAGAATTCGTTCAGTGTAATGCCCATGGAAGAGCCTCTTGTGTCAGAGGAAATTGCCTTACATCAAAGGCACATTGTTCGGATCTTTTGTATAATGAATACATACTATTGTATAGTACATATCAACAATGATGTTCCTCCTTTTGCAGTCTGAGTGACATTATGCCATTCCCTATTTTCATCATCTTTGTTTGGCAGGAAAAGAACCCATGTTTAACAACATACCAAAATACATGGAAGAATGCAGAATGCGGCAGTCAGGCTGCTGATGGGTGTCTCTATACAAGACCACATCCGGCCTGTGCTGAAGGCATTGCACTGGCTGCCAATAGCTTACCGGATTCATTTCGAGGTGCTGGTTTTGACCTTTAAAGCTCTATATGGTCACGGGTCTGCCTACTTGAGGGACCGCCTTTCCCCACATGTGCCCCAGAGAGCACTAAGGTCAGGGACACAGAATCGCCTGACTTTGCCCAGCCCGAGAGACGCCAGGTTGGCCGCTACTAGAGCCAGGGCCTTTTCAGTGGCAGCTCCACACTGGTGGAATGAGCTCCCAGATAACACCAGTGTGGAGCTCATTCCACCAGTGTTCTCACATCCATGGAATATAGCCATTTATGACAAACCCCTGACGCTTCTCCACTCCAAGGCAGATTTTCTCACCGAAAATATTTTTTAGTTCCCTTCAGTGACTGAGCCACCCTTCAGTAGCATGCATTTCTTCTTTATTTTATAAGCTTTAACTATCTCACCCTGTCACAGATATTAGTTTAGGCTTATGACCCAGCACAAGAACTACAGGAGCAGTCTTCTTTTAAAATACCCTCATGAAATGGCACGTGAGGCAAAACTAACTTTCAAAAACAGAATAAAGAGTTTATTAAACAAGCAGGGAAACACACACACACATATACACACATATATAACACACACACATGTATGCATACACACACACACACATGAAGAATCAAGGTTCAGAAATGCTGAGAGTAAACTTTCTAATTTATACAGATTTGAATTCTTAGAACATACAAGAGAGTGTTATTGTGACTTATTTTCAGAGTTTCAAGATCTTTTCAATGAGAGGTGCTTGCTTAGTATATTTCAGCACTAACACAGACTCTTAATACTATTTTCTGGAGAATAGCATCTACTTGTAGTTTATAGATTTCTCCCATCAGAGTTCTAGGTTTTCCCTTTAGATATTACAGCTTTTCACTAATTCCTGAGGCGTCTAAGCTTCTCTCCGTAATCACAGACTAGGGTTCTCTTCCCAACCCCTTTCACTGGCAGGAAGTTATTCTCCTTGTCCCTAAGAAGCAATAGCTCCGTTTCCTGTTTGGCTTGTATGGGAGTTTCACTAACTACCCAGACCTTCTGACAAATCCTTATCCAGTATCTGTTGTCTGTATAAAGTGGTGTTGTAGCTTTCTTGACTGAGAATCTGAATTATCTCTCAGCTTAGTTTTAATATACCTTAGACAATGGAGTCCCTTTTCTTCTCTCTCTAGAAGTACTTTTCTGACAATTCCCTGACAGAAATCACTGACTCTCAAAGTCTTTGCCCTCAGAAGCCAAACTCTCTGGCTACTGATCCAGATGTTAGATTTCAGACTAAGACCAAAAGGCAAATGTAGCCCTCCAGATCAGCTGGTTTTTCCCCTTTCTAAGCGGATGCTGGCCAATCAGAGAGCAAGTAGAGCAATCACATAAACTCTTCTCTCCGGGGAAGATTAACTCGTAATCTCTCTGACTCTCTGTCTCAAGCAGCATTTTAAAACCTGCTTAGTCTTGCAATTCTGTCACACCACAATCTTCTGAAAGATTCATGTAATTATGGAGGCACAGTGGGCCTGAAGCAAGAGCCTTGTCTTTCATAAAATGACTGGTTCCTTTATAAGTAACTGTTAATAGAGACGCCTTTAAAAGTTGATTTCCCAAGCCTACCTGTTCATAAAATTCATTAACAATGCCTTCTGTCCATTTCAAGTGCAAATCTCTTGCTTTTGCTGGGCCATTGATATCTGCCAGTTTGATGCACATCTGACACACTAATAGGCGATCACTTTCATTGTTCCACTCAATACCATGACTGTTTACATCACTGACCTGTTTGAAGGGAAAAATAGTTCTGAATATTCTGGTGCATTCTATGTATTGTAGACTTGGGGCTCATTGCAGTAATTGTTTTTCAAATAGTAGTCTTTAGATGCATTTGTTACCTATTCCTTTAAAGACTAACATTTATTTAAATATAAGCTGTCATGTGTGAGGAAGTGACATGTGACACAAAAGCTCATATTGAAATATTGATCTATAAGGTGCCACTGGACTTTTGTTTTATTTTGCTATAACAGACTAACACCTTTACCCTGTTGTAATTACCTGCTTCTTAACATTAATAAACAGATTATAAAACATTTTAATCCCTATTTAGTAAAATGAAAATTTATTTAAAAGATGTCCATTTTCTTTTTTGTATAATCAAAGGCTTTATCTTAGGGCTTCTGGTTCGTTGGGAGCAATGGGGCATTCTAGAAATACACACAGTTGGCCCCACCTTTCTGAAAGAGCAGGTAAGCCTAAACATGTTCCACTGAAACGACTGCCTTGCCATTTTCTTCTTACTTAGCTTTAAAGTTTGTACCACACCAGCATCAGTCAACTTATCTAATTCTCAACATAGTGGGGTAACGGAAAATGAGATCCCCAACTCTTTGAGCCCTTCAAAGCTCTCAGGCTGGCTTACAGAACCATAAATAATAAAGCAAACAACCATAAAACTGCAAGCAATAGTATCACAATAACAGTCCACCGTACAAATACCATCTGCGAGTCACCTCTTGTGTTAGCTGCCCTAATTACAGACAAAGTGTTAACTAGAGCAGGATGATTTCAGAGAACAGAAAGGCTCAAATGGGAGAAGGTATAGCTTAAGCTGCTTTGGATCTGAACTATTGAGGGCTGTAAAGTAAAAAGCAGTGCTGAGAGAACTTCACTGGCTCCCATTTAGTTTCCAAATGTGTCTGGAAACTAAATGGGAGCCAGTGAAGTTCTCTCAGCATGGTTGTAAATGCTGCTTTCCGCATATGACAGGCATGAAAGCCTGATGAAAGGCAGTATGTTTAGAATATCAAGGAGTTCAGCCCTAACCTTATCAGCATGCTCTTTTAATATGTGTAGGGGTATTGTAATAAAATGTGAGCAGTCACATGAGATGGACTAGTACATATAAAGTAAGTTAACTAAAATTATTGCTCCTAGTAAAGTAAATGTTACTTGATATCATCCAGAGAAAATGCTAACATCACAATTCTACAGATTTGGGTGCAGAGATAAATTTGTGCAACAAACCTTAGCATTAAATTCAGCAAGGAAGTCAAAATGTTTTTTGAGATCTGTGGCAAGGATTGCTTCGATCACTAAAAATCGAAATCGTTTGAACTGCACATGATCCAGACAAGGCAGAAAGTTGTACTCTGGAAGAGATAAGAAAAGACTCCATGCAGAAGCAGCGTGATGGTTTTCTAGAACAGATCTGTCGTTGTACAGCACAGCCTACAAGACAATTAAATACAAAAGTTTTCAGAAAAATCTCACAAAAATACGACTAAATAAAAAATACTTTATTTTTAGCTAAATATAAATTTCTTTTATCTAAACATTTGAATATTAGTCTGCTTAGCTAAGTATTAACTATTTCATTCAGTAACAGCTCTCTGTATACTCAGGCAAAGAAAGATGTTTCTCAACACCTGCTACTAGATACCCTTTCATTGAACATGTTAGGGTATGAACCTGGGACCTTACGCATACAAAACAGGTGCTCAGTCACTAAGCCCATTTGTATTTTGTGAACTCTGACAGAGCCATTTTTGGCTTTAGTGTAGAACTGGAAATAGTGTATATCTCCTTTTTGAAGTATCATGTTTTCTGAGTTAATCAATAATGGGTTGGATCCTGACTAAATTGTCCATCCGTAGAATAAAACTTTCTGGCCTTCTCACTCCCACTGATCCCCATTAAATGCTGTTCCTGGGGGATAGGGGACCCTGAGGAATGATATGAGGGTAATGTGCAGTGGGAAGAGGAAGTGGTGGACATTTTCAATTTGGTCTAGATCTAACTGTGGGCAAGGACCCTCGTCCAAAACGTGTGATGTTTGCCCTGACTCCATCTTGGCTAAATTCATCTTGGCAGCCATTTTAGGAGTTAGCTTTGGAGAAGGTAAGGTTCAGGCTATCCTAATAAGTGGCCAAAACCTTGGGTAGGAAACTGATTCACTGATGGGACATCTGCATGCCTACCCATTGCCACAGGGGCTTGCAAACTTGGGTACCCACCTCAGGCTATCAAGGTAATTTCATCACCAAGTGCAAATCTTCCTGAGTGCAAAATCTATCAAGGGGCCAGGTGGGCTTGATTACCTTTTACTGATCTTGCCTGAATGTTTCCTATCATCCTGCCTCAGGCATGGGAGAAGCCTCAACCCTGCCAGCCCTTTTATCCACCTTGCCTGAATACAAGCATATTTTGGCCCCGGTCACACAGAGCATTTGCCCCGCAAAAGGCACAATAGTCCGGCGGATTTTCTGGGTGCAATCACACCGGAACATCTGGGAGGCGTAGTGCACCCGTGGCCAACCCATGGTGTGCTGCTGAAGATGCATATTTAAAAGGTACCTGGATCAAACTACTGGCAAATGGTTTGCCATGGGCTGCCTACGGACTCCCGCGGTGTCATCGTGCCGGTGTGCGGCTATTCCTCCAGGTCGTCCTCTTTGCTGCTCATGCTGACGGAGGAAGCCCTGGTGTGCCGCCTTCGCGTCTGATCACCTAATGGCGGATCAGATTGCGATGACGCAAATAGCCACGCCTCCCCCCGCATTATCTGGCTCATGTGACCGGGGCCTTTATAACCTTTCTGGGAAGCACCCCCCCCAACTCAGTCACAGTGAGGCAATCCATAGATTCTAATACTGGACTCATCCTGAAGTCCTGAACTTTACAATTATTTCATTGATATTCTTTTCTGCTGGTTCCTATAAATATTGCTGCTCTGCCAGCCATAATTGTGCAGTATCATCCTCTCCATTTGCACAAAGGCTGCCCACTCTGTGTTTCTTTCTTTGGAACTCTGGGACATTTCCTTGCCACAGGGAAGCATTCTTCTGCTGCCTTACCTTATTATTTCCTCAGGATCTTTGGAAATTCTGCCTAAAGTCCCTGACTCTCAGTCTCTGGATCACTGAAACAGAAAACATACTCCACCCACCTCAGCAGATTAAGCACGGGTAAACTCCTTCTCTCTGCTTATCCCTTTTCTCTTAAAGATTCTCTTTTTCCCTTCTTTAAATCCCTCTTTCCCTCACTCCTTCTCCTGGCCATTCTCTGGTACTGAATTCTCACTCAGCCAGAAGCTTGGCTCTCTTTTCTCATGTAACTCTACATATGCATGTCCTTCTGAACACAACAATTTCACTGTTCTTATGCTTGAATACCTTTTCAAATCCTGTACCCCTATATTTCCCACAATAAGTTCTAAAACTTTCTTTGGAAAAGATCTGCTTGTTCCATGGTTACTGATGGCCTCTTAGAAAGACTTTGAGCTTGCTTGTACACTATCCAGGCAAAGATCCCTAAACCACACATTCCCCCACACACACACACACACACACCAGCAAGTTGTGCTGGTTTTCCAAGCTAGTTAGGCTGTGGAAGCATGAAGAGGTTTCCCCCTAATACTGAGCTTTTTTAAAAAAATTAATCTTTATTAAATTGCAAAAAAAAAGACTTTTTTACAAAAACCAAGAGAGAGATAGAAATCCATTTTAAACAAGTTCATATACAATTTAAAGAAAGCATAGGCCAAAGATGAGCACATTAACTGAAAACACACAATCACAGACTAAATCATTGTATACAATAGAACAAAAAACAATTTACAAAATCCAAGTTAGAAATAATTACTCTACCTTAAGCTTTAAAAATTCACAAAGAATCCAATCTATTGGGCAACAAAGAACTATTTTTTTAAAATTTCAAGAATGGTTCCCATCTTTCCTCAGTCTATATCTGACTCACTATAATTATCAAAAAAAGGATTATTTTTCATTCTTTCCCATTATATACAAATCCCATAACTTATCGTACCACAAATTAATCAAAGGCGTAGATGGGGTTTTCCAATTCTTAGCAATTGTCAAATGAGCTGCCACTAACATTATCGAGACTAAGGGTTTCTGCTCTTTGCTCAGTAGTTTATCAGGCCAGATAGCAAATTTAAAAAGTCTAATGTCCAAAGGAATATATTGACTTAATATACATTTTATTTGTTCTGCCACTTTATTCCAGAAATTGGATACAGTTAGACATTCCCACCACATATGACATGGGGATCCTTTGGTTTTACAATTTCTCCAGCATTCTGGGCTTGAGGCCCCAGTGGTTTTATGCAGTGTAACCAGATTTAAAAAGCAAAGCGAGTGCATTTTAAAAAATTGAAGTTGAATGCTAATGTTTTTAGCCTTGATGGAAGGGGAATTCCAAATCTTTTCCCAATCACTATCCGTTAATATTTGTGACAGTATCATATTCCAATGATTGAGGTGGATTCGAGTAGAGAATTCCAAGTAAAAAACGGTACATTTTAGACAATAGACCTTTATCACCTTTAGCCCCTTCCTTAAGAAGGAGCTCAAAAGGTGTAAGATGATATCTAAAAGTTCCCTTTCTCTGGAGGGAATGAATTAAGTCACTAACTTGAAGGTTCTGATACCAGTTGATATAAGCACCTAACTTTTCCTCTGCTTGCTCTTTCGTGGTTATATTATTCCCTTGAATCTAATCACAAATTCTATCCAACCTCTTAACCCCCCATGGATGTCTGGAATTTGCCATTATGAATTGTGGGAACCAGTCTTGATTTAAAAAGCTACTTAAGGGAGAAATATCTGGCACTATCCATTTCTTTAGTTTCTCCCATAATCTTAATGTATTTTTCAAAAAAGGATTCGCTGGTATAGAATATGATCTCTTTTTGGATTTAGATCAAAAGGTTCCTCTTAAAGAAACAGGGGCAATATATTCTTGTTCAATTTGAATCTAGGATTCTACTGGATTTATTCTTAACATTTTGACTATCTGAGCAAGATTAGTGACATAATAGTAGATCCTTAAATTAGGAACTTGGAGCCCCCCCTTTTTGACTGGTCTACACATAGTTGAGAATTTTATCCATGGCCTAGAGTTATTCCAAATAAATTGATTTAAGATTTGTTGCCATTTGTTCAATGTTTGCTCTGATACTTCAATGGGAATAGCCCAAAATAAATATAAAAAATTAGGTAGAATAACATTCTTTACACTCATAATCATACCAGGGAAGTCCAATTTTATTCCATTTTGCTATTAATGACCGTACATTTAATAACTGATCATAGTTATATTTCATTTGAGTGTTACTTTCTTTAGGGATGGTAATTCCTAAATAACTCAATTTTTCTTCCACCCATGAGTAGGAAAACAATTTTTTTTTAACCTTAATTCAGTATCAGATGATAGACTGATTGGGTACAAAATTATTTTGCGCAAATTTATTTTTAGCCCCAAAATCCTATTAAATTGTTGCAAAGTCTGATAAAGAGCCTGTAATGATTTAATTGGAGAAGTAGTATATATTACTACATCAGCAGCAAAAAGGGTGATTTTATGAATTTCAGACCCTATTTTGATACCTGCAGTATCTTGGTTTCTTCGAATAAGTTCTGCCAGGGGTTCCACTGAGATAACAAAAATTACTGGTGAAAGAGGACACCCCTGGCGAGTTCCTCTTTTAATTGAAAAAGACTGAGAGAAATATCTGCTAACCCTAATTTGGGCAGAAGGGTTGCTATAAAGAGCATGGAGAACATTGAGAAAGTGTTCACCACATCCCATATTATCAAAAACATTAATAAAAAATTCTTTCTCCACAGAATCAAAGGCTTTTCCCATATCGATAGAGATTAATACTGCTTCTTGTTTAGTTACTGTACAATGATTCAAGATGTCCAATGTTCTTCTAATATTTTCTGATATATCCGTCCCAGGAATGAAACCAATCTGATCTTGATGGATCAATTTGTTTATAATCTTTTAGCTAGCATAGCTGTAAATATTTTGTAGTCACAATTCAAAAGGGCTATGGGTCTTACCTGGTATTGAATCATCTTTATTTTCTTTAGGGATAGGAACAAGAACTGCTGTTTCCCATGAGGCTGGCATTAAACCTTTCAAAAAATACTATTACAAACTTGAGTTAGAGGTTTAACTAAAATGGACCTAATTTTTTTATAAAATTTAATGGGAAACCCACCTAAACCTGGGGTGGTGTTACTTTTAAGCAAACTAATAACTTCATCTGTTTCTTGTCCTGTTATTTCAGCCCCCAGTATATCTCTATTCAATATGCTTAATTTTGGGATCAAATTTTGTTCTTTAAGAAAAATTCTTATTGCTTCTGGATCAGGTCTCATTGAATTAAAAAGTGTAGTACAGAGTTCAGAAAAAACATCCACCACTTGTTCAGAGGCATAAGTCAAATTACCATACTTAACTTTAATATATTTAATTCTTCTAGAATGCCCTAACACTGAGCTTAATTGATCAATGGCCTGGTGGGATCTGATCTGCTGGAGGAGGTAAAATGCTCAGAGGCCCACTGTGACTGTTTTGCTCAGGATTTTGCAGACAAAATCTCTCACATCCATTCCAGCTTGGACTCTACAATAGTATTTACAGGGTTGGATGATACCAGAGTGCCAATTTGTCCAAATGGTTAGGATACTTTTCAGTTTATTCAGTCTGAGGATGTAGACAGGATCCTTGGATGTTTGAGGCCTACCATCTGCTTATATGGCCCTAGCCCTGCTAGGGGAAGGGCTGGCTGACTGGTGTGTTCACTTCTGAACAAGCCTACTCTGGACCCAGGAGATCTCAATAATTATCGACCAGTCTCAAATGTTCTGTTCCTGAGCAAAGAGATTGAATGGGTGATAGCTGGACAACTCCAAGCTTTCCAGGATGAGGTAAATCATTTGGATCACTTCCAATCTGCGTTTAGATCTGAAACAGGCTTGGTTGCCCTGGTGGATTACTTGTGCTGGGAGATGGACAGAGGGACTGATGATTCTCCTGGACCTCTCAGTACTTTTGATACCATCAGTCATGGTATTCTTCTGGACTACCTATCTGGGCTGGGATCGGGAGGCACCATTGTGCAGTGGTTCTTAAGGCAGATCACAGAAGGTGGGGTTGGGGGACTGCTGCTCAGCCCCTTGGGTTTCAGAAGGTTCCATCTTGTCCACTATGCTCTTCAACTTCTATATGAAATTGCTGGGTGAAGTTATCGAGAGATATGGGCTGCGCTGTAACCAATATGAAGATGACACTCAGCTTTATCTTGTGCTTCCAGCTGATCCCAGGGAGGCTGTAGAAACCATGAAACAGTGCCTGGAAGCAGTTTTGGAGTGGAGTTGGGCTAATAAAGTGAAGCTTAATCTTGAAGACAGAAGTGCTAGTGGTGGACGAAAGTCTGACCCAGGACTGAGTCACCCATTCTACATGGGGTTGCATTCCCCTTGAAGGAAAAGATCTGTAGTCTGGTAGTGTTGTTGGATAGTGCTGGATAAGCAGGTGGCAGCTATGACCAGGAGTGCCTTTTACCAGCTTTGACTGGTTAGCCAGAAGCAGCCTTTTCTGGATGGAAAAGATTAGAGTAATGCAATATGCTCTACATGTTGCCACCCTTTGAGAAGTGTTCAGAAATTTCAACTAGTACAGAACGCTGCAGTCAGGTTGTTGACTGGAGTGGGTCATAGAGACCAGTCTTGGCCCAGTTACACTGGCTCCCAATTTGTTTCTGGGCACAATTTAAAACACGTGAAGGACTGTCTAATCTCTTACGTACCTCCCCAACCACTATGATCACATTCTGAGGCCCTTCTTCAGTTGCCCCTGCCTTCTGAGACTGAATGGGTGGCAATCTGAGAGAGGGTCTTCTTGGTTATGGCACCAAAGTCCTGGATCTCCCTTCCCAGGAAGATTAATCTGTCCCCTTTTGTTGCTGTCTTCTACCAGCAGGTGAAGACTTTTTGTTTTGTTTGTCATTCCCTCCTTCCAGACTAATGTTTTAATTGCTGTTTTAATGTCTTTGTGCATATTTTAACTATGTTTTTAATTTGTTTTAATGATGCATATTGGGGTGGTTGATTTAAATGGTTTTAAAATGTGATTTTATCATGTATGTTTTAAATTGTTAGCCCTTAACTATAAACTGTTAATCCTTTAAACTGGGGACTCTTACACACCACTCTTCCATGTCTGTAAATTCCAAGGAAAAAGATCTGAGAAAATCTCTTTTTAATTTTGTTTCTTTACATCAGTATGGGTATTTTAGCATTTTTCTGCCTGGCTTTGTAAATTTCAGATTTACTAGAGTTCAAATGACTTCCAAATCAGTCTACAATGTCATTAGTGACACCAATATATCTAATCTTCAACTCAGCCCCATCTATGGATATTTGAATCTGCAGATCAGGGCTACATAGAGTGAAACAAGATCTTTCTACACATCTACTGGGACACCCAGGTTTGCACAAAAATTAAATACCTTAAAATGGGGGGGGAGACTAAAAAACCCAAAACAGATTATGGTTGTATATGCATGTGCAAAAAATTGTGTCCCAGCATCACTGTGGGTGAAGGAGGAGGAGTTGGAGTCCCCTCCCCCACTGCCGAGGAAGTAGCACTGGAGGCACCTAGGGGGAGAAGCAGGAGCTGCCACCACAACCATCATTCCTCTGCAGCTGAAGAAGCCATGTGAGAGACAGGAAGGTGAGCAGGGAAGAAGTGGAAGCCATTGGCAGCCCTGGAAGCAGAACCCTTGAGGTAGTGAAACTGGGTGTACATGGTAGTGGGAAAGAGAAGGAACCCTGCTGACACTGCCATCAAGGAGGCAGTACCACAAGTAGACAACTGGGGTGTTAGCAAATGAGCAAGCAAGTGGGAGGATGGGCAGGCAGAATGGGCTAGAAGAAGTGAGATTCCCTTCCCCTGTGAATTTAGCAGGTTTCTGGGGAAGGAGTGTGAGCCTGATAGCAGATAGGCAAGCAAGCAAAGGGGGGAGGATGGGATCCCCCCAGTGAGTCTTACAGGTTCCCACTTGTTATCTCATATTTTTGTCATCTAGATTCATAAATATTTGTCGCTGTGTCAAACTAAGATGTATAGCTTTGACAGTAGATGAAAGTATGACAAAGAGAAAAAGAGCTGAAAGCTGTGTTAAAAGGAAAAATAGATAATCATATGGTATGCTGATGATCCCAGGCTCTGTCAAAAGGCACTCAATGTAGATGTGAGGAAATTTTACATTAACTAGCTGTTTGAGTATCAGTTGTGGCATGCCACAAATAATCCTATTTCTATGTTTCCACCATATACTAGAGACTGACAAAACGTGTGAGGATTAAGCTACATAAAAGTTATAGCTTAATGTTTCAGAATCCAATTGATGATGATTCAAATATTTGAAATCTTAGCTGTAGCTATGATACAAAGCTACCTGTATACTTAATCTATCACTGTGTGAAATACATATATACATATATCAAACATGCTGAGTTTTTGTGAAATAAGAATAAGTATTTGTCAAATAAGAATAAGGAAACTTTGCAGAGGAGAAAAATCCTACCTGAGGAGCATTTGTAGCTACCAGAAACGCATTTGTACGACCAGGATGATCATAATCATGCATAGCGGCTGCTACATACAGAGCCATTAATTCTAAAGCTGGAATATTTGAGGCTAAACATCCATAATTTTCATCAACAATAATACAGCTCTTAGAGGAAATACAAGCAACTTGACTGGGTTGCCTATCTGCATCTAGGAAAAAATAAACATAAAATATAACATTTAATAATTATTTAGGGATAAGCAAGTATTTTCAATTTATATCCAATAGACACATTTTTGTGGGGAAGTGGGGTGAAGCTCTCACTGAAACAGAGCTTGAAGGACTGCTTTTCTCACTCTGCATCCCTTCTGGCTTGCAGGTCAAAGGCACAGTTCTTCTCGAATGTATCCTCTGCAGATCAGGTAACTAATTAAGTAACTGGTTTTTGAAGAACAAAAAAAAGATATTACCATTTCTGGATTTTCCTAGAGCCACGGCTTAAACCGAGCAGCAAAACAAAGAATTGTATTTCTGCTTTCATTACATTTTAAAGATAAGCTGTAAAACAGGCTTGTGCTTACCTGTAACTGTTGTTCATTGATGTCGTCTATGGAGACACACATCGGGACTGTGCATGTGCAGGCTGACCACAGAACACGTTTTTCTAGCATATAAGTTTCTAAAGGGGGCGTTCCTGCCCCTTCCGGAGCCAACGTGCATAGGTTTTCCCACCCAAAGCATCACAAGCTCCAGTGGCAGGCGCCCCCTTCCTCAGTTCCTGCGGGGCTGCCACGACCTCCCACACAACAAGAAGGAATTGTGAGAGCTCACAGAGGGACAGGAGAGAAGGAATGTGTGTCTGCACAGAAGACATTGATGAACAACAGCTACAGGTAAGTGCAACTCTATTTTCATCTTCCATCTTCAGTTCAGCTCTACATTGGCACCATTAGCAAGCTGCTCACCAGAGGAAGTGGGATGAAGCTCTCACTGAAACAGAGCTTGAAGGACTGCTTTTCTCACTCTGCATCCCTTCTGGCTTGCAGGTCAAAGGCATAGTTCTTCTCGAATGTATCCTTTGCAGATCAGGTTGCAGCCCTGCAGATGTCCACCAGGGGGACCCTCCCACGGAATGTAACTGAGAGGCCTTGTTCCTGTGTGAAGTGCACAGTGACCTCCAGTGGAAAAAGTCCTTCTGCCACCTCATAGCAGGAGTGAATGGCAGCAACTGGGACAAGGATTGGGATGAGGCATCCTCCCCCTTCTTAGGGTCCCAGTAGCAAACAAAAAGTGTTTGATCCCTATGGAATGACTTGGTCATGTCAACATAGTATAGCAGAGCACTCCTAACATCCAGCATGGAGGGCTGCCTCAGACCCAGGGGAGGGGAAAAAACTGGGAGGATGATTTCCTGTGCCAGGTGAAACCTGGAGACTACCTTAGGGAGAAAGTCCAAGCTAGGATAAAGTACCACCTTCTCACTGAAAACCTTCAAAAAGGAGGCATCTACTCTCAGGGGCACCAGCTCACTCACCCTCCTGACAGTGGTAACTGCCACCAAAAAGGATTTCTTAAGACCAACACTAAAGAACATGTGGCCAGGGGTTCAAATGGTGGTTTCATCATCCCGGCCAGAACCAGTGGCAAAGACCACTGAGGGATAATGCAGGGGGTGGGAGGAAAAACATCTGATGGCCTTTTAAAGAAATGCTGGGCCACCTCGTCAGAGAAAAGGGAGCCACTACCCCCTTGTGAAACACTGAGATGGCTGCAAGGTGGGTCTTAACTGAGAAGACAGCTAATCCTTCCTGTGCTAATAAAAGCAAATACTCCAGAACAGAAGGTAGTGGACAGACGAAGGGTGATAATCCTCTAGATGACGGCCAAGCTTTAAAACACACACATTTCCTCCAATAGGAATACCTAGTTGAAACTTTCTAGGCCTGTATCAGAATATCCC
The DNA here is from genome assembly GCA_029375565.1 of Gekko gecko. Classification (NCBI taxonomy): domain Eukaryota; kingdom Metazoa; phylum Chordata; class Lepidosauria; order Squamata; family Gekkonidae; genus Gekko; species Gekko gecko. The sequence goes on along the minus strand of JAPDNY010000003.1, from coordinate 120,698,102 downwards.
ATACCGGGGGAGGGGGAATCCCTTCAAGAGCTGACGCACACGAGTTTTCCCGCCTAAAGCATCATGTGCTCCAGCAGCAGCCCTCTCATTCTTTTTTTGCTGCCATGAGGATTAGAAACTTTTCTAGCATGCTCCTCTTACAGGCTGGTTTCCTTTCCACAATGAAAAAAACCCAGACAGCCAGATACCTGAGTCAGCCCTATCTTTATGTTTGGACTTCTTCTGTTTCTTTGTTGAAGGTCCCGATTGGGAATGTGCTGGAGCTGATGCAGCTGGAGAAGGTGACCAAAGCAACCCAGACACAGACTAGGAGTCGTCTTAACAGCTTGAATGGCCAGAAACAACTGAGCAGATAGCAGTCTGGAATGGGTCTCTGGTGTTGGATTGGAGGTTAGACAACTTGAAGTGGAAGGGTCTGAGCTCAGAGAGGACTTTGGAGGAACTGAGGTGGACAATGCCTTCTCCCAGAGCCGTGGCCTCCAGCTGGGAAGTCCTATTGGATTGAGCCTTGGACGTAAAGTGCTGGCAAATAGCCGAAGTGTTGACATTATGAGACTCTCCAAGACACACGAGGTAAAGTTCATGTTCATCGCAGTGCATTATCTTGGTCCCATATTTAGAACACTTTTTGAACAGCACCTTGATAGTCATATCTTGGGCACTACAAGTGATCACATCAAAAGGAAACAATTCAGGGTAGGCCAGTTGTTATTGTCTCACTCTACAAGAAACTTCAGCCAAAGCCTCTAAAAAACATGACGTGAGAAATCTTACCAATGACGACAGAAACCAATGACGACAGTAAGAGGAGCATGCTAGAAAAGTTTCCAATCCTCATGGCAGCAAAAAAGGAATGGGGGGGGCTGCTGCTGGAGCACATGATGCTCTAGGCGGGAAAACCCATGTGCATCAGTTCTTGAAGGGATAGGGATGCCCCCCTTTAAGAGTTTTTATGCTAGAAAAAAGTGTTCTGCAGCTGGCCTGTGCAGGCACAGTCCCAATGTAGGGCTGCACTGAAGACAGAAAATGAATATTCTTATGTTCTTGAAGGACTGCCTCTTATACTGTCCAGCCCATCAGTGAAAATTCTTTTTTCAAGCCTTATTTTCTGTATGCATAGGTGGAAGATAGGGCTTTGTTTTGGTGATGCAGCCTTACCTTTGGAATACCCTTTGAGGCTCACCTGGTTCTTAGAAGGTTGTGCTGGAAAGTGCTGTCAAGTTGCAGCCAACTAATGTTGACTGCATAGGGTTTTCGAGGCAAAAGGCATTCAGAAGTGGTTTGGCATTACCTGCCTCTGCGTAGCAACCCTGAACTTCCTTGGTGGTCTCCCATCCAAATACTACCCAGGGCCAACCAGTCTTAGCTTCTCAGATCTGACAACATCAGGCTAGCCTGGGCCATCCAGGTCAGGGCTCCTTTAGATACCAGGCTAAAACATTTCTCATTACCCCAGACTTTATATAAGGGGTTCCATCTTTTTAGTGGTTTTATGGTCCACTTCTTGCCTGAGGGCTGTTTTATCAATATCATTTTAGACCATTATGTATGCTTTAAGGCTTATTTTATTGGGTTGAATAGCTTTATTGCCTTATCTTTATTGCCAAGATCTGTTTTTATTGCCTTGTTTCTATTGTCTTGGTTGGTTAATGAACCAACTGCAGATTATGGTTTAACTAGCTATAGTAAGTGTAACAGATGGCAATTAGACAATCTATTAACTATATTAGTTACATCAAACCATAGTTTTGTATTACATCTGAACTGAGCAATCATTTTTGTTCCATTGCTATATTTTAACTGAAAGTTTATCTTTTAATGGAGTGATTTTATTTTTAGTACTGCAACTATTAAATTCCTGGGAGGGAAGACAGCATGGTATAGCCCAGTCTCATCAGATCTTGGAAGTTAAGTAGAGCCAGTACTTGGAATGGAGACTACCAAGGAACGCTCTGCAGAAGAAGGCAATGGCAAACCACCTCTGCCTCTCACTTGCCTTGTAAGGCTGTGCTGGGGTTGCCATAAGTCAGCTGCGACTTAATAGCACTTTATGCACACTGTTATTAAATTGCTCTTTTGTAAGTCTCTTCACATTTTTTTTCAACAGAAAAGCTGTTCACATTCAATAGATCAATATTCTTCATTTCCAGGTCATAAACAGGATGGTTGTTCATTTCCTGTCCTGTTTTGCTAAAATTTATAGAAATTCCAAGTAGGAAATGTGAACACTTAAAGCATGTTTTTGCATCTGTGCAACCTCCAATATTTCAAACAATTAAAGATGGTGCAGTTTTGTTGAATTAGAAAAAACAGGTTGCTTACCTGTAACTGATAATCTTCGAGTGGTCATCTGTGCATTCACAGCTCTGGGATATAGTGTGCCTGTGCTGACCCTAATCGGTACACTTGAAAGTGAAAGGGATTTTCACGCCCACTCCCCAGTCACGTGCAGGGCTCCAGTGTGCATGACTATGAGAGGGGCACAACAATCCCGCTAGTTCCTTCTGACCGCTGCCATCAGTCTCAAAGTAACAACAGGTCCAACAGCAGAGGGGAAGGAGGGCGGATGGTGTGAATGCACAGATGACCACTTGAAGATCATCAGTTACAGGTAAGCAACCTGTTTATCTTCTTCGTGGTCTCTGTGCATCACACTTCTGGGAGAGTAACAAGCAAATAAAACCTACATGGAGGAGGGCACTGGAGGTCCTTAGACGCACGCCAACTGCAACACAGATCATCCCACTGCAGAACACTGATGAAGACGCACATCTAGGGCACAGTGTCTCACAAAAGTGTGAGGGCTGGCCCAAGCTGTTGCACTGCAGATGTCACGAAGCAACGTGCCCTTCAGGAAGTGGCCACTGCTTGTGTGGAGTGCACACGAAGTCGTCTCGGGAGAGGCTTGTTGGCCAGCAGGTAGCAGGGCTTAATCGTTTCCACAATCACTCCCAAGTGTAGGCAAAGTGTAGGAGACAAAAAGGGCTGGAGACTTCCGAAAAGCCTTAGTCCTGTCCACATAAAAGAGCACAGCCCTTCAAACGTCTAAGGTATGGAGACGATGCTCTGTATCATTCTTCGGAGCTGGGAAAAACACCGGAAGAACAATTTCAGCCTGCAGGTGAAACTCTGAAACGATCTTGGGAAGGAAAGACACATCTGGGGCCAGGGTGACACCTTCATGGTGGAAAATCAAATAGGGTAGATATAGTGCAAAGCCGACAGTTCACCCACCCTCCTAGCGGATGTAACGGCTACTAGAAAAGTCGTCTTACAAGAAAGGAGCTGCAAACTGCATGTGGCCATAGGTTCGACGGGTTTTCCCGAAAGCCTAGTCAACACTAAAAGTAAGTCCCATGCCAGTGTAGGATGGCGGGATGGAGGAAAAAGGCAGGTAAGGCCTTTGAGAAACTGTTTGGTAAGTGGGTGGGTAAACACCAAATGGCCATCAATCAGGGGGTGGTGAGCAGAAATAGCAGCCAAGTAGACATGCAGAGATGTGCAACTGAGGCCCAGGTCCAAACGGGACAGCAGGAAGCCAAAAACTGTGATTAAGTTCAAAGGAGTCTTCCATTTCCCATTATAGGAGTTACGAGTGGAAGGTTTGCGGCAGTTCAGCAACACGTGGTCTATCCTGCTCTGGAGCATTGCTACAGGATCTGCCACACCATAAGCTTGAGATGCGGCACATCGTGGTACAGTACCAGACCCCCCTGGGCAAGGAGAAGATTTGGTGCTGCCTGGAAGTGGATGAAGGAGCCCTTGGAAAGATGAAGGAGAACAGGAAACCAATGCTGTTGAGGCCACCAAGGTGCCACGAGAATGCATCGAGGGGCTTCACTCATCTTGTGGATCACTCTGGTGAGTAGGGGAATAGGTGGGAAGAGAAACAGGTGTTGGTTGGACCAGGGGAAGAGGAGACCGTCTCCTAGCAAGAGAGGGTCCGTTCCCACTCTGGAACAGAACAAGTGGCACTTTTGTTCTGTCGAGTTGCAAAAACATCCACCTCCAGGTGTCCCCATGTGTCGAACACCAGCTGAAGATACTTCCAATTGAGTTCACAGTCATGTAATGATGCTACCCCCCGCTTAGGAGGTCTGCGGTTATATTCAGGGAACCAGGAAGGTGAGCCGCCACCAGAAAGGTGCTTTGGGATTGGCATTCGTCCCAAATCTCCAGAGCCAATCTGCACAGACCCCTTGATACTGTGCCGCTCTGGCAGTTGGTGTAGCACAATGCTGTGGTATTGTCTGTTAGGATCGTCCTTGCCCTCCCAGTGTTTCTTGACAGGAGTATAGGCGTCGGACTGAGACATCGGGACTGAGTGTTTCAGCACTGGTCAATTGATGTTGGCATGAACCAGTATCGGAGATCCCGATGCAGGGGGTCGACATCGAGGCATGCCTGGAGGTGTGTTGAGGTGACGCCACTGGGAAGAGAGCTAATTCCAAGACGGTGATATGAAGCCTCACAGCCCTGTTCTTCCTCGTTTGCTTAGAGAATTTAGAACAGTGAGCACAAGCGTCCATGTGGTGGGCTTTCCTGAGGCACAGAAGGCAAACAGAATGTCCATCGGGGGGGGGCATCTTACTGCCACACTGTATGAAGAAACCCCATCGCTTGGCCATAGGCCGAGGGTAAGGAGGGTCTGCCGAAACAGAGTACTTACTGGAGTTCAGTCCCAAATAAAGATTTTTATTGTTCTTTGCAGGAATCCTAAATTTGGAGAAGGCCAAGTGGGCCAGGAAAGAAAGTACTAACCGGAGCGGAGAAGATCCGAACAGGGCAGCAGTCAGGAGAAAACTGGCGGGATTGTCGTGCTCCTCCCATAGTCATATGCACTGGAGCCCTGCATGTGACCGGGGAGTGGGTGTGAAAATCCCTTTTGCTTTTGAATGTACCGATTGGGGTCGGCATAGGCACACTATATCCCAGAGGTGTGATGCACAGAGACCATGAAGATCAAGTACAGGGATTTCTCATGTGGGGATAGTGATAATTTTATTCTTTCAAAAATGCAAGTGATAAAAATAAGAAAGGAGAACTCAGCCTTACTTCTACTCTGACTCTAAAAGCAGAGTTATTCTTCTGAGCACATTGACTTCAATGGATGGCACTGCAAATCCCTTTAAGAATCCCTGGGTACAATCCTAAGAAATTTCAATCAAGTTATAGTGGGCTAAACTTAACATTTTAAGATGTATATATATTAATTAAGACCTTGAATGCTCAGGACTACACTTTTACACTGGAATAATTAAGAAAAGTTCTAATTAAGTTAAATAGTTTAACCACAGGTATTTTTAGTCTGAGAGGTTTCATATCCTAATTAAATAAAGAAATATTAGCCTAATGTATTTTAGTTACTAGAAATATGCTGACGGCTGCATGAAAATATAAGCCTCATTGAAGAGAAGAGATCTAAATGAAACAGTTTCCTGGGCTAGGAAGCCGAGCATGTCAGCAATGATTCAATCAATTATGGTAAAACCAGATACACACTGCTTGTAAATGACATCAACTATACGTTTTATCTTTCAACTCTGAAACCTTCTGTGATGACCTAGGGAATTTGTCCGCATGATGGGGTATGAGGTTAAAAGAAGTGAAAACTCTCAGAAACCAATGGCAGTGAGGGGGGGTATTCCTGTCACCAGCTGGGAAACTGGTTTGTATGAGACCATCTAAGTCCTCTAAGACTTTGGACAGTGATCTGTGGAACTCTGAGAAAAGAAAAAATAGTCTCTGAAAATGAAGGCTAACCCTTTCCTTACATTTTTAATGGTATTGGGCTGAGAAGTCTGTGGGCCATTGCTGAGTTTAAGGTAAAAATGCAATGGCTTTTATTTCCAAATAAAACCAAAAAAGTTTCCAGCCTACCAAATGGGAAAGGATGGGAAAGGAGTGGAATAAACATGGATGTAATTAGAAAGTCAATCCCAAATCAGGCAGAATACACACATCAGTTTTCCAGCAGCATTTTGGACCACAAGAAAGTTCAACACCTTTGGTGTCTCCTTTTATAGACTATTTTGTATAAAAGCACTCCATTGGCTAAATTTGCAGTATAAACAGAGGCTCATCCACTTCACCTCATTAGGTGAGCCAATGAAAAGGCACGAGAAAAGCTCTTCATAGGTTGTTCTGTTAGATGAGCTAGATATTGGCACTGTCAGAGCCTTGGGGATCTGTGTTAGTCTTTCTGGAATGTAGTAGCTAGAGGTGTGCAAAAAAACTCAAAACCTCGGCATGATTCCGTTCCGCCAAATGGGGCCAAATCTGATTTGGCCCACCGAATGTCCCCCGAATGCCACTTTCTGCAATGCAAGCTGATTCAGGAGTTATTCGGCCAGCCAAATCACTTTCAGCCAGGGCACCCAAGGCGGGGCTTACCTGGGCTCCCTGCAATGAAGGGAGCATGTTGTTTCTGTGGTGCGACTGGAGGTTTAAATTTTAACACACCCCCAGTTGCACTGCAGAGGTGGCATGCTCCTTTCATTGAAGGGAAGGCAATTTGCTGAAGGGAGACCACTGCCCTCCAAGCTGCCCCCCCCCGCCTTCCCTTGGAGGGAAGGCCTGGAGAGCAACCCCCTGGTCTTCCCTGGCCCGCCCTGTGAGGCGGGTGGGCCAGAGAGGGCCCTAGAAGGATTGGGGAGGCATTGCCCAGGCTCCCTTTAATGAAGGGAAAGTGCCACTTCTGTGACACGACTGGAGGTTTAAAGTTTAAATCCCGCCCCAGTCACACCGCAGAGGTGGCAAGCTCCCTTCACTGAAGGGAAGGCAATTTTCTTTCCCTTCAGTGAAGGGAGACCACTGCACTCCAAGCTAGCCCCCCCACCTTCTCTTTGAGGGAAGGCCTGGAGAGCGACTCCCCCTGCCTTTCCTCCAAGGGGGGCTTGGTGCCTGGGCAAGACAAGGGAAGGCAGTTTAAACTGCTTTCCCCTGGCCAGCCAAAAGCCGCAGAATGATTTGGTGGCTTTCTTTTGGCTGGCTGAAAATCAGCCAAATCAGCTGTTTTCGGTGGTGCATTTGGTTCGGATGAACTAAATGCGCATCCCTAGTAGTAGCTACCTCCCACGAAGCCTTCCTGCTAGTGACAGCACCCAGGGTTTTGATTAAACAGGGCAGTCATTTAATATTTATTCATTTATTCATTCGATTTATACCCCGCCCTCCCCACCAAGGCAGGCTCAGGGCTGCTTACATAAAAGTACATATATAAATACAATTAAAATCAATTCATCAAAACAACCATAAACCATAAACAAATCTTAGTTTTACAGGAAAAGGGAGATTTTGGGCAGAAGTCACTGGATTATCAGCCCACCTTCAAATAAGAAAATAACTTCTAGAAAACTTCTGTTTTATTTCACTAGGTAAAATCTCTTTATGGGAAACAAAAGTTTCATACCACAGTCACTTCCTGCTGTAGGATCAAAATGCATTTGCTGAAATCCAGGAATTGGTCGTGTTGTGAGATACCACACAGCATGAAGAACATCTGCTGCATGTATTCGATTGTGATCTGAAAATAAGAATTATTATACTTAAATATTATTATCTTATATATATTAAGTTAATAAGACTGGCTGTCACCTGTTACCTATCTGCATGTTGTCCCATGTAAGTCACTGACTGAGCGGTTTTGGTATCAAAGAATGTTCCTGAACATTCATTCTACTATGGCAGAAGGGCTGGTCATACAATGTTTACAAAAACTGTGGCTCCTATGAAGTGATAGGTTGTGTTATGACTTAGAGTAGGGTTCCCTAGCATGGTGGCCGTGGGTGCCATGATGCCTGCCACTTGCTAGTACTTTCTTAGCACTGAGCTTTTCAGAAAGTGGGGTGAGCCATTTTACGGCAGGGCATGTTACTGGCTTCCCTCATTCAAATAAAAGAGTTTTCCAGTGAAGAATGAGGAGGACTGGTAGGGAAAAACAGGTTGCTTACCTGTAACTGATGATCTTCGAGTGGTCATCTGTGCAGTACCACACATGGGTTGGGCGCCTGCGCACGACCTCGATCGGAGAAACTTCTAGAGCTTTACCTCAGAAGAGCTTTTGGCGGGCTCTCCCCCCGCTCTGGGGGAGGAGACATGCACTGCGCATGCCCAGAGCGGGAGAGAGAGCCGCCTCCCACTCAGTTCCTTCGACCGCCACTGTCAAGGCCAAAGAATCCAAAACAGGACATCTGGAGATGCCAGCAGCGGGGAAGGCTGGGTGGGATTGTGGTACTGCACAGATGACCACTCGAAGATCATCAGTTACAGGTAAGCAACCTGTTTATCTTCGTCGTGGTCTCTGTGCAGTCCCACACATGGGTGATTACAAGAGCTGAACCAGTTGGAGGAGGGAGCTGGCAGCTGCAAAGGACACAAAAATACTGGTTAAGACACAGCATCATGATCAAAACAAATCACCCACGGGTCCTACCTGAGGGTGTACCAGGATCAAGCGAAGAGAGATCGCAGCACCGTCTGACCAAAGGCAGCATCCCGCCGAGCTCGGACGTCGAGTGCGTAGTGGGTCACGAAGGTCGATGCCGAGGACCACGTAGCAGCCGCACAGATGTCTTCCAACAGGACACCGGCCAGGAAAGCGGTGGACGTCGACACCGCCCGTGTGGAATGGGCAGTGAGACAGGTAGGAACGGGTTGACGCGCCAGCTCATAGCAAAGGGCTATGGTGGAAGTCACCCACTTAGAGAGACGTTGAGAAGAAATGGGTTCCCCCGCGTGAGGGGGGCCATAAGCCAGGAACAGCCAAGGAGATTTACGTATGGGCTGTGTCCTGTGTAGATAGAAAGAGAGCGCTCTGCGCACATCTAGACAGTGCAGGGCTCTCTGAGAGGCATCAGTCGGGTTCGGGAAGAATGTAGGCAGAACAGACGACTGAGAGAGGTGAAAGGCAGAGATTACTTTAGGGAGGAAGGAAGGATCTGTTCTAAGGACCACCTTCTCCCTATGAAAAACGGTGTAGGGGGGATCTGCCCTAAAGGCAGCTAGTTCCCCTACTCTGCGTGCAGTGGTAATGGCTACGAGAAAGGCCGTCTTCCAGGACACTAACCTGAGGTCGGCGGTAGCCATCGGCTCGAACGGTTTAGCCATGAGTTGAGAAAGGACTAGAGACAAGCTCCAGGAAGGCACCAATGGTTTCCTAGGCGGGCACATGCGAAGAAGACCCTTGAGGAACGTCTTGGTGAGACGGTGGGAGAACACTGACGAGCCTTGGATGAGGGGGTGGTAGGCGGAGATCGCCGCCAAATGAACCCTCAAGGACAAGTATGCCAGGCCCGCATCCTTCAAATGCACGATGTAGGCGAAGATCTCACGGAGAGATGATCGAATCGGATCGAAGGAATGATCAGTAGCATAGGATTGGAATCTGTTCCACTTGAACCGATAGGAACGTCGAGTAGAAGGCTTCCTAGCATTCAGGAGGATTTCAGAGACCTGAGGCGGGAAGTCTAGGGCTGGATCTTCCAGGCCGTTAATTTGAAAAATCCCGGATTGGGATGGATGATTCTCCCTCGGGCCCGAGAAAGGAGATCTGGGATGACAGGGAGGGGACGGAAGGAACGACAGGAGAGTTGAAGCAGGTGCAGGAACCAGACCTGGCGTGGCCACCACGGAGTGATCAGAATGCAGGAGGTGCGGTCTGCACGAATCTTCTGCACGACCCGAGAGATGAGAGGGAACGGAGGAAACAGATAAAACAGGGTTCCGTTCCATTTGTGGAGAAAGGCATCCCCAAGCGACCGAGCAGACGGGGGACCCCTGCTGAAAAACAGGCGACATCGAGCATTGTCGACGGACGTGAAGCCGTCGACAGATGGGTGACCGAACTCCCGAAACAGAGGCCGAAGATACCGGAGGGGAATGGACCATTCGTTGTCCGATGAGGCAGAACGACTCAACCGGTTCGCATCGACATTCTGATCCCCGGGAATATGGATCGCCGAGAGCGTGATGGAGTGGCGGAGGCACCAGGACCAGAGGTCTATCGCCAAGGTGCAGAGACGAACAGAGGCAGTGCCGCCCTGCTTGTTGACATAATAAACAGCCGTGGTGCTGTCGGAAGCCACTTGGACGACACGGCCTCGGAGGGTCGGAAGAAAAGACCGGAGGGCCAGGTAAATTGCTTGCAGCTCCAGGTAATTTATGTGGCGAGTTGCATCTCGAGCAGACCAAGCCCCTTGTACAGTAAGCGCTCCACACTGGGCTCCCCAACCCCAGAGGGAAGCGTCTGTGGTCAACAGCAACTCGGGAGGAGGAGGATGAAATGGCATCCCGGAAAGGAGGTGGACAGGTTGAGCCCACCACTCGAGGGAGGCGAGGACGGTTTGTGGGATCGACAGAATCGTGTGCCAAGGCCTCCGGAGGGGATCGAAGGCTCGTAGGAGCCAGAGCTGAAGTGGCCGCATCGTCCACCGGGCATTGCGGACAACAAACACCGTAGAGGCAAAGTGACCCAGAAGCCTCATGACCGAACGGGCGGATTGTTGGGGACACATCTGAAAGGCGGACACCAACGCACGAATGTCGGAAGCCCTGGACTCCGGAAGGAAAGCCGCTTCGAGGTTGGCGTCGAGTCGAGCCCCGAGGAATCGAAGGATTTGGAGGGGCTGAAGGGAGGACTTGGCGTGGTTGACGCAAAGGCCAAGAGCACGGAGGAGGGAGAGAGTCTCCCGAGTGTCGTGGAGCAATTGAGTTGGCGTTGGAGCTACGAGAAGCCAGTCGTCGATGTAAGGATAAAGAGTGACTCCCCGTCGGTGGAGTTCAGCTACCACCACAGCCATCAGCTTGGTGAACACCCGTGGAGCTGTAGAAAGGCCGAAGGGAAGCACCCTGTACTGGTAGTGGGCATCTCCAACGGCGAAGCGGAGAAACCGCCGATGTTGGGGACGGATCGTGACATGGAAGTATGCGTCTTGAAGATCGACTGACGCGAGCCACGCTGCCCGCGGAATGAGAGGGAGGATCGACTGCAGAGTGACCATTCTGAATTTTTGATACCGAATGTAACGGTTGAGATCCCGAAGGTCCATAAGTGGTCTGAAGCCGCCGTCCCTCTTGGGGACCAGGAAATACTTCGAGTAGAAGCCGAGAGTTCATTGCGCCTCCGGGACGACCTCGATGGCCCCCTTGGCAAGGAGAGCAGAAACCTCGAGATCGAGGAGGGGGTCTGGAGGCATGACGACAAAGTGTGGGAGGATCGGAGGCGAAACGAACTCTATGGCGTACCCGACCCGCAGGATGGTGAGGACCCAAGAGTCGGTTGAAATGTCTTCCCAGGCTGGTAGAAAGGGGAAGAGGCGGGTACGGACGGAAGGAGTGAACGACATTGGAGAGAGACGGTGGGGACAGTCAAACAGACTGCTTAGGCTGCGGCGGCTTTTTGGTGGGTTGGGAACGGTGTTTGGAAGGAGGACGGGAGTCGTACGGTTTCCTCCTCCATTGGGAGTGAGGTGCCGGAGATAGGTATCGCCTGGAGCCGGAAGGTTTCCAGGAACGGTTTCTGGGACGGTAAGGTGCAGCCGAGACTCCAAGGTTTCGGGCCTGCTTACGACTCTCATCTACAGCCTTCAACACTTCGTCGGTGGTGGAGTGGAAGAGGCCGTTTCCGTCAAAGGGGAGGTCTTCTACATGGAACTTGACGTCCGGTTGTAGGGAGGTGCCCCGCAGCCAGGCATGACGCCGGAGAGCGACAGAAGACACCAGGAGTTTAGAGGAGCAGCTGACCGCATGACGAACGGAATTGATTTGTTGCTTTGATATGGCACAAACCTCAGACAAGGCAGCCGAGAGAGTGGGACGGTGCTCTTCCGGAACAAACTCCAGGACAGGGCGAATTGCATTGGCAACGTTGAATGCGTAAGCAGATAAATACGACAGATAAGTATCGACCCGGAGATTCATGGAGGCCAGAGAGTACATCTTCTTGGCCAGAAGATCCAGTTTATGACCCTCACGGTCAGGGGGCGTGGACTGGCGAGCAGGCTGCCTCGATTTCGAAGAAGAGTGAACCACCATGGAGTTCGGTGGTGGCTGAGAAAGAAGGAATTTGCCAGGAGCATCCTGGATCCTATACAACCCATCATAGCGCCTCGAAACCGGAGGGATCGAAGCCGGGTGTTCCCATGACTCTTTCAACATAGAAAGGTGGACAGGCAGCAAAGGCAAGACGGGAGACGGAGGAAGATCAGCCTGGACCAACCGGTGAACGACGTCGGTCACTGCTGGGGACTCCGTAAAGCCCTGAACTTGGAGGGCAGTCGCCATCCTGGTAACGAGCTCCAAAAATGCCTTAGGGCCTTCCGTAGGGGAAATCGACCCCGAGCGTCGGTGCTCGTCCTCGATTCGAGAGACCTCGGGATCGAACTCCGCCGAATCCGACCCGTCCGAGATCGACATAGGAGAGGAGGATCGGGGTTGGACAAGGTCGACGACCGGATGGTTGACGGCAGGACGGTGTCGAGGTTCCATTGGGGAACTCCTTGGAGCGTCCCGATTTCTGGGAAGGTCAGAAGGCTGTTCCCGAGAGGCAGAATGAGCCGAGGCCACAGATGCCGAGCGCCGACGGCGGTCAGGGGCGTGGGCATGATCTCCGCGTTCCGAATGCCAGATTCGGTCATAGCGGTGTCTCTCCGGTGTCGGAGACCTCGAATAATAGTAGGCCGCATCCAGACGCTCCCGACGGTCTTCGCAGGACCAGCATTGGTGGTCAGAGGCGGAATCAGACGACGACGGGGATTGCCTACGGATCAGGCATCGACGACCAAGTCGAGATCGGGACCGAGCATGGCGGTGCACAACCAGACCCTCGTCCAAAGTGTGGATCGGGGTAGTGGAGCGCCTCCGTGGAGACCGGGAGCCTGTTCGCGGAGACAGGTGCGGAGGCGATCTGATCAACTGGCCCAACGGTATCGTCCCCGTAGGTGACGAGTGGGGGTGCTGCGGAGTCTGTTGTCGAGCCGCAGACTGATGAGATGTAGAGGAAAGGGCCGGCATCGACGTCGACAACCCAGTCACGATGATGGGGTCCACTTTCGAAACCGAAGCAGAGGGCGTGGCCTTTGACCTCGAAGGGGTCTTATCTTCAGCCCGCTTAGGTTTCTGTTTCAGTGCCTTCGAGGAGGTGTCTGATTTCTTGGCTACCGAGACCTGGGAAGCTCCCGAAGACATTGTGGGACGCAAAGCCGATTCAACAAGAAGAGCTTTGAGCCTAGCCTCTCGATTACGGCGAGCCTGACGAGTGAAACTCGCGCAATGAGGGCAAGAATCTACTCTATGGGCCTCTCCCAAACAAACTAAGCAAAAGTCGTGCCCGTCGTTGGATGGAATTTTAGCAGGGCAACGACGACAGACCTTAAAGAATTGAGTCTTTCCCATACAAAAATCCCCACCCACCCTCCAAAGAAAGGAGAGGGGGAGGGAAGAGAGATAGACAAAGATTTTTTTTTTCTAAATATTTTTTAGAAGAGAAAGAAGCAGATGGAAAAGAAAGCGAAAGCAAAGAAAGATATACTCAGCTGAGGTAAATGGAGGAACGACAGGAACGAGGTGTGAACACGAAGGCGGTCGAAGAAGAACTGAGTGGGAGGCGGCTCTCTCTCCCGCTCTGGGCATGCGCAGTGCATGTCTCCTCCCCCAGAGCGGGGGGAGAGCCCGCCAAAAGCTCTTCTGAGGTAAAGCTCTAGAAGTTTCTCCGATCGAGGTCGTACGCAGGCGCCCAACCCATGTGTGGGACTGCACAGAGACCACGACGAAGATCTGGGCTTTCCTTAGTGTGTAGTTCTATTCTGTTCCCTGTGAGGATTTCATTTTCCTCAGGAGGTATGAGAGAGGTATTTGGTTTGGCTCCACTTCCTGGGGCAGGCATTTTGAGTTTGGCTCCACTTTCTATAGAAGCCTTTTTTGGAATACTGCTCACATCCCTTCTCAAAATTCTAAAGGACGTTTGGGGACCCCCGGTTTAGAGTCTTAAAGGGATATGTACTGTTGACAGGATGGGATGAACGGAAAAAGGAGGATTTAAGAACAGGAAACTGAGGTCCTGGTCACACGAGCAAGATACTGCGCTGCTGAAGGGAGGCAAATTAGAGCTGGAGCAAAAAGATGTGCGGTCCCCAAGATGCTGTGCAGATGTCGATAGCCGGCGATCACATGGTGATGTTGAAGTGCATCAAAGGGTTTCGCTTATTCTTGTGCATGCGCAATCTTACGTTTCTTCGCATACTGTGGAGGCTTGGAAAAAACACATCTGGTGCGACGGGACACATGCGCGTGCCAGATGCACCGGATTACCTCCACTTCTGCGAATCGACGCTCGCCTGCGACCCGTGTTTTCCGGTTGCTACTACCCTTTTGCTGGTACTTTTTAAATCTGCTTCTTTGGGCCGACGGTACGGGTTGGTGACAGGTGAGCTATGCTTCCCAGATGCTGCCATATGATCATTTATTTATTTGGATTTGTATCCTGCCCTCCCCGAAGGCTCAGGACGGCCAACAGCAAGGCATGCATGCCAACTTTAAAACAAGTTCATGCCCGTTTGATGCGCCCTCAACCTGTCCGTTTCGCTGGGCAAATCCTCCCATGTGACCGGGGCCTGAGACTGACAAATGGCAAAATAGGCAGGGGTCAAAGAAGAAGAGACGAACAAGGAAAAGATACAGATTAAGAACTGGGCTGAGAAGCACACACTAAAGAAAGGGTAGAGGAAATAACTGAGTAGGAGAAAGTAACAGCACCAAAGCAAGTGGGGGAAACTGGAAACACTTTAACTGGATTTAGGGAGAGGAGTGACTGTATGTTAATCCTGCCACCCATCATAGTGGCCAGAAGAGGGGAGCAACAGGCTTTTTTTTTTTTTTTTTTTTGCAAAAAGCCTCAGCTCCTTGATATTCTATGTGTACTTCCTGTAATTCTTCTGGGTCTATATTCTTTTATATATATTTTTAGCATTTTTGTGTGTATGTGTGCCCGTGCCTGGATGGCGACCACTGGCAACTCCTACTGGCTCATGGAGGATGTTCAGAGAGGTGGCTTGATAGCCTGCCTCTGCCACCCGGCTCTGGTATTCTTTGGAGGTTTCCCATCCAAATACTTGCCAGGGTCGGCCCTGCTTAGCTGCTGAGATCTGGCATCACAGGACCCACGTGCACTAATAACAATGTTGGTCAGCGGCTGTACTGAGGAGGAACATGGCTGTGCTGTTGAAAGAAGTAGAGGGACATATTTTCTCTCTCTCCCCTCCTCATTTCAGTCTCCAACCCATGTGGCTACTAGACTACAACTTCCCAGGGGTTGGAAAGGAGTGCTGGTGGGAGAAGAATAAGATTAAGATCCACATCCATTAGTGCCTTCTGCTGATAGGACCACTGGTTAAATAAAGGCACTCTTAACATTAGCCATTTTATTGTCAACTTATTTCCCACAAATTCTTAACAATTCTTAATTTCCTCTACTGCAGTTTGTATGATGACATTCGGGCTGCCTATTTGGAAGCCATTCTTAAGAAAGATGCTATACAATCCGATGACAGAATGATGTACTGTCTACCGGCTTCACAAAATATAGAGGTTATTGAAGCGGTTGCTAAGTTTTGTAACTGCCTCATAATGAGGAAGATGTGTGTTGATCCCATGAATTGAATGGTGACTGTTTGTGCTTCTGTTCTATGCCAATAAAGGTTCTGAATTGAATTGAATTGAACAATTCTTAACATCTTTTTACACCCAAGTTCCCCCTTGACTTGCTTTCCTCATTCTGTCACCCCCTTCAGTAACTTAAATGATGACAGGTTGGTGCATGTCTGTACTAAATGAAGGCAAAAAATAGGTGAGCTTCTAAAACAGGTATCCATACATTTTAAAGGTACTATAATGTAAGTGTTCAATCCTAAAACCTGATAGGAGCATATGAACTCTTGTACAACAGCAATTCCACAAACTATATTATCATATTAATGTTTCAAAAAGTTGTAACAATGTTGTAGACAAACACAATCAAATAGAGGATGGTTGACAAAAGGAACCAGAATGTTTGAAAATTAAAATTTGACTGAAATAGCAGACCATTAGAATGCTCAATGGAACTGTAGTTTGTTGCAGATGCTCAGAATTCTCTTAGTGATCCTCTGGTTTACACCTAGGACTACAGTTCCAAGAACACCCTGATTAGAAAGGATCACTATAAAACACATGCGTGTAGATGCCCCAAAAGAAAGAAAAGTCAAAATTTGAATTAGGTTCAAATAAAAATCAACATAAAACCTCCTATGAATTCTGCAAATCTCATTAACATTTCTTTGTAATATATTTTCCAGGCTAGCAGTGCTTTGCACAAACTTTATTCATTTTTACCAAATTACTATGATTAATTTTAGCATTTTAACTTTATTCCATTATTATTCCATAATGCATAAGAAACATATTTACTAAAAGAAATACAATCTCCGCTTGTACAATACTGATTTGTCATAATAGTGTTTTGTAAATATATGACTAACAATATAATCATATATTGTGGCTCAGCAGAGAAAAGGGCCTAGTATTGTAAAATCTTACTCACAGGGAATGTCTCGGTAACCATTTTCTAGAGCCTGAAAGTACTTCATGAATTGCCAAGTTGGAATTTTGAAAATTTCAAATAATCCAGTGTCTTGAAACAATGCATATGCAACCTAAATAAACAATACATTTTTTAAATTTAAGGAGTATCAAAGCACAATGATCTATCTTTTAATCATTTCAGGATTCATATTTCAAAACAGATATTTCAACAATTCAAATTTAATGTATATTTACTATTAATAATTATTAATAAGGTTTTGTGAATTTTCTTCTAATAACAAAGATGTGATTATCAATTTACTCAAATATGTTATCAATTTAGTCAAATATTTATTCAAGAGCTGTACAAAACCATTTGTTTATTTATTAAAGCACAAAGCTTTAAATATCAACTAAGCAGAATGTTGTTTCTCATATAGAGTCTAATTAAAATGTACTAATCAGAATCCTACCTCAGGCAGTTAGACGAACCATACAAACAGCATGCAGGAGAGGGAAATCACTGAAAATTAGTCCTTCTTTGCTGACAAAAAGCAGCAGTTGGATGTCACTAGTTATTAGCAAACTGGAAGCAAGTTTGGAGTTATGTACTCCCTTCTCACTTATATAATGCAAGTCTCCCACTTCCTTTCTTTGTTGGTCTTAATAGGATAAATTACATCTGTTTCAATACTAACCATGATTCATGTGAACCAAGTTCACTCTTAATCAGCATTTCAAAGTCAATTTCAAACTTCACTACATCTTCAAATATTGAGCTAATCAATACCAAGTTATAAATTTCCCACAGTAAAAACGTTACAACATTTATAAACTAAGACATAATTGTGTTTCTTTTCAAACCACCACTGTATGTGTATCTCTAAACCAGGGGTGTTAAACTCATTTGTTATGAGGGCTGGATCTGACATAAATGAAAACTCGTTGGGCCGGGCCACATGTGTCATAAAATGTAATGCCAGGTAGCGGAGATATAAACTTCATAAAGGACACAAACACAAAGATTTTTTTTTACTTAAAATAAAAACATGCTTAAAACATTAGCTCTGTAAGCTGCAAACCTACTTTTGATTTATTGACGTTCACCACAGAAATCTCATGCTTGGAGTTGAGTCTAGGACCCAGGCTAAAACATGAAATGGCTGAGGGATTAAGAGAGTCTGGTGAAGCAAGCTATGTGATGCAGCAGCAGCAGCGGGCCTGATGGAAGCCCTCCGGGGGCCTGATTTGGTCCCCGGGCTGCATGTTTGACACCCCTGCTCTAAACTGTTCACCACAAGCCTATATGTGGTGAACATACATATTGAACATAACATATTCACTGGAGCAACAAACCTGACTAAGGATTCTTCCAGATTTATCTCCTATTTTTTGAACAAGATCAAATATTTGGAAGTTCCAGTTGTTCATTTTTTCCATTAATGAATCATAATCTTCAATTACCATCAGGTCCAATGGAGGATCTCCTTCCAACTGTGCAAGAGAAAGTGAAATACACATACTAAAATAAATACAATATTTTGTATCCTTAGTATAATCATTTTTATACAGCTAGCCATTACGAATGTGCATTTGGGTATAACACAGATGAAACAGTAATAATAATAATAATAATAATAATAATAATAATAATAATAATCAACAACAACAACAACAACAACAATAACAACAGCAATAATAATAATGATAATAATAATGATGATAATAATAATAATAATAATAATAATAATAATAATAATAATAATAATAATAATAATAATAAGTTGTTGTTGTTGACTTCTAACCTGCCCTCCCCTGCACTCCATGGCTCGGGGAGGCTAACAACAAATTAAAATCATATCATAGCTATTAAAGCAATTTAGCATAATAACACGCAGATAAAATTAGATGGCAGCATAGGCCCTTATTCAGTTTATCCAAGCAAGGTTGTACAAACTATGTGTTTGAAGCTGGTATGCGATATTTGTTCATGTCTTGCGGCTCTCAACCATCTGAAATTTATTCTATGTGGCTCTTACGTTGAGCAAGTTTGCCCACCCCTGCTCTAGGTAACAAAACTGAGGAACATGCAGACTGGATGGGGAATACACTTCTGGGTAGCAGTGTATGAACAAGATCTTGGGGGTATGGGTGGACCGTAAGTTAAATATGAGCAGCCAGTGTGATGCGACGACAAAAAAAGGCTAGTCAGTGAAACATTACTCTGTCAAAATATTGCACAACAAACCAAATATGCATGCAAGTTATGATTTACAACAAAATATCAATCACATCATTCTAGTTATTAGTGTAATATGCTTACATCAAGCTGCTTGTTTTCAGTCTGAGCCATTTGACGATTTTGAGTTTCTAATTCTGTTCCATCCTGTTGTTCCTCTGTATGGGGAGTAAGGTCTTTTGGGATTTCATTATTTCCATCATCACCTTAAAAGTTCAAATAAAGCTAAGATTTTTAATCAAAACCTATTTTCAAAACATTTGACAATTATTTAAATATAAAGCAGGAATCAGGGGTCATTAATTTCCCTTCAATATATCTTGAAGGCATATTATCTTGCCTACTCATAACAAACACTATGGCTGAGTTCAGACTGGCAAGTTACCCTGCTATAGCCACATTTCCCAAGCAGATTGAAGGGGGCATTCACACAGGCACATCTGCCTGGCGTTCCCTACCCATAGGCAACCCGTGCTGTTCCGCTTCACTCCCAAGATTAAAAGATACCTGTTGAAAGTGGTAGCAAATCCCAGAGAGTGCCTTTATCCCACTGCATTCCGCTTCCCGGAAGTGTGAACGCTCAGCCAAAAAGCCGGGAGCAACCCACATTGCACATACGGCAGCAGCGACACACAGATACAGTTAATGATTCTCAAGTGCACACAACTTTTTCAAATTTCACACAGTCCTCAAATTCACATGCCTTGAACCTCATTGCAAAACTCATTAAAAGTGCATATTAGTCGTTCTTTTAAGTGATGTGTAATTTCTGATTAAATTACTAGTGTACGTCTGGAGAGGTTCTGTCTTCAGCACTGTTTTTGCTAGATAAAGTCTACAGACAATGAATGTCTACATAAAATAGATAACCATACTAGTAAATAAAACTTGCAAACATATACATGGCAAAGGTCCTAATCCCCCAAATAGGACTAAAGGAGAAATGGAATACTGCACACAGCTTTCTTGGTTTTATACCAGAATGTTGGGCTTGATTATGAGGGTCATATGTACAAATACCCGATTTTCAAGCTTTCCCAGTAAACATCATCCCTCCACCCTCATTTCAAGGAGGGATATATACAGCAATCTTGTTGTGGTTGTTTATTTCTTTTAAATACTTTTATCCCACCTTCCTCCTGAACTGGGCCTCAGTACTGCAACCCATAAGAAGATATGGATCTGTACAGGAGATCTCCTGGAAGTCCTATGTGAGCCATCTTGAGCTCCACAATGGAATAAAGGTCAGTGTGACAGATTGTAAAGAAAAGCAAGCTTTTTAAAATGCTGCTTGGTACAGACAGTCAGGGAAGTTATGAGTTAGCCTTCCCTGGAGAGAAAAGCTTATGTGATTGGCTGCTCTGCTCACTCTCTAATTGGCCAGCATCTGCTGAGACAGGAAATAAAACAGCTGATCTGGAGAGAAAAGAGATCTTTCGCCATTTGATCTTTCACCTTTTGAGACACTTTTGGTCTTGGTCTGAAATCTAACATCTGGATCAGTAGTCAGAAGGTTTGGCTTCTGAGGGAAGAGACATTTGGGAGTCAGCGTTTTCTAATAGGCAATAGTCAGAAAAGTACTTCTACAGAGAGAAGAGAAACCCCATTGTCCTAAATATATTAAAACTGCTCTGAGTGAGAATTTAGATTCTCAGTCAGGAAAGCTACAGAACAGCCTTATACAGACAAAGGATACTAGAGAAGAATTTGACAGAAAGCATGGGTAGTTAGAGAGAACTCCCATACAAGCCAAATAATAAAAGGAGCTATTGCTTCTTAGGGATAAGGAGAATAACTTCCTCCAAGTGAATGGTTGGAAAGAGAACTCTAGTTTGTGATAAAGTGGAGAAGCTTAGACACCTCAGGAGTTAGTGTAATATCTACAGGAAAACTTAGAACTCTGAAGGAGGAAATCTAGAAACTTTAAGCAAACACTGTTCTCCAGAAGAAACATTAATAAGAATTGTGTTAGTGCTGAAATATATTAAACAAAGTACTTCTCAAAGAAAGAACTAGAAAACCTTGGAAACAAAACTACAAATACACTCTCTTGAATGTTCTAAGAATTAAACTCTGCATATATTAGAAAGTTTTTACCTCAGCAATTTCAAAAAGCTCTACACCTTACAATAGCACTACAGATAAGATTAGAATTTCAACAGCCAATCCATATGCAAAAGAACCTCCTCAGGACAGCTCCTCGATTAGCATGTCACAGCCTGGGGAACTCCTACGAGATAATGACTCAGCCCTACCCCACCTTCCTGAGTAGATATAAATTACCTGCCTACCATTCTTCTTCTCACCTTGACACAGAGCATACTCTATCTTTCTCTGTTATACCTCTGAGGATGCCAGTCACAGCTGCTGGCAAAACATCAGGTCCTACAACGCCAAGACCACGGCTATACAGCCCGGAAAATCTACAACAATCTGTGTACAATGTTCATGACCAAGTGACTCCTGTGTGATGACTAGCCCTTCCTTAATTATGAAAACTTTCCTGTTTTCTTGCTGTATACTGGACGATGCCACATACTACTACCAATGGTCCCTCTAAGCTGTGGAGTCTTGTGAGTAAAAATTCTACATTGTAAGCTACTGGCATTAAAGTTGTGAGCAAGAGATTTGATGTTTGGTAGAACTATTTGTATCCAAAGGAATTTGCTTAAACCAAATATCAACATATGGGTCATTCTGAAACAAAAATCCATGAAAAAGAATCATGATAGCAGCACCCCCATGAGCCATCTGTCCAGAACACCTTATTGTGGATCAAGAACTTTTCTGGGAAGTCCAAGTGGGTGCTATGATTGTTGTTGTCACAAGCTGGCTCACTCTTTTACACAGTCCAGGAGGAGGAGGTGATTATGAGATGTCATGTACACTATCTTCTACCTTACACAGAGAGTCAGGAAGACCTAGATGCTTCTACGGCATTACTAGGGAAGATGAAGTTCCTGAATGCTAAAGAGACTAATGGGGAAAATGATATACCTGAGATGGATTCTTCCACAGCCATCATAGCTGAAACTGTATCAGAGTCCCATGATGGGTTGTGAATTCTCTGTGTGATGGCCCTCAATTTCCTGACCCTGCAACAGATCCAGTACTATCTAAACCACTGACAGCCATAGCAGCACTGCTTTCACCTTGCAGACCAACAAGACTCAGGAAACAACTTGTGAGAATGGACCTGTAGATAGTAGTGACCTGGGAAGCCTGGGCAGAATAATCCCATAACTTGTTGACCACTGATATCAGGCAGTCTACCCCATACCTCTAGTTAGTTGTTTGTTTTCTTTTTCAAATCATATGACTTACTGATAGAAGAAGGTTTTTATGCACCGCTTTTCTGTAGCCTAAGGAGTCTCGGCTTACAATCATATTCATTTCCCCTCTCCACAACAGGCACCTTGTGTGGTAGGTGGGGCTGAGAGAGTTCTTGAGATAACTGTGACTGGCCCCAGGTCACCCAGGAGGATTCATGTGAGGGAGTGGGGAATTAAATCCGGTTCTCTAGATTAAGAGTCCGCCACTCTTAACCACTATACCATGCTGGTTCTCTGATAGACGTTGGGGGGGAGGAATGTAGTAACCTAAGGGAGTTACTCTAGACTATGCTATACTAGACTCTTGAACGTGGAGTTAAAACATTATTACTTTTGATTCCTTTCAGAAGCTATCTGGTCTCTGTTCCAGATACTTGTTGTAAGCTAGGCCCAGTTTACAACATAGAACTTTCCTATAACTTTCCACAATTATTGTTACAAATCAAAAGACAGAATGGTAAAAACCTGGCAAAATTTTGGCACTTTCCATGTAAAGATTCTGTGAAAACAGATCAGTATGTTTCACACAGTTCACATTTCATTGAAATTAAAAGCAAGGTCCACTGATTTTAATCAATCTGTTTTTCCTTCTTACATCATATTTGGGAAAGAGTACCTGGTCAGGGCTGCCAAGAGGGTTGCCTGGAGGACCACATTTGTGGGGCCCAATTCAGCTGAAGGGCCCCTGAAGTCAGCATTGTTGCATCTGGTCAAATGCCTTTCCAACTATTTTCCTTTCAGTGTGTTCTGGATGCAACCACTGCGGTGGAAGGAAGTCTGAGCACAGTAAAAGGCACTTTGAGTATCACCTAGACTCACCTTTCCACAAGGCTGATGCAAACTTGCCTAACAGACCATGCTAAGCCCATCAACCGAGCCAGCATTGGAGCAAGACAAGCCAGCACAGCTGACGGCTGCTACAATAGTTGGCAGCCTGCTAACATAATCATGTTGTTCCCAGTACTCTAGCATTTCCTGCTTACTTTCCTTGCACCCAGCTCAGCCAGATCCTGCAAAGCAGTAGTTAGTATGTTGCAGCAAGATAAAACTTTCCCCTCTCTTTTTCTTACTTTCTCTCTTTCTTTTCCACACTTTTCTCATTCATTTCTCTCTCCCAGTTCTGAGTTTCCTAGCTTTATTCTCTGATGAATTATGCCTGTCATAAATGGACAGAGGGACAGATTCTTTTATTCCTATAGATTCATGGTAACAGCAAACAAAGTGATGTTTTGTTATAATGTTTGGTTTGGAAGTGGAGGTTGGTAGAATCTTTCTCCAGGGGCCCATGGTGGGTCTCAGCAGCCCCATATCTGGTTACCAAAGCAAAGGATTTCAAATATTTATGCAGTTCAAACTCCTACCTGATTTTCTGCTTTGATATTCTGAAGCAGATTCAGATAATGAGGCTGTAACAGGCTTGAATATCTGACGTCCACAACTTATAAAAAATGAAACAAGACGCAATAGTCATTTATCTTAATTCACACTTTTCTGAATATCAAATTATCCTTCCTAAATGCTAAAGATTACACACTAACAACAGTGGAATATCACTGTGTAACTCCTATTCACATTTTCTGCGATCATGCAATTTTAGTTGCACCCAAGAAACAGTCTACAAGCAAGGCTGGAGAACATAGTGGCTTTACAGTATGGTGTAGTTTCAAGCAAAATTTGCTAAGAGGCCTGGAGGGAAAAAATCCTGTCCCCTTAATAGAGGTTTAATGTGTGGAAATTACCAGCTAAAACTTTTCATGACCCAGAGGTAAATAGCATCACTTGGTTCTTGCTGCAAATCAAATGGATATTAAAGTGATAACAACAGGATCCAGTTTCAAAGCTGACAACTCTAGTTACAGGACAAATGTTCCTGGGAATAGTTGAAGGACCAGATCTTTCTCCATCTTCCCTTTCCCTGAACAGTCTGCTGTTTGTTCCAAAAATCCCCTCTAAGGATTAGGGGGACTTTGCCAACAAAATGCACCACAGGACACTGTATTTCAGCTAGGGTTACCATATTTTGAAAAGCAAAAAAAGAGGACATATTTCTTGACTGACTACTTCAAACAAATGATCACTATGACAAATCTCATTTTAAATACTCCTACTATTTAAGCTGTGATAATTGCTACTAACTAGGGATATTCCTAACCTTCCAACCCCAAAAGAGGACATTTTCATCAGTTTTTTTAAAAGAGCGCGAAAGAGGATGGACACACAAAAAAAGAGGACAGGTCCTCTAAAAAGAGGATATCCGATAACCCTAATTTTGGCACCAAGGGCGTATTAGGCAAAATTGCTTCTTTCTTCCTCTTCTATTGATGCAAGCCACCAGCAGAGAAGGGAGGATGAGGCAATTTCTGTGTTATCACTGCAGCATACCACACTGTGGTACATTATGTCTGTGAAACACCTCTAACTCTCAGAGAGCATTTTTGTGAAAAACAGTAAACTGCTTGGGAAAGGGTAAGGAAAATCCACTCTGCTAACTCCTGCAAGCATTTCCACAGCACCAAAGCCAATTTTTATGTGATCAGAGTCACACACTATTTGCAGGACCTTCCAATAAAGAAAGGAATATTTTTTGATGGTATGATAGTCCACTGCTAGAAAAAAGATTCCAAAAGATGGAGCAAAAGGAAAAGCCACCAACCACTATGCAAAACAAGTTGCAAAATAAGATGAGCACTGAAAAAGTGGGCGGAGGAGGGAGGCATCTACTCCCAGCCTCCAAGAGAATAAATATCAAAATGTTATTGAAATGTTCGATTTAAACACATGAATAATTGATAAATAAAGAGAACATTACCTACTACATGTATAATATGAAGATGTTCTAAATGGTTGCTGAAAATCTGAAGAACTAAATGTACATCCCAGAGGTTTATGTAAAGTAACACTTGGCTTAGTAAGGAAGTCTGCAGTATCAGGAAATTCTACCGGTGACCGGTGGAACCCAGTGGATATAAATCCATTAGTAGGTGAACTCACATGACTTAAATTTGAGGAAGTTCCTAAAGGGAAAAAGTCAAAGGAATAAAACTTTAGAAGCTCACCTTATAAAGCATCCTCATTGATACCATATATTCACAAATCAAATAAAATTCATACAAGGGATTATAAATTCAAGGACATTCCTAGGAGGAAATCCAGAGTTTAGGAAACTTCAATTGGTCCAAAATGTGGTAGGCAGGCTATTGCCAGGGACTGGTTAGAGTTCATGTCACCTTTTTCTGAATAATCTGCATTGGTTACCCATTTGTTTCCAGGCACAACTCTTAAGTGTTGGCTCGTACTTTTCAGGCTCTAAATAGCTTGAAGCCAGGGTACCCGAAGAACAGTCTCTCATACTCTCCAGCCCACCAGTTAAGATCTGCATCCCAAGCCCTGCTCTTTATGTCCCCTCCTTCAGAAATGAGGCAGGTATGACCAAAGGCAGGGCATTTTCTGTGATGGCACTTCACCTCTGTTATACCCTCCCCCCTGAGGCTCACCTGGCACATACTTTAATGTCTTTTAGGCACCAGCCCAAAGCATACCTTTTTACTCAGGACTTTTACCTTATTTTATCTTTTTCTAAACTGTCTGCTTTTGTTTTATGGATATTTTTATGCTGTTTATGTCCAATGGCTAGTTTTAATGGCTTATTTTTATATTGTTATGTGGTTTAAATTGTAAGCCACCTCAAGCAGGACTCTGAATAGGTGGCAAAGAAATATCCTAAATAAATATGTGCATCACGAGGAAGACTGAAGATCCAAGTAACTAGCCGAGCATATGATATTTAAAGCATTTTGCTTTAGAAATGTGAGTTCCAAAATGCATACAGTTCAGTTTTCACTGAGATACGACCCTCCGACAGTAGTTTTTAGAGTTATGTGATGGAACTCTCTGGATGGACAAATATTTCAGAGAAATTGTAAAAAAATCAAACAGAATTTTTGATATTTTGAAGAAAAGGAATAGAGTCTGAAGTATCTATTTGTAAGTAACTATATTGCACTGTTTTGTACATTTTGCACTCTACTGCATATTTTAGATTTATTATTTGTATAACAAAGAAAAATATATTGTTTGAGAACTCTGGTCCCTCTCACAGAGGTACAGCTTCCAAGATACACAGATCAGTTTCAATCTGTAGTTATATGTATACCCTTAGTTACAAATTATTTGTGTGCAAGCAAAGACTGGCACATACTTAAATCCCATATATTTTGGCCACAGTCCAGAGACTTCTTTATCTGCACATCTTCAGCTGGACTCTTGTCTGCTTTTAAAAGCCCTCTCCTAGTGGTATCAAAACAGCTCTCAGCCTCTGCTGGTTTCCAAAGTACCTTGCAAATATCATGGAGACTACTGTGGGGAACAGAAAGGTGGGAGGACTGTGTGCCATGCAAAGTTAATCACAAAGTTCTCTGGATAACAGACGTATCATTTATAGCACACTACTAGTCCTACCTCCCCTTTTCTGTAATTCTATTTATTTAGTTAGTTAGTTATGCTGAAGAAGCAGAGGCAGCTCCATAGAATACAAGTATTAGGCAGAGATCAAATCACATTGGAAACCAGGGGCTTAGGTTATTCTAGTATTTCTTAAGAAACTATGTCTCATTTTTGGTTTTGAGTCACAATGCAGCAGGAAGTTTCTCAGTTTTCTAAGAATTCTACAACTTTATATTTTTACAGGCAAGACAACAATAGTCAGCTGTGAAAGTCTTAACAAATACAAAATAATTTAATGTGCTACACATTACGCTTGTATAAAAATACCACTGCAGAAATACTTCTACAGCCAAGTTATAAAAAAGTGATGCATATCCTACCAGCTCGTTTTGGGCCTGTATTATGAGCCAAGGTCACTGAAGATGATCTTTGTTTTGGTATTGTCAACAGGTTCGTGTTGAGAGGCCCATTTGGATAGGATCCTTGACTAAATGTAAAACAGGAAATAAAAAGTGTTGCTCATCTTGTACTATTCTACTAAACAGACTATAATACATAAAAGATAAACAATCAAAACAATGGTAACTGCTAAAAGTGTATCCTATTTACAAAGGTATCGTGAGACAAATATATAATTAGTAGAAAGAAAAATCATTGATAAAATGATACACAATTCCATAGTTATTTTACTAGTCTTTCCCATTTTTACACAATGCAGCTGCTGGCACTATGATATGAAGGAAGTCATAGTCACTGAAGGAGATGGCCTTTTATCCGTGCTGGGGATAATAGGGTTGCAATTTTCAGTGGGAAATGGGGCAAAAAAAGTGTAAGGTATTGTCCCCTCCATAGCTTCCTCCTTCTAGTCACAGTTATAGTGACATTTTATATTTTAAAAAGTCAGCAAGAAACAAAGAGTCATGAAAATAAAAATACCATGTAGTTTCATTGAATCGACATTATAATATATACTGGTCACAGACCAAATTTATTTCCTCTTGTTCCATATATGAGGTAATATAAAGCACTAAGTTCTGTACTTCATTCTATATCAGTAAATACTCAATGTACTGTTTAAATGGAAGACAGGTATCACACAGCAGAGCATTTGTACCATTTTGTTTAGGTCAAACATAATGCTCATTGCTCAGATTGACAGCAAGTCTTCTCTGATCACTACGGTCAGATTACATTTATTTATTTATTTATACCCCGCCTTTCTCCCCAATAGGGACCCAAAGCAGCTTACATCATTCTCCTTTCCTCCGTTTTATTCTCACAACAACCAGTGAGGTAGGTTAGGCTGAGAGTGCGTGACTGGCCCAAGGTCACCCAGCAAGCTTCCATGGCAAAGCAGGGATTCCAACCTGGATTTCCCAGATCTGAGAGACAGTTATACACACTTACTTTAAAATACTTTCAAATAATCTCTGACTTCACTTGTTACCACTACTCACTAATATATTATTCATTAATAATGACTAACAATAAAGGTTAAAAAGATATAGCCCTTTCTTCACTGTTTTATTTAACACTATCTCCAAAGGTAAGTTCTTAAAACAGATTGGTTTTACCTGAAATGCTTAATTGTAAGCCACATCTGTTTCCAGAACTTGTTTTCAGTGCCAACAGTTAATCTTCATGACATGTGAAATATGCCATTAATGTATTTGCACTGACTGCCATCTGCTTACAATGCTATTGCTATGGGACATTTTAACTGGGAAATATATGACAATATTTGTACCCTGCATTTCTCTTGTTGCTCAAAGTGGCTTATAATTCCAGAATTAAAAATATACAATATATAACAAAAACCTATTAACCCCCCAAAAGAATATGTGTACAGTTTAAAACCCATTAAAAGCCCTTGCAGCATCTTGTAAACACTTCTAAGTTTGGTGTCCCTTCACCTCCTCAAAGCAGCTTGATCCGCAATGTAGGACAAGGGACCAGTGAATGTGATTTATGATTGTGATTTCTGATATTTCTCTTGACATGTATAATGCCAGCTTGTCGTTGAGTTTTATTAAGAGTTTGATTTTTAGTATTTAGCCCACGCAGAAGAGACTTCGAATAGAATTAATTAGAATATTTTTAATTGTCAAAGGTTCTTGTAGATGGAATGGAATGTATGTTTGGAAATTACAAATTCCTCAGCTGAAGGACACTTGAGAGGAGAAGTTATGAGATGGAAAGACTCTTAGCGTTTTCAAAACAAATAAGTTTCTGTGTAGAATAGAGCATTTGGCCCCACTAAGTCTGCCAAGAGCTAAGTTTCATGCGTCTTATCAGAAAACTCCTTCATTCCAGGCTGAAGCAAATAAGCCAGGGATGATGCCAGAAGGAGGCCCCTCTGTTTATTGATGTTTTCTACTGTTCCCGGACCAGATAAGATGACACAATTATTGACACAAGAACCAAATAGGGGCTTGCCAATGAAGAAATGCCAGCTTAAATGATGTTCTGATGACGAGACCTGTTGGACACCAATTAAAGATTTCTTAACATATAAACTGTAATGATGTAATTTGGGGTATAAGACCTATTGCCCTTCCTGGTTGGGGCAGAATACAGCTTGGTGTTACTGGGTGCCAAGGTATCCAGTTTTGTATTTTTCTGATAATTGCAATAAACAGATATTTATCCTCTCCCTGGACTCCAACTGTGCGTTCCTTATTTGGCCCTGGGGGGCACAAGGGGCACAGATTTGTGCACCAATAAGGTCCAGAAGCCACTGGAGAGGAAATGGCACCAAGAGATCTCGGGGAGGCCAAGCCCAGTGTAACTGTTGATAACCAAAAGCAAGAACCCTGGAGCGTTGAGGCCTTGGATGGCCTCCACTGCTTGTTCCACCATCACTAAACCGCATACTTTTTGCCTATATCTTGGCACTGTATCACATCCACCCTGTTCTGGACATTGGATGTCCCTTCGAGATGGAAGTATCTGCCAACACACCTATGCTATCTTTTCACAATTTTTCCATGGAGACCAGTAGCGCACACTCCCCCAAGCCACTCTGTATTACATTGATACAACTGACTCTGCTTTCTGTCTTATATACTTTTTCGGGGCCGGGGGGCAGCAACAGGAATCGGAGAATTCCTGCAAGGCTGGTGGGTCGCAGAGGGAGAGTGGCTCCACTGAGTCAATCCTAACCTGAACGAACTGCAGTGACTAACCACCCCCACCTGCCCGTTTAGACTGTGCCAGAATAGAGAATAGAGAATGCAATTCCAATGAGGCTTCGGGTTCCTGCTCAGATTCTTGCGCATCTGCAGCCGGCTCGCCATCGCCCAGTGGGACCACTCCCAAAACATCTGGATTAACCTTGCACAGTGCCTAAACCTCAGCGAATTCTGCCTTCACAATGGGACGAATGCCCATGACCTGTTGTATCCTGCCTCTGGGGAGTCCCGATAAGCCTGAATTAGATTAATCCACCAAGTTTAGAGGACCATCGTGGTCCTACCCTCAACCCCATCCCAGAATGGAATTACCAAATACAGCTATTAGCCAAAGACATGTTTGCTGTTAAGATCGCCAAAGTCATACCCACTGACCTCTGCCTGTTCTTCAAGGGATGTATAACAACCTTGAACATTACCAATCATTAATGTAAGTGTAACCAAACTGAATCAACTCCATCTTATGCCCGGCACACCACACTTTCCAGAGGATGGTTCCTGTTCTGCAGACTAGTAGCCTATTCTTACAGCTGTTCCTGAAAGAGCTGTTTGTGTTAGAGTTCTCTCAGCCCCACCTACCTCACAGGGTGTCTGTTGTGGGGAGGGGAAGGGAAAGGAGTTTGTAAGCCGCTCTGAGACTCAGAGTGAAGGGCAGGGTATAAATCCAATCTCTCTCACTCTCTCTCTCTCTCTCTCTCTCTCTCTCTCTCCCTCCCTCCCTCCCTCCCTCCCTCCCTCCCTCCCCCTTGGTGAAATGACCACCCTAAGGCTCACTGCCACCATCAACCAGGACTGCATACTCAGGCTCCTTGGCTCAATATTTAGCTACCATCATCATTTGTTCAACTCTCGCACCACTGGTCTTAGGGACCACAGAAATACAACAGGCTATTATGGTCGGAATACATTGTATGCATAGGCAGATCCCAAAGATTAGCAGGATTCCTTCAAGAACAAACATTAAGACAATATAAACAGTAGATCCCAAACCAGTGAACCAACCCAAACCTATCACCCACCCATGGGAAGCTATTATTCCTTTGGAAATGTTTTGGGTGTTCTTGATGTTTCCGTCAATGGAGGATGAATGACAGCTTAAGTTCGAACAACACATGCCCTCAGATTCAGCACAGTGATGCCCTGTCCTGAGCAACAGGTAATCTATGGCCATTCTGTTCTGGATAGTTGCCTTTTCAGTATTTTCTATGTACAGATCCTATTTCTCTTTTCTTTCACCACTAAGATTGCCAGCTTCAGGATGGGAATACCTGGAGATTTGGGGGGTGGAGCCTGAGAGGGTGGAGTTTGGGGAGAGGAGGGACTTCAATGGGATATAATACCATTTTCCAAAGCAGCCATTTTCTCCTGGGGAACTGATGTCTGTCACCTGGAGATCAGTTGTAATCCTAGGAGATCTCCAGCCACCACCTGGAAGTTGGCAACCCTATTTACCACACTAACTTTACAACTCTTCTCCATTTCATGAAACATATAAGTATACATGTAGTCCCTCATACTTACTCACTCTCCCCACCTGAACTAAAGAGCACATATTTAACATTAAAGATACAACTCAATGTAGTCTTGGTTCTTTGAAATATTATGCAATTTATTTATTTATTTAGATAGAATATTTATATGCCCTCCTTCCTCCCAAACATCTCAGAACCCAAGGCTAAAGTAACTACAACAAGCCTTTAGTTTGCTCCATCTTTTGACTGAACCTAATATACATTCACCTCTAATGTCTTCTTATCTTACATCTTGGTAGTTTATCCAAATTTAATGTTTATAATTTTAAGAAACATTTTTATAGCTCCATGATCTATATTACTTTGAAGCAAGGTCATATTATGGTAGAATAAGTCCTAACTATACTATTGTAAAGGACCACATGGGATAGCACTGGTCTGTGTTTGCTTTGTCAGGAGTAAGGCTAACCTCCCCCCCCCACACACAGTGCAATTAGGATGGGCCCAAGGGGGATGGGGCAGCAGACAGGCTACAGGAATGGCTCCTAAGAAGCAACCTAGCAGGTATCTGATAGGCTGAGCCTGTAAAGTAAGAAGCAGCCCTGCAGGCAGGTGGTGGGGAAAGCATCCGGCATAAGGCCAGATACATGGAGTTAAGGAGGAACCTTCCCAGGCCATTTAGAGCTTTCCTCCAGTCCCAGGTTACACAGTTGGAGTCGCGGTGGCAAAGAGGGCATGGCATTCCGATGGTTATTTAAAGAGAGCCCAGAACCAGCCCAAGGATGTTGTAGCTGACCTGCTCAGAGTGCTGAGGAGCAGAAGTTAGTGGAGAAAAGGAAGATCTTGGAGTTGCAAGCTCATTCCTTCTCCTCACTGAGCCCTAGCAGGCCCTCTAGCAGTAACAGCAATTGCAAAAGGGGGCAAGCAGTGAACCAGAGAACCCCACATATAAAATATTTACTTTTAAAAATCTATTTTTTTCTTACTTGTAAAGCCCGAAATTGTAATTTATGTAGTTTGTCCCTAAATCTAATTCTGCTTTTCATTTCTTGTAACAATAAATAAATGGACAGCTATATTGCTAGACTATGCCATCTGCTGGTTGAAAGTTTGAAAATAGATACATAGCTCAAATTTTAATATACATGTTACAGCATCCTAGGAGATTTTTAAGATCAGGTATTTTATTTTCTAGGTCAAGAAAATAAATGTTAATATACATAATAGTCAAACAATTATTTGAATTCACTAAATCAGTGCATCTGGTTATCTCTTTATTTTAGATGTCTACCTGTAAGACAATAAATTCACAATTATACTAACATGAACAACTGGTTTACCTCAAAGGTACTACAAAAGAATCCATTTTGCAAAAATAGCATCACAGTGGGGCTGAACACTGTCTCTGCTACATCTGGTCCTAGCAAGAGATTCAGGTAAGCTGCACAGGTAAGAAAAGTAACCCTTATGAAATTAATTTGTACTTTTTTTTGTTTTGGTCTGAGATAAGATACTAAACAATGTCAACAAAACAGTCCATCAGCATTTATACTTGATCATGTGATATGTGAGATAACTCTTATATTTGCAGCTTGTTAGGAGATGGGGAGACTTTCTTATTAAACACTGCAGTTCCTGAAACCTACTTTTGCTAGCTTTTCTTTAGGTTCTCAAGGCTAAGGACAAATTATTACTTGTCCTGAAGTTTGCAGTCAGCATTAAAACTTATGTAGTCACTGAGTCATGGTTCATTATTGCTCCTAATAACTGATTCCATTACTGAAATACCAGGCAAGTGAAAAAAAGAACGCATAAATAATTGCAATAAGATTTAAAAGTTCAGTTCTTATGCTATGGAGCTCCCTCATGAGCAACAAAAAGCACCACCATCACAATACTTTAACTACATTCGTAATATATGACCACAAAAATACGTTAGAAATAATCAGCTGGGTTACAAAAAAGATCATTCTGTTTTGTAAGATTTAGAATTTGTATTAATTTTTCTAGTGGCAGCTAAACTATCACTGCAAGATGGAAAAAGCCAGAACCCCCCCCCCCAAGCTCAAAATGACTGGCTTAGCTTTGGAAAACTGTTCTTCCTTATTACATTAACTTATCGTTCAAAGAACCAATTTCCCTTTCCTCCTTCAAATGCAATTCCTCAGGATCTCCTATCCCCCAAGAGCAACATTTTGCAGAGATCAGTGGCAGGGGGAGGAGAGAAAAGCTCTGTTTTGCGTTCGGAAAATTTCATCTGGATCCAACCTAATATATAGTGGCAATGGTGTCTTCCAGACTGCAGCCCTTATCTGGTTTTTCACCACTTTCAGGACACCTCCAATAATAGTGTGAGTGGGGCAATTGCTTCACACTGCCTGTTTTTATGTGGAAGTTCCCTGTGTTTGTATTGTACTTCCATTAACAAACTGTTCACCTCTCAGCATTTGTTTGTTTGTTTTTGGCGGGGGGGGGGAGCTGCACTTTCGCTAGAGCAATGGGGCAATTTCAAGCCTCCATTGGCTTATGCAGATACTGCCCCCAAAGTCCACCAACAAATCTGCCTACCTGTCCGTCCTTTTGACTGGTTACCTGCTCTCCTGCATTGGACTGGTTGTTTTGTTTGGCTGGGCTAGTTTTCCTTCCCTTTTTTAATTGCGACATAGCTATGATCACAGCTGATTGCAGGGCTAAGGGAATATTACTTTGGAAGGCAATTGTTGAGATTCTTCAAAGGCCCCTTACATTGGTCCTATTCTGTTCATCAATAACGAATACTTTAATAGAGTACAGAAGAGTTTGTATTAAAGTATTTTTGTGTCAGGTCTTATATATGTGTCAGGTCTTATATAAAGGTAAAGGTTTCCCTTGCTCGAAAGCTAGTTGGGGCAGTGCTCATCTCCATTTCCAAGCCGAAGAGCCAGCGCTGACTGAAGACTTATTGAGGCCAGCATGACTAAATGCCAAGGTGCATGGAACGCTGTTACCTTCTCACCGAAGCAGTATCTATTTATGTATCTACTTGCAACTTCTTGCTTTCAAACTGCTAGGCTGGCAGGAGCTGGGGCCAGAGACGGAGCTCACTCTGTCACGCGGCACTAGGGTCTTGAATTGCTGAGCTACCAACCTTCTGGTCTGCAATTTAGCGTCTTAACCTCTTGTATCCTCGAGCTTCACCTTCTGTTGTGAGGTGGTCCTCTGCTGCAAAGTGTGCTCCATCAGCACTACATGCTTCCACTCATGTGAGACCAATGTCTTCTCATGAGCCAAATAGTACCTGCTTGTATTTATTTATTTACTGACTTTATTAATACCTGCCTTTTTCACTCACACTCAAGGTGGATTACACGGTATAATCTGCCAGAGGAACATACTCCACTGTGAAGGGCCACCTTTGCAATGGATGAAGAGATGCATAAGTCAAAATCAACCTCAGAATCCAAACCAAGAATCAAAAGAAACTGAGAATTCTGCATGATAGCTGTTTCTTGTGATGATAGGTGATGTCACCCAGTCCCTGAAATAAAAATCTTCTCAACCATTAGCTTTTTCACCACTGGAATTTCTGTGGTCAGCTGAACAATAATTGCTAATAAGTATAGTCAACTCCACTGCACTATATGGTTTCATATTAGGTCTTCTCCAACAATTTTGACTTCATAATATACTTTCATTTAATCAATAAGTCAATTGTTAGAATTCTCCCTATTAAATTCTAGCTGAGTGATATTTTACTTATAACTGAAAACTCAGATGTGCTCTGAGTGATACAAGACCCTAAAATCTTCTCTTATCTTGGAAGTAATGACTACACTGAGAATTATCTACAATCTTAATAACAATTTCCTTCAAAATTTGTGGTTCGTTATTATTGATAGACACAAATAAGGTTTTCCATCAGTATTCATTACATATCAAAGTACCATATTCTAGATGTACAAAGCTACATTAGTGATCAATTCATCTCAAAAAAATAATTTCACCTCTTCTACCCAGAATGCAATTCAATGCTCATTTTGGGTAGAATTCTATTCTTTTAAGATATTTACCTTGAAGAATTATATTCATGATGTGGTCTTTTGCCATTATTGCGTTCCCATCTAGTGGATGACTGTTCAATGGGAGGAAAGCCTGAGGTGCCTGAACTCCGCCTTAACTGTGGAGTTGGTAAGCTATTTCGGCTATTTAGTCCCTGTTGAACAAATTAATAGCAGTTATATGGTTTTTCTATTTCCTATAACAGGACACAGTCTTTCTCAATATTTGTATTATTTAGTTCAAATTATATTCACTAACCTATTAAAACTGCCTGATCTTATTAACATTAAACAGCTATACAAATAAGCATTTGGACCTTTCAACTATTTATAATGGTGCACTAAGCTGCTTTAGGGGCATAACATAAGGGTAATAATAAATCAACATAGTACTGTGCTTGTGACGGTAGAGTCTCTGAAACTGATCGGCTAAACTGCTGTGTGGGCATAGATAGTTCAGTTTCTCAAGGAATTAAATAGTTTGAAGGTGTCCTATATTCTGTAGTCAGGTCTTCATGAGTGGTACCAGACTCTTGGCCCCAGGGCTGGCTAGACTAGGGGAGCTGGAAACACTTAGTTTATGCCTGGTGACTGGTTAATCCAGCAAGCTTCTCCTCTCAAGAAAGCAGCCCCACCTGCTCTAGAAGCAGCAACTGGGACATCTATAGGCAACTACTATGCAGGGGTCTCCTGTATTTCATTGCTCTCTTCCAGGTCATGTTTCTGGCTCATCCTCTGAGGCTTCTGAGTCACAGTCCAGAGCCAGCTCAGTGGGCTCAGTGACAGCAGCATGGCTTCTATGAAGCAAAGGAAAGCCATCAGTTTGGCTGAGATTAAAAACTAGTTCTGAGGCAGGATGATGACTGAGTCAAGGTCCTAGCATACGAGAAAGTTAAGGGACAAGGATCACAGAGGCAAAGAGGTTGAAGAAAAAGGTGCAAATTAAACAATAGACAAAGGGACAGAAACTGGGAGCAACTGCTGGAGGAAGAAGGCAAAGGAGACAGGGAATTGATACAAGAAAGGATTAATCAGAGGGGCTCTGCAGATGCTTTATGAAGTACAGATACTGGCTGCTATAGAAGAAAGAGTTAGATTAGCTGGTCAAGAGAAAGGTTAGCTAAAGAAAAGGAAAAGCAAGAAATAATTATTTGAATAACTGAAGAGCCAAGGAGAGGGTAAAACTGGAGCAAAACTGGAAAGTAGTAATGAAGATGCATGCTATTAGGAAGTGGGGAGGCAAAGCAAGTTTGCACAACTGAAAAATGAGGGAGTCCAGAGCTGTCACGGCAGCAATGGAAACCATAAGAAAACAACAAGGACCAAAAAAGCAGAAGTACCAGGATCAAGTTCACATACTAATTTGCATGAACAAGCCAATTATTGGGTTGCAAACTTCTAAAAAACTAAATTGAGAGAGAAAACGATTACACTGTAATTTATGGCAGGTCAGGACTGCATGATAGCTGACAGTTGAAATACTAAGAACACTTTCCTGGGAGTAAGCCCTATTAAATAGACCTGAGTAGGACTGTGAGTAGACCTGCTTTAGGATGGTATTGTGAATGTGTATATATTAAGGTCCTGGTACCAAGAATTTCTGAAGGCTTTGTGGGATGTTTTATGCCTGTGCCATCTTACAAATAACTGTAAAGTTGTACATTTCAAACATATGCAATCAGCACAATTGTAAAAAAAAAAAATTATGTTAATGTATACATCTCTGGATAGATTACACACTTATTTTCTAAAGTCTTGCGACCTGATGTTATAAAAATACTTTCAAATACTTTCAAAAATTGCCAAATACAGAACATCCTCAGATATTTGGTGTAGATTCTCTCCAGGATAGTACTCCTCAAATAAAAAAATAGGTTGCTTACCTGTAACTGATGATCTTCATGTGGTTATCTGTGCATTCACACCTCTGGGATATAATGCCCCTGCGCCGACCCCAATGGGTAAATAGAAAGCGAAAGGGATTTTCGCGCCCTCTACGCAGTCACGCACCGGGCTCCAGTGTGCATGACTAGGGGAGGGGCATGACAATCCCGCCAGTTCCTTCTGACTGCTGCCATCAGAGAGCAAAAAGAGAGAAGAGGACGGAAAGCAGGGGGGAAGGAGGGCAGGAGGTGGCCATCATGGGGTCACAAGGATGCACCAAGGCTGTTCCCTCATTATCTTGTTGATCACCTTGGTGAGCAGAGGGAGAGGCGGGAAGAGAAACACGTGTCTGTGGGGCCACAGGCAGAGGAGTCCATCTCCCAAGGATAGGGGGTCCCTTCCTGCCCTGGAGCAGAAGAAGTGACATTTTGCATTCTGGCTGGTTGCAAATGTGTCCACTTCCGGCTGATCCCATCTGTCAAAAATCGGTTGGAAGTATGTCCAATCAAGTTTCCCTCTCTCCTCAGGAAATCTGCCTGCACATTTAGGGACCTGGGCAGGTGGGCTACTAGTAGGAAGATGAGTCCAACACCTGAGCAGGGAGGAGGAACCTCTGGGACTGGGGCTGAAGCTGTGCGTGCAACCTCTTGAGGAACCGCAATTGGAGTGGCCTCATAGGCAGCGAGGCAAAAACGAGTACTGCTGTAGTGGCGGCCATCAGCCCGAGGAGTTGCTGGATTTGCCTCGCTGAGGCATCCCCTTGCTGGTGTAAGAGGCTTATGAGAGCAATGATGTCATCTGCTCTTTTGGGAGAAAGAAATGCCCTGCAGACCCTCAAGTCCAAGATCACCCCAATAAACTGGACCCGCAACGAAAGGATGAGCACAGACTTTTTGAGGTTCACGCTCAGTCCTAATGCCTCTAGGGCACCCAAAGTTAGACCTATGTGGCTGAGCAAGGTGGCTTTCGAATCTGCTACCAACAACCAATCGTCGATGTACAGAAAGATCCGTACACCTCGGATATGGAGGTGGGCAGCGATGATCACCATCGTCTTCATAAAAACTCAGGGAGCCGTAGATAGTCGGAAAGGAAGGGCCTTGTATTGAAAATGTCCCTCTCCTACAGCAAAAAGCGGAAACATCCTGTGAACTGGATGGATCGTCACATGGAAATACGCATCTTGCAAATCCAAAGTCACCATCCACACACCTTGTTGGAGAAGTGGATGTTCTGTAGAGTCGTCATTCGGAATTTTCTGTAAATGATGAAACGACTGAGATTTCTGAGGTCCATGATAGGATGGAGACCTCCGTCCTTCTTGGAGACTGTAAAATAATGGGAATAAAATCCCTGATAATGCGGCGATGTGGGAACCGGTTATATGGCATCCTTTTGACGGAGGTTTTGAATCTCCTCCATGAGGGTGCTCGATGGTGGAGTGAGCACAAAGTTGGAGACGGTGGGAACCTGAAGAAATTCTATAAGGTACCCTCCTAGATGACAGAGAGAACCCACCAATCTGCTGTTATACGTTGCCAGGCTGACAGGTAAGGGGACAGGCAGGTAGGAGGTGTGACCAGATGGCCGGAGTCAAAGACTCTGTTTAGGAGCTTTAGGGGCTTTTGCCCTAGATTGTGTGGTTGATGTAAGCTTGGGCTTGCATCCATAAGGGCATGAAGACATGCTGGGTGATCTCTGCCACTGCGCCTCAGGAGAAGATCTGAGTGAGGATCTATGGGACCATGACTAGTTCCAGGACTTTGCCCTGTTGTGTTTGGGGGCTGGTGTGACTCCCAAGTTGCTAGACATCTTGATACTCTTGTCTAGATCTTGCAAGACAGTGTCAGTTGTGGAACTGAAAAGGCCTTCAACCTCAAATGGGAGATCCTCAACAAAGGTCTTGGTATCCTGCTGTAAGGTCGTGGAGCATAGCCAGGCATGACGTTGAAGGGTGACTGCTGATGTAAGCATCTTAGCTGCCACATCCAGAGTATGTTTAGCAGCATTAAGTTGGTGTCTAGCCAAAAGCATGCCTTCCTTTTGAATCCGTCTGGCTTGGTGGTTAAGGTCATCAGGGAGGGCCGCAATGAATTCGGACAACTGCTCCCAGAGAGCATACTGATATCTACCCATACAGACAGTATAGTTAGAGGGTTTGATGCCCAGCGCCCAGCAAAGTAAAATCTCCTACCTTAGTAGTCTAACTTTTTCCCCTCCTTGTCCAGGGAAGAGAAGTGACCATGCTTGCCCTTCGGAGAGGAGGTGACAACCACCAAGTTCGCCTTGGGGTGGATGAACAGGAACTCAATGCCCATTTCCTGCACCTTATACATGTGATCTATCCTCCGGCTAGAAATGGGAGTAGACTATGGAGCCTTGGCAGCTTGCAGCAAGACGGCGACAGCTGTCGAAGTGTCCATCTGGACAATATCAAACACCGAGTCTGTCACTGCAGACGGAGGCTATATAGTTGACAGAGTCATCCTTTTAATGAAATCCCCATAAGATTTGAGGTCTTCTGATGGGGAGATCGGGAGGTCATCAGCCACTTGCTGCGGTGGAGAGGGTTCCATTGGAGGATCTGGGTTCTCATCCCCGGATTGTGAAAAAGTATCACAGGAAGCAGAATGCTCTGAAGGTTCCGAAAAAGATATTGGGAGCATCGGTGTTGATGGAGTCGGTTCTGATAGTCCTTTAAACTGTGGAGTCATCGAGGGCAGTGGTTTATTCATCTTTCCAATCGGTCTCGATGGCTGAGGTTTAGCGAAGTCTGGTGTTGTGAAAGCCGAGATGAAGTGGAGTGGTGATCCCACTCCATCGGTTCGTGTGGCAGGAGCCATGGCATACCGCCTGGAAAGGGATAGGCTCCATACAAATACTGCCACTGGCGTTGATCTCAAGAAGATGGTGGGGGATGGAACGGTCCCGCTGGTCGATCTCGATCGTTCGACTGGTGTGGAGAGGGATGCACAAAGGTGCCAGTGAAAGCTCTTGACACTGAAGGATTGGGAGACTTGTGTTAAGTCCATATCATGCTCAGAGTCCGTGAGCTGAATGGGACACAGCAAAGGTGAAGATGGTGCACCTTGGTGCTGCCCACGGCCAGAGGAGTCAAGCGAAGCAGCCCCGATAAGAATTGGCTCCCTAGCCCAGTGTGGGGTCGATGGAGCCTTAACAGGAAGCCCTTCTTGTGCTTCTTATGATTGACAGCGTGTTGTTCTTGCCCCCCCTGCATTTCTTAGCGGGAGTGTGGGCTTCAGACTGAGATGTCAGGACTGAGCATTTCAGCACTGGTCGGTCAACATCTGAATGAGCCGGTGTTGAAAACATCACAGCCGTTGATCCTGAAGCAGGAGTCAACATTGAGGCGTGTCCTGAGGTTTCCTGTGACGATGCTATCAGTGAGAGGGCTGACTCCAGCAATGCAACAAGAAGTCTAGCAGCTCTATTCTTTCTCATCTGTTTCAAGAACTTGGCACAGTGAGCACAAGAGTCCACCTGGTGCAATTCCCCAAGGCACACGAGGCAAAGGGACTGTCTGTTAGGAGGTTGCTATTTTGCTACCACACTTCAAGCACCATTTGAAGAAGCCCCACTGCTTGGCCATAGGCGGGGGTGGGGGGGACAGGCAGAGGTAATCTGCCGAAGCAGAAATAGTACCAAAAGTCCAATTTTATTAACTAACACTATTTACTTTCCCCCCTAACTAGGAATCCGTCGAAAAGAGAATAATAGGCCAGTAGGCCAGAAGAAAAGTTACCGACTGAGGCGGAGAAGATCCTACCAGTGCGGCGGTCAGAAGGGAATGGGCAGGATTGTCGTGCCCCTCCCCAAGTCATGCGCACTAGAGCCCGGCGTGTGACTGGGGAAAGGGTACGAAAACCTCTTTCACTTTCTATTTACTGATCGGGGTCGGCACAGGTGCACTATATCCCAGAGGTGTGATGCACACCTTTGTTCCCCTGTTCTCAAATTCTGCCTTGAGCTTTGAAAGTACACACATAACTAAGCAACAACTAATGTAACAAGACAAGATTGTTCCAGCTTGTGAAACTTATCATACTTTGATGTTCATGAAGCTCAAATAAGAAAATCAGAAGGTGAAACTAGAAAAACAGAGTAGAATGCTATAGATCTTCCAAACATTGCTTCTGATTGATTGAATTATGTTATTATTTTCAATGAAATAATGGAAGGAATGGAACAGATTATAAATGCATTACATGATAATTACATATCTTACACTGCTAAAGTAAATTTAGGTTTGACAAGCGGGGGACCCATAAGGACTTGTAGAGGGCATCTCATTTTCCCTTCCACCACTATTTCCTCTTTCCTTTCCTTGAAACCCCCCAGAGGCTCTCCCCTTTTCCTGCTTCTTTCTCTCCTTCTCCCCACCAGCCAAGTTACATTTATCCACCCCCCTTTCTTCAGCTTTCCCATCTTTCCTTCCCCTTGACAACCTCCCCTGCTGCCCAAGTTGCCAGCTGAGCCTGGTCCAGTTGCATGGTGGGGAACCTGAATGAACTAGCAGGGGACACCTCACTTTCCCCTGTATCTTCCCACACACTATTTCCTCTTTCCTTCCACCCGGCAGCCCTCTTTCTCTGTGTCCTTCTCACAGTCTCACAGTCCTCCAAGTGGAAATTAGACTCCATTACCAGGCTATTCAGTAATATTTTGTGCCAAAAAGACAAGTGTGTGAGAAAACATGCATTTATTGGAGATAAGCAACTATTATCCCAGGTGTTTAATCTCTAAAATAACACCTAATTCAATTATGTACTTGGCTACTTTTTCCTACCTCCCTCTACACATTAAAGAGCTAACTTTTAAAATCATCTCTCTGGAATGAACAACAGAAACACTATCCAAATTGTTCCCTGTGACAATGGCCAACTCCTGCTCACATATCAATACACAGGAAATAGAAATCAGAAACTCACATGAAGAAGAGGGACGGGACAGAGTTCTAAGGGTAACAACTATAGAAGCAGTAAGATGGCCATCTTTTAAACAGAGCTCAATAACATATCAGTGAGTAATGGTGAATTTTATGCATACATGTGCACAGGATGCATCAAAATTAAGCAGTTTTTAATTCTATCCTCTCATCCAAGGAACTGCAGAAGACTGCATGCATAGCACAGCATTTGTAGCAGACATCAAGGCAGGCACACAAGAGAGGAGGATGCATGGAGTCTAAGCATTCCTTCTCTCCTCCCCACCCCCCTTCCTTCAAGAGGGTGGTGGAAGGGCCAACTTTCCCATGTTTCTGCCTATTAGATCCTCATAACAGTCTCGGGCTGATACCAAATAGCATGCAATATATATAAAATGTTGCTTTTGTTAATGTTTGCCTTCTATCCTAACGAGACAAATTATAAAAATGTATAAAATATGGAAAAAACACAGCAGCTACAAATATAAAAATATTCTCAAAGATATTTTAATGTGTGTTGCATTGTTTATAATTATAATATTTTCACCTTGTGTGGCTTACGATCTCCTTTGTCAGATGAGTCCTCCATTTCTGGACACGGATAAAAGCCCGGAAATGGTGTAAACAGATTAACTTTTTGCCTATATGATCCTGAGAAAGAACTCATCAAGCTATTAATGCTCCGAAGGGACGAAATCACATGAGGGGGGAGGCCTGGCTCATTCAGGAGATCAGACACCATGGTGCGGGTTTCATTTAGCACAGAAAGATCGATTCCAGTTCCACTGCAAGCATTCTGAAAGAGAGGAAAATATCATCAACAAACATCATTTTATTTGTGACAGAAAACTTATATCCCACTTTTCTATTCAATCAATGCACGGAATTTTTACAAGGTAAAAATGCAGCAATAATTAAAAATAGCGACTAATCCTCTGTGGGGAGGAAAGCAGGACAGAAATATTTCATTAAATAAATAAATCACAACAAAAACCTTAATTCAGTTATAAACTATAGGCAGAAAATTAAAAAAAACAGGTTGCTTACCTGTAACTGATGATCTTCGAGTAGTCATCTGTGCATTCACACCCATGGTAACTCAGTGCACCTGCGCTGATCTGATTGGTACTGATGAAGCTCTAAAGGGATTTTCGTGCCTCAGCCCCCAGGCATGCGCGGGAACCCCACCACGCATGCCCAGGGGGCGGGGAACAAACATCGTGCCAGTTCCTTCTGACCGCTGTGCCAAGAAATGGGTGAAAAAGAGAGGCTGACAGCAGTGGGGAAGGAAGGGCAGGTGGTGTGAATGCACAGATGACCACTCGAAGATCATCAGTTATAGGTAAGCAACCTGTTTATCTTCGTCGTGGTCTCTGTGCATCACACCCATGGGAGAATAGAATCTATTTACTTTATTGCAAATCTTTTGATTTGTACTGGTCATAGACTGAATAAATCTGAATCAATCAATTAATCACTGGCGTTTAAGAAAGATTCATTTAAACCTTTTCTTGTTAGAAATAAACTGTTGGTAACTTGAAAATTTTAACCAGAGGAAAAATGATATATGATTTTAAACACAGTTGGATTTACATAAGTAACATTTTAGTAACATCACTGGATTTGTTTCTTCTTTTGCTTGAGATTTAAGGTATACTGACCTGATAATGAGGTTTATACCATTGCTTTAAGTCCCAGTCCCAAAGAATCATCTGTAAGACAACAAAATAAAGTCAGTAAGCAAATACTGAATGATTCTGCAAACAGAACATAGACTCTTTCTGAAGTCTTACTGAGCAGACATAAATTGGATCTATATTAGTCTTCTAAGTACATTCATTATGAAAATGAAAATCTTTAACTGCACTAAATTCAATAGCCAAAATCCCACACCAATTAAATTTTAATTTAAAATAAAGCAGATCACATCACATACAAATTATTACCAAATGGCAAAATATGTCTAACTAACTTTGTTACTATAATAATCTCCCCTGACCTGGATAGCCCAGACTAATCTGATCTCTTCTGAAGCTAATCAGACTTGGTTAGTATTTGGATGGGAGACCACCAAGGAATACCAGGGTTGCTACTCAGATGCTGAGGCTGCTGGGCTGGGAGCATTTATTTACTTATTCATTTATTTTATTACACTTATGAATTGCCCAATCCCTGCTACTGCACTGCTCTGGACAATATACAGCATAAATAAAAAAACATTAAAACTACAAAACAGATACATAAATAATACTAATACAACAATCTAAAAAGATCAAGTGGCAAAAATTACAATTTCTTCCTAGTTCTGGACTGCAAACACCTCATGGGTGTGGGGAAGAGGAGTAAAGCAGTCTGATAGAGAGTAGTAGGAGGGGGCTGCCAGCCAGGATTGAAACCGTTGCTGTCCTCAACCAAAAGCCTGGCGGAATGTCTCTGTTTTACAGGCCCAGCAGAATTGCATACGGTCTTGCAGGGACCTGATAGTATTTGGAAGATAGTTCCACCAGGTTGGGACCAGGACTGAGAAGGCCCTGGCCCTGATCAAGGACAGCCAGATGTCTTTGGGGCTCTGGTGGCTGCCCT
Source organism: Gekko gecko (assembly GCA_029375565.1). NCBI lineage: Eukaryota > Metazoa > Chordata > Lepidosauria > Squamata > Gekkonidae > Gekko > Gekko gecko. The sequence goes on along the minus strand of JAPDNY010000003.1, from coordinate 120,653,422 downwards.
GAAGGATGCTGTGATGGGATGGCTGAAGCCTGTCACAAGCAGATTGCTATCCAAGGAGCGTAATGCTCTCCTAGGACATACCAGAGGAGACTGTCCCACAGATACATCAGTCCCTGACCACTCAAGGCCTTAAAGATCAACACCAAAACCTTGAACTTGACTTGGTACTTCACTGTAAGCCAGTGCAGCTAGCGCAGCACAGGATGTGTATGTGCTGTCAATGACATTCCCATCAGTACTCATGCTACTGCATTCTGGATCAGCTGAAGCTTCCAGGTCAGTCTCCAGGGCAGGCAAGTGTACAGCGAGTTACAATAGTCTAGCCTGGAGGTGACCATTGCATGGATTACCATGGCTAGATCGGGGCACGACAGGAAAGGGGCCAGTTGCCAAGCCTGATGCAAATGGAAAAATGCCACCCTGGCAATCTCCGTGACTTGACTCTCCATATTCAAGGAAGCATCCAAAATCATGCCCACTTTTGACGGACTGCGCCGGGGTCAACAACACCTTGTCAAGAGCAGGAAGTCTATGCCTCAGCCCTGAAGCCCTCCCCAGCCACAGAACCTCCATCTTTATTGGGTTCAGTCTCAACCTGCTCTTTTTTACTACCCCACCACAGCCGCCAAATTCTGCAGACTGGTATCCAATAACAGTGTACTGGTGACATCCAAGCCCAAAACTCAATGCCAGCTGGGTGAAAGGACAGACATCTATATACTATTTCCCAAGGTCCGTTCTCTGTGCAGATACTTATTTCCACCAGCAGAGGGCTCACTCTCCCCCAACAGCTTTTTCTATAGACTTGGGAGACTTCCTGAGACTGTAGAAAAATTCAAAAAGTTAAAAAAAATGTGCAGAGGGTTGAAGTCCCCCATTACCTTTTGAAATGGCCTCTGCAGGAATCTACTTCAGGCATCAACGGCAAGAGATTAGACTGTTTGGGGGGAGAGAGGCTTCTATTTGGCTCTGTCAGTAAAAGGCAGAGGGAGGGGGAAGGGCCCTTTCCAGGCCTATTTTGTCCTCTGAAAGAGGGAGCCTTGGGGCCAGGCCTGACAAGGGTTGCCAGTGCCAGGCTGGGGAATTTTTAGAGGTTTTGTGCTGGATGCTAAGGAGGGCTGGGTTTGGGGAAGGGAGATGCCTCAGCTGGGTATAATGCCACAGAGTCCTCCCTCCAAAGCAGCCATTTTCTCCAGGGAGACAGATCTCTGCTGTCTAAAGTTCAGTTGTAATTCTGGGGTGGAGTCTCCAGGCCCCACTTGAAGGTTGGCAACCCTTGGCCTGGCAGCAGTCTAGGGTTGCAAGACCCCGCCAGTCACCAGCAGGGGATGGGGGGGTAAGGTTGCCAGATCCAGGCTGGGAAACTCCTGGAGATTTGGGGGTGGACAGGGACCTCAGTGAGGTACAATGCCATAAAGTCCACCCTCCAAAGCATCCATTTTCTTCATGGGAAATTATCCCTGTAGTCTGGAGATGAGCAGTAATTCCAGGGGATCCCCAGGTCCCACCTGGAGGCTGGCATCACTAAGCAGAACCCTCTGGGTGACTTGATATCATCTGATTTGCATGACTCAAGTAGGCCCAGCTGCTTGCTACTCTTCAGCAGCAGCCAACCTATGAAAGCCAGTCTGATGTAACAGTTAGAGCTTCAGATTAGGGTCCGTGAGACCCAGGTTCAGATTGCCATCTTACAGTGGAAGTGACTGGGTGATTTTTTTTTTAAAAAAAATGTATTATGTTTTTAGAGTGTACAAAGAACAGGAAGGAGGAAGGGGCAGGGGAAGGAACAAAAGTAATAAGACTTCTGCATATAAGTTTCCTCTACTTATCCTTCCATATTATACAGAGATAGACTGAGGTTTTAAAAGTTCATAAAAGCTTCTTGATATTATCATATTAGGAAGTTCATATCTTTATATTTCTCTCTTATCCAGTTGTAGAATGTAGTCCATAGTCCAACAAAATCTTCTTCCATTTGCCCTTTTAACACCAAGGTCAATTTGTCAATTTCCGCACTTTCCATAATCTTCAGTATTAGGTCATGTTCAGAAGGTATTGATGGAAATTTCCAGTGGAATGCAAATAAAATTCTAGCTGCTGTTACGACATGAATTATAAAATGTCTTTGATTTTTATCAAAGTTCTCTGGTATACAATTCAATAAAAACAATTCTGGTCGAAAAGGTACTGAAATCTGTAAAACTGTCTGAATAAAAATATGTACCATAATCCAAAACCTACACACTATATCACATGTCCACCACAAATGGTAAAATATACCCACATGTTTTTTACACTTCCAACAATTATTTGACATATTTTTGTACATTTTAGCTAATCTGTCTGGTGTTAGATACCATCTGTAAAACATCTTATATAGATTCTCTTTAAATGCCGATTTAGTTATTTTCACATTCACTTTCCACAGTTTACTCCACTGTGTAAGATCAATATTATAACTTATATTTTGCATCCATTTCACCATACAATCTTTAACTATTTCATCTTCCATTTGCATTTGCATTAAAAATACATACTTTTTTGGATCACCTTATCATTAGATGTACATAACAGCTTCTCAAACATGCTTTGTTCAGAATAAAAACCAACTTTCCTGTCTTTAATGTATCTGGATTCAATTTGAATCCTTGCCCACCAATCCAGACTGACTCCTTGCCTTATTAATTCTTTGTTTGTTTTTAAAAGTCCTTTATCATCTAAAAGATCTTCATATCTGAGAATTTTATCTAATGCGATTAAACTTGGTTATGAAAAGGCTTCATGAGGTGAGACCCATCTTGGAATTTTAAGAGTATATCAAAAGTAGGATTCCCCCCCAAGTTGTTAATAAAGAATTTCTTATCAGATGATTTTTAAAGTATTTATGTCCAGCTGCTTTCCCATACCCTGACTTTCAGCCTAACCAACCTCACAAGGTTGTCATGCAGATAAAAAGGAGGAGAGAATAATGTAAGCTGCTTCGGTCCCCACTGTGGAGAATGACTGTAATTTTCCTAGGTAGAGGCTGTGGGGGAGGGAGGTGGATATGGAAAGCTGAAGACAGAGAGGCAGATAAAGGTAGGTTGGGTGTTGGGTGGAAAGGAAATAGGGTTACCAACTCCAGGTTGGGAAATTCCTGGACATTTGAGGGGGGAGCCTAAGGAGGGTGGGATTTGAAGGGGAGAGCAACTATAGACTTGTTAATGGCATAGATGCCACCCACCAAACCAGCCATTTCCTCTATGAGAACTACCACTGCCAGCCTCCAGGTGATAGGTTGGGGGAACAACTTGAAGCTCAGACAACCGATGGGGGTGGGTAGACCAGGGAGGAACAGGAGGTCTGCCCAATGGGGGTGGGGTAAGAAGGAGGGCGAGGCTGGGGTCAGTGAGGCTCGCAGGAGGCTGGGCTCCAGGGGAGGAATAAAAGAACGTTCCCTGTGACAGGCTGGGGAGGCAGTGGCTGCTGACAGACCTAGGTTATGGTGAGTGCATGTCCGGTAGGAGGAGGAAGAACAAGATGGTGCAACCCCTTCCCCTCCCATTTTGAGGCCTGGGGAACTTTTGTTCAGGGAAAAGGCAAGATGGTGGAACGCTGGCCAACCCAGGGCAAGCAGTCAGGCCCTCACACCAGTTTACTACATCATTGCTTTCTTTTCTTTTTTTTAGCAAAACTCTCCTAAAAAGGAGAGGAATTTATTCTTTTTATAAATGGAAAGAGGTAGGGTATATAGAGGGATTAAGAAAAGAGTGGAGTGAGTATTCTGTTAATAAAAGTTAGTTTAAATCAGAATAAATACAGTTTTTGGCAATCCCCGTGATTGGAGAGTCTTCTTTTCATCTAACAAAAGTTCAAAATGACTCTGTTAATAAGGTTAGTAATGTCCTTTGGGGTTAGTTGTTTATCAACTCCTTTCTGACGCTTCTCGAACAGTCATTTCTTAGGTTGTCTTCTTTTAGTATCCCTCAGGTTATAAGATGGGCCCTCTTTGGTTTTCACGTCTCCCACTCCGGCACCTCCCTCTTCTGGGCCGCTGTCATCCTCACTGCTCAAATCTGTCCAAGTTGCGAGTGCTGCCTCTTCCTCTGAGCTGGCGTGTCTCTTCAGAAATTCTTGTGCTTTGAAAATGGAGTCAATCTTTTCTCTTTTGTCCTTGTACTTGAACACTAGGCCTTCAGGGAAGATCCATCTGTATATGGTCTGATGTTTTTGTAGAAAGGTGGTCAATCCTTTATACGCTTTCCTTTTCATCCGGATTTCATAAGGCACATCTTTCAATATTCTGATAGTCTGCTCCCCATATTCTGATAGTCTGCTCCCCAATTTTCAAGGGCACCGCTGAGACTGCACGGAGAATTTGATCTCTAGTACACTGTTTAACGAACTTGACAACCACTTCTGCTGGCAGATTATTTTTCTTTGTAAAAGTGGAGTAGGCCCTATAGACCTTATCCATCTCTTCTTTTATTTCTCGCTGATCTCTGCCAGTTACGGGTGCCAAGGCATTCGCTAATATAGATCTGAGATCTTCCTTCTCTTCTTCTTTAATGCCCTGAAAACGAAGGGTCAGGTTCGATTTCTCCATTTGCAACATCAAAATTCTTTTTTCTTGCACTTCCTGATGTCTTTCTAACTTATTGACCCTTTTCTTCACTTTTCCAATGTCTTCCGTCGAGACCAAACACTTCTGTGCGATCTCCTCCATTTTCTTTGACGTTTCTGTTAGTTGCTTTTGTTGACTGTTGAGAACACCTTCCATGTTAGTTAGGGTTTCACTGATTTTCTGTATTTGGACCAGCAGAGGGTGCAGTAGCTCGCCTGTCTGTTGACTGACAGCAGGCTCTGGAGGGGGGTTACCCGGACCGGAAGTCCCGCCTCCCTTCTTTTCCGGTTTCAAAGGGACCTTCTTCATGGCCGACATTTCTTTTATTTGTTTACTTTATGAAAGTTCGTGACGCGTCGCTCAGGAGACCCGCTAAGTCTTTAGCTTCAATGGCACCCCAAAGGTAATTTCAACAACCCTTCTTCCCTTCCGTCCCCCTTAGCTTTCTTATAAAAGTCCCGCTTCTCAGTGGGGGGGGATTCCCCCTCCTCCCAAACGCTTATTCGCTTACGGGGGAAGGGCTCGGGTTTCCGCTTCAAATTTAGACCTCCAACTCACGGTTCGCTGCCATTTCTTCTTTTTACTTTAATTCATGCCGCTGTTCCTCACTCCTGGTGGAATTCGGAGGCGCTGCTAAGTCCCATTACGGGCACGACGCAGCGGGGCCAATTGGGGCGGGGAGAAAGCCTCAATTTCCCGGCTGTCTGCCGGCAAAGAGGCTACTCCCCAAAGCGCCCTCGGTTCGGAGCCTTTACCTAAGGCTCACTAGGGTCTTTCGCACATGCGAAGACCCCCCTGACTGCGCGTGGGCTAACCACCTCCGGGATCGTCCCGAGAGGCAGCCGCCATTCGCAACGCCGAAACCGAAACCTGAACATCATTGCTTTCTTAACTGTGAAATTCAGTTCATGTGGCATATTATACTGTTTCTATTTGTGTAATCCTGTTTTATTGCATTGTTCATTGTATGTATTTACAACTCTGTAATCAGCCTTAGAAAGGCAGATGTGAAATGAAGTAAAGCAATCAATCAAAATTTCTGAACACATTTGCTGTATATTTTTAAAAACTTGGATACTTAGTAGCAATTACGCAGCTTGAATATTATTACAAATCCTTTTCCAGTTAGTGTTTTAATTAAGATTTCACGGCATTTGTATCACTGTAAAAACTTTGAATTTGAATGGTCAGGTGTGCAGATCCCCTCCTAGACATTTGAGGAGTTCTCCCTGTAAACCAAAATCAAGATAAGTCATATTATAGTATCCCTCATTATTTTGTATGGGTGTGAAAGTTGTACAATGGAGACAGCTGACAGGAAGAAAGTTGATTCATTTGAAATGAGCCGTTGGAGGCAAGTTTTATGGATATCACAGACTGCCAAAAAGACAAATCAGTTGGTTCTAGATCAAATCAAGCTTGAACTGTTCCTAGAAGCTAAAATTGAGGCTATTATACTTTGGTCACATTATGACAAAACAAGATTCACTGGAAAAGACTATAATGATAGGAAAAAATGAAGGCAACAAGAAAAGAGGAAGACCCAACATGAGATGGAATGACTCAATAAAGGAAGTCACAGTCCTCAGTTCGCAAGACCTGAGCAAGGCTGTTAACAATAGGACATTTTGGAAGTCATTAGTTCGTAGGGTTGCAATCAATGAATTATAGCTACATGTCCATAAAAGAACGATACAAAAGCCAGGTCAGTGATGTTTATGGCTGAGTTATGAGTTAATATATGCCAGCATAAACCTGTTCAAAATGTCTATCAGACTGCTATTACTACTGGTTTAATCTGTGCATTTCCTGAACAGAGAGATTCTAGGAATAGCTGAAAACATCTCCTTTTTGCATTGTTTATATAGAACTTGATAGAAGTTTTATTTCTCTTTCATCACTGTAATGACTTCCTCTAGCTGACTAGTCTCTATAAATGATTGCTCTGTTCTGAAGTGGAGGGGGGATCACAGTCAGGGAGAACAGAGCATGGCACAAAACACGATCTGTATGGAAGTATTGAAATATTATACTTCTTTCTCATATGAATAATCACAAATAAATATATTTGGGATCACTCATATGACCAGCAAAAGTCTTGATGACTGAAGAACTGGCAAGGATCAATATCTGTGACCTTAAAGTCTGAGACACAGCTGCCTGCTAATTGTCTGTGAACATGTTAAGTCTACTCACATGAGTAGGCACTTGGAATGGCTGGGATAACTTATACAAGTAAACTGCAAAAATTCCAAACCATTCTATAAATTACAGGTAACCTACATCTCTCATCCCAGATGATGTCTCCCCAGCTGGCAATGCGGCAGAGACTAAGAAGAGTGGCAGCTGTGCAGGAGGAAAAAGGATGTCCATTTGTACATTTGCAAGCCTTTCAATAATTATTTAAAGGACTCTACTGTAGCCCAGATAGCAGAAGATAGAAGTCATTTATACACATGAACTTTTATTAGTACAATGTATTAGTGTGCTTCCTTTCAAAGTTGCTGTTGAAGATGAACCACTGGCCCTACTAGTAACTACTGGGTGTTTTTTTTAAACTACACTTTTGCAATCCACAAATGCAGCTGCTTGCCATTTACAATAAACTGTTCTTCATAGGTACCACTTTTCAAAACATTACCCTGTATGCCTCTTAAATAAAATTCTGTATGTTTCAACATGATTTTTTCTAAGTTTCACATCATTCCACAAGATGGCACCCAAATCTAAAATCCTAGAAAAGCAATGGTTTAATGGAATTCATAACTATAACTTGTTTGTTCCAAAGCCACGACAGAGTAGGAATGCACAGTTCAAAGAAAAAGAGTTTTCACTGGTTTAACAGAATAGCCAGCCTGTGTTTCTCTATCATAAAAAATGAGAAGTTTTAAAAAATGTAATATTATTAAAATAATCTCCCCTTCACCCCCCCAGAATGTAGACTTGAGAAATTTGTACTCTGATGTTTAGGAGATGTTAACTGCATCACAACATTTATGCAGAATTAGAAAAAGATCTCTAGGTCATACCAAGTGCTGACAGCAGTTGACCTTAAATTAAAGGAGAATGAGGAATGCAGAATGATGATGGTAAATTGTCCAGATTGAGCAGAGCCTCTAATAATGTACATTGTACCTCAAATGAAAAATGCTGTAAACTTTTAAATGCATGACACTTCTGGGTGGAGTGGTGGTGGTGGCGGTAATCAGGTTTGGAACCACAGCTTTTCCTTTGATTCTAATTAAACACGTATAAACACAAACATACCAGAAGTCTTCAATATGCTAAGAGGGAAAAGCTCCTAATAGGTTATTCTACCCTTAGACACAGCACAAACAAATAAAAATACCTCTTGAATTGTGGTTCTCAGATTCAGGGCCAGATGGGCAGCTGTTTACTTATTTACTGTAGTGTCAAGGATCAGGGCAGGAAAATTTAGCAATGCCATACTCCACTATGGAGGTGGTGGGGGCTTTAGGGATTTTAGAGTTCACTACCTTTGTCAAGCAAAAGAACAAAAGCCCTTAAGCTAAAGATCTATCTCCTTCCATACGACCCTGTGCACCATCTATGATCATCAGGCAGCCATCTGTTGGTGTAGTGGTTAAGTGCGCGGACTCTAATCTGGGAGAACCAGGTTTGATTCCCCACTCCTCCACTTGCACCTGCTGATGTGTCCTTGGGAAAGTCACAAGCTCTGGCACAGCTGTTCTTGAAAAAGAGCAGTTTGTGTTAAGAGTTCTCTCAGCCTCACCTACTTCACAGGGTGTCTGTTGTGGGGAGGGGAAGGGAAAGGAGTTTGTAAGCCACTCTGAGACTCCAAGTGAAGGGCGGGGTATAAATCCAATCTCTTCTTCTTCTTCTTCTTCATCAACCAGAGCCTGGGTCCTTTCCATTGTGACTGTGACTCTGTGAAATGGGCTCCCTGAAGAGATGAGACCTCCTTGGAGGTCTTCAGAAAACACTGCAAGACCTGCTTGTTTACTAGGGCTTCTGAGGAGATTTGAATGGCAAGTATCTTTTAAGGGGGTGGAAACATAGGGTTTGCAATTTTATTTTTTGTTTCAAAAACATTTTCAAAATGTTTTAAACATTATTGTAAGTCACCTTGAACCATGAGGAAAGGTAGGATATAAATATTTTAATATATAATAAAATAAAAATAATCTTTGTAGTTCTTTTAAAAAACAATTTTTTATTATAAAAGTTTTTCAAATAATGTGATAAAAAAGAAAACATTATAATAGAATATTATGGTTTATACAGTGAAATAAGAACAGGTTGCTTATCTGTAACTGATGTCACAATTAAACATTCCCCCCACCCCAGACAGGTTTCAGTCTACCATTTCTTTTGGAATTGGACAGTACCTGGAATACAGGCTGGTAAATGTCTGAGAATGCGGAACCCATGCTATCGCATCTTTTAATAATAGCTCCTTGACCTCCTGAAGCAGAACAGGTGATAGGCTTGTAGCTTTGGAAACACTAACAACAAGTCAAATTGCACATTCTGTGGCATAACCTAATCTAAATATTGTAAGCACTCAGTGATCGTCTGCAATTTCCTCCCAGCTGCTAAGATGTTTTTTGAGGACTGAAGATTGAGATTTCTCTACAACATCTGCGTCAAAGACCCCACTTAGACAATGGTGTCATCTTGGTATGCTGTGGACCTCGAGCCTTCTAAAAGGTCCTCTTTGTAGATGAGCTGTATAATCTCCTACTTGAAGATATTTCCGTTGGTGACATATATTATTATTAGGAAAGGAATTGAAAACAAATCAGCCATTATCATCATGCCCCTGTATAAATCAATGGTGCAATCTCATTTGGAGTACTGTGTACAGTTCTGGTCACCGCACCTCAAAAAGGATATTATAGCATTGGAAAAAGTGCAGAAAAGGGCAACTAGAATGACAAAAGGGTTGGAACACTTTCCCTATGAAGAAAGGTTAAAACGCTTGGGGCTATTTAGCTTGGAGAAATGACAGCTGAGAGGTGACATGATCGAGGTTTATAAGATTATGCATGGGATAGAGCGGTTAGAGAAAGAACTACTTTTCTCCCTTTCTCACAATACAAGAACTCATGGGCACTCAATGAAATTGCTGAGCATCTGGGTTAGAACAGATAAAAGGAAGTACTTCTTCACCCAAAGAGTGATTAACACATGGAATTCACTGCCACAGGAGGTGGCGGCGGCTACAAGCATGGACAGCTTCAAGAAGGAATTAGATAAACATATGGAGCAGAAGTCCATCAGTGGCTATTAGCCACAAGGTATAGATACAAACTCTCAGGCTGGGGCAAGTGATGCTCTGTATTCTTGGTGCTTGGGGGGGGGCCAACAGTGAGAAGGCTTCCAGTGTCTTGGCCCCACTGATGGATCTCCTTTTTTAAAAAAAACAAATTTTATTAGGATATACAATACTTCACAGTTTTGCCAAAAATAATGTAGATTATATCCTTTTCTACAAACTCCCCTTCCCCCCCATTGGCTCCCAGCATTGTTTCCACCACTTTATCAGTACATAAAGGTAAAGGTAAAGGTTCCCTTGCTCAAAAGCCAGTTGAATCCGACTCTAGGGTTGTGGTGCTCATCTCTGTTTCAAAGCCAAAGAGCCAGCGCTGTCCGAAGACGTTTCCATGGTCATGTGGCCGGCATGACTAAATACCAAGGTGCACGGAACACTGTTACCTTCCCACCGAAGTGGTACCTATTTATCTACTTGCAATTTCTTGCTTTCGAACTGCTAGGTTGGCTAGGTTATCAGTACATAATACATGTTAATTCACTGTTAACATATAAATTCTACAGGTAATACACACTTTACTTATTTGCAACTACTATTGGTACTTATTGGTTATATACATTTGTTACATCACTAGTAGTTTTCCAAACTGACTATACCATCCTTCATTTCCCAGTGTTTCTGTATATATTCTTTAAGGTCATTCCAGTCTGCCAAAAAAGTTTCTGCTTCTAAATTATTGAGTTTTCTTGTCCATTTGTCCATTTCTGCCATAAAAAATAGTTTTCTTAACCAGTCCCAGAGATCAGGAATCTTTTCATTTTTCCAGTTTTGAGCATAAATCATTCTAGCAGTTGTTACCATATACCATATCAATGTTCTTTTGCTCACATTTATTTCTTCTAGTTTAAGACCTAAAAGAAACATTTCAGGTTCTTTCTTGAGGGTACATTTCAATTTTTTTTCCATCTCTGCATGTATTATAGTCCAAAATGTTTTTGCTTTATCACAAGTCCACCACATATGGTAAAAGTCACTGATGGATCTCCTGATGGCACCTGGTATTTTTGGCCTCTGTGTGACAGAGTGTTAGACTAGATGGACCATTGGCCTGATCTGACACTGGCTTATCTTATGTTCTTATGTTATATCCTCCCTTAAACTTATTCCATGATTGTTGCTTGTAAGGACATTGAGTAAGTGTAAGAAAAGCCCATTGATTTTGCTATGGAACAAAGCTTCTGAATTCCCTCCAGTGTATCATCAGTTTCCTCACTGAATAACCCTGCCCCTTTGAAAGACAAGTCCTGCATACGTGCTTTAGCTTCGTGAGAATATTGAATCCAAAATCTATACTGGCTCAGTTGTTGCCCACGTTAACAAGGACTGCATTTTGCCTGAATCTCTGGCAAAAAATGGGCTACAGGACAGAGGTTCTTCTGTTGGGTAACCAGAGCAGAAGCCTGATGTTCTATTGGAAGCAGGATCTTCTATAAAGCAACCAGAGCCAGGGACCTAATTAGCTACCAGAAAACCAGCAACGTCGAAAAAAATTATCTTGAAAACAAAAGAGAAACGTCATGCAATGTTTTTTTGAACTAAGGCCTGAAGAGTGTGGGTATCTGCAATGTGGGAAATACAGAAAGTGTTCTGATTCTGCCATCACTGAACAGCGACCAGCAGATCAGCACCATTTTACCATGTGAAAGAACTTTTTCACAACAATAGAGCTAGATGAAATAAGGAACAACAGTCACTCAAAGGAAGAACATGAAGAACAAGAAATAAATGAAATTAACCGAGAAATAGGCCATAGAAATGGAAGGTACCAATCTTAGAGTATATTAACAGCAAATGCAGACAAAGATTACCTGTGCTCAGAAGAACACTAAAGAAAGAACTTGCAAGACTAATTGAAAATATCAACACTGAAATAATTCCTACAGCAAACATAACTGAAACCAACCAGTTGATGTATAGTGCAGTGGTTGTACTGGAAATGGACATTAAGAAAAGTGTCAAGCTTGGGCCTCGCTTGCCAAATATTTCCTGTTTTCTTACACTCATGTTCTATTGTATTAGGAGTTATTGTCCCACATTTCATTATTCCATTGGTTGTGTTATGAATTCACATGCATTCTTCTACAGTTCCTATGTTGTACACAGCCTTGCTCTTCTTCACTTCTGTTTATCATCTCTGCTGGGAACTTGGGGGGAGTGGATGTGTACGGCTGTTTGCTTTGCTTGGTTAGCATCAGCTCATAACAGTTCTCATGCAGGGGCCTCCTGAGTGTGTTGAGAACACCTTGGGAAGTATGTGATCTCATTGTTCTGTGTAGTCTGGGGAGCTTCTAGATAATGTAACAGTTAGCTTGCAGGTGTTAGGGGTGGTCAGAGGGGCAGCTGAATGGGTGAGCTGTGTGGGAGCAATTATTGGTTGCTTGGCATTTGTGGAATTTCTTGCTTTCAGTATATTGGCAGAACTTGCATCTGGGCCCAGTTCTGACACAGAAGCTGTCTATGCTTGGAAACTTTCAACGTCTTAATAAACAAATCTTGCTGCTATAAGAGTGTTTGTGAGAGTGATTGCATCCAGGACTTGACAAAAAGGCAGTTAAGGATTTTAAGACAAAGCCAAACTGGCAAATGACACTGGGGAGAAAAAAATCAACAAACGCTATTCAGACTTAAGTGCCTTAAAAGAAGGAAAACTCCAGAATTAATGAAGAAAAGCATACCTCAGGAAAAAATATCAGTTAGCTATAAAAACAATAGCCCAAGTTACAAAAGAAATCAAAGAATTGTTGCAATGTCCAACAAGATTAAGAGGTACAACAGTAGGATCCAGCAATACAGACAAAACTTCCAATTCCAGACTAAAGAAAGAAAGTTCTACAAATCAGTAGAGGGAGATGAAAAACTAAAAGTAAAACCAGACAAAGAAAAGACAACAACCTTCTGGAAAGAACTCTGTGAAGACACGAAAGAATACAGTAAAAGCCACAAGGAACATGGATATGGAAAATAAACTGAGAGGAAAGCAAATGTGAGATCTTACAATAACACTGGAAAGCTTGCAAAAACAACTGAAGAAAGTGAAAAACTGGATAGCGCCTGGAAGAGATGAAGTCCACAGCTGTTTATAAGTTTTTATCCATGATTCATGCAGCAGCTTAATGATGTGCTCCATTCCAAAGCAGTAGAAGACTGGATAACAACTAGCAGGACATTTATCATTCTAAAGAACAAAAAGAAAGGAATAGTACCACACAATTTCCACCCCACTGCCTGCCTCCCAACAACTTTTAAACTACTGACAGGAATTGTAGCCAATTCCATTCAAGAATATCTACAGCTCAATTCAGTTTTACCACATGAACAAAAAGGAATTTTCTGAAAATCTTGAGGCACCAAAGATCAGTTATTGATTGATAAATGGACTTGCAAATTTGTAAAAGGTGGAAAACCAACCTGAATGTTGCTTGGATCGATTACAGGGAGGCATTTGATTTGTTCCCTTATACATGGATTCTGAAAACACTAGAAAGACAGGCATCAGCAAAACTGTAATAACATTTATCAAAACTGCCATGAATAAATGGAACACCAGGTTGATAGTGAAACTGGAGAAGAAACTGGAACAGTTAATATCAAATGAGGAAGTTTCCAAGGGGACTCACTACCACTACAAATATCTTGGAATTTTGGAAGGTGACAACATCAAACATACTCTTGTTAAGAAAAATACAACCAAAGAATTATTACCAAAAAGTTAAAAAGATACTGTGAACAAAATTAAATGAAGGCAGCACGGTAAACGCAATTAACACATGGGCAATCCCAGTTCTAAGACACATAGCTGGCATTATCGACTAGGAACAAGCAGAATTAGAAGCAACAGATTGCAAATCTCACAAGATAATGACAATGCATCACTCACTCCACCCTCACAGTTGATCATCTTTAGTTTTTATGAAGAAAATTAAGCAGAAGAGTTCTCTTGGAAGTTGAGCAAGCACTTGAAGAGGGAGAGCAAGCACTGAATGACTACATCAAGAAAAGCAGAGAAGCTGCTAGTTGAAATGTACAAGGCAGACTTACTTAAGGTTACAGAAACCAAACATATTAAAAAGACTGAAATCAAAACTCACTTTGACAACTAGAAGAAAAAGCACTTGCATGGACAATATTTGAAATACTTGGAAGTAGCTCCAAAATGGGTCCTTGAAGAAAGAAATAGAAGGACTCATTCTAGCTGTACAAGAGCAGGCACTAAAAATTAACAGTATCAAAGCCAAGATTCAGAAGACCAGTGATAATGTCTGTAGAGGTCCAGCATGGAACCTTGACCATTGGAGCACTTCATGGCTTGACACCACCATGCTCAGAAGCTTGGCCAGTACCATACCCTCTACCTTGCATTTTTTTTCAGCCTGTCTATGGTCAGAAGTTGTATTCTGTGTTGTCTCTCTGAAGTGCATATCTGCACCCCCAAGTGTACCCATGATTGAGAGGCATTTAGATTGCCCTTCTATGTGTTGACCACAAAGGCATGGTCACTCCAAAAAAAAAATCACCACCATCTCTGCTGCTTCCTTGCTCTGCTGGTAAGAAGGGGCCTTGATAAGGATGTCATCTAGAGATGGTAACAGCAACACTCCCTAAAGTCTAAGATGTGTTACAATGGCCACCATAAACTTGGTGAACCCTCTTGGGAATGACTTCAGGCAGAAAGGCAACATTGGTACTGAAAGTGTTTCCAATCATACACAAAGTGTAGGAACCTGCAGTGAGCCTCTTGAAGTGGGATGTGTTAATGGTCCTCCTGTAGATCGACGGATGCCAGGAAATCCTTTCCTTGAACATCTGTCAGAATGGAGTTCAGAGTTTTCATCCTGAACATTCTAGTTCTGATGAAGTTGTTTAGCCATTTCAAGTCCAAGATTTTCCTGGCATCCTTAATCTTCTTTGGATCTGGGTGCGATATCCTTTTGGAGTCATGACAGGACTGACAAGTTTTTTGTTTGTTTTTGAACATAGAACACGTATTTATCTTCAATAAGATATCTGTCGAATTCCTGCCCTTGAAGGCAACTGCTTTAGCCTGTGCTGCAGAGTCCATATCCCAATTATGAGCCACATGTTCCTTCTGGCTGCTACACTGCATGCCATGGCTCTAGCTAACTGCTGCAGGATGTCCAGTGAAGTACCTGCCACAATCACTGTCGCTACGGCAATCTTCTTAAGTTTGTCTTTAAGTTCTTTTGGGACTCCATTATCAGCTGAGGCTAATCCTGATGCCCAAGAATGTGTCGCCCTGGCAAACACCAAGCCTGCTGTTGACATCCTGATGGAGGAGGCTGAGACTTCGAAGACTTTGCATAAGGCTTGCTGAAATCCCCTATCGCTGGGGTCTTGGGCAACCTATCTGCATACATAGGCAGAACTGAGTTGGAGGTCAAGCTAGTCCCAGGTTCATCTACCATTGGCACCTTGAGTCTCTTGGTAGCCTCTGGTATCAGGGAATAAAGCGTGATGGTGGGAAATATCTGAGAGGTTAGTTTTTATCTTGGAACGGTGTTCCCACTCTGCCTTCATCCTACTATAAAAGGCTGTGGCAGTTAGAGGCTTGCCATTGCCTGCCTCAGCATAGCAACTCTGGACTTCCTTGGTTGTCTCCTATCCAAGTACTAACCAGGACTGACCCTGCTTAACCTCTGAGGTCTGACGAGTGTGGTCGAGCCTGGGCCATCCAGGTCGGGGATGGCATCCCTGCTTGTGGTACTACCAGTTAGTATATCGGCCAAGGACAGACTGGCAATTTACCCCGGGATGGGACCCGGGCTGACAACGATTCAATTCCGGAGTAAATGGAACGTTCACACAGGCACATCTGCCTGGCGTCCCCCACCCATAGCCTACCGGTGCTCTTGCGCTTCACTGCCGGATTAAAAAAACACCTGATAAAAGCCTTCGCAAATCTTGAAAGCCTGCGTTCGTCACGCGTTTCTCCGCTTCTGAGGAGTCTGAACACGCAGC
This sequence comes from Gekko gecko, assembly GCA_029375565.1. Taxonomy (NCBI): domain Eukaryota; kingdom Metazoa; phylum Chordata; class Lepidosauria; order Squamata; family Gekkonidae; genus Gekko; species Gekko gecko. The sequence goes on along the minus strand of JAPDNY010000003.1, from coordinate 120,637,526 downwards.
CGAAAAGCCGGGAGCAACCCGCGTTGGGCATGAGGCAGCAGCGGTGTGATTGGCTGTGCTCCGCTCCACTGCCCAATGCGGTGCCGGCGTTGCAGGGCAAAAAAAAAAAAAAATCGGCAAAATGCGCTTATGCGCATGAGCGCTCATGCGCACATACACCCACAGCCGAATTAATGGGAAAACGGCGAATATAGCACGCCTCCGGTGCGGCAGTCTGAACGCTCCCACGCGCCTCCGTCCCGTATCTTCCGGCAGCGGCCCCCGCTGTGTGGACGGGAAAACCCGGTATTGTTTAATCCGGGTTTTTTTGCCACGACTGGCTACCGGGGCAAATTGCCAGTCTGTCCTGGGCCATCATCTGGCCAGTTTCCACCAGAAGTTCTGGGTCAATTATCATTTTCCTTAAGTCTGGGGGAAATTCTTAGTACTTGGAAAGTCATCTCACATACAGCTCCTGAGGAATAGCCAGGACTGTACTGTTGGTACTACCTCCTCTCCTTCCTCCAACCATTCCCATTCTACCCTATCAGAGGATGGAACTGGGGAGTCTGAGTCCTTCCTGGACTTTTTTCAGCCACCAAGTCGCAGCCCACTTACGGGGACCCCTTGGGGTTTTCAAACAGGAGATGTTCAGACATGATTGGCCTGGCCTGCCTCTGTGTCATGCCTCTGGCATTGTTTGGTGGTCTCCCATCCAAATACTGTCCAGGGCTGACCGTGCTTATTTGGTGAGTTCACGCTATCCTGAGCTATCTTTGCTGCCCCTGTTTCCTGGTTCTCCATAGAGTCTTGCAGGGACTGTGAGGCTTATGATCTGAATAAATCTGACTCCCTAAGTGTACCCCCCCCAAATCTGTTAAAGCTTCTCTCTGGCAAATAGTGGAGGTGGTGGAAGTGCTATCAAGTATTTAGGGATTACGTTTAGAGAGAATCTGAACTGGAATGCTCACACTGCCACAGTAAAAGCTTCTGCGACAAGGATTGTGGTTTCCATTCTGAGGTTTTATTATACCAAGGAAGGTTTTCTTATTGATCCTGTTATAAAATTATTTAAAAGTAAGGTCATACCCTACCTTTTGTATGGTGCTGAGGTTTGGGGATGGAAAGAGGATTTATTCACTAGCATTGAAACAATTCAAAACCAGTTTTTAAGGCGTATCCTGGCTCTTCCCAAGGGAACATCAGTTGCTCTGATGAGAGCAGAAACTGGTCTGCCTTCCTTAAGGGCGCAGGTGCATCTTGCGGTTCTAAAATCTTGGGAAAAAATCAGAGTTGCTGGCTCCGACTCTTTCAGCCAACTAGCCTTTAATTCAATGCTATCTTTAGACTTAGATCGTGCCTGCTTTCTTAATAATTTACTATTGAGATATTCCATTCCTGATGACCTTCTTAGTTCTTTAACAAACAATTCAGAACTTAGAGAATGGGTATTTAAGCAGGATGCTCTGTTAGACAGACAGTTAATTTTAAAATCACAGTCTGCTACCTGGTTCAAATCATTTAAGAATGACCATTTTAGATCACCCTACCTGGTTAATATAGATAATCATAACCTCAGAGCAGCTTTTACATCTTTGCGTTTTGAATCTATGCCAACAGCTGTATTAGCTAGCCGCTATAGTAGAACACCCAAGGAACAGCGTTTATGTATTTGTGGTTCTTCTGTTACTGAGGATCTTCCCCATTATATCCTTGAATGCTCTTTGTATTCCCAACCTAGGTTAAAATTTCTCTCTGGTATTTTATCAGTTTTAAGCTTTTACTCAATCCCTGAGAAGACTGTATTTTTGTTAGCTGATTCTAATGCTGATATATCCTATAGAATGGCTTTATTTGCCTTGGCTGCAAAGAAAATACGGGCCAACGCTGTTCTTACGGGAACTAGTTAACACTGATTTTAGTGGGTGTGCTGTGATTCAATTAACTGTTCATAGCTTCGGTTTTATACCTTTTAAATATTATAGACGTTTTAAATATTTTAGACTATACTCAATTTTATACAATTACCTATGTTTATAGTATTTCTCTCTGTTGTTATTTTTGGATTGTAGTGGCCCATGGCTAAATACAATAAAACCTTCTACTATGCTGCTATCAAGCAGCAGCCCCATATGGTTTTCAAGGCAAGAGACAGCCAGAGCTGGAGAGCCAACCAGGTCTGACCTTGCTTAACTTCCAAGATCTGATCAAACTGGGCTAGCCTGGGCCATCCGGGCCAGAGCCACTGTCCTTGCCTGCCTCAGCATCACGACCCTGGACTTCCTTGGTGGTCTCCCATCCAAGTACTAATCAGGGCTGACTCTGCTTAGCTTCTGAGATCTCAACAGATCAAACTAGCTTGGGCTATTCAGGTCTGGAAACAGAGAACTGGCAGGTTTGACTGACAGCCATTTTCTATTAACTTGCCTAGGAGTGAAAGCAAAATTAAGTTTGCCATGAAGGTCTAGGGAACTAAGATGGCCACCGTCATTTTCCCTACCCTTCTATGGCCTTCTCTGGGCCTTCTAGCTTCCTGTCTGTTCCATGGGAACTTTCCTTCTGAAGGAGAAAAGGAGGGGGGAAGGGCTCCTTAATCCACTCCAGCCTGTCCCAGGTTGGAGAGGCTGGAAGCCCCAGGAATCAATTTCCCCTTCTTTCTCCCTAAATAGCTCGGGGGGTTGCTTGGGGGTTTTCCCAAGTCTACCACTCTGCCCTCCTTCACCTCCAGTTTAGGGTTTTTGGCCCCATAAGGGCTTACCACGATTCTGGTGAAGGCTAGAAGCTCCCAGCTTGACTGTTCGACCACACGCCAGGTCCTCCGAGACTGGGAAGATTGGCCAAGTTTGTAGCTTCGCCACATCTCCTTGCAGACTCAGCCTCTTCCCCTGATGTGCGCTGGTTGGGGAGGCGATCTCCAGCCACAGGCTGGGCCTGGTGGGAGTCTGCATATACAGTCATGGCTGCTGGGGGTCTTCCAGTGCCGTTGGCTGCCTTTGGGGTCTGCCGCCAACTGTGGCTCAAAATAATGAAGAGGGAGGATCTCTCCCTTCTCCCTCTTCTTCTTCTCATTCCTGGATCACTGCGCTCTACAGAGCACTTGTGAAACATGTCCAGGGCCGGTGAGACTGGGATGTTCCCAGGGGACAGGCCCCTCCCCTTCCTGGATTGAGCTGAGGAAAACGACCCTGTTCCAGAGGAGGAGCCTGTTCTCAAGAGTAAGGACTCCCCCATTCCCAGGACCACCTGAGAAAATAATATTGTTAACTGGGTTTGCCTGTGTTTGTATCCCCAGTGCCTGACATTACATTGTATAGCAGACATGGCCTGGCCCAGTAAAATAACAGATCTGGCCCTTGTAACCAATGAATTTGACACCTCTGCTCCAGATACTGTGGTGTGTCTTGGCAACCTAGCACAGAATTAACCTAGCACAGGGGCTTTGTTGCCATCCCAAGCAGTTCACATCCTGGCCTTAGATTACTCCCTAAAGCTGTCCTATATACAACTATTCAACTGTGACACGAACTTTTGTTATCTAGTATAAATCATGTTCACTCACTGAATGATACACTGAAGATATTTTATAAACTGGACCACAAATTAGGCCTAGAAATTGTTGTTTATTGAAGTATATCAAGAGTGTTCTATTGGTTAAAACCAGAGACTCAAGTTTCCTGCAGCCAACTGAAATAAGATGGATTTTCCAAAACAGGACAACTACAAGAAATAAAACTTTAAAAAATAACTTTAACATGTGGAAACCTAGTAATAACCTCAGAGATGATACAATGCCTGATATAATGATAATGCAAAGAAGTCTGCTACACAAAACATATTTAAAGCTGTTTTACTTCAATATAGTTCCAGCTTTAAAAACTATACCTTATGTTATTGATTTAAAAATGATTTCTACTTGCTCACAGCATCTGTTTGATACTGGTTAAGGACTAGCTCAGTAAATAAGCATTTCTAAGGCAACCTAGCACAGAATTAACCAAACAAAGATACTAATACCATAGCAACTTAATTCAGAAATAAATATTCTTTTGTAACTTAATATTGATGTGAGGAAAGGCGACATTATTTGTGCAACAAGAACATTATTTTCATCATTATCCATACTTCATGAGTTTCTCATTAGTACAAATTTGAAAGCTGCTACTTTTCTACAAATGGAAATATTTTGGCTTCTCTAGGTTTTATAATCCTTCAGAGTTAAAAGGGATAAAGAAGTATTAATGGGTTTCCTCCCTCTCCCACTGTGACTTGTATGATTCCCTAAGTCTTCCCTTTTCCACATGCACATCCAACAGCTGTTCCACCAGCTATGGCAAACACATGTCTGAGAAGCCTGGCTGTGGAGAAAGCAGCTGGAAATGGGAACAGCAAGGGATAAGCAGTGAATGATCGAAGGTATAAAAGCATCCCATTCCAGGCCTTAGCTTTCTGTGATCCTGCTGTGTCAGATGTTGAAACACAAATAAACCTCAAAATAATTAGCTAGGTTAAAAATAAATAGATTTTAGTACACTTCTAAGATGTATGCCATAAGGAAGATTATTAATAAACATTGGCATATGAGGATACCCTACGATGCAGTCTGCCTCCTCAGATTGGATACAAGAAAACAAAAAGCATACGAGATTTTTTGATCAGGTTGGACCTACAACTTTATAAACCCAGCAGTTCAGAACCTAATGGGTATTTTTCATGTGGATCTTGTAGTGCTTGTAAATTGTCTCTGAATATTAGGGAATTTGTACATCCTAAAACAGGTTTAGAAATTAAGTTGCAAAGTTTTAGTAATTGCAACACCTGTTCGACTGTGTATGCCATCATCTGTCCTTGTGGTAAGTTATATGTGGGGAGTACAATAAGACCTATTAAACAAGAATACTGGAATGCAGAGGGCATGCCTGATGAAGCAAGCAAGAGATCTAACACTTCATTGCTCCCACCCAGCCTCTGAAGCAACTGTTGGGATGAACTGTGAGTTTGAGTGTTTTTAACTAAGTAAGCGGAGAAGTGACCAGCCGCCCAAAAGCCCTAATTTGACTTGGAAGAGAAGGAGGAGTGGGGACCTCCCCCAGGGAAAAATCATGATGTATAAAGCAAAGGGCAGAAAGCCAGCTGGTGCTGAAAATCAACATAGCCAAAGACGGTGTAGACCAGCTCAGAGTGTAATTAAATAAAGAGAGCTTCAGAGTGCCCAAACAAACTTTTTCTTATGTAAACAAATGTCTCTACGAGGAGATAAAATGGTGCCAAAAAAGAATCCTTCTCCAGGAATTGCCAACTCACAGTCTTCGAGACACAAGCCATAAGTGCCTACTGATTTCTCAAACATGTTAACTACAGCTTTGTGCCTTCTGCTGGACCAAATGACTAATCTCAACAGTAAATTTGATGATCTTCAGAAACAGCTGAAAGAGACAACTACCAAGACAGAAGAAACTCATAAAACGGTTGTACAAGTTGAAGCTAAGACAAACTTGATAAATCAGAGACTGGAGGTGGTGGAAAAAGAGCAGATTTCTGACAAGGAGCAGCTATTACAGCTTCAAACAGAGAAATCATTATATGTCTTGAGGTTCCACGGTATCCCAGAACAAAAAGGGGAGAACTTAAAAGAGATATTAAATGAAGCATTGGCACCAGTGACAGATTTGAAAGCAGAACTGATACAAAGCGATATGGATATGGTTTACTAAATCTACTCATATTTCATTAAGAAAAATAAACTGTCTGGTGAAGTATTTATTAAATTCTCCAAGAGATCAGCGAGAGACATAATCCTAAAAGCATAATCCTGAAAATCCAAGATGAAGGAATTCGAATACTAAAAGACATTCCATCTGAAATACGAAAGCAGAGGAGACAGTTATAAAGATCTAACTTCTTTTTTACGCAAATAATCCATTCCCTACAGATGGATATTTCTGGAAGGACTTATCTTCAACTACAAAGACAAGAAAGAGAAGATTGACTCTGTACAAAAAGCAAAAACTTTTGTGGAGAAACATCAAACAGCCAAAGGAAAAGGGAAAACAGAGGACACTAAACAAACTGAAGAAGAAAGTGAACATGAATCGAGAGACAGTGGAAGTACAACTGGCAAATCCTCAGAGGACTCTGATGATGAAAAAGGAGCAGCAGTTCTGAAACTTCTCAAAGTCAGACTGACCTATGACAAGAGCAAACACAAGAAAAATAAGAAATATGCAAAATAATACGTAGTTTAACTCTGAAAGTCTTTTGTCTGTTTGTCATATGAGAAACTGGTTTACATTTATTTTGGCTAAATATGCTTGCTTTAGTTTGATTTTACATTAATTTTAAACAGTTATATTCCTCTCATATTTTTTAATTTACTTTAAGGTTCGAAAACACAATAAACTTTCTATATAATTATGAAATATGATCCTTGCTTTAGCTTCACATTTTAGTTTTAGACCCATCTTCCCTTATCTTGTAGTTTGTGTAGTGGAAAAACAATTACATTAAAAAAAAAAAAAGAATATTGGAATACCACTCCCGAATATGTAGCCAGATTAGGGATGCACCCTTGGCGGATCATTTTATGAATTTCAAACATGAAGCTGATTCTTTAAGGCTTCTTATATTATTTACATTCCACAGGCAGAGAAATTATAATTGTGATGCACATAAATTGTTTTTACAGCAAGAAGGAAAAGTGAATCTTCAAAATGCAATGCGTATCTTTAGGCTTGAGGCTTGAATCAAAACATTGATTATACATGTTTACTGTAGTTTGGATACATTGTGGTGTTGTTTAATTTTTTGGTTAATATCACTTTAATGGGTTCATGATGTATGTAATTGAAGACATCTGGAGACTTTGGTAGTGCAGGTATTTGCGAATGTTACTTCTATGAGAAACTATTCCTGCATGGAAAAGTTCTCTTCTGAGATTGTTATAGGTCATGTAGCACAAAAACTTTTTTAATCTTTTAATGGCATGTAAGTTTTAAATGTTTTGGCAAGATGTTGTTTATTTTTGGAATGTTGATCTTTCTTTGAAAAAGCTGTGATATGAAATGAGACAACTAATTGGCTAGCATCCCCGTTGGAAGGAAATGCTTCATGAATTCCTGATTCTTCTTTGAAATCATCTATTGTGGATCCTGTATCTGGACAAGCTTTGTCTGTTTCATCCATTGGACTTTAATGTATATGGATAATGGTGTTTGTACCTTATATGGGCATATAAAATTGATGTCTTTGTGACTGTATTAACATATAACCGCTATACCAGAGTGTCAAACTCATTTGTTATGAGGGCCAGATCTTGTTGGGCCAGGCCATGTGTGACATAAAATGTAATGCCAGGTAGCAGAGATATAAACTTTATAAAGGACACAAACATAAAGATTTTTTTAAATTAAAATAAAAGCATGCTTAAAACCTTAGCTCTGTAACCTGCAAACCTACTTTTGACGTATTTACATTCACCACAGAAATCTCATGCTCAGAGTTCTGAGTCTAGGAACCAGGTTAAAACATGAAATGGCTGAGTGATTAAGAGAGTCTGGCGAAGCAAGCTATGATCCAGCAGCAGCAGCAGCAGCAGCACTGGAAGCATGAGATGACCAGCTCCACTGCAGGCCTGATGGAAGCCCTCCGGAGGGGACCTTATCCGGCCCCCAAGCCACATGTTTGACACTCCTGCACTATACAGTGGGATTGTACATTCTTGATTCAACAGAGGTTATTTTCTGTACTATTATACACAGCTGTGTTGGGGGGGGTTTACTTCTTCTCTGCTACTGGCTACCTCCTAGCTAGTTAGACAGTTAGACATCTTTTTGTCTCTCCTCTTTCTTAAAAAGTCTTTCTTCTTAATGAACTGACTTTATTCTTTAAACAGCTTCTGCTCTGCTTTACTGCATATCAAAACTCTGCCAACAGTGCAAAAGTCCCCTAATTGTTTTTACACATCTTGCAAGGAACGTGTGGCAGTCTTGTTAAACTGAAAAAAAATCTAGCCCATCTACCTGAAGGAGGTTCTCATTCATAAGGCAGCTTAACTAAAGTGTTACTTGACTCAGATGAGATAAGTAACTATGTCGCTGATATATGATAGATCATTACCCCACCTCAACAATCATCTGTATTCTACATGAATAAGGAGCTGTTTGGCTAACGTACAAATACTGAATTGATTAATTAATGCTACTATTTTAAAAGAAAGCATCCTTTTAATCTATTATGTTTAAACATAATTATTATGCTTAAACACACTGGAATTCTTTAAGGAAGCTGTATTTGTAAAGCTATATTAACAAAAACAAAATGAAACTCATTGTTGCTTTTATATACTGTAGCTCTTTATTCAGTTTTCTCATCACAGTAAGTCTGTGAAGGACGTACATTGTTAATAAGTACCATGTTACTCACTGTGAACAAAGGCTAGCAGTACAATCCTAAACAAAGTCAAAGTTACAGGAAACCAATCAGCCTATCAGAGGTGTTGGGTAGAAATTATTTCTACTCTGGAAGTAGTTTTGGAACATATCCTGATGTACATTCTTGCCTTTTGAGAGCTAGGAAATTCTGATTTCTTTAAAACAAATCCAATTTCTTTTTTAAAAAATAATATTGTACCTTGGCTTTAAGTTTAAGTTCATGCTTAATCTTCCATGTTTCTCACTGTTGATAACTATTTTTGTCTTTTGTAAATGAAGCTGAGAAATCCTAATACCTGGAAAAACTGAACAAGTAACAAATTATAGCCAGTATGGTACAGTGGTTAAAGTGGAACTAGAATCTGGACGATCCAGATTCAAATCCCCATTACAAAAAGTGTAACTTAAGAACGTAATAACTGTTATTCCTTTGCCTAAAAACAGCCATGCTGAATCAGACCAGTGGTCTATCTGGCCCAGCATCCAGATCCTCACAGTACCAAAACAACAGACCTGAAGAGACAACAAATAAGGTACAGAGGCCAAGGCTTTTCCCTGATGTTATCCTACTAGAATTCAGAGATTAACTGCCTCTGAATATATGGATGTTGACTCTAGTCATCACAGACAGTAGCCATGAATCTGCCTTATCCCATTTTAAAGCCAGCTATATTTCCCATCAACTTCAATGAGAGATAGACAGAAAATTCTCCATCTAGTTTCTCCACCCTATGTATAATGTTATAAATCTCTATCATGTCCCCCCTTCATCATCTTTTTTCTAAACTGCAAAGTCCCAGACTCCTTAGCCTTTCTTCACAGGAAATGTTCCCCAACTTCTTAATCATCTTGGTAGCGCTGTTCTGAGGTTTTTCCAGCTCTGTAATTTTTTTTCAAAACTGACAATCAGACCTGCACATATTGTTCTCTCTGGTACTATAGCTGCCACCAGCTGCTGGATTAGAGTATTACCCAATAAGAGGGCCAGCACTCCTAACTCCATCCAGGTTGCTGTTCACAAGCTCTGTTTAGTGTCTGCATCTTCTGCTTTCATTCTGACTAGCCTTCACATAACAATTTGCACACTCTAGAGCAGGGGTGTCAAATATAAGGCTCGGAGGCCAGAACTGGCCCATCCAGGGCTCTTATGTGGCCCACAAGCAACTGATGCAAGGGAGGGAGTGGGTGGAGTCACTCCATTGTGGCTTCAGCATGGCAACTTTGACTGCAGCAGTCAAGCATCGTGGGAGCATCTGCCATGTGCTGCACTGCTGCCTCTCCAGTCTGCCTATGTGGGTTTTCCTCTGCACCCCCCTCCCAGACTATGGGGCCTTGCAGGGAGGATACATCAACTTGGAGCTTACCAGCTGCTGTCTTTTATACAGTTCTATTTCTGGTACCTGATATTATGTTTTATGGCACACATGGCCTGGCCCAACAAAGTGACATTTATGTCAGATCTGGCTCCCATAACAAATGAGTTTGACACCTGTGCCTCCCTTCTCCTGGCACAGAGAGCCAGTTTAGTGTAGTGGTTAAGAGCAGCGGACTCTAATCAGGAGAACTGGGTTTGATCCCCCACTCTTCCACATGCAGCCAGCTGGATAATCTTGGATCAGTCACAATTCTCTCACAGTTCTCTCAAGAGCAGTTCTTTCAGAGCTCTCTCAGTCCCACCTACCTCACAGGGTGTCTGTTGTGGGGAGAGGAAAGGAATGAGATGGTAAGCTGCTCTGAGACTCCGAGTGAAGAGCAAGGTATAAATCCAACTCTTCTTCTTCTTTTCAGTAACATGTTTGAGTGAGGCTTATGGTGGTTACAGAGAACAAACTGCCAGCTTTCAAAGCAACACAAAAATTACTAAAAAGGAAATGTCTACAACACATATTCTGCATAGCAATGAATTAAGAAAGCTACAAAGTAAAGGTGAATACACACATTCCTCTGTCCCTTCTCTTGTTATTATAAAACAGGTTCCTTATTCTTAAAGTTACAGCTTTTTATCGCTCAGCCATTACCCAAGTCTTTGTCTAGGCAGCCTACCCTTTGTTAGCCCTATGTGGTAATGGTGACGATTAAGACGGAATTACCTGAGACAGACCTCACCAAATGAAACCTCCAAAATGGACCTCATTCCCCTTGTGTCTGCTGAATTTAACAGCCCAGTCTTCCCACCCCATCATGAGTCAATCCATCTCTTCTTGAACTTCTCAGGATGGGATACTATCCAGCACGATATAGCTCAAAATGGAGTGCATTTATCCACAAGGGATATTACAATACCAGCCAATATATTTTCAGTCCCTTTCAAAGCAATGAATTTGACTTTTTAAAAAACCACTGTCACATATGGTGTCAACACTTAAACTGAGTTGTCTGCTATAACCTCAAGATCTGTTTTCCTCCCAGTCTTGGCCAGTTCAGAACCCAGAAGTCTCTACTAATTTACCCAGAAGAGAAATTAGTCAAATTGGCTTGTAATTTCCTGGATCACCTCTGGACCCCTTTTTAAAAAATCACTTGTAACATTTGCAACTTCCAGTTCTCAACTACAGAGGCAGATATTAGTGACAAGTTATATATACTCATGTCCATGTTGGTATACATAGTATTTGTTTCCTACTTCTTTTGTTTGCATTACTGGCTAAAGGAATAAAATACAATTGTGCACCATTGATTCCATTTTCAGACAAGTCTCAGGATTCAAGAATATACTGAGTAAACAATTTGCATATATTTAAAGTGTTAACATTTATATAGCTGTCCCCAAATTGAAATACATTAATTCATTTCTGCCTCTTGGTGGCTTTAAAACATATTATGCTTATTGAAAATGCAGAAAGCTACAAAGAAGTATTGCTTCTAACAATGCATGTATTATTTGTATCTCCACTGGGGAGAAACAACTATATATAAATTAATTGAGAAAAACATCAGTAGCACATGACAGTCATGATAAAAGATATGGTCCATATTAAAATCACTTTTAATTGTACTACACATTTCTGAACTTCTTTTTAGTAAATCACTCTAACTTGGCAATCCTAAAGAGAGCTACATACACTCTGACCATCATGGATCGGACTGTAGTGTCACTATGCTAAAATGGCTTTTTAAAAATGGCAATATTTATAGCTGCAGACAACAGAAAAGTACGTGTGTGAGAGAGAGGTGTAATCCAGTGAATATTGTTTACACTGGCCTCTTTGTGACAGGTCTCCCCCACATGCAATCAAACACATAAAAACAGTAAGTTTCCTACATCAATATATGAGCAATGGAAGTTCTAGAAAACTGATTTACATATACAAAAAAATTGCACAGATATATTACATTATTTTCACCTATTTAAAACTAGTGTAAAGATTTTATCATATTTATTTACTTTTTCACAACTTAAGGTGAAAAGTTCAGTATATAACAATTGGTGTCCAAGAAGTGGGCAATCTGATCCTGTGCAAGTTTACTCAAAAATAATTTATTTTCAGTTTAATTGAACTTATTCCTGAGTATGTATACATAGGATTGCTGTCTTAAGGTAAACAGGGTAAGTTAAACAGGAATTTTCTAGGTTGGATGGGAGAAAGAGTCACATCTTGTTCAAGAGATTCTTTTGCCATTGGCCAATTATTTTAAAGAATCCATTTTCCCCAGTTACTAGAACATCCCACCTGCAAATTCAGTGTAAAGTGCGAAGGCTGGACTAAAGTTGTGAAGATAGTGGGCCATCTGGCCATATTGAATTGGGAGATTCAACTGAGCCTGAGAAAATATGCAAAATTGTGCAGGATGTAAGATTTGGAGTTCAAGGTCAAGCAGTCTTCGTTTAATAATCTGGAAAATAGAGACTTCATCCAGTGAACAGAAATACTCTAAGGAAAAGCCAATTTGACTAATTTTCTTCTAAATATATGCCAACTAGGATGAACTATAAGCATCATTTTAAAAATGTGACATTAAAGAATTTAGTGACGATCTGAAATGTATTTTCAAACAAAATTTAAAAGTTAATAACCAACATTTAGTATTTATAAAATGTTGGCCCAGTTCTAAACAAAGAGAGGAATACGGAACACAGAAACGCCTAGAAGCTGGTGAAAAAGACAGGCCTGTAGTCTTTCAAGGCTGTTATGAAAGCCCGTTATCCAAACAGGGATTCCATATAATAGTTGGGGGAGAATTTTAATTTTAAAGATCTTTATGGTGCCCGGTACATATTCATTCCCTCTGGAATAAAAGAATTGTTTAAGGTGTGAAACATTGTTTAACTAAAGAAATATTACAGGATCTATGGGCTGATCATTTAAGGTTATATTGAAAAGTAATTCCTAGGTATTTGAAATTTTTAACCTGGGCAATCTCAGTTTTCCCTACTGTCCACTTCATAGGCTCCCAGAGTTTAGAAAAGACCAGCACTTTGGACTTTGAATAATTAATGACCAAAGAGTTATCAGCACAGAATTTATGAAAAGCGTGCAAATATCTGAGAAAACCGACCCTGGTACAAGAAAGGATTGTAGTACATAAAGCAAAAGCGGGATCTTTCAAGATCCCAAATTAGGAGGGTGTTTATTGACATGCTCCAACCTTGATAGAAAATCATTCAAAAATAGATTAAAAAGAAGTGGGGCCAGTATATATCCTTGTTTTACTCCTTTTAAAGTTGGTATTTTAGCAGTTAAATGACCAGATTCCAAATGTTTAACTTGACAGACTGTAGATGAGTAAAGCTTTTTAATTAAAAATAATAATCGAGGGTCAATATTCAAAGTTTCCAACTTTCTCCAAAGTAATTCTCTGGAAACTGAATCAAAAGCACCTTTTAGATCGATGAAGGCTGCGTACAATTTTTAGTGCCCGATTTCATACATTGATAAATGATATAGTAATAATCTTTCCAAATACTGCTGACAAAGAGAGCTTCTGGCTTTTCTGCATAGTTTTGGAGGGTTTTGTCAGTTCTGGCCCCACACTGCTTCGATTTATCCCGACTTGCACACACAGTTTTGCATCTTTAGTTTTCACTTTAGGCTTTTTTGTCCCGTTCCCCCCCCCCCCCATTTTTTCTGGTTCATTTAAGACCACTTTTACCCCTGTGTTTTTCTGGAAGCCAGTTTTGAGTCAGCTTTTGCCTTTTTCCTGTACATAGTATTTCTGTCAGTTTTGTTTGTCCCTCCCACTCCCATTCACATCCAGCCCACTTTTCAATGATTGGACTGCTGCAGTCAAACTTTTTCCTGTACATAGTATTTCTGTCAGTTTTGTTTGTCCCTCCCACTCCCATTCACATCCAGCCCACTTTTCAATGATTGGACTGTTGCAGTCAAACTACTGCCTCCCCTCTCCCCCCTGAAGATGAGTTTCTTTTTCTTTCCTTTTTTAAGACACTAAAATATCATTCTATCACTGGAGCATTATAACAATAAGCTTACAAAGTTCTCTGAACTCCCAATTTTCATTTTTTCGAAAAGTAAACCTCTAGCTTTCTCCCTCACAGAGATATAAGAAAAAAGGCATACCTCAGTAAGAGAAACAGCTAGAGACTTATTTTTATTTATAAATGAAAGCTGGGAATTCAGAGAACCTCACACATGTACTGTTACATTGCTCCAACAATATATCAATATTTTAGTGCCACCAATAACACCAGCACTCTTCCTTGAAAATCCTCATTATTGAAGGCACATATGGAAGAAAAAGTGACTCAAAAACTGTGCATATTGGTATCCCAGTAGATATGAAATCAAAAAGCTCCTTATAAATTAAATATATCAGCCCTTTGCTGTGAACAATGTGTGAATGGCTACTGACAAAACTAGTCATTTTCTGGTAAGCTGCTTCTTTATTATAGTTAGTGAAGCCTGTCCAGACTGCTGGTTTTTATTGAGCAACTCGGCTATAAAAAATGATCTGAGAGAATCCATGAACAAACAGCCTTCTGTTATTAGCAAACATCTGTTTACACAACTTTCCCTTATCTACTACGAGTACTGATATAGCAGAATGCAGAGTGTTTCAAAAGAAGGGCAATCCACTGTGCATTCTACGTTGACACTAGCCCGATACCTGTGCTATGCTACAGTATTTAAGTTCCGTAAATCCAGTTATAATACTGATGATGTGAAATTTGAAATGTGACATTTGTTGTAGGAATTCTAATGGAGAAGACTGTAGTGTAAGAAATTAAATGAGACATACGTACTTTTTTCTCTCTCTACTGAAGGACCTCTCACTAGACCACATTGGTGGTTCTGCCTGCAGGGGTTTGGCCTGGGCATTGAATTTGGGGGTGCATCCCCCCCCTTTTTTTTTTACCAAAATGCTTCTCATTTATGTTACATTTTAGAACTGGGACATAACTACATGTTCAAAACACCATCCAAGCAATCAAATATTAAGCAAGTTTATATGAACCAATTTTCTAGAACCCACATTGTGAGAAGTTAAATAACCTAATAAAGGAAACCAGTTTTCTACAAATCTGGGGTATATTTCCATTGTGGGTGGGAGTGTGACTAAGCTTGGCCAGCAGCACCACTAAGGTGCTCCTGCTGGGGCGGCATCCCTGTTGGATTAAAGCACCCTGCACCTGGCTCCTACACCTGACAGACACCCACATGTCTGGTTTTGGGGAGGATTATGTTTAAAGGCATCAGGGAGGCTGGGCAAGCAGCAGGGCTAAGGCAATCCTGCTGAGCAAACCTCCCCGGCGGCTATGAATATCCCACCTCCTCTCTTACAACTGACAGGCAGCTGTCTATCAGTGTGGGAGGGGGGAGGAGTATTAGAAGCCACCATGGTGGCAGGGTGTTACTGCTGGGGCGGGCTCCCTCGTGGCTTTAAACATCCTGCAACTGCTGCTGCACCTGACAGACAACCACCTGTTAGGTGTAGGAGGTGGGGAGATTGTGTTGGAAGCCATCAGGGAGGCTGGGCCAGCAGCATTACTGCACCTCACAGGTGGTTGTTGGCCATTCCTGATTTCCTCAACTGCCATTAGCTCTTTGCAGTCTCCTATAACTGTTTTATAAACCTCAGAATGCTGAGCTCTGCAGCTGACCAATCAGAGAGTGGGGGATGCAAGGAGGCAAAAGCCTGGCAGCGACATAGGAATCAATGGGGGGAGCACATTTTACCCCTTAGGGGTCGAATTTCTAAAAATCCCATCTTAGTGAGCACCTACGCCATGGTAGAAGCGTTCTCCCCAAATTTAGTGTTTCTAGGTCCAGAGGTTTGGCCTGGGCGTCAATTTTACAGAGAAGGGACTTTCTTTTATAGATAGATAGATAGATAGATAGATAGATAGATAGATAGATAGATTAGCAGTTTAGCTTCTGGAAATTCACTGAATGCTCAGATTAAAACTGCCAACTGCCCCTATGTAACTTAGAAATCTACATGCAGTAAAAAAATGGCTCATTCCACCATTTTTAAATTTTTTTATTATATAAATGGGAACTCTAATTAATGTGCTGTTATTACTACATAGTTAATATTAGGTTAATATTTTATCTTCCTCAGTAATCAGACACAGAAAAGGCAATTTTGCAAAAGATATACTAAAGTAACATATCAGGAATCTCTCCAGGAGTTGGCAGTCTGATACAGATTCATCCCTGTGGCTCCAGGATGCTGTTACTACATCTATGGCCTGGCTTGTAGTCAGAATGTTTTTGGTGGGAGGCCACCAGGGGGCATAACATCACTTTTGATGTCACACACAAAAAAAGAATAAAAGGTCTTAAAAGGGCAAAAGCCCGGAGGTTTCGGTTTCGGCGTTGCGAATGGCGGCCACCTTTCAGGACGCTCCCGGAGGTGGTTAGCCCACGCGCAGTTTGGGGGGGTCTTTGCATGTATGCAAGACCCTAGTGAGCCTTAGGTAAAGGCTCCGAACCGGGGGCGCTTTGGGGAGTAGCCTCTTTGCCGGCAGACAGCCGGGAAATTGAGGCTTTCTCCCCGCCCCAATCGGCCCCGCTGCGTCGTGCACGCAATGGGACTTAGCAGCACCACCGACTTCCAGGAGTGAAGACAGCGCTATGAGTTAACATAAAAAGAAGAAGTGGCATCGAATCGTGAGTTGGAGATCTATTTTGAAGCGTGAATTTGAGCCCCCCCACAAGCGTTTAACCGTATGGGAGGAGGGAGGAGTCCCCACCCCGTTTGAGAAGCAAGATCTAAAAAGGGAGCACGAAGGGGGGGCAGAGAGAAAAAACAGTGTTGGTGAAAGTACCGTCGGGGTTGTACGGAAGATTACGATCCTTTTAGCTTCTTGGGGGATGCGGCACGAACTTTGTAAAAGTAAACAATAAAACAAAATGTCAACAACGGGGAAAGTCCTGAAGAGACCGGAAGAGAAGAGAGGAGGGACTTCCGGTCCGGGTAGCCCCCCCCCAGAGCTTGCTGTCAATCAACAAGAAAATGAGATACTGCGCCCTCTGCTGGAGCAAATGCAGAAAATCAATGAAAGTTTGTTTAAAGTGGAAAGTGTCTTCATCAGTCGACAGAAACAAATATCGGAAACATCAAGGAAGATGGCGGAAATTGAACAGAAAATGAATTTGATTTTAAGAACTCAGGGCGTAAAAGAAGAAGGGAAAGAAGATCTCGGATTTTTCTCGGCGAATGTTTTGGCACCCCTAACTGGCAGTGAAGCGAAAGAATTAAAAGAAGAGGTGGATATGGCTCCCAAAGCCTATTCCGCTTTTATAAAAGAAAATACTCTGCCAGTAGAAGGGGAGGCTGAGCATAGCAGGCAATGTATCAGAGATCTAACTTCTTGTGAGGTGGCTCTGGCGCCCTGGAAATTTGAAGATCAGAACTACAAAGAGAAAAGAAAGAAGATGAAGAGACACGCCAGCGGGGAGGAAAACGCAGCGCTCAAAATTGGGATAAGCAGTAAAGAAGACAGCAGCCCAGGGGAAGGAGGCGATGGAACGGAAGACATCCAGGTTAAAAAAGACTTAATCCATAATTGGAAGAGACTTAAAAAGAAGACATCTTGAGGATTGTTCGTGTTGCATCTGGAAGGAGCTGTTTAATTACTAACCCCAATGGACTTTACTAACTGATTAACAGAGTGATTTTGGACTTTGCAAAGTTAAAAAGAAGATCTTCTAACCATGATAAATGCCAAAAATGGTATTGATTACTAACTAAAACTAACCCCTTTTAACAGAGAAAACTTCACTCCATCTTTTTCTTTCTCCATCTGTCTACCCTACCCTTTTCTTATATAAAAAGAATAAAATTCTCTCCTCTTTAGGAGAATTTTACAAAAAAAAAAGGGCAAAAGCCCTGACTTGGATAGCCCAGGCTAGCTCCCCTCCCCGCCACTAGAAATATATGGTCTCCACTGGTCTCTTACTAATAGCTGATGTTTGAGGGGGAAAGATATGGGCCACCCAGCACCTAATCTCACCCTCATTTGTGTATCACCCAACCCAGGAAAGGAGCGAGCAGGAAGAGCGGTTGGAGATGACCAAGAGAAGGGAAAGGAGGAAGAGGATTTCTTCTTCGTATTAAACCATCCCGCCTGAAATGTTTTCCCTGCCCTGCAGCAGTAGCTCTGCCACTGCATCTTCCTCTCCCACCTGTACTTGCCACCACAAGCCTCCTATCCCCACGCTTACTCCCCAGTGAGTATTCTCTCTCAGGAAGGCTAATGAGACTAAGAAGGGGAATAGGAAGAACACCTCTTTCTTTCCCCCCCATCATCAAAGGCACCTCAGTACCTGAAAAAGTGGAGGAGGAGAAATAGAGGACAACAGGCCCGTAGCCACCACAGCTCCTCACCCCAGCAGGCAGTCACCACACGGCATTGCCGGTCTTCCTGCTGCTTCCTGCTTCCAGCTGCTTCCCTCCCCTCTTGCTCAGCCGCAGCAGGAAGCAACAGGAAGACCCAAGCAAGGTGGGGGGGGGGCAGGGCTAAGGAGTACAGCACACCAGGGGCAGGATGGGTGTGGCAGGATTCATCTGTGGGGGGCATCACCCCCAAATGCCCCCCGCGGCCAAGGGGCTGGGCTGCATTTAGTAGACACACAGCAAAGCCCTGATGAAATGTATACACCTGCCCAGTTCAAAGAGGATCCACAATAACTGTATGAATAAAAATTAAATATAAATATAAGCATCCGCTGACTAGATATAAATGCACACAAAATTGTGGAATGCATCTAATACAATACCAGGAGAACCACTCCTCACCCTGTTTTTCAGATTTTCAGGAAGCTCTGGAGGGTCACATGCACAAGCGTCACTTGGTGAAAAGTTACTTTTTGTCACCCTGGCAGAGGAAGTCTTACCTGTTCTTTGGAAATGCAAGGCAAAGACGGTCTCCTGGACATTTTGTAGCTGCCATAGTAGCTGGTGGAAGTCTCCCCCAAGGACACGCAGCTGGATCTCCTCCTGGGTCGAATGACAGGCACTTTCTCCTCCGCGTTGCCGGGCAGCAGCCTCGGGTGGCACTGATGGGGGCGTCGCTGCGGCCCCCGGCCCGGCGGTGAGTCCCAAGAGAAGATGCCCCGCTCCGCGCCCAGCAGCGCCAGCAGGCAGCCAGTAACCCCGACCAAGCCCGAGAGCAGCGGCCGAAGGGCCGGGGGCAGGGAGCCCAGGCTGGTGAGCGACACCAGCCACACGAGGCTGGAGAAGACCAAGACCAGGAGGCTCCTGCGCAGCTTGAGGCTGCGCTGCAAGAGGGTGAGCCCCGCCACGGCGCTGAGCGCGGCCAGCAGCCGCCCCGCCACCATCTGCAGTTCGGCCGGCGGAGCCTGGGGGGCGCCCTCCTCCTCCGCCTGGCCCCGGCGGGGCAGCAGCAGCCACTGCAGCGCCACCCAGTCCCCCGAGTAGCAGCACAGCGGCAGCGCCAGGAGCCACCAGAGGCCGCCGGGCTCGCTCCGGGCCAGGTAGCGGGTGAGGAAGAAGAAGGCGCAGGCGAGGCTGAACAGGGGGCTGAGGCTGCGGCACACCACCAGCAGTAGCCCCGCGGCTTCGGGCGCCGCCGCCGCCGCCGCCGCGTCCCCCCCCGACTCCTCCTGCCTCGGGCTCTTCCCCCCGCGGAGCCACCCGAGCAGCGCGACAGCAGCCGCGGCGGCGCCCAGCGCGAAGAGCGCCCGCCGGAAAGCGGCCGGCAGGAGCCAGAGGAGACCCCGCGGGGGGCTCTGAGGCAAGGGGGCCGCGCAGCCCTTCACGTAGCCGTTCCTCCGGCTGCTGGCGAGGCGGGGGGCGCTGTCCGGAGGAGGCGGGCTGCCGCCGGGAAGTTTGTGGGGTCCTCCGTGGGGAAGGAGGGCGGCGGCAACTTCTTTCTCTTCCTCCATGGTGGTCGCGCGGGGGGGGGGTTAGTCCGTCACCTCCTCCTCCCGCCCGCTTTCCTCATCTTGCCCGAAGAAAGACGAGCTCTTGCAGGGACTCGTAGCGGGCTCCGGTGTTGGCGCGGCGGTGGCGGAGAGTCCGGTCTCGGAGCATGGTGGGTAAGAAGGGGGGGTGGGGGAGAAAGAGGGAGGGGAGAGAAAGGTGAAAGTATCTCCTTTTCTGCCTCTGGCTGTCGCTCGGCTCCCAGGGAGGACTCGCTGTCGCCTCCCAGAGCCCAACGACTGCAACGGTCTTTCCCGCGCTCGCGCACGGGACCGAAAGGGGGGGGGTTGACAACAGTGACGGAGGAGGAGATTCGGTATTTACTTTTCTTCTGGCAGTTATTTAAGCCTGGTTGGATTCTAACGCGGGGGAGGGTGGGAGTGGGAGTGAAGGGAAAGAAAGAAAGAAAGAAAGAAAGAAAGAAAGAAAGAAAGAAAGAAAGAAAGAAAGAAAGAAAGAAAGAAAGAAAGAAAGAAAGAAAGAGTAATGTATCCACTGGAGAACATGGGCTCTGGACAGCCATGTGCTCAGACTGGTTCTAACCGGTCCACCATGTGGCCAGGCGAAGGGCCTGAGCTTCGCCCCGAAGGACAATGGACTAGTGGATCCTGACTCCCCTCCAATGGAGGAGCAGGAGTTAATCCAATCAATGTAAATAGCGAATCACCGGGTGTGTGTGTGTTTGGGGTGGGGGTCACTTGGGAATAAAAGCCGGCCTGCGAGCCGGCTCAGTTGTCTTGTTCTTCATCTAATAAAGTACCTGAGAGCTGAAATCACTAGTAAGTCTCAGTACTTTTCACTGGCGACGAGGATGGGATGCCAACTCCCTCCATGAACAACGACCACGAGACGAGCACCGCTGACCGCCCCAACGCCGACAGCACCGAACGCCGCCGCCGAGCTTCGAGTCCGCCTCTTCGGTTCCTGGGCACCGCACCGCTCCCTAGCACTGCTGACCCCGAGAGCAGCCTCGCTTTCAACGCCGCCAACTCTACGCCTGAACCGCGACCTCCACGGGTGAGCACCATGGCCGCTAGCAACGAGAGCTTCCCCGCCTTCGACATCTCTCGTCCCGCACACTGGGAGACCTGGATCGAGACGCTGGAGCGTCACTTCGAGATCCATGGCATCACGGATGCGGGTACGAAGAAGGCCTATCTCCTGCGCTACTGCGGCATCGAGGCACACCTCCTCCTGAAGGACCTGGTAAACCCCCTCCTGCCGAAAGACGCGGCCGCCACCTACGACATGCTGGTCAAGGCGTTTACTGACCACTTGGCACCAAAGCCCACCAAGTTCTGCCCCCCCGCCGTTCTAACCCGGCGCCGCCAGACCCCCTCCCCCTGCCTAGGGCGCCCAGACACCTGGAGCCGGCCCTGAACAAACGAATGAAGATTTGTAAGAAAAAAAATGATAAAACTAGTGCAAATTGATCATGGTGCATCCTAGGGGTTATCTTCTATTTTTTTGTTTGGCGAGGTTGCAGTGTCATAGGCTATGTTTAAAAGTAAAATGATGGAGCCAAATTCAGTTGTCCTGACAGTCATTTCAATGACCCTCTCTGCCCCTGTTTTAATTTCAGCCCCATGTTTTTGTAGAACTTTATGTAGCCAAAGCTTGGCTTAGTTTGTACAGTATATTGTGTTATCATATGAAGAAATTTTTGTATTGCTGCAACCTGCATTATATATCTGGTCAGACAGGTCAGCAACTAAAATGGACTGGGTCAGTGTGGAAAGGAGGGGGGCACCAAGATTGGTCAGTGCGTAGGGCACCAATGAGCCTTAATCCGCCTGTCTGTGTCACTGTGAGGAGACCCACAGCCTTTCCTGAGTCCCTGGTGTCTGTCTGGCCTGAACAACATCACAGCTGCTTCCCTCATAAAAAAGTCATGTAGGCTGGTGGCAGTGTTCCCGCTAAGCTGAGTTAGTTTGAGCTAGCTCATGGTTTTTTAGCCTCCGGATCACACTTGTCTTCGCTCAGGAAGGACAGCTCCAGAGAAAATGAATTTCTACAGTAGCCAAATCGCTCACTCACAGCTTTAATGCCAGTAGCTCGCAAAGTAGAATTTTTGCTCACAAGACTCCACAGCTTAGAGGGAACATTGGCTGGTGGATACCCTTGGCTACTTACCGTCTCAGATTAGTTTCTGAGTTTCTTGCTAGAAACTTCTCAAAAGTTGCAACTTCATTTTCTATTGAAATAGGAATTTATACCTATAAACTGGTCTTAGCATTATTTGGTTTTGCAAAAAAAAATCAAAGAAACAAAGAAACAGACTTGTTAATACGCAACTAAAACAATACTTTTTACATAACAGATTCTAAACTCTTACTTTCATTAACCAAGCCTACCTCTGTAACTAATTCAAAGATTTTGAATGCCTACTGCCTAGTGGGTGAGAGCTGAGTGCCATTTGCAAGATCTTTTATTAATCCAAAATTATACCTCTCCTAACCTAAAAGGACATAACGTTTTCATCAAACTGTACAATCCAGTGTTATGGCCGACTGTGTGTTTTATTAAGTAGGTTTGGTGTAGTGGTTTGGAGCGTGGGAGAACTGGGTTTGATTCCCCACTCCTCCACATGCAGCTGCTGGTGTGACCTTGGGTCAGTCATGGCTGTTCTCTCAACAGCAATTCTCAAGAGAGTTCTCTCAGCCCCACCTACCTCACAGGGTGTCTGTTGTGGGGAAGGGAAAGGGATTGTAAGCTGCTCAGAGACTCCTTCAGGTAGTGAAGGGCGGGGTATAAATCCAGTTTCTTCTTCTAGGTCTCTGTTATATATAACAGTCTCACTTTTTGTGTTACTAGATCCTTCCCTCTTATTTATTTAAAACATCTCTTCTGTATTTAGATTGTGAGCCAACTTTTAAAAAATTCAGTATGAGAAGCAGCATAGTTTATTTTCTATAGTAGACAAATAGTGTGAGCGACTCAGTCCAATTCCGGTGCACAATCCCTGAGGATCTTGGTGGAGAGACCGCACTGAAGCACCTGGCAGGATCTAACTTTGTTGTAGGGAGCTGCAAATCTTCTACAAGCAACAAGTTGCCACGGAATTTCTCCCCAGAACCTTCAGTTAATTGCCACAAGGAGACCATGCAATAACTCTTCAGCAGCTCAAGGATTCTGTGACTTTTGTGACCTGACTCAAAAGTCAGGTCAGGAAAAACTAATAGGAAACTATCTAAAAGAGATAACAAATGTTTTTATTAAGTGTAAATGTTAGCCAACTACTAAAGAAGCAGAATGAGCGAGAACAGGATCCCTGGATTGCCAGGCATTGGACAGAGCCACAGCACCATGAGGAAAGGCTAAAGTATGTGATAATGTACAAAAAAAGATGGCTAAGAAGGAAACAGTTATCAAATTCTGCTTACTGTGGAGAAGGTTCTTCAAGATATTGCTATCTGTATAGCACTTCAAATGTGATCGTTATCTTATAACCCAAACAATAACCCTGTAAACTCTATCAGTATCTATATACTGTTTCTCAAGTGTGGCCCCCATCTGCGAATATCCAAATCTGTGGATTGGAAACACACTGATGCTAAATAGATATCTCTGCAAATTTGGGGACACCCCAGATTTGTAGAAAAATCTGACCTCCTTAAAAAATATTTTAAGGGGTTTCAATTCCCCCCAACTTTGAGAAGTATCTGCATGTATGCAATTATCTTTGTCTTACTAGCTGATGGCCTCTGCCATGGTTGGTGCCTGGGACCCTCTCCAACCCTGGTGGTGATGGCACCAGGGAGCCTTTGCAAGCCTGGCCTCATCAGTGGCAGCACCCAGAAGCCTCTCCAGGTCCAGCTGCATCAGTGGTGGCACTCAGGGTGCCTCTCCAGGCCTAGCTGTGTTGGTGGTGGCATCTGGGAGCCTCTCTGGCCCAAGAGCAACTCTGGGAGACTCTCCCAGACACTGCCATGCCCAGGCCTGGAATCACCCCAGCTTGGCAACAGGAGAGCCACTCGGGCCTAAAGCAGCTTCCATGGTAAAGTAAGGAGGGAGAAGAAAGAGAGATGGGGGGCAATACTAACAAGAAGGCGGTGAGAGAAATAGAGAGAATAGGTTGACGGAGAAGGGAAGGAGTAGATTGATGGAGAAGGGGTCAGGGCAAAAGAGATGGGAGTAGGCTGACAAAGAAGGGGAGGGGAGAAAGAGGTGAACAAACAGGGGGTAGGTTGACAGAGTAGTCAGTCTTTATTAACGGCCCATGGCCAGTATATAAATAAATACTATCAATAAAGCAATAAAACAAAATAAAAATACAATCAAAAACAATAAAATAATAACATGCTTAAAAGATATTCTAAAATTGAGTGCACAAATTTAAAACTCTGATAGGATGATTATGCAAATCAAGTTCCCACCATTCCTTTAGAAACATAGATGGAATGTAATTTTATCGCTTGAGCACAGCATTTTGTTATTTTCTTAGTAGTCTCAGTGTTCTCATCAGAAAGGAGTTTATTAAAAATTTCTTCCTCAGAGATTTCAGGACCTTTTGGTAGTATCGGTGAAACAAAAGTTAAGCAAATTTCATTGTATATAGAGCAGTGAAGTATGACGTGTGTTGTTGTCTCTATCGCATCAACATTACAAGGACATACTCTCTCAGCTTGAGGGATTTTATTATATCTACCCTCAACAACTGCTGATGGCGATATTGCTAGCCTTGCAAGAGAAAAGGCTCTTCTTTGGTTAACATTTTCCAGGCTATATAAGTAAGACACAAGTTGGAGAAGAAAGCATCTTTGAGGGGCAACAATAAAAACGGATGCTTTGGAAATGTTGGGGTTCTATGTCGGGGTGTTGAACTCATTTGTTACGAGGGCCAGCTCTGACATAAATGAGACCTTGTTGGGCCGGGCCATGTGTGTCATATAATGTAATGCCAGATAATGGAGATGTAAACTTTATAAAGGACACAAACACAAGAATTTTTTTTTACTTAAAAAATCATGCCTAAAACATTAGTACTCTTGCAATATTTTGTTTATTTAACAGTCTCTAATAACTGACACCTCTTGCTCTGAATTATTGCATCGAAATGTCTGTGCTGTAGCAATCTTGAGTATTGACATTCATTATAGATTTGATTTATTGACATTCATGATAGAAGTCTCACACTCAGTGTTCTGAGCCTAGGACCCAAGGGGGCACATAAAATGGCTGAGCATTGTGAGCTTTTGTACATAAGTTGCTTCATGTGCTGGTCAAGAATATGAGAAGGCATCCTGACACAGAGTGAGGGCTGTTTGTCTACAAAATTATAGTCTTCCCCAGAGAAATAACTACAACTTCCTACAAAGGAAATGTGCTGGATGAACTTGGTCTGGACACACACTCTCAGCCTAATCCACCTCACTGGCTTGTTGTTATCCCTCCTCTAAAATAGTTCACATTGCTTTTTTTACTGAGAAAGACTGGATCATGAGGGCATGAACACAGTGAGAAGGGGAGGGAACCCAGTTGCACCCAGGAGAGCCCTGGAATAAGTAGCCCAACAAAACACACACATGCACACACACAGCATAGGGAGCCCAACAGAATGCACACAAAATGTAACAAGGTAAACAAAAGCTCATACCTTGAACAAAACTTAGTTGGTCTTAAAGGCGCCTGGTATTTCTGCCGTGTGATAGAGGCAGCCCAGAAAAACACTCTCCCTCGTTCCCTGCCTCCCTTCAGGGAGGAGCCTCAGCCAGTGGAAGGAAAGAAAGGCTTCCCTTTATCTCCTGTATATGATTGAGGCAGCCTGGCCAGGAAGCAAGATCTAGCTGGGGGGAGGGGGGGAGGAACCTCAGCCAGTGCTTTACCAGACTCTCTCAATTGCACAGGAGAGGCTTGTCTATCTATCTCTCCTGTGTGATTGAGAGAGTCTGGTAAAGTAAACTGTGATGTAGCAGCAGCAGCAGAACTGGAAAAAGAAGCAGGAAACAACTACAACTAGGGCCTTGTGGGCCAGATTGCAGCCCTCCAAGGGTCTGATCCAGCCTCCGAGCCACATGTTTGACACCCCAGTTGTATGTCTTCCACTCTCTGCCTGAGGGGCTGGCTAGCTGTATCACAACCCAGATGAAGAACTAAATCAGGAAAACCCAAACTGAGCTAATTTGGCTTGAACTGCTTTGAGCCAACTTGATTGAGAATCGTCCTGCAAAATTAAAAATGCAAGACCGCAAGAGTTTTTATTTATCTTAAACCAAAGGTTTAATGAAGAGAGAATTATTCTGGTAAATATTTTCACCATCCCTGTTTTTAATCAAATTATGGAATTTGAGACACAGTTTGGGACCCGTAATACTGCCCTTAGAAATTTAGATTGGACCCATTCTAATGGCAAAAAGCGAAACTCAGAAGGGCCTAGAAGGGTTTCATACAGTAATTATGGTATAATCTTAAATTTGAAAAGTTTAAGGGCAGCTGGAACAAAACTGCCTTAGACCTAAAGAACTTTATTATACTTAAATCTGTCTTTTCTCCTTTGTCAACCATATAATTACTGTGGGCTGTCCTAGAACCAGAGGCTTGTACCCCCCACCAGATATCTAAAGGAGGAGACTTGTGACAGATATTGTCTATTCATTGACCAGCGTCTCACTTTAGGGGACTTATTAAAGGACATTATCTTGGTTTTCTCATAATTAAAAACAAGCTGTTCATTACAATATGTAGCTAAGCTACAGAAAGCTCTTTTTAGCCCCACTGGGGTTCTTGAGAGAAGAATGGCATCGTCCACATAAAGCAGCACTGAAATATGTTTATGAGCCAATTTAGGAGGAGGATGTCTACTTGTTAAACAGCTTTACCACTTCATTTATATAGAAAATGAAGAGTAGAGGGGCAAGGATCCCTAACCCCCTTCAAAGTGGTAATGGGTTCTGTGAGATGTCCTTGCTTATTATATTTAACTCTTAGGGAGGTGTGCTGGTGTAAGGCTCGAATTAAGAAAAGGAGTCTTATCAATTGAGGATGACTCCAATTTGTCCCACAGCTTGACCCTAGAAATAGAGTCAAAAGCGGCCTTAAGGTCCACAAAGGCCACATATAAGGAAGAGTTCCCTTTATTACCAAACTTTGCAATGAGATGCTGAAGGACCAAACAATGGTCTAATGTGGATCTACCCTCCATAAAGCCAGCTTGTTCCAGTGGAATGATATCATCATTAGATAACCAATCTAGCAATTTGTCAAGGTGCTGATTAGCGTACAGTTTGCTAGTTATAGGCAACAGGCTGATGGGTCTGTAATTGGAAAGATCATCTGGCTTACCTTTCTTATAAAGTGGAACAATCAGTGCTGTCTCCCAGCTTTTGGAGACATGACCTGTAGCATTGATATAAGTAAAAAGGGTGGCCAAGAAAGAGGCCCACTAGTCCTCATTTTCTTTCAAGAGCTCAGCCAGTATGCCGGCTATTCCAGGAGCTTTATTCCTTTTGAGGCAGTGTATGTGTGACTTAACTTCCTGCTCTGAAACCGGAGACCAACTCAGCAAAGTAACTAGGGAAGTAATATTACAGGGCATATAGCAGTCATCATAAAGACTCTGAAAATAAGTGATCCAGGAGTCTGGAGGCACTTGTGAATTCAAAACTGCTTTTTTAAACTTTACCTGACATGATTTGCCAAAAACTTGATGTATTTTGCTCTTTAGTGGCTTGAATAAGAAGCAGCCATTGCCTTCTAGAGTACTCCATTTTGGCTTTATGTATCTGCGTTTTGTAGAGTCTCTTTTGAGTAAGAAGATACTCATGGTTGTTCTTACGCTCATCAGGCCTCGAGTAGATATACCTACTATACGCTGTAACCAAAAAGGATTTAGTCTTGACACAAGGTTTGGTAAACCAAGGTTTAGAAATCTTAGTGTATTTGATATTTGGCTTTCTGTGAGAACTTAACAGTGTTTCCAAGCTGCTGGAACACTTTGTCATACTCCAGCAAGGGGTCTTGCAAAAAAACTGGATTAGACAGAGACACACAAAAATGGGAAAGAAGCCCAAGTGGCAACTGTTCCTTCAATCTAAGGCTTAGTTGGGTAGACCATTTAGGACGGCAGAACAGCATATCAGAGTTTCGATATTCAGCTGCCAAAAACAGCAAATAGTAATCTTTTATGGAATGTATTTCTGCCATAAGGGAAATAGGAAAATGATCTGCTTACGAGTATGGGATCACCCAAAACTTAAAAACCTTTTCCCTAAACAGAGGGCTTACCATCGTATAATCTAAAGTGCTGGCCTTGATTCCATAAATGTATATTCGCCAGGGTAAACTGGAGTAGATTGATAGAGAAGAGGTGGGGGCAAAAAGGAGAGAGGGCAGGTTGACATAAGGGGGAAATGGGGGAGCAGAGTGATGGAGGGGCAAAAGAGATGGGGTAGGCTGACAGAAAATGAGAGGAAGGGGTGAGAAAGAAGGGGAAGAATGTAAGAGAAGGGGGAAGGAAGCACAGGTGGGGGGAAGGGATGCACCCTCCCTGCAAATTTCTTGCAGGTTCTCCACCTGTCACTTATCTAATTCTGAACCTGCCCCCACCCCTCATGCAGGAATAAAAACAAAACAAACATAAAATGGGGCAGGTACTAACAAAGATAATTTTTTCTACAAACATGGGGGAATCCCCAGTTATGCATAATAATCACTGTCCCGGTTCTCCGGGCCTGGAGGGAGGGCCACCACACCCAGCTGCACCTCCCCCGCCACACTTACTCCACCGCCAAGCTCGGGAGCAGCGGGAACCAACCAGCAGGCGACGACCGGGCCGGGAAGTAGCTTCGCGGGGCCACCAGGAGGAGCCCCTCCACGGCGTCCACGGGGGTGAAGACAGCGACAGGGGCGGGCAAGACCCCGGAGTCAGGCGACGTGGATGGCGCCGAGAGGAGGGGCCACGGACCAGGAAAACGCAGATGACGGCAGCAGTGGCGCGGCCTCCCGGCCAACAAGACCACCGGCAGCCCCGCACCGGCAGCCATCCCAGAGGAATGAGGGCATCCCGGAAGATAAAGGGGGCGGGGCCTGAGAGGGTGGGAGTCGGCGGGGTGGAAGGGCAGCGCTGGGTGAAAGGCTAAGGAAATAAAGGACGGGGAGGATGGAGGGGTCAGGGAGGAAGTTCGGTCCAAGGACTCACTCACTACAGAGGAACCCGTGAGAGAGAAGGCACCTCAGGGAGCAGTCTCCTGGGACCGGGGGCCGAGAACACCTGGGGGTGATGCTAACCCCCAGGACCAGCCGTTCTGAGGCCCATACCTCCACCCCCGATTTATCACCAGTCTCGACCCCAGGGCCAACACCCCGCCTTGGAACCTTGGAGTCACGGCTACGGGCGGGGCGCCCCCAGGACCGCACCAGAAACTTGACAATCACACACTTTTTTTAAAAAAATGGAAGGTTATAACGGTTGGATATTGCAATTCTGCATACAAGAGGATCTGGGAGGGAAAGGGTTAAGAGAATTCTCTCACTGGGGTACGCTTGGCAGTTCTCCCCCCCCATTGGTTAGATGCTGAGCCACTTTGGCTGTTGCTTGCCTTCTGTTTCATCTTATATAGGTCTTC
Source organism: Gekko gecko (assembly GCA_029375565.1). Classification (NCBI taxonomy): domain Eukaryota; kingdom Metazoa; phylum Chordata; class Lepidosauria; order Squamata; family Gekkonidae; genus Gekko; species Gekko gecko. The sequence continues at coordinate 120,608,209 of JAPDNY010000003.1, read as the reverse complement.
TCTTCTACAGTCTCTTACATGGACTTGGAGCTGTAGCAAGTTAACCTTTATGAAATTAATCTTTTCACAACCAGTTAAATATACCTACATGAATATGTCATGTAAGATGTGCTTCTATTTTTGTGAAATTTCTTTCTCTTGTTACCAGTGGAGTCAGATCATCTTTGTAACTTGTTTGAACAGCATTTTTCCCTTATCCAGGAAACGTGGAAGATTGGGGATACTGCATAAAGCTTCTGGGCTTCGAAGCAAACAGTTTTTCTTTCTACATTTAATCCAATAATAAATATCCCCCAAACCGGAGAAGTAATAGCTGTGCAAGTACAGACAACATCCGATGTGAGCACTTAAGGCGACAAAGTAAAGACAGAGAAGAAGCTTTCCCGAATTCCCGTGTCTGTGCAGGGCAAAAGACAGCAAGCAGTAGAATCAGTAATTGTGAAAAGGAAATCTCAGCTGCTTGGGGAAGGGGAAATTGCTGGAAGGGAAATAGCAGAGCAGCAAGAGAAACTAGGTGTTAAGAGCTGCAGCATTTGAGCTGCCACTACTGTCATCCCCTTCATCCACCCGCTCCTTCTTACTGCTTCCTCAGTCTTGCTGCCTGAGGGAGAAATAAAGGTTGGCTGGAGCCAGCGGGCACTCAGCACCAGTAGTGTTAGGGCTAAGATGGAGACCAGACATCTGCATCTAAGCCCTGGATCCTACCATCTCCTTCCTTCCTCATGCTGCAATTTGATCTTTGGTAGCTGAGCTCTGGCTAGGAGGGAGCCTTTGGTTGCTTGGGCTGTCTCCCAGCCCAGACATTGCCAGTGCTCAACACCTGCCTTTCCTTCCTGGCAGCAGAGGGTAATTTCCCAGCAAGTTTGTCACAGGTTCCCATTTGTTATCCATATTAATAAAAGGATTGGGGGGAGCATAACTCATCAGAAAATAAATCTAGGAGTTTCAGAATTGACCAACTTCAAGATACTCATGGGAACTGCAGTGCCAAAAGTGAAGGGAATGTGAACATCCTGACCTAGATTATCTCCAGAACATCCCTGTGCTATTTACAATTGAAGTGATGGTTTACTTGCTAGAAGCCAGGAAAATGGAGTCAGCACAGACATGGAGGATGAGATATCCCCTCCTTTACACTGAAACTTTTCCAGGCATCTGTTTTTTACAGACTTCTGCTGAGATCGAAGTCTTCCTGAAAGCTGAACTAAACCCACAGCTACACAGATAACAAAAGAGTGCTGTTTGAAACGTCATTAAAGGAAAAAAGAAGTGCTAAATACATATATCTCCTCCAGTAGCCCACAAGAGGAGATAGCCACTGCCTACTGGAAGACTTGTGAAGAGGCAGTGGTGGCAGCTAAGAAACATTATTAATCTGTAACCACAGCATCAGTAGTTCACGACCATTCCAATTATTTAAGGCATCTTGGCATCTGCTTACTCTGAAATTTGAACCTTTACTCTCTCAGGAACATACAGTTAGCTGTCACACCTTTACAAAGTTTTTGCTGTTAAAATAATACAAATATGCACGCTCTGATCTGGATGTGAGCTGTAATATAAGCTAGGCAGAAGAAATGCTTAATATATCATCTAGTTCATTTACGGACCATTTTGACCCAGTTACCATAATGGATATTAACAGGATCCAGGGATCTGTGAAGACCACTACTTATGCACTGGATCCTTAACCATCCTGGCTGCTAAAATCATGTGAGGACCACATTAATGAGCCCTTGATGCCTATAATAAATCAGTCATTAACTGAAGGCACCTTCCCTTGGCCACTCATAGAGGTGGTTATCCGCCCACTACTTTAAAAAATCACCCCTAGACTAAAAAGATGGGCCAGTTATCACCCAGTCTCTAATCTGCCCTTTTAAGACAAAGACAGATTCAGGTGGGTAGCCATATTGGTCTGAAGCAGCAGAACAACGTTCAAATCCAGTGGCATCTATAAGACAAAGTTTTATTCAAGGTATAAGCTTTCGTGTGCACAAACACACTTCTTCAAATACCTGATACCATTGGCCATTTGGGGGGTTGCTAGACAACAACATTGCTGAGGACTGCAAGCCTCAGTGTCAATGCAGAGGAGGGGGGAGAGACACATATTAAATAAGGTAAAAGATAGAAATGAGGCAAGATAAAGCTGGAATGGGGAGGAGTAAAAAAGGGAAAGCTGAAAATGGGAAACAGAAAAAAATGAGTGAGTGGGGACAGCTGAGGAGAAACAGAAAAAGGGAGGTAGGAGGTGGGAGAGGAGAAGTTGAAAGCATTGTGGGGAAGGGGGAAGGGGGAAACGATGGATGAGACCTAAGAGCGTTGTTTTATGCTATTTTTGTGTTCTGGATAGGTTTTTAGCACTGTGTTTTAACACTTTGCTAATTTCTAACAATTTTATGGTGTTTAATATTTTTATCGTATTCTACTTTGTAAATTGCCTCTAGCAGGTTCTCAGGTTCTCTGGAGAGGAAGCATAAACATTTTCTAAATAAATAAGAGATCAGCTAGTGAAACTTCATGGCATGATGATAAACATAGGATAGTGGCTGTTAAAAGTACTAGCTAGAAAATCTGGCAACTCATTTTGTGGCTATTGGTTCCATTTGTTTAAATAAGCAGACATTTTAAAGCATAGTTTTGAATAAATAATTATATGAAAAAAAACTGGAGAAGAAAGTTTGAGAAATAAGCTTTCTTCTGTGAAAAATAAATTATATTGTATAAAGCTGTAAGAGCTGACTCTGTACATGTTATTCCTTAGTAAACTAACTGAAGCTCACATTTACAGAGTAAAATATAGATTCATTAAATGGGAATCAATAGAGCAGTGTACACTTGAAATTTAACTTCAAAACTTCCACGGTTTGTTTCTCTAAATTAAGCCGGATTATTGTCTGCATGTTTTACTTACAAGCAAATACCCCTGTGTTTGGTGGAGCTTATTCCCAAGGCTCAGAATCTCAGTTTTCTTCTCTTCTTTCTTTATTATTACTGTTCATGTGACCCAGTGGTCTTGAACAGCTGCTGAGTTTATGTTTAAGCAAGTAATGGAAAGCTAGCCACATAATGATAGGGTTTATGCAGTTGCTTTAGAATGTTTCCATATTTCTACAACAGCAGCAAAAAATCTAGCGACCCTATATGTAACCCATCCATCTTCTTTGCTCAGTACCCAGGAAGTCTCAGCAGTTGGAGAAGCAAAAATCAGCTCCTGTCTTTTAAAAATTCAGGGCAGCTTAAAAGTACATGGTCAATGGATTCAATGCAATTAAGGTCGCAATTGTATGTTCTCTCTGAGTATGGAATACCAGTGTATCTATCTGACAGTACTGCAGATGGTAAAGCATCCAGACGCGCAAACTAGGGTTGCCATTCCCCAGGTCGGGGTGGGGGTTCCCCTGGTTTTTGGAGCTTCTGGCCAGTGGGGGAAACCCCACACCCAAACACCGTGTTGGATCAACCCTACACTGCTCTCTTACCTGTGCAGTGATACATGCCTCCGGGACAAAGGCCAAGAAGGTAGGCACACAGAGAGTGAGGCACTTAGGAATCCCACCCACCTCCTGTACTGTTCCAAGGGAGGCCAGCTGGGGACACGCAACAACACTCGGACAGACAAAGGGATCCTCGCTCTTGTTGCTCCCCCCCCTTAGACCCGCCATTGTGAGCAGCCAGCTGATTGGATGGTGGGAAAAATTCTCACCCTCTATCTTGCTCTGGACGTGCCCCCTCCCCCTTTTGCGGCTTGCTGGCATAACCTGAAGATGAGCTGTGTCACAGCCTCAGATGTCAAGCGGCTGAGAACTAGGGAAGCCAGACTCAGTTATGACCAGCCCTGCTTTTATAGGCACAGCCCTTGTTGCTGGAGCCACTGAAGGGCTGCTTGCCCCACACCCCTGCCCCACCTTCCCCTGGGCTCAGCCCCTCCTCCTTGTGCCAGCACCTTTGGTGCAGGTGAAGACAAAGAGAAGAGATTGGATTTATACCCCACCCTTCACTACCCAAAGGTGTCTCAGAGCGGCTTACAAACTCCCTTCCCTTCCCCTCCCCACAACAGACACCCTGTGAGGTAGGTGGGGCTGAGAGAGCTCTGAAAGAAACTGCTCTTTTTCAAGAACAGCTCTTATCAGAACCACGGCTTGCCCAAGGTCATCCAGCCAGGTGCAAGTGGAGGAGTGGGGAATCAAACCCGGTTCCCCCAGATTAGAGTCCGCGCACTTAACCTGCTCGCTCAGCTAGCTCAGTGGCTCTGCAGCCCACAATGAGGCTTTCTGCACTGTGCAGCTTGGCTTGCAGACTGGCTATACCAGCAGTGAGGCAGGCAGCAAGGAAAAGCGGCAGCGTTCGAAAACTCCTCAGCCCTGGCAAGGGATGCCCTGCACTCTTGCTCCACTGGAGTGTATGCAGCACGTGGGGTTGCCTGGTAAAGCAGCAGGTTACCCAAGGTAACGGGCAGCTACAAGGCTAACTGGCCAGGTAGGTGCATGCCCTGAGCATGGGGGGGGGGGGCGCAAACTGCCTGCTACTGTTGCTGCCCCCACCCCACTTCCCTGCTCCGGTCCGCTTGCCCACCTTCGCCTCTCTCCCCTGCACAAGCCCAGCTCAGCCCCAACCCTCATGTCAGCCTGAGCACTTCCCTGATTTGCACAGAAGCCAAGCTGCAGACAGCCCAGCGGCCAGCCATGAGCAGTCAGCAATGTAATGGCAGGGAACTCCTGCCGTCAGGTTTGGCAACTAGTAGCCGCCACTGAGCAGTAGCTAAAAGCAAAAATAAAAATGCCAGGAATGGAGGACCCCCCCTCACTCAACAGAGAAAGGGAAGAAGCCAGTCTGCAAATGCTGAAGAATCAGGGAGAAGCTGAGGCGGGTGAGGCCAGCGACGTCGGTAACATGATGACATCACTTCCGGGTAATGCCATCACACTGGGGACATCCCACCCACTCCCGGAATGCCCCCCAAATCCACCCTCCAGTGCGATGAGGGGACCTGGCAACCTACTGCGAACTAAAGGCACATCTATATTTAGGATATGTTAAATCACAAAAATACTTTGAGATATAAATCAGTAGGGGAATGCCAACTGTGAAGGTTGTGCAAACTCTTCTTGACCTTATTAATGTACTTTTACAATCCAGATGTGTCAAATGAATTTCATCCAGATGTCTTAGCTCATCTCCCCATCAATCCTATTGAAATCCCAAGGCACGTTAGCTTATAATTCACCGATTTATATCAGTTGCTGAGTTTAAGAAGAAACAGAAGTTCTTTCTTGCTTCTTTCCTTTCTCCCTGAAGAAAACTGTAATCTTCTGCATACATACCTGAGTGTTCCTACTTACCTGAGTGTTCCATTTAACTTGTTTTCCAATAAACACACATAAGAGCTACGTGCATGCTTCCCCATAGTTCTGACCAAGATTGTACTTGGCATATCTTCCCAAACAAGTTATTCATGAGACTTTTCTCTTTCTTTTCTGTGTTCCGAAGAAAGTATATAATAAAAAATCCTCAAGGAAAATATAAAGACAGATTTTGGCAGGGACAAACAATTTTTAAAGTAAAACAGAATTTCAGCAAGCATTTTAAAGTTAAATAATAAGATTAAAGAGCAATATGTAAAGAACCTTATTTACTTTTGGTCTTTGTAAAGATCAAATGTTCCATTACAGAGTTTCCTAATGAAAAGAGATGAGGAAACAAAATGAAGAATGAAAGCGACTCTTTGTTTCAGAAGCTAGACCATCTGTTAGCCCTCCTTAGATGGTTGTTCGTACAGAGGATGGAGTTTGGGTGGTTGTTGCTTGACAACTAAAGGAAAAATGGATAAGTAAACACAACTAGCAAACAAGATAGGAAAGACAGAAAAGATTACTTTCTGGCCAGGGCTGCCTATGAGAGTGCATATACATTATAAGCAAAGGTATAATGAAAATACATTAAAGAAATAATTATTAAATCTGTAATTCACACTTAGTAGCAGAATAGGGAATGGCAGCTCTGAAAGGACCCTACCCTTGCACATAACGCCATACTATGGTGCACTAATCTAAATGTAAACTAGCCGAACCATGGCTACGAAGATTCCTATTCTAAATCACCTTTTCCAACTGGAGGGGGAGGGATTCAGATCAGTAAATAACAGCATCCTTGTGGCTTGGCAAACACTTATGAAAACATTCAAGGTCATGAATGAATGAATGAAAACATTCAAAGTATTAAAAGTTTTCAAATAGCAAAAATTTACTATATGCTCAACAACTTTACAACCACAGGTATCAATGAATCATAACTGTTATGAACATAGCAACATTCGCAGAGACAGGATCTTTAGCATTCTTCAGAAAGGGCACTTTGAACAAAGGCAAGTCCTAACAAATGGTGCTCAGTAAAACAGATAAAGCTGCAGGTCTAAAACATTATCTTAAAGGTGTGCAAGGCTTTTTCCTTGCAAACACTTCAAAGGCTCCTCCTGCTGCTGCTCTTGGTGCTTTATTTTTCTGGCCTGGACCTACAAAAACATTAGTAGTTCACTCAGTGAAGCTTCAATCCTTCTCTCTTCTATTGCAAGCCAGACTGACTGAGGGGTGGGGCTCTTACAGTCAGTAAATACAGAAGCAGCTTTACTAACTGCCCATGTTCTGTTTACCTATTCCTCCCAGGCTCTAAATTCTAGACCATTTAATAGAAATAAAATAATACGTTAAAGGAAAAATGACATTGGTTACTGTTATGTATTGGGACTGAAACACTGCAGGACTGTGCTGCCAGAGACAGGGTGAGCTTAGAGCCAAGGGCTCTTTTTGTAGCAGGAACTCCTTTGCATATTAGGCGACACACCCTGAATGTAGCCAATCCTTCAAGAGCTTACAGAGCTCTTCTTACAGGGGCTACTGTAAGCTCTTGGAGGATTGGCTACATTAGGGATGTGTCGCCTAATATGCAAAGGAGTTCCTGCTACAAAAAAGCCCTGGACTTCTGGCAGTAACCAATTAAGATGTAAAGTTTTGTAAATAGCCTACCATTGGGAGTGGGGTGTGTTGGGGTGTGGCCATTGCATGCAATATAACTGAGCTGAGGTTCTGGTCTACAGTCTTGTTCTTGCTAAAATCATTGAATAAAGTAGAGCTGATCACTAGACTAGGAGTCTGTTCACCCATGGAACCCACTATTTAACAGTTACATAATACTATCATTTGCTATAGCAGCCAAAACCAAGAGAATTCTTCATATATAGACCACAATGCTTAGGGAAATGACTTAAAGCAAGTAATACTAGCTTTGAATAACCGTGGGCAGAAAAAAAAATTCAAGAGTTCAGCAAGCCCCAGAAGTGATTTCACCTTCAAATGTGATAACAAAGATTTATGAGCCCACTCCTTACCAAGCTTCCAAAGTATGTGAACACAGGGCCAGCCCAAGAGTTTTGGTGCCCTAGGCAAACTGTGACTTTAGCACACACACCCATTTCAAGACAGAGAAAAATGAGAAGTTTAGAATGAACTTTTTACTTTTATTTACTTGGTATTTGAAATGAACAATGTAAAAATATTGCACTTAAAAAAAACCTTATTAATCTTAGCACAATTATACTGCACAATTAAACTCTCTCTCTGTATGTGGGTGGGTGTGTAAAACAGAGAAAAGAAACTAACTTAGGTCTAACTTGGTGCCTCTTAAAGCCTGACACTGTACATCAGGGATGTCAAACTCATTTGTTATGAGGGCTGGATCTGACATAAATGAGACCTTAGGGTTGCCAGGTCTGGACTGGAAAATACATGGAGAATTTGGGGGTGGGGAGGGGAAAGGCCTCAGCATGGCCCAATGCCATAGAGTCCACCCCTCAAAGTAGCCATTTTCTCCAGGGGAACTGATCTCTGTCAGCTGGGGATCAGTTGTAAAAGTGGGAGATCTCCAGGCCCCACCTGGGGGATGGCAACCCTATGAGACCTTGTTGGGCCGAGCCATGTGTGTCATAACATGTAACGCCAGGTAGCGGAGATATAAACTTTATAAAGGACACACACAAAGGGTGGGTTTTTTACTTAAAATAAAAACATGCTTAACACATTAGCACTCTTGCAATATTTTGTTTATTTAACAGCGTCTGGTAACTGACACCTCTTGCTCTGAATTATTGCATCAAAATGTCTGTGCTGTTGCAATCTTGAGTATGCTGTTCAGGTGTGTATCTGTAAGCTGCAAACCTACGATGACGCAGCAGCAGCAGAACTGGAAGAAGAAGCAAAAGACAGCCAGTTCCACTGCGGGCCTGATAGAAGCCCTCCAGGGCCCTGATCTGCCCTCCGGGCTGCATGTTTGATACCCCTGCTGTAGGTGGTTGGCAATATGGTCAGGCTGGCCCTGTGTGAACAAATCACAAGTCAAAAAGGAAAGGAAGCTTTGATGCATTCGGTTTCCTTGGAAGAAAGTCTGGGGATTTTTTTAAGAGTGGAGGGGCAACGAACATGAAATTTAAGCAAATTCTGGAGCACGATGAAAGACAGGAGGGCCTGGCGTGTTGTGGTCGACTGTGCAACTGTGTGACAGAACAACAGCAACAACAACAGAGTGGGAAAGGCAAGTTGCATTAGTGAACTAAGGGCCCAAAAGTTCTCTCAATATGTATGCATCATACTGTGTTTTGTAAGGTAGTATTTAGAAACAAAGACCCTGGTCACACGGCTCAAGCGCTCAAACCAGAAGCTTTTTTAAAAAAAAAAAAGCACAAAGAGCATTCAGACAGCCCTAATCGCAATCATTGCAAAAGATGGGCTGTCCAGATAGGCGAAATCACGCATTCAAAGCGGAAGCACTTGATTTTCCAGGGGTCAGGAAAACCTGGCATCATTGCGGAAGTGAGCCTGCTTCGGGGCGGGAGGCAGATTGGCGAGTGTGAACATGAAACTGACATGCGCAAGGGAACAGCAGCGAACCCCGATCAAAACGGCAGTGTGACCGGACCCAAAATGATAGAAGTATACTGTACATATCCACAGAGATTATTAGTACAGACTACAACAGTTATTTGTGATTATGGCAATCAATACCATCAGGGCTATTTTTGGGCAGGAACACACAGGAATGGAGTTCCGGCTGGCTTCAGAGTTGGCCACGCCCACTACAGCCAAAACCTCTGCATGCGTGGCTACAGAGGGAAGGTCTGGAGAGTGACCCCCCAGCAACTCCAAGGTGGGCGGGCCGGGGGGCCCCTGGAAGGATCAGGGAGGCATTTAAATGCCTCCCTGTGCCTTCCCTGGCCTGTCCCTACCCGGGCAAGCCAAGGGAAAGCAGTTTAAACTGCCTTCCCTTCTCTTCAAGGTGGGGCTCGCCCGAGCTCCCAGCAGACGCGGGGCACCTGGGCAAGCCAAGGGAAGGCATGGGGGTGTGGTTTAATATACTAATGAGCTGCACTGTCGGGGGTGTGGCCTAATATGCTAATGAGTTTCTGATGTTCGGTGTGGCCTATTATGCTAATGAGTTCCTGCTGGGCTTTTTCTACAAAAAAAGCCCTGAATACAATCCTAAAAGTGCAATCCTAAATACACTTTACTGCAAATAAGCCATATTGAATAGACTGAGGTGTCAAAATGTGTGGCTCATAAGCCAGAACTGGCCTGCACAAGGCTCAAGACCAGCTCCCAAGCAACTTCCTTCTCCTGCTTCCTTTACCAGGGCTGCTACAGCAGCCACACCTGAGCTTGCTTTCCCCCAGCTCTCTCTCTGGCTTTTTGTTTCCTGCGTCTTGCCTCCCTCACACACACATACAGATAGAGAGAGCCTCGTGGCTGCTTCCTGCCAGAGAGATAAAAAGACAAGCCTGCCTGCACCCTCTCTCTCACAACAACACACACTCACACACACTCTGCTTTCTTCTCCAGGTCTGCTCCTCCTCTTTTGGGAGGGAAGGGGGGAGGAGGAGGAAAGATAGAGAGAAAACAAAATTGGAGACCCAGCTTTAAGACCAACAACATTTTATTCAAGGTACAAGCTTTTGTGTGCAAGCACACTTCTTTGGAGGGAGGGAGGGAGGGAGGATGCATGGATTCCTTTTTTTAACAAAGTTTTTTATTTTCTATAACATACAAACAAAAACAGACATCAAAGATAACATAAAACTGGGGGTACAATAAGAGTAAACAAATTTTGGAGCCAATTATATGTCATTTTAAGCTTATACCTAACAGTAAAAAATAATTTTGCAACCGTTCGTGCATAAATTAGTACTGTTATCGTCTTTACCCTCTTTTCCACTTGCTTATATATCTTGTCTTGTCCTGTTAAAGACATAGTTCTCATGTCATCTGTAAAATCTTGTCCACGTATTTTCAAAAGTCTCTTCAGTGTGGGTCCTTCAAAAACAATGTGAGTTTGTCCATCTCTGCTGCTTCAAATATTTTAGTAATAGATTCTTCTTTACTAGGCATGTCCTGACTCCTCCAATATTTAGCATACTGTATTCTAGCAGAAGTAGTTATATACAACATGAGATAAGAATCTTCGCTTTTAAAATTATCTGGTAAAATATTCAACAATAATATTTCCAGAGTAAAAGGTATACAATATTTCAATATATTCTGTAGTATTTCATATATCCATACTCAATACTTCTTAGCACTCTCACAAAGCCACCACATATGCTAAAAGGATCCCGTTTTACTTTCACATTTCCAGCATTTATCTGAACACTTTAAATCAGATTTAGCTAATTTTTCAGGTGTTATATACCATCTGTAAAACATCTTATAAATGTTTTCTTTATATGCAATGGATTTGTAATCTCATTTTTTTTTTGCCATAGTTTAGACCATTAGTCTAGCTGGATAGGATGACCCAAATTTTGGACCCATTGTATCATAACATTTTTAACAGTTTCATCATGCATTTTATAATCTAACAATAGGGTATACATTTTCTTTATAAAATTCGGTTCAGTCGAAAGCATTAACATAGCTGTTTCCAACCAATTCTCATAAAAACCAATCACTTTGTCTTTGGTATACCCTGATTCAATCTGTACCTTTTGCCACCAATTCAGTTCCCGGGGAAGCTTTAAATTAATTTTAGAGTCCAGTAGGTAGGTCATAATATCTTCTAGGCGGTTCTTCTAGTGACATCTTTGGGTTCGTGAATGCTTCTAAGGGAGCCACCAATTTCGAAATTTTAGAATAAAATTATTTTTTAATTGGTTCCCAAACTTTTATTAGAGAGGCCCTTAGCCAATGTTGTTTGAAATACTTATGGGAGTCTGTTTTCCCATACCATAAAGAAGCATACCATGTCCTTCTAATTTAAGAAGTCTTTGGTTATCTAATGTAATCCAGTCTTTAATCCAAGCCAATGCTGCTGCTTCATAATACAAAACACAATCTGGTATGCCAAAACCAGCCTTTTCTTTTGAATCCCGTAACATCTTGAATTTTATTCTTGGTCTCTTTCCTTGCCAAATGAACTGTATAAACAGTTTATTGACCTCTTCAAAATAATTCTGGTTTTGAAGCACTGGAATAGTTTGAAATAGGAACATCAGTCTTGGTAAAATATTCATTTAAATGGTGGCTATTCCGCCTATAAAGGAAATTTGCAGGTTCTTCCATGTGTTTAAGTCTTGTTTTATTGCTTTCAATAATTCTGTATAATTATTTTCAATCAAGGAGCTGCATTTTTTTGTTAAATTTATTCCAAGATATTTAATTTTCTTTTGAATTTCCAATCCTGATATTTCCTGTAGGTGTCAAGACTGAGGCTCTGTCATGTTTTTTATCAGGATCTTTGTCTTGTTTTTATTGATCTTGAGTCCTGCTACTGCTCCATATTTCTGTAGTCTCAGTAACAAAAGCTTTATCGAGTCTGTAGGTTTTTCCAAGATAAAAGCCGCAAAGGCTAAGAGTTTAAATTCTTCTCCTCTTATTTTAAGTCCTCTAATTTGTTTTTCTGCTCTGATTACTTCATTTATAGTTTCAAGCACAAAAATAAATAACAACGGTGAAAGTGGGCATCCTTGTCGTGTCCTTTTTTGAATTTCAGTTTTTTGAGTTAAATCTCCATTAAGTGAAATCTTAGCCTGTTGTCTCGTATATATTGCTTCAATCATTTTGCTAAATTCTCCTCCTGCCCGCGAATATTTTAACAATTCCTTCAAGAATTTCCAATTATTATCAAAGGCTTTTTCTGCATCTAAGAAGATTAAGGCCGTGTGCTTTTCTGGATGAGCGTCATAATATTCCAAAGTGTCTAAAATTATCCTAACATTATTTCTAAGTTGCCTTTTGGGAAGAAAACCCACTTGATCTTTGTGTATAGTTTGTGCTAGTACTTTTTTCATTCTTGCTGCTAAGATGGAAGCAAATATTTTGTAATCCACATTTAGCAATGAAATAAGTCTGTAGTTTTTGGTCTCTTTTCCATCTAAGCCTTGTTTGTGTATAAGCGATATTATCAACTCATTGCAGGAGTCTGTTATTTTATGTTCACATGTTACATTCTGACATACTTTCTTCAAGGGAGTGATCAGTTGATCTTCAAAAACGTGGTAAAATTCTGCTGGGAGCTCATCAGGACCAGGTGACTTGCCTTTTTTGTTTTTTCAGGGCTTCTACAATTTCCACCATAGAGATTTGTTGATTTAATATTATTCTTCGCTCTTCTGCAAATATTATGGGATTGTATTTCTTTAAATATTTTCCAACTTGTTCTTGAGATGTTTCTGATCTTTTATATAAATTTTGATAGAACTGTTCCACAATTATTTTTAAATCTTCTAATTTATTTTTGTCTTCCCCTTTTCCATTTTTTAATGTGCTTATAAATCTTTCTGCACACTGCTTACATATTTTGTTTGCTTGCCATCGAGTCGGTTTATTTGCATTTTCAAAATAGTTTTGTTTAGCATACATTATTTTCCTTGCTATTTCTTGTGTGAGAAGACAGTTCATTTGATGTTGTAAATGTCTGAGATTAATTCTCCCTTTTTCGTTCTTTGAATTGTGTTTTAAGTTCTCTTCTTGTTCTTTTATTTGTTTTTGTAGTTGGAAGTATTTTTCAGATCTCTGTTTTTTCCTATATGAGGTTTCTTTTATCATCCATCCTCTCACAAAGGCCTTGAAAGCATCCCAAACTGTGTTTATAGACATCCCTGGTTGTATGTTTCTTTCAAAAAAATGCTTGAAATTCCTTCTTAGAGTCCTTTACAAAGCTATCATTTCTTAGGATGGAAGTATTTAGCTTTCATCTGCTTCTTTTAAAGGTATCTTGAAGCTCTGAAGTGATAGGATTGTGATCTGTGAACATCTGAGGCTGTATTTCTGCTTCCAGTATTTGTCATAGTAGCCGAGATCCAACACATATAAATTCTTCTGACAAGCACAATGTACATTGAGGAAACTATTATGGCTTATTGTGAAAAGGTTTAAAAAAAAAAGAAAAGAAAGATTGGATTTCTCTGTTCCTATCCGGATTTATTTTCTTTCAAAAAGACCCTTATTAGGAATTAGAACACTTGGATTGGTCCTTACATCTTGGAGAGTGGAGTGATTTCAGATGCCAAATGATAATAGCACACGTTGGTAATGAGACAGGAAAACTAGGTCTCAATCCAGTCCAGGAGGATGCAATTCAGCAGTCCCTCTTTCTAATCTCCCTTTGAAATTCCTTTGCAATGTCAGACTTGAGTCCATTTATTCTTTGCATCATCCTGGACTGAATCCTCCTGGATGAAACTGAGACTTGATTTCCTGTCTCATTACCAACGCTGATATCTCCATACCTACTTCCCCTCTGCATATCACTCCTAATCCAATCATGTCTGCTATGCCATTTGGCATCTGAAATAATCTTTGAAAAGTTTATATCTCTGGTACCCCGTGTAACATTTTATAGCACGCATGGCCGGACCCAACAAAGTGACATTTATGTCAGATACAGCCTTCATAACAAATTAGTTCGACACCTCTGGAATAGACCATAGCAGGATTCTGGGTACATCTGCCTAGGATTGCTGTCTTAGAATAAGACATTCATTTATATTTATTAAAATATTACTCTCCACTTCTTAAAGTAGCTTCAGTTGGACTTCAACTTTGCACACTGTTTGCACAATCACTGGAGTTAAATTAAATTACTGCTGTTTTTCCCTGCTTTGCTTCCAAACTGAAAACTAGTGGCTTTCTCTTACTGCCATATGCTTGGGGGCTGGGGTGGGGAAGCTGTCATACTACTTACAAAATTCTTTACAACTGAAGGAATGTTCAGGTGGGTAGCAGTGTTGGTCTGAAGAAGTGTAGGTGCACACAAAAGCTTAGATTTTGTTGATCTTAAAAGTGCCACTGGACTCAAACTTTGTACAACTAAAGGAATGGGTTTGCTCACTGCCTCCCCCTTCCAACTAAACCATTCCTACAACCAAAGGTTCCATCCACAGCAATTCTCTAACATCCGTGTAGACAAGAAAGAAGATAACAGACTAGATTGACTATTCGTCTCAACCAGCGAAACTTCTTACGCTCACCGCCCCTCTCTGGAAGCCGTTAAAAATCCAATACGCATGCGCCCGGGGGTGGTTCTATTGGGTGGAGCGCTACTTCCGATTTTTGCCTGCCCAGCCCCTTTGTTTGTCGAGGAGCGTCGCTTTCTTAGCCAGGCAGGTTCTGATCAGCGGCTCTGCAATCGGCTTCGTTGCCTTCGCAGGGTCGGGAAGGAAGCGCCGAAGTCCAAACTCAGCGCTCGCCGATCTATTCTTTTCTCGTTCGGTGGTCGGACGCTCACGCCGGTGTTGGGGGACCGTCGATATGGTGAGGGCAGTGGAGAATGGAGATCGGGGGCGAGAGTAGGCAGAGGGAGAACTAGCGTGAGCGGGAGGAGTGAGTGGGGCTCTGCTTCTTCCTGTCCGGGGTGGCGGGGGTGAGTCAGCACATGCTGGCTGCTCCTCTGCGGCCCTTCTTCTCCCGCCACCTGGGGACTCCCTGCTTCTGGATGCTTTTGCTCCTTGCGAATCTCCCACGGGGCTCTTTGTAAAAACCCACCGCCTCTTCACGCGCACTGCTGCTTTTCTGCTTCCGAAAAAGATGGCCTGCTTTACCGATGCAGAGGATTTTTTTGCTGCCGATTTGCCAAATCGCAGCTGACTCATCGCATGGAGTTTTGTATCATTCCATGCCTAAGTAGGCGAAGTTGCCGCCTCCTCCTCCCTCCAATTTTTGTTGTTTCTGAACCAAAATCTCTTAAATTCTCCCATTTTCATCCCCCACCGTATTTTCTCACCATTTTCATCCTCCTCCCCAGCACTTCGTGTTCTGCTTCCCTGTCCCAGTGTTAGCTCCACCGTTTTGAGGAAAGGGGTGGGGAAGCAGCCGATTTCTTTTGGCGTACAAGTGTAATGATGTATAGATGGATATATCCCTCTAAGCGGTGGAGTCTTGTGAGCAAAAAATCTACTTTGTGAGCTACTGGCATTAAAATTGTGAGCGAGCGATTTGGCTACTGCATAAATCACTTTGCTCCGGAGCCATCCTTCATGAGCTAAGACAAAAATGTGTGAGCTGGAGGCTAAAAAACTGAGCTAGCTCACATTAACTCAGCTTAGAGGGAACACTGGATATATCTGATGTCTTTAGAATATCGGTAATGCTAGTTTAAATACCTTTAAGCTAGTATTATTATCCTGAGTTCAATATAACCAGTCTGGTGTCTTGTGAAACTTTAAGTAAGAAATATGTTTAAAATGTACAGAGGTGCCTTAATTTCTTACAACCTAATTGAAGCTAAGGCCCAGTGAAATAAGAACTTACTTCTGAGTAATTGTTGCTTGGGTTATACTGTTAACCTTGTACTCCGGATTAATTTATTTATTTTGCCATTCTCTAGCTGATTCATTCTTACACTTTATTCTGATCAATCCAGTAAGGTACCGTTAAAAAGAAATCCTGTTCCTGTTGAAACTGAAAGTAAAACTCCTCTTGGGTTTCAATGAAGGAGGCTTGCCAGGTTTAAAGCCTCAATGCTCAGACTGGATATAAACCCCAGAGAGTTCAGTGGGTCAATGTGCTTAGGATATGCAGATCAAAGGATTTATTGGAGCCGTTTTCCTCAAAACTGGTATTAATCTTGATTTATAATAATGTGACTCAGCAAATTTTCATATTAGAGTGTTTACCCACCCTGTATGGTTGGGTAGTTCTGGCCTTTCTGAACTGGCATAATCTCTGACATAAAAGAAACTACCTTGTTTTTAAAACAGAATTATCCATACACCGGTGTTTTTATATAAATACTCTTTAAAGCCTCAAACATTTAGCAGTAGCTTTTTGGGGGTTATGTTAATACAAATATCTACTCTAAAGACAGTACTTTAGTTTTTCCTGCTGAATGTACTGTTCAAATTAATGGTTTCTTTTTGTTCACTTTAGTTTCGCAATCAGTATGATAATGATGTGACCGTTTGGAGTCCCCAGGTATTTCTGGATTTTATCAGTTTTCTTGTTTGTATATTTCACTTCCGTTTTTTTCATTGCTATAATGAGATAGTGGGGAGAAAAGAATAGAAATAAAAAGAATAAATATATAAGGTTTGTGCTTAGTTTTTTGGTAAGAGGAATGTGACAAGTACATGTTTCATACATTGCTCTGATCAAATAAATAGGTTGCTGTGGAAGTGCTGTAGGTGTGGTAAAGATGAAAAGTCCATCGACACCTTAAAGACTTCCCCTCCCCATCAAGTTGCAGCTGTCTTACAGCAACCTCATACAGTTTTCAAGGCAAGAGACATTCAGAGGTGGTTTGCCACTGCTTGCTGCCGCATCATGACCCTGGTATTCCTTGGAGGTCTCTTATCCAAATACTTGCCAGGGCCGACCCTGCTTAGCTTCCAGGATCTAATGAGATTGGGCTATCCTGGGCTATCCAAGTTGGGGCTTACTTAAAGACTAAGACTAACTTGTGAGTCAGAGTTTATTTCTTCCAGACATGGAGAAAGGAAATCATTTTGGGAATATTGATAGGGAATATTACAGAAGGGGGGGAGAGGCGTTGAGGCACAAAGAGACTGAAATAGCTCTTAAGTTTAAAAGGTAAGTATGTGCCTGTAGTGTAATGTAAAACAATGGTGGCTTTGTGTGCAGAAAGGATATGAATTAAAGGTATTATTCTCAAATTATCTTTAATTTGCAAATATACCTCTATCAGGCTTTCAGTTAGTTGGAAATATGTAGTTCCAAGGATTAGTTGTAGGGATGGCCTGCTTAGTGTTCTAGTCATTGTAATATGAGGCTAAGATGCTTAACGTGAGGTGCAAAGGAATGGCTTTGCCTTGAATGTAATATGGCATTCATTATATTGTGGGATGTCCTGTTTTGGAACAATAAGAGGCACCTGCTTAGAGTAAGATTTCTGGCAACTCAGCATGGGATGACTTGGGAAAACTGTAATGGTGAGAGAAGCCAAATGCAAACCAGTCTGCAGTAATGAGCCATTTTCGTTTGGAAGTTCTTAAATTTTTTATGGAGGAGCCAGTGGTGTTAGTGGGTTGCATATTGTCACTCCTGTTAGCATTGCAGGGGGGGGAAGGCAAGCAAAGGGTTTTGACACAACCTTTGGTGTTAATAATTTTGTGATAAATATATAGGGAGTAAAGGACAGACAGCCTGGCAACTGATCCTCAACTGCCATTACTCAGCACTTTATCTGAGATCAAGCTGCTCCACCTACTTTGGGCCAGTGAAAAGATCAGCAGTCCTGTGGTGGAAGAGGATAGGAAGCATACTGCCTGGCAACTGACCTTCCAGTTGTTTGCATTTGGGGGAGTGAGACAGGATGAAAGAGGATGGGAACAGTCAGAATGGCTTAATGAGAACTGGGACTGGCTTGCCTCCCCAGAGCCTCGCCATGTCAGAGAAGATAGAAACACTGCCAATTTAATTATGTATTATAATTCTGTGGAAGCCAGCTGTGGGATCCCTTTTGGATAATGACTTAGAATATTTGGCAGCCAGAAACCTTAGCTACTGTTGGTGATCACAGCAAATAAAATTAAAAGGTAGCATCTGCTGGAAGGATTCTGTTTAAACAAAATCACAAAACCAGCAAGAGATTTGGCTTTATTAATTTGAAAAATCCTGTTCTTCATCATTCCGCCAGAGTTGACACAGGATGCTCAGGTCTCTTACAGAGAGAGAGAGACATACAGAGCATGTTTATAAGGAGATACATTTTAAACTGTATCCTGTTATTTAGGGCCGAATTCACCAGATTGAATATGCAATGGAGGCTGTCAAGCAAGGCTCAGCAACTGTTGGGCTGAAATCAAAAGTCCATGCTGTTCTGGTTGCTTTGAAGGTAAATGTTGGAGTGAAATTTGAAATGACTTCTCTGTGTTAATGGAAACAGGATATAGAACGCTTTTATAATATGATGTCAGATGGTAGAAGCAATTGTGTAGTCTGAAGGATAAATTATTTTAGATAGCATTTGTGAGCACGTTGGATTTCTGCATGTGATAATAAAAATGGAGCTAGATTTGATACTGTTGTTAAGTTTTAATCATTCCAAAATGCTTAGAATGCATTATGTACTCTAGAAATAATCGATCATGTCATCTCTTGTGCCAGCCAAATTGCTGACCATTATCTGTAACCTGAGCTTCATCTGTGGGATGAAAATTCAGAAAAATGATAATAGAAGTTAAGTTATTAAACTGAATATGAATTTTAATAAAATACTACCTGAGATGCCAGTGACTGAACCTGGTATTTGCCTGCATGTCACACATATGCTCAACCACTGGTCTTTTCCCCACATCTATCTTCATAACTGTAAACTTAGTTCATGACAGTATTGGTTAGGCTATCCCTTTGTCTGCATACTTAAATGCACTCTATTCCCCCCGCACACACTTTTTGTTCCTTTGCAAATATATGCCTAGTTTTTATTGTAGAAGTTTATAGTTTGTGAATTAACTGTATTTCTCATAAATGTTCTCTTTATTGTATCTGTAGAGGGCACAGTCTGAGCTGGCTGCCCATCAGAAAAAAATCCTGTATGTTGACAACCATATTGGTATTTCTATTGCTGGACTTACTGCTGATGCAAGACTTCTATGGTAAATTTGCATGCCAATTTGTAGTATTACGTACATGGCACTAGGGTATGGATTTACACACAATTTTAATTAATGCAACAACTGGATGTGGAGTTGTAGCTAATTAGGAGGATGTCTGTGGGCTAGTTCACCATCTTGGTTCCTTGAGCTGATAGGTACTATGAAGACTACACATTACTGTTGTTAATATCAGTACTTATTTCCTGCTGCCTATTGTGCTAGGTGGTATATAGAATCCAAAGCAACACAGTTTAAGAGTTCACTGAAGTTCTAAACTCACAAGGGGTTAGGTCCTACTGAACTTAATAGAGTTTACCTTTCAGTAAATATGTTTGGGATCATGTTATGAACCCTTCTATACAGTGTTCTCCCAGAATCTCTAATTAGTATATTGAATTTATGCTATTTGCAGTACTCTTCTGAGATAGGTAAGTCAGTGATTTATTAGTCTTGTACATGACCAAGATGGATAGGTAAATCCACAAAACATATAAAATTGTACTGGGCCATTTATTTCAGATTCACATCAGATACAGTTTGCTTCTTCATTGTTTCTCAAAATGCATTTTCCAAGACTTCAAATATTAATATTTGACATTTATAAAGCAAATTTTCATCTTCAAAGTACTTTATATGCACATCTCAGTGGTCATTGTTCCAGTGAGGTCAGTACAGTTATTCTGATATTACAAATTGGGAGTAAAGGACAGTGTGTATGTGCTGTGACTGAGAGGATAATAATACAGAAGGCCACCCGGGGTATTGCAGTGCAATCCTATGAAGAGTAGCTCTGCGTAGGTTTTCAGTGTTAGTAGCTGACGTTATTTTTACACAAGAAATTTTGTTTTACAACTCTAGCTACTATATTATACCAGCTCAGTTGACAGTAGTATTTAAATTGTATGGTCATGGTTCTTAAACAATAGTCCTAGATAGGACTGAAGCAAAAAATGAAAGGAAACCCATGTATAACAGGCCACATTCTGCCTCTTTGTGTTTTGATCTCACAGTAACTTCATGCGTCAGGAGTGTCTGGATTCAAGATTTGTATTTGACAGGCCTCTTCCAGTATCTCGATTAGTATCTCTAATTGGAAGCAGTATCCTTTTTCTCTTGTTATCTTGGAACATTCAAGAGCATTAATGTGATGCCATATTGTCAGGTGTTACTTTTCTTTCTTTTCTTTAGAATATTTCTATGTCATCTCTTCAGAGTCCTGCTTGAAGTGGCTTGCCATTTTTTAAAAAAAGCTAACTAGAAACTAGAAAACAGTAAAACAGAAGCAGACCATTAAAAAGCTGAAAAGTTAAATGCCTAATTAAAAGCCTGGGTAAAAAGGTATGGTTTAGTCTGGCACCTATAAGAGTGTAAAGTAGATGCCAGGCGAGCCTCAAGGGGGGTGGTGTTCATCAAAAGGTGAGGTGCCACCGCAGAAAATGTCCTCTTTCTGGTTGCCACCCACCTCACGTCTGAAAACCAGGGTGCAGAAAGTAGCGGAGCTTGAGAGACAGATCTTTACTGGTGGGCTATTGTGGACTAGGGTAAAAACTGTACTTTGATACCTCGCTGTTAGCAGAAGTAAATTAGCACTGCCCCTTTACTTTGCAAGTTAAGATTTCAGACCTATTGATGTGGGGTGGGGGGCTGGAATCATAACTGCAAAAGAGAATGTAAACTCACTAGTAGATTTGGGATGTTTTAAATCTTTCCATAATTCAAAGAAAAACAAAACCCACTTTCTCTTTGGATTCGCAAGTGCATGTTTATTACTCAACATTAAGTGATAATTTGCCTGAACAAACCAGCCATAGCTGATCAAATATGATACAATTTGTGTATTGGCTGACAGTCTGAAAAAGTTTCTGCAGCAAGTGACTGAATGAAGAAATGTTGCATATTTACATGTATGAGCCAGCAATTTGAGATGTGTTCCTTAGCACGTGCAAGAAACACAAATACCAACACAGCGTTATGGAAGAAGACCATATGGTGTGGGACTTCTCATTGCCGGCTATGATGTAAGTGCAATGGGTGTTTTTTTTTAATGATTTGTAAGAAAAATATACTAATGTGTCATTTATCCCTGGAGGATGTAATATTTGTAATCTCTTGAGAAATTTCCTTCCCTGCAGTAAGCATGACAGTTCACTTGACTCCAAAGCAAACCGTTCAGAATACTAGTCTAGGTCATGAAACAGCATTTGGTATGTGTACAATTATAGATTAATTGTTGATTTTGTCTGTGTAATACACACACATATGAAATAAACACTGAAGATCCTTATGTTCTCTGATGATTTACCTCCTTTGAAAATGAAACTAATTACCTTGTGTTTTGTTAGGATATGGGACCACATATCTTCCAGACCTGTCCTTCTGCAAATTATTTTGATTGCAAAGCAATGTCTATTGGTGCAAGATCCCAATCAGCTCGAACTTACTTGGAGCGACACATGACCGAGTTTGCTGACTGTAAGTTTGGAGATTCTTCTGTCCAAACTTTTATTTTATTTTACTAATATATGTATATTGCTGTATCCCTTTTTATCTTGCGTGTGTGGTGACTTCCTTGGTTTACTGAGAAGGATATGGTCAGTCATGTGTTTGGGGAAGGCAATTCATTTGAGATATCTCCTTCACTTCAATAAACAGTTCTAGAAATACTGTGTTTCTAAATTGGTTATAAGTGTATATGTTTTACAGTAAACAATTATTTCTTTGTTGGTTTCCAGTCGTCTTTTTCCCCTCTGTGATTATGATAAAAGCTGGAAGCCAATTTTTGGGTTTCTGAGGCAGAATGAAGTTCTTCCGTGTAGAAATGATTATAAAATCTGGTTAAAATTGTAAGGTTATTGTAAACATGTATCAATATGAGTTGTTATGTAGGTATACAAAAATTGTACAAAAATTTAGGTTTAGCCTAGGTTTTCTGGAAGTATCTACCAGTTGATAATGCTATAATAGTTTTACTTTTGGATTGTTCTTTTTTGTGAACTAAGTATTAATAAAGAATTTTAAAATTTAAAAAATAAAGTTGCTTTCCTGAAAGAAAGAGAGAAAGAGAGAAAGAAAGAAAATGTATATGTTTTGCAGGTAATCTGAATGAACTGGTTAAACATGGGCTGCGTGCTTTAAGAGAGACACTTCCTGCAGAACAAGACCTGACCACTAAGGCAAGTGCAGTTTCTTACTGGAGGTCTGTCCCATGATTGTGGTACAGCGTGGTAGGTGTTGTCCAAGCCAAAATTCAGTCATTTGCTGGAACAGTGAGGATGAGTCAGAAAATGCATATACAAATAAAGGTTAGAGGCATGCCAGATTGGACAGGGCAGGCATAGAGCCCTGAAAAAGAAGGCTCCAACCCTCTCTGTCAAGCTGGATAAAGTGCTAACCTAGGCTGTACTCTCAGGCACTGTTGCTTTGTAGTAATTCAGTGGGCTTTCTTCTCATTCCTAAACAAGTAAGTAAGTGGACTTGCATTGGCATATTAGTGCAATCAGAATTCCTACTTTCTGCAGTAGTGCAACTAATTTATGTGACCAATCTAAGTTACCCAGACTGAGAACATCCACAGATAAGAATGTAAGAACAGCCTGTTGGATCAGACTAGTGGCCCATCTGGTCTAGCATACTGTTTCGCATAGCAGCCAGCCAGTTGCCCTGGAGGACCAAAAAAACAGGATATAGAGGGCCAAAGCCCTCTCCTCTTGCTGCCTGTAGCAGTGGTATTTAGCACCTTGCCACCTCTGCAGGTGGACGCTCCCTTTATTGATGGACCTCTCCTCCGTGTTTAGCCCCCTATTAAAGCTATATATCTGGGGTGGCCAAACTGCGGTTCTTTCACACATATTGTGTGGCTTCCGGCAGGGTGGCTGGGGAAGCGGAGGGGTGGGGGGGCATGCCTTCCCAACTGGTCTTCCCTTCACCAGCCAGTGTTTCCCTCCCTGGGTAGGCTTGAAGTTGCGGGGAGGAGCAGAAAGAAAGCAACTTTAAATCCATTCTCAAAGCCCCCTTAAAGCTATGCTGGAGGCCATCACTAGTACCCTGGCAGTGAATTCCACAGTTTAATCAGTTGTTGAGTAAAGAAATATTTTTTTTAGTCTGTCCTGAATCTGTTTTCTAACAATTTCATTTCAAGTTCTAGTATTACGGGAGAAAAAGACAAAGCTCCCATTATCCACTTATCCACTTTCTCTATGCCAGGCATAATTTCACAAGCCTCTTATTGTGTCTCCCCTTAGCTATCTTTTTTGTAGACTGAAAATATTAAGAGAATCTAATTGCACCCTTTCGGTCGACATAATCTCTTGATTTCTGGAAAATTTGTAAACGCATTTCATTTCCATGGTTCAGTTGAATGATCTTTGTCCAGGTTATTGTCTGGGACACTTCATATTTCTTTTTGTATTTGTTTTTAAAGCATATTTATTATTAAACCACTTGGAGTGTTTGCTTTGAAGAGAGATCCTGCATAACATTGTAAAGTATTTGGAACAAATTTTATCTATAACCTAGTCTAATTCCTCCTTACTGCTTTTGAAAGATGCACAGTCCTGTATGTGATCTGTATGATTTTCTTGGTAGTTACACTACTGAAATAGAACTAGAGACAGAGAATCTAATTGAAATTGTTATTTAACAGAATGTTTCCATTGGGATTGTTGGTAAAGATATGGAATTCACTATTTATGATGATGATGATGTGGCATCGTTTCTGGAAGGTCTTGAAGAAAGACCACAGAGAAAGGTATGCAGGTGTAATAACAGAGACTGTTTGTTCCATAGAATGTCTGATTTGCTGTCAATATAGGCTGTTTCAGAAGCAAAATAGAACAGAAGTCCAGTGGTACCTTAGAGACTAACAATACTTCTTGAGCAGCATGAGTTTTTGTCGGAGCTCACTTTTTCATGGGAAAGAAGTTTGGGGGAGCTTCATGCAATGCTTTCTCTCTGCATGCACCACCAGTTAATTAGCCAGTTCCGTGACAAACCATGGCTTGCTGTTGCATCCCGATTGGCAAAGTGCAATTTGTGCTTTTTCTACAAACCAGGATTGTGAATAGGAAACAAATCACAATTTATGATCCTGGTTTGCAGTAGAAGTGTCAGTTGCGTTGGTCCCAGAGAGAAAGGCGAACTAATGTGCCACGAAAGCAGAAGCTGCTGATCAGCTTGCCTTGCAGTAGGGGAGGAAGGACTGAGTGAACCTCCTCATTTTAGGCTTGTTCATACAGTCCTGACTAAGGTCTGAATCAAACCTTAGCTTCATTTTGATTGTTTTCTTTCAAATCAGAATTCAAATCTGAATTATTTGTTACTTTGATTTGTAAATTACATATTAAGTAAACTCCAGTAAGAAATTATTCTGGGCTGTCTACAGTGGATTTTTTTCACGCACACAAACACGTGTCTGTGAAGCTTGTTGAAGACAAATAACTATATGGAAGTCTTGGTACCAGTTACTTTATAAGATTACACTTTCACGGTTGTAAGGGAAAGCGGGAAAGGACAATGGCTGGGATCCAGAGAGCTACTTTAGGTGTGCCCGAGGGCTTGTGCGTGCCTAGTGGGATTTTTAATTGGATTTCCATTAAACAACAGACTTCTTTCCCATATCACAAATTGATTTTGAAGGTCATCTCAGTTTCATTATCCCTTTGCAGTGTGTCATGGGAAGCTGGGTTGAGAAATATGCTCCTCAGGGGTATGGAACTATTTTCATGGTTCTTTGGATCTTGGCCAGTATGCCTGTGATCCTTGGGCACAGTCGCTAGATGGAAAATAAATGAAAGTAACCAGACACATTGGGAAAAGATACTTCAGAGCTTTATTGATGTGATTGTTGGCATGAAAAGGTCAACTATTTGAATATCACATATTGAATTTCTGTATCCTCTAAATTACATATTGGTGGGGTTGTATGTTTCTTTCTACAACTTTGCTCTGTTATTTTTCTTCACTTGCAAGAACCTTCTTAAGACTTTCTTTTCTTTTTTCAAGCCTGCTCAACCAGCTGAGGAATCTACAGAAAAAGCGGATGAACCGATGGAGCACTAATTACTGTACATGAACTAGTGCATGATAGTGCATAGGTTTCTTAATATGCAATAATGCTGGAGCATTCATCTGTATTCTGGTAATTAAACTCTAAACTGAGTGCATATAGTAATGATACACCTTGGTGAGTCAGACTTTAAAATATGTGGCAAAAAAAAGTCAGCAAAGAACTCATAACTGACCACTTCTTTTGGAAAGATGTTTTCTAAACAAGAAAAGTACGGAATACCATTTTATATGAGAAATGTGTTGCTTTTGTCTCAAAAAAGCATCTGTGAAATAAACTCATTTTGTTCTTGAAACCTCTTGCTCAGACTTATTTTGACCTTGTGTTCACTTCTTCTCGGATGCTTGCTACAGTTTTTTTCATAGTTTTTTTTGTTGTTATCCACAACCTGCATCCTAGATATTCAGTTGTTTGGCATTGTTCAGAGGACAAGCTCCTCCCCTCCGCCACCATATTCTTGTGTCTTCAGACGTGCATGCACTGCTCTCCAGCATGCCTCTGGCCACTGCTGGGCTTCGGACAGCCAGTCCAACCAGTTGATGTCATCCTTGGGTGCCTCACTCCCCTTCAACCCGTCTCAGGCTGTCAAGACTCCAGGGCAGCTGGCTTCATTGTCCGCCTACTGCAGAAGATGGCTTGAGGGGAAGGATCCTGCTAGGCTTGGGGATTGTTGGTACAGCAACCTCTATTCCCTGTGAGTGCCAGATAACATTTTTATTGCATACAGTCCTATTGAATTGGCCATAAAATTAGTCAAAGATATAACTTATACAAGGGGGTAACATATGAGGAGTCCTGGGGTTGGTATTTTCCCTTTCTATCAGTGATGGAGAAGAAGACTGAAATTGTGGATAGATTCCTTCACTCCATGAGCTTCTTGTTAATTTTGATAAAAGTTGTAGACACCTGTAAAATGTCGAGTGGTTTGGGGGGTGAGGTAGAAGAGGCAGGCCTGGTAGGTTGTGGTGCCTTGCTACAGGTCAGTGATCTTCATAATAACAATGCAATTCATCCCCACTATAATTATTAGATGCGTTGGTGTGCTGAAACAGGAGTGGCTGTTCTTAAGAGTCCACTTTGTTGCTGAATGCTGAGATCTGAAGGTATTTTTTGACTCGCCACTAAAGCTTCCATCAGATGTAGACTTTATGCACATCTGACATTGAGGTGTTTTAAAGGCTTGGGCAAAACTACAGTGGATATCCATTTCCCATTTTTCTGGGAGTCAACTGTCCAGGAATTCAACAGGTCTCACTTCTGCGTCAACACAGAAAGGATATACTAGTACATTTCTATCTCTTACCTTCTCGAAGGGACTCATGGGAGCACTCATAGTTCTCCACTTGATCCTTGCAACTACAGCCTGGTGCAACGGGTTACATTGAGAGGAAGTGACTGACTGGGCAAGCATCATGGTAAAGTGGGGATCTGATTCCAGATTTCCTAGATACACTGCACTAGCTGTAAGTTGTCTCATATGGTGATATCAACGCCCTCCTTTCAGCTTATGGGGTCCCTTTTTAGGTCTGAAGAGTCGAGAATACCAGACTGGCCCTTACTTCTTCCAAATGGTATGGGGGAAGGAACTCCCAACAGCAGATAGCTCATAAATTGGAGGGTAAAATGGAATGGCTTCCTCCCAGCCTCTCTTCACTTTGCCTCATCTCAGCTGTGGAGAAAAAGCGCAGCTCAGGCCTGCTCAGTTGCTCTTTTGCACAGCTGTCCAAGCAGTTTGGATAGTTCCTGCTGTATGTGTGGAGGGTAAAAGGAATGGAGCTGCCTATTGTCAAAGGCCCCTGTTTCAGCAGCTGGAGCTGGTTTGCAAGGAAGAGAAGAATAATTTTTCTCCCCTCTGGCTTGTCTGACTGACTTCATCCATCCTGGCTCTGCCCCTTTCTCTCTCGTCATCCACCAGACTTAGTTCCCATCATCTGGCTTCCTAACTGCATGTCTCTTTTGCTATATTCTTCCTTCCCTCCTTGTTCTCTGCCCACTCTTGCTTCCTTATTTTCTATGACACCAGTTTTTAAGTCTCATAGTAACACAAGACACTGTCCAGTTTTTCTATAGCAGAAATATTGTAATATGTTGTCGAGGGCTTTCATAGCTGGAGTTTTTTTGGCACATGTGCAGACAACACTTTGAGGAGTGAGATCCAGCCAGGGCTATGGATGACCAGCTGCTCAGACTACCTCCCCTGTTCCTGAGGTACTGGGGAAAAAACCTCTGCCTGGGGAAAAGAATTGTGACTATCCCTCCTAAGAGATACTTGGAGTTTTATTGTACTGTTTGTTTTGTGAGACTTTCATTTTATTGTAGTCCACCCTAAGTCCTACCCTGCAGGAGAAACTGCAGTAAAAGCATTTATTAAATGTTAAAATAAGTGAAATTGGAGGTTTAAGTCCAAGCTTTTTTAAAAAATCTGCAAATGTGAGATTTCCTAGAGATTGGCAGAAATCTATACTTTGGCCCTGAGCCTTGTAACCCAGTTATATGCCATGCGTGCTTGGCTATGAGATAACTGCTAAGTAGTGTACCTATGAGAGCACATAGGGCAGGGAAATATAATTCTTCTCCTTTCTGCCAGTTAATATCCCTTTGCTGTGAAAGCCTAACAGTCAGGTGATTGGTGGTGGCTTGGGACTAAATGTAGGTCCTATGCACAAGCCCCTGGTAGACTCCACTTGCCAGTTTAGTGGAGGTGTGGGGTTGAGAGACACCAGACGCGCTTTCAGCTCAAGCCACTGCCACCTCCTCCTGCCCCTGAGTTGCTAGCTTCCTCTCCCACACCAAGCCACCTGATCCCTGTGATGCCCCCTCAATGCAGCCAATTGCGTGGGTTCTCCCACTACCCCTGCCATGTAACCAGTTACTGGTTCCACACACACCCTCACTTGTCTAGGCAGGTTCCCACTGACATCATCTCCCCCCCCGCCCCCCTTTGTAGAACAACTTGAGCTGGTTGGGGTATCCACTGAGATTTGTGTGCTTGGGGATTGGGGTAAAGGTTAGCCCCTAATAGTTTTGTGGGGGGGGGGTTAAGAAGAAGAAGAGATTGGATTTATACCCTGCCCTTCACTACCCTAAGGTGTCTCAGAGCGGCTTACAAACTCCTTTCCCTTCCCTTCCCCACAACAGACACCCTGTGAGGTAGGTGGGGCTGAGAGAGCTCTTCTCAGAACTATGGCTTGCCCAAGGTCATCCAGCCAGGTGCGAGTGGAGGAGTGGAGAATCAAACCCGGTTCTCCCAGATTAGAGTCCGCACACTTAACCACTACACCTAACTGGCTCAGCTCCCCCCCGCCCAAAAAACCCTGAAGGTTCTTCCAGGTTTGCCGAAACACATGCTGCAGTCTGGTCCTAAACATATTCAGGTAGAAGACCCTTCACATTCATATAGGATTTAGTTCCTGGTAACTGTAAGGTAGAGCTGAACCTTTAACTGCGGGGTGAATTCCGTTAACCTGCTTAGGACTCACTTCTCATTGGGCAGGTTTGGAACTCGAAGTGCCTACAATGTCCATGATTTATAAACGCCACCTAAAGCTGGGTTTCGAAGAGGTAGAGGAACTAGAGATCAAATTGCCAACATTCGCCGGATTATGGAGAAAGCAAGAGAGTACCAGAAAAACATCTACTTCTGCTTCATTGACTATGCTAAAGCCTTTGATTGTGTGGATCACAATAAATTATGGCAGGTTCTTAAAGAGATGGGAGTACCGGACCACCTCACATGTCTCCTGAGAAACCTGTATAAGGGTCAAGAAGCAACAGTTAGAACCGGATATGGAACAACTGATTGGTTTAGCATAGGGAAAGGAGTATGACAAGGTTGTATATTGTCACCTTGCTTATTTAACTTATATGCAGAGTACATCATGCGAAATGCTGGCCTGGATGAATCACAAGCCGGAGTTAAGATTGCTGGGGAAAAGATCAATAACCTCAGATATGCGGACGACACCACTCTGATGGCAGAAAGTGAAGAGGACCTAAAGAGCCTCTTGCTCAGAATGAAAGAGGAGAGCGCAAAAGTGGGCTTGAAGCTCAACATCAAAAAAACTAAGATCATGGCATCTGGCCCCATCACTCCTTGGCAAATAGAAGGGGAAGTCGTAGAAGTAGTGACAGACTTCACGTTCCTAGGATCCCAGATCACTGCAGATGGTGACTGCAGCCATGAAATTAAAAGACACCTGCTTCTTGGGAGGAAAGCGATGGCAAACCTAAACAGCATGATAAAAAGCAGAGACATCACCTTGCCAACAAAAGTCCGCATGGTCAAAGCAATGGTATTCCCCGTAGTAATGTATGGCTGCAAGAGTTGGACTATAAGGAAGGCCGAGCGCATTCTTTTGAACTATGGTGCTGGAGAAGACTCTTGAGAGTCCCTTGGACTGCCAGGAGATCAAATCAGTCAATCCTAAAAGAAATCAACCCTGATTGCTCCCTGAAAGGCCAGATCCTGAAGCTGAAGCTCAAATACTTTGGCCACCAAATGAGAAGGGAGCACTCACTGGAGAAGACCCTGATGCTGGGAAAGATTGAAGGTCAAAGAAGAAGGGGACGGCAAAGGATGAGATGGTTAGACAGTGTCATCGATGCAACGAACATGAAATTGAGCAAACTTCAGCGGACAGCGGAAGACAGGAGGGCCTGGCGTAAACTGGTCCATGGGGTCGCGAAGAGTCGGACTCGACCGTGCGACTGAACAACAACAACAAATGCACACTAGCTTGGAAATAAATCCCATCTCAAAAAGCGTCGCCTACGACTGAGTATGCACGGGCCACAGCCCATCAGAGCAAATGAATATCTGGGATGCATGCGACGCGAACCAAATATTGTTCGGTTCATATTTAAAAGGGGACGCCAACAGAAAGTGACTGTAGTGGGTTAAGTTATACAAATTTCACGGAAGCGGAGAAGATCCCATGATGGCTCTTTGAGAGGCTCATTTCATTCACTGCAAAGGCGGCGGGGGCGGGGAAGCGGGGGGCGGAAGAGGCTGAACTTTCTCTCTCACCGCGGGCGCGCTCCTGCTTACAGCGGAAGTTTGTCCCGATCGGGCCGCCATACTATCGATGTGGCCTGTGCTCGGAGCGCTTCCACGTCAGCTGGAGTGAACGGACCGGAGCAGGAAGGAGGGGGGGAGGAGAGAGGCTTGCTACGGTGCACTTGGGGGCGGCGGCTGCGCGGACTCACCGACCGGTTCCCGGTGAGGTAGGAGCGCTCGAAATCCACGGGGCAGGGAACGGCGTGGGGCCCAGTAGACGGCTGGCTGGTGGTGGGTGAGGAATGGACCGCCGAGCTTCCTCTCGGGGTTGCTCTGGGATCAGAGGCCCCGGATGGTAGTGAGGCGTGAAGGGGCTCTAGCCGCGGCTCGTCTCAAACAGCGTTATCGTGACGCCGTTCAGATTCGAGATCTCGTAGCGGGAAATAAAACCACCAAGGGTTTTGAGGCACCTTGAAGACGAGCACATTTTAAGCTTTCGTGGAATAGATGCTGTACATGGATCCTCAGTGTACAGTACGGTCATTTGTGTAAGAGGTGGAGGGGGTGGGGACCAGCCGAGTCAAGGAGTCACTGCACGCAGGATGAAATGTATTAAAACAAAAACAAACTACATAGACCATTCACTAGTGTTGTTGAATTAGCTAGCACCTGTAATGGGTGGGGAGCCCCATGCTTTGCCAAGGTAGTTAATAGCTATAGTGAGTTAGAAATCCGACATCATTTGGTGAGGGAGGGAGGGGCAGAATAATGCTTCAATGCCGCCCTTCTCCTTTGTAGTTGCATTCCAGAAGAATTGTGACTTTTTAGGTCGCCGACAGAATCTTTAGCTTAAGGACTGACTGGCATTCTTTGTACAGAGCAGAAGGGTGTTGTTGACTTGTGACGGCATTTAGCACATTGGAGGATGAGGAAGTGGATGGGCCCGATCTGCTGATGTCACTGAGTTCTGTAATAGTGTGTACACGAAAAAAGTTTGGTTTGTTGCAGGGTCTTGGGTGGCCCAATGTTGGTGGTAAGGGGCTGTTTTAAATTAGGGGGTTGTCTATAGGCTAGGAAAGTCTGCCACTCAGGGCATCTGTGAGAGAAATACAAATATCCAGGGTCGGCATTAGTGGATCCAGGATCATTGATGATGCATTGGGCTATTTTGAGTTGGGAGATGTAGGTGACAACTGGTGGACATCTTGTAGTAGACTGTTTCTGGGTACCAGTCTAGCTTCGTTACTCTTGTTTCTTCCGTTCACTGAGTTGGCATTGTAGTCCCAGGAATTACTGTAATAAATCCTTCAGATCTGAGTCCCTAAACAAAAAGCTGTGCAAGATGCAGTTATATTGTGTACAGAGGAGACATGTCACAGTCAGTGGGTTTTTAGTATAAAGTTGTGCTTATGTGCCTATTACAATAGTTGGACAACAGCATGCCAAAACCTGACTGGTTGCAAAAACTGTCCAGACTCAGGTTGAGCTACAGCTTGCTTCATGAGATGTGTGAAGTGAAACCTTGATCAAAGATCTCTTTGTCTTATTGACCCCGTGGACAGTTTTTATTCTAAAAGTCTCTTTCCCATCTGAAGTTTAATTTTGTTTATCAAATGAAGTGGGCTCTTGGTTTACCAGGACTCTTGCTATGAAACATCTGTTAGGTTGTTAAGGTGCCACCAGGTTCTTCATTGTGTTTGCTGCAACAAAGTATCCTGTATTTAAACATAAATTAAGGCTTCCATAATTCCATTGTGCTAACAACAGAGCCTTCTGCCAGCACCTATCACTGGGAAATTTTGCTGTTAGTGAAAGAACTGTAGGATCCAACCAAATTTATTTATGATGATTAAGGTTGCAGTTTTTGTGCACATGAGCAGTTCCCTTGAAGTTTGGTTGTTGATGTTTGTGTTCTTGTTGGCACCATTTATATACAGCTTTGTGGGCCCTTCAAACAGTCCTGCAGAAAAATAGTTTACTTTTTTGTTTCCAGTTTTGGAAGTTACTCTTAGTCTTCAAGTAAAAGCATGGTTATGAATTGTCTCTGTTAACCAAATGTTTTCTAGCGTTCCTGTGGTGCTTTGGAGAGATTCTTCCATTCCTGAGACTCTTAAGAGGAAACACAATGACAGCTGCAGAAAATGTATGTTATACATTAATTAATGTTCCAATGGATTCGGAACCACCGTCTGAAATTAGCTTAAAAAATGACTTGGGTAAGTAAAATTCTCAGACTTTTTTTGCTATTTATGTATTTATTTCTAGTATCTATTAACCATATGCACTGTCAACATGGCACTCAAAATGGTATGTGAGAAGATGGTAAAGCAGCCTAAAATATAAGTGTATAAAATACTAAAAACATTAAAATAAGATGAAAAATTACACAGTGGCAGCTAAAAACATTAAGTTCAGCATACAGTTAATCAAAGCAAAGCATATTTCAAAACAGAAGAGTCAGCATTGGTTGCAAAGGATGTTCAAGAGAGATATCCCAAGGAAGTGCATTCCACAAAGTGCGTTACCTAATCTACTTCCTTGCCAGCCTCATCTGGGCTGGCATGGACTAGGATCTCTCCTCCTGATATCAGGGAATGGAGAGGAGAATATTGGAGCAGACTCTTCCTGAGGTTGGAAAGCCCTAATGTTTACTTTTAGAGGTCAGAAGCATCACTTTTAATTTCACCTAGAAGCAAATAGGTAGCAAGTGCAGCTGAGCCAAGATCAGTATTAAATTACCATTATGGCCTGCTCTCATTTAAAGCCAGACCACCGACATTTTAGCACCAGTGGTGCCATCTGAGCTGCCTTAGAGTGCAATTCAGTAGTCTAAGTCTGGATGACTAAGGGAAGTTTTGAAAATACATTGTCAAATAAGCTGTGAGAATGGAGCAAAATGAAAAGGATCAAATTTCTTGTTGGTACAGGCTTGATACCTTTTATATAGTACCCCGTACATAACATTCTGCTTTGTGGATGCCCTTTTTATTTCAGAACAGAATGGATAAAGCAGTCTTGTCTGGGTGTTTGGTGATTGGTTTGCAAATCTCCCATCAGTGCCCAGAAATGTGTTTTATCTTATCAGTGTATTTGTATAGTCTAGCTGTAGATAAGTTGTTCAACAGTGAGAGCTACATTGACAATATTCTGTGAAGCAGAGGGCTGCTGCTAATTTGTATGTTTCAGTTGCATAAAACTAACAAAGTCTTTGTATAGTTTTCACAAACAGTACAGGTATTGAATGTTAGTTCAGAGAGATGTTATACTTAATTTCTATATTCTTATTTTGCAACCGGTACTCCCAAATATGGACAATTTGAATTAGCTCATGAAAAAAATCTAACTCTTATGACTTCGCAGGAAATTTTACACAAAGGATGTCAAGAAAGCTGCAGAATCAAAATGTGGCAAGATAAAATCTCTTGATTACATACAGTCAAAGGTACCACGAAGATTTTTTCATGAGCTAATTCAAATTGTCCATATTTGGGAGTACCGGTTGCAAAATAAGAATAGTGGTCTGCAATGCAGCAAAGTTTTGATATATCAGCATGGACTGTGCTTCATCTTGTATTGAGTTGCTGTTTTTCTTTATCAGAAAAAGGAGATGTGAAGTCCAAGACTGAGGCCTTGAAGAAAGTAATCATAATGATCTTAAATGGTGAAAAGCTGCCAGGACTTCTGATGACTATTATTCGGTTTGTGCTGCCACTTCAAGACCACACCATCAAAAAACTGCTTTTAGTTTTTTGGGAGATAGTTCCTAAGACTACTCCAGATGGAAGACTGTTGCAAGAAATGATCCTTGTTTGTGATGCTTACAGAAAGGTTAATCTCTTACTTATGTATTCCTATCATATAATATGTGACAGATCACAATAATACTTGAAATTTCATGATGCAAAAAAGTTTACACTTGAACGGGCCAATATTTGTATGTGTATGCGAATTGTTAGGCAGAAGAGCAGTTGTCAAATAATACCAATACTTTCAGTCAACAGAATTGTATACTTGTGTGCAGGGTTGTTGTTTTTTGTTTTGAAAAAGAGGTGTTTCCAGTCTGTATACTGAAAACTCACGAACTTTTAAACATTTTTAAAAGAATTTTGCCAAAGAGGTTCCTGAACTCCGTTCCGGAGCATTCCCCCAGAAAAAAAGCCCTGCTTGTGTGTTGTATTATGGGCCTCTTAGAATATGTTCTGGAGATTCTTAGGCTAAAGGTAGCCGGTTACTGGGTTATGCAATCTCTTCTCACAGTCACATTATTACCACTATACTGAAGTGATATGATCAGAATATTAAGGAAGAGCTCACCTCTGAAACAGGGACTTAGACTTAGATCTTTTTTCTCAAAGTGAGAAACAAATATCTATGAGTAGAACTGGGTATTCAGTGAATAGTTATAACATAAAAAAAAACCCCACTGGCAAAACATGGGCCATACATACTAAACTGTGGAGCACCGAAACATGGCTTACGTATGTTTTGGGTTGCTGGTGGAGATATCACAGCTGCCCTTATTTTGTTTGACTTTTATCCTGGCCTTCCTCTAAGGAGATTCAGGTGGCATACACAGTCCCTTTCCTATCACCTTTTAACTTCACAAGAATCCTGAGTAAGGTTAAAATGACAGGTATCATGCTAAGGTCACTCAGTAAACTTCATGACAGAGTGAAGTTCTAAACCCCAGTTTAACAGCTATACTATATTAGCTCTGAATAGAATGTGATATATATGCTTGACAGCATCAGGGAATCCTCCAGAGGAACAAGCAGTACAACTCAAAGGGAAGGGCAGTGACACCCTTCTCACACACACACACACACACGGAGAAAGCACTTATGTAGAGGGATTTTTTTGGAGCCAAGTTACTGTCTTGTACTTCGATAACCCCTGTGAAGCCTGTAATTGAGATGATCACAATTCACACAAACAGCGCTAAATAACAGCAATATGTATGAAAGCCACTGTGGCGTGATGGTGTTGAGATGGACTAGGATCGGGGAGACCCAGGTTCAAATCCTTACTCTGTAATGAAACTTACTTGAGGAGTTTGGGTCTCTCAGCCTAACCTACTTCACAGGGTTTGTTGAGAGGACAAAGTGAGGAAGGAGAACCATATATGCTGCCTTGAACTCCTTGAGGGAAGGGTGGGATAAAAATGTACTAAGTGGATAATTACATAGAGAGCAACCATAGTATAGTGGATAGTATGTTGGACTAGGGTCTGAGAGGCCCAGGTTCAAATCCCCATTCATGCCATGGAGGCTCACTGCCTGACCTTTGTCTGGATCCTTCTCTCAGCCTAACCTACTTCACAGGGTTATTGTGAGGATAAACTGGAAAGTGGGGAGAATCATGTTGTAAGCCACTTTGGGTCCTCATTGGAGAGAAAAGCAGGGTACTGATAATTTATCATGTATGAATTATTATAATAACTAAGGCTTTTTTAGAATTGTAAGAGGAACTGTGTAAAGTTGCATAAAAGGATCCAAAATTCTGTTGCATAAAAGGATCCAAAATTGGATTCAAAATTCTGTTGCATAAAAGGATCCAAAATTGGATCCAAAATTCTGTTGCATAAAAGGAAGCCATTTCTCTTCAGAGGGGAGAATACAGATTTTCCCCAGCCACAACATCTTCATCCTCCTCCTGAAAAGCTGCTGTTTTGATCTAAGTCATATCTTTGTTGTAATAAGGAGTGTTCATTTTAGATTTGCGTTGCCTCTTCAAATTAGGGGGGTTGATAACTTTCGAAAAAGTGAAACCTAACACTTGATTTCTGGAAAATAAGATGTTGGTTTCATTGGCCAGGATCTTCAACATCCAAATGAATTTATTCGAGGCTCTACTCTGCGGTTTCTCTGCAAGCTCAAAGAAGCAGAGCTACTGGAACCCTTGATGCCAGCTATTCGTGCATGTCTGGAACATCGTCATAGCTATGTGCGCAGAAATGCAGTCCTTGCAATCTATACCATTTACAGGTAAATTCTGTGAAATTACCAAAGTCTCAAAATCTGAATTGTATATCACACTGGTGAATTCCCAAGTGATAACCTAAAGATGATCAAGGCAAAATTCATTTTAATGTTTCCATTATTTCCTGTTCTGTGTATTAGGCCTATTTACAATGGTGATTGTGGGCTCTCTTACAAGTTAATTTAATAATTCCAGTGCTTGGACATTTAATAATGATCAGTACTGATTTCTAACTATTTTTATTTTTTATCCAAATTATCTGGGGAAAAAGTGATCAAATATCAAATTCTAATATTAATATTAAAATATTAAAATCTTATTTCATTTATAAACTGAAAATCCTTAAACAGTACATAATATTATCTGTTACAATTATATGATTGGAATTTGGTTGCTACTTCTGGCAGAGAATGCAGTGATTAAATAATTTCTTCTGTTTCTTTTGCTTATGCTAAGCTGACCTATTATTTGAGAGTGAGCTTAATTTAGTTTTGTGCATCTGTGATGGAACTGGCTATGAAAAACAGTGTGGTTATTTGATCCTAATGATGCCTGTTATAATGGCATTGCTATCTGTTCTGCAAATATCTCTTCACAAGTACACATCTGTACAGCTGGGAGATGAACTTCTTTTGTTAGGACGAAGAATAGTTAATTGCCATATTACGAAAGCTTCTTTGTTTTATGTCTGGTGTTGTGAGCCAATATCTTAATACTTCTAATTATCAATCAAAGTCTAGTTCCTCTATGTGTAGCTTGGACCTGCCAAGATATAAACTAGCGCCAAGTCATTGTGACCAGTTGTGTGTTAAGAACCGTTTATTTAAGTTTATTTTTGGTCTCCAAGAATGTAGGTTTATCTAAGATTTAAGAAAGAATTTAATACAAGCATTTTGTTGCATGTTAAGTTTAATGGAAACTATAGTCCAGAGGGACTCCTCTGTGTGCTGCTTTTCATTAACAGTAGCTCATCTTACTCTATTAGAAACTGTTTTAAAAACCACTCCAACCTTATCGAACAGGGCATTGAGATGCTTTGACGCAAGCGTTGGAAGCCCTGCTGATCACAAGGAGTTTGCATTGTGGCCTCTTCATTAGGGGATGGGCACAAACCAGAAAAATGCCTCGTCATTAGGGAAGGGCATGAACCAAACACTGAACCGGGAGATTCGTTCACAAGCTGAACTGGTTCATGTTTTGTGCCCCTGCAAACCCTGTTGTTGAAAGGGACCACAGTCCCTTTAAATGGGGTTTGCAGAAAACCTGAAAACATCTGAGTGACGGGAGGCACCTGCTCCCCACCACTCAGCTCCCCACCACTCAGGCTGTCTTATGTAGTCCCTTTAAAGACTGCAGAAGACAACCTGAAAAACAGCTGAGCCGTGGAGAGGCGCTCCCCATTGCTCAGCTGTTGCTTTTGCGGGGAACAGAAAGCAGGGGTATAAAGAGATGTGGCGTCCCTTAAAGCCCCTGCTTTCTGCTTCATCCATGAACCACCACAAACTGCTTTAAATGCTTGTGGACGTTTGTGACTGTAGACCCATCACAACCTTCAGTTTGCGAACCACGAACAGGGCAAAGTTCATGATGAGTTTTGCTTCATGGTTCAATTTGTGCCCATCCCTACTCATCACCATAGCTTTGGTATAGTTTCCTTGCTAAGATTCACCCTATTAATAATCCTTTTCATTTACTGTTTCAGAGGAGAGTTAATAATTTATTCCTGCAGGAAGGATATATAATAAAATAAACCTTGCTTGTGTTCAAGCACACAGAAAGAGTGAGCAATGAGTGCTGCAGTATTCGTATGTACTACTTTAGTTGTGGGGATATTAAACATTACAATTGTCACCTTTATCTCTTCTCTCTTAAAAGAAACTTTGAACATCTAATACCTGATGCCCCTGAATTGATCCATGATTTTCTAGTGAATGAGAAGGATGCAAGTTGCAAAAGAAATGCCTTTATGATGCTAATTCATGCAGATCAGGTAAAAACAATGGCCTGCAAATTGTTCCTCATTTTGAATTCTGTTTTACTGGTTTGATACTAATCACTGATTGCCAAGGTAGACTGAAAATCCTCTGGTAGACTAAATAGTGAATAATTATTTTAAGGATTATGAAATAGCAAAGCTCATACTTAGAAATATGTTTATGTTTATTTCTGAAGGATCGAGCTTTGGACTACTTGAGTACCTGCATTGATCAAGTCCAGACATTTGGTGACATTCTCCAGCTGGTTATTGTGGAACTAATCTACAAGGTACAGAAAACAAAGAAACGTACATTCTCTCTGAACAAAGTGTAGTCTAAACCAGACATTTCAGTGAACTTTTGTCCTTCCTGTAGTTTGGTTAAATCCTTGAAAGACTGGAAAAAAGACTGGGGCAGAAACTTTAGTGGACTAGAACCCATTAGGCCAGATTTTTTCAAAAGTGGCTTAGATCTTCATTCTTTCACAAGAGGAGATTTTTTAGTTTGTGAGGTGATGGGATATTCACCAGTTTCCCTCTTCTACTACCAATCCCCATGTTATGGTCCGTGCTGTTACCAAGGCTCCTCTGGCTCCCAGAAGCCACTTTTCACAAGTTATGGAGGGATGCAGAGGGGGAGGGAGGAAGACAATTGTTCCACAAGCACTTTTGCAGAGCTTTAGATCTAAACCATTGTTTTCTCTAATATGACATTTTGAAAGAGACTTGCATCAGTGATATACTTTATTTTGTTACTGTTAATATATTTGTGGGCTTACTACATCACTGTTATCCTAGGTTTCACTGCCTACTGTAGTGTATGGTAATTTGGAGAGCTAAACAGCCTAACTGGCTTTTTTCCTTTAAAAATGCTCATTCTGCCCCTACTGTTTTTAACCTTGCTTTCTCATCTAGGTTTGTCATGCTAATCCATCAGAAAGAGCACGATTTATTCGCTGTATCTACAATTTACTGCAGTCGTCAAGTCCTGCAGTGAAATATGAGGCAGCAGGCACATTAGTTACACTCTCCAGTGCGCCCACAGCAATCAAGGTACTGAAATGAATTATGACTTTATAAAATATTGTTATGCATGCTAGTGCTCCAGGTTAAAATACAAGGACGCCAGTTTAAATAGCTGATCATTGGATTTGGTTTGTAAAATTTCTACTAGCTTAAAGGTGGTTGGTGGTTTTTTTCTCTAAAACTAGGAATCTGCAATGTTTTATAAATCGATTAGGGATGTGTTTAATGCAGTTCTCACTGCATACGCTTAAGTTTAAATCTGAAATTTATTTATTTAATTAATTAATCTTTTATCCTGCCCTCCCCACCGCGGCAGGCTCAGGGCGGCTTATAATACAGACTAATAAGAACATAAGAACATAAGAGAAGCCAATGTTGAATCAGGCCAATGGCCCATCTAGTCCAACACTCTGTCACACAGTGGCCAAAAATACCAGGTGCCATCAGGAGGTCCAGCAGTGGAGCCAGGACACTAGAAGCCCTCCCACTGCTGCCCCCTCCAGCACCAAGAATAGAGTGCATCACCTGCCCCAGACTGAGAGTTCCCATCTATACCCTGTGGCTAATAGCCACTGATGGACTTCTGCTCCATATGTTTATCTAATTCCCTCTTGAAACTGTCCATGCTTGTAGCTGCCACTGTAATTAAAACTACAAGATATATTAAAAACAACATTCAGTTAAAATTACAGAATAATAAAACCATATCTACACAATATACATGTAATGACAGATGGTGGCGTTCTCTCAACATTTGAATGGTCACCTACCCCTAATTTAGGCTGTTGGTCATCAGACTGGTAATGATGTTGGTGTTAAGTCCAGGGTCGTGATGTTAAAGGCGGCCCCCTAATTGAAAGCCTGGTGGAAGAGCTCCATTTTACAGGCCCTGTGGAACTGCAGGAAGTCCTGCAGGGCCCTGATGTCATCCAGGAGCTCATTCCACCAGTACGGGGCAACCACTGAGAAGGCCCTTATTGCAGCTAGCCTGACTTCTTTAGGGCCCAGGAGAGCCAGGTGATTTTGGGATCCCAATCTTAGTACTCTCTGGGGGACATATGGGGAAAGGCGGTCCCTTGGGTAAGTAGGTCCCTGGTCATATAGGGCTTTAAAGGTAAGAACCAACACCTTGAACCAAATCCGGTATGCTATAGGCAGCCAGTGCAGTGCTTTCAGGGTGGGCTGGATGTGTTCCCGCACAGGAAGACACAACAACAGCCTCACCGCTGCATTCTGCACCAGCTGCAGCTTCCAGATCTGGGACAAGGGCAACCCCATATAGAGAGCATTGCAGTAATCCAATCTCAAGGTAACCATTCTGTGGGTCACTGTTGCTAGGTCATTGCATTCAAGGAAGGGAACCAACTGCCTAATCAGCTGTAGGTGGTAAAAGGCTGACCGCAGTGGCTGCTACCTGGGCCTCCATTGGTAAGGAGACATCCGGGAGCACTCCCAAGCTTCTAACCTCCGGCGCTGGCACCAGTGGTGCCCCATCGAAGGTCAGGAGAGGGATCCCTAACCTTGGCCCGCTCCGACTCTGGCACAGGACCTCAGTTTTCGTCAGATTCAATTTCAGTTGACTCAGTCTAAGCCAACCAGCCACAGCTTTCAACACCAGGTCCAGATCTTCCCGACTAGAGTCTGACTGGCTGTCCAACAACAGGCAGAGCTGGATGTCATCGGCATATTGGTGACAACCCAGTCCGTGCCTCTGGGCAATCTGGGCACGGGGGCACATATAGATGTTAAATAGCACTGGGGAAAGCACCGCTCCTTGAGGCACTCCACAAATTAGTGGGTGCCTTCCGGATAGCTGTTCCGCAATGGCCACCCTTTGTCCCTGAAGGGATGAGGGAAACCACTGCAAGGCTATCCCCTGAATCCTGGTGTCGGTGAGGCAGTGGATCAGTAGTTGACGGTTGACCATATCGAACGCCGCCAACAGGTCTAACAACAACAACACTGCCGTACCGCCTCATTCCAGGTGCCTCTGGAGATCATCTGTGAGGGTGACCAGGACAGTCTCTGTCCTGTGGCCTGGTCAGAAGCTGGACTGGAAGGGGTCTAATATGGAGGCACCATCCAAAAAAAACATGCAGCTGAATACCGGCCAGTAGTTAGCTAATTCGGCTGGATCCAAGGATGGTTTCTTTAAGAGGGGACGGATCACTGCCTCCTTTAGTGCACTAGGGAACAGTCCCTCTGTGAGGGACTTGTTGATGATCTCCTTTAGTGCGCCTCGCAATCCATCACAGCCAGCTTTAATTAGCCATGACGGATGCAGATCAAGGCTACAAGTGGTCAGCGAACAAATGAGAGTGATTTGTCAACTTCCTCTAGGGAAATGGGAAATACAATTGCAGTTACTGAAAAGAAATCTTTTTCTTAACTAATGGAACACTTTGCTTCTATCACCTGATTTATTTTCCCTATTTTGATGCTTTCTATGTACTACAATTGAGAATTTCCATTCTTTTAATTTAAGGCAGCAGCTCAATGTTACATTGACCTGATTATTAAAGAAAGTGACAATAATGTGAAGCTTATTGTCTTGGATCGCTTGATTGAACTCAAGGAGCACCCTGCTCACGAAAGAGTTTTACAAGTAAGGAAGCAGTAAAATACAATTACAACCATATAATGTTATGGTAATCCGATAGTACATATGGTTTTGTTCTAGATTTGGATCTGCAATAACACATCTAACTATCTTGGTGGGTCAACCTGAACAGTACAGGGGCAACTACATATTTCATGTGTCATGTTTTGGGAAAGGCTGAAAGGGGATTCTCAACCCTCTCTAATGCCTGGGTTTGTTTGTTTTTTGTTCACTCAACCTTTTTCTCAACTGCTTTCTGCTGTGGGAGGTTCTTGATGTTTGTTTATGCACTTGGAACACTGCAGGAGGAAAAATGGCTTAAGGGAAAAGACAGTTGAGTGGGAAAACATCCTATAGGAAAGGCAACCTGTCTCCTGTTCAAAAACTCCATTTTCAGAGGCTGCATTTCTTTTCTTTTTAAATCTGTACTTCGTTACATGCATTTCTGCATCACATAGTTTTCCCATAGCTGTATGGAAGATAGTTCCCTTTCGATATGTTGTCAAAGGCTTTCACGGCCGGAATTCATTCATTGTTGTGGATTTTCCGGGCTGTATGGCCATGGTCTTGGCACTGTAGTATCTGATGTTTCGCCAGCAGCTGGCGAACACAGAAAGATGGAGTACTCTCTGTGTCAATGTGAGACACAGAGAGTACTCCAATTTTCTGTGTTATACC
Source organism: Gekko gecko (assembly GCA_029375565.1). Lineage (NCBI taxonomy): Eukaryota > Metazoa > Chordata > Lepidosauria > Squamata > Gekkonidae > Gekko > Gekko gecko. The sequence continues at coordinate 120,565,796 of JAPDNY010000003.1, read as the reverse complement.
TCTGAGGATGCCAGTCACAGCTGCTGGAGAAACGACAGGTACCACAATGCCAAGACCATGGTCATACACTCGGAAAATCTGCAACAACTAAAGTTCCCTTTTGCATTGTTAATTTCTTTTAATGTTCAAAAACTGAATCTTGCAGAAAAAAACCAGTGCACTTTTAAAAATTGATTACAAATAAAATTTATTTGATTACAGGATCTGGTAATGGACATACTGAGAGTTTTGAGTACTCCAGATCTGGAAGTGCGCAAAAAGACCCTGCAGCTGGCGCTCGATCTTGTATCCTCCAGAAATGTAGAAGAGGTAGAATATAAGGATTTTTTTATTTATTTGCTTCATCAAGGCAAGTAATTGATAATAATTGGCAACTGTTCTTTCCCCCCCTTTCCCTTAGCTGGTGATAGTTTTAAAGAAAGAAGTGATTAAAACAAATAATGTGACAGAGCACGAAGACACGGATAAATACAGGCAGTTACTTGTTCGTACATTACATTCTTGTAGCGTTCGGTTCCCTGACATGGCTGCAAATGTCATTCCTGTGGTAAGTAAATAATACATTCTTTTTCGCTGTTGCAAAATTCTTGTTACAGTTTGTTTCTATAAATTTAGCCTCGATTAACCCTGTAGTTCAGGACTAATTCTGAGTAATTCTCTTGGAGATCTTTGCCTTTGTTTACTTTAGTTGCCTGTATAACACTTTTTCTAGCCCAGATTAGTTTAACTGATTTGTAAACTAGCTGTTATTTCTGATTTATTAAAAAGGGGAAAGAAAAGACGATCATTATATAGAAGCAAATTGAAGGAGAAAGCAGCAACATATAAGACTTAAAATTTTGGCTTTAGAAGTTGTATGTATAATATGGTTAGACAACTGTATGAATTGTTAAATTCAGTTATAAAAAAGGTGAAGAGAAGTTTTACAGATAAGCAAGAGGTTCAGTTTCCTGGGAATTTCTCATATACAGGTTATTTACTTTCTGCATCCTTGCACAGGTCTGTCGATTTTAAAGGAAGCTGTGCAATGGGAAGATACTGGTGAATGATTCCTAAACATCCCCTTGTTCAGTTTGGTGTGTCAAACAATGATCAGAGAGGGATGTGTCAGAAGAACTTGAGCCCCAAAAATTCAGTGAAGTTTACAGTAGTTGTGATAGACAGCTTGTTTGCTTTTATTTCTTATCTTTCTGTGATGGTTCTTGTCTCTTTCAAATTGTATGATGCCACGGTTTGTTCATATTTGCTCTTCTCCTAGTTGATGGAGTTCCTCAGTGATTACAATGAAGCTGCAGCTGCTGATGTGTTGGAGTTTGTGCGTGAAGCCATCCAGCGTTTTGATAATCTCAGACTACTTATCGTAGAGAAGATGCTGGAAGTATTCCATGCTATTAAATCTGTCAAGTATGTTGAACATGCAACTCAATAATGTGCTGCTGCTTATAATTAAGGAGTGATTACATCTCTAGAGTTACTGATATGGGAGAAATTATCTGCGTGCCATTGACTTGGATCAAAATTCTAAAAAATATGAATTCCTTTAAACTCAGTTCAACTGTTGGTGTCAGTCTCAGTGTTTATATCTGTAATTGTCAACTGTGTTGCCTTCATATTTATCATACAGTAGCCTTGATGATCTAGTCTTGGTCAAACTTCACAGGATAATGACATTAACCCATGGCTGTTAAAAGATCACTGAAGCAACAGTTGACTGCTCTTGAATAAAAACTGAACATACTGTGAATCAAGGGTGCTTAGTAATGTTAAACTATACTGTTAATGTAGTCGATGTAACAGGGTGTGATCCAGATATCTTCCAAGATTTGTCTTACTGGAAACTAAGAATCTTGCTTTTCAAAATTTAAAAAGCAATTTAAGTTGTTGAAGGAGAAACTGTCAGGGTTGCGTGCATTGAGATTTGACATGTGCTATCTTGGGGAGCATGGTATGACTCCAGACAAAGTTTAAAAGGTTAGTTGTATATTCTTTGTATTTGTATATTCTTGTTTCTCTGTTTCCTTTCCACTGATGCCAGATTTGCCTCTGCAGAACACCTCTCCTAAAAGCTTGTGATGCATCTCTGAAATTCTTATAGGTCTTTTTTCTGCTTCTGGCAAAGAAAGGGTGGTGGAAGGAGGACAAAGTTCTGCCTCTCTTCTGCTCACCAGTGGGCAAATTGCTGCTTGCCCCTGGCAAAAAATAGAGGTGCAGTTTGCTGCTCACCTTAGTAGTATATACTTTCCACAGGCTTTGACTTAGCTCCCTTCAGCTGAGGTGGCTGCTGCTTTGCTTGTAGTCCATTAGGGTACAAAAGAAATCCTTCCTTTACAGTAGTGAGGCTGACCTCTCACTTTGCTTTGTAGAATTTATCGAGGAGCACTTTGGATTCTGGGAGAATACTGCAGTACAAAGGAAGATATACAAAGTGTAATGACAGAAGTTCGTCGATCACTAGGGGAGGTATGTATTATCCATGAAAAGGTATTGCGGTTTTTTTGGTGTAGTGGTTAAGTGCACGGACTCTAATCTGGGAGAACCGGGTTTGATTCCCCACTCCTCCGCTTGCACCTGGCTGGATGTCCTTGGCCAAGCCATAGCTCTGGCACAGCTGTTCTTGAAAAAGAGCAGTTTCTGTCAAGAGCTCTCTCAGCCCCACCTACCTCACAGGGTGTCTGTTGTGGGGAGGGGAAGGGAAAGGAGTTCGTAAGCTGCTCTGAGACTCCTTTGAGTAGTGAAGGGCTGGGTATAACTCCAATGCCGCCGCCGCTGCCGCCTCCTCCTCCTCCTCCTCCTCCTTCTTCTGTTGAAAAAAAAAGAAAAATACACCTGTGACAGGCAGTGTAGCATTTTGAGATCAGTTGCAGTTACTGTGTTCTTGAGGATGTGATTTGTTACTATTTACTTTCGAAATGAAAAAATATACCATGCTAATAACAGTTTAGTAATTTCCACAATCAAAACCCTATTGCACTATTTGTTGGATACCCCATCCTGTTGATTATGTTTGATTTAACACTGAGTAATCCACCTTGAATTTTAGTGAGAAAGGTGGACTACAAATAACGTAAATAAATCATGACTCAAAGCATCACTACTGAAGTAATATTTGATACTCTGACTAATAAATCATTAAATGAATGATAATTTTATGGCAAATAGTGATAAGGATCAAAAAACACACAAACTAGGGAAGTCGCTATCGTATGCAAAAAGTCTATATTAGAACAGTAAACATATCAAGTATGCAAATAGAAATACATTTATAGAACATCCAATGTTGCAGACCAACAGTTTACAGTCCAACACTGTCAACACTTTTCCAACAATTTACAGTCCAAACAGTATCAACAGTTTTACGAAGAGTCCGGCTTCAACTTTGTTTCGATGGAAAACTTCATCAGAAGTGATTACCAGCAACCATTATGTGTTTGAATCCTATTTTGCAGATGAACAGAATATTCTCCATGTAGCTATGCAGTATACTATCTGGGACTAGCCCTTTAATAGGCCTTCAGTAGCATTTAGTAGCTGTAAGAACTCCACATAGAGATTTGCCCACGTATAAAAAGCTTTCAAGCCTATTTGATTCATATATACTGGGAGGTTTCTGCTGTGTTGTTAAATAGTGATAAGGTCCATCCCTCAAACTCTTAGGAGATTTTAGGCAAGCCACTCTCTCTCCGCTCCCCCCTCCCCTGATCTACAGGGCCAACATAAGAATGAAAACAAGATCATCTGTAGGAAGTACTTTGAACATGGGAAACACTCTGTATTCATGCTGTGTATTATTATCTTATTGTCCTGCTTATAGTGCAGCATAATTACATTTAGATTTTCTGTGGAGAATCTGAGACAATCTGGAAAAGGCCAATGTGTTTACTGGTTATCACACACTGATAAGTTTATGTAGCAGTTTGCATTATTGATTAAAATGTATTGCTGCTTATTCATTATCAGATCCCAATAGTAGAATCTGAAATCAAGAAAGAAGCTGGTGAGGTGAAACCCGAAGAGGAAATCACTGTGGGCCCTGCCCAAAAATTGGTTACTGAAATGGGAACCTACGCTACACAGAGTGCCCTCAGTAGTTCCAGGCCTGCCAAAAAGGAAGAAGACAGGTGATGAGATTACACTTTTGCGTTTGCTTCCAGTGTTTATTTTACGAAGAACAAACATGTATCATGTTCTTTTTTTTTCCTCCCCAGGAATTTGCCATTTTAAAGTAGAATCGCTACCAATGAGTTTTTGTTTATATTTCTTTGTGTCTTAGCTGTACCGAATGCTTTAGTTGGTGCTCTATGTTGGTGCATCCTCTCTGATCAGATGATCTTCCAGTAATGACACTTACCTGTACAGATTGTAACAGGTTTTTTCTGTGTGAAAATTCAAATAGAGGGATTTTTTAAAAAAATGCAGCAAGATACACCCAGTGTTGACCAAGTATTAGTAAAGACCAGTGTTCTCTCTAAGCTGAGTTAGGGTGAGCTAGCTCACAGTTTTTTAGCCTCCAGCTCACACATTTATGTCTTAGCTCAGGAAGGATGGCTCCAAAGCAAACTAATTTATGTAGCAGCCAAATCGCTCGCTCACAACATTAATGCCAGCAGCTCGCAAAGTAGAATTTTTGCTCACAAGACTCCACGGCTTAGAGGGAGCATTGGTAAAGACAAACCCTTATTGTACAGTTCCTGTGGGGTTTTTTTGTCTTTTATCAGACATCAGGAGCCCAAAAGCTCAGTGCTGGCAGCAGACAGTAAGTTCAGATGGGCTGTCTATGAGTTGGCAGTGATTTCTGCTGCGTCATTAGAGAAGAGAATCTTGTTTGCAGTAGTCCAAGGCACATATTTAGTGCTTCTACAAAGCAAACAGTTGTTTCCAGCTTGAGCGAAGTTGCTTATGAAAAGCATGCACTTATGGTCCCAGCTGCTTCTGAAAAAGAAGCTGTAATTTCCAGCTTGAGGCCAGCTAATTCTATTAGGGTGGGGTGACTAATTTTGTGCGGCCAGGCTTGAGATGCTATTTGCCTCTAGGGAAGCTTTTGTTCCTTGTGATTACTGTGTGTGCCCCCCCCCCCCCCGCTCCAGTCTTCTCTAACACAATAATTTTGACTGGTCCAGTTTCAGATGTTTTCAACTCTCAGATTCATTGTGGGAGTAAAAGACAGCTCTAAATGAAACTTTTCCTTGAGACTGTTTCTTACCTTATACTGTAGAAATGCAATAACAGCCTAAGCTATACAAGCAAATGAGGAGTTGTAGAGATTAGGGATAGTCCACAAGTCCATGTATAACCTTCCGTTTGATGTGTGATCACCCCTCTTTTGTATTAGTATGCAGAAATGGCTCTACATTGAGATTTTTGACCTTGAATACAGGTCAGGTTATTGTCATTATTTAAATGATATGTTGCTCGTAGAAGTGTTCCTAGCCTTTAAAATATAAAGGAGAATCTTTCCTTAATTTGTCCTGTTTTTATAATTGTATTCATCAATAGCTCCTGTATTGCTTCTGTTACGGGGGGGGGGGGGTCAAGGAGTCTCATTCTGTTGATGGAAATCCTTTCTGTCAACAGAGATTTGCCAAGCTGTTGTGCTGAATCCAAAGGCACCTTTCTGCAGGCAGAAACTGTCTTCCGCGAATGCAAGAACATTCCGCAATAAAAGTGAAACTAAATTCAGAGTAGCGTCTGTGCTTGTGCTGAGTCTCACATGGGCATAAGAACTGCTGTAGGATCTACTTGTTATAGCACTGTGCAAACTCTTTTGCAAGCATTTTTGAAACAGCAGTAGCAGTTTTTTCCCTTCCACTCTGTGTTCTCTAGATTGAGGCAGTGGAAGATGTTTACATTTTAGATGAAACAAAAGTTTCTTATAGCCCTGGATCATAAATCCATATGGTATGAGTGTACCATTTATTCCAAATTTAAATGTGTGTAATGACAGTCTCCCACTTCAGTTCTCCTTGTCTTTTAATTGCATATGGTAGTTTACCGTTACCTAAATTGCAGCATGACATTATGTGTAGTGTGAAACTACTGTTGTTTTTATTCTTAGTGGGGGATGAAACTATCACAACATACTCATTTTACTCCTCAGTGGGAAGATTAATGGTATAATTAATGATATGGGCCACAAGCTGGAACTTTTTTGTTTGTTTAAAATACAGTCTATGCTTACTATTAGAAAGAGCACCGGAGACAGCTCATAACAATCTCTTCAATATATATATCTTTTAAAAACAAAAACTAATAGAACAGATCACAGTGTTTTAAAAAATCAGTTGACATCAGCAAACAGCATAATTTCCTACTGAAACAGTGGGAGTTAATAAAGTAGTATTGTGGATAATAAAAGCAGAGTACAGAATTAAAGCATCATAAAACAGGCCAAATTATAAAATTGTAAGACTGCAGAATAAAGAGTGATAATATCGAAGAACACAGTGAACAGAATGCCTGGGAAAATGGAACGTGTTTCATCTAACTCTTTTAACAAGCCAGCCACTAGGCGAACTGTTGCAGGGAGCAAATTGCAGAATTGGGGCACCAATGCAGAGTTTGTCCTAAAAATGCTGATAATTCTGTCCTTTTGCTCCATTTTTGAGAAGGCTAAACCAAAGAATTAACTTAACCAATGCAGCCTTGAAACTATCAGAGTTTAACTGACATATGTTCAAAACAGAAAACCATCTATCACCAACTCTCTGGAATCTAAAGGTGATTTGTGGTAACCAAATCATTTGTCAGAGTTATTCAAAACTTTAATTCCTGCATTTATGCATATGGATTTGTTCCCTCTATTCATCCTTCCTTTTCTTTCCTCAACCCCGCCCCCCCCTCAATTTATTTGCATGGATTGTTCATTTCTGGTGCAGGGTGGATGGGTGGGGTAATCATCATTTGTTAACATTTTCTTGTTTAATAATGTCTTTTGTTTGTCATTTATGGGAATCTTTGGCTTAATTGTGTAGCTAACTGATTGATGAAAACCCATTTAGATATGAGAAACGGAATCCTTTCCTTTGGAATCTGATCATACTAACTGCTGGAACAAGCACTAGAATGAGCCTGGAGTGGAACTTTTTAGGGATTTAAGGCCATGTTTTTAAGAATTCCACCCTTGTCGTTCTTTGTAGACCTCCACTGAGAGGGTTCTTGTTGGATGGAGACTTCTTTGTTGCAGCTTCCCTTGCCACTACTTTGACCAAGATTGCTTTACGATACGTGACTCTGCTTCAAGATAAGAAGAAACAAAATGCAAGTTACATTTTTTTGAATAGTTATCTCAGATTTGTGCCTGATAAGTACGGCACTTATGAAGTATGGTCTTATGAGCAGACCGTTAATTGACAACTTCTTGACTATTACTCTGAGCCTGAGTCAGCATAAGTTCTTGATTATCTGATTTGCATTGAACCATGTAGCTTGGTTTCGGGATAACAAATCACTTTCAGCTTCAAACGCAATGCGTGTGCCAAGCTTCATTCTGATTTTAAATGCCATTTGTGACTATTGGAATTAGAACATGTAGAAATTATGGAAATGTAGTATTGTCTCTCTCTCTCCTTTCCTTCATTTAGTCTTTTGTTGCTGAGGCAATGTTGGTCATGGCCACTATTCTCCATTTGGGCAAGTCATCTCTTCCCAAGAAGCCAATCACAGATGATGATGTGGATCGGATTTCTCTGTGCCTGAAAGTGCTCTCAGAATGTTCTCCTCTGATGAATGACATTTTCAACAAGGAGTGCAGGCAGTCTCTTTCTCACATGTTATCAGCTAAACTGGAAGAGGAAAAGCTCTCTCAAAAGGTGAAATCTTTGATGGCCTGTGTACTTGGTACCTTGCTAGGGCTTTGAGTCCTGACTAACTCTTGCAGTTCTTTGCAGAATTGCTCCAGTTACACCCACTGATGGGCATAGGTTGATGTTAATTCTGCATAGGGTTGCACTGTGAATTAGGTAAGAATCCTTGAGCACTGAATAAAAGATCTGCTTTGTTAATCACAAGTAGGATAACTTATTTTTATTCCTTCTCACCACAGAAAGAGTCTGAGAAGAGGAATGTGACAGTTCAGCCAGATGATCCCATTTCCTTTATGCAACTTACTGCTAAAAATGAAATGAATTCAAAGGAGGATCAGTTTCAGCTGAGCCTTTTAGCAGCAATGGGGAACACACAAAGAAAAGAAGCAGCTGATCCACTAGCTTCCAAACTCAATAAGGTTATATAAAATCTGATTATTCCCAGACAACCCTTGTGTCCAAAACTTGTGCACTGTTTCCACTTGCTTTGTTTTTAAGTAATTAGAACCAAACTTTTACTCCTGTATGTTCTGATCTGCTTTCTGTGAAACAAGCCGTTAGGCTGTTAATGTTTCAGTTACCTTTGTATTGGATCGTGATTCTGAAAAGTGTTTGGAGTTTGTTAGAGCGGTTAGATTAGTACATATAATTGTTACTTTGTAACCAAGCAACCAAAGCCTCAGAGGAAATTCTGCAAATGGGATACATTCTTGTGAATAAGGAAGATAGATTTAAACTATTCTGGCTGTTTAACAGCAATTGTTTTACTGAATAATACTAATAATTAATATTGGACTTATGAAGATTTAGTCCATGGAAGTGCTTTTCCCCAAAAGGGCTACTTACAACGGCTGACTCTAGAGAAAATACCTGATTGTGTGGGTTGCTAAGTTAAACTGGTCTGAACTGTAGAAGAATTTGACTAACTAGTTAGCAAAAATGAAACCAAGCAACAAACATTTTGATAGCACTCTTTAATTTCAACCACATCCACTAGCTCCTTAACTTTTAATCTCTGTGTTTTACAGGTCACTCAGTTGACAGGCTTCTCAGATCCAGTCTATGCAGAAGCTTATGTTCATGTCAATCAATATGATATTGTACTGGATGTGCTGGTGGTAAACCAAACTGGTGATACTTTGCAGAACTGTACTCTAGAATTAGCTACATTAGGTAAATAACCTAGCACAAACACCTGCAAATACGTGCCTGTGATCCAGACTTCTTGTACATTGTTAAGCATTGTTTTTGTTTCTTTTTAACTGCCCAAAGGCAGGCTTTTATTTATTTTCATGACAAGCTACAACTAAACAAAACAGTAAGAAACAATATCACAAAATACAATAAAACAACACTGGATACAAAACACAACATAACACAAAAACCAAATCACAACATAAAACATAAATGGGGGTTATTCAGATCAGTTTCTGTAACATATTTAAAGCACTGTTTTAAGCATTGTTTTTCAAACTGTTTTGAACAGGTGACTTGAAGCTTGTGGAAAAACCTTCTCCTTTAACACTTGCTCCACATGATTTTGCCAATATTAAGGCTAATGTGAAAGTAGCTTCGACAGAGAATGGAATAATTTTTGGTAATATTGGTAAGCGATGTAGTTTATTTCAGTTCAAGAATATTAAGCGCGTGATAGGTTTTAACTTGTTCTTGTAAGAATAGAATTACAATGAAGCACTTCACAATCTGAACTATTCTTAGTCAGTGGTTTCTATCACAGTTAGGAAATACTGTTTCCAAAATGTCTCTGCTTCATATTGGAAGTGTTATAAATTTCATACAACTTCAGAAGTGTAACCTGGTTCAGTGTCTGCCGATCTGTTCGTTTTTTAGTATATGATGTTTCTGGAGCAGCCAGTGACAGGAACTGTGTCGTCCTCAGTGACATACACATTGACATCATGGATTACATCCAACCAGCTACTTGTACTGATGCAGAGTTCCGTCAGATGTGGGCAGAGTTTGAATGGGAAAACAAAGTGAGTTCTGTGTATTGTCTTATTTGGTACATTTAAATGTCATCAGCAAACCCCGCAGCTGAATATATATGCATGCCTGACTCCAGTAGTGGTCACCTACACACGGCGTGTACAGCGTACAATTGTGAATGTAAAAACTGTGAAGGATGGTGGTAGCTCCAATATAAGGGAATAGCTGGAGTTAATTGGATCCGATACAGTATTCATAGTTGTTCTATAGTGGAAGATACAATTCTTGAATAAATGGTTGTTATTTAGAATTTTTCCGGTTGTAGTCAGAACAATAAAGATTCAGAACAGGAATACAGAATCATAAAACCCTCTGTTGAAAGGTAGAGCCACTTGCCTGTTCATTCTTGTATACACTCCACGCTCCTGAGAATGCTCTGCTGCGTCCCCATGGCTGGGCTTTTCTTAGAATTTCTGAGTTGGCCAGGTTATTCCAGTGTACTGGAAATACATAAAATCCTTAATTGGATGACATTTTATTATACAATGTGCAACATCAAAAGGTTCTGCTTCACAGATTCTGATTCACAGATGACTTTAATGTATGTGGATATTGAGTGGGAGGCCTGTAAGAGATATTGATTATACCAATATGTCTTAACGTGAGTCCTTACATTTCTTCACTTTTAAAGGTTACAGTGAACACAAACATAGTGGATCTGAATGAATACCTACAACATATACTAAAGTCAACTAATATGAAATGCCTTACTCCCGAGAAGGTAGGAACCTTGCTAATAAATTGTGGCTCTGGTATCAAGCGGCATATGTTGCTTTACTGAGTTATCTGTTTTGATATCCTTTATTGTTTGAATAAACTTCTACTGGAGATTATACTAGTTCTTAAATTATTTCATTATGTTTCCACACTGACCTCATATACTTTACTTTTAGAATATACATTTTAAAAATGTACAGTTGAAAATGCTTGTAACAAACAGGGCTTCAGATTTAAAAGTCCTGTTTGGATGTGTTTAAGGTTCAAAAGGGGGAATGGAATTACCCTTGAAAGGTGTATGAAATGTCTGTTGTTCCTCCAGGCACTTTCTGGTTATTGCGGTTTTATGGCTGCCAATCTGTATGCACGCTCTATATTTGGAGAAGATGCGCTTGCAAACGTCAGCATTGAAAAACCAATCCACCTTGGACCTGATGCTCCTGTCACAGGACACATTCGAATTCGTGCAAAAAGTCAGGTAACTGTGTATTATATTCAATCCTGCAAACTTCCAAACCAATTGTGCAGAATTTGCCTGAACATTGCAATACAGTGTAACGTGATCTGGATAACTTTTATATGTTTGAGGCTGGGATTTTAAGCACATTTTCTTGTAAGTGAATGTCTAAGGCTGTCTAGGATTGAGACCAGTGTTCCCTCTAAGCTAAGTTAGTGTGAGCTAGCTCACAGTTTTTTAGCCTCTGGCTCACACATTTTTGTCTCAGCTCAGGAAGGAGGGCTCCAGAGCAAGCTAATTTATGCAGCAGCCAAATCTCCTGCTCACAACTTTAATGCCAGTAGCTCACAAAGTAGAACTTTTGCTCACACGGTTCCATAGCTTAGACGGAACATTGATTGAGACTGGTATCTGTCATTAGCAAAGGTTATTTGAAATAGAAGGAGTGGTGATATAAAGGGAGGGATCCAGAGAGCTTTGTTTGTGGCTTTTGTGTGCATATCAGAGATTCTCACAGCTCCTTTCTATGTGTGTCCTTGGAAAAGTTGTTCCTGAAAGCTGGGAGCTCCTCAGAAGTGACCTCTGGCTGCATTACAAGGAGCCATAGTTACCTGTAGAAACTTGAGAGATTCCTGAAGTGCCTCTAAAAGAACTTTTGTAGGTGAATGGGGTTCCTTCAGACTCAGTTATATTTTAGCTGCAAGACACATTACTGTATGTACAGAAGTTCAGATATTCAGACTAAATGGAGCTTCTTGTCATCTGTATTTAACATTTCCATTCTGTACACCAACATGTGCCTTGTAATGAGACCACCGAACACTTTTATTTACTCTAAAGTTGTGCAACATGTTGTGAAACTATTTGTTTTCGAAAAACATACTTCTCGTGTGAACTTTCTATAGAAAGAATTTTATACATGTACAGACTGTGTGCATCAAAGAAGTCTATTCATTGATACAGTCAGGTATAGTATATATGCAGTCCAAGCATATATATCATTGCGCTGACTTATTACGTCCATAGCAAGCGGTGGGGTGCTGAGGGTGGCGCCTCTCTCAAATTAACAGCGCCCTCTATTGAATTTGCATACCCCCACACAGACAGGGTGTACTGTGTGACAGCGAGTCCCTCAGGATGGGGAAGAAGCAGCTTCTTATTCAGCTCTGTGGCTCCCGTAATGATTGATCTCTGTTTAGTTGTGGTAAATTTCAGTTGTTCCCTTGAGAACAACATAAGCAAAAAACAGTTTCCTTCCTCAGGATTAAAAGAGTACTTAATGCTGATTTAGGTTTTCTGCGTGATATAAAGTATGATATTCTCATTACTTAATGAATGACAATTCTAAATTTTCTTCATAAAAGGATATACAGAAAAATTGCATATTGAAAATCATGAATACCAAGATCATGGGGAATGAAGGAAGGTTCCGAGTTAGAGAATGCCATCTTTCAAGGCTTTTTGGCTCTGGGACATATCTTTGGTTCTGACACACAGCCTAGAAATAGAATTCTTACTGTAGCAAAGAGACCCACAATTACTGTATTCAGGCACCATGAATAAAGTCCAGTTGTTTGTGTCATGAGCAAGCCTGGTTTATTTTAGACATGCATGCTTCTTGCCTCATGCCCAGAGCTGAGACTGAAGACTTCCAGGCTTGAATGAAACCACAGTCTGCTGTGATGACCAGATTGGGGGCACTTTAACAAATGTTGGTTTGGTTCTTCCTTACAAATTGGGATTCTAAGCCAGAATTAAACTGTGGTTATAAGTCTTTTATGAAAGTCAGAAAACAAACCACAGTTTATTAAAGTCACAGCAAACAACAGTTTCTTTAAAACTAGGCTCACAGTTTACCTATTCCTCCAGCTGCAGCTGTTTCAAGGTGGGATCTACCTGCCAACCACAAGCCCCACTGGGCAAGTGCCTTGTCCGCTTTTCTGAAATATGGAACAGGTGGCACACTGGGGGACAGTGCTCAGAAGAGCCACAAGGTGGCATGTCAAAGAGCCAGATGTATCTCCTGAGCCAATGACTATCACTGTATTAAATTGTCGGAATATAACCAATATATATCTGATAGAAGGCATTAGGAACAATAGTGGAAATCTGGTTGCTCATGCTGTATGTAATGGTAGTTTACAACCCTGAATTTTGGGGGTTGCCCCCCTTGAATTCTATGCTCTTCTCCTTTTTGGCTGGCAGTATTTAAATTGGGACGGTGAAGGATTAAATAGTAGGTAGTGTTGATTTTGGCTTTTTCTATAACAATAGTGTTCTCTGATTTCCATGTAATGCTAACCAGAACAAATTTTTTAAAATCCTTTTTGTAAGAGGTTAAAGATACAAATGGAAATTTGAGGGAAGACAAAAATTATTTCTATCTGCATATTACATAGTTCCATCGTTCTATTGGTTATGCATCAGTAATACAAATAGTGATGACCATTTCATCTCCTTTCAGGGAATGGCTCTAAGTCTTGGAGACAAAATCAATCTCTCTCAGAAGAAAGCCAGTTTGTAAATCTAAGAAGTCTCTTCTGATCATTTACAGTTAAATGCTTGGAACGTTGCTTGTTGGATTCAGAACATCTCGTATTTTTCTATGTTCTTTTGTTGTAGAAGCTGATCTTCTTGTGCTGAATGCATTCCAGCAAATAATGTGTAGATTACTCACCACTCCACGATCAATGTCAATAAAACTTTAATTTTTTCCCCTCACTGTTCTTAAATGCCATGTTGTATAATCTATATGTATTCTTTCAAAAAAAATTAAAAATAAACAAATTATCTGTTGGTTTTACTGTTCTGTAGCGTGGTTGAATTTCTTTTTGTTCAGAAAAACTTATTCCAGGGTTTAAAAAGTATAGTAAAGGACTGGGATTGCTGGGGGTTATTGTAAAAAAAAATAAATAAATACAACTTTAAATTTCTCAAGCCATGCTCAACCAGCATTGTATGCACATGTTCTGGAAGGTGCTAGGCCTTGTGCATGGAGCTTCCACATATCTTGTGAATGGAGCTTTCACTTAATTAAAATGAATGGGAAAACAGGTTGCTTTAAATCCATTAGTAATGGAAATGCCGTGCTATAGCTCAGGCTTGTAAGCTACATTCTGTTTCCCCAAACCATTTTTTTTCTTGTGAGTTTAGATTGCAACTTGATTCTTTGATCTAATAACAGCTACCGTTGCTAGCATATCACTGGAGACTAGCCTGACGTGTAAGCATAAGGATGGTACCCCAAGTTACTTTTTCCCCCATTTCGGTTGACACCACACACCCCCACCCCCAGTTACAGATCCAGGAAGAAATAGTACATTAACCAGTCACTTAAATGTTCAGAAACTCTAATGATGGTTTCTGAACACGAAACATCAGTAAGCCAATGTATTTTGCTGGAAGCCATGGGCAGGGAAGTATTCCATTCTTGTCCTATACTGTTTTACACTTCTGCAGCTCCAACCAGTACTGATTACTTTTGCATAATAAACTGAAATGGTATCCAATATTCTTTGGGGGGAAATCCAGATTGCCTTGAATGGAACGGGAGGAAATCTTTGGGACATGGTCTACAATTTGCCTGACTAGCAAAGCACTGAGTTCATCTTGGGCAGGTGCACCTTAGCTGTGTTCCCTCAACTGGCCGTGGGCACATTTTTTTTATGTGTCTGAGCTGGAACTTTCTCACACAAAGAGCATAGCTCAGCTTTCACAGGAAACAGAAACAGTCTTTGCCAAAGCAAAATGGCCCCTATGGTAGCCATTTTGTGGTGCCATGACACATGACACACAAATCAAGCTTTTATGCTCTAGTATTTCTGTTAAGCTGACTGATAACATTGTGTAGTAAGACAGTTATCACAGAAAAGATCAGTCTTTTGTGAAAAATCTTCTGAAGATATTTTTTTTTCCTCTATCTTTTAAGAGGTGGCCTGATCCAGGCTGATCTGGCAAGTAACTGAGTGAGTTCAAGGAAGCTAGGGCTTAGAATAAAGCATTTCTCTTCAAAGTCAAGGTTTTTAAATCTGAGGGAGGATCTGCTCTACTTGGGCTTATCCAGGCAGATATACATTACAGCCAATGGGATCAGCATTGGGGGAAAAAATGAAATGCCTAGGAATAAGAAATGATATGATTAAGAATACAGAAACTAAAGACATTATAAGGCAAATTTTAAAACCTGTAAGGAAGTTGGATGTTACATGTACTTCTGTTAGGGTACACGGGATATGTTCAGTACTCCATTTGGAAATTGCCCTCCTGATGCAACTGCCGAAATATTTTTATCAATTGACAGTCCCAAAACTAAGAAGAGCTTTTACTTTGGCAAGAATGAATGTTCCCTTGGTGGTTTTGGAGGGCAGATATAATAGTTTATCATACTCTAATAGAACGTGCAGATGCTCACATGATAAAACCAAACCATCGGACATATGATTATGGAGTGCCCTATATTCAGCGAGTCGAGGGCTAATTTAGTCACCCCTTTACTTAAAGATACGGAATTGCTAAAGCGAGCCCAGGTGTCATGACTACTATCAGATACAAATGATCATGTCACCCTCTCAGCGGCAAATTCATAGGCACAATAATCAAATATAAGAGAAATAATACTAAGGTCTTTTAAAATATAACTTGGTTTTAACTTCTGCTTAAGGTGATAGCCGGACGAGCAGAGATTAGATTGGATTGGATTGGATTGGATTGGATTGGATTGATAGAATTCAATATTTCATTGTAGATCTTGGCCAGAAAATTGTGGCAAAGATCACAGGTAATAAAATATGTATTTTCTATTAAAGGATCCATGAATTGTTAGTCTATAATCGCAAAAACAAAAAGAGACCCGGGGCATCATAAAGACCATTTGATGGCAACAGACCATCAAATGTGTTAGTTTAAGCTTATTATCAGCACTCATACTATTCAATAGCACCCTAGTCTTGTATGGATTGAGCTTCAGTTTATTGGCTCTTATCCAGCTTATTACAAAACCAGGCATTGATCTAGGACACCTTGTAAGAAAGTCTAGAACAGATTTAGAGTCCAGTGGCACCTTTAAGACCAACGAAGGTTTATTCAAGGTATGAGTGTTCGTGTGCAAGGCATACTTTTTCAAATACATTGGAATGGTAGATGAGGTTCTGAACTTATAGACAGGGATTTAACAGCAAATTAACATTTAACATCATAACGTTTAAGTTATGCAAAGTGAAAAACTAAATAACAAGTTGAGGTTATAAGGTCAACAATTGTAAAGCAATAAATATGTCAAAATAGATAAATGTCTAAAGGTGTTTTTCTAATTGTGAGAAGTAACAGAATCTTAATTATCTACTCTTAGGCATGGAGGGTGTGCAGAGGGCACTTAACAGTATATTTTGAGCTGGATGTAATGTTGTCAGTAGACATTCATTCAGTATTCTAATATACTATTCTGAAAAAGAAATACACTAAAACACAGAGGATTTATAGTCCTTCTTGTTGAGAATACGTATGTGAGGACTGAGTGAGTTAACATATGTAATGGGATAAAAATCCAATATCCCTGTTGAGTCCTGGGGAGGTTTTTGTCCAAAGTGTTGTAATAACTTGTAAATGAGCGATTTCCCTTTCCATTCTGTTCCTGAAGTTCCTTTGTGATAAAACAGCTACTGAATGTCCTGGAAGGTTAAAGTGTTCTCCTACAGGTTTCTCAACCTTGTGATTCCTGATGACAGATTTGTGTCCATTTATCCTCTGACTCAGGGTTTGTCCTGTTTGTCTTATAACCGAAGGGCATTGTTGACATTTAATGGCATGTACAATGCTAGAAGATGAGCAAGTGAATGAGCCCCTGATGGTGTCGTTGATGTTGTTAGGTCCAATGATTCTGTTGTCTGGGTGTATGTGGCAGCAAAGTGGACATGTGGGTTGATTGCAAGCTCTGGTCCCAATGTCCATGTTCAAATGAGATGTTAGACTTTTTAGTTGCCACAGGACTTATTATTTTAATTCTATATGCTACATTCTGTGTAAGTTGGTCTACGGGCAATGTGTCAGAATCTTATATTAGATTTTGCTGGATCACTTCTGCAGATTAATAATAAACTAAGACAAAGCATTCATGCAAGTTACAGTGGTAACCAGAAAGAACAGGTCTTCTGCCAGCTATATCTGTACATCTTTAGTTCAAAATAACTGTACCTGCCATTTTATGCCTCCTCCAGAAGTTAACAACTTAAGTTTTGGGTTTTTCAAAATCTTAACTATGCCTGTTTTCACTTAGGAGCGTTCATGAGCCCTTAAACAATAAAATGCAAACGTTACCATGGGAATGTTGTCACTTTGGGAGAGGTAATTATGATGTGTTGGAATGCCAAAGCTGTTCTATCAGCGTACAGGCATAAGGAGCAGATGAAGACATTCATCTATGAGTCACTAAGGTCTGTTTATTTTTGGGAAAATGCAAATTGTAAGGAATTCAACACTATATGGTGCATTTATTATGAAGAAAGGAAAGAAGAGTTACATTTGAATCAATAACTTTAGGTTCATTTCTACTTGCAGATCTAAGTATGGTGAAAAACCGATCAAAGCATTTCTGGCATTTACAGGCCTTTCTGAGTTACTAAAGAATATTTAGTACAATATGACTGTACATTATGTTGCAAAGGGACCACTTTAAAAAAACTAAATTTTCAGTTGACATCATATAAAATAGACAGAACAGGTATTGGTGGGAGTATAGACTTGGAGTACAGGTGGTGTTCATGGTGCTTTTCTCTGCTTGAAAACACACTGTCTAAATCAATCGTTCTTCAGCTTTGCACCACTGTACACAGTGATTTTGGTTTGTTAGTCCTCTGTCCTTTCCTTATGACAATCACATGATTCGGTGCTTGAAAGATCCTTTGGTCAATGGTTTTGCATAACAGCATCTGATTTACTTGGTCCTTTTGATTATGATGTATCTTTCCTTCTCAGAAGGGGGCTGGCTGTCCTGCATACATCCTTGTATAACTGCTTTCTGGACTCGCCTACTTGTCTAAACATTCATAAACTGAACAAAATCTTACTTGCTTAAGGAATATTTTTTTTTTATTAGGTTGGATGTTTAAACCACCCTTCCCTACAGGACAGGGTTCAGGATGGTGTACAACAGTAACACAATAAACCTAACAAAGATGACATTGAGACTAGTGATGATGCCACTGCGCTGCTGGGGGAGGTGAGGAAGACAGGAGTGCCAGACCGATGGAAACTGTTGCTGCCCTCAACCAAATGCCCAGCAGAACATCTCTGCCTTGCAGGACTGTGGAATTGCATTGGATCCCATAGAGCCCGGATGTTATTTGGCAGAGAGTTCCACCAGGCCCTGGTAAAGGACAGCCAGATGTCTCTCCAACCAGGGACCATCAGCAAATTCTTATCAGTCGAGGGTAATGGTCTCCAGGGGGTATGCCATGAGAGGCAGTCCCAAAGGTATGTGGGTCCCAGACCATTTAGGGCCTTAAAGGTTAACCTGATCCAGTACTCCACTGGAAACCAGTGCAGCTCACGCAGTACAGGCTGAATGTATGCCATCCATGGGGTCCCAGTAAGGACCTGCGCCGCCACACTCTGGACCAGTTGGAGTTTCTGGGTCAGTCTCAAGGATAGCCCTATACAGAACGAGATGCAGTAGTTTAATCTGGAGGTGACCGTTGCATGAATTTCTGTTCAAATATTAAAAGGTTGGAACAAGGAAAGTTTCTTCATGTACAGGGATATTTTTTCAGGAAACCACAATCAGGTAGACGCTTAGTTTTATCTGTTTCAGGATAGCAGTGCTTCCTGTTCCTGTGTGTACAACAGTGCCTTCAACATGCAGTCTCAACTCACAACTGTACATTATGATCCGCTTCCAATCTCTACACACAACCCATGTCACTACGCTGCTCACAGAATCCCACAAGAAGCATGGGTGGCTTTAATTAGTTTTTACCTGTGGATGCTTGAATAGGTCTTCTACTTCTTTTTTGCATTACAGTCACAAAAGCATGTCTAGAACTTTAATATACAGAGGGAAATATTTGTTCCAGACAGGGATGTTTTCATGTACGTGGTGGGAGATTTAATGGGAGGAAAAGAACATTATTCCACACTCTCCAAAGCCAATGAATTCCACATTGTTATACTTTTCCATCGAACTGGACATAAAGCAATATTAATATATCTCAAGACAGACAAAAATGTGCATTCGAGCAATATTACTTCTGCCCCATTTATAGGTGAATGCTGGAATGCTGCATTGGAATACTCACCCATGTGTTGGAACAAATGTGGGTCTCCTGGTTCCTTTCTCCACTGTTGGTGGTCCTGCCCTCTCATCCAAAAATTTTGGTCATCTATCTGAGATCAAATTTCTGCAATCACAGGCCCCTCTATTCCATTACGCCTTGACTCACTATTGCTAAACTTTGTGGGATGATCCCCAAATCAAGAAATATTTGATTTCTATATTATGCGCTGCTGCAAAGTCTGCAATTGCCTCCTCCTGGAAAGGTCCCTCACCCCCATCTCTTAAGATTTGGTACAGGAACATATGGGATTATCTCACAATGGAAAGAATACTATTACGAACCTCAAATAAAGACCTTTACTCTGCCTCTCTTGGTTATTATAATTTCTGGTACCCTGTTTTAAATTGTATTGCTCAAAACAAAGACTATTTTGATCAGAATTGTGTTATCTATGTTTTACTATGTTAATTAATTGATACTTGATTATTTGCTATGACCCTTTGACACCAGCTTTCTCCTAATAGGCATAATTTCTTGTGGCTTAATTTTTGTGATACTGAGACCTATTGTATTGTGAAGTACTTACTCTTTTTATTGGAATTTGTAATGTGACAATCTGTATTTGGCATTTGTAGTTGTCGCACAGTCGAGTCTGACTCTTCACGACCCCATGGACCACATCATGCCAGGCCCTCCTGTCTTCTGTCATGTTCCAGAGTTTGCTTAATTTCATGTTTGTTGCCTCGATAACACTGTCTAACCATCTCATCCTTTGCCCTCCCCTTCTTCGTTGACCTTCAATCTTTCCCAGCATCAGGGTCTTCTCCAGTGAGTGCTCCCTTCTCATTTGGAGGCCAAAGTATTTGAGCTTCAACTTCAGTATCTGGCCTTCCAGGGAACAGTCAGGGTTGATTTTTTTTTTAGGATTGACTGATTTGATGTCCTTGCAGTCCAAGGAACTCTCAAGAGTCTTCTCCAGCATCATAATTCAAAAGCATCTATTCTTCAGCGCTCAGCTTTCCTTATAGTCCAGCTCTTGCAGCCATACATTACTATTGGGAATACCATTGCTTTGACCATACAGACTTTTGTTGGCAGGGTGATGTCTCTACTTTTTATTACACTGTCTAGGTTTGCCATCGCTTTCCTCCCAAGGAGAGGGCATCTTTTAATTTCATGGCTGCAGTCACTGTCTGCAGTGATCTTGGATCCCAGGAACATGAAGTCTGTCACTGTTTCCATGACTTCCCCTTCTATTTGCCAAAGTGTGATGGGGCTGAATGCCATGATCTTAGTTTTCTTGATGTTGAGTTTCAAGCCCACTTTTGTGCTCTCCTCTTTCACTCTGAGCAAGAGGCTCTTTAGATCCTCTTCACTTTCTGCCATTAAATTGGTATCCTCTGCATATCTGAGGTTGTTGATGTTTTTCCCAGCAATCTTAATTCCGGCTTGTGATTCATCCAGGCCTATTGTCACTGATTTGTTTTTGTATCTGATGTTTTGTATATGACATTTTTTACAAAGCTCCTAATGTTCTCATCCTTGGCATACAATTCAAATGTAGAGGGAGAAGATGTTAAACATAGTGATAATCTTTAGACATATCAACTACAGTTAAGGCATTTTTCTTTGACTTTGAGATTCATTTTTTCCTTATGAGGCATCAGAAATAAACTTAAGATATTACATAGTCAATGGTACATTTCTTAAACAGAGATGTTGAGTTCCTGGAAGTCAAACCTGCTTTGGAATCCCAGGAAGTGTCATTTAATACATTGATCAGTACTTTGCATAGACTATGAGATTTCTTAAACTGTATGGTTCGATTTGAGTTACATTTATTATTTCAGCTTTGTTTTACACTATATGTTTTTGAAGAAGCTGGAGAATGGGAAGTGATGGTATAACAATTCCCCAGTTCCCTAATCCTCTTTTTCCATTTCTTGGCTGAGCAGCCCCTTTTCTTTCTTCTTTGTTTCTCTGTCTGTCCCACCCAGTTGTTTAAATGTATATGGATATATGCTGGCCCAGCCTAGGGAACTGAGGACTGACTAAAATCCTTCTTTTGTCTTGATCTGATAATGGAACATGAGAGCTGGTGGTAATTCAAAATTAAACTGCTTTATTTTGCTCTTGAGAGGAAATGGTCAGGTAGGTATCAGGCTTAGGACTTAGAATGTGAACAGGCAACAGGAATGAGTTAACTCTATAAATATAAACAATAGGTAGCTTGTTATAATCAAGCAACTGTTTTGTTATATAAGGTCTTTAAAACACTGAAGAGAGGTCTCTTGACAGTCACTCCTGAAATAAACAAGCATAAGCTTCTTTATCTCAAAAATACTTAACTTTGTGAAGGTATAAACATTCACACGTTCCAATTTTCCTTCTTAACCACTTGATAGGGATCACCTCGGTTTACTAGGAACTATTTCTCTCAATGGGGCTGCGGTGCTCAGAAGTTAAGACGCTGAGCTGCAGACTGGAAGGTCTGTAGTTCGGCAGTTCAAGAACCGAGTGCCATGTGACGGAGTGAGCTCCCATCTCTGGCCCCAGCTTCTGTCAACCTAGCAGTTTGAAAGCAAGAAATTTCAATTAGATAAACAGGTACCACTTCGGTGGGAAGGTAACAGCATTCTCTGTGCCTCGGCGTCTAGTCATGCCAACCACATGACTACAGAGAAGTCTTCAGACAGTGCTGGCTCTTCAGCTCAGAAATGGAGATGAGCACTGCCCCCTAGAGTTGGATTCAACTAGCTTTTGAGCAAGGGAAACCTTTACCTTTACATATGTCCCTCAGGGAGGGACTACTTGTCCCAATTTCTTAATTCAGGATCCTCCTTGATCCTTTCACTCTGCTTAACTGAACTTCACTGTTCTCACTCCACTCCCAAATGTCATTCTTAACTGCCAGTCTGAACTGTAGAATTCCATTTGAATCCCCTGTCAGTCAAGGTTCTCAGACCAGGGTAAAGCATTAACTATTCATGGTCCATTACAGATGTGTTTGTCAAGACTCTACAATCCAAGGGATCCTTGGTATGGGGGGGGGGCAGAACTCTAAATTACAAAACAAACCTGGAGTGTAAATCCACACACACCAGTGGGGTAGCATGCCACTAGCTCCTTTGTCTACCCACATAGTCAGAAGCCAAGGGGCAAGCTTCCAACCTTAATGGGATTAAACAAGAAAGTCAGCACTGCAAGGCTGACCACTTGCATAATGAGTATCCACTAAAGATTTACCAGTAAGTGGACACTTTAAGTCTAAGGTACTAGAATTAGATTGCAGCACCTGAAGTACAGCACAACCAATATAATCAAAGAAATTTTATTAAAGAGTGCAAGAGTATTTCAAAAAGGAACAAAGCCATGACTGACAAAACAATAAAGCTACATAGTAAAGTTCTAGCTACATAGTACAACCTTTATTCATACTTACCAGGCATTACTCTTCTTGGTTTGGTGTAGTGGTTAAGTGTGTGGACTCTAATCTGGAAGAACCAGGTTTGATTCCCCACTCCTCCACTCTCAGCTGCTGGATGACCTTGGGCAAGCTATAGTTCTTGAAAAGAGTAGTTTCTGTCAGAACTCTCTCAGCCCCACCTACCTCACAGGGTGTCTGTTGTGGGGAGAGGAAGGAAAAGGAGTTTGTAAGCCACTCTAAGACTCTGAGTGAAGGGCGGGGTATAAATCCAATCTCTTCTTCTTCTTGAAGATAGACAGCATTACAAATCTCTTTGTCCAAAGTGGATTTGTTTGTGTGTGCCAGACCATCACCTGTCCTATGGCAAGGTTAGCCCATTGCCTCAGCATAGCTGAAGTTGGCAGCTCCAGCTGCAACTGATCACAAAGAACAGAAATGCTAAACTTCTTAAAGTCTAAGATTTGAACAGGCAAGGGCCCTTTAACCAATCCAAAACTCAGACTACTAAAGTTATCTTGCCGTGGACCTGTGACAAATGGCTCAGAAGAGGAACAGTTTATGACAGGATGCTTCCCTTCTGTAGAGTAAATCAAAGCATCAAATGAGTGAGATGTGCATTAGCGCCACAGACCTTCCGATGAACAAATGGTGTGACTCCGTTTTTCTCTGTTATTCAAAGGCACAATGTCGACTTGCCATCTTTCTCATGTCAACAGACAGGTGGTTCCCTTTTGATCTCTTCATCCCAGAGTGCAGGCCTACTAGGGTTGCCAGGTCCTACCTTTCATTCAGCGGGGGGCTCCCACATCCTTCCCAGGATCTTCTGCTGCACAATGATGTGAAGACACAGTCTGGCGCAGTTGATGCACTCTATTCTTGGTGCTGGGGGGGCAGCAGTGGGAGGGCTTCTAGTGTCCTGGCCCCACTGCTGGTCCTCCTGATGGCACCTGCTATTTTTGGCCACTGTGTGACAGAGTGTTGGACTAGATGGGCCATTGGCCTGATTCAGCATTGGCTTCTCTTATGTTCTTATGATGTCACTCGGAAGTGATGTCATCCTGTTGCCGACATCAGAGGATGATGCTCTAGTTTTTGGTCAAAATTTTTTGCACAAAAACTACAGCATCACCCCCAACGTCTGTGATGAGATGACATCACATGGTCCCTGTTTGGGGGTGGGGTTTCCACCACTAGCCAGCTGGCCAGTGGCAGATCACAGACCCCAAAAGCAGGGGAACCCCTGCTAGGACCTGAGGGCTGGCAGCCCCCTAAGGCCTAGATTTTTAATGTTAAATCTAAGTGATGTTTAACTAAAGAACAAGGAATTGAGCCAGAGGTCCAATTCCTTGACAGTACTAACTCAGATTGCATTCTATCTTTCTAAAATAGTATGGTCTCCAAAGACCAATATATATAAAACCAATATAAACAACCGAGTTCTATGAAATCTTACTAAGGTTCTCCAGTAATGGAATCTTCTCACTTTCAGAGACTTTTGTGATAATCTGCAGTCCAAGAGTCACCATATTCTTACCCTTTTGAATTAAACAGATATGGCTGGCCATGTTTTATATATTGGAGTTAGTGCACTGCACCACATCAGGCATGCAGAGGTGTAAGAATTAGAGATGTGCATAATGAAATTCTCAAACTGAAGGCATACACAAAATGGTTGGTTCAGGGCATTACTATAATTTTTTGGAATGGTAACACAAAGCTGAGATTCTAGGGTAATGAAACCACCTCCCCAAAACAATTCATGTTTTTTTATTTTCAGGTGTTGCTAGCTGGCTGCAGCATCAGATCATGTTTTTCTTTGATTATTTTGATTTCCCATGCAATGGATCCTTGCAAGGGAGGACCACAGAGAAATTCCAGCCAATCATCTTTGGAAACAAGGCACAGAGATCCCTCCTTCATTTGTGGGGGGACAACAAAAGAACCCTTTTTGTTCTTTGCAAGTCCTATATATGAGAAAATAGAAAGTGGGGGGCACCTTGTTCAGAGGCTCATAGAATTTGTCCTCTTGGCCCAATTTGTTTGAAACTTGGTGATTCTTTACAGGACAGGAAGCACAAATGCCTCTACAATTTTGAGTCATTTGGTTGAAAAACAGCCACTCTCCCTTGTGGCAGAACATGCCTCCTCAAGCCTGCAGGCCCTGTTCCATCCTGCCTTCCAAGTTTTTTTCAACCCCTGGAGAGGTTTCTCTCTCTCTCCGGTAACACACCACCACCTGACCTTTGTAAGGGACTGCCCACTGGGAGAGTCAGGACTCCCAAGTTCCCTTCCAAGTTCTGAAATCTTGCCTCTGTGTCTCCTGCGGCCCAGCATCTGGTCACCACAAGGAAAGATTACTGCTTTGTGTGCCCTTGGAGGAATAGTCACTTGCCAACTGCTGGCCTCCCCCAGCACTCCTTTTAATATAGCATGTCTGGGACAGTGGAGGTCTATGTGGTACAGAGAACTGCTACCAGTATCAAAAGTTATAAAGTATTTATTAAAAAGAAAATGTTCATAAGCATACTTTTAGCACAGCACCAACCTGAGCAAGGGAACCAAAACAAATTGGTAAAACGCAAATCCTCTATCCCTTTATCTATACATGCTATATCAAATGTTAAAATAGGATAAGCTCCTGTAGCTTGGGCTGTTCCAGAGTCCTATAGAGTTACCATTACCTTGAAGCTTGCTCCAGTTCTTGAGGTGACCACATGGTCAATGGCTGCCTTCCCAGGGGAGAGGTCTGTGTGCACCCATAGACATAGCATCCAAGGAAAAAGAGAGTTCCTTTCTTCTGTAAGGAGTCTTTTTTATCATATCTGTTAAAATGCAAAGTGGCGGTTTCACTACTTTCAAAACTCCTGGGGAAAAAATGCATTTCTTCACACCCCTGAAAGTCCCTCATAGGAAATAATGGCAGACCAATGGAAAGGGGTCGGGTAGCAGTCTGCTAAGGAAGCCACTTTCACAATGAAACAAACAGACCACAAAAAGGAAAGATTTATTTATTTATTGTATTTCTACCCCGCCCTCCCCACGAACAGACTCAGGGCGGCTCACAGTCAGGGGCACCATGTGCCCAAACATATAAAAACATATAAAACAAGATAAAACAATTATGTTACAATTAAAGTGCTCAGAATAATAATATTTGATCGATCTTCCAATCAATTTACAGTCCAATTACAGATGGCGTACTACAAATATGACACTGAATTCCAAATCAGCAGTGTTCAGTCTCATGCACTGCTATAGCTTGATCTCCATATAGGGCCACCTGCTACCCCGGTGTTACTGATAGTAATAGTTGGTGGTAGCGGTAGGCGGCTCCTAACTAAAAGCCTGGCGGAAGAGCTCCGTCTTGCAGGCCCTGTGGAACTGTGCAAGGTCCCGCAGGGCCCTGATCTCCTCCGGGAGCTCGTTCCACCAGGTAGGAGCAGCCACAGAAAAGGCCCTGGCCCTGGTTGCTGTGAGCCTGTCCTCCTTGGGGCCTAGAATCACTAGGCGATGTTGTGACCCCGACTGTAGTGCTCTCTGGGGTCTGTGTGGGGAAAGGCGGTCCCTCAGATATGTCGGACCCTGGCCATATAGGGCTTTAAAGATGGCAAATGCAGAGTTTTCAGTGGAAAGGCAAGAATTTTTATTGCGAGCCACTTCATTGTAAGAGCAAGAAAATGCAGACAGTTTTTTAAAAATACCACGGCCAGCTGGAGCTCTCCTGCTAGGCTGCCACTTGATCACTATTTTAGGAATCAGTTGGGAGAAGTGTGGCTGCGCAAAGACACCTACTTTGGCGGTCTGTAAAATCAAACCCCTTTGTTCAATCTACTTGAAAATTAGGGGGGGGTGTCATTAGATTAAGGACCATTAAGACCCTCATACGCATTCCCCATTGAAAGTAACGGTCCCAAACTCTGGGACCATACAGATTTAAATCCCAAACTGATAATGTCCTACCTGACAATAAACAATCATGGTAAAAGTGCCCCCCAAAGGCAGGGGTCTTTTTTGGGGGGAGCGCACCTCAGCGCAGCTCCAGGAGCTCAGGAGCCAAGCCCCGCCCCCAGCCGGCGTCCCCGGGACTCTTTCAGGCAGCCGAATGTCAATTTCAGCTCCATTATATCCTATGGGCCATTGAAGTCAATGGTGAAAACATAGGGTATATTCTGGGGGCTGGAGGGGAGGGGGTTTGAGGGAGAGGCTCCAAATTCACCGGGTAGCTGATGGATTCTCTCCCCAAGATACCCACCAAGTTTCAAGAACATTGGATCAGGGGGTCCAATTCTATGAGCCCCCAAACAGGTTGCCCCTATTCCCTCCATTGTTCTCTATGGTGGGAAAAAAAGCCAAAGGCCATATCCTTATTAGGTGCACACCCCTATTAAATAAGGGCATAGAAAATATGGAGATTTTTTAAAACATTGCTTTTTTGAATACTTGATTCCACTAAGATCCTGATAAGTATAAAACCTCACATTATTACTTTTTGCAGCATCTGGGTCTAACCAATATGCTCGTTCATTAAACAAGCTCTAGTTTCCTGTTTTGGTAATGCTTTCATTCATTAATACATGCTGTGGTTCCCATAATTATGTTTGTGTCATTTGGAATAATTATTGGGTTACTAAATTGAATTCTTCCCTATGGGATAGACTATCTGTTATCATTCATTTCCCAAATGGTAGTTACAGGAGGAAGTAGAGTTTGTTCTTATTCAATGTAATTTTTTATCTAGCAATAAGAGGCCCCACTCAAACATCTCACTGAATATATGGCTTTCCAGGATGAGGCTTACTTTTACTGTCCCAGTATGATGTAGTGGAGAGAGTACTGGATTTGGAGATGTAGGTCCAAATGGCTGTACAGTCATGAAATTTAAGTGAAGGGGAAGCTTCTTATGGATTTAAACTCAAACTGCAGCCTTCCTGGTTCCTTTTGTGTCATTATTGGAGCTAGAATGTTCAGAGTGGTGGGTGCAGAAGGGCAGACGGAGTTTCAGTCTCAAAAAAACTACTTGCTATTGGGCAGATACAAGACTGGATCTTGATGTTTTCATAGTGAGACCCAAATCTGGATTGGGGCCATAGAACTGGCACAAGATATTTAACTTGCCTATGCTGTTTCCCTGAATTAAATGATTTATTTATTTAAAATGTTTGTATGCTGCCTTTCCACTCAATTTTGGTTCCCCAACGAGGTGAACAATCACAAAATAAAAATAAGTTTTAAAATACAAATGAAGGTATATAGACCTTTAAAGCCAGTTTTAGAATGGGTGAGGGCTAGCAAACAAACTTAATCCCAACAAAATGGAAGTGCTACTGGAGGGGAGAAAATTCGACCCAAGAAATGGGATATCTCCCATTCTGTCTGGGGATGCACCTTCCACAAAGGATCAGGTTCATAGCTTGGCAGCACCTGGGCTTCCTGTGACCAGAAAGTTTTTGTTCTGGACTGTGCTCCCGGCCCTGCCTAAAATCATTGGAAACTGTCCCCAGACTTGTCAGATACAGCTTGTCCGTGCTCTCTTTCTCTACCATCTGATCAACTTTGAGCTCCTCCATGTGACCCAGAAGTCATCCCCAGGGTTCTGCCAAAGTACCAGAACTCTGTATTTTGAGAGCTGACAACCCTAAGGGCACCTGTGTTATCACAGGAACCCAGGATTCTAGCAGCTACCAGAGCACCTTGATAAGTAGTATCAGCTTTATACATAACTAGGAATAAGGCCCGTTGTGGAAATAAATACGAGCTCTAGAAAGAGTCTCTGGGAGAGTGCCCCAGCCTTGGGCACTCAGCGTCAATTCACTGTGGCAACCTCAGCAGGGTATAATGATACAGAGTCCACCATTTTCTCCAGGGGAACTGATCTCTGCCATCTGAAGAGCAGTTGTAATTCTGCGTGAGCTCCATCCCTCCCCTGAAGACTGGCAACAATGGTTCCCTATGAGGAAATGGCTGGCTTGGAGGATGGAGTCTATGGCATTGTACCTGTCTGAGGTCCCTCCCCTCCTGAAACCTCACCTTCTACAGGCTCCATCCCTCAAATCTCCAGGAATTTCCCACCTGGAGTTTGCAACCCTATCAGGAGAGGCCCCAATGAGTTTTTGCTGAATGGCCAACACAGGTGTGGAAAGGGCCTTTTCCTGACAGAACCTGGTTGCCTAAGTATATAATGTCTACCCGGTCACCATTGTCTGTGGCCTGGCTACCTTAGTCTCGGTTCTTCACAAATTGGGTAGCATGTCATGCATCCTTTTAGGAATAGATTTTGCAGGCAATGCTCTTGTCATGATCTGTGCAGGATGGAGACAGGGCCTCTAGGAAGGGCCTGTCTGGCAGTTGAAAGCAGACAGCCTATGATCCCCACAATGCTTGGGGATGGTTTTTAACCAATGGGAGTGCAGGGATTCTGGGAAGAGACTGTTGCATTCTGGTGGAGGTGTGTCTTAAGCTGTAGGCTGTGGAAAATGGTGTCTTTCTTCACACAGGAGTGGATTGAAGGGGACTGTGATAAACTCTGAGTGTTGTGAGGAAACATCTTGCTGTCTCTCTGCAGTTTTCTCTCTCACGGAGTCACTGAGGGAGAAAGGCTGATCTGAGAGGAAAAGGTCCTTCACTAGTCAGAGTGACTGTTACAGGTAGTGAAGCCTGGTAAGAAGGCTTGTAGGCCTTATGTAATAACAGTTAAGGAGTAATAGGCAGCTGCGTTAGATTTTGTTTATTTTGCCTTTTTAAACACTGTTATACCTTTTTGAAGCACCTTGTCTTGTTTACAGTGCCCCATTACTGTATAAATAAACATTTGTTTAAAAGTTCTGCCTGGTCATCATGCCTAAGGTTCTCGGCTTGGAAAGGGGCATTTTGGATGGGCTTGAGAGGGTACCCTGGGCCTTCTCAAGGGACCATAAGTCCAGAGTGGTGGCAGCGGAAGGCAGCGACCTGCTGGGGTCATGACAGCTCTAGATTACCATAAAGAGTAGGAGGGGAAATTCCTAGAGTGGCGTTCTGTAGAGGCCATTTTTCTGCCATTTTTCTTGTGCTCCCAGATTCTTAATGATGGCAGTCTGGGCCTGGGGTGTGGGCAAATGGCAATCCTACCTGTTCCCCTGATCTTCCCCCCAGGTGATACCTAGCTCTTCCTGTTCATCCTCTGAAGAGTATGAACTGAAGTCTGAGTACAGCCCAAGAAGTTGTCATTGCCTCTATCTATTTGCTTTTGAAGTATTCCTGACAGAGAAACAACAGATGAAGCTGTTAACTGCGGCTTCATGTTTTGTAATATTGTGTCTTATATTTCCATCCATCAAGTAGATTTCAAAGGCAGAGGGTCTGAAGGAAAAACAGTGATAACCCTTCTCTCACAGGTCAATGCTGGTACTGTAGATCTTGGTTATGGTTTTTATGGTATAGAGTGGGAAACAGCTTTTCCTCTTTTAGAAGGCTGCCTGGTAAAGAGCCTTTCACCTTTACCCAAATAGAAGGCACATGAGAACTTCTCAGTTGGTGGTTCCTGCTAGTATACATGAACTGTGTTCTCAGCCTCTACAGCTCTTTAGGGCATCCAGCCAACATGGCTGAAATTCCAGCTTTTTCTCTACTTAGAAGAGGCTATAATGACCTTAGGCCATTTTGGGCATAGCCAAAGGTAAATAAACTGCCTGGATTTATATCTGGTACAGTCATTGTGGAATGTCAGTGTTTCCCTCATATCCTGTTGCCTATTTCATTTTTAGAAATGTTCTGCTTTTTACTTATTTAAATACCATGTCAATTTCTGTTTTTCCTTGTATAACAAATATCATTTTCTTTGTTAAATCTCAAACTGTGTCTGCGAATTAACACTCTGCCTATATATGTGAAGACTGTCTTAGCTATTTTATTAGCAGTTTAGTGGAATTCTTTGACTCTTTTTATAAGTGGATTGAACCTGCATCTTTGGAACCTTTAATATCCAAAGTGGAGAAGCATTAGTTGCTTTCAGTCCCATATACAAACAGCTGAATGGTTGGCCATTTATAGATTTTAAAGGTTTTTTACTTTAGTGCAAGTCAAGAGCAGATAAACTGGGTGGAAGTGCAGGTATTTGGGACTGAAAGCACTCAGTACACCTAGAGAGTTAGCCCCTCCATCACCAGCATACTCTGATGTACCCTGTATAGGTCACTTGCACTTTCTAACAAGGTTTTCACTGGGCCCGTATGTGTTTTTAACTGTCTTTCTAATAAAAACATGTATTTTTGTATATAATAAGTTAACACTAGGTTTTTAATATTGGCCCTTTATCAGGTTTCTTTCTTATCAGGTTTTTGATTCCAGATATTGGGTCAAGTTTGTTTTCCTCTCCCTGTGTCTTACTGTACTCTGTAGATTACTAGATGGGTGTTATGGCCAACTAGTGCCATGTTACCTTTTAACCCCCTTTTCCCATCACCGCCTTCCACAGCTGTGGCAAATGTTTATTTTTCACAGTTGCAAAGGACTGCAGCCTGGACAAATTAAAGGGTCTGATCTAGAGTAAACTGACAATAGATCCCACAGTCCCTTCCTAACTTCCCTTCAGCCAGCAACAGAATCCCAAGTCCCACTTGATTGACTAATGATGGGTGATGGAATAGTCCCGTGAAGTCACAGCCAACTTATGATGACCTCTTGGGGTTTTCAAGGCAAGAAATGTCCAGACGTGGTTTGCCATTGTTTTCCTCTGCATCGTAACTCTGAACTTCCATGACAGTCTCCCATCCAAGTACTAAGCAGGGCCAAACCTCCTTAGCTTCCATTATCTGATGGGATCTGTCTTGCCTGGGCCATCCAGGGCAGGGCAGCAAAGGGTGGCTTTTAATAATTGTTTGTTTGCAAGTGGTCAGTAAGGCTAAATATCATTATTGAAAAGGCTGCATAGCTTGCTGAGATTACCTAGTGGATCTGGGGAGAGTTTCTGAGATGCACAGAAGAGTTAAAAGTCTTATTTGGGTTGGAAAGTAAGATGGTGTAAAAGTGCACCTGTTTTCACAGCTGAGCTGTGTCCCAGTTCACCTAAGAGTCACAGCCAGTTCCCTGTTACAGAATCCGAGACACCCACAGGGTTAGAGAACTGACAGGCTTTCCCCCCTGGTGTACCATCAAGGTCTGGCTCCCCCAGACCTTCCAGCCAACATGGTCCTATTCAATTCTTGCAGCCACCTGTCTTGAGCTACCTGCTGCTGATCCATTAGTCTTTGAATACGATCGCTCTGGGCTGTTGCCAGCTATTCTCCAAACTGGGTGAGGTCTAGGGCAGAGACTGTCATCCTCCCTGGGCTTGGGGCGGGGGGGTGTTCATGGTAGCAAGGAGAGGAGGCTTACCAGCCTTGCAGATCCTGGACAAATTCCCATGTGTCATGGGTTTCAAGGCCTCATAGTCATAAGAATGTAAGAGAACATAAGAGAAGCTAGTGTTGGATCAGGCCAAAGGCCCATCCAGTCCAACACTCTGTCACACAGTGGCCAAAAATACCAGGTGCCATAAGGAGGTCCAGCACTGGGGCCAGGACACTAGAAGCCCTCCCACTGTTGCCCCCCCCAGCACCAAGAATACAGAGCATCCCTTGCCCCAGACTGAGAGTTCTTATCTATACCTTGTGGCTAATAGCCACTGATGGACCTCTGTTCCATATGTTTATCTAATTCCCTTTTGAAGCCGTCTATGCTTGTAGCCGCCACCACCTCCTGTGGCAGTGAATTCCATGTGTTAAATACTCTGATGTCTGAGGCTCAGACCAGGCCTTTCCCTTTGGTGATGGAGCATTGTCCTCCCTGGTTCCTCATTGGCCTAAACTTTCCTTTATGCACAGCCCATCACTGTCAGTTTTACTTACAAGCCCTACACCTTTCAGCCACCCCGTTTCCCAATACGTGTTCCTGTTCCCACTTCCACCTGGACCTCTGGCAAACTCCAACTGCTGGCAGGACCCTGTGAGATCATCTGCCCCACCACCACACCAGGTAAACAATGTTGATGGTGTTCCCATGTTCCAGAAAGCCTGTCACTCAATCAAAGGAGGAAATAAGATTGGTTTGGCAGGACCTGTTGGGGACAACTCTATGCTGATTTTCCTGGATCACCAAATTGTCCTTCAGATGCTTACAAACTGACCCCTTTAAAATTTGTTCCAGTATCTTTCTTGGGACAGAGGTCAGACTGACTAGCCTGTAGTTTCCTGGGTCATCATTCCTCCCTTTTTTGAAGCCTGGGATAGCATTCACCCGTCTCCAGTCTTGTGGCACATCTCCTGTCCTTCAAGAGGTTTTGAAGATGATGGACCAAGGCTCCACATGCTCTCTAGACACAGAACTTTTAAATAATTGTTCGCAGGGGGATTTTTTGTTACACAAAATAGAAAGAGAGTATAAACATCGAAATAGATAAGATAAATTATATACATCAAATTTAAATACAATCACCATAGGAAATACATTAATGTTAAAAAGCAAGTTTCTAAATAGTCAAATACAGTGACATATACAATATATAACTAAAAAAGTTAAACATAACATTGGTGGAGGTCTTTTGGAATCTCCTTCTTTTCGGAAAGATAGTTCATAATCAGTAACCAGACAATTTTAAATTTGGCCAAAGTTTTGGAGGAGGTCTGTTGGTTTAAATTAAGAGTGAGTCTGTGTCATGATCTGTGCAGGACGGAGGCAGGGCCTAGAGGCCTAAGCTCTAGGAGGGGCCTGTCTGGGAGTAGAAAGCAGACAGCCTACAATCCCCACAATGCTTGGGGACGGGTTTTAGCCAATCAGAGTACAGGGACTCTCTGAAGAGATTGTTACATACTTGGTGGGGAGTTTTCTGACTTAAGCTGTTTGCTGTGGAAAATAGTGTTCTTTCCTCTCATAGAGCTAAACTGGACTGTGATATAAACTCTGTATGCTGTGAGGAAACGGTTCTTTGGCTCTTCTGCAGACTTATCTCAGTGAGGGGACAGTCTGGTCTGAGGAGAAAGATCCCTCACTTGGCTCAGAGTGAGGCAGGAGGCCTGGGGTAAGGCTGTAGGCCTTAAGTAGTAACTAGTTAAGTGAACTAGGTAGTCGCGTTAGAGGTTTGATTATTTTTCCTTTAAACTCTGTTATACCTTTTAAAGCACTTGTTTTCCATGCCCCATTCTCTGCCTGGTCATCACACCTGTGTTTTCTTGGCTGTAAAAGGGGCATTTTGGTTGGGCTTGAGAGTGTACCCTGGGCCTTCTCAAGGGACTGTAAGTCCAGGGTGGTGGCGGCGGAAGGCGGTGACCTGCTGGGGTCATGACAGTCTGGATAGTACATACTAATTCCAAAGTCTTGCATGCCATAGCGATTTTGTTGGAGCGACTGGGGATTTCCATCACATGGCTATAGACAGCTTGGCTACTGATAATAATATTTCAACGATTTCTGCTTTCCAGTGGGGTTGATTCTCATCTATTTTTGGTCCCAGAAGAAGATAATCTGGGGTAACATCTAGGGTGAGTTGTGTAAGCTTCGTGATTACTTCCAAGACTTCATTCCAAAAGGGTTGTAGCACTGGACAAGTCAACCAGCAATAGGTATATGTTCCCTTCCATTCCACAATGTTAGGGGTTCTTGTATATTTTTGTTTGCTGGCTTTCTGTCATTTTGGAAAAAACCAATGTTAGTTATTAATTTTTAAAAGGGCACCTTATTGGCTTCAACTGCCCTTCCAGAAGAGGTTCCCAATGATGCTTTAAGACTTTAAAGTTTACCCAGGAGAATATTTGTCTCTTTTCTGTGCAATCCTAAGAATGTTTCCCTGGGAGTAAGCCCCATTGAACAGACCTGAAGAGGAATCTGATTAGATCTCGGCTTTATGAGACCTCATGTGATTATGACTCAGAGATCCAGATTGGAAAGGGGTTTTTTATTATTTGAAAGGAACGTCTCAGTTTAAACCTTAACAACATTAGGTAGTGATGTGACATTTATAGGGATTCTGACTCATGGAATGAGTTAACTTTTTTAAAAAAAGCATTTTGACTGTAAGATAATACTTCCAGAGAATAATTCTCTTAAGAGAGTATGGGAAATGTTGCAGTATTAATGACTGACAATGATCAAGAGCCAAGTGCAGATAAAAAGCCTCTTCTAGAAGGGCTTGAAGATGTCAATGAGATTTTTCAGGGTTTTTTTTCAGTTTTATGCACCGACATCTATACGTTGCAAAAACACAAAAATGCAATGTAGTGTTGCCTATCTCGTTTAGATAATGTTAAAGAGGACTCTAGAATCTCACAGCTTCCCTTCTGCTAACAAAAAATATCTTTTATCAGATAAGAAAGGCACATGGTCCAGAAGGCATGGAATGCCGAAAGAAGAGCTGAGAGTCAGTTAAAGCGGAAAAGGGAGGGAAAGAAATGAGACTGCTCAAGCCCTTATACTACCCTTAAAACTCTCCACTGCTTGCTGTATTCTACATTTCAACTCTTATTGTCTGACCTATGGTTTTTCTTCTTCTAGCTCTTCCACCCTCAGGTACCTGAATCTTTAACAAACTACGAGGGAGTGGGACTCACAGACCTTCATTTCTCTCCATATGGGAGATAGAAAGTCACTTAGGCATCCTGGGTCTCCTGCCCAGCCAGGCTTCTTTACTTAGGCACCGAGCCATTTTCTTGAGGATTTTGATTTGGGAATAGTGGGGCCTTTGGTACTGAATTCAGCTGACAACAACCCCCAATCTAGACAGAGTGCCTTCCCTTAAAAAAAAACGGTGTATTTTCATGGATTCAAACTGAGGACTCATGAGATAAGATACCTGAAACATGGGAATGGATTAAAAAGACTTTGTTTATGGCAGAAATGGACAAAATAACAAGAAAACTAAAAAACGAAGAAGACGAAACCTTTTTCGAAGATTGGAAAGACTTTCAAGAATACTTGTTGAAAAACTGGGATGTCAAACGTGGTTTGATTTGTTTTGACAGCTATTGAGGAGAAATTGAAAGAGATTTAGACCTTTGAATTGTTACCATTAGTAAAAGAAAATAAGTTTAGTAGTAAATGTAACTAAATAGAGAGTCATTATGGGGTTGAAGCATTGCGGGAAGCCTTGTTTGGGGGGGAGAGGGTGAAAGAAAATGGATATGTATTGGTTTGTTTAAATTGTATGAACATGAAAATATATCCAATAATAAAATGTATTTACCAAAAACAAACAAACTGAGGACTCATGGATCTGATAACAAATTTGAAATGTATTTACAGCTGGCTGCAAGGTTATCTCTAACTGTAGCCAGATCAGTTTTCACCACACGACAAAGATATTTTTTCCCCCTTCTGTTCAGTCCTTCACATAGTGAGAATGTGTCTGACTGCTGTTAATGAAATTCATTACTAATGGAAACAGCATAAGCAAGGAAGCAGTTCAGAAGCAAGGAGGGCAAATAGCTGGAAAGGATTTTGAGGGTTTTCCTAGAAACTTTGCAAATGGCAGGTGCAGGCCTGAGGGGAATGAACAGATTTTAATTGGATACTAGTATGTTCTGAGACTGTGGTCCGTGGCCACACTGATTTTGCCTTGGGCAAAGTACTGTCCTTGGTCCAAATGTTTGCTGTTGAATCTTTACCTTTCCTCCAGAATGTCTAAATTTGTACATTAAAAAAGATTTTTATAAAGGCATAAAAGATTCTAGAGTTGTTGACTCCAAGGGAAACTGATTCTTCTTGACTTACCTAGCACTTGGGAAAAAATCTTGCCTGTCAGACTAACTTTAACCTTATGACTGTTAAGATAAACTCTATCAGGGAAAAAAGTTAAAGCCTCCAGCAAGTACTCAAAAGTAGTATTTTATTGTTATGTGTAAACAGACAAACATGTTTCAACATAGCCATCCCTAGGGAGAGCATAGGGTTCAACACAAATCAGCCTCTGTGGGCTCACTACTCCTGAAAGACTCTGCTTCCTTCTGGCAGCTCTCTGTTTTAGCAGTGTGACCCACCTAGGGGTGTAGCTACTGAATGCCTATAGACTGGAGCAACTTTCAAGCTAGGGATGCTAGCCTCCAGGTGGAACCTGGGGACCCCACAGAACTGCACTTCATCTCCAGACTACAGAGATCAGTTCCCCTTGATAAAATGGATGCTTTGGAGGGTGGACTGTATGACACTGTATCCCACTGAGGTCGCTGAGTGGGGACCTGAGAACCCTATTTCAGGCAGGATTTTGTGTCTTTGTGACTTCAATATGGTGATCTTAGTATGTGCATCTCACCCTCACTCCCAACAAGTTTAATTCTGAGTATAAGCGAGAACTGAGTGACTTATCATGTGTAGTGAGATAAGAACCCGATATCTCTGTTCCATTGTCCCTCAGGGCTTAACAGAGATATTGGGTTCTTATCTCACTATGCATGCTAAGTCACTCAGTTCTCACTTATACCCAGAATTAAACTTTGTTGGTCTTAAAGATGCCACTGGACTTAGTTTTCAAGTCTGTCGTTAACTATTTTATTATCTGTATGCTAATTTGCTGCTATCCACAAGTCTTAGCAACTGACTTAAACCAATCTTAGCTATACTTATTGCTCAGTTACTTATGCATCTTGACTCTAACTAGCTCTTCCTGGCAACTAACCCCCCACTCTCTCTCTACCTATATGTAAGGCTTGAGGAAGTCTGTTTCAATGTATCTGAAGAAGTATGCATGGACACAAAAGCTTATACCCAGAATTAAACTTTGTTGGTCTTGAAGGTGGCACTGGACTCAAACTTTGTTCTCTTGCTTTAGACCAACATGGCTTCTCATCTGAATTATACAGCATATGCACTCTTGTATTTGCTTAAACATACATGAGGCTACACTCACAAAGGTCTGAAGACTTCTAGAGTACTCTACTCAAAAAGTTTCACTTTCATTTGTACTGCTTGCCCCATCCTCCTCACACTTAGATCTTAATATCTCCTCCTTATCCAAACAGTCTTCTGTCCATTGAACTTTCTGAAATTTAGCATTTAAGAGATAAGGGGAGGGGCTGATTCTGTGTACATAGATTGTGTACGTAGAAGTACAATAGGATTGAGGTCTCTTTCTCAACTCCACATGTTTATTTTGAAATATTTTTGCTGTTAAGAAGAGGCATGTTATCTCTGCAGATGCAAATTCACAGATTTGAGAACAGCAAACCAAGCATCTATGATAGTATCTTCTAAACAGAAAAATTCCCCAAATAATCTTATAGAAACATCTGGGAGAGCATGACATTGGGAACCTAATGAATAAATCAATGGAATTAATCTACGTTTGTTTTAAACAATGCATGCATATACAGTCTCATCCTGCATAATTTAAAATTAATCGTTATTTCATTATGAAAAAACTTTGGGCTACAATGAATCTTCAATAGAAAATTATCTTTAGATTTTTTCCTCAAAAAGCATTTTATCAAACAAAATCTGATTTAAATTAAAAATGTATTTTAAATAAAAATTTGATTTTAATTTTTAAAAATCTGGTTTTTAATTTTTTAAAATGATTTTTATCCACCCCAGTGCCTATAGCCAGGGCTATTTTTGGGCAGGAATGCACAGGAATGGAGTTCCAGCTAGCTCCCGAGTTGGCCACGTCCAGCAGGAACTCATTAGCATAACAGGCCACACCCAGCAGCAGAAACTCATTAGGATTGGCTACATTAGGGGTGTATGGCCTAACATGCAAAGGAGTTCTTGCTCCAAAAAAAGCCCAGGGTTTTGACAACAAACAAGATAGAATAAGAAGCAAAAGGTGGGTGTGGCTGGATGACTACACCTCTGGTAACTTGGGGTGTGGCCTAATATGCTAATGAGCTGTGCTGTCGGTGGTGTGGCCTAATATGTTAATGAGTTTCTGCTGTTGGGTGTGGCCTATTATGCTAATAAGTTCCTGCTGGGCATTTTCTACAAAAAAAGCCCTGCCTATAGCAGAATTATCAAGTAGTCTCCTGAAGTAATTCACTACACATCTTGTTCATTTCAGGCCTCGGCCTAGTACCTTCTCCCACCTCACTATCAGACTTACCTGTTTTTCTGGACAGTTATGCAGAACACCTCCCTAATTTATTCTCCTGGATCATTGCATCAGCAGAATAAAATTACTCCCAATGACTTGGCATTTCCTATAAGTGAGCCCAGAAAAACTATGCCATCTGCTTGTCAACAATAGCTGTTCCTGCTGGCCTGCATGAATTGTGTGGTAATTCATCTTGGATGTTGTTATTGGCTGTTATGCAATTGTAGCAGTCAAGACCCCTGTTCAGCATTCAGAACTGTACACACTCTACATGCATAGATCACTTGCAGTAGCCTAACACCCTCCACAGATATGCAGAACTCCTGGAATGAACCGCTATCGGCATACTGTCCTCCCTATGATAAGGGAAGCTGAGGAATAAATAAGGATCACAGTTGTGCATTTTCAGCAGGTGCTTTCTGGTAGTTTAACAGCAGCTTTCAATATTATGTATCAGCAAGAATGAACCAATTTCAGTGTCAATCACTTTACTATAATGCTCTGCACTCAGGCTCCGGTCAGTCTAGACGTGGATATGTGCTTTCCACAGTTCCTAAATTTTGCCTGGATCTCATGCTGTTCCCACAACACAACAGCAAAAAGTTGAAGAATGTCTTTGCTTTGTTGGGTACAGGGTCTATGCAGCCGCATAATATTAACCACCAAAAAATCTTCCTTTATGCTGAAGTACTTTTTAAAAAAAAAAGTGATGCAAAGAATAAAAAATAGTATATTCAAGAATAGTGACAACTACAGGAAGCAACAAATTCCTTATTAAGATATAGCAATAGGCTCAACTTCATTTTCGTACTTTAGAGTTTATCGTACCACCTGACTTTTTAAAAATCTGTTTTTTAATTTAAAAAAAAAATGATTTTATCCACCCCGATGCCTATAGCCAGGACTATTTTTGGGCAGGAATGCACAGGAACGGAGTTCCGGCTAGCTCCCTAGTTGGCCACGCCCAGCAGGAACTCATTAGCATAATAGGCCACACCCAACAGCAGAAACTCATTAGGATTGGCTACATGTCTAATATTAGGAGGAAGTTTATAAAGCAGCTGGCATGTTTTTCATCACAGTGTTTCGTTTGTGATAAAATACTTGGGTGAGTTAAAGCATCATTAACTCTTCCTTGTTTTACCACACAGAATAGTGTTATGGATGCTGGAAAAGCACTAACCTGCCCAGCTGAATAGCCTCACTTGACAGCACCCATTCTTCTCTGACAT
Source organism: Gekko gecko (assembly GCA_029375565.1). Taxonomy (NCBI): domain Eukaryota; kingdom Metazoa; phylum Chordata; class Lepidosauria; order Squamata; family Gekkonidae; genus Gekko; species Gekko gecko. The sequence continues at coordinate 120,525,866 of JAPDNY010000003.1, read as the reverse complement.
AAGTGTATGTGCTCCTTTTCATCCAACCACCTGGGGCCAAAATCTTAAGAGAACACTTCTGGGAGTCAGCACCATTGAATAAAATGGGACTGACGTGAGGAGACTTGCTCAGTATTGCCCCCTGTCACCATCAGAAGATTCTGGATATCAAATTTTGCGCAGCAAAAAATAAAGAAGGAACTCTGAGTCCAGACAGTAATCATTCAGACAAAATGGGTTTTGTTCTCTGTAGCCCTTGTGGCTCATCATATACCCATTGTGCCTATTCCAATCGGGATATTTATGCTTTTGTGATCAGCATTTCCATTTTCCTCCAACGATAGCATGATTCCACTGGCATGGGGTAGCCTTTCTAATTCTATAGACTCATGGGTCCTGGTTGCTTGAGCTATTCCATTATTTGGGCTGCCCACATTACTAGGCTGGCCTCTTTTGTGTCCAGTGTCAGAAAGGAAAGGCAGATGATAGGGACAGAGCTATGGAAGCTAGAGTTTGCCCCCATTAAAAGTAGGCAGAGCTAAACAGTCTGAGAAAGTTGCAACGGGCATGAAGAAACTATGTGTTTGTACTACCTGGCTGGCAAGCAGGGCTTCAGGCAGACTACCTGTCATAAAGGTTAATTTTTAAAATTAATTTATACTCCACCTTTCTCCCAGTGGGGATGCAATGCAGCTTACATCATTCTCCTCTCTGCCATTTTTATCCTCATAGCAACCCTGTGAGGTAGGTTAGGCTGAGAAAGTATGAGTGGCCCAAGGTTAACCAGCAAGCTTCCATGGCACACGTGGGGATTCAAACCTGGGTGTTCCAGATCCTGGTCCAGCACTCTTAACTACTACACTGCACTGGCTTACAAGATAGGCTGAAGGTAAAGTTTATTTGATTGACTTATTTAGGACACCATCCTAAGCCCTGCCTCTGAATGACTGAGGATGGTAATTAAGCTTATCACAAGAAGAAGGAGAAGGTGGAGGAGAAGAAGATTTGACTTTTATACCATGCGTTTCTGTGCCTTAAGGAGTCTCAAAGAAGTTTACACTCGCCTCTCCTTCCTCTCCCCACAACAGGCACCTTGTGAAGTAGGTGGGACTGAGAGAGATCTGAGAGAACTGTGATTGGCTCAAGGTCACCCAGCAGGTTTCACATGAAGGAGTGAGGCATCGAACCCTTTTCTCCAGATTAGAGTCCACTGCTTTTAACCACTATACCACACTGACTCTCATAACCCTCGATGCACCAGCATATCTCAAAGCTACATCAACATATCTTGAGATATGCCAGTGTCACTGGCCTGGTGTGATTCTGGTGCCTCTCAAAAAACTGGCAGTTTCAGGGATGGGCTAAGGGTGGGCCAGGGCTGAGCTGACATCCTCTTCAGCCTTGGTTACATCCCCAATGTTAGCATAAATGTTTTGCCAGCAATCCAGGAATAGCTTTAAAAATTCCTATGCAATCCATGCAGAGGGAATAATTTAGGATTGTAAGTATTCAGTCAATCAGAGTCCTCCTAAGTATTATGCAAATACTTAGCCAGCACATCCATAGCTGAGATGATACAACATGCAGCATGGGGCTATGTCCTTCTGGCCTCAAGCCTTAGAAAATACATGAGGGAACTTTAGCAACAGAAACTCCACGGAAAGGGCAAACTGCACAAGGGATCATTGTGTGCAAACAGGCAAGGGAGAGAACAAACATTGTATATGTCTATAGCAAAGGTCGAACCCTCTGTTAGTACTGCCGCCTCTAGCTTGGGAAATTCCTGGAGATTTGGGGGTGTGCCTGAGGAGGGACTTCAGTTTCTCCTAGAATTTTTTTTTAATTCAGTTCAATCACATTTATAGTAGAATAAACCCTTAGGAAATAAATGCTAGCCTGCCTTTTGGGGACCTGGAGATCTCCTGAAATTATAACTGATTTCCAGACTACGGAGTTCATCTCTCTTAGAAGAAATGGCAGCTTTGCATGGTGGACTCTATGCCATTATTCCTCTACTGAGCTCCCTTCCCCCTCAAACCCTGCCCTACCTAGGCTCCAATCCCAAATCTCCAGGAAAGACAGAGTTGGTAACCCTAGGGAATCAACAAGTCTGGCAACACATTGTAAGAGAACGCAGGGGCTTCTTAGCACAGGAACCAACACAGAATGACGTTACAGTACACACTGGATCAGGAACTGCTAGTATGTTTTCTGAAGGAGAGGAAACTCGAGCCTCCATCTGGGGGTGAACAGGGAGGCTTTGTGATAAAGAGATGTTATTTCAAAACAAGACCACCCCAGACCTTCCTAGATCCCAGCTGGCTGCACAAGTGATCTCCAGGAATATCTCACATCTTTTTCAGTGTTGGCAGATGTGCTATAACTCTTGGACTCCCTATGAGGTATGAGATCAAAGCACAAAGAGTTGGGGGGGGGAGAGATCACTGAGGAATGTGGCAAGTATGCTGGTCCCAGTCCTTTCCTGTTAAGAAGTGGTTTATGGTGCCATTGCGGGGAAAGTAGGCAGAAAGAGTCTGTTTGGCATTCTCTCCCCCTCGCCTTATACAAGAACTCTGAATAAAAACTGAGGATTTTGACACTCTGCCTCAGTTTGGTTTTCCGACTGATATTCTGGCAATTCTGATGTGTTAGCTACATGCTTTTATTTAATGTTTGAAAGGGCCTGGTCTAATTTGATCTCTGGTCTCAGTTTGTACCTGAAGGAAGGGCAATTACAACCATAACCAATAAAGAATATTTATATTTCATATGTCCTAGGGCCGGATACTTGCATTTGAGGAGGCTCTGTGACAATGTGGTGAGCCATGAAGAGGCAGAGCCCTGGAGGAGAACTCCGGGTCCTTACCGAGTTCTTGAGTTCTGGTTTAAAACAAAGCCACAATCCAACACGGCATTAAAAGGTACCGGGAAAATTTATAGGTGTTTCACGGACCCCAATAGGTTGTGGGTTACATCACAGTACTAAAGCGTTTTCAGTATTCCACAAGTTTGTCTTAAATCATTACTAGTGCATATGTCTTTTCGTTAGAACGACACGCATAAAGGAGGGAAAAAACAACGCCACCATAACATTTCCACCAATTTCCGTAAGATTCCGGCTGAAAAATCCAAGGAGCGGGAGGCGAAATAGCGAGCTGCGGGAACAGAGAAATTTACGTGCCCGCGCGAGCGGGCTAACGCCTCCCTCCCTCCCGGCCCGCCTTGTGTAAACAATATCGCACATACCAGTCGCCCCTCCAGAGGCTGGAAAGCGCCACTCCCCACCCACCCGATGAATATTCATATTTATTTACATACATGCCCCCTCCTCTCGACGGCCATTTGTAGCCGAGCGGAGGTTGGTGGCGCTTTCACTCCGCCGGAGCGGCCGCGCGCGGAAGGAGGGGCCTGCGGCTGGCAGCTGCCTTCGAGCGGCGGGTTCCGCTCCCCGCGCCTCCCTTCGCCGGAGTTCACTCGGGCACAGCGGCCGAGCAGCGACAGCCGCGTGCGGGCCTGTGGCAGCGGCGGCCCCGTCCGCTGCGCGGCGGCAAGCGAGCCCCGACCGAGCAGCCCGGCAGGGAGGTTCCCGCAGAGCCGCCGCCTGCTGCCGCCCTGCTCCCTCTCCGCCTGGCCTGGGCTCTTTCTCGATGGCCGCGGGCTGCAGGGACGGCCCGGGGCAGGAAAAGTACCGGCTGGTCGTGGTGGGCGGCGGCGGAGTGGGCAAGTCTGCGCTCACCATCCAGTTCATCCAGGTGAGGGGCCCGGCCGGAAGGGGGGCGGCGGCGGCGGCGGCTCTTCCCTTTCTCTGCGAGCGACCCGGGGAGGGTGGGGCGGGAGGAGCTCCGCCAGGCGGCCGGGCCCCCTCCTCTTCCTCCGCCGGGCTCGGCGCCTGCGGGTGGGCGGGTGTCCCTCGGGGAGCCAGTGCCCGCGCGAGCTCGGGACAGGGGCTGCGTTGAGCGGCAGGGTCCCCTCCCTCCCTGCCTGCCTGCCTGCCTCCCTCGGGGTTGCTGACCAGAGAGGCCTGGCCGGGAGTCTCTTTGCAAGTGGTCACCGCGGGGAGGGGAAGCTCGGAGCTGATCGGCAGGCTCTCCCCCGGGGGGGTGGGGAGGATGTCGAGGGAGGGGCAGCTGGCTGCCTGGAGGCTGCGGCGCTTCTGGGGCCTGGCGGCGCGAATCCGGCTCCACGCAGCCCCTTCTGGTCTAGACTTGGGGCTGTTGCAGCGGCAACTTCGGAGTCCCCGCCGGGGTATCATGTGTTGCTCACTTGAGGCATTGGAAGGGGGATTTGTCCGAGCGCCGTGGTGCCACCTCGGGCAAGTGGTTTAACCCCCGTGGCGCCGCGGTCGCGCTTCCACTTCTCTTTTTGGGAGTAGGCTCGCTTGAACTCGGTGGGATTTGCTTCCGACCAAGCAGGCGCAAGGCAGGATCCGGGCGAAAACGGGCCAGCTGATGCTTGTGGTAGCTTCGCCTTAGAAGTGTATCCCGGAATTAAATGCGTGCTTCCTGGTGTTTTGTCAGAAACCTTGTTTGCTACAGGTCTGTGCCCTTTATAGTTGTCTGTGAGTACGGTGTGTAGCCAGTCAGGTTTTGTATGTTTGTACAGGTGTCTAGTTTTGCTGAACTCATACTTGGGGGGAACAACGTTCTTGCATGCAGATATAATGTGGTAAAGTGCTTTTTCCTCTTAAATTTACTGGTGACACTGTAGATGTGAAATAACGCCAGGTTAACGTCTCGCTATAGGACACATTTACTGTGTTGTAACTTTTGATGCTTGTCTTTTGTGTTGTGTATGAGAGAATTCTTGTCTGGGTGAATGTGGAGAAATGGCAGCAAGGAAGCGTGATTGGCCCTGTACCTTGGTGAGCCAAAAAATGAGAAGGCAAAAGGTTAAGTAGTTACCACCTGGTCTTACTTCAGTGTTTCTTTTGTTTTTGGAGGGCATGGCCCATGTGCCCCTCCTCCGTAGTATACACATTTTGGGAGGCATTTAGAATTCTGGGGAGGAGATTAGGATTTTAGGAAGCTCCCTCTCTCCGGTGGCTTTTGATGATAAAATTTGAGATTCGTTCCCTAGGTCCTTAAAGTGGCACACAGCAAACAGGCATCAAAGGAGGCACAACGCAACAACAACAAATAGTACTCTTCAATCTGTAAGGCTTCCCAAAGAAAACAGAGGGGCCCCAAAGATAGCATCCAAGATGAGGGAGAAACAGCTTTATTAAATGTTAATAAAATTGCCTTCCTTGGGGTGCTTTTTAATGTTATAATTTTTATATGTACCTTGGACATTTGATGATCAAGAATGCACAGTTGTGGTGAATAGACATAAGGAAACTGGATTCTGTTCCAAACTGACATGCTGTGGGGCTCTTGAAGACTTTGGCATATGTCCTGCCACTCTACTTAGCAAAATTTGAAGGCTTTCCCCAGCCTGGTGTAGAAGGTATTCACTGAGAGAGGTGGAATGAGAGGAGTCTGGAATGAGTGCTGGTAAACAGTATTTGGTTATGAGAAGCTAGATAACTTTTTAAAAGAGAAACTTCATAGAAATCTGAAGTAGTGTGGATGTAGGATACATCTATAAGCAGTCTGAGGTGGGTGAGGAGATTGGATACTGATTTATAAATGTTACTTATAGTTTGCTTTCTCACAGAGACTCACAGAGCCCAATCCAGACAGAATGTATTCAGATGCTCCATTTGAACCTCTTTCGGCACGCTTCAGTAATGGATTTTATGTGCATGTTCACACACCCAACATCTGCGCACCGTCCCCAGCTGTCGCTTTCCAGATCAAACCCCCTTTAAAATGGAGTATTTTGATACCAGATCCCCAAGTGGTGTTTTCCTGATTCTCCGGTTCTAGCCTCACTTTTCTGACATCTGATCGCTCCTGCGGTGTCGAGCCACTTCCGGGAGCTTCAACCCCCTCCCCTCTGGAAAGCTGCTGCAGAAGCTGGAGGCTTCTGCTTTTCGTCCACCATTTTTTAATGCCTCAGCGGTGTGCACATAGGCGGAGCTCCGCTCCTAAGTTAATAAAACCAAAGTTTAAACAGTGCCTAGTTTTAGCGTTTAGACGAGTTTGGGATCTCACGGAGGCCAGTTTCGGGGTAAAAGTTTAAAGGGAAGTGTTCATTTAAAGTTTAAAGGGAAGCTGGAAATCGCTGTTCTGCACACACGTGAAAATTTTAGTTCTACAGATGGCTGCCTGTGCGCATGCTCAAACTGAGAGGGAAAAAACCACACTGACACACGCTCCTGCCTGTGAACGGTGGGGAGTGATGTGGCTGCGCAGTGATCTGGAACAAGGAGGTGAGTGTGATCACGATTCTCCAGGTTAAAAAAGAACGCATCGGGACCGGAGCAGTTTAAACTCCCAGCATGCCGTCTGACCGCACCCATAGAGACTCATCCAGACACAGTGTGAATCAATAAGACGATACATCTAATAAGCAATGCAATAGGACTAGGAATTGCAGAAATTTGAAATCTAGCTGCCATTTGAACAAATCACACATATTAAACATGACATGTTAAACAATGCAGAACATGGTATTACATCAGTAGAAAAACGGCACCTTTTCCTGGGCCAATGTGTTATGATGTAGTCCTGTTTCCTGTATGAAAACGCCCTCCTGAACAATTCTGTTTTACACAGGCTCCCACGCTCCTGGCATTTTTCAAACTTTCTGACATCTTGTAGGCAGACCATTCCACAGAGTGGGGGGTCACTCTAGAGGTGGCACATTTACAGGCAGTTGTTTGATCTTACATATCTGCAGCGTGGCATCTGCAGAAGGCCCTGCTCAGATGAGCCAAGTTGTCACAGTGGTGGAGCGGTGAGCTTGCAGATATATCGGTCCAACACCATGAAGGGCTTTGTATGTGATAACAGTACCTTTCCTTGAGCTTGGTAACTGATGGACAGCCAATGGAGTGGCTGCTGAATGGGTGCAATCTGCATGCTTTATCTAGCACCCAATAATAACCAAGCTGCAGCTTTCTGCACCAACTGGAGCCTCTGAGTTGCTTCTAAGTGGAGACCTATGTAGAGTGCATTATTGTAGTCTAGTCTTGATGCTATCATGGCATGTATCTAGGTGACCAGCTGAGTCAAGGTAGTATGCTATTTTTCAAGCTAAACTAAGTTGGAAGAAAGCTTTTTTTTGCAGCTGAATTAACTTGCTCCTCCAGCAGGAATGCTGTGTCTAGCACAACCCCGACTCTTAACCAAGTCAGCAAGAGTCAGCTGAACCCCATCATAAGTGAGCAGCACAGTGACCTTTGAGATCTCCATTTTCCCATCTGTCTTGCCAGAGTTCAGTTTCAATTTGTTCACTCTCAGCCATTTTACTACAGCAGTCAGGCTTTCTGCAAGATCTCTACCACATGACCAAAAGATCTGGAGGTACAGAGCTGGATGTTGTCAGCGTACTGATGGCATCCCATTCCAAAACTATGAATAATTCCTCCTTAAGTCTTTACGTAGAGATTTGAGTAGCATGGGGGGGATAAGACTTATATCATAAATAAAACTTCATTGGTCTTACATTATTTATTTATTTAATTAATTTATATCCCGCCCTCCCTGCGAAGGCAGGCTCAGGGCGGCTCACAATCATATATATATAAAAATTATACAACTTTTAAAACCGATAAAACAGTTAAAACCACAACAGAATACAAAATATAATCCAGATATAACAATCGCCATATTCAGATCCTTGCCAGGCTATCAGATATTACTTTGGTACTGATGTTACTTTAGTGCTGATGTTGGGGCCAGGGCCGCGTTGTTACCGGCAGCCCCTAATCAAAAGCCTGGTGGAAGAGCTCCGTTTTGCAGGCCCTGCGGAACTGCAGAAGGTCCCACAGGGCCTTGATGTCCTCCAGAAGCTCATTTCACCAATGCGGGGCCGCCACAGAAAAGGCCCTGGCCCTCGTCACCGCTTAAAGGTGCTTTGGCCCAACACTGCCACCCCACCTGAATTGTCTCCAGTAGGAACTTTCTGAGTTCAGTCCATGAGGAATGTCTGAAACAAGTCTGTTCAGTGCATCTAGTTTCTGTAAGCTATGGCTGTTCTGAGGATAAGTGCTCTCTGCATTTAGAATGAACAGGTAGGATGGAAGGGGACCCATTTGGGTTGTCCTGTTGAAACAAACAAAGTTGTAACTTTGTTGTACGATTCTTTCTTTTCAGATTAAATGTTATTTGGTTTTGCACGAATGGACCAAATCGGAATCGGGCAAATAAGACGTGCAGTAAGGCCATGCAAGGCAATTAAAGTCATGTTGTACTGAGGGGGAGGAGAATAGGGGTGGTCTGGCTATGCCCAGGGGGGTTGAATGGCTCAACAGAGATGATCAACACTGATACAGCTAACAACATTGACATTAAAGTTGTCACTTGGCTTTACTTTGGTGTCAGTACAGATGATTGATGCCTCTTTTGAGTATCCTTTGTCCGTCTGCTTGGCAGATCTGGTAAAAATATCATTACATCTGTATTGTGCCGAGTTCATGTTTGACCAGATAGACATGATAAACATTTGTTCTGTTTGGGCATGAGGATGTATTCTGTGCCAGTCTCCAATGCTGGTGTATCTAGAGCAGGGTCAGAGTATGACCCCACTCTCTGCAGTCCTCTCCTCATAACCGTCCTCTGGTGTGGACTGTAGCTGCTGCTCTTTTTTTTTTTGTTTTAAAGACCAAATGATGGGCATCAGGAACATGGAAATGCCCCCTCTTTTTCGGAATCTGGTTCCTGAAGCAATTGCCTCATGTTATTTCTGGACAAAGTTGTCTGTAAAAGCGTTCAAAAAGCTCCAGCCACTGGAGAGGTTCTGATGAGGACTCTGACTTTTTATGAGAAGTACATGGTCACCTGGTCTCCCCCAGTTGGTCTCAGAATGTGCTTATTTTTTAAAAAAATGTTATCTTGCTAAGTGGCATGGAATAGAGAGAGCAGGGGGTGAACTCAAGTAAATCATTTCACTTTTCTTCTGTAGCTTTTCTTCCTTACCCCTGTTTTTCTTCATGTTTGCTTTAGTTCATTTGTTTTGCATGCTTTTTTTTTTTAAAAGGAAAGCTTTCATGAAATGTAACTCAAATTCTCTAAAAGGTATTTATAGCTTAGATGGAGACTGTGATACAATTTGGTAGGTTATAGTTTATAGGAGAAATGGGGTTCCACTTTTTGACAGCTGTTCTCGTACCTCTTGGCTTCTTTCTCATACTCTGACCATTATAAGTAACACTTCCCCAGCCCTGTAAAAAGAGAAATTAAAGTGATGTGCTGGTTCTCTGTACTGTTACATTATTAAGATTAATCTGGTTATGGAATATTTGATAGATCTTGTACTTCAAAGTAGTCTCTTGATACTCATAAATGATTTTAAATAAATACTTTTTAAAATACCAAAACATTTTTTCGCTTCCTTCTGATGTCATTTCAGGTTCCAGACTAATAAAGTTAAAAATGAGAGCCAGAGTGCAACAATAAGTGTCCATTTACAACTTAGCCCTGGTTTGAGTTAAAGGTCTGTTTATAGCTGGCTACACGTTGGATTTATTTATCTGCTTGAATCTCTGCTGTTTCATGGAAGTGAAGATCTGAATGGCTCGCCTTGTTTGAAATCCTGGGGTTAAAATAATTGTTATCCTATTTTGTTAGGCTTATTCCTAGATCTTTGCCAGTGGATGGAGATAATTAGTTTATCCCTGCATGGCTGAAGCTACAGTTCAGAGATTACCATTCAGACTTCTGTAGTTCCCATGGATGATACTGGCTGGATGCTGACTCTGGCTCTTTGCATCCTGTGGAGTTGTAAATTCCATAAAGACATGTTCTGTGGCATCATGTCCTGTTAGCTAAGAACATAAGAGAACATAAGAACATAAGAGAACCCATGTTGGATCAGACCAGTGGCCCATCTAGTCCGACACTCCATGTCACACAGTGGCCCAAACCCAGGTGCCAACAGGAGATCCACCAGTGGGGCCAGAACTCCAGATACCCTCCCACCATTGCCCCCCAAGCACCAAGAATGCAGAGCATCACTGTCCCAGACAGAGTGTTCCATCTATACGTTGTGGCTAATAGCCACTGATGGACCTTTGCTCCATACGTTTATCCAATCCCCTCTTGAAGCTGTCTATGCTTCTAGCTGCCACAACTTTTTGCAACAGTGAATTACATGTGTCAATTACCCTTTGGGTACTTCCTTTATCTGTTCTAAGCCTACTGCTTATTAATTTCATTGAGTGCCCACGAGTTCTTGTATTGTGAGAAAGGGAGACAAGTACTTCTTTCTCTGCCTTCTATATTCCATGCATACTTTTGTAAGCTAAAAATCCCTAACCACTTTAATCTTTCTTCTAGGGAAAGTGTTCTATCCCCTTAATCATTTTAGTTGACCTTTCCTGTACCTTTTTCAATGCTATAATATCTTTTTTGAGGTACGGTGACCAGAAACTGCACACAATATTCCAAATGAGGCCTCACCATGGATGTATACAGGGGCATTATGATACTGCCTGATCCCCTTCCTAATAATCCCCAGCATAGCATTTGCCTTTTTTATTGCAGTCACACACTGAGTGTGCATCTTCACTGAGTTATCTACCACAACTCCAAGATCTCTCTCCTGGTCACCTACCGCCAGTTTGGACCCCATCAATGAGTATTTATAATTAGGATTTTTGGCTCCAGTGTGCATTATTTTGCACTTGCCCATGTTGAACTTCATTTGCCACATTGACACCCATTCACCCAGCCTTGACAGATCCCTCTGGAGCGCCCTGGTTCTCACCATCCTGAACAACTTAGTATCATCCGCAAACTTAGCCACTTCACTGCTTACTCCCAACTCCAAATCATTAATGAACAGGTTTAAAAGCACCAGACCCAGTATAGAGCTCTGCGATATCCCACTGCTTACCACCTTTCACTGTGAAAACTGTCAATTTATACTCTCTCGCTGTTTCCTGTTAATTAACCAGTTTTTAATCCACAAGAGCACTTGTCCTCTTATCCCATGACTGCTGAGTTTGTTTAGGAGCCTTTGATGAGGAACTTTATCAAAAGCTTTCTGGAAGTCTGGGTAAATAACATCTACTGGGTCACCTTTGTCCACATGTTTGTTCACCCCCTCAAAGAATTCTTAACAGATTAGTGAGAAAAGATCTTCCCTTACAGAATCCATGCTGATTCTTCCTCAATATCTTTTGTTCACCAGTGTGCCTACTAATTCTGTCTTTAATAACAGACTCCACCGGCTTGCCTGGTAATGTCCCAGATCTCCTCTGGAACCTTTTTTAAAGATGGGGGTTACATTGGGTACCTTCCAGTCCATGGGAATGGAAGCAGATTTTAGTGACTGCTTGCATATTTTTGTCAGGAGATCCACAAGTTCACATTTGAGTTCTTTCAGAACTCTTGGACATGTGTCATCTGAGCCTGGTGATTTGTCAGTTTTTTCATAGGACCTCCTCTCTTGTTACCTCAGTTCGACTCTTTTGACACCCCTTCTGAAATCAGCTGTTGTGGAGTGGGCAAGGACCTCTCATCTTCCCTAGTGAAGAGAGCGGCTAAAATGCATTCAGCTTCTCAGCCATTTTCCTATCATCCATTAGTAATCCTTTCATCCCTTGGTGATCCAAGGGCCCCACTGCCTCGTTAGCTGGTTTTCGCTACTAATGTATTTGAAGAAATTTTTATTGTTGGTCTTTACGTTTTTTTGCAATATGTTCCTCACAGTCCCTTTTTTTTTGCTGTCTGATTACCAACGTGCATTTTATTTGCCAAAGACTGTTCTCCCTTTTATTTACCTCAGTCGGACTAGCCTTCCACCGATTAAAGGAATCTTTCTTATCTTGTACTGCTTCTATTACTTTAACCGTGCAGGTTTTTAAAAATACCTATTTGTGCTTTTCCTAACCTGCCTGCAAGTGTACATTTTATCTGAGCTCCCAGGATTGTAATTTTTAATAGTCTCCAAACTTCCCAAATGGATTTGACCATATTTCCCTTTCCTTTCAGTTTCTTCTTCACAAGTCCCCTCATTGAAGAGAAGTTAGCCCTTTTAAAGTTAAATGTGGTTGTGTTGGTCTTTTTGGGCAACTCCCTGTTTACATAAATGCTCAGCTTAATGGCACCGTGTTCACTATTCATAATTGGTGCTATCACATTCTCATCTCTCACCAGGTCTTGAGCATTACTTAGGACCAGGGGTCTTTTGGGGGTGGAGCGCACCGGAGCACAGCTTGGGAGCTCAGGAGCCAAGCCCTGCCCCCAGCCGGCGTCCCTCAGGCAGCCGAATGTCAATTTCAGCTCCATTATATCCTATGGGCCATTGAAGTCAATGGTGAAAACATAGGGTATATTCTGGGGACTGGAGGGGAGGGGGTTTGAGGGAGAGGCTCCAAACTCACAGGGTAGCTGGTGGAGCCTCTCTCCAAGATACCCACCAGGTTTCAAGAACATTGGATCAGGGGGTCCAATTCTATGGGCCCCCAAACAGGTTGCCCCTATTCCCTCCATTGTTCTCTATGGTGGAAAAAAAGTAACTCTCCCTCAAATCTCCTCCCCTCCAGTGCCCAGAATATACCCTATGTTTTTACCATTGACTTCAATGGCCCATAGGATATAATGGGACTGAATTGCCGCCAAGTTTCTTTCATTCCCTCCTTTCCTTCTCTCTTTTTCCTCTTTCTCTCCTTCTTCTCTTCTCTCTTTCTTTCTCACCTTCTTCTCTTCTCTTTGTTCCTCCTTTCCCTGTTTGCCTCCTTCTTCCCTCTCTTTCTTTCCCTCTTTCCTTCCCTCTTTCCTTCTCTCTACTCTCTCTCTTTCCTTCCCTCTTTTCTCCTTCTGTGGCCCAACTCTCATGAGAAGGAGTTTAAACTTTAAACCCCTTCTCTCTTAGCTCCCCCACCCAGACCAGCTGGGGAAGGGAAGGGGAGGCTTTTGAAGATGCCTCCCCCCCTTTTGCTTCCCCTTCTGACATCACTTCCGGTGATGTCAGGGGGCGTGGCATATGCTAATAGCCTAATAGCTCATTAGCATACCATATGCTAATGAGCTCCTGCAGCTGTTTTTCTACAAAAAGACCCCTGCTTAGGACCAAATCCAGGACTGTCTCCTCCCTCATAGGTTCTGTGACCATCTGCTCCAAGGTGCAGCGGTTGAGAGTATCTAGAAACCCAGTCTCTTTCTCCTGAATTGGACACATATTGACCCAATCAGTGTGTGGGTAGTTAAAGTCACTTATTATCACACAGTTACTTCATCTAGCTGCTTTCCTTAATTATTTGTTGTTTTAAAATCACCCTCTAACCTTTGATCTGGTGGGTGATAACTAACTCCCAGAGTTAAGCTTCCTTTTGGGCACACTATTTCCATCCATAGTGTTTCTGTAAGTGCATCTGTTTCTCTTAGAGTCTCAGTTTTTCTGGACTGTGTTCCCTCTCTGACATACAGAGCCACTCTGACCCTTCCCTCCCTGTCTTTCTGATATAGTTTATATCCAGGAATCACTGTATTCCACTTATTATCTCATTCCAGCTCCCTCATTTTGCCTTGTACACTTCTAGCATTTGCATATAAACATCTGTAATTCCCCAGACACATTAAGCCCCTAACCTTCCTCCTGTGGCCTCCAGAACTTGCCAGGCAGTCAGTATTGTTTGTCACCCTCTCAGTGGCCACTTCTAATCCATTTCTGTCTAGAATACTAACAGCTAGAAAGTTTGATTCCAGTGGCACCTTTAAGAACCATCAAAGTTTTATTCAAGGTATAAACTTTCATGTGCAAATGCACTTCATCAGTTATAGGGTAAAGGTAAAGGTTCTCTTGCTTGAAAGCCAGTCAAATCCGACTCTAGGGTTGCAGTGCTCATCTCCGTTTCAAAGCCGAAGAGCCAGCGCTGTCTGAAGACATTTCCGTGGTCATGTGGCCGGCATGACTAAACACCAAGGCGCATGGAATGCTGTTACCTTCTCACCGAAGTGGTACCTATTTATCTACTTGCAATTTCTTGCTTACGAACTGCTAGGTTGGCAGGAGCTGGAACTTGCACACAAAGGCTTATACCTTAAATAAAACTTTGTTGGTCTTAAAAGTGCTGCTGGACTCAAACTTTGTTCTGTTACTTTAGACAAACGCGGCTATCCACCTGAATCTAGTAACAGCTAGAGTTGCTGAGACACATGAATTGGTCTTGAGTTTATTTTATTTTTTGCATTGTGGGGTCAAAAGGCCAAAAATATATGATAATGGTGGGTACTTTGCCTTTTATTTGTGCTCTGCATAGGCTGGGTAGTGTTCCATGGAGATGAATATTAGTGGTAAGCAATTTAATTATGATTGTAGTAACAAAGTATAACATTACAACAGTGCTGATACAAATCATTTGATGGTATTGGCAGACAGCCCTCTGAGATACTTAGAATTGTTGATTAGCATCAATTTAAGTTCTTTTGTGGGAAGAGAAAAGAACTTGGATGTATATCTGTGCATAAGTGGAAAACAAACCTTCTTGTTTGCACGCAAAAGCCTATACTTTGAGTAAAACTTCCTTGGTCTTAAAGGTACCACTGGACTCAAACTTTGTTCTTCCTGTTTTACAATTGTCATGGTGTACATGGCTTCCAACTTTTTAAAATATCATCTTTATAATCCTTAATTCATTTTTCTTTAAAAAAAATAGATCTCTACAGATTGAAAAATGGATTCTGAGTCGAAGAATCTACCCTAAGGTCATCTGGTATTGGGATGGAAACAGCTCTGTTACATCTGACTTGCACTTGAGATTGTGGAGGAGGAAGAGAGTGCCATGTTTATGTTACGTCAATGTTCTGTGTGCAGGCAAGCTAAATTCTGTGATAACTGTATGGAAGTGTGCTGTCTTCATTTACAAAGCTCATACTTGCAATTTCTCTGTGATCTATTAAATAATCTAGGAGGAGTTTCAATGCTGTGCTGGGGATTATTAGGAAAGAGACTGAAAATAAAACATCTGTTATTATAATGCTCTATCGTGTGACATCATCTGGAATATTATGTGTAGTTCTGTTCACTGTATCTCAAAAAGTATACTACAGAGCTAGAATAAGTACAGATGAAGGGAACCAAGGTGATCAGGGGGCTATGAGGAAAGGCTAAAGAGTCTGGGACTTTGAAATTTAGGAAAGAGACAACTGGGGTGGAGGGACATAAAAGGTTTATAAAAATTATGCATGAGGTGGAGAGAGTGAACAGAGAATTATCCCTCTCCCTCTCAAAATACTAGAACTTGAGGGTGTCTGATGAAGCTGATGGACAGTAGATTCAGGACAGAAGAAAGGAAATGCTTCTTTACACAGTGAGTGATTAAATCGTGGAATTTACTGCCGGAGGACGTAATGATGGCTGCAGAAATAGACAGCTTTAAAAGGGGGTTACATAGATTGACGGAGGATAAGTCTATCATTGACAACTAGCCATGGTGACTGAGGGGAACCTCCATATTCAGAGGCAGTCAACCTCTGAATCCCAGTGCCAGGAGGCAACATCAAGGGAAAGAGTCAGCCTCTGTGCCTGTTGTTGGCCCTCCAGAGGAACTGGTTGTCCAGTGGGTGTGACACGATGGTGGACTAGATGGACCATTGGTCTGATCCAGCAGGGCTTTTCTTGTGTTCTTTGGTTATTTGGTTGCCTTTCTTGACCTTTAACCTTGCTGGTGGGGCAGCCATGATACCTCAGTGGCTCTTGCCCTTACATGGCATTCTTATTTCATTGCTTACTCTAGGACTTGGCAAAGGTGTTATTTATTGATGGGTTACCCTGTTTGAAGGTGGTGATGTGAGCTGATCTCTCAGCCTATTCTGTTCATGTCAAGAAGCCACAAATCCGTACCAAAGCAATTGCATTGTGTTTCCCTAAATCTCTGTATGAACAAAGGTACTGCTGCTGCAAATGGCCGCTGATCAGTTTGAATCACTAAGGGGTACTTAACAAACATAGAAGTGTAGGATTTTAGTGAAACACATCATTTATTTATGACTGATTTATATGATTTGTGAATGATCTAATCGTTTGTTTAACAATTGCCTACTTAGCCAGAGCAGTTACGCAGTGAGGATGGGGGAGTAGTAGAACTCAGTCGGGCCTTGTGA
Source organism: Gekko gecko (assembly GCA_029375565.1). NCBI lineage: Eukaryota > Metazoa > Chordata > Lepidosauria > Squamata > Gekkonidae > Gekko > Gekko gecko. The sequence continues at coordinate 120,509,733 of JAPDNY010000003.1, read as the reverse complement.
GAATGCACAGACGTGAATAAACTACATTGTACTGCATGGATAGTAAGGAATATAGTGAAATTTGCAAAATCAATAAAAATACTGTTAAAAAAAAGGAATACAGTGAAACACCCTGTGAAACAACATGTGAAACAATACCCATGAACAGATCAACAAACTATCAAACTAATTATTGAAAAATCAGATCACAGCTTACCAACAGTACATGAACCAAACCAGTGGGTGTTCTAACTTCCCTTAAAAGGACAAGCACATTCAAGCATGAAAGCATATCCTTGCATTCTGAAATAATACTGTTCATTACATTGCATGCCATTTTTGAAAACTGGGTCACAGATTTCTTCCCTCTTCAGTTTTCTAACCTTTTGATATGTATCCTTTCAACAGTCTCATAAAATGTACATTGTTGAGAATAACTGTTTTTTTATTTCTATGCAGATTCCTATGCCTTTGTAATATGGCTTCGTTACTGCTGTGCTAGTCCCTGATCTACCTGTTCACTTGCATTTCTTATATGCAGAACTTGTCATGATGAGAGCATATGTGTAGTTACTGGAGTTGCCCTAATAAGCACTCAAGATTGACAAAAAATAGCTTGGCTTGCATCATTCATCTTGCTTCCTCTGGTGGAGGATATGAGTTAAATAGATGTTTTGCCAGAGAAGCACCATGTCTTCTGTAGCCATGTGTATACTGAAGGTGTAGTACAGCTGTCACACAGACAGATGTGAGGCTGTCAAGTCTTACCCATGCAGCACTGTGGTGGCATTCCAGCCATCAAAAAAGACACTTGCTGGTTACAGCAATAGTTAACTCTAGAATAAGGGTCCAGCTATTGAGTAAAATGGTTATTATTCTGCTTGTAAGGAGGCTCCTTTAACACCTCCTTGGCTTGGGTTCTCGGTTCCAGGCATCTGTGCGTTCTGCAGCAGCCCTGTTGAAGGTCTGCAAGATAGCGGAAAACTGGAATGTTGTTACATGGCATATAGTCTTAGTTATGCTAAACGCTTCTAAAGTCTACTCTCTGTCCAACTAACAGGGCTTTTTATAATTGATATTATAAACATTTGTTTCATTGTAGCAATAAACCCTTGTTCAGGGCTAGATAAACTAGCACCGCTGCACAAACCATCCACAGTTCATTTCTGTAACAAGAGGAATTTGGGGATTGGAGAGGTGCTGTCTCTTTGGTAAACCAGATAAGAATGAACCAGTTATGTGAAATACCCCCAGAATGCCTGAAACGACATACTTTTTAGCAGTGCCTAACAAAAGCACAATGTGAAGGCCTGCAAAACAGTTCTAGAGTGGTTTCTTTTTCACATTTCTATCACCAGTATATCTAATGATCAATATATTTAATTCTCAGTATGGCCCCACAATCTGTGGATACTTAAATCTGGAGTTTGGGACCTTGAACAGATAAGAGAGATCATTATACAAACTAGAGAGAACCCAAATTTGGAGAAAAATCTGATTTTTTTTTTGAAAAAAGCAACAGGAGGGGGGTTAACCCTTCCAGTAAAAGAACTAATGCCTGTACTGTTAGGATGTCCGCTTATTGGCTGTTGTGGCAGTTGCTAGGTAATGACAACAATACTACCAGCCTTCAAGCCTTGTGTCAGTAAAATGTGGAGGGAGGGCCCTTTCTAGGGCTGTTTTGACATTTGAGGGAGGCCTCATTGGGGCCAGGCCTGGTTGTAGTCACTAGGCTACTTGCTACCACCTTGCTTGCATGACTCAACAAGACCTGACCGCTTGCTACTGTTCAACAGTAGCCACCCATGAAAACCAGTGTGCTGCAGTGGTTATAGTGCTGGACTAGGATCTGGGAGACTCAGGTTCAGATCCCCAGTCTGCCATTGAAGCTTGCTGGGTGACTTTCGGCCAGTCGTGCAGTCAGCCTAATCTACTCCATAGGATTGTTGTGAGAATAAAATGAGGGGAAGGAGAATGATATAAGCTGCTGTGGATTCATACTGTAGAGAAAGGCAGAATCTAAACCAAGTAAGTAAATAACAAATATAGCTGAAGATGGGGGTCAGTTAAAAGGTTGGTGGGGAGGAAGGAGGAAAAGAAGCATGGTGAGGTGAGGATATGGAGGCTGCCAGCAGGAGCAAAAGAGGCAGTGGTGTGGGGAGAGGGGTGAGTGGAAAGTTAGGTGCCCCTCAAAAGTCCTTGCAGGTTCCCTACTGCAAAACTGGTCCTGGTGGCTAGCACTATGTAGTGTAGGCTCAGGCTGACCCAGGAACTAGCACCATACAGAGGGGAGGGCAGATAATGGTAGGCTGTCTGGCAGGTGGGAAAGAGAGAAGAAACCAGGAAAAGGGGAGAGGCCATAGGGACTTTCAGGAAAGGGAAAGAGGAAATAGTGGGAGAGAGAGAAGAAGAGATTGGATTTATACCCCACCCTTCACTTGGGAGTCTCAGAGCAGCTTACAAGCTCCCTCCCCTTCCCACAACAGACACCCTGTGAGCAGAGTTCTATCTAAGCTGTGCTAGGGTGTGCTGGCACACAAAATTTTAGCTCCAGCTCAGGAGGTTTAAGCTGCTCGGACGAAGGCATTTTCTTCTCCATTGGAAACAATGGAGGATGGGGGCACCTCCTTCTGGGGCCCATAGAATGAACCCCCCTGGTCCAGTCTTTTTGAAGCTGGAGGTGTTTTTGAGGAGAGGCGCCAGCATCTGTGCTGCAAATTTGGTGCCTCTACCTCAAACAACAGCTTCCCCAGATACCCCCGGATCGATTCTCCATTATAGCCTATGTGGCCCATTGACTATAATGGTCCCCACAGGCTATAACAGAACTGGAAAAAATAGATTTTTAGCATAGTTGTTATGCTTTTCAGTATGATTTGTAAGCTGCCTCGAGTCACAGGAATAGGGAGATATAAATATTTGAACAAATAAGTGGTTTGGGCAGGTTGATAACATTCAAGCAGCTTCCTGGTTGTTAGGTTAGGCAGGGTTCTGACAGTAATTGTTTCACCTCTGTTATACTTGACCTGTAAATTTGTCATGTTTCACTAACCCCCCCCCCTAAAGTAGACTGCAAGAGTTCCCCACCCCCAAAATGCTGGCATGTTTTCTAAGTCTCAGTGCAGGGCAACAGTCCGAGGCCAGGCCAACAGTATAGTGGAACGGGGCAGGTAACCTGTTCTCTGGAGGCCAGGTCTACCAATATAGTGGAAAGGAGAGGAGAGTCCTGCTCTCTGGGGGCCAGGTCTACCAATATAGTGGAAAAGGGTGGGTAGACCTCCAGAGGCCAGGTCTAACAATATAGTGGAAAGCGGGGGGGGGGGGTAGACCTGTTCTCTGGAGGACATTTCCATAGAGAACATTTTCTGTAATGAAATTTTACTTGATCCTTTTTTCTCTTATAATGTTTAAATTAGTCATAAAATATAGTTTAAATATTCATTCTGAGATTTTTACAAGGTTATGGAAATCTAAAAAACTAATGTGTGTGATAGTCAAATGTAGACTCGCTCACAACTTTAATGCTACTAGCTGTTTTCATCCACAAGGTTAGGATTTCTGCTCACAACACTGTGGAGCTTAGAGAGAACATTGCTTGTGAGCAATGCGCCCCCTAAGCTGTGGAGTCTCGTGAGCAAAAATTCTACTTTGTGAGCTGCTGGCATTAAAGTTGTGAGCGAGCGATTTGGTTGCTGCATAAATTACTTTGCTCTGGGGCCATCCTTTCTGAGCTAAGACAAAACTCTGTGAGCTAGAGGCTAAAAAACTGTGAGCTAGCTCACACTAACGCAGCTTAGAGGGAACACTGCTTGCGAGATAGGTGGGACTGAGAGTGCTTTTTTGAGGACTGCTCTTGAGAGCTCTGAGAGAACTTGTGACAGACCCAAGGTCACACTAGCAGCTGCATGTGGAAGAGTGGGGAATCAAACTTGGTTCTCCCAGATTAGAGTCCACACTCTTAATGACTACACCAAACTGAAATAACATGCCCCCTGCAAATTTTTGCAGGTCCACTCTCTTGTCACTATTTGTTTTCAAATGATCCTGGCACTTAAATACTTTCTTGTTTCAGCAGTAGATATCCTTTAGTTCTTCACTGAACCCCAGTTTAATTTGCTGGTGTGGCCTTGTACCCTTATATGTGCATCAGTAGTTAAGTTGTGTTCTTCCCTGGCAACTGTACCCTGCACAAACTGGATTGCAGTTGTCATACATTTTCTGCAGAGCTGATGCAAGTGCACTTGTTTAGTGGAAGAGCAGAAGGGAGGTAAAAGAAGAGGTGAACAATGAACTCAGATGAAATAGGAAGATCATAGTAATAGGGTAGGTGCTTGAATTTCACTTTCAGCTGTAAACAGTAGTTTTCTGCATTCGTTTGTGGGTGGGGGGAAGATCAGGAATAATGCTGCAATGTATTTTTGTCTGGTACAAATGACTAAGTTGGTATCACCCATAGAAGTTAAATATAGGCTACAGATTATTGGAGGTGATGTTGATATTAGGATAAGGTGTTAATGGTAGGGTTGGGGACCCAGAGATGCAACTTCTAGCTTACTATTAATAAACACTGTTCTGGCAAGACCCCTTACCTTCCTCCCTGGCTTGAAGAACAACAACAAAGGATTTTCCCCATGCTGTGCAAGGAGGCTTGGAAACTTTGGCCCTAGTATTCATCACCTCTCAGTCATCAAAGAGCTGGGGAGCAGGGAAAGAATGTTTCTCCAGTGTGATCAGAGTGCAGGAAAGCTGAAGGACCCTCTAAGCTCAATCTGATACCACAGATTGATATCTTTAGGTCCTACGCAGGTCCTATGCAGGAATGAGCCATAGCCAGGGCTCTTTTTGTAGCAGGAACTCCTTTGCATATTAGGTGACACACCCCTAAGGCAGCCAATCTTCCAAGAGCTTACAGTAGCCCCTGTAAGAAGAGCTCTGTAAGCTCTTGAAGGATTGGCTACATTAGGGGTGTATCACCTAATATGCAAAGGAGTTCCTGCTACAAAAAAAAGAGCCCTGGCCATGGCAAGTTCTTGTTTTTAAAGTATCATCAAGGTCTCAGTTAGCTTTCAAGGTAGCTTCAAGCTTGCAGTTAAAACACAATAGGGAAATGTTGTTTCTACCATTTTGTATGTATAGCCAGAGCTGTAAAATCTCTGGAAATTTGGAAACTTTAGAAAAAATTGTTAGGGCAAACAGAAATATATGTTGCATTTACTTTATCAACCCTGAATGATCTTACTACTTTAACAACAAATTATTTTATTTATAACATAGAACAATTTTATATGCTGTCTGCCATATTTATGAAATTTCAAAATATAAATATCACAGTTACACAAGCATAATTGTGAATATATCCAATACCAGAGGGTGAGCACCCTATGCTAGTTTTTTGCCATCTGAAAGGTAGAAGAAATTAAAAGCAGAAAACACAAATTTTGTAGTTAAGAAAAGAGTGCATTTGAACAGAGACACTCTCACACAGTAGGATTAGTGGTATTTCGTATATCAAAGTAAAAAAAAATGTATGGCTTCAGTAATATTATCAACATCTTATCAATTTAATTGGACAAAAGATTTTTATGTAAAATCTGTATAGTACACATTTTGATCAAGTTAAACATTGTATTAAAAAGTATTCTACATTAAAAAAAATATTTCACAGGAGTTCTTTATTCATCCAAATTTTTAGATTTTCATCCAGAATAATTGGGGAGGGGAGATGGGATTTTTTCCTAAAAATTCCAGCTTTCTTTCCTGGCTTTACTTCTGCTTTTTCATGTAAATGACAGGAATTCCTCTTAAAATACATAGCATAGAGTTTAACACCATGTTGTGATGAATTATAACTGCCTTTTTTAGTTAGGTATTCTTGGGTTTAACTTCAGGAGCACAATTTCAAAATTTAATTAAGACAGCAATTTGCAGACTCTGTACCAACGTGCTATGTGAGCCAAATAGCATGCCCTGAGAAATTAACATTCCTTCTGGGAGAACAAAACACCTGCCCTCACAGGAGGCTGCCCGCTGTGTGTTTGCCAGCTTCATTTCTCTGGCCCTGCCTCCTCCCGGCCGAGTACAATCAAGTCAGTGAATCTGTGGGGAAAACAGTGGCTGGGTTCTTCTGAATGCAGGTAAGTTTCACATTTTTTCAGCTTTAGTTGAGAGAACAAACGAGCCTCAGGTATCAAATTTGGAGTGAAATACTGCATTACACAAACTGTTAGAATTAAGCGGGTTAGGAGAATATAAGAACAGAAGAGAAGCCATGTTGGATCAGGCCAATGGCCCTGCTTCCATTACTTTGTTAACTATGCAGGCCTTTTTAAATACTTATTTGTACCTGCAGTATACATTTTATCTGAGCTCCCAGGATTGTAGTTTTTAATAGTCCCCAGCTTCCTGAAGGGATTTGACCCTCTTTTCCTTTCCTTTCAGTTTCTTCTTCACAAGCTCCCTCATTTGAGAGAAGTTACCCTTTCTAAAGTTAAATGTGGTTGTGTTGGTCTTTTTGGGTAACTCCCTGTTTTCATAAATGTTGAACTTAGTAGTATTATGTTCACTGTTTGCAACTGGTGCTGTCACATTCACATCTTTCACCAGGTCTTGAGCATTACTTAGGACCAAGTCCACGATCATCTGCCCCCAGTAGGTTCTGTGACCATCTGCTCCATGGTGCAGTGGTTGAGAGGATCTAGAAACCCAATCTTTTTCTCTTTATTTGAACACATATTGACCCAATCAATGTGTGGGAAGTTAGTCACCGATTATTACACAGTTATTTCATCTTACTGCTTTCCTTAATTCTTTTGGTGTTCTAAAGTCATGGTGGGCGAAAACTAACTCCCAGAGTTAAGCTTCCTTTTGAGCACACTATTTCCACCCATAGGGTTTCTATAAGTGAATCTTTTTCTCTTAGGTTCTCAATTTTACTGGACTGTATTCCTTCTCTGACATACAGAGCCACTCCACCTCTTATCCTTCCCCTCCCATCCTTCTGATATAATTTATATCCAAGAATCACTGTATCCCGCTTATTATCCTCACTGTATCCCACCAAGTTTCTGAAATGCCCACAGTGTCTATGTTTTCCTCTGACACTAAGCATACCAGCTACCCCATATTATCTTGGACACTTCCAACATTTGTATATAAGCATCTATAATTTCCCAGACACGTTTTGCCTTCAACGTTCGTCCTGTGGCCTCTAGACTGTGCTATGTTAATTTGATGTGTTTAGTGCAAATGCGTCCTAAGAGGCACATAGTTGTTGAACTTCTTGGAAGATCCAAATCCCTGCAATTAAAGGGGGGTGGGTGCGCACTCCAAGGAGAATGGACATCAGAATAAGGTAGACATAAGTCACTTTGTGTTGTGCTATAGAATGTATGCAGCTGCTGCTTTCGAGCTTTTCCCCAGCTGTCACATACTGACTGGTCACAATATACTCTGCATTCTCTTCCTTCTTAGCCCTCTTAATGTTTTCTGTTGTTATGCTCAAAGGAATGGTGCTTAGTAGACCCTTAACAGTTAACTTTTTTTTTTTTAAAAGGAACAGTTGATATTTGTTCTTAATGCTTAAATTGAACAGTCTGTAGTTATTATACAGAATGTGTTTGTATTATGCTGCATGTTTCTTTTTATATGGCATGTGGAACACATTGCCTGCCTTACTGAATTACTTAAGCTAGTTTTGCTGTATAGAAAGCATTCTTAGCTTCAGTGAATCTGATCTTGTCACAGAAAAAATCCAGCTGTATAACACTCCATTGTTACCTTCTTAAAACTACATACATATTTGCCACTACTTACAACTACTTACTTATTGTTGCATTGTGACAAAATCCATTGCACGCTACCAATACTGGATGCAGTTTATTCACATTTCTGAAGCAGTCAGTATTTGTTCCTTCATTAACTTTTTAAAGAATTTTGAACAAAAGACGTTTCTTTTGAAAAATTACCTTTTTTCGTTAATCTTATAGCATATTTTTTAATATGATGAAGAATGGAAGATCTGTTCCATTCTAATAGATGCGTGGATATTTTAAAAGACATCTTTGAGATTCTGAGTTTATGTTTAGATACTAGTCATAAGGTTCAGCAGTCAAGTTTATTATTCATTGCACTGTTCATGGAATACCTGCTGTTTGTTCATGGGGAGGCCATGAGAGCAAAACCAGCCTAAAATTTTTAACGCTGAGTGGGTAGCTGAGCGGGGGTAGGGAGGTGAGCAGGTACAGTTTGTTTCTTCCGTAAGTACTTTTGTAAGATAACCTGCTGCTGCTCATAATTGTTGTTCTGCAAGCTGTAAATAACAAGAATAGAAAATGTACTGCAGTTAAGGTTTCCCTTGCTCGAAAGCCAGTCGAATCCAACTCTAGGGGGCTTTTATCCGTTTCCAAGCCGAAGAACCAGCACTGTCCGAAGACTTCTCTGTGGTCATGTGGCCGGCATGACTAGATGCTGAGGCACACAGAATGCTGTTACCTTCCCCCTGAAGCAGTACCTATTTATCTACTTGCAATTTCTTGCTTTCAAACTGCTAGGTTGGCAGGACTTGGGGCCAGAAACGGGAGCTCACTCCATCGCACAGCACTAGGGTCCTGAACTAGAGTCTGCAGTTCAGCATCTTGACCTCCGAGCCACTGCGGCTCCTATAGTGCAGTTTCACAAGAGTATACAATATCTGATGAAATGCATTTTAAATAAAGCCTTGATAGATCTGGTCCGCCCACATATATGTACCTGCTTTAAAGTATTTGAGGCAGCATATTCCCCTTACTCCTGGGATCCACAGCATGATGCCCAGTGGTGCCATGGTGCCTGCAAGCACCTTTCCTCGCATGTGCCAAATGCTTTTAGAAAGTGTACTGGACCAGGTAGGGCTTTTGCTTCGCAGGGCTTCTGATTGGCGGTTGTAGATTTGATTGGCTGTGCAGGCTTTTAAAAATGTTCCTTTGGCTGCAGCTGCCACCGTAGCACAAGGATCTTCACTGTGTGACTGAAGGTAAGCAATGGTAGCCATTTTGTGGCTTGACCAACTTCCTGCAACGGCCATTTTGTTGGCTGCATCCATCACCCTGTGTCAGAATTCCAAAGGTGCCCACAGGCTTTAATAGGTTAGGGACTCCTGTGTTACTCAGAGGTCCTGATACAGAGATAAAATGTCTAAAAATACTTTATGTAGATTGGGTGATAGTTTAGATGCCACAAGAATCCTGTCTTTCAGAAACACTTATTCAGCATACACATTCATGTGCAGAGGGAAGAAGGAAGTAAATTGCCTCTCGTCTTTCTTCCTGAGCTGACAAATTGTTTACACATAAGATTGTGAGATTAATTAGTATGGAAGGGATGAAAAGTAGACTTGGGTTGCAATCCTATACACTCATATTTGGGAGTAAATTCTTTAAAATTCAATTGGGCTTCATAGGTTTGGACTGCAAGAGGCCATGACGGAGGAAGTAGAAATGTACAGTTCTGAACACTGTCACAAATCAGAAGATTTCAGGCTTTCAGTTGGATGAAATGGGGCTAAAGTGGACGGCAGGACTAGAAAGCATTATGATAATAGGGCAGCTTACATAAAACGCAATAGCTAAAACAACACTATAAATAATAGATAAAAGCTTAAAAACAACATAAGGTGCTGGTGAACAATTTAGGTGGCGATGGCGAGAACAGGGTAGCATCAACATACTAGTGAATGCAGTCGGTAATTGATTTTAAAATGGACGCTCAGTCTGTCGGTGGTGGTATTGGGCACAGGGCCTTGATGTATTGGGTGCGGCTATCCCTTGATTCCATGTTCAGGAACTCACATTGTCCTGGAGATTTCTGATCTTTTTTCTCTGAATATTGTTCATGCTACTAAGGTTTAGTCATTTTCACATTCACTTTCCACAGTTTACTCCATTGTCCAAGATCAATATTATAACCTAGATTTTTGCATCCATTTGATCATACAATCTTTAACCACTTCATCCTCCATTTTCATTTGCATTAAAATACATATATTTTCTTGATCAACTTATCATTAGATGTACATAACAATTTTTCAAATGCACATTGTTCTAAATAAAAAACGGATTTTCTATCTTTAGCCTGTCTAGATTCAATTTGAGCCCTTACCCACCAGTCTAGACTAACACCTTTCCTTATTAATTCTTCCTTTGTTTTTAAGCATCCTTTATCATCTAAAAGGTCTTCATATCTGAGTGTGTGTAAGTACCTCTGTTTGAGTGTGTGTGTGTGTGTGTGTGTGTGCATGTGTGCCTGGAAGTTATGGCAACCTCTGGCAACTCCTACCGGGCATGGAGGGTGGGCATGAAGGACATTCAGAGAAATGGCTTGATAGTGTGCCTCTGTCCCTCAAGTCCTGGTATTCTTTGGAGGTCTCCCATCCAAATACTTGCCAGGGTCAGCCCTGCTTAGCTTCTGAGATCTGATGTGCTTGCCTGGGCTTGCCTGGGCTATCCAGGTCAGGGTTGCATTGCAGATCATCTTAGCACTTTTAAATTGGTGCTGCAGCCTGGATTTGTTTGTTCTTGAAAACAACAACAAAAAACCCAGCTGGTCTTAAAAGACCTTTCTAGCTTGTTATGTGTTTTTTTTAAATCGTCTTGGTGTGACAGCAGCAGTAGAGGAAGTGGTAAAGCTTAAGATATTATTGTTGAAGTTAAAGGTAATGTGTATGTTTGGTATTACAGGGTGAAAAGAAATGAATATTCTCTATTCAAAAAATTAGGAATGAAACTTGAATATTAGGATAAACATGGAGCAGAGGTCCATCAGTGGCTATTAGCCACAGGGTATAGATAGGAACTCTCAGTGATGCACTGTATTCTTGGTTCTTGGGGGGGCAATAGTGGGAGGGCTTCTAGTGTCTTAGCCCCACTGATGGACCCTCCTGATGGCACCTGGTATTTTTGGCCACTGTGTGACAGAGTGTTGAACTGGATGGGCCATTGGCCTGAAACAACATGGCTTCTCTTATGTTCTTATGTAATAACTAGTGCAAGAGCATAAAAGCAGTTCCTCATTTTGGTTGAAAAGAGAGCTTGCTAGAACATTAGATCTAGAATACCCAAAGTTTCCTTCAGGCTGAACATTATCTTTGCATGGTGCTACTGTTAACAATGTTGCCATGGAAAGATTAGGTGGTATTTTTTTGTGGCTGAGATTGGGAAATATGTATAGAAATGAAGATGAAGACTCCTGTCAGTACTTGTGGAAATATTTAACTTGTGGGCTAAATCAGAGATGTCGAACTCATGAGGGCCAGATCTAACATAGGTGTTGTTGGGCCAGGTCAGGCCAGGCAATGTGTACCATAAAATGTAACACGAGGTAACAGAAATATAAACTTTAAAAAGATGATTTCAGATGCCGGATGGTAATAGCAAGTGTGACTGGATTAGATGTGATATGCAGACATGAAGGGATATCAGTATTGTTGTGATATGCAGAGGCCTGGAGATATCATGCATTGGTAATGAGAAAGGAAACTTAGGACTCAGTTTGGAACTGGAGGAGTCAGTCCAGGAGGATGCAAAGAATAAATGGAAAGAAGAATGAAGAAGTGAGCAGCAACTCACAAAAGCACCCTGCCCCCTCGTCTTATACATGGAATAAAACATTTTTGGTCTTAAACACAGGAGAGACTCTCTCTCTCTCTCTCCCTCCCTCCCTCCCTCCCTCCCTTCCTCCCTCCCTCCCTCCTGTGCTTCCCCTGGGTCTTTCCCTCCCTCTTTGTCTCTGGAGAAAAAAAAGTGTGCTTGCACACAAAAGGTTATACCCAGGTCTATTTTGGGGCAGAAATGCACAGGAACAGAGTTCCGGCTGGCTCCTGAGTTGGCCAGCAGGAACTCATTAGCATAATAGGCCACACCCAACAGCAGAAACTCATTAGGACTGGCTACATTAGGAGTGTGTGGCCTAACATGCAAAGGAATTTTTGCTACAAAAAAAGCCCTGGGTTTTGACAACAAACAAGATAAACAGAATAAGAAGTAAAAGGTGGGTGTGGCCTAATATGCTAATGAGCTGTGCTGTCATGGGTATGACCTAATATGCTAATGAGTTTCTGCTGTTGGGTGTGGCCTGTTATGCTAATGAGTTTCTGCTGGGCTTTTTCTACAAAAAAGCCCTGGTTATACCTGGAATAAAACATTGCTGGTCTTCTTAAAAGCCCCATGAGATGCCATTCCCCCCCCCCGGCTCTTTCCCTCCCCCTTCCTCCCCAGAGTGAGGGTGGAGTCCTCAGCCAATCAAGGGAAGGCTTTCTTTCTCTCCTCTGAACCAGGAACTAGGAGAGACTGGGGGGAAGGAGCTGCAATGTTAGAAACAGGAAGCAAGAAACAGCACAGAGTCAATTGCTCTTGGGCTGGATTAGAGGCTTGCAGGGGCTGGATCTGGCCCACAGACTGTATGTTTGACACCTGTGGGTTAAACAATTCAGAAGGTTAACTGCAGATTTCTATTTGTATGTCTGTTTTCTAAACAAGAATGCATGCTAATTGCTTGCTAATGCTGCCCTAAAACATTTTTACTTACTGTCCAGTTTCTGTTCGGGAAGGGAAATTGAGGTGAAATTGTGGGGTGTGATTAAAAGTAAGTGTGAAAGCAGCAGGTAGCATTGTGAGTGATCCTAGAGAGAAACTGTCTCATGGTCAGAAGTGTTTTGTGGCATGTGGTAGAATTGGTCTCTTGCCCTATATCAAACATACAATGCACAATCTGTTGGGCCATATTAGTAATGCTTAGCCTGAAAGAGCATTTAATGGCTCTTTGTCATAGAAAATTACATAACTTTTTGGTGCAACCCTTGTGTGTTAGTGTCTTAATATATGGGCATGAGGCTGAGAGTCAAAAGACCATACTGCTATGCAGCATCTTTTGGACTGGAGGAAAAAAATAGTTTGGTATTCTTCTCTGGGTTATGAATTGCTAAGATTTGATGTCCTGCAATGACCCTTCTTGGTTTGATGCCAAATCCTGGAATGTATCTTCCTAATTTTTTTTACTGGGTCTCCAACTGCTCGTCTATCTAGGCCCCGATAGAGAGTTCTAGACTTTCCTGGTCTGGTAGAAACTGTAGCTTGAGCAGCCCCAGGGGAAGGTATTATGTAGATCACTAAAGGTCCTGGCATTTGAGTTCAAGGTTGCTGTACAAACTCTGGCAAATACTTTGTAGTAGAAAATCACAGGCTTTTAAATATGACGCCTTACGCTTGAATTTTTGGAGAACAATGGACAGAAAATGTTTGACAGTTTCAAAGTGTCTTTTGTTAATTAGTCGTTAAAAAAACACTTAGGGTGATGCAGAACAAAGAAGGAACCATACAATTTGGCTGACTTTGGCAGCTGGCCCAAATGTGTGCTTTCCGGGACTCCGTCCCAGTGAGGAGGGAACACTGGCCTTGCCTCTGATCTCAACGGAAGGTTCTGAAGTTCCTCAGAAGTTACAGGATAAAGTTAGGAATGCTCCTCTTCAGTGCTCCAGGCTTAGGAGGAGGACTTCGTTTCATAATATTCTCATGGTAGGGGAAGTGCGCCTTCAATAAACATAAACTGAAATTGTACACCCTTTTCCTCTAAATCCTGCTACTTAGTAAGTAAGGTATACTGTAGTTTTAGAAAAATAAACAGTGTAGCATCGTGCTCTGGTGGGAGTGGTTTTTTTAATGGCTGAACGATTGTTCTCATTAAGCAGGCAACGTCTGGGTCCTTAGAGAAGTACTCCCATGGAAGAACTACTTTTGGCAGTTATTGGAGAGCCAGTGTTTCATCATCGTTAGTGTCAGACTGGGGTCTGGGTGACCCAGGTTCATAGCTCTGTCATGAAAGCTCACTGGGTGACTTTGGCCAGTTGCTAACCTACCTTACAGGGTAGTTCTGAGGGTTAAATGGAGGAGGCAAAAATTTGTTAGCCCCTTTTGGTTCTCTTTAGAGAGAAGGTGTAATAGAAATATTACTGGGTTTGTTTCTGACACCATTAATAGCTCAGATAAGCCGGGTGGTCTGAATTATATCTGCTACCTTCCTAGTAGTTTGCATGCCATGCATTTTATAAGGGAATCAATAAGAGACTAGAAAGTAACATTTTCTTTCTATCTGTGTAGTATCTCCTATTGAAGACTAATTATAAGAACATAAGAGAAGCCAATGTTGGATCAGGCCAATGGCCCATCCAGTCCAACACTCTGTCACGCAGTGGCCAAGAATACCAGGTGCCATCAGGAGGTCCAGCAGTGGGGCCAGGACACGAGAAGCCCTCCCACTGTTGCTCCCCCCGAGCACCAAGAATACAGAGTATCACTTGCCCCAGACTGAGCGTGCTTATCTATACCTTGTGGCTAATAGCCACTGATGGACCTTTGTTTCATATGTTTATCTAATTGCCTCTTGAAGCTGTCCATGCTTGTAGCCACCGCCACCTCCTGTGGCAGTGAATTCCATGTGTTAATCACTCTTTGGGTGAAGAAGTACTTCCTTTTACCTGTTCTAACCCAACTGCTCAGCAATTTCATTGAGTGCCCACGTTTTCATAAACGTGTCTTATCCTTTAAACTGAATCATGGCAGTGCTCTGAACATAGGGAGGCAGCTGCCATAGTGTTTGAAGGTTCTTTTCATGGACTGTAATGATCACAAACTTGCTATTACAGAAAGAACAGTGGGGGAAACACCCTCCCCCCTTTCTCTCTTTCCCTATGGTATACTTAAGGAAGATCAACCTGCCAGAATGCCTGTGTTTCTACCTTTATTAATTAAGGAGGTAATATAGCTTTGCTTGACCCTGTTCATCTTCTCCCTTTCTGAATTTCCTGGAATAGAAGAGGCTGAAACAGCTTGCATTGCTTCATGAATGGTTTAAAATAAAGGCTCCTTCTGCATCTCATAGAGAATCAACGCCTTGTTGATGGGGGGGCTCATATTAGTACTGTTAGGCTTTCCTTCATATTAATCCATGGATACATACATTTATTTTTTTTCTTAAAGAGACACTTTGAAAGTTGATTCCTGGCAGATTTGGGAGCTGTGGCAAGACAAGGGGTGAGGACAAAATTTTATTATTTTATTTTATTAGGCTTATATCCCACCCTCCCCACATTGCAGGCTCAGGGTGGGTTCCAACATATAGGGCTGCAATTTATGCAGATTTACATTTAAAATCTGTAAAATTAATAAAATCATCACATACTAAAATAATGCCTCAACAGAAGACATTGTGGTCCCAATTTGTCTTCAAGGATCTGCGGTTACCGGAGGGGGGGCCGATCAAGTGGATGCCCACTGCCTCAACTAAAGTCCTGGTGGAAGAGCACCGCCTTGCAGGCCCTGAAAAACTGTGACGGGTCCCACAGGGCCCTGATCTCATAAGGTAGCTCATTCTATGAGGCAAGGGCTAGGGCCAAAAAGGCCCTGATCCTAGTCGAGGCAAGTCAGACATCCCTAGGGCCAGGGACAACCAGATTGTGGTTCACAGAATGCAATGTTCTACAGGGCTCATATGGGGAGAGGCAGTCTCGAAGATATGCAGGCCCCTGGCTGTATAGGACTTTAAAGGTAAGCACCAACACCTTGAAATGAATCTGATATTTGATAGGGAGCCAGTGCAGGTCACACAGCACTGGGCAGACTCGTGTCTGCACAGGCAGCGACATCAATACTTGCACCACCATGTTCTGCACTAGCTGCAACTTCCAGAGCAGAGTCAAGGGAAGTCCCATGTAAAGAGAATTACAATAATCTAGTCTGGAAGTAACCATTACATGGGTCACCGCAGTCAGATCATGGGGGGTGAGGTATGGGGCCAACTGCTGGATCTGCCTCAGATAAAAGAAGGCAGACTTGGCAGTGGCAGTGGCAGTGACCTGGGCCTCCATCGTCAGTGAGGCATCCAGGAACACCCCTAGGCTCTTCACCTTACACATTGGCACCAACAGGGCCCCATCAAAGGTTGGGAGCCTCATACCCAGTCCCATTTCCCCACAATCCAGGTGCAGGACCTCCATATTCGATGAGTTCAGTTTCAGTTTGCTCTGTTGTAACCATCCAGCCACAGCCTGTAACGTTCTGCCTAGATGTTCAGGGGCAGAGCCTGGATGGCTGTCCATCAGTAGATAGAGTTGGGTGTTATCTGCAAATTGGTGACAACCCAGGCCATACAGTAGATAGAGTTGGGTGTTATCTGCAAATTGGTGACAACCCAGCCCATACCTCCAAATAATCTGGGCAAGAGGGTGCATATAGATGTTGAATAACATTGGGGAGAGGATCGCCCCCTGCAGCACCCCACTTCCAGGTGAGTGTCACTGAGACAACTCCCCCCCAAGCACCACCCTCTGTCCCTGATCTTGAAGAAAGGACGCCAGCCACTGTAAGGCTAATCCCCATATCCGCACATCAGTGAGGCAGTGGTTCAACAGTTCATAGTCGACCACATTGAATGCCACTGACAAATCGAGAAGAATTAGCAGTGCCAAACTGTCTTGATCCAGATGTCTCCAGAGGTCATCCACCAAGGTGACCAAGATCATCTCCATCCCATGGGCAGGGCGAAAGCCAGGCTGGAAGGGATCCAGGACGTTAGCATCCTCCAAGAAAGCCTGAAGCTGCATCACCACTACCTGCTCCACTACCTTGCCCAAATGGTAGATTAGATACTCGGCAGTAGTCATCAAGGACCATAGGATCTAACAATAGTTTTTGTAAGAGAGTTTTAAACTCCCCAGGAAGGTCCCTGTTGATAGGGACAAGTTGACAATCTCCCTCAGGGAAGTCCCTACCACATCACCACAAGCTTTAATTAGCCACAATGGACAAGGATCAAGAGGGCAAATGGTAAGTTTCATAGCTGCCAAGATCTTGTCAACTGCATCCTGGGTAAGCAGACTGAAGTAGTCCAATATTGGACTTGTAGACGGACAATGGGCTTCCAGTTCCCTTACTGTATCAAGTGTGGCTTGGGAGGTCGTGGTGGAGTGTCAAGACTTTATCTGCAAAGTGGCTTGCAAATGCCTCGCAGCCTGTCGCCCAAAATAGCTGCTATTGCTATTCTTAAGGGGAAAAATTTAATAGATGCTCGTATACCAGTAGCATAACAGAGAGAAACCAACAAGTAAAGTTGCGTTTCCCAGCATGAATTTGCAGTGATGGGAAAAATCTTCGGTATTTATTGTTATGTAGCAGTTAAATGCACAGAGTCTATTTAAAAAGTGGCACTCTTAAAATTAGTTCCTAAGGCAGGGGATTGCAGAGTGGTGTTAGTTTCCATCTTAGTAGCATGCTGTTTTCTGAACTTGGCTGTATGCTTGAATGTTACAATCTTGTATTAAAATACACCCATTGAACAATTCACATTCAGAATATGTAATTGCAGTGCAGAAAGGAATCCATTGGTGTCAGGGTAACGCAGGTTCAAATCCCTGTCTGCCACTGATGTTTGCTGGGTGTCTTTGGGTTCTCCTTTGGGCAAAAAGCAGGACATAAATATCTAAATAAATTTGGCAGATGTACAGGGATTGGGGAGAATGATTAGAAGACAGACGTCTATTAAGGCTGCAAAAAATCCCTAAGAGTAGAATTTGCTACAAGTTTCACTTTAGCACTTAAACTTTGATTTTCTGTTTTTTTGCCTTTGATGTGGATGCATTGTTTATATGAAGATTGTTTCACACGTAGGGTTCCACATGGAAATAAGATGACACAGCCTGCAGGCTCACTGCTCTGGGAAGTAAAGCATAGATTGTTTCTGCCACTGCAAAAGATCAACACTCTTGCTGAAACCTGATCATGAACTAGCAAACTTACTACTCTCAATGATTATTCTTGCATTGTGTGATGAGATGTCTAGAGCTCAAATGTCCAAGAATCACATATAAGGAGAATGTTATTACTGTTTTTAAGACATTACTGTAGTAGAGCATATCCTTTGTATTCAAGATTTTAAGGATTGACTTCCTGTATGCAAATATAAAATTCTAGAAATGTTGAAGCTGTAGGGGAAAACTTTATATTTTCTGTGTTAAGGGGAAAAAACTGAAAATTTTGCAATGAAGTGGAAATACATGCAGTATTTCCAAATCCACCCTAAACATATTTTACTGCTTTAACAATTCAAATTTTGCGTATGTTATGATTTTGTATGCTATTTGGCATATTTATAGAATTTGAAGGTGTAAATGAACATTAGTTTTCTATTGGCAAGATTACATGTATAACAACTGTGAGTGAGACCTACAGACTACTGTACCTGATGCTATATTTTCATATGGTTTTTCCCATCTGAAAGGTACAAACAAATGTTGAACAATAAAGGCAAATTTTTCAATGAACAAAATGCATTATTTGGATGGAACAGTTTTGTATAGTCAGAATCAACATCTCTCCTTATAATATTTATCTTTTGGTTTCATAAGATTCCATGCGCTCCCATTGGCTGTAAAATGCCCTCCCTCAGCCATTGGCCCATCAGCCGCCACTCAAGAGTACTCGCGTGCCATTGGCCGGGTGCTGGGTCTGCTCCTCTTCCCCACCCTCTCCCCCTGGCAGACAGCTCTCTCTCCTGAGGAAGACAGTTCTCTTGATTCCTGTGAGGGACTGTCCCCTCAGTGGCTGTTGGTAGGCACCCAAGCTTGGTTCTGTGAGTAAAAAAACAAAGGACTTTCAGCATAACCCCTCCCCCGCCCATAACCCCCTCCCCAATGGCCACTTTCCTGTCAGAATAAATGGAAAAAGGCTCTCTCTCCTGCTTAGCTTCAGCATGGCTGGCGGCTGGCTGGCTAATGAGGTGGGCCAGCGACCATCAGACCATTTTCTTCAACTCCCCACTGTGCGACTGACTTTCCCCTAGGGTTGCCAATCTCCAGGTGGGACCTGGAGATCTCCCACTGTTACAATTGACCTCCAGATGACAGAGATCAGTTCCCCGGGAGAAAATGGTTGCTTTGGAGGGTAGACTCTATGGCATTATACCCTGCTGAGTCCTTCCACCCCCCCCCCAATGCTGCCCTCCATAGGATCCACCCCCCCAAATCTCCAGGTATTTCCCTAATCAGAGTTGGCATCTGTACTTTCTCCTCTGTCGGTAAAAGGCCCTTTCCACACCTATGTTGGCCTTTGGTGTAGTGGAGAGCCAGTTTGGTGTAGTGGTTAAGTGCGCGGACTCTTATCTGGGAGAACCGTGTCTGATTCCCCACTCCTCCACTCGCACCTGCTGATGTGACCTTGGGTCAGTCACAAGCTCTGGCACAGCTGTTCTCTCAAGGACAGTTTGTGTTAGAGTTCTCTCAGCCCCACCTAACTCACAGGCACAGGGTGTCTGTTGTGGGAGGGGAAGGGAAAAGAGTTTGTAAGCCGCTCTGAGATGCCTTTGGGCAGTGAAGGGCAGGGTATAAATCCAAACTCCTCTTCCTCCTCCTTTGGGAGAAAACTCATTGGGCCCAGTCCTGATCAGGTTGCCAACTCCAGGTGGGCAATTCCTGGAGATTTGAGGGATGGAGCCTGGAGAGGGTGAGGCTTGAGGAGAAGTGGCACCTCAGACAGGTACGATGCCATAGACTCCACCCTCCAATCCAGCCATTCCCTGTTGGGGAACCATTGTTGCCAATCTCCAGGTGGTGGCTGGAGATCACTCAAAATTACAACTGCACTCTAGGAGGGATGGGGGAGGAGATGGAAAACTAAAGATAGGTTGATGGTTGGCTGGGAGGGAGATAGGGTTGTCAGCTCCAGGTTGGGAAATTCCTGGAGATTTGAGGGGTCGAACCTAGAGAGGGTGAGTGTTGAGGAGGGGTGGGACCTCAGACAGGTACAATGCCATAGACTCCACCATCCAAACCAGCCACTCCCTCTCTCCTGGGGAACCACTGTTACCAATCTTGGGGGTGGGCTGGAGATCACTCAAAATTACTACTGCTCTTCAGGTAGCAAAGTTCAGTTCTTCTGGAGAAAATGGTGGACTCTGTCATTATACCCTGCTGAGATTGCCACAGCAAATTGTCACTGAGTGCCCAAAGCCGGGGCACCCTCCCAGAGCCTCTTTCTAGAGCCCATTGTATTTATTTCCACAACGGGCCTTATTCCTAGTAGTAGCATATTTGGGTTTTGGATCACACTGTTGGAAGAGTTCAGAAAGTTCAAGGTTATGAAACTTAGCATACACATACTATATTAATTATGGACAAAATTAGTTGCATTTAACATATCCTTGAAAATATGTCTGCAGTGTGCACAAAGAGTTGAATTCTCTAATGCTGTTGATTACCATAAAATATTTTTGCGTTATGTATTTCAGTTGACTAAAACTGTCCGAACACTTTCACTCATTCCATAAGAGAGAATATTTCATAAGAAACACTTTCCCAATAGAAAGACTTAAGAATCCTTGGCTGTGGGACTAGAAAACTCCTGGGGTTTCTTTGTAATTGTTTCCAGTTTTTTTAATCAGCCCTTTATCTCTCTGTTAATGGGACTGAGAAAGGCCTATACCTGTTGCTAGCCAGACTAGACATTACTAAACAAGGTATACTAGTGGCCTGCTGTAGCCTGAAATAGCTTAATAAAGACTCCAGTAGGTAAAATTGGGGTGAAGTTTATTATTTATTTATTTATTTTATTTTGTTATTTTATTCATTTAATTTCTGTCCCACCCTTCCTGCCGAGGCAGGCTCAGTTTGAGACCTTTGTGCCCCCTCCCAGACTTTCTGCTCCTTAGAATGAGGGATGCTCCAAAGTAATACCACCACACTCAAATACATTTATCTGCAAGTTTGTAAATGTTTTGCAGCTTCCAAAAATAAGCAGAACCCCCCCCCTTTGCAACCCTGGTTCTGTGGCTCAAGCGCACAGATGCGTCAACAGAAATAGCTCTTGAGATACATAGACCAAGCATGGTTTTTACACAAATACTTTAGAGAGTAAACATTCTGAAGAATATACATTTTCACACATTGAGATGCTCTTCCGTTCAGGGTTCAGCGAAACTATTCTGATTTTCTGCCAGTTGTATCCCACTTGGTCTGTGGAGCTGCTTTTCCCCCTTTACTCATGACAGTTGTCTGAGTGCAAAAGCAGCAAGAGATGTGTGACCTTGAACTACAAATCCTGTTATTCTGTAGAAGTCTGTTTATATACTATGTTCTTAGTATATAAGTGTTCTTAGACTGGGTTGTTGCAGGAATAACGGAAACATGATTTCTCCTCGTCCCTTTCTTCTGTCCCTCGCTATTGCCAACTCGGCTGACTCTGCTGTAGAAGGTCTCAGGTAAGGGTATGTTGCATACGTTCAGTGGCACTCTGAGGACCAAATGAGGTGAAAGATGGGAGAATCTGTGGCTCGTATCTCTGTTTATTTGTTTTTAAAGACTGTTTGCTCCATAAACATCGCCTGTGGGGAAAAACAGCAGTTCTACAAGAGGGATTTCAGGTCAGGAAAATGGCAAACCCCCTTTCCATGGGCCCAAACTGAATCTGCCTGCAGCTTCTTGTTCTTCTTATCCTTTTTAAAAATAATACAGGAAATCCTAATCATATGGTTTTTATGAATCATGTTTCATTTGATCCTGAGGAGTATCCACAATACGTTAATTTGCAGCAATTCTACTCTGCTTCTTGAATGGTTCCCACATAATTATATATGACAGATTCTGTTTTGGCCTCTCTGATTGAATATGGATGTCGTCAGGCTAAATGTGATTTATGTTGTTGTACTATGCATTTGTTGAAATGGACACATTTTTATACCTGGAAGTAATAGTGCATGTTTTGCTGTTTCCTAGCAGTTCATTGTTATTGGCTAAAACCCTGTAAAAATGTAGAAAGTAGAGCCCTTAGTATTCACTGATATCCTTTCCCCCTCAATTGCTTCATTTGGTCTTCACTATAATGGGAACCTCTTGTTTTCGCCCAGTGTAGACACGTGACTGATTAGAGAATGCAAATATAGATACCTGTGAATTTGGTTGAACGGCTGAATACTGAGCCTTAATGAAAGCAGTCATGGTATGAGGTTTGCTCCATTTAAATCTAAGGAGGCAGTTATAATCTAGGTTAAAGTTTAAGTCCAGTGACACCGTTAGCAAAGTTGTATCCAAAGGATAAGCTTTCGTGTGCACACGCGCTTCTTCAGATACATTGCAATGGAAGTTGCCAGTCTCGAAGTTTAGTCCTTGCATCTGTCAAACAACTTTATTAAGCTGCATGCTAGTTTGCTGCTCATCCTCTTCCTATATGTCTGGACTGGCAGCTTCTATTTCACTGTACTGAAGAAGTGTGTGTGTGCTCACGAAAGCTGATACTTTGAATAAACTCTGTTGATCTCAATGGTGCCACCGGACTCAAACTTTTTTTTCTGACGCTTCAGACCAACACAAATAATCTGGGTTGTCATTCATAGTTTTGCTTGTGTGCCTTTAACAATGCCTTAGAAAGGCTTTCATACAGGTTATTTATAATTTGAAAATAACTCTTCTGCTGTAATTTGCATGAGTAAATTCCCACAAGAAAAATGAAAATAAGTCGGGACCGAAGCTGTTCAGGGGAAGCACCTTGCTGGAAATCCCCCTACAGAAACTCTGAATGTACATGTGCGAGTGTAAACTATTTCGTGTTTTTAAAAAATCTGCAGCCTATTCTTTCTGTGCTTGTTAAACAGCACTTGAAGAGGAAAAATGCAGAAGCTTAATTCAGCTCGAGATTTGATTAGCTGCTGCAGTCTTATATCTCTATAACTAAGCTGGTAGCTCCATTATTTTCCTAACTGGAAGATAGTTAATGTATGCCTGCTTTGTCAAATGGACCACAAATGCATGGGTATAAACAAACCTCAAAGCTTGACTTTAAAAATAATTTAGTTCATGGTTGCTTCCTTCACTTTTATAAAAAATTAGCTTTTCCCGTCTGGCAGTGAGCCCCGGTACTTCTCTGTCTAGTTAGTTGTGGCAGTGTAGCCACTGGCAAGATTGTCAAGAATTCCTGTTAGCCTTGGTTAGGTGTAGATTGTGTGCAGCGCTCAGCAAGCTTGTCATTTGTGGCTGTTTGTAGTGGAACTTTGGTTCTTGATTGCTGGAGATAACACTGTTTTTATATAATGGCTGTACTCATGTTCCTCTTGTTCAATGCTAAAAGGATTTATGTGTGGAAGTGATCTTGGTCTGAAAGGCACACTAAGTAGATTTGTGAGAATTTTTTTCAGAAGCTTCCAAGCCTCATAAACTGTTTTTTAGAAGAGGTGAAAATGCAGAACTAGGTCTTGATGCAATTTGGGACGAAAACCCCCATATGTAGGAGGACTGTTTTAAAATGGTACATGAATAGGATATACGTGAGGATTCATTGTCAGGAGGGAGGAATCTCATCATCCCCTACTGGTTCTCCTCCTCATGTCTCCTTTCATCCCTTCAACTCTGCTTTTGTTCCACCGTGCTTTTGTTCCTTGCTTCTACACCCCCCCCCCCCAGATTTTTCCTTGTCTTGCCTGCATGCTTACTTTTCTCTTAAGTCCTTCCTAAAATCAAATCGTAGTAGCCATTTTGGATTACCTAGGCAACTACAGATACCACTGGTATTTGTCCCTCACAAGACCTCTGCAGCCATTTTGAGTTACTTAGGTTGTCAGGCTGTCACATCCGAACTGGGTTTCCCCTGAGGTTTGTAGAAACATCTGTTTTCTGTACCATGTCCCACTGTGTGGATTTTTTGGTCCATGCTCTAGGACCACATTCAGAGTTAGATGCATAGATGCAGACATACAGCCTTATTTCTTTTACTAATGCATCTTACCCTCCCCAGGAGCTGGTCTTTTGTCATCTTTTGTTTGTGTAGGTTTATATATTGGTTTGCAAGACATAAACTTTTGGCAGTTGACGACTTGTGCCTCAAAGCTACTCTTCTTCAGATTCCTTCATTTTGTGATGATCCTACTAAGTGGAACAGTCTCAAATTGCCATGTCTGGAAAATTGCTAGAGAGACTAGGATTTCCAGCTCTAGGTTGGGAAATACCTGGAGATTTTGGGGGTGGAGCCTGAGGAGGGCGGGGTTTGGGGAGGGGAGGGACTTCAGTGGGGTACAATGCCATACAGTCCACCTTCCAAAATGGCCATTTTCTCGTAGTGAAATGATCTGTGTCACCTGGAGATCAGTTGTAATTGTACAGGATCTCCAGCCACCACCTGGAGATTGACAACTCTAAGAGAGACCCATGTGTTAAATCCACATTTCTGTATCTAATTTTTAAAGTGAGTGTGTAGAATTTTGCCCCTTTCTCCCTCTTCCCTGCAGGCCTCTGAGCCAGGTGGCATTTTTGTTCAAGTGGTTCCTGTAACTTCAGGCATCTTTCCAGAAGCTGAAAAAGGACTGATGGTTTGCAATGGCCAATTGGATCCAAGCTAATTCATTGGTTTGGCTTACCAAATATTTTGAGAGTCTGCTTCAAACAAATGCAACTTGATAGTGCAGAAAGTATTAAACAACTGAATCATAGCAACAGCAATCTGTGATCAACTTCTTGTACTACATTTTTTAAAAATTGCTTTTCTTTTTTTAAGGCAGAGGGAGAGTAGCTGACCAATTCTAATTCTTAAGATCAGACACAAATTGAGCATAGCCATGTTGGTCCATGGGTGGTGGTGGTGGGGGATCCAAAGGTAGCAATTGTGTAGTAACTTTAATAAGAGGAACAAACTATTAAGACATAACAAACTTCTGAACTAGTTTATGAGTTCTCCAGATCCCTTCAGGCCGCATATTCAATACCCACAAAAATGGGAGGGGGAAGAAATGCAGTATTATTGTATGGCATGCTTGTTGGGTGTTTGTGTGTGTAACTGTTAAATAATACAATTTGCAGGTATTAAATTAAAAATTACATCTGTAAAATGGCCGAATCAAAAAAAGGAAAAAATAAAATTTCTGCAGCATAGAACCATAAAACATTGCTATTAAAGCAGTACAGATTTTTCTCGGTATGATGGTGGTAACAAATCCCTGAGGAACTTATGAAGCCAGAACACCACTAAAGAAAATACCCTTTCCCCAGCAGCCATCCTGCATATCATCTGAAGGCAAGGACAGTAGGTGAAGGGCTTTAGTGCAGAAGGTCTTAATCTGGGGGCAGGTTGACACGAGAGAATATACATTCAAGTGGGTAGCCATGTTTTTAGTTTATTACGGTTTTAAGACCAACATACGGAGTAAACATAACATGTGAGGAAGAGAAAAAACCAGTCATAATATACAAAAATATAAATCTGAATTTAAGAACCTTTCAAATGCGATTCCCGCAATCTAAGAATTAATGCACAAAACTCAGCGACTGAATGTGTAATCTCTGCATTCTTATCTGATAGGAGCCAGTGAAGCCTTGCTTTCTTTGTGTTAATGTGCCCAGGTGTCCTATTGACTAATGGGGTACTAATGTTAAGACGAGCCTCCCTGTAAAATGGACAGCAAGAGAACATATGCTCTACCGATTCAACCTCGCTTAAAAGGCATGAGCATAAGAGTAGGGGTTTTTATTGTATCTTCCTTGAATAACCGCAGATGGAAAGGCAGAACATCTAGCTAGGGCAAATGCCCTTCTAAAATTCTTTCCCTCCACTGAAGTCAAATTGGTGACTCAATGGTGCTTTGGCTATTTAACAACACCCCGGGTTTGGAAGCCTTAGAGATGTCAGATTGACGCTCAATATCCTCAGCTCTTTGTTTAATTAGCCCTTTGGCTTGTTCAAATCCATAGGATAAGAGTAGCTGAGGTGAGAAGCCAATTCTATGAATATGGTAGTGAACTGCCTTGATCCAACTGGATTGGAAATCATCCTGTTGGGCTGAAGCAGTGGAACAAAGTTTGAATCCAGTGGCACCAAAAAAGTTTTATTCAAGGTATACACTTTCATGTGCATTCACCCTTCTTCAGATACCTGATCAGATACGAGATGATGTAGTCACCTACTCCCGGACAATTTAGAGCTCTATAGGTCAAAACCGACACTACGCATTGTGCCTGAGAACTAGAACTTAAAGGTATTTCGATATTAGAGTAGGGTGCCCCATCAGAAGGCTGACTGCTGTATTTTATTCTCTCTCTCTCTCTCTCTCTCTCTCTCTCCCCCTCGTACTGCTCATTTAGCAATAGCCTTTTTTAAAATAAATTTTTAGTTTTAAAATAACATCACATATATTAAACACAACACGCATATGAAACTGTGAAGTTAAGATGAATATGCCCTGGCAATAGCCTTGAGTAGAAAATAAAATTAGAAAATAAAATAGTTCGTTACTTAGTGTTATTCTTCTGTTCTTTAATTATTGCTGTTGTTCAATTATTATTAATTATTGCCATGGAGAGAGTAACAAAATCATTTATATCCAATAGTAACCACATCACCTGTGACCTCATTACTGTCAGATGCCTCAGTGGGCATTTCCTTATTTCTAAGTAAAGGAGTAATTAATCTAGCCCTCAACTCATTAAATATAGGACATTCCATAATCACATGTTCAGGTGTTTCAGTTTTATCATGTGAGCATCTATTTATTCTATTTGAATATAGCACTTTTTTATATCTAATCTCCAAAACCGCCAATGGAAGGGCTGTATTTTGAAGTTTTCAAGGAAACAGCCTGTGCATTTGATCCTTTATGGGAACTGTAATCCTATGCAGATCAAGTTGAATACTGCCTCCATGACATAACACAATTAACAATTTACCTATAATAAGTATGGGTTGAACTTTTAATACAGTGGTCCACAAGCAACCCATTACTAATTCCAGGCATATCTTGAGCATACCACTGTCTTAGGTTATCAGACATTGAAATGAGCACCCTGAAATAATCACTTTAAGAAACAACAAAACGCAGCAGATATGAGAAGATATTATCATAATCAGTGATGCTAATACTAATTTCCTTATCACTTCCCCCCCCCGCAAAATATATAAAGAGCGAGCATTAGTAATAAGAATAATAAGAGGATTATATGAGCTGGATCCTGATGATATGTGAACAGAGCAAGATCGCAGAGGGGATTTTTCTGATTCCCTCAACTCAAAGCAGCCACTTGGAAAAAATGCTTGTGAGCATTAGCAGATTCTTGGCGATGGTGTACAATGTGGTGTGGGAGGCTGCAATGTGAAGGGGGACTGGGAAAAATCCTGCAGTGTCTTTGTTCATGGGAGAATTTGATGCCAAACTTAATGTGGACCCCTGATCAGCATAGCCCACTACAGCTCAGAACTCCTGAGCTCACGTGATCCGCTGGCCTCAGCCTCCCTGGCAGCCAGGATTACAGGCACACGCCACCTTACTTGTAATGTAGAGTTCATATTCCTCAATTATTGATACAGGGTTCCAAAGAGCCTGGGTCAAAAGGGGCTTATGCTCCTTATCTAAAGGCAATACTTTTTGCTTGAGTATGAAGGATCCTTGGTTAAAGTTGAAGAAGACCTCTTTGTTCTACGAAAAGTAAACATCTGAGATATAATGAAGCTACACCTCTGATTGTTACTGACCAATGAATGTGTGCCTGCTTAAATGATGCTTTCTTACCTGTAGCCAATTGCGATTTCTGTAATATTTTTGGTTATGTCATTTTAAGTATAAACCTTATATTCTTCCTTGTATTATTCAGAAAGCAGTTGTTTTTTGGCGGTCACTTTGTTGTCTAGCTCTGTCTTTCCCTATTTGTTGCAATAAATTTATTAAGAACTTCCCCCCCCCTCACTGGCACTTCACTCGTGTTGTTCTTTTTCAGGCTTGGGGACACACAAGCCACACTTGTGGAACAAATTCATAGAAGAGGTGGGAAGAGGTAATTGTTGAACATACGGCCTCATCCCATACTGTTGCTGTGGGTCACAAAGCCCATGGGAATAGTTTTTGAGCTCACGTGAAGAGCTGCAAGGGAAGGAGGAATGACAAAAATCCCCAACTGGGGCAGGCAAATTCGTATAGCTTTAGGGGATCTGGCCCTTCAGTTATTTTTCTCCTGGATGAGGTGGCTCACATACATCTGAGGCTCTCAGTCAGCAAATGCATATACACATTGGGTTGGATCTTAAATATCATTAATGCAGCAAAGCTCACGGAATGGAACTCTCCTGTCTTCCTATCATACCGCACTAACTCCTGGTGGCCAGGGGTCCCTCACCAGCTATGTAGGTTGAGTACAGTCTGTGGTAGAGGTGAGTCAGCAAAATGATCTCCTCCTTTGCCAGCGGTTGTAATTTCGCTAGTGTTTATACCCTGTTTTGAGTGTTATAATGTAATGCTAGTTTAAAAGTTCTCTTAACCTGCTTCCATTTTTTCAATAAGGAGTTAGTTTCTTTGCTACTCGTGAGATCAGATTACTTCTGGGCCTTATTTTTTTTCAAGTTCTTTATTGTCTAATAACATTTCAATTCACAAGCAATACTTGAGTTGCCTCTGGTTAGGGGTTAAGTTTGGATATGTAGCTTGTGGATTTCACAGTAAGGACATAATCTGTTCTGAATTTTCAGTTTGAATGTTCTGGAATTTACAAAAAAATTCAGTGACAAGCATGACTAATTCCTCAGTAGGTATGAAACTAACTTGAATCACACACCTTTGCTTTGTAACACAGTAATTCCTGTTTTCTTTTTAAAGCAATGCTTTAGCTTTCATGGCTGCTGAGGATAAGCAATATTTCTTGAAGGGTCAGACTAGAGTGTAAGTATTGGACTCTTCCAGTGATTCAGAGCAAAATAAGCAGTGGGACACTTCATACCTCTATTAAAAACTATAAGTGCTTGCAACTAAATTCAGAAGTACAAGAAGTACTTACTCCTCGCAGCTGTAAGGATAATTTAGCACTGAACAATTTGTTGGTCTGTTGTGGTTTAAAAGCAGAATTTTGCTGATCTTAAAATGAGAGAAATAGTCCTAGATTTTGCATTGCAAACTTAGCCAAAAAAAAATTATGTGCAAAATCAAAGTCTCCTTTAGAGTGAAGCCTCTGTAACAACTACAAAGCAGGGAGAACAGCAGCTCCAAAGGGTGGTTGCGTTGTGAGCACTGCATCTAGTTCTGTAGAGGCTTGGAATGTCCAGTTCTCCCAACCGAGAAGGGGTAAAAGAGAGAAGGGTAATTAAGAACACAAATGCATACTCCTAAACAATTTAAGCTGATTTAATAAGATAATTTTTACAAAGATTCAAAATAGTGTAGCTGGTGAATCTTGCCAAGGCAATCTGCATGGCCTAGATGCAGGAGGGAACTCGAGTGGTAGTGTGCATACTCAGTGGTGGATCCCAGCTTGTGGAACAGACTTGCCTGAAGAGTAAAGGAAGGCTCCTATGCTTCTGTCATTCTTCAGCATGTGCAAAAAGCAATGTTCAAGATGGCATTTTAAAGAGATTAGAATGGAACAGTCCAGGAGGTCATTTTTGTCATAGAATGATTATTGTAGGTATCACCTGTTCTTACTGCATTCCCTTGTAATTCCACTTCTGTATGGTTTATAGTAAATCTTGCCTTAGATATTCTCCGGTAGTCCTGGGAGTGAGGCAGCCCTTACTCTTGGGAATAGGCTCCTCCTCTGGAACAGGATTGGTTTCCTTAGATCAATCCAGGAAGGGGAGGGGCCTGTCCCTTGGGAACATCCCAGTCTTACTGGCCCTGCTGCTTGAGCAGGACGTGTTTCACAGGCGCTCTGTAAAACACAGCAATCCAGGAATGAGAAGAAGAGAGGGAGAAGGGAGAGACCATCCCTCTTCATTATTTTGAGCCGCGATTGGCAGCAGACTGCAAAGGCAGCCAACGGCGTCGGGAAATCCCCAGCAGCCGTGGCTGTGTACACAGACTCCCACCGGGCCCAGCCTGTGGCTGGAGGTCGCCTCCCTAACCAACGCACATCAGGGGAAATGGCTGAGTCTGCAAGGAGACTGGGGCAGACCCAGAAAACTCCCCAGTCTCAGAGGACCCGGCATGTGGTGGCACAGACAAGCCGGGAGCCTCTAGCCTTCGCCAGAATCATGGTAAGCCCTTAGGTAAAGGTAAAGGTTCCCTTGCTCGAAAGCCAGTCGAATCCGACTCTAGGGTTGCGGTGCTCATCTCCGTTTCAAAGCCGAAGAGCCAGCGCTGTCCGAAGACATTTTCGTGGTCATGTGGCCGGCATGACTAAACACCAAGGTGCACGGAACGCTGTTACCTTCCCACCGAAGTGGTATCTATTTATCTACTTGCAATTTCTTGCTTTCGAACTGCTAGGTTGGCAGAAGCTGGAACTAGAGACAGGAGCTCACCCCGTCATGCGGCACCCGGGTCTCGAACTGCTGAACTACTGACCTTCCACAGCCTGCAGTTCAGCGTCTTAACCACTTGAGCCACTTACGGGGCCATAAAACCTAGACTGGGCGAAGGACGGCAGGGTGGTAGACTGGGAAAAAAACCCAAGCAAACCCCCAAGGTATTCAAGGAGGATGAAGAGGAAATTGTTTCCTGGGGCTTCCGACCTCCCCAACCTGGGACAGGCTGGAGTGGATTAAAGAGCCCTTCCCCCCTCCTTTTTCCCCCTCAGAGGGAAAGTTCCCATGGAACAGACAGGGAGCTGGAAGGCCCAGGGAAGGCCATTGAAGGGAGGGGGAAATGGTGGCCATATTGGTTCTCTGGACCCTCATGGCAGACTTACTTTCACTTTCACTCCCAGGCAAGCAAATAGAAAATGGCTGCCAGTCAGACCTGCCAGTTCCCTGTTCCCAGAGCTGGATAGCCCAAGCTAGTTTGATCTGTTGAGATCTCAGAAGCTAAGCAGAGTCAGCCCTGATTAGTACTTGGATGGGAGACCACCAAGGAAGTCCAGGGTCGAGACGCTGAGGCAGACAAGGACAGTGGCCTGGATGGCCCAGGCTAGCCCAGTTTGATCAGATCTTGGAAGTTAAGCAGGGTCAGCCCTGGTTGGCTCTCCAGCTCTGTCTGCCTCTTGACTTGAAAACCATATGGGGCTGCTGCTTGATAGCACTTCCACCACCTCCACTGTTTGCCAGAGAGAGGCTATAACAGATTGGGGGAGGGGGAGTACACTTAGCAAGTCAGATCTATTCAGATCATAAGCCTCACAGTCCCTGCAAGACTCTGTGGAGAACCAGGAAACAGAGGCAGCAAGAATAGCTCAGGATAGCGTGAACTCATCAAATAAGCACGGTCAGCCCTGGACAGTATTTGGATGGGAGACCACCAAACAATGCCAGAGGCATGACACAGAGGCAGGCCAGGCCAACCATGTCTGAACGTCTCCTGCTTGAAAACCCCAAGGGGTCCCCAGAAGTGGGCTGTGACTTGGTGGCTGTAAAAAGTCCAGGAAGGACTCAGACTCCCCAGTTTCATCCTCAGGGTAGAATGGGAATGGTTGGAGGAAGGAGAAGAAGTAGTACCAACAGTACAGTCCTGGCTATTCCTCAGGAGCTGTCTGTGAGATTACTTTCCAAGTACTTAGAAATTCCTCCAGACTTAAGGAAAACAATGATTTTGACCCAGAACTTCTGGTGGAATCTGGCCAGATGATGTACAAATTGGCAGTACCACAAGCAGGGATGCCATCCCTGACCTGGATGGCCCAGGCTCGACCATGCTTGTCAGATCTCAGAGGTTAAGCAGAGTCAGTCCTGGTTAAAACTTGGATGGGAGACAACCAAGGAAGTCCAGGGTTGCTATGCTGAGGCAGGCAATGGCAAGCCTCTAACTGCCCGCAGCCTTTTATAGTAGGATGAAGGCAGAGTGGGAACACCATTCCAAGCTAAAAGCTAACCTCTCAGATATTCCTCCCTCCACGCTTTATTCCCTGATACCAGAGGCTACCAAGAGACTCAAGGTGCCAATGGTGGATGGACCTGGGACTAGCTTGACCTCCAACTCTGTTCTGTCTATGGATGCAGATAGGTTGCCCAAGACCCCAGCGATAGGGGATTTGAACAAGCCTTATGCAGAGACTTCGAAGTCTCAGCCTCCTCCATCAGGATGTCAACAGGCTTGGTGTTTGCCAGGGCAACACATTCTTGGGCATCAGGATTAGCCTCAGCTGATAGTGGAGTCCTGAAAGAACTTAAAGACAAACTTAAGAAGGTTGCCGTAGCGACAGTGATTGTGGCAGGTACTTCACTGGACATCCTGTAGCAGTTAGCTAGAGCCATGGCATGCAGTGTAGCAGCCAGAAAGAACATGTGGCTCATAACTGGGATGGGGACTCTGCAGCACAGGCTAAAGCAGTTCCCTTCAAGGGCATGAACCTTTTTGGAGAGGGACTCGACAGATATCTTATTGAAGACAAAGACGTTCAAAAAAACAAAAACAAACAAACTTGTCAGTCCTGTCATGACTCCAAAAGGATATCGTGCCCAGAGCCAAAGAAGAATAAGGATGCCAGGAAAATCTTGGACCTGAAATGGCTAAACAGCTGCATCAGGACTAGAATGTTCAGGATGAAAACTCTGAAGTCCATTCGGGCAGAGGTTCAAGCAAAGGATTTCCTGACATCCATCGATCTATAGAAGGACCATTTACACATCCCACTTCAAGAGGCTCACTGCAGGTTCCTACGCTTTGCATATGATGGGAAACACTTTCAGTACCAGTGTTGCCTTTCTGCCTGAAGTCATTCCCAAGATGGTTCAACAAGTTTATGGTGGCCATTGTAACACATCTGAGATTTCAAGGAGTGTTGCTATCACCATCTCTAGATGACATGAGCAGCAGAGATGGCGGTGATTTATTTATGTATTTATTTTGAGGGACCATGCCTTTGTGGTCAACAAGGAGAAGGGCAGTCTAAACACCTCTCGATCATGGATACACCTGGGGGTGCAGATAGGCACTTGAGAGAGACAACACAGCATACAACTTCTGACCATAGACAGGCTGAAAAAATGCAAGATAGAGGGTATGGTACTGGCTAAGCTTCTGAGCATGGTGGTGTCAAGCCATGAAGTGCTTCAATGGTCAAGATTCCATGCTAGACCTCTACAGACATTTTCTCTTACCTTACCAGGATGTGGTGGCCAGTTAGGGCTACAAGCTGGTACAGTTGCCAAAACAACTTCAGCATTAGCTGCAGTGGTGGCTGGAACCCTTTTGTTTCCAATGGGGATCCCCGATCTGAAATCAAAAGAGGATGGTGATGCCAGGGTTGGAGAACCCACTCTCAAGGGACAATGACACAAGGGGTTTGGTCTCAGGAAGAGACCTCACTGAATATAAAATTTTTAGAACAGAGCCACCAGGCTCGGGCTCTTGGAATTTTCCAAGATACTAACAGGTCATCACATTCTAGTCCAGACAGACAATATGACAACAAAGGCATAAGGAATCAGATTTCGGACCTTACACACAGAAATGAGCAACCTGATCAGATGGGTGGAGATCCAGCTACAGTCATTGGAGGTAGTCCATGTGGCAGGCCAGGACAGTGTATTGATGGACTGGCTGAGTAGATGATGAGACCAGTCTGTATGGATGCTCTACAAGTTGGGTTTTCAACAGGTCTGCAAAAGGTACAGGATGATGGAAATGGACTTCTTTACCACAGACCAGAATCATCAATTTCCATGTTTCATATCCAGAGTTGAAAACCAGCAGGCCACAGGAACATGTTCTGGACTGTGACTGACCACAGGGATGACTGTACATGTTCCAACTGATTTAATTGTTTCACGAGGTGATTCAGAAGCTGTTGGAACAGAAGGTGGAATTAGTGTTGATAGCACCCGTTTGGCCACAAAGAGCTTGATTCTAGGATCTGAAGAGATTGTCGACCATGGAACCATGGTGCCTACCACTGGGAAAGGACTTATTGACACTAGGATCAGCACAACATCCTCACCCAGCCCTCCTAAACCTAACAGCATGGAGGTTGAATGGAAATAGCTAGAAGGGTTGAGTTACCCTGACAGGGTGACAGACACCATATTAGTTTTCTAGGAAGAGCTCCACAAATAGGGTGTGTAACACAACCTGGCGGCTTCGTCACTCTTGGTGTTCGGAACAAGATTGGGAACCATTAAATGCGTCAGAGGCATCTTAGCTTTCTCCAAGTTGGTTTGGATAGAGGGCTAAGCATGAGTACATTAAAGGGACAGGTGGTAGCCATATCGGCAGTGATGGGTTTTAGGAAGGATAGTCCCTTAAATTGCCATCCAGACATTGAGAGATTCCTAAGGGAGTTTTCTGACTTGCAACCTGCATAGGGTCCTGAGAGCATTGTATAGAAAACCTTTGAACCTGTGGAGTCTCAAGGAATTAACATTCAAGACCTTGTTTTTAGCAGGCGTAATATCAACTGGTTGGTTGTCGGAACTGAGGACCCTGTCAGTTGACAGGGAACGTCATATTTTCCACAATGATAAAGTGATGTCATGCTCAGATCAAGCCTTCATTCCCAAGATTAACCCAGTTCTTTCACAAGTGAGAGGTCATTGCCTTACCTTCCTTTGTCCCAATCATAGGCAGGACAAGGAAAGGGAATGGTGTTGCCTAGATGTCCGTAGGGTATTCAGTTTTTACGTTGACAGGCCAAGCATTGGCATGATTCAGATACCCTATTTGTTTCCTTTAGGATATTTTCCTTAGGTCAACTGATATTGCCTTTTACCTTGAGTAGGTGGTTTTAGGGGTGGCATCATTGTTGCATGCAAGGCTCGGGCTGAATCCACCCAAAGGTGTTGCAGCATATTCTCTGTGGGGGGCTGCTATGTCAGCAGCTTGCAGATCATTTCCCATCCTTGGAGAGGGTAGATACGGGGGTCACCTGGAAGTCTGTGCACTGTACTGAGTAGAGTGCAATAGAGTGGAGAAGCTGACCTTGGCTGTGGTGGCTTTTCATTGGGGTGTGCTGCAGCACACCCTATAAACCAGATGCTGGATTTCCCACCCTGGGGCACATTGCTATTTTATGTCCCAAGAGTAAGGACTGCCCCACTCCCAGGACCACCGGGCAATGGAAGATTTGTATTCACTTACCGTGAAGCTTCCTTTCTCAGTGGTCCGGGAGTGGGGCAGTCCTACCCACCCAATTTGGGGGGGCAGCTTCCAGAGGTTATTTTGGATAAACATTTATGAAGTTTCTCTGAGATGCTAAAACAAAAAATTGTGAGTTAATTGGGTGAATGAGCGAGTGAGAGTTTCAAACTTGGTCTACACCCGCTGGAGGGGCATAAAGTTACAAGGCTGGTTGCCCCGAAAATTGGGTTTCACTATGGTGGGGAGAAGTGTTTTTCTTTTCCTTAGTGAGATGTTAGGGGGTGCACGGCTTGGAGACGACTGGGGTGGTTTTAGACTCCAGTTCCAGGTTGAAATGATTAGACTGCCACCTCCTATTTGACACTCTGTGTAAGCTGGTCTGTTGTTGCTCATTCCCAAATAGTTTAGTTGCTCCTCTAGTGAGCTGAGCATTACTCAGGACCCTGAAATTTAATTTCAGGCATACAAATTCCAGGCCAAAAAGGGAAAAATTACTCCTTTAGTATATTGTGCCCTTTCTGTCAGTGTCAACCCAATACGATGGCAGTAAGAGAAGCAACACTGGTAGAATGTTCTGAGGCTGTCTTCTCTTTATTCTTTTTTAAGAACTGTGCTAGCTTTGAAAAAAGTGAGTAGTTCATATACAATTTCCATATCTCTGTTCCCCTTTTTCCCTAGACAGAACAATTTTGGAATAATGTTTCGTAGATTTCCTGAATGTACTATATTTGACATATGTCTTATCTCTAAAGTGCATA
Organism: Gekko gecko; assembly: GCA_029375565.1. Lineage (NCBI taxonomy): Eukaryota > Metazoa > Chordata > Lepidosauria > Squamata > Gekkonidae > Gekko > Gekko gecko. Next base: position 120,474,022 of record JAPDNY010000003.1, on the reverse strand, counting down.
GTACTCTTGTAGACTACGGGTGAAATTGTTCCACAAATGATGATGAAGCAGGTTAGTTTTTAGGTGTAATAAATATCACCACTTCATGGGGCCAATATAAATGTAACTTGTGAGCTCTGTAGAAGGAATATGCTAATGTCAAATATTGGAATGTATTCATACAGGCATTTAAAAAATTCCACAGAGATTAACTACAATGCGAAGATTACTGAAATAGTTGTGCATTTGCCAATTCGTTCTGCAAAGCAATAGTACCATAACAAAGCGTCATCTTTTGCTGCATATCTGTAAAAGCAGATACTGTTTCCTGCTTGCTTTGCTGCTTTTAGATGAATAAAATGGGTGATGAAAGTGTTTGCTTGTGCCTTTAAATGTGTACCTCCCTAAAAAGAGGACTTTTTAATACAACTGGCATCAGATTTTAGCTTGTATGTGTCCTGTGCAGCAGTAAAAGGTGAAAAAAAGTTCACTTGTATTTTGTGAAAGGTGCGGGCTTGGGCCATTCTCACTTTGAGACTCACTGAGGTTGGGGCTGTGCTTTAAATGGTTCTTGGCATGACTTCACTTAGAGGGCAAGAGCCATTGCATTTTAACAGCTTCTTTTTTACTTTTCTTGAGTGTTTTAAGAACTACATTGGCAGCTATTATGTGAGAGCTTGACTTCAGTGAATTCTGCTTAAACGGTACTTTGGCGAGACAACTGCAGGCTGTGTGTAAAAATGTCTAAAGAATTCTCATTAAATAGTGCCAAGTATTCACTAGTAAGTTAACTACTTACCTATCTTTCTTAGACAAGTAAAAAGGAAGCAAGCGGTTGGAATATATTGACAGTTTTCTGAAGGATTAAAAATAAAACGGCAAATATTATGATGCCCCTGTATAGGTCTATAGTGCAGCCTCATCTGGAATAGTGTACGCAGTTCTGGTCACTGTATCTCAAAGAAGACACTGCAAAACGGGACAACGTGTACAAGAGGGCAACCAAGATGATTAAGGGGTTGGATCACCTTTCCTATGAGGAATGGCTGAAGAGTCTGGGACTTTGCAGTTCAGAAAAGAGATGACCGAGAGTCTATAAATTTATGTATGGGGCAGAGACAGTGGACTAGGCATTCTTTCTCTACAAATACTAGAACCCAGGGGAAGCTGATGAGTAGTAGATTCAGGATGAACAAAAGGAAATGCTTCTTTATCTTAGCAAGTGATTAAAATGTGGAATTCACTGCCAGAGGATGTAGTGATGACCACAGGCACAGATGGCTTTAGAACTGATTCGTCTCCACCACTAGGCTGTTTATGGTCTACACATCACTGGTATAGATGGATAGGTAGCTTCTATTGATATTTTGAATGAAACACAGAATTGCAAATGTGTACTGGAAGAAGAGGGGTACATTTACCTGTTTACTACCTAAAAGTGAGAGCTATCTAAAGTGAACTGTTAAAGTGCCGAAGTCATTCTTCTACAGGTAGACATGAGTTCGACCTTTGAATTTTGAGTTGGATGTGAACTCTGAGGGCTACCCACTGAAATAAAGGCATTTGGGTCACTTTGCCTCTGTTGTTGCCTCCACTTGTTGTTATGTGTAGGTGGTGAGGTAGCACCGTCTTCAACATCCACAACTCTTACCTTACCCAGAGGAAGGGGGAATTCCACAAAAGGCCATACCAGTCACACAGCTAGTGAGTGACATCGTTAGCAAGTATGGTGTGTGTTTGGATGCTCTGCACAATGCACAGACATAGTAGGCAGGTGCTCCCCTTTTCCATGTGAGTCGATCCCTTTATCTGTAGCAGTCTTAAACTCAAATTCCAGTGTTAAGTTAAAATCTAATCTTCTGCAAATTATGGCTTTTTGCTTCTTATGCCTCCTTTGTTTCAAGATTATCGTTTCCAGGCGGTAGCATGTTTTCTGGAAGCAAGAAACTTGTGGTTTGTGCAGTGAGCTTGCTTTCTTAGAACTCAAGTATCAATTTATAGTAGTTGGTTTCTTTTTTGGACTAGCATGAAAGAAGGCAAAGGACACATTCTTTGATACAGTTCACTGTTTAAACACCATGAACAGACTTTGAGTTAAAATGGTAAAAGCAGCACAATGACTACAAATGGTTAAAGAAAAACCCCGAGGTTATTTTCTACCTGAAGAGGGTTTTTATAATAATTTTGCAACTTCACTATTTTGTCTATATAGTCTGCATACCTTGGATTTTGAAATATTATGCTCATACTTGCATGATGCTGTAATTTAGAATTCTTTTGAAGACAGTAAAGCTGTTGCTCTGAGAAAGCTTTTGGTAGGAACTGAAGCATTCAGAGTGCAAGAATCATTCTTACAAGAACTTCAGCCTTGCGGGAGGGAGTAATATTGATGGGGTAGCCATCTGACTGTCCATCACAGAGACCTGAAGAAGGAGGTAGCTTACAAAACAGTTTACTGTCTAAATAGTGAATATGTCTGAGTATTTAGGGGAGTGCTGATAAAGGAACCTAAATAGCAGATTAATTAGATACTAAATTAGCTTCAGAATGAGTAACTGTTTGAAAGAAAAGTTCAGTTTAAAATTTGCTGTTGGTTTGAAAAGGATGGAGAGTGAGTGAACAAATCTTAAACTGCAGTACCTGTTTTCTAGTCTTTAAAACCATGTACATGCTATGTTAAGTACTGCATTGCAAACTAGTGCACAAGCTGCTATTTAAAAAAAAATGTAAGAAACCCTACTTCTCAGAAAGGTGGGAACCATTCTACACATTCTGGCACAAACTGCATTTTCTCATAGCACTGTATAACTTCTGCAGTCCTTTTCTGATTTGATGTTAAAGAAAGGTAGATAGATGTATTAGCAGCTGTACTGATGCTCTGTTTAGGGAGAAATAAATAGGTCTATTTTTCTAAATAGGGTATCAGCTAATATTCTTGCTTCCAGCATTCAATGAGACAAGTGAGATGTATTTATATCCCAGACATACATTCAAAATTATAGCCATATTTTATTTGTCCCACTGAAATTTATACTCATAATCCATTAAAATGAGATAAAAATTAATGACAATTAATGTCAAATATCTGTAAGTGCAGTAAATGGAGAAAGTAATTAAAATAGCAGTCCAGATATCAAATATGTATTGAGCATTGAACACTAGGAAGCTCACAAATGCTGCAACTGATCAAGTACCTTTATTTAGAGCTGATACCCCCAAATAACTGCAGGTGCAGAGCTGAGTCAAGGAAGTTATACTAGATCTGTGCACATATTGTTACGTCTTCTAATATACACCTTCACTACAAAACTATAATTTCAATCACTATGACTGTCATGATTATCTGATACTGTTTCTGGATTGTAATCATCTCCCAGCTGTGTTGTAAATTCTAAGAAACCCCAATAAATAATTTTTTTTAAGTATCCTTGTTTAGCATGTACTTCAAGGGATAAAGAGGTGGGAGGAGTGAGAGGGAGAGACAGCAAGAAAATAGGTTTAAATATAACAGCATTCCAGGATGAGAGCAGTAGTCCTAAACAGTTCATCATCCTGTTAGCCCCGATGGCTAATAGCCATTGGTGGACCTCTTCTCCATGAGTCTATCTAATCCTGTTTTAATCTAGCTATGCTTGTGGCCATTCCTGCCTCCACTGGCAGTGAATTCCACAATTTAATTTCTTGTACAGAAAATTTTCTTTTGTTTGCTTGTACATACCGTGGTGGCTCAGTGGTTAAGACCCTGAACTGTGACTGGAAGTTTGGTAGTTCAGCAGTTCAAGACCCAAGTGCTGCATGGCGGAGTGAGCTCCCATCTCTGGCCCCAGCTCCTGCCAACCTAGCAGTTCGAAAGCAAGAAATTGCAAGTAGATAAATAAGGTGCCACTTTGGTGGGAAAGTAACAGCATTCCATGCGCCTCAGTGTCTAGTCATGCTGGCCACATGACCATGGAAACATCTTTGAACAGCGCTGGCTCTTCGGCTTGGAAATGGAGATGAGCACCGCACCCCTAGAGTTGGATTCGAATTGCTTTCGAGCAAGGGAAACCTTTACCTTTACCTTACATACTGTCCACAATTGTCATTGGGTGACCAAGTTCTAGTATTATGGGAGAGTGAGGAAAAGCTCCACCTGTCCACTTTTTTCGGCCTGTACATGATAGCAGTCTACTTTTCAAATTATTTCTCTTGCTTTATCGTCAACTTATATTTGTTTTGCCAGGACCTCTGGTCCTTTCTGTGTACCTTATTTGGGCAAGACTTGCATTCTTTGAATTATACTTTTGCATTTTATGGCTTCATTGGCTGAGGCTGTTAGCCACGCAGTCATCTCTGTAGATTTGGTGGTACCTTTTCTGACTTGTATGCATTCTCTTTGGAGCTAAGTGTTATTTTGACAGCTTCCAATCATTCTGGAGAAATCTGGCTTTCTTAATTCTCCCTTTCAGCTTTCTTCTAACGAGTCTCCTAATTTTTGCAAAATCCCCATTTGGAAAACAAAAGTGATTGTTTTAAACTTTAGGGGCATCTTCCAAGTGGCAAGAATGCTGGACTTAAAAGCACTGTCATCTGGTTGGTGCAACAACATCGACATCTCAAATCAGGTCTTTAGCCTCTCTCAGAACCCATACCTACCCTGTTCTGTTTGGGGAAATCTTGTTGCATTAGGCGTCTAGGCAGCTAATTAAGTAGCCTTGTGGCCTGCACATGCTGGGGTGTGTGTGTGTTGGAGTTCTTGGATGAAACACTTGGCAAAACTGCCAAGCAAAACTGCCAGGAAGATCCAGAAGGTGGAACATGTGGAAAAGACTGGAGGCCAGATCTGAAGCTGAGTGCATTTTGAGGGGGCTGGTGCAGCTCTTCATGTAGGAGTGGAAGAAGTAAAGTGTTTGGTTTTCTTAGTGCTTGAAGAGAGGTGGTGGAATCCAGAGGCAGGTGTCTGTACTGGGAAGAGTTTCTCTAGTGCAGGGGTGTCGAACTCATTTGTTATGAGAGCCGGATCTGACGTAAGTGGGACTCTGGTGAGCTGGTCTGTAAAACAGGGTTGCCCCCTCCAGGTTGGGCCTGGGGATCTCCTGGAGTTACAAGTGACCTCCGGACTACAGAGATCAGCTCCCATGGAGAAAATGGCTGCTTTGAAGGATGGGGTGCATGGAATTAGACCTTGCTGTCATCCCCTCCTCTTCCCTAACTGCGCCTTCCCCGGGCTCCACACCCCAAATCTCCTGGTATTTCCCAACCCAGAGTTAGCAAATAAAGGCCCTTTCACACATGCTAAATAATGCAGTTGCAGTCCACTTTGGGTACCATTTGCAAGCCATTTCACACAGTAAAATCCAATTGCAAAGTTATGGAAAGTGTGTTATTTAATGTGTTTGAAAGTGCTATTATAGACATGGGGGCCTGTAAAACTCGCGGGGGGGGGAATCTCATCCCCCCCTTTATTGCTGAGCCTTTCCCAGCCTAACCACTGACCCTGAAGCCTGGCAGCAGCAGTGTCTCAGCTTATGCAGAGAATGCTACTTTACATTCCCCAGCCTGGTCTCATGGTCAGTCCCCTGAGCCTAGGACCTAGGGGAAAACATGAAATGGCTGGCATTGCAAGCTTCTCCTCTCCCCCCAGGGCTACTCAGAGTGGCAGTGACTCTCCAGGATCTCAGGCTGAAGTCTTTCTCATAATAAACCACAGTCTGGTCCTTTTAACTGGAGGAGCCTGCATACCAAGCAAGGGCTCTTCTACTGAGCCCTGACCTCGATAGGCCAGGCAAAAACGTAATACTAATTAAACAAACACTACCCCAAGAAGACTGGAGGGATGATAACCCAGAACTCTCGCAGCTCCACATGGCTGCTTAAACCCAAGAGAAAAGCCTCCACCCAGGTGCACAACAATGTTTGCGACCAAATAAACAACTAGCAGGCTCATGTGGCTGCTGCTTCAAGCTCAGTAAACACAGGAGAAAAGCCTCCACCCAGATGCACATCAGTGTTTTCGACCTAGCCCCTCCCCCTCAGCCAGCAAACTTAAAGAAACAACTCTAGCAGAATCATGTGACTGGGAACTGGAAAGTTTAGCAACCCCTCCTCCCTCTGCTCCCTGCCCTCAGCAGCAGCTTGGAAGGGTGAGGACGAGCAGGGGAGGGGAGAGGAGTGGAGAGAAGAGAGCCACGGGTCTGATTAAAGCCCTCGGCTGGCTGGTTCTGGCCTGTGGGCCGTAGGTTTGACACCCCTGGCTCTAGTGAAAGAGCATTTCCAAGCAAGGAGGGAAGTTTTAAGGCAGAAGGGGCACTTAATGGCTTTCCTGGGACTGAAATGCTGCTGTGCCATACAAACAGATAAAGCTTTATAAGTTAAAGGATGATGTCATCAAAGGTGCTTTATTAGAAAGGAATATAGAAAGACTACCGAAAACGAGGCATAACAGCGCCTTGATTAAATTGAGATAACCCAAAGAGTAGCCAAAGTCTACGGAGTACGATTGGGTCACTTTCTCTCTGGGATTTACATTGTGTCAGGTGTCTCTTCTCTGGATTTGTTTTGCAGATCACAGGCCTTTTTAATGACACATCCTTAATTTGTTGAAGCTTGATAGTCTGCTTCTGCCTAGTCGATTTAGCTCCTCCTATTCTGCAAACACCCTGAGTCAGGGCTTGTAAGACAAACATCTGTAGACTCACGCTTGCTAGATCCTGGGTGGCTTAGTCACAGGTTTGATGGCAGAGACCAATGCCAATAGGCAACTGAAGTGTCATGGCAACAAATAAATAGGGTTCTAACTCAGTGGTTCATAAACTTTTGGGGGGAGGGTCAAACCCTTTTGAGAATCTGATAAAAGCTATGGACCTCCCCCCCCGAAAAATGCACATAAATACATACAAAATTTTGCATACAATTTATTTTATTGCATTGGAAATTGGTTTCCTCCACATAGACAGAATATAAAAACAATTTTTACAAAGATTTGTCTCACTCTTTTTTCATATAAAAATAATGGTCATTAAAAAAACCTGAAATACATCCAAACTGTTTAATCTCTATCTAAATGACATAATTGCTAGTTTAGAAGGTAGTGAATATATGGCTCCGGCCATTGGACAACATAAGGGTCCTATCCTTCTGTATGCAGATGACAAGGGTCCTTCTGTCCTTAACCAAGACTGGCTTGAGGAGACTCCTGAACAAATTGGGTGAGTATAAATTATGCCAAGTCAAAAGTTCTGATTTTTAGAAAACGCCCAAAGAAATCTACCTGGAGCATTCTTGGCACCCAGATCGAAGAATGCAGCACATATAAATATAAATATGTGGGCTTAACCTTCTCTGAAACTCTCTCCTGGCTCCCTCACCTTACATCTTTAAAAGCTGCTGCCATGAAGAAATTTGGGGCTCTACTGAAGTTCTATTTTTCGAAGGGAGGAGGCATGGTAGACCCAGTTCTTAAACTGTACAGGAGTAAGATAATTCTAACCATGCTATATGGATCAGAGATCTGGGGCTGGGGAGACCAGATATTGTCCTCATAAGAAATAATACAGAATTATTTTATGAGGATGATTCTAGTTTTGCCAAGAGGTGCACCAGAGGCATTAATGAGGGCCAAACTGGGAATTATTTCACTGAATGCCGGAGTCAATGTTAGAATTCTATCCTGTTGGAGAAAATGTTTAGAACGACCCCAGGATTCCCGGGGGGGAGTTTTAATGTGCTCCTGAAAGCCTCCAAGAGTCTAGGTGACTATTTGGCTTCGGTTCAATTGAAATTCTCAATTTCTGATGAGTTATTAAGGAATAAAACCCAAGCATGGGAATTGAAAGAGTGGGTGTTCAAAAAGGATGGGCTTATGGATCAGGACGTGTTGGCACACTGTCTTTCGGCACCCTTATTTAACTTTTTTTAAAAGGGATCATTGCAGGTCCCTCTATTTAGAAAAGTTTACGGTCCTGGAATTAAGATTGGCGTTTACAGCTTTAAGATTTCAATCCGTACCCTCAGTGATCAAGACTGGACTTATTTTGGTATCCCTGCTCCCCTTAGACTTTGTCTTTGTGAAATGGGGGTAGTAGATGATATAGTACAATTATATTTTGAGATGCCCATGGCATGAAGCTCCTAGGTTAAGGTACATCATACCTATTATTCTGCCAAGTAATGGACTCTCCAATCTGGATTTGGTCAGATTTTTACTCTTGGACCTTGACCACTATGTTTCTAGTAGAATGGCTCTGTTTGCCTTAGCATCAAGGAAAATCAGAATGAGCCTAGTATTTAATGTAAAGTAGAATGAATATAGGATTTAATGCAGTTACTGATATTTTTAGTGCCTACATTGCCATTTTAAAGTCTGATGTATTTTTTTTACTCAACCATGGTGTGACTTGTTATAGCCTATGGCTAAGACAATAAAACTTATTTATCACAGTTATTACAAAAAAGCAAACTTCAGCTCAACAGTAAATTTAAATAAGAAGGTTGCTGGGTATGGTTTGAATAAGAAGTTGAAATTGTGTAGCAGCATTTTACATGGCAATACATACAGCAGTTTTGACATTTCCTTTGGTGGCAACAATTGCTGAAAACCCCAACTCTGAAAGATACTGTGAATGAAATTGGAACTCCCATAGATTGCTTTGCCAGACAAGGGCAGCTTTATGTCAAGGAACACCAGAATTCTCCAAGAGTCTTCAAGTTGAATTCATGTTGCATAATTTCCTTTGTCCTCAAGTCAGTGAGGTCATCTTTGGCGAATTAATTTTTTATGAATTTTCTGCATCATTGATTCAGTCTGTGTTGGCATGGAATGGGCGATATATCCACGTTTCAATTTTAAGGTTGTCTAAGCAGAAGTAACCTTCGAAAGAGTTCTGCAGTGTTTCCAAGTTTCTGCAGACTTCTGCTCTTGTCACTCTTTATTCCAGGCAGCAGAAGCACATCCTCCAGTATTGGAAAGTTTGTGCAGTTGTCCACCTCCAGTCTCCTCTCCCATAGTGGCAGCTTTGCCAAAAGTGCTCATAGTTTTTCAGCAGCATCCATAATGGTGACTGCAGGACTTTAAATTGAAAGATTTACCTCATTAATGTGGCCAAAAATAACTGCCAGATAAGCCAAGTAATGAATGAACTCCTCCCTGCCGAATTGTTCTGAGAGTGGGCTTTCCTTTTCACCTTAAGAAAAAAGAAAGAAACTTCTGCCTGAAGTTCAGTCAAGAGCTTCAAGGTGTGTCCTCTAGAAAGCCAGCAAACGTTTGTGTTGTAGAGACGACCTTCATATTCTGCTCCCATATCTTGAGAAAACCTCTTGAAAAAGCAGTGATTCAAGTCCCTGGCTCTAATGAAGATGTTGACTTTCACAGCAGTAGATGAGACTTATTTTAGGGTTGCAGGAAGAATCTGTGATGCCAGTGCATGCCAATTTAGAAAGGAGTGAGTCATAATGATCGTGGGGTTTCTTTCTTCACCAGCAACAGGTGTTTCATCTGTTCTAAACATCATAACATGGCGACAGTGATGATTGTACGTTCCATGACTGTATACAGTTGCATCTCATGCCACCCTACATTTCTTCGGGGCTTCAGTAAAACCACAGAAAATTTTTCTTATAAAGACAATGTTCATAGTAACAGGAAGGAAACCAAAGAAAAATCACTTTTGTGCCTAGTTCACAGACTCCTGAAGCCCATTCAGGTTACTGTTGCACAGGAGGTGCATGCATGCATATTCTTTCCATATAATTGTAGTCCTGAGACTGGAATTTGACTAATCCTAGTATAATGTACAATTTCAGTTAGTAAAAAGATTATATGGTTCACATATTTCTATACCAGTATTTTATAAAATTAGAGATAACCGTTGTTGCTGTTGCTCCATTGCATGCTTTTTTTTTACAGAATGCATAAATAAGTGTTTCAACTTTTTCATTTATTAGTTTCATGCAATTCTCCACGGAAAATGTTTTGCCCTTGGTTTTCATAGGTTTTCATAGGAGAGCATGTCTCACCCACAGAAGGATACATTATTGGGGAAGAAGAAGCCCAAATACCAACAGAATGATCATAGACATTTTGCTTTACAGTTTGATAGTGTTGTTGGTTTTCTGTTGGGTTCATGATAATAATGCTATAAGCATGGATTTGCTTGAAGATAGCTGAACTTGGAATTTGACTTGGGGGTAGTGAGCATGTTCCAAATGCCAGCCTTTGACATCACCCTTTGGAGGCTCTCAGGTGGAAGGCAGAGGTAGTAAACACCCATTTGCCCTAGCAGGTTATGCTTAATCTGCATAGAATTCAGCCCAAGAATTATACATAGTAACATTAGAGCAGAACAATATAAAAGTTATTTTTTAAGGCTTTTTGTTGGTTTGTTGCTCTGGACTACTTTTTTTCCATTTTGCCTTTTCCTGTCTTAACCTTTCAAAGTGTCCCTTTTTTAGTAGAAAGCTGCTGATTTTTAAAATGTCCTTGGAACATTTTAAAATGTATAATTTGATTTGATTTGATTTTTTGCTTGTTGGTATCTGTCTCCCAACAAGCGTGAGATATAAATGTTATTAATCTAGTGTTTTTCTGGGTTCTGCGATCTTACTATTCCAAAATGGTCTCCTTTAATAGAAGGATATATGTGCATTTCTTAAATGCATATTTACTTGTAAGTGAAAATCTCAGTAATCATCAAGCATGCACATATTGAACCATGCACATAGGGGACCATGCACAGCATTTACAATGTATCCCATATTGATAGAGGAACTCTTCCAACTTCCATCATTATAAGAACAAGGGTCAAAGGCTGAGACCGCTCCTAGTAAACAGAGAACCATCTCACAGTTCCATTGAGTTCAGGGGAGCTTTATTTCAAAGAAAGTGCATTGTAATAAATGCTAAATAGAAGCTTGCCTGACACCACATATATGATTTGAGGGAAGGAGGAGACTCAAGTTTATAGGCACCAGCCTCGATGGCTTAGAAACTGGTATCAGTTTTCTTACGTGCTAGCTATGCAGAAGGTTATACCTGAAATTGTCATTGAAGTCCGTAGGTGAAGGCAGGAGGGGCACCCTTAAAATGAGTACTATAATGGTAGACTTCAAAACTTTTCCGTCGTGACCTCTTGTACAGAACACAGAACCACTATTAGAAAGGGGCTCATGGGGGAGGGAAAATAGAACCCCTTCCATCATCACAGCTGCTTTCTTCCTAATTCCCCCCAGTCCTCTCACTGCTTTCTCCCTCTGACCACTCCTTTTTTAATAAACTGCCTAGTTGAATGCTGGCCATGATCTCACAGGGACATGGTCAGAATTTTTAAAAGTTGCTTGCAACATGTGCACAAGTGCAGAATTACCTTTCCTTTTAGGGGGTCTTTTTCTCCTGTTACTTTCACGATCTTTCTGCAAAGCTTGGGATGCAACCTGAAAAGTGAAATTTTGTAAAACAGCAGGGAAAGGTCCTTTTGGGGTTCGTACCCATTCTGCTGTGATTTGTTTGTCTGTGAGAGTCTTTATCTAACGTCCTTTTTTTTTCTGTTGCTTGCACAATCTATCAAGAACCAGGCTGTGTAAGGTAAACTGTATCATTAGCATACTCTTTAAAGTCCCTGAATTGTTTAGATGCCATAAATACATCTGAGAATTTTGAAGCAGCTTTATAGAATTGTATAAGTCTTGGGGGAAATAGTATCAGAATTTAGAACTTTAATCTTAAATTTGAAAGATTATGACATGAATAGCCAGGAAGGCAGGTGTTGACAGCCAGCCATTTCAGGAAAGCCCCTATTAACAACTTGTAATTTTGTGGATATGAATAATACAGCATTTGTTCTGACAGGTTTAGGTCTAACAGCTTTGTTTTAAATGACTCATCAGTCTTTATTTGCGACTCCAGAATCACACAAAACTACATAGGCTTCATAGTCCGTTCCTGAGCTTGAACTATAACGGTCACTGCTGGATAGTTGTTCTCTCCAGGCGAGCAACCCTGAGATTACTATGAGCCTTTTCTCTTCTCTTCCCCAAATCCAACCTGTTGCCAGTTCCTGCTGCTTCCATAATCTCCACCTTCCATCTGATTAATAGTTTAGACAGGGTGAGAGGGCATTCTTTTACCAGATGTTTCATGCCATACATGATTGTCCTTTATGCTAGGGGGCTGTTGAATAACTACCATTTCCTGTTATACATAGTCAGCTTGAAGATCATGAGACCAATGTCACTTTATTCCTTGCATTCAAACCTGGTTTTGATGTAGAACTCTGTAGACTTATTTTAGAGGGATAAAACCTGCTGTTTACATTTGGAGGAACTGCTGGACTTGGACATCCTCAGATCTGAAACAGAATATAAATTAGTCTATTACTCTTCTTTCTGTTTTATAAGGCAGTTCATTTTTGTGAAACACTTCTTTGAATATAGTTAGGAAGATAATTTGTCTCCTGCCCTTCTCTTGAGAGCCTTTATTGCAAAAAATAGGAACCTGAAGTTGTCAAAGATAGCAAAGGAGTGAACTAGAATTCAGTTTACACACTGGATGGGAAATGAAGGAATAAGAACACCTCTTGAAACTAAATGGTTTACCCCGCTTCATGGCAAAGTTAGCTTTTCTTAGAAAAGAACTTGAAAAATGTGAGTAGGATTTTGCAGTTGTAGTTTTGTCAGTTTATAATCTGTGGTGGTAATTCATTAATTTCTGTGGCACTGTGCGTTCAAGTAGTGAACTAGTCTGGAATAAATTTAATTCTTATCCTCCATACAGAATTTGTAACAATATGTTAAAAACAGAAAAAGACACAGTTGTAAGAAATGCTGTCCCCCTACAGGTTTACAGAGCCAATTTGGTGTAGTGGTTAGGAGTGTGGATTCTAATCTAGGAGAACTGGGTTTGATTCCCCACTCCTCCACATGCAGCAGCTGGTGTGATCTTGGGTCAGTCATGGCACTCTCAGAGCTGTTTATTCATGAGCAGTCTTCAAAAGAGCTCTCTCAGCTCCACCTACCTCACAGGATGTCTGTTGTAAACTGCTTCGAGACTCCTTTGGGTAGTGAAGTATAAACCCAATCTCTTCTCTTCTTCTTAATGTTGAACGTATCTCTGAGAAGTGCCTTGTGCTAAATGAGCTTCCCTTATTCCAAAATCTGAAATGACTGCAGCTTCCTCTTACCTGGCAAAATGAGAGGATTCAGACTGATATTCTAATGGTAAAACAACAGAATCTGTAAAGCTTGAAAGTTGCAAAAAACCTCTTTCTTATTGGTCCTTGTTGAAAGATATGAGAGATAAGTAGATCTAACATAACATGGACAGCCAGTTAAAAATCTAGTCCAATAGTTAACATCTGGCCAGAATGGCGTCTTTATTTGTATTGCTATCCTCTTAATCCAAGACTGTCTGCCACACCAGCTGTTACAAGAATGAAGGAAGGATTCTAGTTGTTTCTGCTGGCCACATCCAGGAAATCATTTCAGTAGATCTAAATCCTTGTGATTCATTACAATATTTAAATGTACAGTAACTCTGTGAAAAAGTTCTGTTAAGTATTAAGTTTGCTAAAACTCAGCATCTGTTGTTTAAGCCAAACCCTATTAATAGGCACAAAATAAATACAAAATTCTTGTAACTTTTCCCTTCCTCAGTAACTGGTAGACATCTCTGCTCAAGCTGTTTTGTTCAAGCTCATACACCAGGGATGTGATGACAGGGCACAGTTGATTCATACGAAACAGAGTGGTGCGATGTATGAGAGTGTTCTTGGTGCAAGCTGTTACAGGTATTAGGAGGCAAAAATCCCTGAAAAGACATGGGGAATCTTGCCCTCAGCATGCTGCTGCATTCTGAACAAGTTAAAGCTTTTGTACTGTCCACAAGGAAGGTAGGGGTGTATACCGAGCCAAATAAATACCCCCAAAATACCTTATCGGTATTATACAGGTATTTATGCAGCCTAGTCAGATTCTCTAATCTGATCCTGCTACTGATAGGGCTGACCCAAATGAAAGGCAGAAAAATATCACCTTTTATTCAAGTTAGCTAAGCGGTGTGAAGTTCTCCCATTTCCGGGTGAGCGCTTTGGAGTCTACCAGCCATTAAAACTGGCTGAAATGTCTGAGAGACATTTAACCCATTTGTTTCACTGCCCCCCCGCTTGGAAGCAGGGGGTGGCTAAAGGGAGGGGTTAAACAGCTGAAGCCATTTCCGACCTCTTGTTCCCTCCCCCCAGCTTCCAAACGGAGGGGTGAGAAAGGGAGGTTTGAAATGGCTTGTGGCCATTTAAACCGAACAGCTGATGGGCAGACCCACTGCACTGTTTGGTCTGAATGGTCGCAAGCTGTTTCAGACCTCCCTTTCTCTCCCCTCTGTTTGGAAATGGAGGGGAGGGAAAGGGAGGCCTAAAATGACTTGTGGCCTTTTAACCTGAACAGCTGACCAGCAAGTCCATCTGCCAGCTGTTTGGTTTAAATGGCAAAAAGTCACTTCAGCACTCAGTTTCATTTCCCTCCTTCAAAGCGGGGGTGGGGAGCAGGATGGAGTGGTGAAATGGCTGCTACTGCCAGCCATTTAAAGCATAATTTGGGTTTCCTGAATACTTCCTGAATCCAAATATACTGATATTTGGATTCAGGAATATCGGCAAATACTGATATTTTGGGGGTTCAATAAACCCAAACCCAAAAAATACCGATTATTTTTTTGTGCACCCATAAAGGAAGGCATGGATAAGCATAAATAGGTTCAAAAGGAATAAAGGGCTGAAGCCTGAAAGTGAACACACAGAGCCCTTTCCAGGTATTACATTTGCCAACACGTGGGGAGAATATGCTACATATGATCCTCCTAATACATGCAATTGCTATTGTGTCTGAAAGGGACCGTCTGTGTCTCAGTACGTTTGTACCAGAACATGAAAAGGGATTGGGATGTGTCTTTGTTTTGTGTATGCATCATGTTAGGTGTTGTTATGTGGTTTCAGGAAACTCTTAGTCTTTAGACAAACAAGTACAAAGAAGCAATCTGTGTGAGTAAATCTGTTCATATGAAATGGTTTTGAAAACTCTCTTTTTCTTTGCAGTCCTACTTTGTAACTGACTATGACCCTACAATTGAAGACTCCTACACAAAACAATGTGTAATAGATGAGAGAGCAGCGAGGCTGGACAGTAAGTCTGTTTTAGAAACATTGTACCTCCTTTGCATGCATATCCTACCTTTCTTCCCAGACGCCCGAGGGGGTAGGTATTGGTGCGGTGATCCCATTTTTCACTTATAAGGTAGATCAGACTGAAAGTGACTTACGGGCTCAAGGTCACTCAGGTTTGATTAAGACTGGTTTTCACTCTGGCTCATTATAAAATTTCCATTGCTGACACCCCTTTTTACATTTTTAGCATTCTTTGATTTCTTAAACTATATAAAGTAACTTACTATGCTTTTTGAAAGCTGATCTGTGCCATATCTCCCCCCCCCCCAATATTTCCACATGGGAATTATTTTTATACTGATAACTTTATATGACAAAATTATGGACTGTAATTCTTTCTACTTGTGTATAAATCTGCCCTGTAAGCTTGTTTCCAAAATATATTGTGGAGGATGGCGGGGAAAAATGTTTCAGTAAATATGCAGCTACCCACTTTATCATACTTCGTTGCAGAAAGGAAAGGAAAGTTAATTTTTCAATGTGTCTTAGTCCTAGATACAGCTGGCCAAGAAGAATTTGGAGCTATGCGGGAGCAATACATGAGGACAGGAGAAGGCTTTCTGCTTGTGTTTTCAGTCACCGATAGAGGAAGGTAGGCTGAGAACAAGTGAAATATGTGCCAATATCTTACAACATTTTGTGCAAGGAAAATAGCTAGTATGCTGACAACTGTCATTTGAAATGTATTTGATAATGGCTTTCAGAACCATGAAATAATGTGATTGCATGGGGTTTGGGGATGTTGCCTAGTTCTGCCTTCCAAAAAGGCTTTTGCTGGTTAGGGAATGCAAGCTTTTTCTCATGCCACATGGAAAGCCGTTTCTGAAATGGAAAGGGAACTGTAAAAGCACTATAGGATACTGCATGGTCACAAGAAAGCCAAACTTTCTACTGGGTAATTGCAAGCTCTTAGGCATATCTAAAAGTAGCTTTTTGTTCTATGTGTTTAGAGCTCTGTATCTGGTCATTAATTATTATGAACAGTTTTTAAGCTGATAAAGTTCTTAAGTGTGGGTTGGGAAGCCAATTTAGTGCCGAAGTTAAACTGTTAAATTGCGACATGCACATTTAGAACATCATTCTTTCTGATGCTCTTTGAGGCAGATAACACATTGTGGTGCACAGAGTCTTTCCTGTCCCTCTTGATGATAGGAGCTCAGGTAGTAATTAAAACAAAACACACTATACACAAGTAAAGGTGTACTGCTGTGAATTTAAAACACCAAGATTTTGTAATACTATTTATTCAAAAGGTATTAAAAGTGATTAAAATATTAAAAATCATTTGAAGCAAAGTACACTCTTGGCAAGTCTTTGGCAAAAGAGAACAAAATTGGATGACACCATGCACATATTCGTGGGCCTCCTTATTCTTATAGTTGTTGTTGGGTGTTCATATAGTTGGTATCTACAACCCTACAGCATTCCGTGGCCATCTCACACTTTTGACAATCAATTGTGCTATGACTTACTGGACTCCTCAGATAAGCTGCAAAAGTATTTAAAATGATCATGATACAAAAATAAGAAGTGTAGTGTTATCCTGGGTTTTAAGAAGATTGGCTGGAACTGGAGACAAATAATTCTTTTCTAAGATTTGGATGGCTTATTTGTAATTTGTCTTAAGGAAGTAACTGGTTGTTTTCTTAGCAGATTCCATAAGAACCAGCTGGACCCTCCCCAGTCAAAACCTGAATTTTAAATAGTTCCTATTCTTATTTTTTCCGACACTAAAAGAGGCAACTAACTCCTTTTTCTAATACCAGGCTATGATGTGATAACTGTAGTCAGTGGTCACACGGGAGCAAGCTAGGCAAATTTGGTAAATGTGTAGCTGCAGACACGCTGACTATGTTTTAAGCGTACTATACCTGTACCTATTTGCACTGTAAAATAGCAGTGGATAGACTCCTCAAAGACTCCTAAAATGTTATTAATTGAAAGAAATATTCACCAAAAACCATAGCTCTTTAACTTTTAAAAGTGAAAATAAAGTATATTTCCCTTCAAAACTCAAATAATGGGAGTAGATAGAAATCAGGGATACCTGCAATATAGATAATGATTTCCGTTACCCTGTTGCAAAGAACAAACATGAAGGAATAAGCGCCAAATCACAGGTGTGGCTCTGCTTTCTCTCACCTCTTCTCCTGTGTTGTTTACAGGTTACAAGGAGAGGGAGAGCAGAGAGACTCAGTCCCCATTGCCAAGAAATGCCAAGTGTGATGTCCACACAGTTTAAAGTGCTGCCTGATCAATTACAACTGTTCAGATTTCAATATATGGAACTGTATTTTATTTTAATTTTTTAAATCTCTTGCATGTTATGAGAGTGAAGGAGGAATAGTTTGGGTTTATGGATTGAGTTGTTGTTACTGTTGTTGTTCTACAGTTTTGAAGAAATTTATAAGTTTCAAAGGCAGATTCTTAGAGTGAAAGATCGTGATGAATTCCCTATGATTCTTGTTGGTAACAAAGCCGATTTGGACCATCAAAGACAGGTAAAAGTTTAGCAATTATGTGATTGTATGGGGGTAGGAGTTTTGTGGGGGTTTTGTGTGGGGGGCTTTTTTATTATGGTGATTTCTTTCATCGGGCTTAGCATGTTGAAGCTCTTGCCATAATCATCTGGATTTGGCAGCAGGTTGTGCTCTCTGTGTTGATAACATATTTTCCATGTTGCACTGGACTATCTCCATTGTCTGGTATCTGGATGCTATGATGTGTCTGTGATGCTCTCTGTAATGACCCCCTGGTAATGGCCTTTTGGCCATCAGAGTGTCATGTCTTCAATGGATGGTTGCCAAAATGAAGGTATCTTTAATTGAAATCGAGTAACCGAAGCAGATAGTTTCTGGCATAGGAAATGAGCCTTTCTAAACTGTTGCAGCATTTTTATGTGATTAATCAACTTGTGAGTAAATGCCATAAGAATGTGTCCCAGGTCAAAATCTAATTTCCTGTAAGCCTGGAACAGAGTCCATTACATCATTATCAAGGCATGAGCATTCCACTCCATCAATTGTATTTCTAACAGTAGCTATACCAACAACTGCATGTTACTTTAGAGAGTACCCAGAGGACATTATACTGTTAGATGTAGCTCTCTATTTTAGCAAAGTGGCATTTTCTGTTTTAAGCACAAGAAACTACTCATTTTTTGAGCAAATATGCATTGTTTGATTTACAGTTTAGAATACCTTGCAATATCCAAACAAACAATCGATCCACTTATCACTTTAAAGTACTTTAAGAGTTGGGAAGGCATCAGGCTGTTTCATAATTCATTTAATCGCAGTGCTGAACAATATCTTTGTACCATGTTTCACTCTGTAAAAGTAGCTGGGTTCTTTATGGTACACATCCAGCTATAACCCAGTACATGGAGGACAAAGTTATATAATTTTAGGGTGATTTGGATTCTTTTTGAGATATAGCTACACTATTATTTGGCACAGTATCTTCATGAACTACACTTAAAAATTGTCAAAGGCCAGTCCAAAGCATGGTGGCTCTTCCTATTATTGTCTTTGGATGAGTAAAGAACCAGTAAAATAGCTATTGGGAATGAGAGAAATGCTCCGTTGGATGCATTCATCTGAAATCATCATGGCTGCCATTTTTGTGAAGGATATGCTCCAATATATTCTGCAATACTAGAAATCATGGTAGACGTTGAATTGCTTCCTATACCAGTGCCCCCTTTATGTCTTCTTTTTTCAACAAGAGTTTTGAAAAAGCTCAGATTTATAATAATGAAGAACGTACTCTGTTATGGGTTTTTGTCTGCTGATATGGCCAGTGCTAAAGTTAAAACAGTTTTAACTTTATTTATATCCTACTTTCTCACCGAGGCTCAAAGACACTGTATAAAACAATGCAGTCAGAGACAATAAGGCATCCAGTAAACTATGCAAAAGGATTAGGATTACAAAAATTAGAAAACAGTTGCAAAAAAAAAAAGCATGGCATAACATGAACAGTGCAGAAGATAGAATCACAAGCAAAATGAGATTATGGTGCTATTATGAAACTTGAATGACTTTGGCATAGAAAAAGTATCTTGCCAGGATTTAGTAGTTCAGCATTTCCCAGTTGTTTGATGTTTACATTTTAATACTAGGGCTTATATTATTCTTTGTCACTGAGGCATTATAATTGCTGGCCTGAAAACCAATAGGTGCTCATAGCATTTCTTTGTATCTTTTTTTAAATCGAATTGATTTGGAGATTAATTGGATGCTTAGCTTCATCAGTCTTACATTTTTATTATTTTCTTTTGCAAAGCCTTGATCTTTGGGCTCAGATGGAATAAGAATGCAGTGGAGATCAGTGTGCAGAATTGCAGTGTACAAAGAATGTCATGTCTTCTTGTTTTCAGGTAACACAAGAGGAGGGGCAGCAACTAGCAAGGCAGCTTAAAGTAACGTATATGGAAGCATCAGCAAAAATACGACTAAATGTAGACCAAGCATTTCATGAACTTGTCAGAGTTATAAGGTAAGACTTGTATTGTGAATAAAATAAAATGCATGTTCTTTAAAAAAATCTTGAAGCTTCTCTTAAAATTAGTGTCCAATTTGCTTTGGATTTAGTAGTTTTGGTATTCTTAATTCTGGCTATATTCCATGATTTCCTTATGCCACGAGAAAATCCAGTTTAACCTATAGCTTCCTTCTTCCTGAACCAGTTCAACTCATTGACTAATGTGCTGTGCTGAGCAAATTAAATTCAACTACAAATCATATAGGGAAGCAACTCATTCTTATTTACTTTACATATGTTTTAGCTGAATGTTTGTTATGGAGTTTTCCTTTCAATTTTTTTGGGGGGGAAGTTTTAAAATGTTGTAACCAGGTATAAAATCAATGGCCATGCCTTTTTATTCTTTTTTTAAAGTTCATGCATCACAAATGTAGCCGTCTTC
Source organism: Gekko gecko (assembly GCA_029375565.1). Taxonomy (NCBI): domain Eukaryota; kingdom Metazoa; phylum Chordata; class Lepidosauria; order Squamata; family Gekkonidae; genus Gekko; species Gekko gecko. The sequence goes on along the minus strand of JAPDNY010000003.1, from coordinate 120,453,931 downwards.
ACAATTTATCAAAATTGTATGATTGTCTTCCTAGTTATTCTTGGTAAGAGTCCTAGCATGAACAGCCCTATATAGGCAGATATACAGATATATAAATTACACAGATAATACAAAATTATACAGGTAATAAATTATAGTATAGTTGTAATACTGTTCCTAAATTGCACTTCATTCCACTGATCTCAGTAGTACCTTTATTGGGGCTGCCAGACCTCCTGGTCTGGCAGGGTTTACCCATTTGGGCGGGGGGGGGTGTTCAACTTGCCACCAGCCAGCTGGCTGTTGGGAAAGCCCTGCCCCCAAGCCCAAACACCTCTCCCTTCTCTCTTGAGAGGGGGAGGGAGAGGGGCAGCTGCTGGTAGCGTGTCTGGGCTCCTGCCTTGCAAGAGGAAAGATTGCCTCTTGAAAGGCAGGAGCTAACGGTTCCCACTTGGGAAGAGCAGGCACCCGGCATCCCTGCCTCTTGCAAAGCAGGGGCGCTGGGCGCCTGCTCTTCCTCAGTGGGGGCCGTTGGCTCCCGCCTTGCAAGAGGCAATCTTTCCTCTTGCAAGGCAGGGGCACTTGGCCCTTCCCCCCACACCATTTAGAGGGAAGTTTCCCTTTAAATAAAAGGGGGAAAGTGGGGTGCATTGATGTCACGCGGAGTGACATCATTGCATTGGGGTGGCCACACCCCCTCCTGGAACACCCCCTAATTCCCCTGCTGGGGAGAAAATTGGACCTGGCAACCCTAACCTTTATTCAAAATATTCCATTTTTGATGTTTTAATACATATATTCCAAAAGATATTTACTTGACATACTATGCTATTCCAGAGTGAACTCTACTTCTTTTTAGAAGCAAGGATTCACTTCTGTGTAATCATGAGCAAATAGCAGCTTGCTGTGCTAAAAAATTAGAATATCAGACATTCCAGGTATTGCCAACAAATTCTCCCAAATGCATGAATTGCATCTCTGAAAGCATCAATGAAGCTAAAATGTTCACTTGTATCTATTTGGATTCTTTTACCTGACTGTGCACAGAGCAATAATATTTTACAGATTAATCCTGCAGCTCTATTGAAATTGCTTTTGACTAAATCCTGTAATTACCCAAAATTGGCCCCTGGTCTAGGAGGCTTTTTTAAATTAAAGAAATTTAGCCAAAGGAGCACTAAACTGAGTGTTTTATATTGGTAAATATGCTGGACAAGAGCCTAAATTTAATGTGCAGCATTGTGTTTTTCATAGGAAATTTCAAGAACAAGAATGCCCTCCTTCCCCAGAGCCAACAAGGAAGGAAAAGGACAAGAAAGGATGCCATTGTGTCATCTTCTAAGAATCCTCTAAGCCAAGCTATCAACTGCCAGATCAATGAATTCTTTCACCTGTGTTTCTGTGTCTCCCTTGGTGTCTGGTCTAGCCTTATATGTGCATGTTGTGTAAACGGTCACCACAATAGCCTTAGTCTGAGTGAAACCGGCTGACCCAGTCCTAGAAGACAGTTTGGTCATCTCAGGGCAGATGTCAAGCACTAAGGCTTCTTTTAATACCCTACTTCCTCCCCTTGAAGAAGCTTGCGCCTTGTGGAGTTTTATTCACAATGGAATCGAAACAGTCTTAGAAACAAGGTATTGAAGTCAAGCGTAAAAGTCGATGTGTGAGTATTCCCCCCCCGCACTTGTGATGCCTTTTGTTAATCACACTCGAGGGAGTCCTCTAATCAAAATATAGAGTATTTTTTTAAAACGGTGGATTTGGAGGTTTACATGTTGATTAGGTTAAACTTCAAAATTCAGCTTGCCTTACAGGAAGCCAATACACTGAATTTCATTGTCAGTAAAGTTTTATGTTTCAGCTCTTGTTTATGCTGCAGCCTTTTTCAGTGATCAGCAGTCTACTGTATTTATTTTATGGTTTCAGTAACAGCTACAGGATTATTACTCCAACTATGTGGCCCAAATAGCCTGGACTCATTCTGGACTTGGGCCTTTCAGTTAGAAGATTTTTTACATCATGGGTTTGGAATAAAAATGATTTGTCTTCCTTTTGTATTCCCAGGTAAGTGATTTGAGAAAATTGAACCTGTAGCTGTTTTTTGTTTTCACGTAATGTAAAAAGATGAATTTGCTCTTTTCATTGTCAGATGATTAAATGTTTTTTGCTATATACTTTTATACATTATTTTCTTATCAAACTAGTTAACAAGTATTTTTATATGTTTGTAAGCAAATATGCTTTCACGGCATAACTTGTGTATATGTAAAGATGAGTATTTAATTCTCACAGTTCACATTTAACTGACAAACAAATTAATTCAGGATTTGCAGAACTGTGGGTAGAATCTCTCTTCTGTTCTGGTTGAATCCAGCAGTGGCCAATCTTGTGGCTGCCCAATATATCTGTTTAAACTGTCATGTTTTTGAAATTGCCTTCCATATCCTTTATAAAAGACTGACCATTATGTGACTATTAAACTGTACAAACTTTTAACTATTTGGTTCAATTGTGGATGGATGTTTGACTTTGAATTATGCAGACCATGGCTAAATGATTATTTAGGATTATTCTGTAAAATGGAATACTAAGTGGTATTTTTGCTGTCACCTCTACTGAAAATGTACAACAGTTCTATACAGTTCACTTACAAAACATGCCCTTGTATAAGTTCAGGTGCTAGAATTAAAAGTGATGATTATTATGGAAAGGGTAAAAATTGCCTTTGTTTTTTCTTTATTTTTTTAATTTTACATGCCTTTTTTCCCTTTAGGCACTCAGTCTGTGGGGTTGTGTATAAGGACAGATCCGTATGTGAAACTGCAAAGAAGCAGCACTAGTACTTACATTTTCAGGCTATGCTATGCTGTCTTGAACGTTGGGAGGATCAAAACAGAGTGAACTTACCTGGCATAAAACAAAATAAATTGTCCTTACTTCAACTCATACTATTGACATCAGTTTAAACATAGCTAACATGTAAAGGACTTATACTACTACTAGCCCTAACTTAAGGGACATTGGATGCTGAAGCTGGCTTCTGCGTACAGATTCCTTGCTGCAGAAGAAACTTGGGCTTGGTCTGCAAATGCAGGAGAATCAGGTGAAAGAGTAGAAACATGGTAAATGTAATGTTTCACCTTTAGTTTCAAGTGGTATGGTCAAAGTACCCTCACAGTATTGTTGTTGATGTTCAGTCTCACAGTCGAGTCCGACTCTTCGCGACCCCATGGACCACATCATGCCAGGCCCTCCTGTCTTCTGTTGTGATCCAGAGTTTGCTCAATTTCATGTTCGTTGCCTCAATAACACTGTCTAACCATCTCATCCTTTGCCATCCCATTCTTCTTTGTCCTTCCATCTTTCCCAGCATCAGGGTCTTCTCCAGTGAGTGCTTCCTTCTCATTTGGTGGCCAAAGTATTTGAGCTTCAGCTTCAGTATACTGGCCTTCCAGGGAACGGTCGGGGTTGATTTCTTTTAGGATTGATCTCCTTGCAGTCCAGGGGACTCTCACAGTAATTCCATGCAAAAGGAAAACTAGCACAGGATGCAAAGGGCTAGGCCAGAATCTTTTCCCCTGATGTACTAATAATGTATTTGCATGGAGCTTTTACAAGGTGATCATTAAAATGCAACTTTCCACCCCTGCAGTATGAAACAGTGTATGGTTTTGCTGCTTCAGAATTCTTCCATCTAATTTTGCTGCATATGTAGACCAGGTCTCCATATTCAGTTGGGCTGCAATCATGGCTCTTTCACAATACATCTGTGGGTACTGAAGGTCAGATGGTTGCTATGATTGCTCTCTGGGAGAAGAGTAAGAACTGGCCCAGATGTCATCCCATCCCATCCCCCCCCTTTTTTTTGCTACCCCAAAACTGACTGGTTACTTAAACACATGCACAATTAGACTGGGTCTTAAATTTCAGTTAGAAGAAAAAGAAGAGATTGGATTTATACCCCGCCCTTCACTTGTAGTCTCAGAGCGGCTTACAAACTCCTTTTCCTTCCCCTCCCCACAACAGACACCCTGTGAGGTAGGTAGGGCTGAGAGAACTCTAACACACACTGCTCTTTCAGGAACAGCTGTGCCAGAGCTTGTGACTGACCCAAGGTCACATCAGCATGTGCAAGTGGAGGAGTGGAGAATCAAACCCGGTTCTCCCAGATTAGTGGTTCTTAACCACTGCACCAAACTGGCTATGAAGAAGAAGAGATTGAATTTATACCCCACCCTTCACTACCCAAAGGAGTCTCAGAGTGGCTTACAATCCCTTTCCCTCCCCCTCCCCACAGCAAACACCCTATGAGGTAGGTGGGGCTGAGAGAGCTCTCTTGAGAACTGCCTTTGAGAGGACAGCTCTGAAAGAACTTATGAGTGACCCAAGGTCACACCAGCAGCTGCATGTGAAGGAGTGGGGGATCAAACCCAGTTCTCCCAGATTAGAGTCCACACTCTTAACCACTACACCAAACTGGCTCTCATCCTGCATGGGGTTTCCTAACTTATTGCTCTCCCAATTTTGTTCTTGCTTTTGCAGTTAAGCCTTGATGCTGCTTGTTGTTTTATCCTCTGTAGTAGCTAAAGTGTTCTCACTTCTGCTCTGTTTCCCCTCACTTCCCAAAACACTGGTGTTTAGGTTCATTGGAAAATTCATTCATTCAATGAATTAATTTAAATTTATTGTTTTACCACCCACAATTTACAGTGCTTCATTGGTCAGGAAGCTTAGTTGCACCTCTTGGAGATGGCATGGTTGCTGGAGAAGTTGCTGAAGTGGTAGGCAGCTACAGGGCTGAGAGTGCTGTGTTTTTGGCACTGGGTTCGAGTGTGGGGAGAGGGAAAAGTTTGTACCTCTCTCATTGAAGACAGTGAATTTATATCAATCATTCCTGACCAAAAAAATTGCTTTTGACAGCAACTACAGGGCGTGTGGAGTGTTGGACAGGTGCCAAAGCCCAACATTTCCCTGTAATTGGTTTAGAAAAGACTATGACTGCACAGAACCAACAGTAGCAATATCAGGTGAAAAGTGCTTCAGTAACCCCTCTCCAATAAGGTCAATATAGAGAGGGATAGATGAACTTTGCCACTAATAATTACCCAGTCTGTTCAGAGAGATGAGCAAAGCAAATAATACCACATGCCTGGTTTTGATGCATGGTCTTCTGGCAACTTGTTTCACAAGCCTGACTTTTAAAAACAGAATAGCCTAGTTTTAAGGAAAAGGGGGGGGAAACTTGTGCGCTCCTGAGGATTATCAGATCTTTCGAGTTACCTTGTAACCCAAGCATAGAAGAATACTTCTGACAGAAAAGTACGGATGCTCTGTAAGAAAAGGGTTCAGACATTTTGGCGTAGGCCTCTCCTTTTGCTTTGCCCTTGGTATAGGATTTTTTCCCCCCTTTAACCTCCCACTGCTTATGGCAGGCACTGCTGCCGTTAAACTGCTCCGTCAGGGGAGGAGACAGATGTCTCTAGTGCTGCTTCAGCTGGCCAGAAAGAACAACTGGTGTGATCCTTCCTCAGCAACCGCAGGGACCAGCTCTGGCTCCACTCAGTCGCTTCGTATAGGGTGGGGAAGAGAGCAGCCAGTATCCCAGCTGTTAGTGCTAGGCAACTGCAGCAGCAGCATAAGCAATCTGGAGTTGACTGTCTCTTGAATGTAGCCTTTTTTTTCCAATCGCCAGCCCTACCACAGATAGAATAGTGTCGGAAAATCATGTGAAGAGTAAACGTTCTACTTGTGGGCATGCCCAGGGGGGGAGATTAAGAAGAAAAGCATTCTGCAGGAACATGAGTCCTTCCTGTGCACCTGTCTATACTTCCAAGCTTGGCTGTGTGCCAGAGTTTACATCTCATTGACTCATTTGTCACTGCCCTCTATTAGGGCGGACTTGCTAAGAAGCTTTGGTATGCAAGGTACCAAGTGGGTGATCACCCCAGTCAGCAGCATTTTAAATCGTGATTAAAACAAAAAAACTGGCATGAGGTATGCAATTGTGGGATTTTCATGAGCACTCAGAGTGGAGTAGTTCTCTGGAAGGATAATGTGGGCCCGTTTCTTGGGTCCAGGACAGAGAATTTGAGTGGATCCAACTAAGATCAGCCCAGCGTATGCCATATCTTCAGTTATTTCACTGGTTGCAGTGGAACTGGCTGGCATTCAAGCTTCTCCTGTGGAGCAGAACAAACACAACACGGTGCCTGAAAAATGTAATCACAGTATTCTGGACATGTGTGTTAGGATATAGTTAAGCCATTTCCTATTTTGCAGGTATGAACTAAGGCGGAAGTGGTGGTTTTCTCCGTTATAGCATATAGTTTGAAATAAAATAGCTCTCAGATTTTCTTTCAACTACAGTTGTTAGTACAAGGAAACAACATAGATGCTGAGAGGTTAAGCTTCCATGGAACTTGAGCTAGATGGTTTTCTGTGTTCAAAAATTATGGGCTGTACTTTTTACAGATACGGCTTCCACTGGTGTTAAGCTTGGACATATCACGAACTATTTCTGATAAAACACAAAAGGATGAAAAATTGTACAGACATTGCAGTTTCAAAATAACAGCACCTGCTTGAGTATTCAAGGAAGAACATGGGGGGGGGGAGGTCGTGGGAGACGTCATTTGCCGGAAGGTTAATCTCTTTGGTCAAAGTTACCATTTGGGGATTTCTACTGGGAAGTTGGCAGGCATTGGCAAGTCTCAAAATTTGAACATAATTCATGAAACATTATTTTTCTTCATTCTGTTCTAGCTCTTTCATACTGGGATTGCATGCATGTGCACTCAGCCATCCCTATGCTAAGAAGCCTGGCAAGTCTTCATAGTTCTCAGCTGGTCACAGAACTAGATAACTTTCTCCCTTCAAGTCACAGGCAGGATTCACAAAGCATGGTTTGCTTTTCCAGGAATGAGTTTGGGCAGGCTTATGATTACAGGCTTCCAGGAAAATAAATATTTGCAAATTACACTAAAGAATATAGTTTGCTTTCTGCTGTCCAACCCAGGATTTACCATAAACTGTAGTTTATAAATTGGACAAAATGATAACCACAGCTTATCACAAAAAACTTTTCTAGTTTCCCACAAGAAGTGGCATGCTTGTCTATTTAATCATGCCAGTTTTCCAGCTCGACCAACTGTCCAGGAGCTCCATCTCAGGCTTAGCTTAGCCATTCGAGCACCATCCATGGTCGCCTGTTCCTACTATGGCTAGAAGTGGGACAGTGGCCATTTGTGCCTTTCTGTAGAGAGAACCAAGACAATATGGAAATGATCACATCCTTCTCTGCTTTTAGGTACCCATAATGCACATATGTACAAGGGTAGCATGAAATTTGTTCATTACTTCCTCTGAACATCTAATATAGGTCCAGGTAAATGAGCAGCAGCATTCTTTGCTGATGAAAATGAATTCACTGGCCATTGAACCTTGGAAGTACAACTTGGGGCAGGATATTTGACTCTCCAACCTGGCTTTTCCAAAGAAGGCTTTTTACAGTATAAATGCACAGAACTCTGGAACTTGGAGGTGGGGGAAATTCCCAGCAGCATGCCTCTATAATATTCCTTTGTGTCCTTCACAGATACTGCTCTTAACCCTTCTGTGGAAGCTTTGGGTCTTCTCCATCCTGTCTGCTGCTAAGCCCAAAGCCCTGAAGCTTCACTTCTGCTGCCCTTGCCTCTTCTCCCTTTCTTTCCCCTTATTTTGTACATGTGAAGCACTATGCACATGGAGGGTATTCAGCTTTTTTTTAAAAAAATCTCATCTTCCCAACTGATTTTACATAAATGCTGGGTGCATAAACCTTTCATTCCCACCCACCCCCGTATGCACCACACAGCTGGCAAATTTCTTCACGATACCTTGTCTAAACTTCTCAAGGGCAGCTGATGAAAATCCCTAAAATACTGTGATGTTCAAGAATGTAAAACGAAATCACTAAAGCCTGAAGAACTAAATCCTGAAGATAGTAGCTCTGCAGAATGAGGAATGATTGCTTTGTCTGGTATTCCATATGAAATAAAAAAGAGAAAAATATCTGGATTCATGAGTAACTTCATGAAGCTATTTTGAGTGAGCCCCTTGAAATAGTCTTGAGAAATTCTGACCTTTCTATACGTTGCAGTTGTTCGGTGGCACTAAACACAGATTGGTTTTATTTTGATTTTTGTGTTTTATCAAGCCCTGATGAACTGAGTAAAACAAAAATTAATGCACCCTGATAATAGCATTGTGGTTAAAATTCACAGTTTAGAGCAGTTAAAGTGGAAATTCAGGCACCTGAGTGAAGATTCTTTTCAAGGTGAGCTTCACAGTTTCCTAACAGTTCATGTGGAAGAGAGAAATCAATATAATCTCTATGACTGATACATTTTGCATTAGTTCTACTGCCAACCTCAGGCAAGTTTCTGTGTTTCAGTGGGTTGGTGGAAAGTGCTGTCAAGTCACAGCCAACTTATGGTGAATCCATAGGGTTTTCAAGGCAAGAGACTTTCAGAGGAGGGTTCCCATTGCCCGACTGTGTGTAGCAGCCCCGGACTTCCCTTTGTGGTCTCAAGGACTAGTCTCAAGGACTAGCCATGGCTGACCCTGCTTAGTTTCCAAGAGCTGATGAAATCAGGCTAGCCTGTGCATAGGACAAAATGTATTTTTATCTCATGTATTAACAGTGCTATCCTAAGCACAGTTACACCCTTCTAAGCCCATTGACTTCAGTGTTTATGATTGCATTGTATGTCTCCTAATGGGGAGCAATTCATGAATAATTCATTGCACTTCAGCTGGTGAAATGAAACCTGTATTTAGCATTGAATTGTGTTTACCTAACACAAACAAGTTGTTATGGAGAAAAGAAGAAAATGGTATTTTAAATTAATATGTACATGTGATTTCACTGTGAGAAATGGTTCATCCAGTTATTTATGACAACTGATGGTTTGATTCTCACTATATATATATATATATATATATATATATAATCTATCTGTCGTCACAGCCAATTTATGGTAACCCCCATTGGATTTTCGTGGCAAGAGCCATTCGGAAGTACTTTGCCATTGCCTGGCTCTATGTAGTGACCCTGGTATTTCTTGGTGGTCTCCCATCCAAATACTAACCAGAGCAGACCCTGTCTAGCTGACAACATTATGTAAGCCTGGGATATCCAGGTCAGAGCATTCTCACAATGCCTACTTCTTGTTTATCTTCATCCACATTTATTTAAATGGCTAATTTATAGGCTGCCTTTCCAATAATAAACACATCCAAGGTGGCATACAAGTATAATCAATACAATAGAATGCAATCATAAATACAACCAATCTACAGCATCTGGTTTTCTCTGGATTTTTCACTTTGTTTACCTTCATCCAGTTGTTCCCTATCTCCAAATAGTGGTTGGGCATATTTACCAAATAATAGGCACATATTGGTTACAGTCCATTCCAGACACCCAGACAAACTCTCCCAGCATTTTCAGCTACATATCAATAGTATAGAGGACAAGAAGAAATCCGGTGATATCCTATAGGCCAGCAGCACCCAAGCACCACCTTCTAGAATATACCCTCCAAGAAGGATTAGAGTCCCTGAAAAAACTGCCACTAAAATTCCTCCACCTCTGTTATCCAGAAGGATACCATTGTTCATGGTATTAGAACCTGTTTGACAGATCCAGGAGATCCTAGAAGGATACAGTTTCACATTGGTAGACCAAAGTGGTTCATCAGTGAAAGTGACCCATCTACCATAGCCAAGTTATAATTTGACATCAAGTTATAATGGGGAATTTCAGACTCAGACAACCGATATGTTCCGTTTCAGGAACTGCTCACTAATGGTTTCTGTCTGTCATTTCAGGTAGAACCGTTTTAGTAACGGAATATATTTACCCTCTCAGATACAAACGCTTCTGTCCCGTTTGGGAATCGTTCCTGAGCTGTTTTAATGGCAAACTGCTTCCAAGCGGTCCTTCAATGTCTTCCACCGTTCCTGGAGCACTGCGGGATGCTGTGTAAAATGCCCCGTAGCACTTCCTCCAGTGACAAGGCTTTTGTGCCCTTTTTTGCCCGTGCGGGCAATCGCTGTCTTTTTTTTTTTAAACGTTCTTTTGAGAATGCTTATGACGCTGTAGGAGCTGCGGTGGCTCAAGTGGTTAAGATGCTGAACTGCAGGCTGTGGAAGGTCAGTAGTTCAGCAGTTCAAGACCCAAGAGTGCCACGTGATGGAGTGAGCTCCCCTCTCTAGTTCCAGCTCCTGCCAACCTAGCAGTTCGAAAGCAAGAAATTGCAAGTAGATAAATAGGTACCACTTTGGTGGGAAGGTAACAGCGTTCCGTGTGCCTTGGTGTTTAGTCATGCCTGCCACATGACCACAGAAATGTCTTCGGACAGCGCCGGCACTTCAGCTTTGAAATGGAGATGAGCACCACAACCCTAGAGTCAGATTCGACTGGCTTTCAAGCAAGGGAACCTTTACCTTTATGACGTTGTAACACAACCCCAAAACAGCCCAATAACAACCCCATTGGGATACCTGGACCACTGAGATACATGAGATCACTACATCTGGGGAGAACAGTGATTTCAATGGAGTCCAATGCCATGGAAGCCTCCTTCCACAGCATTCACTTTATGCCTGGGAACTGATATCTGTAGGCAGCTGTAACTCTGCAGGGGATCCCCAGGTCTTACCTGGAGGCATGGCATCCCTATATGCCGGCCATCAAGAGGAGGATGCTGTTTGCAAGGCTGGAAGGAGCTAGTGTGGCCTGGAAAAGCGGGGGGGGTGGGTTTAAAATCCTGCCACAGGTTTTGAGTTCCTGGAATTCTCCCTGGGCAAGACAGCTACCTGTAAAATGGAGGCTGGGAAAGAGGGGAACGAAAAGACAGCCTGTTGTCCTGTCCCTAAATACTGTGTGGGGTGGGGGGAAGCATTTTGATTTAAGGTGCCTGAAGGAGAAAAGTTAAATTCCAGGCAGCCTGAAAGAGAGCGCAGTCATGGTGAGGGAAGGGGGGGGACAGGACAGTTCACAAACCCAGACGGCATCCCTTCCTCCCTTCCTAACGTTCCGGAAATCAAATCCAGAAGTCCGTGCCTGAGCGTGCCTGAGCGTCCACTTGTTTCCAGGTGGCAGAGGTAGTGATCTCATGTATCTCAGTGGTCCAGGTATCCCAATGGGGTCGCTGTTGCGCTGCTTTGGGGTTGTGTTACGGTGCCATAGCGCTCTTAAAAGAACGTTAAAAAAAAAAAAAGATGGAGACCGCAGGTGAAAAAGGGCGGGAAAACAAAGCGGCGCAGTCTGAAATGACAAACTGCTTCAGAGACGGCTCCTTACCGGTAGTGGAAAGGCTGTGTGAAATGGTTGTTCCGGTTTATTCCAAGACGGTACGATAACGGTTTTAAAAGGGTAATGTGAAATTCCCCAATCTGACACAGATGTCACAGATTCTTCTGTCACCCTGACAGGACTTTTTGTCTCTTTTGTTGGACACCTTCACCTAGCAGCCCTACTTTACGTAACGTTTCATAGCTACTTCAAACCTGACAGTTTTTCTAACCAAAGTACCCTGTGGGATTCAGAATCCAAGCTCCTCTGAAAAAGCCAAGCAAGATGGCACGTGGAACCTCAACCAGTTGTAAATCCTCGGCCCATGTACACACACACAGAAATAACAATATTGTAAGACAAACAGAACAAACTATTTGTGCTTTGCACATCCTGTTTGTAGGAGATTGCTCAAGTTTTGAAGCGGCTCTTGACCTTAGAGCCCAAGTATCGTTCCTTTGGCCCTGGTACAAAATCGGAACAAGTGCCTTGCCTTGCAGTCCCATCCCGTGCGTACTGTTTCCATTAGTCATGAAAGCAAAATTGTAGGGGGGTTGGTTTGTTTTTGGTTTTTCCTGAAATGATATCAGTAGACCATACAAAGGTTGTGAAATGTGGGCTTGGCCCTGTTAAAGTATACCTGTCTGCCCACTGTTGTTGAAACCACTGAGTTCTTCCACCGCCTCCTTTAATGCTTTCTTTCTTTACATCAAGTTGTAGCTGACTTACGGTGACCTCATAGGATCTTCAAGGTAAGAGATGTTCAGAGGTGGTTTGCCATTGCCTGCCCCTGCATTGCAGCCCTGGTATTCCTTGGTAGACTCCCATCCAAACACCACGGCTGACCCAGCATAGCTTCCAAGATCTGATGAGATCAGGCTAGCCTAGATCATCCAGGTCAGGGCTGCTGTAATGCTAGTGAAGTAAAGGTAAAGGTCTCCCTTGCTCGAAAGCCAGTCGAATCTGACTCTAGGGTTGCGGTGCTCATCTCCATTTCCAAGCCGAAGAGCCAGCGCTGTCCGAAGACATTTCCGTGGTCATGTGGTCGGCATGACTAGACACCGAGGCGCACAGAATGCTGTTACCTTCCCACCAAAGCAGTACCTATTTATCTACTTGCAATTTCTCACTTTCGAACTGCTAGGTTGGCAGGAGCTGGGGCCAGAGACAGGAGCTCACTCTGTCATGCGGCACTCGGGTCTCGACCTCCCGAACGACCGACCTTCCAGCCTGCAATTCAGCGTCTTAACCACTTGAGCCACCGCAGCTCCGGCTGTAATGCTAGTGTGCAACAAATTCAGCAGTGTAGGAGGGCTTGTAGGGCGATAGACTATCTCTACTAGTTTCAGTTTGCCTGAACTGCCTACAGAGTTATCCTTTTGCAGTCAGAAAAACTCCTGTAGACAAAATTTCTGAAGTTTTTCAGGTGATGGGAAGGGGTGAGAAAAAACGCTAACTAAGAGGCAAATTGCATGTAACCTTAAGCTTTGATAAATCAGTGCTCCATCCTCTAGTTCACTGCGTTTTTTTGTACCTCAAGCCCCATGCATTTTTGTACCTCCACCAGAGCCAGGGCCTTTCTGGCCCTGGCCTGGTGGAACAGCCTTCCGACTGAGATTAGGGCCCTGCGGGATTTACTTCTATTCCCCAGGGCCTGTAAGACAGAGCTGTTCTGCCAGGCCTTTGGTTGAGGTGGCCGACACCACATGAGATCACCCCCCAGCCCTACCCGCCTGTTCCATCTCATGTGTTATCTACAGGTATAAATTTATTTACTGATTGTGGGAACTTTGCCACGTACGTGTACATGGACCAATTTTTGCTGAAAGCACTTTAATTGGATCACAGCCATCTTGTAATTTATTTATGAAATGGAATCTAGATTTTTTTTTTTACTGTTTTATGGTTTCATATTTTAAGTTGTTCTGCTGATATGTTGTAAGATGCTTACAGCCCGCTTGTGGGATGGGGTGGGGTGAAAATCGAATTAAATAAATACATTAGGCGCTATTCCTATCATGAGGTTAAGTGGAAGGCAATTCCTTTCGTATATTCTGATTAAAAAGGCTTGGAAGAACTTGGGGGCGGGGGGAGTAAAAATCTGTTTCCTAAAGGTCTGAAGGTGTGAACTGTGGATCAGATCCAGATGCTCGTGCACTGCTAGAATAGGTGGCACTGAAAGCGCAATAGGTTCTTTCTGTCCAAGTCCCCATTTATCTTCCTGCTTAGCTACCATATTCTTTGCAGCGTGCAGTTTGCCAGGAACTCTGACTCAATTGTTTTCTGTAACTGTTGACAGCTGAATCAACAATTTGACCAGCAGAGGGGGCCTTAAACATACTCCAGGCAACAGTATGTTCAGTTCATAATTACATAGCTGAGAACAAACTTGGATGCTCATCAAATCTGGATGCCACGGCAGGAGCAAATTTCCAGTTCTAATGGAGTGGGAGAGAGGAGAGGCCAGGCAGCAAGCTGGCAGGCAGCTACATAAAGTATTTTTGATTTTGCAGCTGTATTGGAAGGAAAAGCTCATTACCTGGAAAAGGGAAGTTATGAGACCCATTCCAGTCTTCGGGAGTGCCATTTCTTTCTATTAAATTATTGAGGTTAATATATTTAGAGATCTTCTGCTGCAGTTTGCAGTTGCATCATTTTCCCTTGCATTTACAGAAACTAACCTGCCACATTTTAGGGAAATTATCTTTTAAGGCTATTTTTGAACGTTCCCAGATTATCATTTGTGATGCCATTAAAAATAGCAACTCCAGATCAGATGGTATGGATGCAAACACAGGTATGGGTAAGCGGAAAGGAAAGTGAACTAAACAAAGGTTTCAACAACCAGTAGCATTTAAAAATGTTTTTAAAGAATGGTGTTAACACGGAAACACGTTAGACATTGTTAGTGAGTTAATTATAGAACTGTGTAAAATATTTTTAGAAGTTGCTAATGCACCAGTATAAAGATATGAAAGAACATGCAGTTAGACACACATAAAATATTATTTTTTTAAACAGTGATAAAGAACAAAAGAATGGGACTTTTCACCAAACCTGTAAGGGAACTGTTGAGAAAGAAAAGGAGTGTAGCTCTTCTATCACATAATAGATAGGCAGATCTTGTTAAGAATTCCTCCTCCACCCCAGCCAATGCTGCTGTTACATTTTAAGCTAAAGCAATTTTGTCTTGTTAGTCATGATTTTATTCATCTCAGCATAATAGACATTTCACATTTTCCGAGAATTTGGGGGATAAAGAAAAGGACCATGTTAAATCCTGAGAAGAATATAGAACCTAACCAATTTTTACAGGTGAAAAATGAACTCTAGTGTGTATTGTATTTGTAGAGCTTCCAAGAGCCACCATGGGCCCTCAATAAAATAAAAATTGTATCTGCCCCCCCATTCAGATGAATACATGCAAGATGCTTAATTTAAATAGGCCTGCCCCCCTTTGACACATACCTTAACATGGTGGTGGCGGGGTTTTATGTGTGCCTGCAAAGCTGAGAGCAGTACCATAAGGACTTTCAACTCTTTCAAGAGGCTAAACTCCTATCAGAGTCACTCAAGGCAGAATGCTCACCAGATTGAGATGTATCCACCCACTTCATGAATGAGTGGCCTCATCAGCAGAAGAAAATGGACAGTTCCAACGGTGATGAGGGCAGAGGAATCCATGAAGGGTAGCAGTAGTGGAAGGTGGCACTGATGGAGGATCTATTATGAACAGAGGCAATGTCACTTCAGGTAACCCTGGCTAGTAGTGCAAGAAGGTGGCAGTGGCAAACCACTTCTGATAATCTCTTACCTTGAAAACCCTATGGTGAGACAATCCAATATTAGATTTAGATGCAGGCAAAGTGAAAATTGTTGGAAGGAACATTAACAACCTGAGGTATGCTGATGACACCACATTACCAGCAGAAAATTGTGAAGACCTGAAAGAACTCCTGATGAAGGTTAAAATAGAAATTTCCAACAGGATTACAGCTGAAAATCAAGAAGACAAAAGTCATGACGGCTGGGGGATTACATAACTTTAAGGTTGAAAATGAAGATTTTCTATTCCTTGGCTCAATCACCAACTAAAAGGGAGAGCTGCAACCAAGGAATCAGAAGGAGATTGAGACTGGGAAGGGCAGTGATGAAGGAGCTGGAAAAGATCCTTCAGTGTCCCTGGTGACCAAGATCAAGATAATTCATTTTAGGGATACTGTGAACTGCCAAAAAGATGATAAGTGGGTCCTAGACCAAACCAAGCCTGAACTCTCCCTAGGAGCTAAAATGGCTAAACTGAGGCTATCATACTTCGGTCACATTATGAAAAGACAAAGAGTCACTGGGAAAAGACAGTAATTGTAGGGAAAGCTGAAGGCAGCAGGAAAAGAAGACCCCCACATGAGATGGATTGACTGAATCAAGGAAGCCATGGTCCTCCCAGTTCGCAAGACTTGAACAAGACTGTTAACAACAGGATGTTCTGAAGGTCATTAATTCATCGGGCCGCTGTAAGTTGGAAGTGACTTGACTGCACTTAACACACACACATTCATACACATGCCGTTACACTTCTGCAGTGGAATATCAGGACCCTGGAGATTTGACAGTAGTCTATGAGTGGGTGCGTTTAGACAGCGTGCTGGAGCGGTTTAAACTGCTCCGGCACGATGCGCTTTTTAAACTGGAGAATCGCGCTCAGACTCACCTCCTCCTTCCGAGCGCCCCGCCGTCCTCCTGCAGGTGGGAGGGGTTTCCCCTCTCCTTTGAGCATGCGCACAGGCAGCCCTCTCCCGAACAGGAAGTTTGGCCGGTGCGAAGAAGAGCGAGCTCAACAGGTCCCTTTAAAGTTTAAAGGAAGAGTCCTTTTAAAAATGGCCTCCCCGAGATCCCGGACTCCTCTAAATGCCTAAACTAGGCACCAGTGAACCTTTCCTTTTTTTAACTTAAGTGCGGAGCTCCGCTCAAGCGCACACCGGTAAGGGGGAAAAAAAATGGAGGACTAAAACCGGAAGCTGGAGGCAGCTTCCCAGAGGGGTGGGGGGTTGAAGCACCCGGAAGTGGCTGGATGGAGCGATCAGACAGGAAAAGTGCGGCTTGAAACGGAGAATCATGGAAAACACCACTTGGGTAAGTGGTGCCAAAATACTCCGTTTCAAAGGGGTTTGCTCCAGAAAGCGACGGCTGGGGACGGTGGGCAGATGTTGGGCGTGTGAACGCGCAGGGAAAAGCCGTTTCTGAGCCGTGCTGAAAACGGCTCAAACGGCGCGTCTGAACGCACCCAGTATGTATTATCTAGAATTTCAGCTCTCTAGCTAGCTCACAGTTTTTTAGCCTCCGGCTCACACATTTTTGTCTTAGCTCAGGAAGGATGGGTCCTGGGCAAACTAGTTTATGTGGTTGCCAACTTTAATGCCAGTAGCTCACAAAGTAGAATTTTTTGCTCAGAAGACTCCACAGTTTAGAGGGAACATTGGTTGCAAGATGTGGTTGCATGGCATATGAGTCTGCTCGGGTGCTCCTGTGCACACTCCCCTCAGGTTCTATGAGGCAGTAAATAATCCAGGCACAGCATGAATCTTGGGCACTAGCATCAGACTAGATACACATGTCATTTTTAAGCGTCTAAATCTGAAAAGATGTCACTGAGTATTGACTCAAGAAGACGAACCCTCGAGGGCTGATCAGCAGTGTGTAGTACTCAGGAGACTCAAAGAAACACAAGAATGACTTAATGGTTTGACATGCAGCAGCTGAAAATAATAAAAAGTGTGTGTCACGGATCATGAGCAAACACAAAGACGCTATTCCTTTAGCATTAGGAACACAGAGGCACTATTTATTACACAAAGAACGTTGAGATTGGTTTGGAACTCATGCCATGAGGATTACTAGGTTCTGGGTTGGTTTTTTTTTTTTTAAGTCTGATCTTTTTTTTTTAATTTAAATTGCCTTCTGGGACAAACCGATGTGGACCTTGTCGCAGTGATCAGTTTGTACTCCCACAGCAAATCCTACCTATAGCAGTTTGGCAAACTAAGATAAAACCAAGTAGAAGAATAAAGGTCAAGTTTAAACCGAAATCAGGAGGTTTGTTTAAAAGAGGGGACCACCTGCTCAGAGGCTCAGGAGGGTGGACAGATGGGTACTTCCTTACACTTCTTAGGCTTCTTAAAGAAAGGAAGCGGTTAAGAAACAAGGTCTGATTAGATGATGATGATTATAATGTTCTTATTTATTATTTTAGATGTATATCCCGCCTTGCCTGCAGGCACAGGCTCAAGGCGGCATACATAGGCTAAAATACCATAAAATATAAATACATAAATACACAACAATAAAATTTCAAACCGTAATATACATAAAGTGCAAATTAATTCAGATGGCTTACTAAAGTGGGCCGATATAGGTGGGCCGGCCAGTGTCCAGTTGTCTTGACATCAGTAGCATAGCACAGGGCCTTGATGGTGCAATTTCCAGCACTCATTCCTCAGTGGTGGCCCCTAATTGAAAGCCTGGTGGAAGAGCTCCATTTTACAGGCCCTGCGGAACTGTAGAAGGTCCCGCAGGGCCCCGATGTCTTCCAGGAGCTCATTCCACTGGTATGGAGCAGCCACTGAGAAGGCCCTGGCTCTGGTGATGGCCAGTCTGACATCTTTTGGCCCTGGGACAGTCAGGCAATTTTGAGTCCCCGACCTCAGTGCTCTCTAGGGGACATGTGGGGAAAGGTGGTCCCTCAGGTAGGCAGGCCCCTGGCCGTATAGGGCTTTAAAGGTCTAAACCAGCACCTTGAAGTGAATCCGGTATGCTATTGGCAGCCAGTGCAATGCCTTCAGCACAGGCATGATGTTGGGTTGGGAAAAACGTATGTATGACCTGGGACTCATGTTAAAAATAGTATGCAGTGTGCAAATCAGCTCCCGAGAGCAGACCAGCAGCAGGAGGGCTGTAGCATTCCCTCCTTTCCAGGGCCGGCCCATTCACTAGGTGAACTAGACTTTCCCCTAGAACGGGCTGATCATGGGGGCGTCAAAGTGCACCACCCACTAAAAGCCCTGCGTGCTGCATCGCCCTGCTCCTTTCTACCCCATGCAGTTTTCCTAGCAGAAAAGGCCAGGGAGGTGGGCTGTTTGTCCCATTGTGAATTCTGGACTGGCAGAGAGACAAACAGCCTGCCCTCCACTGGCATTTCCTTCTCATGAAAGCTCATGGGGTAGAAGGCAGGGAATGATGAAGCCTCTCCTTGCCACCACCGCACAGACTATTTTTAAGGCGAGTCCCAGGTCTCATGTTAAATGTAATTTGGGTTGGGGGAAACCAGTTCATGCTTTTCAAGCTACTTGATTAATGGTTTATTGTTTAAAAACAGATTCTGTAGCCTAAATACTTACTGCTTAACATTTCAAAAACTAGATTTTTTTTCTTCCTAACATGTTCAGGAAGGACAATCAGTTCCTTAGAAGTCAATGTAAGAAGTACTGAAAATGGCTAAATATCTGACATATCTGGACGTGCCACCCTATAGAAGAGCTTTTACCCTGGCTGACTGTGTGGCTATTCCCTCTAAGGTCCTAGAGGGAAAATATAGAAGGATACCATATGAGACAGGTGCTGCCCATGTTCCTTGGGAGAAGTGGGATCAATGCCCCATATGTTCTTCCGCTGTCCCTTTCGTCAAGTTTATAGGGATAAGCTTATCTCCCCCCTCTTAGATAGGCCAGCACCTGATGCAGATAGTGCTGATCTAGAGAGACTTCTGACAGAGGAAAATCAGCAAAACTCCAGACAAATAGCTAAATTTGGCTTGCAGCTGGTAAAATTCCACAATAAAAACCCTCAATCACCTTTGCATGACTTATAATTAGTTTAGTTTTAGACGTTTCATAGTTATTCTAATATAATGGGATGTTAATTTTTTTACTTTTTAACATTTTAATGGTTTTTAAGGTTATATGTCTCAATATATATTTTTGGACTGAAAGTTAATCTGTCTGTATCTAACGAATATGTAGTATTTTGACAAATGCTCTTTGACCGTAAATAAACATCATTCATTCATGTAAGAAGTGCTACTCTTGGTTAGTTTCCTTGCTAGACCTTTCTTGAAAGTGCTCTGTGGGGAATATGGGAAACAGATCAGATTAGCATCTGTGGGGTCCTAAACTATCCTGAAGGAGTTTAAAATCACAGGAATTTCTACCCTCTTTTTGTAAGCAATAAAGTGCCTGAAATGGGACGATAGAAGACTGATGTTTCCATTAGCAGATCCAAATTGCGCTGTTGCTGCTGAGCAGGGGTTAGTGCCATTGTGGGAAGAACAGTTAATAGGAACTGTTTGCATTAGTTGTTTACCAAGTCTCAGTGCAGATATTTGAGGCTCCTGTAATGTGCATCTCACATTATTCACACTAAAAGCACTTGAGAACAGATATTGGCAAAGTGCTACTGTGCTGAAAATTGTTTTGATGCAAGGATGGGTAGATTTTCCTCCTTCAATTTAGCGTATAGCAGAAATGAACAAGAGAGCGAGACTACAGCTGTCCTTTCCTTAGGGCAACAGACTTAATCTAAACCTGGGCTTTGTAGACGTAATACCCAAACCAGTTTCCAGTTTCCTGGGACCTTGGGATGAGTGAGGTGGTAACAAAGGAAATGGCTGACTTGTATGTCTCAGGGGCACAGACTGTTCAGGCACCTGCAGTAGCTTCGGAGATGTATGCCTTCATAAATAGGTTACCGTTTTAAACATGCCGTTGATGGTGTAAGGGTTGGATGAGATACAACATTAAACACCAGCTGGGATAGGGCAAATTTCTGCTATCAACAAGCTGGTATTTTCTGGAATACCTTCTGTACTCTTAGGATAATAGCAAGTGCTTTTCAGTACCTGTATATTCCATAACCAGTTCTTCACAATATGGACTGAAGTTTAGTCTGTTACGGAATGGCTTCCTTCATTGTATAAACTGCAGCTCTTTCAACATCTACAGGCAAGAATTAATCGCAAATGAAAAGACTTGAACGGCAATGCTGCAGCCATATTTTTTCTTCCATACAACACTGACAACAAGCAACATTTTAGCTTTGACACGATGAAAATGTGTATGCCCATCTCAGAATACAAAAGAGTTTAAGGATACCTCTTTGTTTTCAAATCGTGTTTTATATAGCCACTTGAAAATCCCAACAGTGACATTTTTTACAGTCTATTTCCCGTCCTTAGTAAAGGTAAAGGCTTCCCTTGCTTGAAAGCTAGTTGAATCCCACTCCAGTACAATAACTTAATTTCTAATCTGTTCTGAGAAGACCTGGCAAACATTTCAGGAGAAGGCATTACCACTGAAAATAGACTGAACATTTCAGGAGAGGGCATTACCATTGGAAATGGACTGTAATCTGGTATTTATTTTATTTTACTTCATTTATCCTCTGCCTTTTTCCCCACTGGGGACCCAGAGAGACTTACATCATTCTCCTATTCTCCCCTGTTGTCCTCACAACAACCTTGTGAGGTGGGTTTGGCTGAGTGTATACGTGGTTGATCCAAGGGTGCCCAGCTAGGCAGAGTGGGGATTTGAACCTGAGGCTCCCAGATCCTAGTCTATCACTCCAACCACGACACCATACTGGCTTGCAGTCTGGTATAGAAGTTAGACATACACTGTTTTGCAAATGGTAGTACCTGTGATAGTTGGGGAGGACTGAATAGGTGGAGTTTAACCTCCAGATCTTCCAGAAATTGGTTGACCACTGTGTGAGACAGGATGCTGGCCTGGGCCACTGGTCTGATCCAGCTGGGGTCTTCTTATGTTCTTATCCATATGTTTTTTCTCTCCCTTTTGCAACCTGCAGCCCATGTACCCCAAGGGAATCTCAAACATTTTTGTACGTTAGGCAGAAATCCAAGGTTTTCTTTACATGAGTGTTCTGCCCATTAGTGAGACATAAAAATCTGTTGTGACAGCCAAATTTTATTCTGTGAAGAAGGATGTGATTTCCCCT
This sequence comes from Gekko gecko, assembly GCA_029375565.1. NCBI lineage: Eukaryota > Metazoa > Chordata > Lepidosauria > Squamata > Gekkonidae > Gekko > Gekko gecko. Next base: position 120,432,609 of record JAPDNY010000003.1, on the reverse strand, counting down.
TACTCTGAGTAACGATGAAAAATTATTGAAAGTAAAGTTTGCTAGACACTGACTTCATCAATTTACACATGATCTGATCTTTTCTTTGCACAACATTTCTGGGTTTGGTGCAAACCTTGGCTTAGGCAGTTGAATATGGACAACGCTGCTCATGCTTTCTCAGTCTGTTTGGCAGATAATGTGTGACCATATTAGAAAGATTCATGTAGTTTCCAAACACCCATGGAATCCCTGTTTGCACACTGACTCATGCACACATTAGAGCTGTCAGATGTGCTCAGTAACCACATGAGCAGAGCAACAGTATATCTATATCTATATCTATCTATCTATATATATACACACACACAAATATATATATCTCTAGAAACACTCACCAGAGGAAAATAAGTTCATAGTTGGATAACAAATTTCTAGTTGATGGAAGCAGTAGTCTACTTTAGCGGTTGAAAGGTATTTATAAGTATGTGTTCAGAACTGAGAAAGAACAGAACTGTCACTGAGCACCTCTGAGCCAGTACATTAGATACCTACTTCTCACTCTTACATAACATTCCCTTTTAGCAGACATAACGCTGAGATTCTCTCGTTGCACCTTGTGTGCAGAATCCATTGTGCTGGAAATGTCAGGGACAAAGCCAACTGTTGCTTTTATCAACTTCTTAGTGTTTTACCCTTTTGCAAAATATACGGTGAAATCAGAAATGGAGTTCTGAGCCTGAGAGGCCTATAATCTAGGTGCAGAGAACAAAATATTAGTATTATGGGCATTACATAGGCCTTGATTTTTATTTCATGTGTATATGTGTATGTATATATATATATATATATATATATATATATATACACACACACACACAAAATTTTCACCGAAGCAACAGGAGACTCAAGATTAATGTTCGGTGAAATTGGCAGGTATGTCTGTGACAAGTGGGTAGAACTGAACTGGAATATTGTCCCTTTTTAAAGAAAAAAGAATAACTTGAGTTTTTTATTAAAATTATTCTGAGAATTAAAAAAGCACATCTTTTCTCTCTCACATTCCTATAACTGAGGCTGATTCTTGACAGATGATATATTTTTTTTTACAATGCTTAGATTCTAAAGTCTGCTTAATAATAAAGGTTGTAGCTTTCAGGCCCACTGCCTTCCTGAAAAATACCTTCACTTGAACGCAGTTTCCCAGTTAGAAAGGGTTATTAAGGAAAACACTTCCGCCCTCTATTGCTCCAGAATGAAAGCTCACTGAAGGCTGCCTAGCTTCTTTGGGTTTGTTGTTGTTGTCATTTTACTTCAGTTTCCCAGCAACCTCCATGAAAGGAAATAGGAAGAGTGCTACAGATTGTCAATAGCTCTTGACTTGGATTTGAATCTTATACACACACAAACACACACACAGACCCACAAGAAACTTGTGGGATGGTTTTCCCATTCCTCACACCTTTGCTTCCTCCCCTCTCTCCCTGCCTCTCACAATCTTTCTCTCTTTCTGCTCCCCACCCCAACAGTCTCTCTTTCTGCCCCATCACTCTCTCAGCTTCCTGCCTGCTTCCTCTGCCACCCCCGCACAGCAGCAGCAACAGTGGGGGCAGTGCTTCCAGCCACCCACCTGCTTCCTCTCCCCCCTCAGCAGGAGCAGCACCACTCTGGGAATCACAACGGCTCTCCCAGCTACAGAGATAAATTTACCTTAAGGCTGCCAGCTCCAGGTTGGAAATTTTTGGAGACTTGGGAATGGAGATCTGGAACAGTGAGGCTTGGGGAGGCAAGCAGCCTTAACAGGGTATAATGGCATAGACTCAACCCTCCAGAGCAGCCATTTTTATCCAGGGTAACTGATCTCTGTCATCTGGACAGCAGTTGTAATTCTGAGTGATCTCCAGCCCTCACTTGGAGGTTAGCAACGGTAGTTCTCGAGGAGGAAATGGCTGGTTTGGAGGGTGGAGTCTATGGCATTATGTTGGTCTGAAGTTCCTTCCCTCCTCAAATCCCACCCTCCCTAGGTTCCACCCCTCAGATGTCCAGGAATTGCCTAACCTGGATTTGGCAACCCTATTTCACAGACCCTGCTTTGAACCTGGGTCTTGCAGATCCTACTTTGAAGCTCTAACCCAGAGATTGTTGCCTAGGGATGCCAGCTTCCAGGTGGGACCTGGGGATCCCCTGGAATTACTGCTCATCTCCAGACTACAGAGATAATTTTCCATGAAGAAAATCGATGGTTTGAAGTGTGGACTCTATGGCATTGTATCTCACTGAGGTCCCTGTCCTCCCCAGGGTCCACTCCCAAATCTCCAGGAGTTTCCCAGCCTGGATCTGGCAACCTAAACCTCCCATTCCTTGCCAGGGACCTAGCAACCCTAGACTGCTGCAAGGCTTAGGGTTGCCAGCCTCCAAGTGGGACCTGGAGACACCCCCCCCCGAATTACAACTGAACTCTAGACAGCAGGGATCTGTCTCCCTGGAGAAAATGACTGCTTTGCAGGTTGGACTCTGTGGCATTATATCCAGCTGAGGCTTCTTCCTTCCCCAAACCCAGCCCTCCTTAGACTACACCACAAAATCTCTAGGAATTTCCCAGCCTGGCATTGGCAACCCTTGTCAGGCCTGGCCCTAAGGATCCCTCCCTGAAAGGCCAAAACAGGTCTTGAAAGGGCCCTTCCCCCTTCCCCTGCTTTTTACCAACAGAACCAGTTAGAAGCCTTCCGCCCCCTGCCCCTGAATGTTCTAATATCTCACTGTTTATGCAGGCAGAGCCTGGAGAAGATCCCTGTGAGGGTCATTTCAAAAGGTATGGGGTGGTGGTTTCAACCCTCCCTGAGGTGTTCTTTTTTACCTTTTGGATTTTTCTGTGGCTCCAGGGAGTCCCCTGAGTCTGTAGAAAAACCTGTTGGGGGAGAGTAAGCCCTCTGTTGTTGGAAATAGGTATCCACACACAGAAGGGACTCTTGGCTATTAGTATATAGGTAATTTTTGCAAAACAAAGAGGTAATAAAAAGAAAATACAAAAAGAAAAAAATGATTACATACAGGGCTTGGGGGGGGGAAGCACTGGAACTGAGTTCCAGAACCTCTTCTACAAAATTCTTTCAAAAATGTTTAAAAGTTCTTGAGTTTTCAGTATACAGATTGAAAACTTCATTTCCTTCTTGAGAATTGCAGCACCTCTCTTTTTTTTTTTTTAAAGAGCCCTGATTACATATAATAATGATACATATCAAAAGGTGATAACATATACCAAAATATATGGAATAGAAAATATTTCTCCCCAGCATCCCCTTTATTACATTGAAAGGTTTTTGAGTCACTCTTTAAAAAATACTTTAAAATGTCCTTCTGTTTTGAATAAATTCATATTCAATGTTTTATATTTCAGATTTTGTAATTAATCTGTTTTTCAACTGAATTATTAATTTCACCATTGCTGCATATTTTCACCATTTCTAGGTACTCTCTATTACTTTTTGGCAGATAGGTAATATAACAACAACAAAAAACCAGAAAGGAGGACTATTGTATATCTTATAGTAGGAAATTAAAAAAATCTTCAAAATCCATTTCCTTATATACATTTATATTCAACTTGCTAGTTTTAGAACTAATTTTCATTCTGCTTCTTTATTGCAATACAATTGTATACAGTATTTTATACTATTTCTCATTCTGAATTTTACTCACATTTGCATAGTACACACATTTGTAACTGATCTGTTTCTCAAATAAGTTGTTAATTTTAACATCACTGCATATTCGGCAAGTTTATTTTCCCATTCTTCTAAGCATGGACAAATGACTACTTTCCATTTTGCTGCGTAGATAATTCTAGCCACTGTCACCATGTATTTGAATACTTCTAAAACTTTTGGCAAATTATTAGGCAGTATACCTAGTAGCATATTTTTGGCTTCCATGGGAAATTTAAACTTTAATATATTCTGCATTTCTCCATGTATTTCTTTAAAATATCTTTTTTGCTTTTTTATATATCCACCATACATGGAAAAAAGTGCCATCTATGTCTTGACATTTCCAGCATTTTACTTTGTAGTTTTTATTTGCTTTCTCAATATCTTTTGGTGTTATAGACCATCTGTGACAGACTGCACTTTTAAAAGCTTAGAAGTGCTGTGTAAACACAGAAAGGACTGTGGAAGGTTAATTCTTCACAGAACCAGAGAGCCTTGCATGATAGGCTGTTCCAAGAGATCTGATTGGTTAGCATCAGCTGAGCAGAGAAAAACTTCTGAACTGGATGCTGAGGAGAATTCAGTCTGATTTCAGCACTAGCAGAGAAGAGTCGAATACTGACAGTTTCGGAATTCAGCCCTGATTGAGTTTAACACAGACAGGAGAACTGGGAAAAGTTGGCAAGGACCAGTGGGTAGTTAGACAGAGAGTCCCATTCAAGCCAAAGAAAAGGGGTAGTCTTATAGTAAGAAAAAGAATTTCCCTACCCAGTCAAACAGAGGGTTCTGAAGAGTGAAGAGACCTATGGTCTGGTGTGGTTAGAAACTGCCTTTGGAGACCTTAAGACTCAATTAAAAACTCAAGACAAGTGCTGGTATTTTAACAGAAGGTCTTTGGGTACTGGAAAGAGTGCACCAGCCTTCTGGAAACCTATAGAGTCAGAGAATACTCAAAGAAAGTGTGCTGGAGTGTTTGGAAAACAGTGGAATAAAAGCCTCTCAACATAAAGATTTAAGTAACTCTAAATAGCTTAAGAAACTTTCATTCGCCTGAAACATAAGAACTAAAGTCTGTGCATGTACTGGTCTTACCTCAGACATTTCAACCCCTGATTTCATCTGACCTTTCCCTTCTATGTTGAATAAAATATTTTGTTAATTTGGAATATAAAAACATCTTGAGTGCCATTAAAGTTAAAGGGGGCTCCCAATCCTTCCCTCAGATTCCTGGGCAGAGCAAACAGCCAAAATATTATACTGTGACAGGGTGGGACAGCCAGAGTTCTTCAGCAAAGAAGAGAACACATTACTAAGTAGGCTCAGTGAGTAAAGGGAAAGAAAAACGGAGGGAAAATCTTGCCTCATCTAAAAAAAACATTTTTACCAGTTTTCTCTTAATGCCTGATTGGCTGTGAACTTGATATCTTTTCCCCATAGCCATTCCCACTGATGCCTGGATATGTGTTCTTTAAGGTTCTGCATCCATTTAATCTTTTTTTTACTCATTCTTCTTCTGTTTCTAGCTGGAGTAGTAACTTATTGTAGTAAATGCTCTTTTTCTTTTATGATCAGCTGTTTGAACTCAGCTGCATCTCTTAGTGCTCCACCTTCAGTATTAATGATCTTCTTTAGTCCTGAAGCTGATTGATGATATAATAACCATTGAATGTTTGTTTATTTCTGATATCTTGCCATGACTTGGTTTTCCCCTGAGCATTTATCATACCTTCTTTTTGTAGTAGGCTTCTACTGGGGACATAAGCAGAGAGTTTGGAGGACTTAATAAATTCTGGCATGCAAACCATATTCTCAACAGTCCTTCTCTGATTATATGACTTTTATCTTGTGTTATGATCATTTTAGTTGATTTCTTAATCCATGAGTAATTATGTAGGCCTTCATTTAGATCTGCTGGTTCAAGTTTTACTATTCTTTGTCTTGGGTCTTTAACCCAATCAGCAATCCAAACCAGGCCTGCCACTTGGTAGTATAATTTTATATCTGGAGCTGCTAATTCTCCTCCCTTTTTCTCATCTTGTAATACTTTAAAACTTACTCATGATTTCTTGTAATCCCAAAGAAATTTATTTATCTGTCTCTGCCATTCTTTCAGTGGTCTTTCTTCAATATGTATAGATTACATTTAAGATCTGAATCTTAATGTGGGCCAGTTTGGTGTAATGGTTAAAAGTCCAGACTCTAATCTGAGAGAACCGGGTTTGATTCCCCACTCCTCCACATGCAGCTGCTGGTGAGACCTTGGGTCAGTCATAAATTCTTTCAGAGCTGTTCTCTCAAGGGCTGTTCTCAAGAGAGCTCTCTCAGCCCCACTTACCTCATGGGGTGCCTGTTGTGGGGAGGGGAAGGTAAAGGGATTGTAAACCACTCTGAGATGCCTTTGGGTAGTGAAGGGTGGGGTATAAATCCAATCTCCCCCTCCTCCTCTACTTTCAGTCTTGTATTTCCTTTGCCCAGGTTTGCCCTATTTCCCCCTGATTCTGGCTTGGTTGTTTTACCTTTTTCATGACTATTTCCCTTAGTTTTCCTCCCAATCCAGTTATACTGCTCAGGTTCCATATCGTGCTTCCATATCTCTTAGGACTGAAATTTCTTATGGACTATAAAACACAGGAAGGTTGAAATACGATAGCAAATCAGTTGTTGGCCATCAATTGTTTAAGAAACATTGCACGCATTTCAAACTAATTTTCATATATATGTATACTAACCACAGGGGAAGGGTTGAAAAGAACTACAGGTGGCATGTGAGAACCACCCAGACCAAAAGTACAGCAGCAGACTTCAGCAAGGGACCCAGTGGAGAAGGAATAAGAGGAACCCAAGTGTACTCAATCATCTCCAGAACCTATACATTCCCCTACCAAACTGCATGGGTACAGAAGATAGCAGGTACAAGCAAATGCCAAAATTAGGCAGAGAAGCATATGCCTGGAAACTTGGGAGTATCACTCAAGGTATTCATAGGAAAACAGCAATGCACTCTAAGTTTTGGCAGGACCAGGGCTCTACTCAAGCAGCAGTAAGGGTAGAGCCATCAGTTTCCTTACAAAGGCATTCTCTGCCCCCTGCTGGTTCAACACGTCTTAAAAGCAGGTTGTCCACTCGCCTAGGTAGCACTGCTGTTGAGTGAGTGCATGATATCCTGGACCCTGATGGCATCTTGCCTGAACTTCTTTTGCTGTTATCTGTTTTCCCCTGAAAAATATTTTCTTTGAATTATATCCCCCTGACTTCAAGAAAGTATGATATATTAGATTAGGTTGTGAGGTAATTGGTTGGATCCTATTAATCCATTCTGCTTATGAGGAAGCCTTCCTCTGTTGGAACAAAACTTCCTCTTGTGGAACACTCCTCCAGTGAAGCAAGTTTTCTTCTGCCAGGGAATTTCCCCACCATTAGGAGAATGGATTTATACAGGGCTCTTTTTGTAGCAGGAACTCCTTGCATATTAGGTGACACACCCCTAATGTAGCCAATCCTCCAAGAGCTTACAGAGCTCTTCTTATGAGGGCTACTGTAAGCTCTTGGAGGATTGGCTACATTAGTGGTGTGTAGGCTAATATGCAAAGGAGTTCCTGCTACAAAAAGAGCCCTGGAGGATCTATCCTAATGACTTATCCAAAACTACCACATCTGGGTTTTGTGATGCATGTTCAGACCAATATTTGGCAAGGACTTGCTCTTAATGGCACATACATTGGCTCATCACGCACAGAAATGTTTTCCAGTGGCCAGAAATTGTCCTGCCTAGTTCTTCTGTGGCTGGTAGTATCCTTAAAAGCTATACTGATAACATAATAATTACATTTCTAAATTCTGGTTGATTATAAACATCTGCACATCTATTTGGAAAATATTGCTCACACGAAAGGAAATAACAATCATTTGAAAAGAATATGTTAGCACTGTGAAGCAGGAGGCACTTGCCTATATTGAAATGGGTTCATGCTATGGAAAATCTTAGTTAAACATGCAAAGGGTTTGTGATGATTTAGAGAAATAAAACCACCATTTCGGTTTGGGTCCGATTTCACTGAGTTCCGAGTGCTTTGCACTGCTCACCTAGCAGCTTAGTTCTTTTTAACCTTGATGATGCATTAGAAGTGTTCTGTTAACGATCTTTATCAAGGTAAACCATTGAACAACTGCGCTGGGATTTGTGGTTTGTTTCAGCAGTACACAGAGGACCTCATTATTATGGCACGTCTGTCTGAAGGTAGTGTTTGAAAGATGTAGGGATTATGCGATTGGCCAGAGAAACGTGATGTAAAAAGATGGAGCTGTATCTGTGGAAACAAGAATAAATAACACAGAAGCTGCTATAACAGGAGAGGTGTCCTTCAAATATACTCAGCACATTTATAAAATGGCTTTGAAACATCCTCCTGTTTCCTGCCATCTGTCTGTAGCTTTTCCCAAACGAACAGCTGAAATTGCATTCCAGATATTGGTACAGAACATATGAATCACAGCTTGGGAAGAGACCCCCTGCTCTTGAACAGAGAGTGGTACAGTCCTTCAATTGTAAACCTCTGCTAAACTGGCTGTTGTGCATTTAATCCCAGTCCCACCTTTCAGTGCTTGCAGGTATCATTAAGCAACCCTCCACCTGATTAGGCTTTCACAGAAAAGTGTCGCTGCTTTTAATTTTTTTTTTTTTTAAGCCGTTTCTGTCATTAGACAATCGGGGAGACGGCAGAGAGTAGAAGTGCTAAGCTGCAGAGGATGGACGGTGTCAGTGGCAACAGGACGATGTCTTACAGTCGGTGGAGTTACGACAGGTACCGTGCATCACAACTATTAACATTTTCCCTTCCCTGTTTGATTGGTAAATAACGTGAGGCAGTGTTGCCTGTTCAACAGCCAAGCTCCAAGCCTCCTGCATTTGTCTTTTAAAATCAGTATTTACTTTAGGAAAACAGGCACTTTTCTTAATTACCTAGATACAGCCTTTGGTGTTAGCGTGAAGTGACATTTGGCTTGTTTGCCTCTCAGTTCCCAATGACAGTCAGCTGTTCCCACTAGTCAGTTGTTATGTTGGAGGTGGGAAAGTTCCTAGAAATGTGCTTATTTTTTTTGGTCTCCAAATCCATAGTGGCGGTTTCCTCAGGCCACAGTGTAAGGAAATGCTGCATGCCTGAGTTCAGCTTGTATGCGATGCTGTGAAGTTCAAGGAGAAATTCAGCATTTGATATTCCATAGGCAATGGGTGGCAAATCAGTTAAGGTGGGGGCAAATCAGTTAAGGTGGCAAATCAGTTAAGGTGGGGGCATGCTGCATTTTCTGCTGAAAACTCTGCAAAAATGCCCATGAAACACTTGATTGAAAAGGCAGGCAGTGAAGCTCCTTTGAGGCTGCTTTGAGGTATCCTTATACTACATCTGATAACAAAAAATGTCATTTCTCTCACCCATGCCTCCCGCAGCGGTGACATTGTTTTGCTACAACAGCCTGGGTGCACCTGGAGTTGCACAATTAATTGAAGGGGAATGTCTATTAAGTTTTAGGGTCTTTTTAAAGAAGTATTTTGCATTGACATTCTTTTTCCTTATGTTATTGCCCCCAAATAACAACTGTCTAACAAATCAAATGAAAAGGTAATCTCTGAAAATGAGACGCTAAGGGCTGCTTAGCACAGGCCACACAGATTCCTCGTAAGTGGTGGGCTGCAGAAGAAGCTTGGTAAAGTGAAGGGAATGTCAGTCACTCAGCTGCCAGAAGAAAACACACAGCTAATGTTTCAGACTTTTCAGAAAAGGTCTAGGGCAGGGGTGGTTTTTTTTTCTGTGTTAGCACATCAGTCCGTGATCTTGTTCCATCATGCCTTCTCCTATGCTGTACTTGATGCCTTTTGATAGATGGCAAGTTTGCAACAGCTGCTATGAACCGATGCTACAGGAAAAGTGACTGAAATCTTGACGATAGCTTTTGTTCAGCAAGAGTGTTGAACTGGACGATGTTCATTTGTCCAGTTTCCGATCACAATAGTGCCCGATGATGAAAAAGAATTGATTAGCAAGAAATGCTGTGAAGGGGTCAGTATCTTGTCTCGTTTTGCATTCAGCAGCTGTTTGGAGCTAGTCCCCAGATTCTTCTGGTTCTTCTTTTACATTTTGGTGGGTAGCTGAAAGTACAAAAAACCATGTATGATCTCATCTCCCTAATGGTTGCTACTGCAAGGTTGAGAAATGGTGCAGAGTTGTTTCTTGCTTATTAAAACTGTCCTCCCACATGCATCCTATAACCAGTGCAGTTCCAAAATAGATTGATTCTCTGTAATATTGGAAGCTACTCTCTGCTAGTGGCTGTAACTGTGAGGAGTCCAGAACATGTTTTGTTGTATGTGGCTCTTTAGAGTGAAAACATGTTAACAAACAAAGAATTAGCATTAAAGCATCAAAGGAATAAGCAGGTCTTGTTCTTGTTGGAACCTTGTTTAGGTTGGCAATGGTTTTCTTTCTGGGGCGTAATTATAGTTTGCTTCCATTTTAGGATTCCAGATTTGGCTAATCCCATTATTAGTTACTTTTTAGTTACATAATTATGTGATTATTAGTTACATATAGCATAATCTCATATTTAGTGGCTTGCTAGACATATATATATGTTCAAGTTTGCCTAAATTGATCTTACATAGAGGGTCAATTGGCAGCCATTGGACCAGATGCATGTTTCTGAAGCAATTCTATCTAGTCTCAGATGGCTGTTAGCCACAAAGTATACATAGGGTCTCTGGGGCAAGTGATGCTCTGTATTCTTGGAGCTTGGGGGTGGGCAGCAGTGGGAGGGCTTCTAGTGTCCTGGCCCCACTGGTGGATCTCCTGATGGCACCTGGTATTTTTGGCTACTCTGTGACAGAGTGTTGGACTGGATGGGCCATTGGCCTGATCCAACATTGGCTTCTCTTATGTTCTCTTATGTTCTTATTTTCAAATGATAAGAAATGGTGATTCTGCATGTTAATATTACACTGATTTTGAATGCCGTATGTGAAGGTGCGTGTCTGAATGTCACGTTATGTCCAAGGGAAGGTCCTTTGTAACTGTAAATCCTCCACTGCTACATGGGGCCTCCTTTTTTATAGAGCCTGTCTACTCCTCCCTCTTGGAGAAGGTAGTGCCTATCCCCTAAACAACAACAGAAGTTGAAGACCCTTGATACAGATGTTAAATAGGGCTGTGCCAGACATTCTCTACTCTTGATGTTCGCTTCAAAAGAGCACACTCAGCGCAGCCAGGCAACTGACAAAGAAAACAAACAAACCCCACACTCGGGTCACCAAATATTTCCGTTGTTTCTGAACTATTGAACACTCTTTTGTTCCTCAGTTGCTTCAGTGCCCCTTTATTTATTGTTTCTATTAAGCTTCTTGTTCACTTTTGTCACCTAGTCTCACTTTTTTTATTTGAAAGCAAGAAATTGCAAGTAGATAAATAGGTACCACTTCAGTGGAAAGGTAACAGCGTTCCGTGCGCCTTGGTATTTAGTCATGCCAGCCACATGACCATGGAAACGTCTTCAGACAGTGCTGACTCTTCGGCTTTGAAACGGAGATGAGCACCGCAACCCTAGAGTCGGATTCGACTGGCTTTCGAGCAAGGGAACCTTTACCTTTATGAAAAGTACATTAGGAGGCTCAGCAGAGTGTGGTGACTAATGGTGGTGAAGACACTGAAGTTGAAGAAGATGCAAAAAATAACCAAGTGTGTGGGGTGGGGATGGGTAGAAAGCCCTTGAGGCCAGAGATTATACCGCTCCAAAGAATGTTTGGGGCCCAGAAGATCCTGTCAGCAGCACTATCAGTAGAAACAATAGGGTCTCACTTTCCCATGCATCTCTAGCAGAAGGTTTACTACCAGGCCATCAAAATGATTTCAGTCCCAGATCAATTCTGAAACTCTGTGTAAGTAGATCCTCCTAATTCAGAAAAGCTTGATGCTGAGTTACAATCACATGCTTGATCATCCAGTGCACGAAGATCCACAGATTTAATGAGGCTTTCTTAAAAAGGATGAAGCAATTCTGTTCAAACAAGGAGGCTTTAACAATGGCCTCCACAAAACACAGGCAGCTTCATTTGCTATGAGATAAAGAACAAGGAAGAACAAGAATTTAGAACACATGTGATTATGCTCCTCTGTCCCTGTGTACCTAGTTTCCATAATCTAGTATCAATTGAAATGGAATCCAATGATATCTCCAGGATAGGCTTTGCATTTGATATGGTGTCCAAAGAGAAATAATTCTTACCTACAAAGTGCATAGTAAATATGCCAGAGGATGCTACAGAGGCATAAGTCACAGGGTGGAACAAGGAGGAGGAGATTGGATTTATACCCCGCCCTTCACTACCCAAAGGAGTAGTGAAGTCCCTTTCCTTTCCCCTCCCCACAACAGACACCCTGTGAGGTAGGTGGGGCTAAGAGACCTCTCCCAAGAACCGCCCTTGAGAGAACAGCTCTGAAAGAACTTATGACTGACCCAGGGTCACACCAGCAGCTACATGTGGAGGAGTGGGGAATCAAACCCAGTTCTCTCGGATTAGAGTCCGCATCTTAACCATTATACCAAACTAGTTCCCAGAGGCAACTATCTAAAAAAACTCCTCATGAAAGTTTAATGTTTCTTAGGTATGAGGACCCACTGGCTTTGGGATGCCAGCCTCCAGGTGGTACTGGGATCCCCTGGAATTAAGCCTCTTCTCCAAACTACAGAGATCAGTTTCCCTGGAGAAAATTGATACTTTGGAGGGTGGACTTTATGGCATTGTACCTCTCTGAGGTCCCTGTCCTCCCCAGGCTCCATCCTCAAATCTCCAGGAGTTCCCAAACCAGGATCTGGCATTACTAACCCCCCTGTCCCCCAGCAATGGCCAGGGTGGACTGGGCAACCCTATTCTCTTCACAGTTCAAAGATCTGGTCTTATAAGTGGCTTGGAGCCAGGGTGCTTGTAGGACCACCTCCTGCCATATTGTCCAGCTATTTTGCCAGCCTCCAGGTGGGGCCTGGAGATCTCCCAGAATTACAACTGATCTCCAGACTACAGAGATCAATTCTCCTGCAGAAAACGACACTTTGGAGGACGGAGTCCATATAGTTATAACTCGCTGAGGTTCTCCTCTCCCCGAACCCTGCTCCCCCCAGGTGCCAGCTGGCAATTCTATGTATAGTCCTCTAGTTAAGATCCCCTTCTCAAGCCCTACTCTCCATGCCTCTGCGTGCAAATGTGAGGTGGTTGGCACTGGTCTCTTTAGAATGTCCTCCCACTTGAGATTTGCCTGGCACCTAACTTACTCTCTTTTAGTGACAAGGCCAAAACACATCTTTTTACCCAGGCTTTTAAAGGGTTCCATAGTTTTAAGTGGTTTTATGGTCTGCTTCTAGCTGCGGTGGCTCAAGTGGTTAAGGCGCTGAACTGCAGTCTGTGGAAGGTCAGTAGTTCAGCAGTTCAAGACCCGAGAGTGCCACAAGACGGAGTGAGTTCCCGTCTCTAGTTCCAGCTCCTGCCAACCTAGCACTTCAAAAGCAAGAAATTGCAAGTAGTTAAATAGGTACCACTTTGGTGGGAAGATAACAGTGTTCCATGCACCTTGGTGTTTAATCATGCTGGCCACATGACCACAGAATCATCTTCGGACAGTGCTGACTCTTTGGCTTTGAAATGGAGACGAGCACCGCAACGCTAGAGTCAGATTCAACTGGCTTTCGAGCAAGGGAACCTTTACCTTCTAGCCTGAAGACTTTTTCATGAATATCATGTTACCATGATATTGCTCTGATATGATCATGATAGTTGAGGCTCTGGCTTGTTTCTGGTGGTTTGTATTGCTTCAGTTGTGGCCTGTCTTTAGTAGGTCTCTGGAGAGGCATGATATAAAAATTCTAAATCCTATCTAATTCAGAACTGGGCCACTGTAAATGAAAAAAAAAATTCACACAATGAGCCTGGGGGGAGAGATTGGGGGGATTTTTTTCTACACGGCTTGCAGAAGTCCTAGGATTACAGAAAAAACATGAAACAAAAATGCACAAGCAATTAGAATCTCAAAAATAAATGCAATGTCTGCCACAAATTTAATGAGACAATGCACTCTACTACTACATCAAATTGGATCTGTTGACTACTATATCAGCAACAGAACTTTCAGTAATACAGTTGTTACAAAAATATAGCACGTGTTTAATTAACAGGGTTCTTTCAGCCTGCAGGGTCTTAACTCAGTGCCTGCATGGAAAAAAGAGAGCCACTTCATTAGTGATATGTACTTTCTTCCCAGCGAGGAAAGGGATAACTAGATGTGCAGTTTCCCATAGAGAAGAGTGGAGCAATTACATCATCTCTAACCCCTTCCTACTAATTGCAAAATGACAGAACAATCTCCATGGCTAGCATCCACAAGGACAAAGTTCATCATTTGAAGGATGTGTTTGTAATGACCCTCACGGACTGTTGATGGCAAAATGTTACAGCATGTTACAAATGCCCTGTGTGGTGATCTAAGGGTATTGCCCTTGGGTGGAATTTGTTAGAAGGAGCTGAGAACCTCCTAAAATGAAAGGGTATTTTCTTGCTGCCGTCAGTCATGTGCCATTTTGGGAAAACCAACCACCCTATTTAGTGAAAGGAAGACTAGATCTTTTCCCCAAACAGCTGTCAACAAAAAGAGAGAGCTCATAAGGTAGTTAAGTACATTTTTTTTTAAGTTTGTGTATAACTGTTTTCTGTTTTTTAGGAAGATCACCTCGCATTTAGGGCCATCTTCCTTTTAGAGTGAGTACAGTGATGTTGGTTACATGGTAGCCTATAGGTATTATTTCCTCTATGTAACTTTTTGAAGAGTTCTACAAATCATACCTACGTGGAGTTCATGTCCAAGGTGTAGAAGATGAGTCAAGTGGCCAGCTCTGGGTTGGGAAATACCTGGAGATTTGGGGGGCAGAGCCTGAGAAGGGCAGGGTTCAAGGAAGGGAGAGACTCCAGTTAAGTTATAATGCCATACAGTCTACCTTCCAAAACAGCCATTTTCTCCGGGTGAACGGGTCTCTTTCACCCAGAGATCTCCTGTAGGTCAGCTCAGTTTACTTAATTTGGTACAGTTTGGTGTAGTGGTTAAGTGCGTGGACTCTTATCTGGGAGATCCGGGTTTGATTCCCCACTCCTCCACTTGCACCTGCTGATGTGACCTTGGGTCAGTCACAAGCTCTGGCACAGCTGTTCTCCCAAGGACAGTTTCTGTCAGAAGTTCTCTCAGCCCCACCTACCTCACAGGGTATCTGTTGTGGGGAGGGGAAGGGAAAGGAGTTTGTAAGCTGCTCTGAGACACCTTTGGGCAGTGAAGGGCGGGGTATAAATCCAAACTCCTCTTCTTCTTCTACATAACCAGCACATTTCAGTTAAAACAATTTTAAGAGCACAGTCATTGAGATTCAAAACATATCTAAAACATTTAAAACGTATATAAATATATATAAATATATTACACAAGTAAAAATAACCGTAGATCTAAAATACTCTGTGATACAAATACATAAAACACAGGAGACATCTAATTTACTTCTACTTCCATCTGCTTTCCTTCTTTACTGGTTCCTCATGAATTCTATAAGCTGCAGCCAAAAATCTGGCGCCAGTTAATGTGAGCTGGGGGTTAGAATCAGATAGAAACTTTTTACCTATTTCTGGGTCCAGATAACCACAGAATCTCCCCAATAAGGCTTGAATAAACTTTAATTGAATTTCTTGGTAATAACTGCAGTGTAGCAAAGTATGCTCAGTCGTCTCCACTTTACCAGTGCCACAAGGGCAAACCCAAACCCACTCTACCATTGGCACCTTTTTATACCAACCTTCCACTATTGCAGATAGAGAAATGTTGCATCTGTCCATAGGAAAAGCCCTACAATAAGATGGAATTTCTAGAAGCGATAAGTAAGTTGCTGGAGTAGGCACATACCTTGTTTTCTGAGGGGCCAAGTTGTTATAAGAGGGGATCTCCAGCCAGCACCTGGAGGTTGGCAACCCTAGAGATGACTCGCCATATAAAAACGGTTACCTCCCAGACAAGGCTATAGCATCCAACTTTTTTTAGCAGCTAATTCTGGGTGAATTCTTGGGCCTTTACTATAAGGTGAATTTTTATTTTCCTCTCAAACCCACCTTGACTTCCAGTATGTTAGTCACCTCACCAGTTTATCGAATCTGCCTCACTCATTGTTTGCTTTATTATATGCCAGTTTACTCCTCAACAACTCTATGAAAGCTAGCAACCGTTTCTAGAGCCTCACTTTGCAAACAGATAATTGAAAGCAGAGGCTTTCGAGGTACTTGGTAACCTTTTCATGATACTCCAGGAAAAAAAAACACTTTGGACTTAAAATAATTATGTTTATGATACATCGAGTTGGTCACAGGCTTTAAGTGGATGAAAAGCGACCTTTCTTTGCTTTGGTGGGTTTTCCTTTTCCTATCAATGTTCTTCATTTCCTTCTGTGGGTTGAATCCAACCATAACTTCTGACATCTTGGGGCAAGCCTTAACTTGTGCTGCAGATAGAGTTGCATTGACCTTAGCTCGACAGGCCCAGAAGACAGATGGAGGGATTACCCAAGATTACTGTGCACCAGCTTATTGTGGCTCTTTGTAATATGGTAGACAAGCATAATAGTGCCAATTGCCCTGATGAAGGCAGGGATGCATGTTATAAATTGTGTAAATAAATGTAAAAAATTAATAAACTGCAAGGTGACTTCTTTTGTCTTCTGTCAGTGTCAAGGCCCTGTTTTCTGCTCTTGTACTAAGGAAGTGGGTCAGGGTTTGATTAGCATTCTGTGGCTGAACCATGCAAAACTTAGATCTGGCATAATGATAGTGACTTCCATAGTTTTATTCTGTTTCATTCTTTTTTAACTCTGTAATTTTCTACAAGGTATTTCCTTCCTTCCTTCCTTCCTTCCTTCCTTCCTTCCTTCCTTCCTTCCTTCCTTCCTTCCTTCCTTCCTTCCTTCCTTCCTTCCATTGCTGTTTTCCTCATAAAAGCTGCTTGGTCAGCACAATAATATTTATCAAGAAGGAAGAGTAATCACCACAGCATTTCCATAACAATGATGTCTGTGCTGGAGAATTTATTTTAGAAAGAGCAACGCAACTGTCAAGCACATTTTTTTCAACACCTGGAACTGGCAATGAGCAGGGGGTAGTGCTGCCCCTTGAGTTGTATTCCATTCCAAAGCATAAGGAGGCAGGGTGCAAAGAAATACAAATTGTTATGTGAATACACCGTCATTTCTCGAAACAGTGTTCCCCTCTGGCAAGGTACAGATGCTGCCAAAGCCAGGCACAGAAAGTACCTGCTGTATTACCAGTGCTTTTCATTTTCTCTTCCAGTAGGATGCATTTTTAGACAGGCATATTTAATATGAATTGCCGAGAAGCAATGTTCCCTCTAAGCTGTGGAGTCTTGTGAGCAAAAATTCTACTTTGTGAGCTACTGGGATTAAAGTTGTGAGTGAGCGATTTGGTTGCTGCATAAATTAGCTTACTCTGGAGCCATCCTTTCTGAGCCAAGACAAAAATGTGTGAGCCGGAGGCTAAAAAGCTGTGAGCTAGCTCACACTCTTTCAGCTCAGAAGGAATGCTGCCGAGAAGCATTTTTCATAGAAATTTTTCTAGTGTTCGTCAGCTTTGTTTAAATCCGCAACCATCCTTTTTACCTTTGATTAACTGCTCAGCTGTAATGTTATACTCATCAGTTCTGGTTGAAGCTCACTAGCAGAAAACAATGAATGAAGACAATCGTGACCTGCACAATTGGTTCCCCACCAAGCTGAGCTCAGCCCAGCGGTCACGTATTGCAGTCTGCCAAGTACTAGGCACCTCCTCTTCCCATTTTTACAGTTCCCAACAAGATGCAAAACAGAGAATTTATTGCACTCATGATGGACAGTATTCATCTTGGTCTGCAATGATGTAACCTGGGGTATTTTTAGGAGGGGGGGGGAAATGAAGTATTTCAATGGACATCATTATGCCTAGCTTGACCTCGATATTATCTGACCCACCCACATTGCTAAACTTAATATGGAAGTGTATTGTAATGAATTATGCCGTCTAATGAAGAGTATTCATGAAACTGAATGAGACCAAACACATTTATATTCCTCCAATCCCATTGACTTCAATGGTTACAGATGGGTGCAACTTTGATCAGGATGGCACAGTCCATCATGTAACCAATTAAGAACCGTTAAGCCTGAGGAGGAGATTTTACCCTCCTAGCCGCTGCTCCTCTTATTGTGATGGGTTTTGTTCATGAAGATCCCTAAGTTTGAGAGGATTTTTAAGACAAGTAGTCCTGAAACTCAAAAATGGGGAAAGATCTATTCCTGCCTTCTGCAAGCTTTTCCATAAAGTATATAACTTGCAGCAAGTTGTGGACGTCACACATTTTGGACCCAATGTAGAGTTTTTAAGCATTTCCTATTGACGTCTGTCAATCAAATGTACTCCCGAGGAACAAAAACATACAAAAATCATAATATGAGAAGTAACTGGGGACCAATTTACACCATCAGTGCAACTGCCAGTTTTGTCCATATTTCGTCAGTCTGAGACACTAAGTGTAGCAAGTTCCTTTGAATCAACAAGAATATGTTATGGAGTGATTTGTACAGTGTGATCATAGAAATCACAGCATTAATTGTGGTCATTGTGATAATAAGAATTACAGCAAAATTGTATCCATAAACACTTTACACAGTATTTTTTCTCTATGTAAGCATATGGTCCCTGCACAAGATATCACATGGAGATATTTTGGATGGGAGACATTTGTTTAGTAAATTTATATGCTGCCTATTCCGAGACCTGATCAAAGTAGCAGACAAAGTAAAAACAATACAATAAAATAATCAAAACCAAAAACCTGGGAATTATCAATAATAAAATATGAAAAAATACAAACCATGAAGTATCCTGTACTGTAAAGCAGGATAAACAGCATTCAGCAGCCTAAAATGATATTCATAAACCAGTCATCAGGTTAGAAGCTTTTAAAAAGACAGACCCCCACTTAGTTCAAAGTCTGAGTAAAGACACACATTTTGAGCTAGCGTCTAAAAGACATTACGGCAGGTGCCAGATGAGCACAGACCTGCCAGCTGACCTGGAGAATGTTCCGTCCTTTTCATATAGGCTTAGTGGAATGTTATTTACCAGGTGGTGCTATTTACTTCCATGCCATGGAAATCTTCAACCACCCATTTCCATACATTAAGGTTCTATTTAAAAAAGGCTTTTTTTAATTTCTGCAGGCCCTCTGGCAATCCTAAGGGGGAGGACGTTCTAATGGCAATGAACTGCCCCCGGTTTCCACTCACTTCATCTCTGCAGGGAGGGACACTGTTCAGGAAGAAGATCTTAGCTGGCGAGCTGGACAATATGGGAAGTATCCCAGCCCCAAGCTGTTCGCTGTGCCATCCTAAATAGAATTGCACCCTTAAAAGGCTTACTATGGCATTGTTAGGGCCTTCAAGATAAGAACCAGCACTTTGAATTGTGCCTGTAAACATATGGGTGACCAGTATGCAAATTGGTACACAGTATTAGAATTAGGAATGAATTTACATCTTTCTCTCTTTTAGATGGCCTATCTATTTTGTTAGGTAGATTAAGTAAGTACCAGATTTAATTATGCATGTTACATTGGTGGCACCCAGTCTGTGACAGGTCCGTCTTAAAAGGATGTTTTCATACATTGCAGCCAGGTTAAACAAGGTATTCAGTACTAAAGCACCGCACTGGAAGCAAACTGAAGGGTAGTTTCTCTAATTGGCATAATTAGTTCATATAATTATCACGGCTTATGTGTTATTTGCTTGAGCAAAGTGTTTGCCATGGAATGGCTGGTTGACACTCATTTTGTCTCTGTGGGTTGTTTTTAAACCTTGCCTGCACTTTACAAAAATGATTCAGTGCATTCAGATTTGAAAAAATGATGATTTTATTCTTTGTTTTAATTGTCTTCTGTTTTATGTGCTCTGATGCCACAGTGTTTTCAAGATGCTTTGCAACCACTAGCATATCATGATCTCTTTCAGAAGGTTTCTGTAACATAGCTACCACTGTTCTTATACAGAAGATCCTTGCTCGGGTAAAAGTAAAACCACTCCTTTGAGACTTGTCTGTTTGTGCAGGATATATGAATGTGTTATCTAGATGTTCATTGGCTAAATGCAATTCATCTGATGCTTGAATTACCTGAATGATGTTTAATGTAGGTGCACATCAACTTCATGATCGGTAAGTTGTTGTGTATCACTTGAATTCATGGTATTTTGGGGTCCTCTGGATTTTGATCTGTGTTTAAATTTTATGTCAGCTGCCCTGAGCCTGCTTTGGTGGGGAAGGTGGGGTATAAATCTAATAAATAAATAAACAAACAAATAAATAATAAGGTTATTGAAGCACAGGTAGCTCTTGTCTTTGAATCCCTATAGGAAGATGGCAGCAGACTTATAAATAATTGCCTACTTGATAGCTTATGACAAATAAGAATCGCTTCCAGTTGACCTGGAAGGGAAGGTTCTTTAGTGCCCCATGGAAATTTGCAAGGCCAGCATCAGCTGAAGGGAGTAAACAGTTAACTCAGGCAAGAACCTCTTTCTCTGAAGCTCTGGATGAAGGTACTGAAAGGCTCCACCATTCATCAAGTCTTCATCTACATCAACCCGTTAGATATTGCCCAATCATGGTTCTATAGCAATCACCTGAACTTTTCTGTGCAGACAAAACAATTCAGTAGCAACCGACTGCTACAGCATGATGATAATACACAGGGCTCTTTTTGTAGCAGGAACTCCTTTGCATATTAGGCGACACACCCCTAATGTAGCCAATCCTCCAAGAGCTTACAGAGTTCTTCTTACAGGGAGGAACGAGAGGAACACATTAGGGGTGTGTCGCCTAATATGCAAAGGAGTTCGTGCTACAAAAAGAACCCTGATAATACAGTATCCAATGGGAGTGGGTATAGATCTATTCTTTCCCCTTACTCCTGGAAATCTCTCCTTGCCTTTTCCCTTCCGCTGCAATAGACAATCATATTCTTTCCTTTTGTGTATAGTACCCAAACATAATCTGAATATATGATTTGACTAGTAGCCACTAAAAACAGCTGACAGTCACTTCTGATTTTGGCATGTTGATGGCGGGCATGCTCCTCTGAAGCTCCGGAGAGAGTGACCCATGACCCAGCAGTGGGGAGGGGGTCTGGCTGGCTCTGGACTCCCCCCAGGGGCCCTTGAAGGGGGCCCCCAGCTTGGGGCACTGGAAGTGCCTCTCCCTAGGCCAAGGCCAAAGGATCGAGGCTCTTCCCTGTTCCTATAGGTCCCTGCCACTGTGGAACCATTGTGGGCATGAAATGAGCATACCAGACCAGCGAGCGACTGACCTGGTGAAAATAAAAAGACTTTCTCTTACCTGAAGAAGCAGAGCTTGAGATGCCAGCTCGGATGGCGCCCCCCAAAAAAGCGGACGGGGGGAAGCAACCCTCCACTTGAAAATGGTAAAGTTTTTGAAAGCATTAGAGGGGGCAGGAAGTGGCGGCGCCTGAGTGGATAGCTGAATTTAATCAGTACAATGCCAGACTGTTAAAACATTAGAGCAAATAAACTTCCAAAGATTTAAGCAAACTTTATAAAACATAAACAATGTCTTATCGGGCTGAAAAGATGGTGGCGAAAGTGAAACTACAACAAGGAACTGCCAGCTCAACACATCTGGTTTCTAAACCGGAAGTGAACTTTGACTTTGCAGGCATGTTGGATACTGCATTGCGACCTCTGGTGGTTCAGATGACTAACATCAGCAAGACCTTTGAGTCTGTGCAAAAAGAACGAAAAGAATCTAACAGAAGGACAGAGGCAGTTGAAAACAAGACCAAAGCAATTGATCAGGACTTGAAGTGGTGGAAAAAGAAAGATCGTCAGATAAAACTCAACTTTTGCAACTACAAATGGAAAAATCTTCATATATGCTGAGATTTCAAGGAGTACCAGAAGACAAATCCGAGAATCTGAACGAAATTCTCAGTGATGCGCTCGCACCAGTGACAGGTATTAAGGCAGAAGTATTACAAAGCGAAATGGATATGATCTACAGGACATATTCAGAATTTATCAAGAAAAAAACCCTGCCTGGTGAAATATGTGTCAGATTCTCAAAGAGAGGTATAAGAGACAGAATACTGAAAGCAACATCTGGGACTATATTGAAAATCAAAGAAGAAGACATCGGAATATTAAAGGACATTCAATTTGAGATAAGGAAGAAGAGAAAACAATATAAGGATTTAACCACCTATCTATAGGAAAATGACACTACATACCAAAGGATACTACCTGAAAGCTTGATATTCAACTACAAAGGCAAAAAAGAAAAGATTGACTCTTTTACCAAAGCGAAGCAGTTTTTGGAAAGGCACCAGAAATTCAAAAAGGATACAAAGAAGACAGAGGAAGAAGAAGGAGAACTTGACAGTTCACATAGCTTGGAAAGTCATGAAACATCTGTAGATGGCAGCTCTGAAGAAGAATCTGACTCAGAATTGGGAGCGGCTGCACCCAAACCTCCCTGAGACAAGAAAAGCAAGAAGACAGGAAAGAAAGGCAGAAAATAGCTTAAACGCTGGAAGAAATACCTTTACTATATAATATAAGCTTGCATTGTTAACAACTTTAATTTTCTTTGCATTATGAAATAATAGAATAGAAATTTTTATTCTCAGTTTGAATAAGAGATAAGCCTTGACTTAAGATAGTAAATATTAGTATATAAGGTCGTTGTATAGCTGTAATTTTAGTTAGTGTGTAGCATTGTAGGATGTATGTAGAAAATCAAATCAAAATTTATTAAAAAAAATAAAAACAGGCTTTTCTTTTGGGTGCAATAGTCTTGCAACTTCCCATTCAAAGATAAATAACATGATGTTGACTTGTCTTGGATAGCAAGGGGGAGGAGGAAATAGACTTGTAGAAACGGATAGTCATCCTTAAGATGTTTGCTTCTTTTAAAGAATGAAACAAAAGCAGGCTAGATGCGCACTCCAGTTCTCAAGGCTGGGGGCGATGCACCTTCAATGAGCTAAACAAAATGAATACTTTTAAAATTAAAAAAGTGAAATATTATGGAATAAGGCATTGTTATGGACGCCAGTTTTTAAATGATTAGATTTCATTTTTTGACTTTCCAGATTTGGTCTTTTATGAACATTGCAGAAGGAAGCACAGTATTTACTGAAACACAACAAACAAACAAACAAACAAACAAACAAACAAACAAACAAACAAGGGGTCCATCTTGCATACACATTCAAGTTAAGAGTTCTGTCCAATAATATTTTTGTCTGTAACTTGTCTGGGACAGTCTTACATTCAGGGTCATTTTCCTTTCAAAGTAAATACAGTAGCAGTGACTGTTAAAAGGGTTTCAGTAACCCCGATATAAAGAAATAATCTTCAGGTGACTCCGATACCTCTGGCACAATCACATCCCAATAGACTTATTTTTTAATGAGGACTTTGCCTTTTGGGCCCCTGGAGTACAATTAGGCAAGCACTATTTCTTTATTCAGCTTTTGCTCTACTACATAAACTCCCAAGAACGTTGCTTAAATTTAAGTAAGTACTGATTATTACATTACAGGAATTATTTGTGCTTCTTTTGCAAATTTTTGGAACCAATTTGAACTCCTCCTGTCAATAGGTCTACTTTAAGGCAAAACATTGTTTTTGATAGAGAAAAAGATACAGATCATAGTGAAAACCTTGAATGACCTCTAACTGTTTCTATTACTCAGTAAAATAAATAGAACCCTGGCCATTATCAGGGGGATTTAGCTGCTGCGGTAATTTACAGGTGTATGAATAAGCTCATTAGAAAACATGTCTTCCCCACCCACACCTCCATGCTGATGAAATAGCTCCTATTAGCTGACAGGGTTTTTTCCCCCAAGCCTGTGTCTGCAGTCCCAAAAGGCCTCTTTCCTTGTTTTCTTTTATTCTACAAACCAAACAAAAGTGGAGGGGGGCAGAGGCATTTTATTTGAATGTCACCAGAAAAGGCAAATTAATTTACCTGGGAAATATGAAGTTTGCTTTTTACAACTTAATCATTTCAAATGAACAGAAGGGGAACTCCAGGTCAACAGACTAATTATGTGTGTATTTTGTCAAAACAAATTATACAGATGGAAACCAGTCACTAGCATGAGCGTGAGAGACCAGAGGAAACGGGAAGAAATGCCCTAAAGGAATGAAAAAGTGTACTCTATATGGAAAAAAATTAAAAGTGACAATAACAATAAAGCAGATCTTCGTAAACGAAATCGTATCTTTATACTCCTTTACTTCTTAACAAAACTTTCCGAATTGTGTTCCGTTTCATTGTGGACGCTTCTTCTGAACAGTGTGTGTTCTTTTCTTAACAAATCTTTCTCATCTGTCTCTTAAGACAACATTTTCTTCATAAGGAATTTCAAACTACCATAAAGGTGTTTGCGCAATACATCTCTCCTGGGCAGATGACAAGTTGTTTGCATTGCCTTGTGGTGCCATCACCCAGAAGTGATGTAGGCACGTCGGGGACGTCTGGGGGCGACACTCTGGTATTTGGGCAAACTCTGTGGTAAATTCGGACCTAGACATCCCCAACATGCCTATGTCACTTCTGGGTGATTGCAGCATGTCGGGGCAGGTACTTCCAATTTTACCAGAAGTGGCCCAAAAACATTTAGGGGTGGGGTTTACCCCTGCTGGCGAGCTGGCCAGTGGTGGGGAAGCACCCCCCAAAAGTGGGAGTTCCCCCATCCCCGGTGGGGGTCTGGGAACCCTAGGTGTCACCCATTCTGGATGGGATTACACCCTCCTTGAAGGGGCAGGTCTGTAGGTTCAGGATGTTCCTGGAACCAGGCCTACTGCTTGATAAGCTGGTGGCAGCTGTGGCCAGGGGTGCTTTTTATCAGCTTTGGTTGATTAGTGAGCTGTGGCATTTCCTTGGTAGAAAAGACCTGGTCACTGTGGATCAGATAACTGCAGGGCACTCTACATTGGGCTGTCCTTGAAACATGTTCAGAAACTTCACTTAGGCTGATTTCCCACAAGCACTGCTCCGTGCTCACCTTCCCTTTTGCCCCGATGGTACGTGTCAATTTCACACAAGCTGCCGCATTTTGCCCCGCAGCTTTGCATGATTTTCCCCGTGTCTACTCAAAAAACAGGCTTGAGTAGACGCAGGGAAAATTGCAGGAAACTGCAAGGCAAAATGTGGCCGCGCAACAGCTTGTGTGAAATTGACATGTACCATCAGAGCAAAAGGGAAGAGCGAGCGCAGAGCAGCCCTTGTGGGAAATCGGCCATAGTGTATAATGCTGCAGCCAGGATGTTGACTGGTAGTAGGTCTTTCCAATCTTGGCACATCTACACTGACCCCTAAACTGTTTCCAAGCCCAATTAAAGGTGCTTTTGTTGACCTTCAAAGCCCTGTGCATCTTTGGACTAGCATACCTGAAGGACCGTCTATTCCTGTACAAACTACCAGAGGGCTAAGGTCGTCTTCTGAGGCCCTGCTGCAGGTGCCCCCTCCTTCTGAGATTAAGCCGGTCGCAGCTTGAGAGAGGGCCTTTTTAGCTGTAGCACAAAAACTGTGGAACTCTCTCTGCAGGAATACTTATCTGTCACCTTCTGTTACTGCCGTCTGCCAGTGGATGAAGACTTTTTTTTTGTTTTGACTGGTGTTGCCTCCCGTGATTCCTCCTTCCTGTGCCATGTTTGCTTTGTTATATGTTTTAAATGTGTGTGCTAGTTTTGCTTTGGTTTTTTTTGAATTTTTAAAATGTTTTTATAATGTTCTAACTGTTAGCCACCTTGGTGGCTGTAATGGGGCAGAAAGGTGGCATGCAGATGCTGTAAATAAATAAAATAAAATAGTTGAGTACATCACTCTAATTTTCTGGTTGAAATATTGGTGGATATTTCCAGGGCAAAAGTAACAAGTTCCAAGTTCAGTACAAATGGTCCAAAGCTCATGGCGAAGAAGTCAGCAGCAGAGAAAACGGAAGCAGGTACACACAAGCACGTCACAATTCAGCCTGTAACTACAAGACCTCTGCCATTACAGCAAAATATATCCGTAGATTAAGAAAAATAGCAATTTTATATCATCCTACTAATTCTGATGGAGCTGCGGTGGCTCAAGTGGTTAAGATGCTGAACTGCAGGCTGGAAGGTCGGGAGTTCAGCAGTTTGAGACCCGAATGCCGCATGATGGAGTGAGCTCCCGTCTCTGGTTCCAGCTCCTGCCAACCTAGTAGTTCGAAAGCAAGAAATTTCAAGTAGATAAATAGGTACTGCTTCGGTGGGAAGGTAACAGCGTTCCGTGTGCCTTGGTGTTTAGTCATGCCGGCCACATGTCCACAGAAACATCTTCGGACAGTGCTGGCTCTTTGGCTTGGAAACAGAGATGAGCACTGCAACCCTAGAGTCAGATTCGACTGGCTTTCGAGCAAGGGAAACCTTTACCTTAACTTTACTAATTCTGAGCAAGTTATTATGATTTCATTATTTTAATGGACCACAATCTGAGGTCCCAACTAGGCATGACACTTGTCACATATTCTCCATGGGCACTGGCTGCCATATGCCAGCTGCTGGCCCCCATGGGGAACTCCATCTAAAAGTGTCATGGGACCCTAATCATGGTTGGGATCATGGTGCATGTGCATGTGTGTGTGGGGGGGGTTCTGCCTCCCCATACCATTTTCTTGACCTGAAATGGTGCTGGTGGAGCATTATTTGCCCCACCAGGCAGCTATATGTGCAAGCATCATATTTTGGGTTGGCAGGTAGCATGGGGAACAGTTTCATAACCTGGTTTTAGAGTGGACTATCTCCAAAGCATGTCTCTTACTGGAAAGTGTCATTTGACAGCTTACTTGGCAAACTTCTGATATGTGCAAGTACGAGGGGCTCGTTGATTAGTTCTTTATGAATCACACATTTGTTGCCAAGGCAACAGCCTTTGGCTCTGACTAGAAAATGTTGATCTTAGGCCAATGCCTTCAAAAATAATTCCAAAGGCTTCTATATCACTCTTTCAAAGTCCCATCTTTCTTCAATCTGCTGGGGCACGTAATCTAAAGAATAATAAAGATAACAGGAAACAATGGAAATATATATATCTGCTGGTTTACAGCTCACAAATGTGTGTTAACTGCCGCAGCACAAAATGCTCCTTTGAATGCCCTCTGGTGTCCTGTGAAAAGAATTGTAAGCCTTTTTATACTATAATAATTCCATATATTACCATTGCATTATGTTATTATTTCACTTTAGGAAGATTTTTCACACAATTGATAGATCAATTAATGTGGGGTTTTTTGGTGGGGGTTCGCTCTGCATTTATACAGATATCAGTTTTAAAAAAACTTGTTGTCTGGTCTTTGAGCCAGCCAATTATGTTATGCAGTTAAAATGATGTTTGTAATTTTTGGGTTTTTTTGTTATAATATTTTGGCGAGGTTTGGCGAGCCAGTTTGGTGTAGTGGTTAAGTGCGCAGACTCTTATCTGGGAGAACCGGGTGTGATCCCCCACTCCTCCACTTGCATCTGCCGATGTGACCTTGGGTCAGTCACAAGCTCTGGCACAGCTGTTCTCTCAAGGACAGTTTCTGTCAGAAGTTCTCTCAGCCCCACCTACCTCACAGGGTGCCTGTTGTGGGGAGGGGAAGGGAAAGGAGTTTGTAAGCCGCTCTGAGACGCCTTTGGGCAGTGAAGGGCGGGGTATAAATCCAATCTCTTCTTCTTCTTCGTTGATAAAATTCCTCTCATTTATTCACACTTGGAGGTCAAATTTAGAGAACTGGTACCTGGAGTTTCAGAAGTACATACTTGTCCTTTTGTTATGAATAGTCTTGGATCGGTCTTGCCAATGGATGCAGACAGGGCCCTTGGTACTGTGACCCCCCACCCTCCAACTTCTGCTTTTGACCTATGCTCATCGTGGCTTCTAAAATCATGCCCAGAAAAGGTATTGGAAACATTGGTTAAAATTGTTAATACCTCACTGACTGAAGGGAATCTTCCTAGACCTTTGAAGCAGGCCGTTATTAGACCTTTTCTTTAGAAACCTTAATTTGTGGTGGTGATGAAGTGGCCAATTAGAGGCCAGTTTCCAATTTACAGTTTCTGGAGAAAGTGGTACAATGGGGGGTGGTAGAGCTATTCTTGGATGTCACAGCTGCCCTTGACCCATTTCAATCCAGCTTCAGGTCTGGGTTCTGAACTGAGGTGGTCTTACTTCCACTGTGTAAGATCTTTGTTTAAAGCTGAACAGGGAACAGTTATCCGTGTGGATATTATTAGATCTATCAACAGCCTTTGACACCATTGACAAGATCATAAGGAAGTACTTCTTCACCCAGAGAGTGATTAACACATGGAATTCACTGCCACAGGAGGTGGTGGCAGCTAGAAGCATGGACGGCTTCAAGAGGGAATTGGATAAACATATGGAGCAGAGGTCCATCAGTGGCTGTTAGCCACAAGGTATAGACAGGAACTCTTAGTCTGGGGCAAGTGATGCTCTGTATCCAGTTTGGTGTATCCAGTTTGGTGTAGTGGTTCAGTGCGCGGACTCTAATCTGGGAGAACCGGGTTTGATTCCCCACTCCTCCACTTGCACCTGGCTGGATGACCTTGGACAAGCCGTAGTTCTGATAAGAGCTGTTCTTGAAAAAAGAGCAGTTTCTGTCAAGAGCTCTCTCAGCCCCACCTACCTCACAGGGTGTCTGTTGTGGGGAGGGGAAGGGAAGGTGTTTGTAAGCCGCTCTGAGACACCTTTGGGTAGTGAAGGGCAGGGTATAAATCCAATCTCTTCTTCTTCTGTATTCTTGGTGCTTGGGGCAGGCAACAGTGGGAGGGCTTCTAGTGTCCTGGCCCCGCTGGTGGACCTCCTGATGGCACCTGGTATTTTTGGCCACTATGTGACAGATTGTTGGACTGGATGGACCATTGGCCTAATCCAACATTGGTTTCTCTTATGTTCTTATTGTTATCCATTAGCAGGAATATGGAGCTGGTGTTAAGAAAGTAACCCTTCAGTGATTTTAGTCTTTTTTGTCTACTTAAATATGAACAGTTTCTACCAGAGCACTTTTCTTCAACTTAAGAATCACCCACCCTAACAACTATGAATGTAGGGAAAACCTTGGAAATCTCATTAATTAGGGCATTTGAGACCCAGGCAGGTGTCTCCCTACCTTCTCTTAGCTTGGCAAGTGTGAGCTGAGTGAGGCTTTTGTATGGGTCCACCATGGCACCAATGTCAGAAAAGGGAAAATACAGCTTTGTTTTTATTTCAACGGTTACAAAAAATACATAGCTGAGCAAAAATGAACTTACCAATACCTGAGCAAAGAAAAATAAGATGAGTCGTACTCTTGTCCTCACATCCTTGATCTAAAATGTACCCTCTGTTGACGGTTAATTAGGAGGCAGGCCGAGTAAACGTCAACATTCTGATGTTTGTTCAGGCTCTGTTCATGTTTCCATCTTTCCCCACCATTTTGTTGGCCTCCTTCCTTGAAGTATGATTCATTTCTGTCTTCTTTTTCTCGCCCAGAAGACAGATCTGCCTCGATAGCCTGCACAGCCCTTCCCATCCTACCTAGAAGAAAATTACCAGCCACTTCCCAGAATATTCCCTAAAATGCACAGCTCCCTGGAGCCTAAGAAAGGACATTTTGTTCTTCTGGCTAACCCCATCAGCGTATGAATTGACATCCTGCTACCCTGGAGACTATAAACTAGATGGAAAAACTTGCTCTGTAACCTTTTGCTTGCCTATAGTTGTAGTTTAACTTTTGAGCAATCACTGAAGGCAATTTTATCATTTACCTTGCAATCTGTGTAGGTTTTTACCTTGTAAATTTTACCTGGATACCTGGGGTGAAATATCATTTCACCACAGTGGTTACCTTTGTTTGCTGGAATTTGATCTTTCTTTGAAGAAGAAGAAGAGGAGATTGGATTTATACCCCACCCTTCACTTGGAGTCTCCGAGCGGCTTACAAACTCTTTCCCCTTCCCCTCCCCACAACAGACACCCTGTGAGGTAGGTGGGGCTGAGAGAACTCTAACACAAACTGCTCTTTCAGGAACAGCTGTGCCAGAGCTTGTGACTCACCTAAGGTCACATCAGCAGGTGCAAGTGGAGGAGTGGGGAATCAAACCCAGTTCTCCCAGATTAGAGTCCGCACACTTAACCACTACACCAAACTGGCTCTCTTTGGTTACTACAAGCTGAATTAAAGTTCTTCTTAAATTTTTGTAGTTGACAGATCATCATTTCTGTCATCTATGGTGCGCAAGGGAATGATATGGCTCGCGCAGCATCCAGCCTTTGTTTTCACCAGCCCCTTGAATCAGCCTTTCCGTGTGAGACTTGGTGACACTCACACCCACAGCCTTCTGTTATGTAAAGTCTAACCAAAGGGCCTCTGAAGTCAGCATCTGTCTTTTCTCTCATCTTGACTACTGCTTTTTATATTTAAACAAGACTTGTGCGCTCAGCCAACCTAGGTAGATACAGTCACACAGAAATACAGGCTGTACTAAAAATGTACAAGGTCCATGATGTAGCTGTGGTTCATGATACACTGGCCGGTTTTTGCACATGTGCAATGGGTGTGATGCTTCAAGCAGAGAGAGTGACCGAAATGTAACGAGGTCACAGTTATTCAGGCTTTTTCCTGGGGGCAGGGGGCGGCTCCCAGGGAATCAGGAATTGGGTCATACACTAGATATTTAATTTAGAGCAGTGTGGGGTGGGGTGACTGGTGCTGCCGGCACTGCAATTGCATTTGCTGGTTGTGAGAAGGGCTGGACTGCTTGGACTTTGTGCCACAAAACTTCACTTCTGATACACAAATGATCTATAAATTGCCACTGAAGCATTACTATGACATGCAGAATAACTGAAATAAGTTAAAAGGTGACTTGTTCCTAATGTGTATGTATTTTTGAGAAAGGCGGTAGTATCAACCGTACATCAAGCTCCAGCATATAATCACACACTTATTAGAAGCTGCTGTATCAAGATGTTATAGTGTGTCTTCACCTGCAGACTCTTAAAAGGTCAATGTCCAATTTTAAAAGGTCACTGATATAACAGTGTCAGCACACTGCATGTAGACTATAAAGTAATTAATAATTATCATCCCACATTGTGTGTCGTATAGCCAGGAGATCCTAAGATTGTCTGGCAGCTGGAAGTTCTAGCTCTTTCAGCATTATGCACCACTAGGTGGTGAGCTAGACTTGTTTTTAAGGCAAGAGAGGTTTCAGAGGTGCTTTGCCACTGTCTGTGATTGTCTGCCTCTGTGTCACGACCCTGGTATTCCTTGGAAGTCGCACTGCCAAATACTAGCCAAGGCCGACCCTGCTTAGCTTCTGAGATCTGACGAAATCGGGCTAGCTTGGGCTATCCAGGCCAGGCCACTATAAAGTAAATCCAGGTTAAACTAAATGCGTGCGTTGTGCCATCTGAAAATAAAGAGGATAATTTCCCAAGATATTTCAGGCACGTAATGAAAGTAAACTAGGTCAGCTATTCTAAGATCTGGATTATATCGGATCATAGCTTTAAATGTAAAAACATGCTAGCATCTTTTTAAAAAGACTAAAATATACCTGTTGTGTCTGTTGTTTTGGCAGGCTGTAGATTCCAATATACTTACAAGACAGGCAGAATATATATTTCCAGCATTTTGTTAATTAGTTTCCAGAAAAGTAGAGTTTGGAATGATCCTATAATATTACCTATCATTTACCTCAAGATATGTTCCCTGGAGTGCCGCTCCAGCACTGGCCTCTGGCCTGGCTTTTTATCAATACTTTACAGTGTCTCTGTAGAAGAAGGGTAGCTGGTAGGGATGGGCATGAACCGGCTCACTAGCCAAAATTCAGCGCAAACTTGGGCTGGTTCAGGGCTCGGGAAGTGATGTTCAGGGAAGACGCATTCCCCAAACATTTACCGAACTTCAGTCTGTTCT
Organism: Gekko gecko; assembly: GCA_029375565.1. Lineage (NCBI taxonomy): Eukaryota > Metazoa > Chordata > Lepidosauria > Squamata > Gekkonidae > Gekko > Gekko gecko. The sequence continues at coordinate 120,400,799 of JAPDNY010000003.1, read as the reverse complement.
GTTCAGCTCTTTGGGCTCTCTCGGGCTGGCTCAGGCTCCCTCATGCTGCCCCTTTAAATGGGCTGTGCCAGGGAGCTTGAGACAGCTGAACCAGCAGAAAGGGAGAGGTAAAATGCTCCCTGGGGCCCCCAGCTCAGCTGTGAGCCATTTAACCCTTTGGTTTTGCTCCCCGCCACTTTGAGGGGGGAGTAAAACCAGGGGATTAAATAAAGCCCCATCCTGAGAGATCCACCCTCCTCCTGCCATATACCAAACTTGCCAGACAGGTTTGGTCTGTTTGAGACTGGTTTGGGGCTCATTCCATGGGCTGCCACAGACCTCAAACCAAACCGAACTGTTTTTTTTTTTGCAATCTGTGCCCATCCTTAGTGGCTGGTATAAAACTCTTAGTTCTGATGTTCTTTTTGCAGGGCTATACTCAATTTAGAGTGGGATTAACACTCTGATGCAGCAGGGAACTGTGTTGCATGGTGATGGGAGAGATGACTTGTTTGGGGAGATGAGCAGGGAGACATGCGAGTGCTTCACTGCCTGGGTGATTTCACTAAGCTGCCGCGGGGTTGCGCCGTTTGCCCTGAGATTTTAGTCAATTTCACCCGACGGGGCTGCATTTTGACCCGCGGCTGCCGATTCCCCGCAGTTTCGTGATCCTGTTTTTTGAGGATTACGAAACTGCGGGGCGAAGCCGCGGGTCAAAATGCAGCCCCGCGGCTTCGGGTGTGAAATTGACTAAAAATCTCGGGGCAAACGGCGGCGCAACCCCGCGGCAGCTTTAGTGGGAAATCACCCCTATCTCACCTTTGTCCCATCCTGCAAAATGTGAATGGAAGGCCTGTATCTCCCCAACTGTCTGGCAGATTTTTCCTGCCAAATCTTCAGTTCCCCTCAATGACTGAGTTACCCTAACAGTAGCGTGTATATATTCTTTGTCATAAAAGACTTGACTGTCCCACCCTATGTTTAGATATTTAGTTTAGGCTTTTTCTCGGCTCAGGAACTCTACTAAAAATACAGAATAAAGATTTTATTAAACAAGCAGGGGATATATGTATAATAGGATTAGTCAAGGTTTTGAGATTGCTGAGGTAAAAAGCTTTCTAATATATACAGAGATGAATTCTTAGAACATTCACGAGAGTGTATTTTTAGTTTTGTTTCAAGGTTTTCTATTTCTTTCTTTGAGAGGTACTTTCTTTAGTATGATTCAGCACCAACACAGTTCTTATTGATGTTTCTGGATTTCTTCCTTCAAAGTTCTAGGAATTCCTTTAGATATTACAGCTTTTCATTAACTCCTGAGGTGTCTAAGCTTCTCCCCTTTATCACAGACCAGGGTTCTCTTCCCAATCCCTTTCACTGGCAGGAAGTTATTCTCCTTGTCCCTAAGAAGCAATAACTCCTTTTACTACTTGGCTTGTGTGGGAGTTCTCTCTAACTACCCAGACCTTCTGCCAAATTCTTCTCCAGTATCCTTTGTCTGTATAAGGCTGTTCTGTAGCTTTCCTGACTGAGAATCTAAATTCTCATGCAGAGCAGTTTTAATATATTTAGGACAATGGGTTTTCTCTTCTTCTCTCTGTAGAAGTACTTTTCTGACTATTGCCCATCAGAAAACACTGACTCCCAAATGTCTTTTCTCTCAGAAGCCAAACCCTCTGGTTACTGATTCAGATGGCAGTTTTCACACATAGTCCAAACTGTGAAAGACCAAAAGCAAACGACCAGTCAGTGGAAGATCAAATTGCAAAAGACCCCTTTTCCCTCCAGACCAGCTGTTCTGTTTTCTCTCTCAGGTGATGATGGTCAATCAGAGAGTGAGCAGACCAGCCAATCACCTAAGCTCTTCTCTCCAGGAAAGATTAATTCTTGAACTCCCTGACTCTGATACAAGCCGTATTTTAAAAAGCCTGCTTTCCTTTGCAGTCTGTTACAGAGGCGTTCAGTGTTCTCTCTGCTTTGATCTTGATGATATGCAATACTATATTTGTTAGAAACAATGTTGTGGTACTTTGTGACAGAGATGAAAATGAGAGAGTCTGCTTGGAGGGTGATGGGAGGAGGATTGCCATTATTTCCTTTGAGTCTTTCTCCTTCTGTAGATCACCAGTGAAAACCATTGCACTGTGTGTTTTCTGCACTAGGTTCCAGGGACTGATTGGGCTTCCTAAAGGTGTGCAGTTCACATCTGGTTTACCAGCAGGGGGCTGGTGGAGATGGTCTTGGTTTTGGTTCTAGAGTCTTTGGAACATCAGCGTTCATGCTGAGGCTATCTTCACTGTGCTGGCTCAGGACTTTATGGCCACCATGGCTACCAATATTATTGCCTTCTAATAGGAGTATTATATATATTTTTACAGTAGCAATTGTTCTACCTTTATTCATATATAACATTGTCGTTTAGTGGAACCCACAGTCATTCTTCATATGCATGCAACACAGTTCTGGCAGCCCAGGCACTAGCCCCGTTGACTTGTAAATCTTGCTTGGGTTAGCACAAGGGCTAAGATCTGAATGGTTACTGAAGGGCTGCATGCTTTCTGACAGCCTCCAGTTGGTTAGCATTACCTCTAAATTGGCACTTAGTACCTCCAGAGAAAAGCGTAGGCTAAGTTCAGACTGGCAATTTGCCCCGCTATAGCCACGTTTCAGCCACGTTTCCCAAGTGGATTAAAGGGGGCGTTCACACAGGCACATCTGCCTGGTGTTCCCCACCCGTAGTCAACCCGTGCTGTTCTACTTCGCTCCCGCGTTTAAAAGTTACCTAGTGAAAGTGGTAGCAAATCCCTGAGAGCCCGTTTATCCCGCTTCATTCCGCTTCTGGGAAGTGTGAACGCCAACCTGAAAAGCCGGGAGCAACCCGCATTGCGCATGAGGCAGCAGTGATATGATTGGCTGTGCTCTGGTCTACCACCCAATGTGGTGCCGGCGCAACGGGATCCTCCCCAAATCAGCCGGATGTGCACATAGCCGAATTACCAGGTAAAAGCCATTTACAGCCGTGCCTCCGGACCAGCAGTCTGAACGCTCCCGCGTGCTTCTTCCTGGTATGCTCCTGCATCAGTCTGCGCGGTGTGACCAGGAAAACCCAGAACAGTTTGTTCCAGGGCTTTTTTGCCATGACTGGCTCTCATTTCAAACTGCCAGTCTGAACTCAGCCATAGTACTTACATGCAGGATTATGGCCCTGCATGTTTCTTAATTCAGCCACAATTATAAATGCACCACTTAAACACACTTCGCCAATTGGAATAATCTGAGTCTAAGCAGCCTTTGCATAATTCTTTAGTGCTCCCTTCTGCTCTCTCCAGTGTGACCACTATCTTTATATTTGACCTATTTTTAATGGATTATTTGTTTGGAAGCTCCTCTTAATGCTCTTTAAAATCCTCATATTTCAAAGAGTGTTTTGGAACTTTTAAAGGGCAAAGGCTGCCACAACACACATACTGTTTACCTCTTGCACCACACCCTCAGTTTGAGAGACTGGGTTCACTTACCTGTGTGTCTCTGTTTTATGGTCCACTCTTTAGAATCTAAAAATTCAGCTTTAGTCCACTCAAGGTGAGGAGTTCTTACAGGTTTTGAAAACGGAAACACTCTGCAGACTTAAAACCAGCTGTTCTTATTGGACTTACATGTTTCGGAGGCTAAAAGTGCAGATACACTCAGGACCAAACTAGACACGCACAGTGAGTTCTGCTTTCAGAGCTCCTAGCAATGTTGAAAACTGATTTTTCAGGTATGTGGGGGAGGGTGATTCAAGTTGGAATCATGGTGAAAAGGAGAGACGTGAGTTAAGTGTTTCTCTGTGCCATCTTTCTGACCTGAAATAGTCCCAGGCGAAGAAAGGTACCCCAGAGCTCTATCAGCTCAGGAACAAGGTGTGTGTGTGTGTGTGGAGGCTTAAGTCCCTTCTGTGCTCCCCATTTCCACCTGGAAAGATTGCAGCCCTGCCTTACCAAGAAAGGCTGGCTGCTTGGTGAGCCCTGAGAATATACAGTACACCATGCATGCTGAAGAAATAGTGTCCAAGGTGTGTGTGTGGGGGGGGGGGCAGGAAGACCTTCTGCCCTCTCAGCTGGCCAGCAGCACCAAGGAACAAGCATCTTGAAAGCACCCCACAGCAGCAGGTGCAGCTACTGAACACTGCAGTACAGTGATGTTGAAAAGGGGTTAGGAAAGAGGGGAAGAGGGCCATAACACAGAGACAATATTAGTTGGTTTCTTACATTTTTGTAGCCCCTCACAAGTATAATGATCAAGCTTTTTGACCTCATTTTAGAGTAATCAAATGGATATACATAGATGGTATGTTGGAGTGGTTTTAGCAGGGGACTTTTATTGACGTATTCTGTCACTTTTTCTGCTGGGCTTTTCTATATTAGCCCATTTCTGAATACCAATCTGGCCTTGTAAATCTATTTAGTAGTTTCATCGGGTATTGACATTTTAAGACTGTCTGATATCAGACTTTCAAGTGAGTCCCTATCCAAGGACATGAAACATTTACATTCGTAATACACATCAAGCAAAAAACCCCCAAACCTGTCTCTGAGAGATCTCTATACTGAATATCTCAATCATTTTAGAGATACCATTGCATTTTTTTTAAAATGAAACAAACATTTTTATTGGATTCCCTAATTGCGCCAGTTTGGCACCCAAGAAATCCTTTCTGTAAGGATGAACAATTCACAACATTTTATGCAAACCAAAATCAAAAGGCCAAAGAAGAGTTCCTTGCAACTAAGCAGGTTGTGGCCAAAGAGGAAACTGGTGCAGGGAGAAATCATGCCTGACTAATACTGAAGAAGGAGTGTTTGAGACTAATAGATTGGAAAATCGTTCACAACCCTTTCATTCTTATGTAATGATTACCCAGGCAATGCTGACATGGCTCCCATCTTCTCAGGTTATCTGTCAAATAAATATTGGAACTGTAGGCTAACAAGTGCTCTGAGCAGTAGCACGGACTTACAGGGCAAACCGAAGCAGAGTTACACTCTTCTGAGTCCACTGATTTCAAAGGACTTGGAAAGATGTATTTCCGTTTAGGATTGCACTCCAAACGTACCTGACTTTTAGAGGTTTGCAGAAATGAAATGTTGCCATGGGCAATTTAAGGCTCCCCCCGCTTTATTTTTTAAAATATTTTGTACAATGCCTGAGTGAGATAATGCACAGTCCTCCTTTGAGAACTATGAAAAAAAAAACTATGTCTCAGAAAAAAACACTATTATAAGAATGGGAGAACATTTTCTTTTTTATATATTTTTAATTTAACTTTCCTTACTCTGTAGGACATTTAGGAAGGGGGGAACAAGGGGAATGGGATAAGACATGTGGGAAAAGGTTTCCCTCAGGCTTATATAATAGCTGTTGCAAAACAGTTTTCATCTTAAACCTTTGCTTCCAGTCTTTTTTTTCATTTATATAATCTCTAATAATACTTAATCAAATCCTTAAAGTCTTCTTTTATGATTCCTGGAAAAGTACATATTCTTTACAGTTCAAGTTAAGTTTCTCCCAAGTTTATAATAGTTGTAATCCATTATTCATGATTTCCCCTTTTCATGGCTTCTTTTCACCCATTCATAAAATAATGTCCAATTTTCTCTCACATTTTGTTTACTTCGTCAATATATCCATTTCCACTGTTTCAAATTTTTTTGTCAAAGAGTTCCTCTTTCGTTGGTATCTCTGATTTCTTCCAATATGTAGATTAAAGAATTCTTGCTGCTGTAACTATAATTAAGTGCTTAACTTTCTTATCTTTTACTTCAGGCATAATATTAAGCAAAAACATGCCTGATTTAAATGGTAGCGGTATCAGACATATTTTTTTTGCAATATTTCATGAACCCTTCTCCAATATAACATCACATCTTTACACTTCCGCTAAATATGAAAGAAGCTTCCTACGCGTATCTTACATTTCCAACGTTTGTCAGACATTCCAGGGTACATTTTGGCTAATTTCTCTGGCGTTATATACCACCTATAGAACAGTATATATAAATTCTCTTTAAAAGAGACCAATTCTGTTATTCTTAATTTCCCCCCCATATTTGCAACCAATAATCCAGATCAATATTATGGCCAAAATTTTGGACCCATTTTATCATGCATTCTTTAATTACCTCATCTTCCATCTTTATCTGTAACACACACAAAATGTCTTAATTAATTTATCATTTGTTCCATATAAGAGTGTATCAGATGCCAATTGTTCTGCATAAACCCCTGAGGTTTGTCTTTAGCATATCTAGATTCCAACTGTACTCTTGTCCACCAATCCAAGTATATATCTTGTTCCTCTAATTCTTCTTTAGACTTCAACCTATCTTCCTTTCCTAATAGATCTTCATATCTAGCTACTTTTCCCATATCCAGTAATACAGGTTGAGTAAATGCTTCCAAAATGGGAGATCCTTTTCATGAGCAAAGTTAAAACTGCTAAAGTATGAATTAATTGGTTGCCTTTCCACATTCACCTTTATGTCTTCTGGACAGAGCTTGATTGGGCAGGAGAGATTAAACTATCAAAATCAAATGCAAATCATATGTGTGTTCCATTTACTGTGCATCTGATTCATTGAAGGAGTGGGGAAAGAGTTGGACCTGAAGAATGTGTGCCTAAGGGATTGTCTTCCATTGGGAAATTCCCTTCCTTGTTTCACTTCAGATTGTCAAAGGGTAGCCTCCTGTGCAGTTTACAGAACTGGCTGCCTTGATGGATTTTCTCTGGTTAGAGCTAGGGTTGCCAGGTCTGGACTGGAAAATACCTGGAGACTTTGGGGGTGGATCCAGGAGAAGGCAAGGTTTGGGAAGGGGAAAGGCCTCAGTATGGTATAATGCCATAGAGTCCACTCTTCAAAGTAGCCATTTTCTCCAGGGAACTGATGTCTGTCAGCTGGAGACGTGTTCTAAAAGCAGGAGATCTGGAGGCTGGCAACCCTAGTTAGAGCACACATGAAGACAGGAGGACCCAGGCAGAAGCCATGCCTTGTGAGCTTCAACATAGCCGCACTCTGGCAGAGAGATTTCAGTATTCACTTAGGTTCAGAAAATTCAAACGCCCAGTTCTTTCAACTTTTGAAAGGGCAATGCCCCTCACTATTTAAAGAATTTTGGGGAAGGAGATTTGGCTGAGAGATGGTGTGTTTGGAGGTATTCACCCTCTTGAGGCCCGTTTCTTCATGCCCTTTCGAGTCCAGACTGAAAGCAGACTGAAAGCAAACAGTCTACAAGCTTCCTATCAGACTGTCTTCCCAGTCCTTCCAAGCTATGGGTTGGTGCCTGACTATTCTTTGCAGCTGCCAACATCTGCTAGCAGAATATGGGCAATGGGTTGGCACTCCCCTTGGACTCCAGGGGTAGTGTGTGTGTGTGTGTGTGAGAGAGAGAGAGAGAGGGCTGATCTGAGGCTGTTTGTGAGTATTTGGGCCAATCTGCATTTAGCATTTGCTCAGTTGTTTTACCAAACCCACACTGGAACAGAAAAAGATGCAGTTCAAAATCACATTCACCTACCCTGGGCCAACACTGTACTGACTGCAGAGTCACTCCCGAATGGCCATAAAATGGGCCATAAATCTATGCAGACAGCCACTATAAAACCAGAGATCAAACAAAGCGAAAGCAGCATGTAGTCTGGACATTGCCATAAAATGCAACACTCAATCAAAGTGAAAGTGGCATGCAATGTAGATGGGGATTTCTGTTCCAGTGTGGGTTTGGTAAGACAGCGGAGTAAATGCTAGATGCATTTAACACAATTTTGCTTCAGTCCGCGGAAGCACACAGGAAATGTCTCTAGATCTGCTCTTTCTCAACATTTCCCTGGCCAGGGCGTCTGCACCAATACTAATATGGGTAGAGCTTATAAGAAAGAAGACACAGATACCAGTATTTTTTTCCCTTTTTTTTTTAAGGATTACAGCCAAGCCAAGCACTTAAAAAAGGTCACTTACAAAAAGTGTAATCTAACTTAGAAATATATAAACTAACCTTAAGAATGTTAGGGGGAACTCCTGAAGTCAATTGAGTTCTTCATTCAGACCAGGGGTCCCCAGACCCGTAGCCAGGATTTTGTGGCTTGTGGGGGCAATTTTTTTTTTGGTGGGGCTGCCATTATTTTTCAGATTAAAAAATAAGAAAATAAATACATTGTCTGTAAATAACTGTATTTCCCTCAATTCTCCCAGCCTCCCTTCCCTTTATTTACGCAATCCTCCTCCTGCAGCCAGCTGTATGCCAAACAGACCTTCCCCATGCATGGGGGGAGAGGAAGAAGGGGTTCTTTCTCCCCCCCCACACACACATGGGGAAGGTCTGTTTGGCACACAGCCGGTTGCATTGCAGCCAGAGAATGTACACCTTTAAAAAATGTTTTTAAAGTCATTTCTGAAGAAAATCCTGTGGGGCTATCCCTTTAAGCTACGGGTCAGGGGTCTCCCAATGTGGTGCCTGTGGGCCGCCACAGTGCCCACTGACATCTTTTCTGGTGCCCAGCAAGTGTTGTTAGGAAGCGAATAGGGCCAGGTAGGGCTTTTGCCCAGCAAGGCTTCTGATTGGCTACTGGAGATTTGACTGGCTGTGCAGATTTTTTAAAAATGTTGCTTTGGCAGCAGCTGCCAAACGACACAAAGATCCACACGATCTTACTGAAGTTAAGCTTTGGCAATCATTTTGTGGCTGGCTCCGCCTCCTGTGGCAGCCATTTTGTTGCTGTGCCCACTGCGTCGTGTCAGAATTCCCAGTGTGCCCGCAGGCTCGAGAAGATTGGGGGCCCCTGATTCAGACAATAAGATAACCTGACATTTGGCAAGCATTTTTATTTCCAGAACGTAGTGAGGATCTCTTTTTCAGTTTAAATCCTGTTGATAGATAAGGGTCTACTTAACTGCACTGTTTTAAGAAATGTTTAGCAAGTGCTAAGGGGGTGAACAGAGATGACCGCTATGTAATAATATACTTGACTATTGCAGCCAGGATCCTATATGCAAAATATTGGAGGACTACCCAAACACCATCAAAATAAGAATATACTGCTAAAATTTTGGAGGCGGCAGAGATGGATATGCTGACTTTGACTATGAAAAGACACACAAAATCCACCTTTCAGAACACTTGGTCTCGATTTTATGAGTGGTACAATTTAAACGAATAGGAGGGGCCAGAGTTAAAAGCATCTGTATAGTGGTTAGGAAAACCTGAATAGAAGTAGATGGAGTGATTTTAAAGATACTCATATAAACGGAAAAGGTTACTAGAGATAATAATAGATATGGCATACTGAAGATGAAGGACAAGGTTTAAAGATTACCCCCGTATGTGTTTTGTGTTTTGTGTTGTGTTGTGTTATGTGTGGGCACTCAATGAAATTGCTGAGCAGTTGGGTTAGAATAGATAAAAGGAAGTTCTTCTTCACCCAAAGAGTGATTAACACATGGAATTCACTGCCACAGGAGGTGGTGGCAGCTACAAGCATGGACAGTTTCAAGAGGGAATTAGATAAACATATGGAGCAGAAGTCCATCAGTGGCTATTAGCCACAAGGTATAGATAGGAACTCTCAGTCTGGGGCAGGTGATGCACTCTATTCTTGGTGCTGGGGGGAGGGCTTCTAGTGTCCTGGCCCCACTGCTGGACCTCCTGATGGCACCTGGTATTTTTGGCCGCTGTGTGACAGAGTGTTGGACTAGATGGGCCATTGGCTTGATTCAACATTGGCTTCTCTTATGTTCTTATGTGTGTAATGTATTGTAGTGTATTGTTGTATTGTATTGTTGGAAAATAAAATAAAAGTCTGTCCTTAGGGACAGTTTAAAAAAAGAAGAAGAAATGTTTAGCAAGTGGAAGGAGAAATGCAGGCTTTGATATGAATAATGATGTACAATTGCATTTTAATTGGGAATCTCTTGGCTTGCTACAAGTGTCAAGACATATTGCCCTCTAGTGGCATTCAGGTATCCTGTCTGGTGGTATAGAAGGAATCTGTTCACCTGGTGCTACCTTATCTCTGCTTAATAAAGAAGAGATTCCCTTTGCTGCCTTCGGCACTTCCAGCAGTTTTTTATCCCCGCTTCTCTTGTTTGCTTTAAGAGTGTGTTAGCCCAAGTGCCAGGGAAGGGAATGGAGTTAGTTGTACAGTGCTGGATTAAAAGACATGTTCTAGCATCCCATATCTAGGACTGTGTGTATTCTGTGATCACTGTCCACATGCACAAAATATGGATTTTGGTGTCATGATAAAATTGGTGATAATTTTTAAAGCAGGAAATGAAGAGAATTTTGGGGAAAGAATTTTGACACCTTCTTCCAGGTGTACAGTCCAGTCCTATAAGACACATATTAATATTTTTGCTGCCAACTGTTTACTTACCCATGGCTTTTTTCTCACATTCGTCCAGTTATGCTTGGGTAAAAGAACCACATTTATGCTTCCATACTACCTGGTTATCATTAGACCGGGGGAAAGGTGATGTTAAGGTGGTAAGAAACCATGCCATTGGTTCCATTTGAAGGAGGCAGATGTTATCTGGATCATGTGGAAAGGGTCCATTGGGAAGTAGCTCCCATGTCTTGTCTGGTTTCATATAAACACCAAAAGGTGTTCAGTGGCACCTTAAAGATGAACAGATTTATTGCAGCATACATTTTCATGAGCTAAATCCCTCTTCACTATATGCGGTGAGTTCGAGCCTATAAAAGTTGATGCTACAATAAAACTATCTTTAAGGTGACACATTTTTTTGTGTTTTTTTCTGCAGTGGGCTAACATGGCTACTTTACTAGAATGGGTTACATATGAAATCAGCCTACATGTTGTCCTCTTCTCAAGACCAGTTTGCATAATCCTGGGACTTTTTTGTCTTCTCCTGTAATAAGTAGGTTGGTTCTTTTCACAGCTATTCTGAAATACAAAAACAAACTCACTTAAGGCTTCCACCAGTTTAGTGTTCTGGGAGCCATTTACTCAATTCCTACACAGAACTGCTAATTCCTACTTTTTCTCAGTCTGCTCTTGCGAGGGAAATGGGATTCAGCATGGCAAAACCAGAATACATGATGAGGGAAGAGAGTTGCAGCCTAGGATCGGCATGGGGTAGTACAAATAATCAAACAGACAGTCCTGGAGCATTTAGAAAGGACAGCATGGGTTTCTAAAGAACAAATAATGTCAGACTAACTTTATCTCTTCCCCCCCTGAGAAAGTTACTACCTTGCTGGATCAGAGGAATGCTGTAGACATCGTTTATCTTGATTTCAGTAAGGCTTTTGATAAGGTTCCACATAATATTCTTGTTGACAATTTGGAAAAATGTGGTTTGGATCCTATAACTGTTTGGTGGATCTGTAACGGGTTGACAGGTCACACCCAAAGAGTGCTTGTGAATGGTTCCTTGTTCTCTTGGAGAGGAGTGACAAGTGGAGTGCCTCAAGGACCTGTCCTGGGACCTGTTTTGTTCAACATCTTTATCAATGATTTGGATGAAGGAATAGAGGGAATGCTTATTAAATTTGCAGATGATACTAAATTGGGAGGGGTAGCAAATATGGTAGAAGACAGAGTCAGGGTACAGGAAGATCTTGACCGGCTGGAAAACTGGGCTAAAACAAATAAAATGAATTTCAATGGGGATAAATGTAAAGTTCAGCATTTAGGTAGGAAAATATCAAATGCATAATTATTGGATGGGGGAGACTTGTCTTGGAAGTAGTATGTGCAAAAAGGATCTAGGGGTCTTAGCAGACCATACACTGAACATGAGTCAGCAGTGTGATGCGGTAACTAAAAAGGCAAATGGGATTTTGGGCTATATCAACAGAAGTATAGTGTGCAGATCATGCAAAGTGATGGTATCGCTTTACTCTGCTCTGGTTAGACTTCACCTAGAATACTGTGTTCAGTTTTGGGCACCACAATTTAAGAAGGATTTAGACAATGTCCAGAGGAGGGCAATGAAGATGGTGAGGGGTCTGGAGACCAAGTCTGATGTGGAAAGGTTGAAGGAGCTGGGTATGTTTAGCTTGGGGAGGAGGTGATATGATAACCATCTTGAACCAGCTTGAAGGGCTGTCATATAAAGGATGGTATGGAGTTGTTTTCTGTTGTCCCAAAAGGTCAGACCAGAACCAACTGGTTGAAATTAAATCAAAAGAGTTTTTGGCTAAACATTAGGAAGAACTTCCTGACAATGCAGTTCCTCATGGAACAAGCTTCCTTGGGAGGTGGTGGGCTCTCCTTCTTTGGAGGTTTTTAAGCAGAGCCTAGATGGCCATCTGACAGCAATGCTGATTCTGTGAAGTTAGGCAGATCATGAGAGGTAGGGCAGGAAGGGTTGCCTCAGTGCTTAGTTCTTGTGGCCCTTTCTTACACACCCAGGGAAATGCTGATCACCACTTTGAAGTTAGGAAGCAATTTTTCTCCAGGCCAGTTTGGCTGGAGATCGTGGAGGCTTTTTGTCATCTTCTGTGCATGGAACAGGGGTCATTGGGGGTGTGGGGGAGGTATTTGTGAATTTCCCACATTGTGCAGGCGGTTGGATTGGATGACCCCAGAGGTCCCTTCCAACTCTATGCTTCTATGAACCTAGCTGTGTCTTCCCTGAATGAGAGAGATGTGGGATATGCATGGGATCTGTTGCCCCCTGCTATAAAACTGACTGGAGTGGCACAATTTATTATCTCTACATACCACTTTTTGGTATGACTGGTCAGTCAAGGCTGTTTGCAATAAAAACAATTAACCCTCCCAGTTCAGTGAGCCCTCTACCTTTTAATTTAGCAACACTACATGGACAATTATTTTACCATAAACATGCATAAAATTTACATTTCCCCCCCACAGATTGTCCACTCAAAGTGATATAATAAAGCATGGCAGAAAAGGAGGCCCAGGATTGCCCTTCTGACTAGGTGGCCATGTCGAGTGTTGAGAAAGTCACCTCCTTTAAGTGATGCTTTTAAGAGAGGAGTATAGACTACCTATCACGTGAAGAAAGGGAGACTGCCATTCTGTCGCCTAGGCTACTAGGTGCCAGTCTCTCCTCACACTCCTGTGTAGTTCAGCTGATTGGCTATGAAGTAGTATGATGTCGTCACCCGTGATCCTTATGATCGCACAAGTGAAAGGGAACACAGGATGGAGTAACTGAAAGAGGAATGCTGTGGATGCAAATCAATGAAAAAATAAAGTAAGTTTAATGGTTTTGGAGGGGGAGGTTTGCACTTTTAAAAATCTGCCATGCCCCCACCCCCCAGCTTTGCAGGTGATGATTCAGCTCAGCCCTACTTTAAACCCTTCAAAAAGCTACAGTATAAAACAAAAGAAATTGCATAGATATAGGCTTTAAAATAATAAAAAGCAACAGAACAGCAGCAAATTTCATCATATATCCAGCATATGTCTGTTAATGCTTTGCTGAATATGAGATTTTGAGCAGATATTTACAACTGATCAGGGAGTATTTTGAATGGACCTTGGTAGATGTTTCCATAGAGTAGATAACAAATGTAAAGAAAACAAGTCGTGAGAGTCTGACCCAGAGATCAAGCAGTCAACAAGACTTGCAAAGAAAATGCTTTCTGTATATTATGGTCAAAAGCACTACAACACAATACAAAAAACAAAAGCACTACAACACAATACAAAAACAAAATATTGTTATGTGTTGTAGTGCTTTTGACCATAATAGACAGAAAGCATTTTCTTTGCAAGTCTTGTTGACTGCTTGATCTCTGGGTCAGACTCTCACGAATGTTTTCTTTACATTTGTTTCCTGATTGGAATGTGATCGTCCACATTTGTCCAGAGAGTCGGTACCACTTCTGTTAATAAGTATTATAATATCACGGGGGTGGATTCTCCTCTTAAGGACAATTTACACAGCTGCTTATTGTGTGGAAAATATTTGTTTTTAAATGTTTCCATGATATGATGAAGAATAATCACCCCGTTTTATGTCCACAGAAAATAAAAGTTAGTGGTGGTTTTCAGTTGAAAGCTAGAAGTTCAGGTCTTGTGTGAGGCTGATCTGTTTCTGTGAGTACCTCTGGAAGTCTTTGCTGGCCTTCTTCCATCTCTTTTCACCTGACCTCTGGCTAGGAGTTACTAGCCACCAAGGAAGTTTCTTGCTATCTCCAGTAGAAATCTCTTCAAATCAATGAGGGAGATCATTTAAAACATGGGACAGGATCTTTTGAACTGTTAGTGCTATAAAATATAAGACCTGACCAACGCTCCCTCTAAGCTGTGGACTCTCGTGAGCAAGAATTCTGCTTTGTGAGCTACTGGCATTAAAGTTGTGAGCGAGCGATTTGCCTGCTGCACAAATTAGTTTGGCTCTGGAGCCATCCTTCCTGAGCAACGACAAAAATGGGTGAGCCAGAGGCTAAAAAAACTGTGAGCTAGCTCACACTCACTCAGCTTCGCGGGAACATTGGACCTGACCTTGTAGGCCATGTACAGATAATACAGCGATTTTACTTCAACTTGCTTTGAAAATACCATTGATGGAGTTCTCACTGTAATGTTTTGAGTATGCAAGAGGCTTGTTACTCATCTTGTGACAGAGGTCTTTTCTGCACCGATCTGTTCCCCTGCAGTTTGTCCACAGCCACGTTGGAAGCAGAATCTCCCTCCGCACTGCATCCCGCTTTCACTTTCCTCCTGCATTGCAGCTCTTTCCAGATTCTGCACTGTTTTGTGATGACCTCGCAGTCATCATGGTGTTGTCCCAAGGTATCTGAATGTGGTTTCTCCCCAGGGGTCTGGTCACACTGCTGTTTTGATCGGGATTCGCTGCTGTTTCCTTGCGCATGTCAGTTTCACGTTCACACGCGCCAATCCGCCTCCCGCCCCGAAGCAGGCTCACTCGCGCAATGATGCCGAGTTTTCCTGACCCCTGGAAAATCAAGTGTTTTCCTGGCACTTCCGCTTTGAATGCGCAATTTCACCTATCTGGACAGCCCATCTTTCGCAATGATTGCGATTAGGGCTGTCTGAATGCTCTTTGTGCTTTTTTTTTTTTTTAAAAAAAGCTTCCAGTTTGAGCGCTTGAGCAAACATGCGCTTAATAAATCCATTTAACGTTTAATAATGGATTTATTAAGCGCATGTTTAGTCAAGCGCTCAAACCGGAAGCTTTAAAATAAAAATGCACAAAAGACGGCCCTGGAGGCAGGAACGAGAGGCAGGGGCTCTGGCTGCCTGGATGGGGCCGGCAGGGAGGATGGCGGAGACGGCGGAGACGGCGGAGCCTGTTTTCATGGGGCAATGGCGGCAGCAGCGGCAGCAGCGGAACCCCCCGAAAGTGTTGGCAGAAGCAGCAGCCGCCCGAGCCTCCCCCGTGGCCAGCAGGATCGCCTGGAGGGACGGTGCAGCAGCAGGTGAGCGGGTGCTGTAAGAGAAGGGCTGGCTGCATCTAGTCAGCCCAATGCGAAGAAAAATGTTCCCGATTTAAACAAAGCGGGAACAAAGCGCAATTACCTTTGCAGTGTGACCAGAGCCCAGACCTTTTTGCTCTTCAGCTTTCAATTCGGATGGAATAATAAGCAGGCTACTTCCCTGTTTCTGCTTCTATTTAATTTTTACCTAGCGTAGAACTTGGAGGGCAGGTAGAGGGGCGGCCTGGGGAGATCCTCTGGGAGTCTGACACGTCTAGCTTGGGGGTGGGGGGCATTTGACACACTCCTCCACTTTGCACATTGAACCCTAGGGAGGGATCTTGTCCCCTTTCCCCAAAGCCAATCTGCATACAACTTGTAGGGGATGTATTAAAAGGAACAACAGGATTGCCCATTGGAAACAACGGGAGAAGCTTGAAGGGCCATTTGTCTGTGTTTTTTTTAATTAAAAACCTTGGGACGCCACCCCTCCCGACAGAGCAGTCAGCCAGCCTCCTCTATGGGTCATGCATGCCTGGAGTAGCCCAGCGGCAGCTTGCCAAAGGGGGTGGGAGAGCAGCGAGGAGAGGAGAGAACGGGGAGGGTGTAGCCAGACTGCTTGGATTCTCTGGAGTGAGCTCCCATGAGCTGTTAGTGCAAAAAGGACCACAGACTTTGAAAATGGGCTGCCTAGCACATGGCAACGGATAGGAGGGCCTTGGTAGTCTACAAAAATTTGAAATCAAAATTGGAAGTCCCCGGGTTGCTAAAGTCTGAGAAGGACTATGTAACCTTGAATGTCTGAACAGGGCTACTGTTTTTCAGCATAGCTTATCTCTCAGGGTTGAGAGATGGTGAAGGGAAGGAAATCTTAGAATTTTAGTTATTCATGGCTTAATGATTGTCAGAACATATGTGCATTTCTTGAAGGGCCTCAGTCAGTAAGTTACACGTGCTTGTTTGTCACTGTATATTTTTAAGACCAAAAAAAAGAAGAAGCATAAAAAAAGATGATAATTCTCTTTATGAACACATGCTACCACTATGATAAAACTAGGGCATTGTCTTCTGCACATATTTTTCTTAATGTGTTACCATGGGGATATCCTGTTGCAATCATGCAGGCCTCGATATTTCCATGGAAACTAGAGCCATGGTGCCACCGAGTGGAACTGTTATGTCTTTGCAAGAGCTGCAATTATCATTTGAACTTCTAAGCGGCTGAGCAGCAGTGGGCTAAATTAAATGGGCAACATTTATATGAATGGCCCTGTCATTTTTCTGAACGACTCGGCTCTTTCCTGAAGTCAAAAATTCCTACTGATTTCTGCTTTACACTTTTTCTTCATATACACATAGACTCACTGCTGCTTGTTCAGGGTAAAGTAAAAAGATTTTTTTCATTTCACAGATTAGTATTCTATTCCTCCTGTAAAGAAGTACAGCAACAGTATTAGTAGGCTGTTGTGGCAGTGTTGTGGCAGTAACACAAGGTAAACCACCTACCATCTTTTATTAAACTCTATCTGTATTTCTATAGTCGTGAGAATTCATAAAGCAGTTTTATTAAATTGGAGGCACAGTTTTACATTATGTATCTTTGTATCAATGACAATGAGAGGTACTGTTGAAGAGAATAATGGCGTTTGTGTAGGACTATTACTTGATGGATTATGCCTTGGGTGAAGACCCAGATGTAGTATTGCACGGACAATAGTGAGAAAGATTGCTATACTCACAACCCAGATATAGCTTCTTAGTTCCATAGAGAGAGAGTAGGATTTT
Organism: Gekko gecko; assembly: GCA_029375565.1. NCBI lineage: Eukaryota > Metazoa > Chordata > Lepidosauria > Squamata > Gekkonidae > Gekko > Gekko gecko. The sequence goes on along the minus strand of JAPDNY010000003.1, from coordinate 120,383,621 downwards.
CATGTATTATTCACATTCTCTGCTTCCTAAGCAGTAGGAAATTCCAGGGTAGTCTTTTATAGGGTCAGTTTCTCTGTAAGGAAAGAGTTCTGGAGACTTGTGACATTCTGGTAATATTTGTGTGTTTAGAAATATACAAATTGAGAGGGAGGACAGTAAAGAGGTACACAGATAGTGCTGTACTTAAAACTGTATCATTTCCTTCCCATTCAACCACAGCTTATTGGACAATTCTTTAAAACCAGCTCCAAAAACTGAAATTTCCGAGAGAGAATCAAACTAGAACCTCCCGACATTATCTGTTCTTTTAGCATTCCTTGCTACACTGGCTTTAACCACTATCTTTACAGGAGAGCGTTGCATGCATTCTGGTTTCTAGGAATATCAGCAACGGCCATTAAGCAAACATGTTAAGCTGGCAAGATTGGTCATATCTTTGTTTTTCACAACTGAGAAGCATGGCTGTGGCCATATTGTTCCAACAGAATTCATATTGTCCAGACATATATAGTCCATATCCAATATTTTGGTACCGGACCATTTACCTCTGGAATCCACAGTAGTACAGTGTTCATTCCCAGGTTACAAATATTCCCTGCTCAGCTTCTGGTTCTGCTTCATGCACTAGGAGGTCTACTATGAACATGGTCTTCTAGGAATTACATGGGGTGGCAGTGGGCACTGTAAAGTAGCTTTGCCCCAGATTTTCTGCTTGATGTAAGACTGGCATAAATATAACTTAATAAAGAGTAGCAAAATAGTTTATTTATTTATTTATTCATTCCATTTATACCCCACCCTACCCGGCAAGTGGGCTCAGGGCAGCTCACAACATATTTATTTATTTGATGTACATAGTAAGCCGCATGGTGCAAGGAGAGCGCATGGTGTCTTGATATGCTGGACAGTACGCCTGATTCGACAGCTTCGTGACAATTAGAAGCACTAACCTTACTCATTGACACCCAAGGCAAAGGGTCACTAGCTTTGCTGAGCAGAAGCAACCACCTGTATCCGACTTTTTCCAGTGTGAATATGACAAAAGAAAAGTGCCTTACCAACAGGTCTCCTCACACGGATAACTTTAAAATGTTTATCTTCAGACTAGTAATCACATGTTGTCCTTGAGTCAATTAGAAGCAATTGCATGAAGAGGGAAAATAAGAACAGCCACAGGCTGAATGAACATGCAGCTTATTTTGACACAGCCTCTTAGAAAATGGTGAAGAAACATCAAGTGGCCATCTAGCATTTGGCGATACAAGCTGACTTCTGAATGCAGTACGTGCTGGGCTGGAATAACTTTGCCCTGTTACCAGCCTTGATTCTGGATTGACGTTATCAAACAAACAGAAATCAAACTCAAAGCAGGTTAGCATGGTCTGTTTAAGTGGCAGGAGCCCATGGGACATCCTACACAGAGATCTTACTATTTGATTTTTTTTTAATTGCATGTCATTTTAAAATTTTATTTGCAGTGTCAACCTGACAGAAAGACACAGGGAATCAAGTTGTCCTCTTGGCAAAGGTTTCCTGAAGTTTGATAGCCCATCCTAGTTTCCAGTTTTAGAACTGTTATTAAGTACTTTTCAAGTGCTTGTGGTGGAGCTTCCTTATAAATGAGTTCTGTAATTGGCAATTATCATATAAACTGACCTTGATCTTGCACAGTCATCCATTCTGTAAGATTTGTGCTTTTGCTACCAGCCCAGTTATTCTTGATTGCCGAGGCATCCTACGTGCAATTAAACAATGCCTAAGCATGCTATGAAAAGGGGAAAGGCATTTTGAAGAAAACATAATACGTTTGCAACAGTTTCTTAGCTGCAGAGATCATCTATTTGCAAGTGAAGTTCTTCCTTCTGTCCTGCATTCTGCCAAGTCTAGGCCATTTGTAAGAGCATTGTGAACAGACTAGAGTATTGCACTGAACTTCATAAGAACATAAGTCCTGCATCCTATCTCAGACGGTGGCCAACCAATTCCTCTGGAGGCCAATAACAGGGCATAGAGGCTGGGACCTTCCCTTGATGTTGCCTCCTGGCACTATGATTCATAGATTGACTGCCTCTGAACGTGTAGGTTCCCCTCAGTCACCATGGCTAGTAACTGCTGATAGACCTGTCCTCCATGAATCTGTCCAGTCCCCTTTTAAAGCTGTCTATGCCTCTGGCCATCACTGGCAGTGAATTCCACATTTTAAACACCCTCTGTGTAAAGAAATATTTCCTTCTGTTGGCCTAAGTAGGATTCTGAGCAGACCTCTTAGGGTTACTTGTGATCCACATATAAACTCTGTTGAACCATGAAGATCACTGAGTAACTTGGGCCAGTTACTCTCCATCAGCTCCATCTACTTGCCATTTGTGAGGAGAAGAAGAAGAAGAGAAGAGATTGGATTTATACCCCGCCCTTCACTGCCCAAAGGCATCTCAGAGTGGCTTACAAACTTCTTTCCCTTCCCCTCCCCACAACAGACACCCTGTGAGGTAGGTGGAGCTGAGAGAACTTCTGACAGAAACTGTCCTTGAGAGAACATCTGTGCCAGAGCTTGTGACTGACCCAAGGTCACATCAGCAGGTGCAAATGGAGGAGCGGGGAATCAAACCCAGTTCTCCCAGATTAGAGTCCGTGCACTTAACCACTACACCAAACTGGGTATCCTTTCTTCAAGGAATTCATGTAAGAAATGAAAGCAAGGAAATGTATCAAACTAATAAAACTGAAGCAGTGGCAGGCCAGCTCAGCTATCTTCTTTTTCTTCCCGTAGTCCTGATTTTTCTTCACAGGCAAAAGTACTAGAAGAAACAGTGGACAGAACAGTAGAAAAGAGAGAGTCCAGTACCACCTTGAAGATTAACAAAATATGTGGCAGGGTATGGGCTTTCGTGAGTCACTGTTCACTTCTTCAGATACATGGCTACCCATCCGGATCTGTCAGTGGACATACAGATTTTATAATAAAGTAGGAGGGCAGGTGACCATTTCTCACAGAATTCTACTGCTTGCCAGTGGGCAGTTACGGTTAGTTGATGTTTCTAGAGCTGTAAGGAAGATGTCTGTTCCCTGTCTTTTGAGGCTAAGAGGACTTTACTCGAATGAGCAAGGATGGTTGGTGGTTATTTTAGGATATATTCCACTTGCTCAGAATGACAGTTCCTGTGAAAAACCCTGTAATAATGGAGCCAGTGAAGATGGCAGAACTTTGAAGTTGCAGCCAGGTGGAAAGAAGAAACCCTTTGGATGATGCTTATATGGTATTCGCTTTAGGGGAGAACATCTGCGGCTTGAAAGACTAGTGCTGTTTATCTGTGTGCCTACCTGCTTCCTTCCCATCAATACAGATATCTGCAGAGAAAAATGCTACAAACTTCTAGTACTCTCCTCTTCCAAGAATACATATTCCCTAGTGCTGCCTTAGAAACCTGGAAAACATGAAAGGATTTTCTAGTCCTCTTCTTGGAGAACTGGAGAAGGTCACATATAGAAACCAGCCAATATGGGAAGATTCCAGAGATCGGAAGGAATGTGTGTCTCTGTATTACCACCTTTGCAGAATACAAACTTCACCTTGGCAACCAAAAGAAAAAGCACTGAGGTCCTCGCTTGTTGTTTCGCCTGGAATCCCAGCACTCCTTTTGCCCCTAGAACAGCAGAAAGGTGTTATCCTCTCTCCATAAAAGAAAAAAAGAAACTGTTTGAATAACATTTTCAGGTAAATTGCTGAAAAGTGTACCAGATATTTATACAACTTGTTTCTTTATCAGTCTTCCCTTAATGTACTACTTGACACTTCTTAAAATATAGCGTCTGATTTATGTATTCTAGTTTAATTAGGTGTTGCTAAATTATCAATAGCTTTATTTACTGGACTGTATTTCAAATGTACCACTCACGCCCCTCCATTAGCGTGACTACAGCCCTTCCCAACCACAAACGGAGTGTTACAAATGTGTTGTTTTTGCCAAAGTGCCGCTGAAAGCACTTAAATAAAACCCTCCAACAGCAGTTCCATCTCCGAGATCCTGGCCTAACAGATTTCCAGTCAATTGGAAGATGCAGTTTAAAGGAGCTACAGACTGTTTTACGGGACAGGAGGAAGTAAATATCATTGATTAGTGGCAACAATAGCTGTAGATGTTTTCACCTACCTCTATCTTACCAGGTAATCATGATGTCTATAGTATCCTCTGGGGTCCGGGGTGTAGGAGTAAGCTGACCTATCCGGATCGTCAGCACGAAGTTGACTCTGGCAGCTTCGAGAACTGGCTTCTTTATTGCTTCCAGTGGGGAAAAGACGCACACTGGTAACTACAACCAGCTTACATTGAACTAGACCTATGTGGGGCTCCTGCATACAGCCCTTGAGGGAGAAACAGAATCTAATTTGTGAGGGCTCACTTATAGTCACACACATAGACATAGCCATAGACATAGTCATATACATAACAGGGTCAAAGATTCTCTTTGGGTTTTGGTATGTGTGTGTGTATGTGGGAAGCTAGGCATATTGTCATTCATATCACAGTGAAGCTATATGGCTCATGGAGAGTTGCATGACTTTTAATACTCAGTTAAACCACATTTATTTGTAAAATTTACATCCCGCTCTATCATTTAGGATAGGTGGAGGAGTATTTTCCCAACCTTGCAAGGTAGGCTGGATTGAGAGATGTCCAGGGGCCTTTATAGTTGAGCAGGGATTGAAACCAGGTTTCTAACATCCCAATCCAGGACACAAGATAGCCATTATGCCATGAAAAAGGTGGAGGTTCTAAAAAACAAAATACTACATATGGTTTCAGAAAGAAATCAGCTATACAAGGACATGTCTAAACAATCAGATCAGCCAGACCTCCTATAATGGAATGTCATTTTTCATGTATTTCCTTGTATCCTCTTTGGTGGATAATCAGGCACCAGTTTCTGTGCAGAGCAAAAATAATTATACTGAGATTTAATAATTCCATTGTCTTGTTATTTAGTTACCTCTTAAACATTCATTGTATGATATCTGTTTGTTTCAAAGGCAAAATCTGAAATAAAAATCCATGCTGCGTGCTTTTATAGCGTTGTTATACCATTGTAAAATAGCCTATAATATTCTGCTGTTTTTCCTCCTTAAGCCCAGTCGCTCTGAATTGATTTAAAAGATGAGCTTCTTTAAATACCCTGCTTCTTATATATCACTTTGTCACCTTGGAGTTTGACTTGTGGAAGTCAAGATAGCGTTTGTCATCCTAAATTTTTTTTTGCCTTTTTTGTAGAAAAGATAAGATGGAAACTAAGATTGGATTCCCCTTATCAGACAGCCCAGAGAATTAATTTTAGGATGGGTTCATAGGATAAGGGATGTGACCAAAATACAAAATCAGTTTTGAAAGTGCAGTAAAATTGCAGGCAGAAAAATATCTTGAAAAGTAGCAATTGGGGCAGGTGATGGTTTCCCCCCAATTTCTCTGCAGCACATATATTTATTTAATATTATATATTTATACACACTCAGTGATTTATACAATGTCGTGAGGTGAAAAGACTGCATTCCCTCTGTTTTCTTGGCAGTTCATTCACCTCCTCTAAGGACTTCAGCCCAGAAAGTAATCTCCATCATTCCTCTGATGCTGTTCCCATTTGAACAAGCACCCATGGAATCTGACTGATCAATAAGATTGTCAACTGATCTGAAAGCAATCTGTACCACAGTGGAGGGTCTGGCCATGTGCTCTGACTCTGGAGATGACCACGCTCAAGGAAAAGTGGGGACAGCTAGTCTCAGAACCACCAGGGTCAGGAATAGATATTCTGTTTTCCCCAAATACCTCGTCAAGACCAAGAAGAGATAAAGCTAACTTTCAGCTTGTACCAAATCCATTTCTTTTGCTGTCTCTGACTCAGCGGATCTTGAAAGCTATCTGTCCCAGTGAGGTTTCATTATCTTATCTCTTGGCAAAAAAACAATATAATTACAAATTCAGTTTTGAAGGAACTGGTGTCTAGACCTGTTCTACTGGTATCAGCAAAGTGACATGGTATCTGTCCTGTGTATAAGGAACGAATATTTAGTGAGATGGTGAATTACTTGCATTTTAAAATGATCATAGCATCGATATCCTTCATGGAGGCCCTCTTCCAAGCAGTAATGAGTTGTCTTCAGCCAGCAGCTCCTAGACTATCATTAATCTTCAGAATCTACAAGTAGTTCATTGTTGCTTAATTAAAGAAATACTTTAAAAACAGCCTTAATGTTTTAAGAGGACCATTCACTGGACAGAACAGTGAAAACAGGTATTTGATTGAAGGTCAAACTGAGTATTGCATTGAAATTGACAGATCAAAATCAATTCCATTGGGAAAGATAACCTCATGATAAAATGGAACATTTTGGTCACAGGAAATTCCATTTCTTTTTAGTAATGAACATGTTAGAAACCTCTATATCAAAAAGAACAACTTAATGGCTCTACTAAAACTGCAAATAACCCAGGGCAGAGTTGAAATCAGTGGGTCTGAAAAGTTCTCCACTGACTCTAGCTGAAAGTATCTACGGAAGCAATTTATTTATTTATCAAACTATTTGCATCCCACTTTTTGTTTGACAAAGCCCCCCAAAGTGTCTTACGAAGAACAATTTAAAACATATCCTAACCCTAATCCCCCCCCCAAAAAAAACATAAAAAGTCTGCCACCTGAACATCCAGGAGCAAGAGCAGGTGCAGGAGGACACTGAAGCTGCATATCTGGGTCTTCATGATAGTACAATCCATCCAACACAGCCTGAAGCCACCACAGAAGCACAGGCATTGCTTAGCGATATTATTACATCATCTGCCTTCTCAGGATTGTTTTGTCTTGATAACCTTGTGAGCTGCCTTGGGTAGCTTCATTCTGGAAATATACCATATTAATTCAAATGGAGTTTATAATAAAATAATACTGTTCTTATGATTTGACGCGTGCATATATAGCTTGAGGTCAAAGGTTTTCTGCTTTGCTACATAGGTCACAGTCAGGACTTTACTACATGTGGACAGTTCTGTGATTCTTTGGTGGAATCTGCATTGGTATTTTCCAGTGCTTTGGCTACACTCTCGCTCCATCTCCAAAAAAAGATGTCCACATCTCTTTAGGTTTCGCTCTCCTACTATACTGTTATAATTTCTGCTGTCTGCATTATTTTATTGCCCTATGGTTTTGGCTCCGTCGTGATTGTGGCTTCTCTCCGGCTCAACCGGACGTGGTTAAAAGCACTCTAAGCCCTCCCCCCAACTGCTAATTGGCGGCTTATCTGCTCTGTTTACCTTCTGACAGCACATAGAGGAATGTAAGAAATGTTTCCCTTGCTTGACAAGCTTAAGAGTGAATGATTTTATCTTGTTTTGTAATTTTTATATTGCCTGAAAAGTTAGAGAAAGATCCCTTCTATATACATACATACATTCTCCAAACTAAACAATCAGTCTTTACAGTTTTTGGCTATTTTTGCTTTCTTGTTTAAACCAAAAGCTGGGTAAGACTGAAAGCTGAGAAAATCCTTCTCTTTGAATGTAAAGAGAAGTTTATAGCTTGTTGGTTTGTTGCCTTAAGTAATTTATTGCCTTGTGTAAAGCTAATGGGTGCTGGCAAACGCAGGGCGTGCTAGAGAAGAGGGAGAAGAACAACAACATTCCCGGCCAGCAAGCAGAAAAAAATAGCAGATTTTTTTGTATAACTTTGAAACAAGCATCACACCAGTATAAAGAAAGATGGCGTTAAGACTGCTTTAAAAATGAAGATGCAGCCTTTCTCCCAACTTTTTTTTAAATTATTTGCCAATCTGCATTTAGCATTTGCTCAGTTGTTTTACTAAACCCACACTGGAACAGAAAAAGATGCAGTTCAAAACCACATTCAGCTACCCTGGGCCAACACTGCCCCTGAATGGCCATAAAACGGCCATAAATATATGCAGACAGCCACCATAAAACCAGAGATCAAATGAAGTGAAAGCAGCATGCAGTCTGGACACTGCCATAAAATGTGACACTCAATCAAAATGAAAGTGGCATGCAATGTAGATGGGGTTTTCTTTTCCAGTGTGGGTTTGATATAACAGGGGAGCAAATGCCTAAGAGACCCTTCAATAAGAAACAGAAGATTAGCAGGGGGAGAGGTTAGGGTTATTTAACCTTTTCTCTTACAGCCATGTGACCATTCAAAATCACTGCCAGTTTTATATTGCCTGAAAAGTTAGAGAAAGATCCACAGTTTGGCCACCCCTGAAAAGACTATATGGGACTGGGAGATGCATTTTGCCTGTGATTAAAGAGGAAGAATGAGTGATTTGCCTAGTCTCTCCTCCGCATTGTAAGCCTCTTGACCATACACTTTATCTTGCTGAGATTCAAAATGAACTGCTCAGATAGGGGAACAGGTGGAAAATCTACACTGAACGAATACAACTCTATGTAACTAGATAGACTTTCTGGGTTTTCTTTATTAATTTTACTTTATTTTATGAAACTCATACACAGCTTTAAACACACTTTCCAAATGGTTTTACAAGCAAAAAATATGACGCACCTTTCTCAGACATTTGACACAAACCAAAGCACAAACCAAACACTGCGGCAATAAAGACTGTAAAGCCAACAGAAAAACACAGCAGCAGTGAAATCGATCATTAGTCACCATTCTCACACAAACTTCCCCAAAAGTCTGGAGAAACGGAGCAGATTTTACCCCTCCTCAAAATGAGATTAGTGAATAACTGAATTAATTTGCCAGCCCTCCATAAAAATTAATCCCTAGGAATGTGGGTGGAAATGGTTTAAGCATTTTTTCCCTAGTTCTCGGGAAATCGAGAACTTTATAATAGCTTTCACCATGCTGTGCTCACTACACCTTTAAGATCCTTTGAAGTTCATTCATACTCTATCTGTCACTCATTGTCAGGTAGCCCTGTCATGTTATTGCTACATGAGGGGAGTGGGGCTGCCTCCCCTTTCTCACTCTGAAGTTTTCTCACTGACTCTTATCTGGTCCTTTGACCTTGTAGCTCCAGCTACTGGAGCTCATCGCTGGGAAACAATGGTTCCTAGAATGTTTAGCTGATTTGCCCGCCACTGCTTACCACGTATGTGAACTGTATCAGTTGGCTTCTGCTGTGGGGGCGGGCGTTGTTTGAATGTAGTATATCCCAGTAGACCCTGCTGTAACCAGGCATTACTGACACAGAAAGTGTACACGTGTCTTTAGAACTGCTTCACCATTAAACACCATTAAACACACCTCTGTGGTGTGAATGACTGAAGAACCTGACACTCATTCTCTTTGAATGTACAAAGCGGGACAGGATTTCATCCATATAGCACATCACTTGAAGCAGTACATTCACCTTTTAAACTTTTAAAATGTATTTTAAGTATTTCTAGCTGTGGCTCAAGTGGTTAAGACACTGAACTGCAGGCTGTGGAAGGTCAGTAGTTCAGCAGTTCAAGACCCGGTGCGCAAGACAGAGTGAGCTCCTGTCTCTAGTTCCAGCTCCTGCCAACCTAGCAGTTCGAAAGCAAGAAATTGCAAGTAGATAAATAGGTACCACTCGGTGGAAGGTAACAGCGTTCCGTGCACCTTGGTTTAGTCATGCCGCCATGACCACGGAACGTCTTTGGACAACGCTGGCTCTTCGGCTTGAACGGAGATGAGCACCGCAACCCTAGAGTCGGATTCGACTGCTTTGAGCAGGAACTTTACCTTAGCTTGCTTTTCTGTTTCAGTGGTTCCATAAAGCAGCCACCAATACAAGTCAGGTCATACAGTATAAAAATGAGCAATAAACAAATGAACCCATAAACAATGAGGCAGCCCAAAGCTACTGTGATTGACTTACATCTCTCTTCATAATCAACCCTGTTGCCTATTTGACAGATTTACCCCACCCCCACCCCCCAAGGCAGCAGCAAATAGAGTCATATTTTTCAGAAGCCTCTTGGGATCAACTTTTGTTCCTGGTATGCACACAATGGGCTACAGCCTGTGCACATTTTGTAGGATGTGTGTAAGGTTTCAAAAGCAGACGCTTTCTGAAAATGTACTCATTTACTAAGAATGACACAATTTACTACTAAAATCAATCTGGCGGTATCACTGCTGAAAGTAAATATGGCTCCGTCAGATCAAGAGTGGGGTCCTCTGGTGCAAGGATTAAGCATCTTTCCTGCATTCCCCTCCCCTAGCAGTCCTTTCTGACCTTGCAAAAGTTGATTCACAGGGGTGCACGATGCACATCACGCAACTCAATGAAGCAACTTTCCCAGGATTTAATACCCACATGGCGTAGAAGGTTGTAGTAGAGAGGGGGGAGGACCAACATCAACCTTCCCCCCTCTCCCATCAGTGCAGGTCTAAGTACCATGGGAGGGGTTGTGGCTCAGTGGTAGCCAGGGCCAGCTCCAGGTGTCTGGGTGCCCTAGGCAGGACAGCGTGGGGCGCCCCCCACTGGGGATGCCAACCTCCCGGTGGGGCCTGGAGACCAGTGGGTGCCGGCGGAGTGCTGGCTTTCCTGGAGGCTCTGCAGCTGAGGGGCCCCCAGGAAAGCCAGGGAAGGGGGCGGGGGTCTAGCTGCCCCCCTTCCTCCCAGTGCTGGCTTTCCTGGGGGCTCTGCAGCTGCGGGGTCCCCAGGAAAGCTGGGAAGGGGGTGGGGGGTCTAGCAGCGGCGGCGGGCACCCGGTTAGGGCAGCAGGGGGACACTTGTCGGGGGGGAAGGGGGCACCATTTGGTGCCCCTGAGGCTGGCGCGCCCTAGGCGAGCGCCTAGTTCGCCCAATGGGCGATCCGGCCGTGGTAGTAGCACATCTGCTTTGCATACTAAAGGTCCCAAGTTCAATCCCCCAGTATTTCCAGTTAAAAGGACCAGGTAGCAGGTTATGTGAAAGACCTCTGCCTGAGATCCTGGAGAGCCATGGCCAGTCCGAGTAGGCAACGCTGACCTTGATTTGACCAAGGATGTGATGAAGTGTAAGGCAGATGTATTTGATCATGTGACCAATATCCACCTCTACATCATGTTTTCATCTTTAGTTTTTCAGAAAGAATAGTTGTGTTGGAGTGAAGGCAGTTAGCACTCGCATTGTGTTCTGCATCCACAGTAAGAATTTGCCTTGACAGTTCACTCATCTGTACAAGTTCGGCGGTGGTGGATCTGTTCTTAGTTGATCTAATGCTTCAGGAAGACTGTTCGGCTATCGAAAATATTTTATACTGGCATGTATGCAGGAAAGTGGAGGTGGGAAAGTCCACATCCTAATGTACTGCACATCTTATGCTAGGTAGAATCTAGGGATGCCAGCCTCCAGGTGGGTCCTGGAGATCCCCCAGAATTACAGCTCATCTCCAGAGATCAGTTCCCCTAAGAAAATGGATGATTTGGAGGGTGGAGTCTATGGCATTGCACCCCACTGAGGTCCCTGTCCTCCCCAGGCTCCATCCCCAAATCTCCAGGAGTTTTCCAACTTGGAGCTGGCAACCCTGTACCCCCCCATCACCCACCAAGGGCCAAACTAGACATGATGACACCCTTGGATCCAACCTGTGGCCACAGAACCATTTTATAGGAGAATTTAGGCATTTAAAAATTGCTATGAGGACCTAATCCTAATTGGGCCTATGGCGTAGCAGCAACAGGAGATCTTATTGCCCTCTTCCATGCCTTTTAAAATGCCAACACCCCACAGCTATATCGGCATTTTAAAAGGCACGAGAGGTAGCAAAAACACCTGTTGCTACTGTGCTGTGGCCCCAATCACAATCAGCTCATCGTGGCAATTTTTAAATAGCTAAATCCCCTCTAAAATGGTGCCAGGAGCCATGGGTTGGCCCTGTGGCTACCGTCGTGTCTAGTTTGGTCCTAAGTCTTTGTGTCTTTCAAACTACCCTTTTATCCTTGCATGGCAAAGCTAAGTCAATTCCAGTGTATTATTTGTTGCTACGTATCTTGCATATATATGATTGATCTTCTTGCCTTGCTGCTTGTGGATTTGCTTTGCTGTGGGGGGAAAAAAGACTTGATAGAACAGTAAGTCAAGATTCTTTCCGATTGCCTGAGCTTATTGAGCTGTTTGAATAACAGTGTAATTATAGCTATTATAGCTGTTGGGTACCATTTGAAATGATTTCCTTTTGAATCATATGCAAGCATTTGTCAGTTTGCCATTCATGCAAGTCTTTAAAATGCCACCATCATTAAATTAATTTTCTTTAATGTATACATATAAAAAAAGTCACTGGAATCAAATCAAGAGTGTGACATTCCAGAACAGTTGCTTGTATGTTTTTAATGGTCCAAGATATAGCAAATACTTGATCCAAAAACCTATGAATGGAATGCATAGAATATGCTACAGCAGTAGCAGGAATGAAGATCTCTGTGCCCTTCCCCATTCTTGAAGGCTTCACTTCTCACCATCAGTAGGCATCTTTTACAAGTTCAGGTGGTTTGTGATAGAGAATGCATAGCTCCATCTTGCATAGTATGATAGAATCAGGTCTTCTAGAATTCGTTAAACCGTCGAGAACATTAGCACTGAACATTTTGCAGAGCTTATTTTAATGACTTAGTGATTTGATTGGTTAAGCAAACAAAGCAGTTAATTGCCAGAAAAGATTAAGTCTTCATACTGAATTGACAGCAACAGCAATGCAGCTTGTATAGTCAGGTTATATAAAACCCTGACAACTTCTATAAGGCATGTTCAAGGGCAACCCCCCCACTAATTTTAGTTACTGGGATTTTTTTAAAAAATGGTACCAATTGATGTGTGACTATGACAACTTGCGATTGACACCTAACTGTAACTGAGTGGCTAAACTGTTAAATATACATAAACCTGCCATATGTTTGAGTTCTAAATGCAAAAGAAAGTGAAATGAAATGGCACTAATAGCACCATTTAAGGCTCTATCGGCATTTGTAAGTAGGGGGTTACTGGGAAAATTGCAAGTAGTACTGGTTAATGACAACAGAATTCCAGGAAGAATTAAACTCTGTTTTTCTGGAACATACAAAGCAAATAAACTTATCTCTGAAAGCTTCAACTTATTTAGGTATATTTTCATCAAATGATACAGTCAGATTTTAAAGTGCTATTATCTATTATTTGAATTTTTCACCTACTTGCATAAAGAGCTTAAAAATAAGAATATATCTTCAACTTTTGTTCCAGGTGCTACATTTACTGTAATAACTGCTAATATTTGTGTTATAAATCATTTTTATCTGTATTGAAACAATGAAGATGAAACAAATAGAAACACAGAAGGTACAACAATGGCCAGTATTCATGCCAGTCAGAATGTGTATATAAAGAATTCCGTGGTTCCAGTGCTATCAGTCTTTTAACTTAAGAAAAGCTGTGTTTGCCCTTTATAACCTCCCTAAAGGCATTTTAATTTGCAATATATAATTTTATTTGACTAATAGATAAATAAACTGATTAATCTCTTTAAAGTAATTCAATTAATGTTTGAAATGTCTTGAAAAGTCTTACAGCTTACAGTTTGGATCAAATACGTTTCATGGGTTCAAGTCAGAAAATAGTTTAAGAAAAGCCGTGTAAAGCTTTTATTTAGAACATGGTTTGTTTTAGTTATTGGTGGGGAAATTATAATGAAATTCAATACCTCCTTTTGGGCACCATTGAACAATGTTCTTTCTCAAGAGAGTGACCGCAAAGGCAGATTTCCATTTTCTGCAATAGTATAAGTATCCAAATTAGGGCTCATTCAAACATTGTAGTTACTGGTGGAGATTGTTACTGCAGCACCTCCACATGGCAACTACAAGAGTAAGAAATTCTCATCATAAACAGATCACTGTAATGATGCAGGAAGTTACCAATGCCATGCAGTCTTCAACTCAAAATATGCAACCAGCCTCATTGCCTAGGTTCAGTCCTAGCTGATCTCCTAAGAATGTCAGCCCTTCAGTGAGAGACTGTTGTGTAGCAGGTTCGATGCATGAAGAACCAGGACACAGCGTGATTGTTAGCTCATAGTTTACTAGCACACACAACAGAACAGAGAATACCAGCCAGATGGCCAACTATATAGAGTCCCCGTGGACCACCCACAGGTCCCATTGGTGGGTTTAAACTTCCTGCCAAGGTTCCTTTTGGTGACCTCTTGAGGTTTCAGGATCCTAGTCCCTATTGTCTCTGAGAGTTAAGCTCTGGTAAAGGTTGCTGGTGCCTAGTGGCGGTCAGTGGACATAACAGAGACCTAGTCTGCCAAATCTACAGAGGCATGTGACAAAGCAACAATGACATTTGAACTGGCTCTAACTTTGTATGTACATGTGTTCTTTTTATACACCCAAGATTTTGAAAAAGTGATTGGTAAACTGAGTGTTTGATTCCATTCTTAAACTATTTGAGAACTATCCAAATCAGGGCTTTTTTTGTAGAAAAAGCCCAACAGGAACTCATTAGCATAATAGGCCACACCCAACAGCAGAAACTCATTAGCATATTAGGCCACACCCCTGGCAATGCAGCTCCCTCCCAGGATCGGCTTCCTCAGGTGCCCCACGGCTTGCGGAGTGCATGGGGAACCCGAGGGAAGGAAGGCAGTTTCTGGATTGGCTTCCCTCCCTGAATTGGCTTGGCTTCCCCAGGTGCCCCACGGCTTACAAGGTACCTGGGGAACCCGCGGCAGGGGGAGGCTGTAGGCATGGCCAACTCGGAAACCAGCCGGATCTCTGTTCTTGTGCATTCCTGCCCCAAAATAGCCCTGATCCAAACCATTCTTTTTGTGTGTTCTAATTCAAGATTTTTATAGCAAAGCACAGGTAAGAGTATGGTCACCTTGGTCACAGCTACTTTTTTATTACACAAGCAATCTTCTCTGTGAAAGAAATTTTTCTGTGCTTCTTGGTATAGTACTACAGTTTTCAGTGTTCTGATGATGCTTCATTTAAGTGCTGTTGTATCAGACATTTCCTGTTAGGAATGCAAAGCATTTTTCTTTCCAAATAGCTCAGTGAAGAGAAGTGTGAATTCAATTTTCTTTTCCTCTTAGACAAGAACCCATTAAAGTGAAGAGTTTTGCTGGCCTAAAAACACACACTTACTCACACAAGTGATTGATTTTGTAGTTTAAGTGGAGGCCACTTTAATTCTTCTTGAATAGTTCATTTGGGGAGAAAAGAAGTACTGAAGAAAGTTTTACTGAGTTTTATTTAGTTGTCTGAAATACCTTCATCTAGCCAAGGAAAAAGCTATTTATCTGAACACATACTAGACAGTAATCAAGAAAAGATACCATATTGTGCCATTTTTATTCAGAGAAGTTGCCATATTGATAACCATCGGTTAACACATGGAAATATGACAAAAATGGCACAACATTGCATCATTGCTTGAACAACATGAGCGAAAGTGAACAACAGGCACTGTAGACTATCTTGCAACACTAAAACAGAGACAGGTTTTGGCCTTATTTACTCATTTATTTAAAACTTTATAAACTTCATTTATTCAAATGGTGGGGGCGGGGCAGAATACAAAATAGTTGAATTGTCCTTTATATAGCACTGTAAATTCACAAAGTCAAAAAAACAGTGACTTCAGAAACTCAGGGGGCATTCTTGGTTCATAACATTATTTGACTAGTTGGTCCTTTTGCACAATGTTCACTTTGTACTCTGGCATATACCTGCAGGAGCTAGTTTCCATGGTCTTCCCCTGGACTTTTTTGAATCGGAATAATCATGGGAACCTAGTCATGCGAACCTAGTCATGTGAAACATCTGAGTAGAAGGCCCAGCTTTTAGGGTATTGACATTAGTAAAATGGTGGAACGTTGTGTATGAATAAGATCCCTAGTTCAGTTCCTGGCATCTCCAGCTGAAAAGGCCTTAGCATAGTTGGGAGAGGACCTAACTGCAGTAGGCATTACTGCACAAGATGGACCAGTGATCTGAATCAGTAAAAAGTAGAGTTACACAATTATAAGGGTGGGAGAAGGGAGAAATGTGTGCTTGCTTTTCCACCACACAACAGATTGAACTAGGGTTGCCAGACCCCTGGTCCCAGTGGGGGTTTCCCCGATCTGGCAGGCTCCTTCCTGCCCCCAAGAGCGACCACTTGTGGGGAGCATTTAATTTTCCTCTTTCCCTTTCCTGAAAGCCCCAAATAAGCATTATCCCCCTTTCTGGCTTCTTTCTCTCCTTCCTACCCACCAGCCAACCTACCATTATCTGTCTCACCGTCTTCAGTTTTCCTTCCTTCCTTCCCTCGGCAGTCTCTGCTAAGGAAAACAATGGCCCAATTGTGGGATGCTGGATTCTGGTCCTGACCGCATTGTGGACAACCCATAATGACTTCTGGGGCATTTCACTTTCCTCTGTATACCTCTCCACATTATTTCCTCCTTTATTCCTCCTGGAAACCCCCATATCCTCACTTTCCCCATAATGGGACTTCAAAGCGGCTTACATAATTTTCCTTCACTCAGTTTTTCTTCTCACAACAACCCTGCAAGGTAGGTTAGGCTGTGAATGTGTAACTGGTCCATGGTCACCCAGGAAGCTTCCATGACAGGCTGGTGATTTGAACTTGGGTCTTTCAGATCCTAGTCAGAAACTCTACCCACTATAACACACTGGCTTTTGGGGGGGAGGTAGGAGATACTGTTGAACAGGAGCCAGTAGACAATCCTAGGTAAGCCATGCAAGTTGCACGATATCAAGTTGCCTGGTAGCTGCTGCCAGCCTGGCCCCAGTGACTCCTCCCTCAAAGGTCAAAACAGCCCTGGAAAGGGTGCCCTCCCTCTGCCTTTTACTGACAGAAACCAAAGGTAGAGAGCTGGCAATACTGTTGTGGTTGCCTAGATACCTCCACTGTAGTAATGCTACAGCAGCCAGTATCAAAACAGAACAGAACAGAATGTATTAGAACATAGGCAAGGCCTGGTCTGTGCCCTGCTAGGCCATAACCAGCCACAACCAGCAATCAATATAACAAGTGGAAAGTGAAACTAAAGCAAAAGCTTTTTCCTTAATGGATCACATTAAAGTAACTATACATTAAATGAAATATCCACAAATTCACAGCTTCCCACAATATAGCATCCACAATGACCAGTGGCTTTTATTTCTTTTCTTTTTTTTTGGCCCCCCGTAGGGGATTTTTTATTTATTTATTTTCTATAAACTACAACAGAAAAATAGGAAGGGGACACTACAAACTATAGGATAAAGCAAAAAAAATCTAACTAAGAACTCAAGGTCTGGAAGTTATACAATGTTTTTAACCAAAGCTATCTTCTCTTAGAAAGTTTTTTGACATGGGGAGTATTCAGTATTAATTCTCTAATCATCAAGATCCACTTAGCTGGTACAACAATGAAAATTTCCATCCTTATTTCCCATCAACAGACACCTGCTGACTATGGCTATCCCCCCCTCCAAACTCTCAAAGTCCAAATTCCACTTCTTCTACAATTAAAGACAGTCCACTTTGTTTCTTGTAGTGTCTTTCCTCTGATCTTCTGGCTCCCAGAACTTTTTACGTCCTTGTTACAGCTGTTACATGCTTGTCTGTAGTCTAAAGTCTATCGCCTCATTTTTGCAGGGCGGTTATGTTTTGGCTTAGTCCGAGTACAATCCTTCGCTTAAAGATAAATCGCTTTTTAACCAACCTGCCTGTCCAATCATAACCCATCTTCTTTAGAAATATTCCATAAGTAAAGGGTTTCTGATAGTAACACTGTCTCTTAAAATCCAATGCCTTCTGAGGGCCAGGAGAGGGCGAAAAAAGTTCACTCCGATAAAGCAGGAAGAGCCTCTGAGGCTAGCTAAACCACCTAACCCAGGCCAGCTAGGTCATATGATACGCTTCTTTGTTCGAGCTCTTTCTGAAGAAGAGGTGGTTTCATTTTCTTCCTACACCACAATCTCCATGTTGGAAGGATGTTTACTTTAACCGCTACGAAGTCAAAGTCTCACAGTTCTGTTTAAGTGCTTAAAATCCCTTGGAAATTCCCCTGTTGTAATCCATTCATTGATTTGCTTAGTCTCCCCCTTGATGCTTCGATAAAACGCTTTTTTGGGGGGGTAGGGCGTCCCCTCCCCCCCCCTTCTACCGTGGGGACTTTGCAGCACGTTGATTGATGTCTCGCTTCGACTTAATTCACTCATTAGTCAGTCGATCCAACAGGTCTCCCTGGGATCTCGCTTGATATAGATCCAACAGATCTCGCAGAATAGAGATAAATCCGCTGAACTTCCAGATTGCTTGCTGGAGCGGTCATTTCTATGCCATTGCTGGGAATCAGGGATGGACCATCGGAGCAGGGAGAAGCCCTCCTGCACCGGCTACAAGCCGGGGAAAGGGCTCTCCTAAAAACTCCCTGGCTTGGCACCCATCAACAAGGGTGCCTTGGAAGGCACGCACCATCATGCCTTCTCCTGTCCCTGATTCATGGCACATGTCTCTCGCTATTGCGAGAAGCCGCAGCCATTTCTGAAATGCCAAAGCTCCGCCCTCGGCTTTTATTTCTTGAAGCCAACATGGTGCAGTGGTTAAGAGCCGTGGACTCGAATATGGAAAACTGGGTTTGATTCCTTACTCTTCCACATGAAGCCTACTGGGTGACCTCGGGGCAGTCACAATTCTGTCATAACTCTCTCCACTCTACCTACTTCACAAAGGTGCCCATTGTAGAGAGAGGAAGGGTAGGCGATTGTAAACCACTTTGAGACACCTTAGGAAAAACAGTTATATATATAAAAAACTCTTCTTCTATATATTTGAGAGCGTGTTAAACTCCCATTGTTTTTTCCTCTTAATTTTTTTCCAGGTTTTTCTGTAAACCTAGGACTTTTCTCAGGTTTGTAGAAAGAACTGTCTTGTCTGTCCAAAGATCCAGTCTCTGGACTTAAGTATCCACAGATCTGGCTATGTTGAGAATGAGATATATTGATGATAAGTGTGTGCTGGACTGCAATTGGACCAGAAAGTCACTTATCAGACTAAGGCCCTTTGGTTTCTGAGATCTTTGAGTATTAAACAAATTCACTGTCACAATATACTAATTCAAAGGGCCAAACAAGGAAAATCAATATACAATACTCAGCTTCATAAAAGTAATCAGGGCTTTTTTTGTAGAAAAAGCCCAGCAGGAACTCATTAGCATAATAGGTCACACCCAGCAGCAGGAACTCATTAGCATATTAGGCCACACCCCTGACAGCACAACTCATTGGCATATTAGGCCACACCCCCATTTTACCAGAAGTGTGGTCATCCAGCCACACCCACCTTTTGCTTCTTATTCTGTTTACCTTGTTTGTTGTCAAAACCCAGGGCTTTTTTTGGAGCAGGAACTCCTTTGCATATTAGGCCACACAGCCCTAATGTAGCCAATCCTAATCAGTTTCTGCTGTTAGGTGTGGCCTGTTATGCTAATGAGTTCCTGCTGGGTGTGGCCAACACAGGAGCCAGCCAGAACTTCATTCCTGTGCCGTTCCTGCCCCAAAATAGCCCTGCAAGTAATACACATTATGTCATTCTTTTGTAACCTGCATTGATAAAAGAGCTTTGTAGACAGTTTCTCCAAGCATGAGAAACCTGCAGGGAAATCCCAGAATAGTCTTAAATGTTAGTGTTCTCCTTGGTCACAACATTGTCTGCTTAGATGTGGATAATAATGTGTGACTCAAAAATCTACCTAAATTTATACTGAAGATGTCTCATGGAATATTGTGGAGTAGGCTAGTAAGTACAATTCCTTTGAGGTTAGAGAATATCTAACCCAATTCAATATTATACTCTTACAAGAAACATGGGCTACCAAGGATATTTTTCTCCCTGGTTTTGTCTCCTTTTGCATATCAGCAAAAAAAGAACTGCTGAAAAGGGAGAGCTAGTGCTGGCCCCCTCCCTATTGGAAAATGTGTCAAAGTTGAAACCCTGTTCATCTTTGGCTATGGCAGTGAAAATCGAGATGGAAAATAATAATTTTATAAGACATAGTTTATATCCCTCCATCCCTGTGTAATTCAATTAAATCAATATTGGATGGCAGTGGAAAACTATATCGAAAATATATGCAATGAATTCCCTAAGGCCAATTTAATTATCACTGGTGATTTTAATGCAAGATCAGGTAATATTGCTCGGGTAGATCTGATAGAGCTGGAAGGGGGAGATGGAATTGAGCGGTTAAACAATATGGTTATGGAGAGAGTTTCAAAACATAAGAAAACAAATTCTGCAGGGAAGAAAATGCTGAAATTAGGGTTGAGAAATAGATTAATGCTTATAAATGGCCAGCCTGGTGTTGGTAATTTTGGAGGCTTAACATGTATTAATTCCGGGGGGGGGGGAGAGCAGCATTATTGAGTATATATTACTTAATGATAATGCAGTACAACTATTGTCACGTCTCTCTATGGAGATCACAAAGCGAAAGCTAGGGATTTTTCTGCATGATTGGGAATGCTGGAAAAGCAGATGTACCACTATAGGTATGTAGGCTTCACTCAGATGTTCAACTAAACATTTATAGTTCCCTCTTCTGAGTGCGTTCACTCACTCTAGATAGATCATCTGAATAGAATTTGTGCACTGCCAAGTAAGCAAAAGAGACAACACAGAAAAAACCTAGAAGATGTGTGCAAGTAGGGCATGGACCACCTGTTAAATACATGAATGCTTTTCACTATTTATGTATTTATGTATGAAATAACCCTGAGGATGGAACCCTGAGATTATTTCAGAATAGGTGGGGCATGATGTGACCATATAGGGTTATCCAGGGGCTTTTTTTTGTAGAAAAAGCCCAGCAGGAACTCTTTAGCATAATAGGCCACACCCAACAACAGAAACTCATTATCATATTAGGCCACACCCATGACAGCAAAGCTTATTAGCCTATTAGGCCACACCCCATGTTGCCAGAAGTGTGGTCATCCAGCCACACCCATCTTTTGCTTCTTATTCTGTTCACCTTGTTTATTGTCAAAACCCAGGATTGCTTTTGTAGCAGGAACTCCTTTGCAAGTTAGGCCACACAGCCCTAACCCTAACCAATCCTAATGGGTTTCTGCTGTTGAGTGTGGCCTATTATGCTAATGAGTTCCTGCTGGGCGTGGCCAACTCGGGAGCCAGCCGGAACTCCACTCCTGTGCGTTCCTGACCAAAAATAGCCCTGGGGTTGCCAGCCTCCAGGTGGGGCCTGGAGATCGCTGGCTTTTAAAACTGATCTCCAAACTACAGAGATCAGTTCCCCCAGAGAAAATGGCTGCTTTAAAGGGTGGACTCCATGGTATTGTACCATGCTGACGCCCCTCCCTCTCCAGGCTCTACCCCAAAATCTTCAGGTATTTCCCAACCCAGAGTTGGCAACCCCTTTACCACACCTGGGCAGGCTCTAATCAACAGATGTCATCCCTCTAGTATAAATAAGGGTTCAGAAATCATAGCAGTTTCAGACAATTAACATATAAAAGTTCTCCTTTCTTTTTAAGTAGAAGCTATGAAATTTATATCTGCAGCTATATGACAGAGAATGTTGATTTTAGCTGGTGATGTGATCTTAATTTATACTATTCATTTCAATTCAGAATTTGAATTGAAATTAGTTGTTTCTATTTATTGTTTGTCTAGGTCTTCAGACTGTAGTGATATATTTCTTCATTAATTTTTCATATTTTTATGTTACGGGAATGGCATCTAAAACAAGGAACAACAAAATAAAACAAGACACAAGTAGTACTATTAACATACAGAGATACATAATTTTGGGTAGACCTGCTTCATACAAAAGGGATTTGAATACAATCTGCAGGGAGCAATCCTTTCAAGGCAAGTGATGAAGCAGAGATGGTTTGCCATTGCCTTCCTCTGTAAAGTCTTCCTTGGTGGTCTCCCATCAAAGTAGTGACCCCCGCTTAGCTTTCATGATCTGATGAGATCAGGCTATACTATACCATTCCTCTCCCCCCCTGTCCTTCCTTTCAAGCTTTTTTTTAATGTTATGAACTAATTCATTCTCATAGATGCACTGCAAGACAGGCCATTCACATTTGTATTTTGCTGACAGGAAACTGAGGTGGAGAGTGAAGTCTTCCATAGATGTTCATGGCCAATTAGGAATTTCTACTCAGATTTCTCCAGTTCAAATGTAATACTCTTTTAACTAAACTAAGCTGCTGAACAGTTCTGGGTGCATGGATTCTTTGCTTTGGTTTGGAGGCACGTGGGGAATTCCATGCATGCAGGATACTTTCTTCTGCTGAAGTGAATGGGGAAGTCTCTGTGCTCATGAACCCACATGAGCATTCTGGAGCCCTAAAGGGCTTTGCGCTGGAGCTGTTACATAGTTCTAATACTGTGGCGGAATAGGCCTGTTTTGACTTACAGACCCTGTTCTACCAGTAGGCTTACCAAGTCCCCCCGGGGAGCAGGGAAAACCCCACCTGAGAGGCCCATTTCCAGCCGCTGGCCGATCAGGCTCTGGGGGGAGCTCCACCCCCTTCTGGTGCATGCCCCACCTGGAGATGACATCATCATGTTGGCCACATTGGGGGCAGGACGCTATATGATGCAAGGAAAAACTCTATGGTTTTCCCTTGCATCATAGTGGCCCCGCCCCCAATGTGGGCAACATGATGATGTCACTTCCTGTGACATCATCGCGGCATGCGCATGTGCAAGGACCATCCCAGTGGAGGCAGGACTCCCCCCGCTTTACAGGTAAATGCACTTGGCAACCCTATCTACCAGCCTCCTCCTTGCCTTGTGCCAATTCCTGGAGGGTGCTATTCCACTTCTTCCCACTAGGGTACCGCTGCCACCAATGTCCTTTTGGGGTCTTCCTGCCAGGAGGGACAGACTCCTGACACCCCTTCTCAAACTGAGGCCCTGCCTCTGGTCTCCTGCTGCCCAGCTCCTGCTTAACCAGGAGCCAAATTCCTTCTTCGGGGATCCCCTGGGGGATTGGCAGTGGATGCCTTGACTGCTTGCCTTCCCCCTTCCTGGGATTCCCCTCTTACAGTAGCGTGGTTTAAGGTGATTGGGGCCTATGTGGTCCAGAGAACACTTCCAGCTTCAATAAGTAAAATATTTATTCAAAAGAGAAAAAGGTTACAAGCATACTTTTAGCACAGCACCAGATCAGCAACCAGAAGGACAAAGAAAAGTTGATCATAATCGCATCCTTCTTTCCCTGGTTCTAAAAACTTACTCTACTAGGTGTTGAAATAGAGTAGGCGATTTCAAGCTTAGAAAGTTACAAAAGGTTCTAAAGATGTTTCATTACCTAGGCTCTCTGCAGGCTAGCAGGCCAGGCCACATGGCCGATGGCTCCTGGCCTGTAGATCAGAGCTCAGCTGTCTGTCCTCTCCCAAAGCTCAGCACCAAGAGTAAAAGAGCCCCTCCCTCCTGGGAGCAAGCACTTTTATTAAACCTCTGACTTCACCCATTCTACATCACACTCTCCACGCCCTTCGACCTGGTCCATCCAGGTCACCCAAGTAGACCCTGGGCCACCCAGGTGCATCCTGGGAGCCCTCCTTGCAGGCATTCTGGGAAATCTCCAGAAGTCACCTGGAGATACCTAACACCAAATCCTCCAGTTCCTTTGCAAGTCAGTCCATTTGCATAATTATGGCAGGTAACTGACCTTGCATTCTGCCCTTCTAGAGAGAAGAGGGAAAAAAACCAAAAAAACAGGAACACTTTAAAAACTCAGAGTGGGGGGGGGTGTTGTTTCTCCACAAATACCAATAATCTTGCCTAAGAGTCCAGTCATCTAATCCACAATCAGAGGATTAATAACAAATACATTTTGAGTAATGTGGAGAATGGCATTAAGCCATTTGTTTTGTGTAGATGTTGATCACATGGTCTCGGAAACATAAGAATATCTTGTCATCTCGTTGCAGTCACATTAGCACAGCGTTGTGTTTCCACAACCGAAAACATAATGTGGGCTCTCAGCATGCATTGATCTCACTTTACAGTAGCACCCCTTGAACAGGAGTACAAAACTTTTTTAAAAAAATATCATAAAGTACAAAACTTTCCCAGCCAAACTTTGTAACTGTCTTTAAACCCAGAGGCTATTAAGATGATCTATTACTCTGCAAGATGAGATCCAAAGAAACAGCTTGTTGCTATACTGCTAGTAAAACTAGTGGGTTGTTGGAAAGAGCTTGAAGTACAAATTTGTTTTTCAGGCTCTGAATATGAAGTCTCACGACGCAGTGCTAACTACAGTTAACTGTAGCATTTGAACCACCGAGACAAAAACAACCACACTGGCATAATTGCTGAAAAGGTGGGAAAAGATAAATGTGCGGAGGAGAGTAACTGAGAACAACAACAACAAAAATAATGCAGTGTAGCGGTTTCTGTTGTTGTTCAGTCGCACAGTCAAGTCCGAGTCTTCATGACCCCATGGACCAGATCACGCCAGGCCCTCCTGTCTTCTGCTGTTCTCTGAAGTTTGCTCAATTTCATGTTCGTTGCATCGGTGACACTGTCTAACCATCTCATCCTTTGCCGTCCCCTTCTTCTTTGACCTTCAGTCTTTCCCAGCATCAGGATCTTCTCCAGACAGTGCTCCCTTCTCATTTGGTGGCCAAAGTATTTGAGCTTCAACTTCAGGATCTAGCCTTCTAGGGAACAGTCAGGGTTGATTTCTTTTAGGATTGAATGATTTGATCTCCTTGCAGTCCAAGGGACTCTCAAGAGTCTTCTCCAGCACCGTAATTCAAAAGGTAATCTATTCTTTGGCGCTCGGCCTTCCTTATAGTCCAACTCTCACAGCCATACATTACTACTGGGAAGACCATTGCTTTAACCATGTGGACTTTTGTCGGCAGGGTGATGTCTCTGCTTTTTATCATGCTGTTTAGGTTTGCCATTGCTTTCCTCCCAAGGTAGAAACATGCAAAAAAACCCACAAAGAAGAACTACGCCTGCGCAGACCTGCCCCTTCCTTGTAGTCAGAGTGAACCCCTTTTCACTCCCTTTCCAGTGGGTTCCAGTGGAAGAGTTCACTGCCTGCTCCTTGCCCACTGACTACTCCCTTGCACACTCTTGAGCAGCTGGGACCTGAAGAAGACAAGGGAGGGAAAGACAAGGGAGCTGCGACTTCTAAGGGGATGAAGGATCCAGGATCTGTAACCACCCACTCAACAGCACATACAGGGCATAGGGGATGGGCTAACTTTGCAGATTCTGTTTGCTGCTGCCGGCCACCCTCTCACTCATCCTCCAATATCTCTCCCAACAGGAAAAGGAGATGGCCCCAGAGATGATTCAGGGAATTCTAGGCCCATTTGTCATGTTCTGCTGGGAGAGACCTTTACAGTATGAAGTAGAGAGCAGCTCGTTCTCATACTTTAAGCTGGTGTGGCCAACATGTGGTAACCAGTCCAGCACTGGCAAGCAGTGAAAGGTTTAGGGGACCGGAACATGCAAATGGAGGAGGGGCCATGTCTCAGTGGTAGAGTGTCTGCTTAACATGCAGAAGTCCCAGGTTCAATCCCTGTCAACTCCAGTGAAAAGGATCAGGTAGGAGAAGGTGATATGAAAGACATCTTGGAGAGCCTCTGGCAGTTAGAGCAGCCAGTAATGACCTCGATGGACCAAGGGTCTGACTCAATAGAAATACATTTTATTCACAGCAAAAGCTGGCACATTAAGACAGATAAAACCAAAGTAGATCAAACAGGAAAACCAATAAAACAATTATTAAAATATAAAAGAATAAAATGTAAGGCAGCTTCATGTGTGTCCACAATGTCACAGCACAACCCCAGAGGTGACACCATTGTGTTGGGGGCAACACTAGCACTCTCTCCCCCCAAAAATTCACCATAGAATTTCAGGGAGTCCTAGAGCCTAGACATGATAATGTAATTTCCGAGGCTGAACTGGAAGTGATGTTGCAGCATTGGAATGATGCCTTATTTCCCCCCATTCCCCCTTGCTGCTCTATTGAGTGGTGACGAGCAATCAGGGCTGCCACTGGAAGGTCTCATGCCATAGCAGGTGTCAGGATTGGGCCTCAGAGGATGAGGACACTATGATGGTAGATCCCATGGAGGGCAAAACCATGACACGCCCTGAGGTGCCTGGGCGTTTTGACCCCCAGGAATGCCCGGATGGCATTCATCCGAGAGTTCTGAAAGAACTCAAATGTGAACTTGTGGATCTCCTGACAAAAATATGTAATCTTTCTTTAAAATCTGCCTCCATTCCTGAGGACTGGAAGGTAGCTAATGTCACTCCCATCTTTAAAAAGGGCTCCAGGGGAGATCCAGGAAATTACAGGCCAGTCAGTCTGACATCGATACCGGGTAAGTTGGTGGAAACTGTTATTAAGGAAAGAATTAGTAGACACATTGATGAACAAAAACTATTGAGGCAGACTCAGCATGGGTTCTGTAAGGGAAGATCTTGTCTCACTAACCTGTTAGTGTTTTTTGAGGGAGTGAACAAACATGTGGACAAGGGGGACCCAATAGATATTATTTACCTTGACTTCTGGAAAGCTTTTGATACAGTTCCTCATCAAAGGCTCCTAAGTAAGCTCAATAGTCATGGGATAAAAGGACAAGTCCTCTTGTGGATCAAAAACTGGCTTATAAATAGGAAACAGAGAGTGAGTATAAATGGGAAACTTTCTCAGTGGAGGGTGGTAAGCAGTGGGGTACCACAGGGATCAGTACTCGGTCCGATGCTTTTTAACTTGTTTATTAACGATTTGGAATTGGGAGTAAGCAGTGATGTGGCTAAATTTGCAGATGACACTAAGTTGTTCAGGGTGGTGAATACCAGGGAGGATTGTGAGGCACTCCAAAGGGATCTGTTGAGGATGGGTGAGTGGGCGTCAACGTGGCAAATGGGGTTCAATGTGGCCAAGTGCAAAGTGATGCACATTGGAGCCAAAAATCCTAAATATAAATACACGTTGATGGGGTCTGATCTGGCAGAGACGGACCAAGAGAGAGATCTTGGAGTCGTAGTGGATAACTCGCTGAAAATGTTAGACAATGTGTAGCTGCAATAAAGAAGGCCAACGCTATGCTGGGGATTATTAGGAAGGGAATTGATAACAAATCAGCCAGTATCATCATGCCCCTGTATAAATCATTGGTGCGACCTCATTTGGAATACTGTGTACAGTTCTGGTCACCACATCTCAAAAAGGATATTATAGCATTGGAAAAAGTGCAGAGAAGGGCAACTAGAATGATAAAAGGGTTGGAACACCTTCCCTATGAAGAAAGGTTAAAATGCTTGGGGCTCTTTAGCTTGGAGAAACGACGGCTGAGAGGTGACATGATCGAGGTTTATAAGATTATGAATGGGATTGAGCAGGTTGAGAAAGAAGTACTTTTCTCCCTTTCTCACAATACAAGAACTCGTGGGCACTCTATGAAATTGCTGAGCAGTCGGGTTAGAACAGATAAAAGGAAATACTTCTTCACCCAAAGAGTGATTAACATATGGAATTCACTGCCACAGGAGGTCGTGGCAGCTGCAAGCATGGTCAGTTTCAAGAGGAAATTAGATAAACATATGGAGCAGAAGTCCACCAGTGGCTATTAGCCACAGGGTATAGATGGGAACTCTCAGTCTGGGGCAGGTGATGCACTCTATTCTTGTTGCTGGAGGGGGCAGCAGTGGGAGGGCTTCTGGTGCCCTGGCCCCACTGCTGGACCTCCTGATGGCACCTGGTATATTTTGGCCGCTGTGTGACAGAGTGTTGGACTAGATGGGCCATTGGCCTGATTCAACATTGGCTTCTCTTATGTTCTTATGTTCTTATGTTCATTAGCAGGCTATCGCTTCTGTATCAGAAGCCTAGGAGGCTCAGGAGCAGAGGTGCCACCCACCAGTGGAAACTGGGATCGCAGAGGGACCCATTTCTAGCAATCCCACTGTGGCCTCCAGGACCCTGAATATAGAGAAGTCAAAAAGCCCTGGCAGAAGCACAGCTCAGGTGGCAGAATGCATGACTGTCGCCTGAGGACTCTCCACTGGCCATGAAGCACCTGCAGACCTAGTTCCACCATAAGGCTGTACAGGATGCTGGACAAGGTCCAGCTGAGAGTGCCTGCAGACTCAAGGCCACTACTATGGTGGCAGGGACTCAGGCCTATAATTCAGTTCTGGCTGTTGTGGGATCAACAGGTTTAATACCATGTGCTGTCCCTGCCTGGTGGCCCACCTACACTTGGCCTTTGCTGGTGTCAGGTCCCAGGATGTATCCAAGACAGTGAGAGATCTGGTAGCCATAGGCCAAAAAGAACACAGAAGTGTCACATTCCAGAGCCTCCCTTGATGCCACTTAGTTCAGGAAATGAGAGCGTGTCCATTTCCTGGTCACAGAGAGGCAATACAACGTCACAGGAGTTTCGGGATGTGTGATATCCCATATTCTTGCCCAGGGCTCTTTTTGTAGCAGGAACTCCTTTGCATATTAGGCGACACACCCCTAATGTAGCCAATCCTCCAAGAGCTTACAGAGCTCTCCTTATAGGGGCTACTGTAAGCTCTTGGGGGATTGGCTACATTAGGGGTGTGTTGTCTAATATGTAAAGGAGTTCCTGCTACAAAAAGAGCCCTGATTATCTTGCCAGAGAAGTGCTAGAAGGAGCAGAGTGCAAGCCTTTTGTACTGCTTTTAGCCCTTCCAGCACTGATGAGAAATGGAAAGGTGCCATGCTCCAGTCCCTCCTATGGGATAGAGGCATGTGTGCGTATGTGTGTACAATAGGGAGCAGCCACTAGAGAGCATCCTTCAAAATGTGGAGTTGCTACTGTCCGGGAGGAACCAGTTAACAGTGACACATCCTCTGGCCTTGGAGGAGGGAGACCATACACACAGGAAGTGGCTAAAACCAAAGAGTTGTTAATGTGCAGTTGAATTGTGAATGCCAAAAAGAGAAGAGCGGAAATGGTTTAAGTGGGAAAGAAAAGGAAAGGAGAAAATTTAACTCTCTGAAAAACTTCAGTAGATCCAGTTTGGTGTAGTGTTTAGGAGCACAGACTCTAATTTGGGAGAACCGGGTTTGATTTCCCACTCCTCCCCATGCAGCTGCTGGTGTGACCTCGGATCAGTTACAAGTTGTTTCAGAGCTGTTCTCTCACGAGCAGTTCTCGAAAGAGCTCTCAGCCCATCTACCTCACAGGGTGTCTGTTGTGGGGAGGGGAAGGGAAAGGAGATTGTAAGCTGCTCTGAGACTCCTTTGGGTAGTGAAGGGCAGGGTATAAATCCAATCTCTTCTCTTCTTCTTCTGTAATGACAGGACAGCCTGGCACTGAACCTGCATTTAAAATTTTTGAAGTAATCACAATTCAGTTCTTTAAAAAAGATGGGGAAACAACATGAAAAACAATGGGATACAACATTGCCCATTTACAGTGAGTAAACCAGTAATGGCTATCCCAGATGCAGTGTCTAGTAAGAAAGAACACTAACCTGTGTGACTATCAGCCCTGGGGGAGGGGAGAAAAAGAAGAGCCTGAAACTATCAGGGGTATTAAATGTGGATTTCGCTCACAGATGGGAGACTTGGAAAGAGCAGTTCAATTTGAATGTGGGTATTGCAATGGCAGATAAAGAGGAGGCTGTGGAAATGAAATGGTTTTTGTACTTGACTGGAAAAAGAGAGAGATAAGTGAGGCATTGTGTGAAAACATTCCCCCCACACAGCATCGCCTGTCTTCAATTACAGGCTGTTTTAATGGGCAGCAACCCCAGAAAGAATGAAACAGTGGAAAGATCTATTTTTCACCCAAGATCAAGTAACAGGGGGAAGCAGTTGATGAGTAATGCATCCATTTAAAATTGCCAGCAGCCAGTGGCAATTCTGAAGATATTAAAGATTAATTGATAAGGGACTAGGTAGTGTGTGGAATCCAGGACATGAGCGTAACGGAGAGGTTGCTCGGGAAAGGTGCTGGTGACAGTAGAGGAAAGACTTACAGATTTCACAAGGCAGCTCTGTTGTCCAAAGACAACATGAACGCTCTGAAAAGACAGATAGCAGAGCTTGCCCATATCATCCACAAGAAAAAAAGAGAAAGCACACAAAAGAACAGTGAATACTACCGAATACCGGGAAGGGGAAATGTAGTCACATCCTATGGGGAAATGCACAATGGTGACAGATTTAAGCATTCTGCACACAAGTGATCATCAAAGCAGCAAATAGCAAGAATCCGCACTGTAAATATGGAAGGGGTCAATGAACAGGAAGACGTTCTGTAGGTAGCAAATCAAACATAGGCAGGCTCACCAACCTCCGAGTGGGGCCTGGCGTTCTCCCAGATTTACAACTGATCTCCAGACTACGGAGATCAGTTCTCCTGATCATGGCTACTTTGAAGGGCAGAATCTCTGGTATTGTAACCTGCTGAGGGCCCTCTCCTCCCCCAATCTCATTATCCCCAAATCTCCAGGAATTTCCTGGAGTCGGCAAACCTAGATAGCACAGGGAAATTCAACAAGGCACTGGGGAAGTGATTGGGGGAGAGACTTCTGCTTTTCTCACATGCTCGCAGCAACTGGTAACAGCCCCATTTCTCTCCCCCCCAGTTGTTTGCTTCCTTGCACTTTTAGAAAGCACCGAAATGCTCCAGCCTTTGTGCCTGGCCAGGGCTTCTCCCCCCCCCAAAGAAGAAGTGCTGGGACTCTCAAGAGGAAAATGAAGTTTTCAGTCTGTATACTGAAAACTCATGAGTTTTAAGCATTTAAAAAAGAATTTTGTCAAAGAGGTTGCAGAACTCCATTCTGCAAGGGTGGTATGGTGATTCTTACACATTCTAAGCTAATCTTCTAACACATGCGCAACATGAAGAAAAAGGAGTGGTGCTCTGATGCCACCAATGACATTTTAAAGTCACTTAAATGCTGCAGGGGCCTGATACCAATTGATGCAGTGCTCTTGTCCCTCCTGCAGGTATCTTGTCAATTGTCAAAACAGCTGTTTTATTTTATTTTTATTTGATTTATTTGATTTCTACTCTTCCCTGCCCGTGGAAGCAGGCCCAGGGCGGCTTATATAAAATGCCGTAGCTAAAACAACAATATAGGCAGGGGTCTTTTGTCACAGGAGCATGCCAGAGCATAGCTCCGGCAGCTCAGGAGCCACAACAAATGGCGGTGGCAGCAAGCCCCGCCCCTGTAATTTGGTTCGGCCAAATTGGGCACAAGCAGTTTCGGAGGGCAGAAAGGCTCCCACATGTCAGTTTTGGCAGTAGGAAGCAATTGGGGAGTCTTTTGGGCCAGCTGAATGTCAATTTCAGCCCCATTATACCCTATGGGCCATTGAAGTCAATGGTGAAAACATAGGGTATATTCTGGGGGCTGGAGGGGAGGGGGTTTGAGGGAGAGGCTCCAAACTCACTGGGTAGCTGATGGAACCTCTCCCCAAGATACCCACCAAGTTTCAAGAACATTGGACCAGGGGGTCCAATCTATGGGCCCCCAAACAGGTTCTCCATCCCCTCCATTGTTCTCTATGGTGGGAAAAGGTAGTTTTCCCCCATGGTGCTGTTAGTAGCTCTGGGGGGGGAGGGGGTTTGAGGGAGAGGCTCCAAATTTTCAGGGTAGCTTTGGGGTCTCTCCCCACATACACTCCCATGTCTCAAAGCAATTGGACCAATGGGCCTAATTCTATGGGCACCCAAACAGGTTACCCCAATTACCTCCATTGTTTCCAATGGGGAAACCCAACCAGGAGCACTTAAGGCAGGCAAGCAGGCAGCTCCAGCAGTCAGACTCCCCCAGAGAATCTCAGGGAAAGTGAACTGTCTTGGGAGGTGCTTGTTTGCCACGAGAACAAGTGGCACACTCCAGAACACTCCATGTGTTAATCACTGTTTGGGTGAAGAAGTACTTCCTTTCATTGCATTTGAGGAAGGGAACCAACTGCTTGATCAGCCAAAGATGATAAAAGGCTGACTTAGCAGTGGCTGCTACCTGGGCCTCCATTGTTAAGGAGGCATCCAAGAGCACTCCCAAGCTCCTAACCAATGGTACACCGTCAAGAGTTGGGAGTGGAATCCCTATCCCTGGGCCACCCCAGCTCAGGCTCAGGACCTTCGTTTTCATCAGATTCAATTTCAATTGGCTCCCGCTAAGCCAACCAGCCACAGCCTGCAACGCCAGGTACAGATCTCCCAAACTAAAGTCAGACCGGCCACCCAACAACAGACAGATAGAGCACTTGATAAAAGCATGGGGAGGGGGAGAGGCAAGGATGCCTCATAAAGCCATGCTGCAGGCCAGAAAAGGATCAGTCCTGGAGGCAGTAGTGGTCATAAGAACTACATTTACTGGAACACAACAGCCAACTAACAGAACAAGCTCTAGGCCTGAGTAACTCTAACTTCTTCTCCAGTTAGGGTCTCAAGACCTGAGCCTCTCCTTTCTAGAGAGCCTCTGAGACGCTTATATGAATGGATTGATCAACAATGGGATGTATAGACTCAAATGTGTATAAAGAATTGCAATTATTTGTAATGGGAAATTAAGTGGAAAAATGATAAATAAAGTGGGCAAAAAAATAGAGAGCCTCTGGGAGATGTCCTTAAAGGAATAGTACCAATATATCACAATCAGGATTTGGCCCTTGGAACATTTTCAAATGACTGTAAAATAGCAGTAGTATCCCTGTGGTCATCACGAGGATCTAGTTTGGCCCTCTGGTGGTAAAAGTGCAGGCTATCTATAGGTCTGGTAAAGGTCCAATACATCTAAAAGTAAAGGTAAAGGATTCCCTTGCTTGAAAGCCAGTCGAATCCAACTCTAGGGTGCGGTGCTCATCTTCGTTTCCAGGCTGAAGAGTGAGCACTGTCCAAATATTTCTCTGTGGTCATGTGACCGGCATGACTAAACGCCAAGGTGCACGGAATGCTGTTACCTTCCCACTGAAGTGGTACTTATTTATCTACTTGCAATTTCTTGCTTTCGAACTGCTAGGTTGGCAGGAGCTGGGGCCAGAGACATGAGCTCACTCCGTCACGTGGCACTCGGGTCTCAAGCTGCCAAACTACAGACTTTCTGGTCTGCAACTCAGCATCTTAACCTCTGAGCCACTGTGGTAGGCAGCCAATAATCCAAAACATAAATCCAAATCAAAATTCTGACAACAATTATATGGCCAGAAACTTGACTTAGAAACAGGAAGTTCCAGG
The DNA here is from genome assembly GCA_029375565.1 of Gekko gecko. Classification (NCBI taxonomy): domain Eukaryota; kingdom Metazoa; phylum Chordata; class Lepidosauria; order Squamata; family Gekkonidae; genus Gekko; species Gekko gecko. The sequence continues at coordinate 120,350,426 of JAPDNY010000003.1, read as the reverse complement.
CTTGAAAAGAGTGGAGGGAATGGTGGGTATGCTCTGACTAGTAGAAGAGGAGGAAAAGAAAGGAGGTCCAGGGTCTTAGGAATATTTCCAAAAAAGGAAAGAGAAGTCTGAAATCCTGAGACACATGACACATGGAGCTCTCATATGGGATGGGACCAAGGATCATAATAAAATATTCCAATGTCTAAAGGACATGATTGCAAATGCCCCTAATTTTCAGGTAGCACAATCCAAAAGAGCCACTGATATGTCAGAAATAGGACATCAGTGCTGTAAAAAGGGCAAACAGTTTCATTTGCAAGCATAGAATGTGTTCAGACAGGCAGCTAATCCCGCCATTATGCCGGCTCACATTTGATCCTGATCTTTTTAATCCATCCTCGCATGACCAGAGATCCCCCGGGGGAATCGCCTTACTGCGCGTTGCTTCCGCTGTGGAGTGTCTAGACGGCATCCATTGAAGGCGGCATTCACGGTGGGTTCTTTTTTAAAAACAAAAACAAAACCTTTTTGCACATGTGCATAGGCATGATATCACAACCTTGTTTATCCGCGCATGCGCAGAATCAAGATTTCTTAAAATGGAGCCCATTCGGGATGGTCTGACGTCAGAACATCCTGAATAGGTGCCATTTTTAATCACGCGCTGGAACGATCAGATGGGGGAAAGTTCATGAATGGCCCATCGGGAACTGAAAACTCCAGATTGTAAGTAGTACCTTTTTAGTAGGGCTCCGAAATGAGGCAAAATGGGAAGCTCATGGAAGATGGACGTTTCTCAGATGTTGATGTCTGGACATTACATTTAAATCCATGAGGCACTCGTGCCTCGTGCAGATCTATAGAGCCGTCTGAAATGGCCAAAACCAAAAAAGATACTTTCAGCGATACTAGCTGAAAGGAAGAAATTTCATCAGCACATATCTGGGCACACAGCAGATGTGCAGATGGGCATATGTGGGGAAAGATGGTACTCGGGTCTTCAAAATGTGTACAGTACATGATACGTGTTGGCAAAAGTACAATACACAGATCAACAATTGTCTAAGCAGTGACACAGTGTCAGCAGGTAACCTAAGCCTGGAATACCTGCCATACAGAGGTATCAGCAGAATATACCACCAATATGGAGAGAGACAGAGATTCAGCCAGGAATAGATTAAGAAAACATTTTCTAGCCCTGACCTGAGTAGCCCTGGCAAGCCCAATCTCATCAGATCCCGGAAGCTAAGCAGGGCCAACTCTGGCAAGTAATTGGAAGGGAGACCTCCAAGGAATACCAGGGCTTAGGACGTAGAGGCTGGCTATCAAGCCACCTCTCTGAGAAATGTCCAAAACCCTAGTAGAGGTCACCAGAAGTCACCATGACTTCCAGGCGTGTAAGCGCACGCATGCACACAAACACAAATACCAACAACAACAAAAAAGAAAACATTTTCTAGAGACTGAAACTCTTAACATTACCGGCCAGAAATGAAAGCCAAAGTTATGGCAAGGCACAAGTAAGAGTACAAATGGCTGAGAAGTTCTTGAAAGAAAAAAACTCAAAAGTTGCAGGTGCCGTTCCAAATCTAGTACTACAAGATGACCAGAACACTCTGTCCCGAGGTCTAAACCGGAGACTTTCTCAAAGGCTTATGAGCTGCAGAATTAAGATGTCTTTATCAGCAGCTGGGAAGTTAGTGGTGCCACAGTCCACATGGGCATCCTTCTCTGAACAGAGGAAACAGCAGCACTGGAGATAGGCCCTGTATTATTTATTGAAAAGGGTTGTTTTTTTTTAAAAAAAAAATCCTGCTTCTTGGCTGTAACTACCAAGGCAACTGACAGGAATTAATTATACCAATAAAATGAATTAATCAATATAACATTACATAACAAGAATCATCAATAAAATAGTAGCCTAGCGGGAGAAAAATAGACTAATTAGTAATGGAGTGGGGAGAAGGAAAAAAATGCAGACTGAATCAAATACACATGTCAAATTCAACAAACGAATCAAACACCCGTGCGAATGAGAATGTTTTAACTTAGTGCCTGAAACTCCTCAGACTACTGCCAGGTAAATAGTTGTGGGCATAGGTATAGAGAAGAGGTTTTCTGAAGGCGGGGTAAATGGACTGATCAGGAATCTTCTAGACCTAACACCAAGGGACACAACAAGAGCCCAGAGCTTAGCAAAACAAAATGGGAGAGAGTTTGGCATAAGTCAGTAGTAATAGAACAAGGTAACCAAAGATCATATATGGTGGAGTTGGACAGCTAATGAATACAGAGACATAACAGAATACATTTCAGGAAAACTGAAAAGTACTGAGGTCGGAGACTCAGCATAATGAAATCAGCTCAAGTTTATTTAGTTACATCTGAACGAAGATAAAAATAGCCGGTCTATACCCCCAACACCCGTGATAGGTTCTATTTACGTGGTTAGAACAGATAAAAGGAAGTACTTCTTCACCCAAAGAGTGATTAACATATGGAATTCTCTGCCACAGAAGGTGGTGGCAGCTACAAGCATGGACAGTTTCAAGAGGGAATTAGATAAACATATGGAGCAGAAGTCCATCAGTGGCTATTAGCCACAGGGTATAGATGGGAACTCTCAGTCTGGGGCAGGTGATGCACTCTATTCTTGGTGCTGGAGGGGGCAGCAGTGGGAGGGCTTCTAGTGTCCTGGCCCCACTGCTGGACCTCCTGATGGCACCTGGTATATTTTGGGCGCTGTGTGACAGAGTGTTGGACTAGATGGGCCATTGGACTGATTCAACGTTGGCTTCTCTTATGTTCTTATGGCCCCGGAAACTATAGGTTCCCTGCAGGATCCTGGTGCTCCCATTGGTCCATGCCTAGTATCCGCGGTGTCTATTGTTCTAGGACCAAAACAAAATGGGAGAGAGTTTGGCATAAGTCGGTAGTAATAGAACAAGGTAACCAAAGATCATATACGGTGGAGTTGGAATGAATACAGAGACCTAATAGAATACATTTCAGGAAAACAAAAGCTGTGAGAGGTGGCATGGATTGAGTGGAAGGGATAAATATTGCTGGTGAGAAAACATGGCTACTCTAACTTTCCATACACTAAAGAGACTGGAGTTTATCTTATGAGCTGCTCACCTGGAGAATCTGAAGGACCATTCACGTCATTTATTTATTTAATCTATTTATTCAAACATTTATATCCTGGGTTCAAGATGGCTAACAATAACAGTAAAAAACATTTTCAGTTTAAAAACAAAAATAAAACAAAACCCAAATCTCCCTCCCCCCTTAAAAGATGCCCGCCAATTCAGACTCCCTCAAAAGCCCTGGTGAACAGGCTAGTCATGAAGATCTCCAAGGATGCGGGGGTCCTCACCTCTGGAGAGCTGGAACCATGATGGAGAAGGCCTCAGCTCTGGTTGACACCAGACAGGCCACCCCAAGTAGTGGGATGGCCAACTGTCTGCTGCCTGATAACTGTAGTTGCCACACAGGGACCCGTGGAAGGAAATGGTCCTTCGAATATGTGGGTCCAAGATTGTGAAGGTCATAACCAGCACCCTGGATTGAACTCAGAAACAGACTGGCAGCCAAAGTAGCTGTTTCCCATTGGACAACTTGGGGCTCTTGCAGAAACAGACAGATATTATCGGGTTTTTAGGAAGCTGAAGCTTGGATCATGAGGCACAGTTTTCCATGTCGTGTACAATTATTCCGTGATTGTATTTGCTCAAGGTTTTTAAGATTTTGTAGTGGCATTCTGTAGTACTTCCGTATCCCTTAGAATGCTATTGTTCTGTTGTTGGTGAGTTCTTCCCAATATTGTGGACAAAACTATGTTCTATTTTTAAATGAAATGATTCATTATGCTATACTATGCCATGGGATTATTACGGCAAAGGGTTATGGGCAGCATACCTTACTGCTGCTGTGGAGTGGTAAGTGGCATGGTGACTCATCATCCAGAAAGTGCATCCTGCGGGCAGGTCTGGAGAAACAGATAACAACACCAGCAGACCTGCAGAAAAAGACTCTCCCTAAGCAAGTACTGTTCTCTCTTTTGAAGAAGATGGCTTAAGACAAAAGCTTGGGTTTGAAGTCCGTATAGTGAAAGGGGTTTTTTTTGGTGGGGAAAGAGTCACATGATTTGATCTCAGCATATACAACTGAACAGATGCAGGAAATGTGTTAAGTGTTTCTGATATGTATTGGGATTGAATCATCCCTGACAGGATCACCCCAGAGACTGGCTGAGCTTGGTCCACAAGAACAATAGCCTGCCAGGATTCTGAAAGTAACCAATCTAGTAGTAATGTTATGTAAATAGCCTATCACTGGGAGTGGGGTGTGTTTGCGTGTGGCAATTGCATGCTATTTAACAGGGCTGAGGCTCTGGAGTCTTGTCTTGCTCTGGCTGAAATCGCAAATAAAGTTGAGCTGATCACTAGACTCGAGCCTGCTCATCCATGGAGCCCCCACTATTTAACACTGGCGACGACGATGGGATCCTGTTGAACCAGCCCAGAGCCCATCTGCACCGCACCACACATTGAACTCCAGTGCCACATGCATCGCGTCGCAACCGGGACTATGGCTGCTGCTCCAGGACATCTGCTGGAATTTGAACCTGCTCACCCAGAGCTTTGGGAGTCCTGGTGGAGCAGCTCAAGTACTTCATACTGTTCCAGAACATGGAGAGCAAAGAACAGAAGAAGGATCTCCTTCTCAGTTCCTGTGCGATCTCAACCTTGAGGCTAGTCCAGGATCTCATCACACCCACCATGCTCGAGGCGGCCACTTATGATGCACTCATCAAGGCGCTCACCGACCATTTCACGCCTCAGCCAACTAAGATGGCGTGCCACGTGGACTTCCCCATGCGGCAGCAAAAGTCCAACAAGTTTGTGGCGGACCTTTGCAGATTCGCCCTCACATGTGAGTTCCTGAGCCTCAGTGACACCCTCCTCGACTGGTTCGTGATGGGCATCCTAGAGGATAAACTCCACTGAAAGCTCATTGGCCGTGAGTAACTCACCCTTGCAAAAGCGCTACGTGAGGCTGCCACTTTCAAGAAATCCTGGCAAGACTGCCAGACCTTTGCCACACATGAGGCCTCTGTTCCCCTTGCCTTCTGAGGCATCAGACAAAGAAGAAATCAGGTTTGCCGCCCAGCTGGCTGTGACTCACGACATTCTGCTGCCGCCACTCATCCAATGGAGACTGTTGCACTGACTGCACCATCTGTCTAGAAGCCCACAAACGTCGCTCCTGCCATTTCCGAGATGTGACATGCAGAATCTGTGGCAAGACAGGCCACATTGCTTGTGCCTGCCACTCCGAGAGTCCAGAGATGCACAGCCATGCACCAGGAATCTGCAGATCTCTCAAGCTTGCTCATCCATGGAACCTACTATTACCTTAAGTGGTAATAGAAGGGGAGGCATGTATGTTTGCCTGCTCTACCAGGCAGGATAGGTGAGCCAGTAAACGGAACTGTTGATGGATGCTGCCAGGGCAAAGTCACCTTTTAATGCCAGTATCATTTCTTTGTTCTGCTAATTAACCGCAAGCAAAGCTCCACTCATGGAATGGGACTTCCATGCCTTCCCTGCCCATGAAATGTTGTCCTGGGATTAAACACCACCCCCTCCAAGGGCCAGTGCTTGGCATGATGTGGGAATCAGCAGTGAAAGGGGGCAAATTGACCACTTCCTCTGCCTGCAGTACTGTTCTTCAGGAAGTAAACAACTGTTGGATACAACCAGGGCAATTTTTGGGCAGGAACGCACAGGAACAGAGTTCCGGCTGGCTTCAAAGTTGGCCATGCCCATGACAGCCAAAACCTCTGTGTGCGCGGCTACAGAGAGAAGGCCTGGAGAGCGACACCTTCCCTGACAACTCCAAGGCGGGCGGGCCAGGGGGCCCCTGGAAGGATCGGGGAGGCATGCCTTCCTCGGCCTGTCCAAGGGCCGGCTTGCACTGGCTCCCCATAGCTGCAGGGTGCCCAGGCAAGCCAAGGGAAGACATGGGGGTGTGGCCTAATATGCGAACGGCCTAATATGCTAATGAGCTGTGCTGTCAGGGTTGTGGCTTAATATGCTAATGAGTTCCTGCTGTTGGGTGTGGTCTATTATGCTAATGAGTTCCTGCTGGGCTTTTTCTACGAAACCCCCCCTCGATACAACCTATTGTTTGTAGTTTCCCAGCATAGGGCACAGCACTTTGCTGTACACTGTTCCCTGTCCTGAAGGATGATGTGATATTTTAGAGATAATTTTATTACTGTGACTTTTCTAGAAAGCTGGCAAAATGATTTCAATTGACAGTTTATATGTAGCGTATTGATTTATTGCCATACCCTCCCACTCTTATCATTATCAATGTCTTAAGCAGGAATTTAGCTCATTATATATTTTTTTATCAAAACATTGCTGTGTTTTTGCTGTTGGTTTTGTTTTTTCTTCATTAGCGTGTATATGTACATGTATATATTCATTTTCGTAAGTGGTTTCTTTCGGGGCCTGTGAAGAGTTTGAGCCTTATCGTTCTCCGTGCCTCTTGTGGGAATGAGGTTGGCATTCATGCTGAGAGGCACAAAAAGGAATCACTCCGTGCTTGAACAGCTGGAGTGTGCCGCCAGCCTCCTTTTCAGCTTCATTTTCTAACACTGTGCTCAAACAAGTACTGCTTTTCAGAGCGCACAGCAGTCCTGACATGGGAAAGTACGGCAAGGATAGCAGGCATTAGAGAGAGGACAGTGAGAAACAATGTCTACAAGGCACAGTGCAAGCCGATGGGTTCTTGCCCATTTCCTTAGGAGCAAGAGTGCTTCTGGGAAGAAGATTCCACACCATGTGCATGATGCAGAAGGAGGAGGTACTCTCTCCCAGATGCTTACTGTTTATTTAGTTGTTTATTTCATTGGATTCTAGACCGCCCTCCCACTGCCAGGGTGGGGCTGAGCGTGGTGTACAATCAGGCCCGTAGCCAGGAATTTTTAATTCGAGGGGCCTTTAAATAAGTCAGGGGACACCCTGCACACACCCCTGCACACCCCCAAAGGAGTGCCTGTGTTGGATGGGAAGTTGGGGGGCCTTGGTGGTAAGTCAGGGGGCCGGGCCCCGAGATGCCCCACTGTCACTACGGGCCTGTGTACAATACAGTAAATTCATAACATATATAGTTTAAACATGGTTTAAAACGATAAAAACACACCGATTAACCTAAAGGATCATGCTAGATAGTTCCAGTAGTGCCACTGCTGCACGGTATTAATATCCTGTGTATCTTAATGACTTAATTACATTACTTAATCACATTGAAACAATTTTGCCTTGCCCAACTTCTTTACAAGTCCTCAAGGAGACTTGCAAGCACTAAATCATGTTAATAAGACAACAAAAATAAGACTAATCAGTGATAGAACATCAATTTTAAGTAGCAATAAATGGCAATAAAAATGAACACATTTTTGAACACATGAGCCCACCTTATACATATTAATCTATCAAGGTCAGTACTGTTGACTCTGACCGGCAGTGACTGCCCAGGGTGCCAGGTCGAGGTGTTATGTATTGGGATGTGAATCCTTGCTATACATTTCCATGTTAAGCTTGAGTTTGAATGTGGCTCTTCAGCTGTCACATTACCATTGGCTGGTTTCGGCGAAACCATTATAAATACCCAATCACTGTGTGAGAATGTTTCAAAGAGGGAACGGTCCTGATTGGCCTTTATCCCTGTGTTATGATTGGCCTTTATCTCTGTGTTGTGATTGGCCTTTAGCTAACTGTGGGTGTGGCTTTGACAACCTGGGAGAGTTTAAAAAGGGAGCTGTGCTCCACTCGTTTGTTGTGTGTTCCTGACTTACAGTGTACTATTCAAATAAAGCTGAAATCACTTTTGAAGCTGAAATCGTTGTTGAGTCTCATACTTAACACGAGGTCTTTCACATCACTTGCTACCTCATCCCTTTAACTGGATGTTGGGAATTGAACCTGGGACTTTCAAAGCAGATGTAAAACCAGATACTTTACCACAGAGCCACACCCCTTCCCCTAAAAAAAATACACCGAGGCTAATGCCTACATAATAATAACTGTCCTGGAGAAGAATTCCAAAGCCAGGGAACCACCACAGAAAGAACCTTCTCTCAAATAGCCATTGACTCACCCAGCCTCTGAAAGCAGAGATATCCAAGAAGGGCCTCAAAAGGAGCTTTGTTGTTTAAATAACGTACATTTTTACTAAGAAGGGGAATACTTGTTCAGTATGATGTGGAAACTTTAAAAAGAAAACCCCACATTGTCTCTTCTGCCATTATCCTATGCTGTTTCCATCGAGGTTTTAAAAGTATGTACACATATTCTGCTCTGAATATGTCCCACCTTTTATACACATTTATGGAAGAAATGAGATGCTGATCTACATTATTTATTGTGTGTGTATAACCTGAAGGAGGTATTATATTAACTTGATCATAAAGGACCGGCCACTGTAATCCAAGTTCCTGTAGAATGCCATGAGCAACTTCATGATGGTATGAGCACGGAGTGGCAATGCAGATTTGCATTTACTGCACGAGCTTTTTAGTTTGATCATTGCAATTTTTGGAATACTAGAACCCCGTCTCAACAGAGTTCTTGAAATGTTTAATGATGATGCCATTATCTTTGATCCATCTTCATCAGAAGGCTGAAAGGGCTTACAAACTGGAGAGCCAGTTTGGTGTAGTGGTTAAGTGCGCGGACTCTAATCTGGGAGAACTGGGTTTGATTCCCTGCTCCTCCACTTACACCTGGCTGGATGACCTTGGGCAAGCCGTAGTTCTGATAAGAGCTGTTCTTGAAAGAGAGCAGTTTCTGTCAGAGCTCTCTCAGCCCCACCTACCTCACAGGGTGTCTTTTCAGGGGAGGGGAAGGGAAAGGAGTTCGTAAGCCACTCTGAGACACCTTTGGGTAGTGAAGGGCGGGGTATAAATCCAATCTCTTCTTCGACATTTCTCATTTATTAGTGCAACAACCCTTACTTACACTTTAACAGAGGGAGCTGGGAAATATCAGTCATACAAGTAGTCCATGATTGGAACTTGAATCCAAGTTTCACTGATTCACATCCAGCACTGACCACTGTGTTCCCACATCATGAGGATCCAGGGAACTGCAAGCAGAGCTCTGCTCATGGAATGGATTTCACCCTCCTCCCTCCCACATCCACCTTCAGTTGCCTGAGCCTCTTCAAAAGCAGTTCCTAGGGGTTAGGGCCTACAGGGAATAGTGCGGGAAATTGCATCTCAAGGGGGGAATTTACAGAAATAATGTTCCTCTTCCCACCACATGAGCAAAAATGCCTTCTGCTTGAGCATGGGTAATGTTGGCTCCAACCCCGTACTTTTAAAGTAAAAAGAGGTAGGGTATTTGTTTCCTTTTCAACAAAGTTTAAAGGATAACATGTTGATTGCTTAAGCATTTTCTTCAAGTGAAATTTACACCCCTAATTTTCAGCGGGAAATAGACAATGGATTTCTGCCTGCGGTGCATGGCTTCCTTGCCTCCTGCCCCCCATTTAGGGGGGCAGCAGCATTTCGAGCTGCAGTAGGAGTGGGGAGGCAAGCAAGTCACAGTGTGGTGATGGAAACGCACTCTGGTGCAACTTTCTACTGAACCCTCCACTATTTCTGAAATCCAAGAGGCTCTTATAGATCAACAACACACCTTTTCTCAGACTCATATCCTAGCTGTTCGGGTCCCACATGTGAACAAGACCTTCTTTTTTACATCTTACCTGTTTGGATTCTCCTTTGTTATATACGGTACGCAGGGCTATTTTGGGGCAGGAATGCACAGGAACAGAGTTCCGGCTGGCTTCTGAGTTGGTCACACCTACAGTCTCCCCCCTCCCCTCCGGTTCCCCAGGCACCTCGCAAGCTGCGGGGTGCCTGGGGAAGCCAAGCTGATCCAGGGAGGGAAGGCAGTTTAAGCTGCAGGGAGGGAAGGCAGTTTAAACCGCAGCTGCGGGGCACCTGGGGAAGCCGATCCAGAAACTGCCTTCCTTCCCTCAGGTCCCCCATGCGCCCCGCAAGCCGCAGGGCACCTAGGGAAGCCGATCCTGGGAGGGAGCTGCACTGTCAGGGGTGCCGCCTAATATGCTAATAAGTCTCTGCTGTTGGGTGTGGCCTATTATGCTAATGAGTTCCTGGCTGGGCTTTTTTTTGTAGACAGTACATATTTTAACTCATAACAATAGAGCACACCACATTATCTGTTCAGCTCAGTTGGTGATGAAAGAAGAGTGTCAACAACCCAGGCCAACTCTAGGCGCTTGCTGGAAGTTGGCACTGCCACTTGGCTTCTCTCATCCCTCATTTTATCGGTAGCCAACCTACTCTGACAACAGAAGGGGAAACAGCAAGGCTCCTTCAGTGCCCTGCTGTGGCCAGCTGGGATTTTTGTCTTCTTTTTCTGGTTGCCTTGGGTTTTCCCCCTTTTCTTTCAAATGTGAGAGGGGGAATAAATATGAAAAATATAAAAATAGGAAGGATGTATAGATTACTAGCTGGCCCAGTTATGTGGCAGATCCTACAGCACTTAGTCAAAAGTGTTTCAGACTTCAGGTTAATGATTTTCTTACTCCGGCTTCTACAGGAAACTGAAAAGGGAGAGATCAAAACCCTGGGAAGAAGGATGCGGCCTATGTTTTTGATTGCATTTTATGACTTTGTTTCCCTTAAATAGTTTTAAAAGGCTGCTTACTATTGTCCATAATTGCCTCTTTTGTCAACAAGGTGTTAGTATTACTGTATGTAATTCTTCAGGTGTAATGAGCCAAATCTGCTATCCAGTGGATTCAGTAATAAAACGAGATGCATTGTTTTAATTGTTTGAAAAGCAAATTTAGTGAAGCACCCATCACTGTGTCGAGGTCCGCCACACTGTACCTATCAGTCAAATTGTTGTCCATTCTAGCAAGATTCAAGTTTTCCCAGGTGACTTAGCATTGCTTATTCTACAAATATTTTGAACAGTGTCAGTACAGTATTGCCATCCTATTCGAACCCTAAGTAGTCAGTTACTCTGTTTCCATAAAAAGTGTACACCCATCTGATCATTTTTGGTGTACAGAATACATATAATGTAGGAATTGATTAAATATAATAAGAAAGGAGTGGTTCTCTCAATTGAAATAAGCTGATGCTGTAAAAGTCTCCTTAAGGTTTCCCTTGCTCGAAAGCTAGTTGAATCTGACTCTAGGGGGCACTGCTTATCTCCATTTCCAAGCTGAAGACCCAGCACTATCTGAAGATGTTTCCGTGGCCAGGTGGCCAGCATGACTAAATGCCGAGGTGCACAGAATGCTGATACTTTCCCACTGAAGTGGTACCTATTTATCTACTTGCAATTTCTTGCTTTTGAACTGCTAGGGTGGCAGGAGCTGGGGACAGAAATGGGAGCTCACTCTGTCACGTGGCACTAGGGTCTTGTCATGGGCACGGATGAGAATGAGCTGACAGAGCCTGCAGATACCACAGCCGGCCCCTCTGAAGCAGCAGAAGAGAGCTGGCAAGTGCCTGTAACAGCAGTCTTCACACCTGGTCCAGATAAGAAGGAAGGACCGCAAGCTGAAAGTCCTCCTGACTTACCCCCACGTGTGACTCGTTTAAGGGAGTGATTGCAGCAAAACTTAGCAACCAGGTGAAGAGAGGCCAGGCTACAAGGGAGATGCTCAACCAGCCCAGAGTTTTAACAGGAGCCTGGCTGATTGTTCAGCTGGCTAATTGGTAGCAGCATTTAACTCTACACTCTGGGCAGTACTCTTTGTGGAAGCAACAAGTTAGCTTTGTGCTGCTAACATCCATGCTGGCTTGGCTCTTGCACCTAGACTTTCAGACCCCCTGGCTTTGGACTTGGCTCTGTGTTCCTGGCTAGTGATTTGGATTTGGCTCTGTGTTTCTGGCTCCTGACCCTGGCTTGGCTTTTTGGACTTTGCACTGTCTTCTTGGCTCCTGACCTTGGCCTGTTCTGGACTCCCTTTGACTGGCACCCCAGCCTCTGACAGGTCTCGAACTGCCGAACTACAGACCTTCCAGTCTGCAGCTCAGCGTTTTAACCTCTGAGCCACTGTGGCAATGAGGGGTGAAAGGTTGAGGATGATCCCCCCCACCGGCTCAGGTTCATTATTCAGAGGTCAATAGCTTTGAACCATGCCTACAGAGACTAGATCTATCCACTGAAAGACAATGTGATAGGTTGCCACACGCAACAAAAAAACTGGGAATGGGGGAAGCAAGTAAGCTGCCTAATATAACACCTACTGATTCTATAGCATAGATCCAAACCCTTCACGTGTTCTAGAAGGGTAGAAATATTATAAGTAATACTTCTTGTGTGTCTATCAATCAATTCAGAATCAAATGCAAACACTTTTACAGCTGTCCTTTTGTTTTTCGCCTATCAGTGACCTGACATTTGCATATTTTGGAATACCTATGGGATTGTGACTCACTGTTGCCCCTGTCAAGTGGCAACACCCTCTTTCATCTAGGTAGTAGCTTTACCTCAGGACCAGCTAGCTTCAGACTTGGGCAGAAAGGCGGTTATCTGCAGCCTTCTTGTTCTCCCCTTCTCTGAGAGACCCATGTACTGTCAGTGGGACACGCTCGCTCTCCATCCCCCCACCTTTTGCCCCCCTTTAAAGAGGAGGCTTGGCTCCAATCTATCAGGGTGGCATAATCCACGTAAGAAGCCAGAGCCCATGGGAATGGCTGCCCTGCTTTCCCCCCCACCCCCAGGCCCAATACGTATCTCCAGCTTCTGCAGCTCCCAATGGGGCTACTTGGGAGGAATGCAGTGGGTGGGTGCGGGGAGCTGCTGCACTCCCCGAGGAGGATCTGGCGCATCTCCGAAGCAGGAGGCTGGAGCTTCCGCCAGGTCCCTTCTTCACCCCCCTTCCCCCCAAGGCAGCCAGGAGGCGGCAGCAGCCCAGCCAAACCCCGAAGCAGGGACCAGCGCCTTGCCCGGGGGTGCCCCCTTGCTGCCATCTGCTGCCTCCTCCTCTGCTTCTGCCTCACCGGCTTACCGGTGTCGGCGAAGGGTGCGAGATGTGGGCGATGGGGGGGGGGCGTCCACTGCCAAGGCTGCTGCCGCCACCAGCAGGCGGAGCAGCAGGAAGGGTGCCCGAGGAGCAGCACCGGCTCCGACTCCTTCTCCATTCCAATCCGGCTGGTAGCCAGGTGGGAAGTGGGCAGGGAGGGGAAGGGTGGGCCTATAGGCAGTTCTGCACCCTTCTGGGATCTCCATCCTAGGTGGTCACCTTGTTGGCCTAGTGGGAGAGCCGGCCCTGAACACGGCTTGCCTTTTATATATATGATGCTTGGCCTGGGCTTGGCCCTGGTCTCTCAGGATGACAGAAGCCATACAAGAGGCTGTCGCCAGTGGGGATGGCTGCTGTACTCTCCTCCCACTCCCTGACTTGCTGTCTGTGTGCCCACTGTGGGTGTCACTGCACCTGAAGGACATGCTAGGTCCTCCGGGCCCATGTTGCCTTCCCTGGCTTCACAGCCTGTGGGGGAGTTTGGGCCAGCCCTTGGCCTGGCATGGGCCTGAAAGTCTTCAGCTGCTGAGCCACTGCCTTGGGCTGAGTGCCCAGCTGTCTTTCATCTTCCACCAGCTGTGGGAATGCAACTGGCATCTCCACCAGCTTCTGGGAGGCTACTGCTCCTTTCTTCCTTGAGGATGTGGCCTTCAGCCTTTGCAGTGGCATGGATCATGTCTTCAGCTGCTGTGACTGCCCCTGGGTTGGGCCAGGGAAATCCAGGTGTATGTGTATAGGAGGGTGCTGGACACTGCCGTTTTGTTTCTTACACGTTGCAATAGTAGAAATGCCATAAGTTATTTTAACTGATGTTTGATTAGTTTAGTTTCCTCTATTTATTGGCAGTTGTAAAAGGTGATTTTAATTTATGTTTTTTAAATGTATTTACATATTTTATGGTTTTGTGCAGTGGCAGATTAACCATTAAGCAGACTAAGCACGTGCTTAGGGCACCAGAGCCAAAGGGGGCACCACAAAGTTGGGAAAAGGGTGAAAAAATGTAGAAAGATGCCTTTCAGGTCATGAATATTGGAACTTTGATACATTTAACTTGTGAAATATTAAAATAGATGTTGTATTGTATTTTTGTAGAACTTTATGTAGCCAAAGCTTGGCTTAGTTTGTACAGTATATTCTGTTATCATATGAATAAATTTTTGTATTGATGCAACCTGCATTGTATATCTGGTCAGACAGGTCAACAATGAAAATGGACTGGGGTCAGTGTGGGAAGGAGGGGGGCACCAAGATTGGTCAGTGCTTAGGGCACCAGTGAGCCTTAATCCGCCCCTGGTTTTATGACTTTTAAGGTATTTAATGTATTTTTATGTTTTTTGTTTATATTGTAAGCCACCTTAAGTTCCATTAGGTAGAAAGGTGGCTTAGAAATATCAACAGCAACAATAATAAAAGACTTCAGATCCTGATGCAGCTATTGGCCAACCACTTCATAACAGCACATCATTACTTGAAACCAGGGCCAGCCCGAGGTGTTTCTGCACCCAAGGTGGGGTGCAGATGCCAACCTCCTGGTGGGGCCTGGAGACCTCCTTTTTGCCACCACAGCCTCCCCCCCACTGCTGGGTTGGAGGGGGGGAGGCCACACACAAGCCCTTTCTTCTTTCCTCCCTCCCTTCCCTCGCCCCCCTCAGTGGAGCGGCCTCCCTCGCTTGGACCCTGGCCCCTTCTGCTGCTTCTTCCCTGGAGAGAGGGAGGCAGTGGGGGGAGGAAACGGACAGACACACGAGTGAAAGAGGGGGGGGAGTTTGCATGGCGGAGGCTCCTGGGCAGGCCTGAGGGCGGCAGCAGCGGCCAGGCGCGGGTCCCCTCCCTGGGCCCAGGTGGCTGGGTTCGAGGGGGGAAGGCTGCACACAAGCCACTGCCCCCTCGCCTGCCTTACCTTGCCTCCGCCACCCTTTCCGTAGCTCTCAGCCAGAAACTGTGCCGGGCGGAGGGGGGAAGCTGCACGCAAGCCCTTCCTTCTTTCCTCCCTCCCTTCCCTTGCCCCCCTTGACTGAGTGGCCTCCCTCGCTCAGACCCCAGCCCTCTCTGCTGCTTCTTCCCTGGAGGGAGGGGGGTGGCGGTGGGGGGAGGAAACAAACGGACACACGAGTGAAGGAGGGGGGGAAGTTTGCATGGTGGAGTTTTCCATGAGGAAGGGTGGGAAGAGCGGAGCCTCATCGTCATCGGTCCCAGGGCTGCTTGGCCTGTCAGTGTGGTGTGAGGAGCCAGCAGCAGCACGACTCCAAATTAAAGCCTGGAGAAATTCCTGCAGGTTTACAGCACAGATTGGCAGGCTGTCCAGACAGTGGGAAGGAAGGCCTCACTGCCGCTCTGTTTCGCCTCTTACAAATCCCAACTAATCCATCCCCGCCCCCAGCCCATGTTTCTCTCTCTCTCTCTCTCCCCCCTGCGGGTGCCGTGAGTGGGGATGATTCAGCAGGTTGTTGTGCATCACGAAAGGCAGCCCCTCCTGAGGGCTGTGCCGCTGCCTCCCTCCGCCATGCTGGCCAGGCGTGCTGGCCTGGCGGCTGCCCCTGCCTCTCCTCCCACACCCTTAGGGGTGGCCTGCGCTCTAGGCGAATGCCTAGTTCACCTAGTGGGCGAGTGGGCCCTGCTTGAAACTGGCATAGGAGGGGCCCTACAGAATCCTCATAAACTGCATGTGTTAACAAGGGAAAAATTATGTGGCCATTTTTTCCCAAATACATAATAATGAATTTTCTGCATCAGCAGTAGGGAAGCCATCAACCATGATTGTCTTGCGTATCTTATTTTTCCCTGAATGCTCCCATGTAGAACTAGTTAACAAATGTTTTTCCATAAGATAAAACATATTGTGATGTGACCAGTTAGAGATGATGTTCATTTCCTATGCTTAATATGAGGTTAACCAGAAAAAAACATCTTAAGCTCTGATAAGCAGTAGGAAATGTAGCAAAATATAGGTTAATGGAAGTAAGATTCAGTGTATTATCCAAATTATATTTTGGATAATTTGGGTTGTTTTTCATCTCAGTCTACTAAAATTCAGAACTGAAATTGCAGATGATAATTAGTGAACATGAAATAAGAATTTGAATTGGCTAAACCTCTAGTTAGCAGAAGACAAGAAGGTATATAGAAAACACTCAGTACTACTGTGATTACAGGTTCACTGAATCCTTGGCAGACTGGTTGGATATGATGACATTCATGCCAGCTTCAAAATAACAAAGCAAAAGCTACAGCAAGAAAATAATTCATAGGAATATGAATGAGATATGCATAAAAATACTTTGATTTCTAAGTATCAGCCAATATTTATTGTCTATCCTGATTATACTGTCTCATGGTAATCCTGCATTAAAGGACTAAATTAAGCAAACCAGTATCAATTCTTTACTTTAAATCCAAAGTAGATTATTCTGACTGCAAACATTGTCTTCTAATGCTTTCATGTTCATTAGTGTCTCTATGCTGACAGGCAGAAGGGTTTGATTTTAATATGCGCAGGTGTTTTGAACCATTAGATAGACCTATGTTGTATTATTCATCATATCAATCACAAAATCAGGAAAGTTTACTTTACATAGATGACACATTAGAATGAATACTTCAGGAAACCATAGTGTCCTAATTGACAGTCTTTGAAAAAAAGCCATTTGCAAGAATTGAAAATTAAAAATATCAACTCTAACTTGTTTACCATCAGCACAGTAACAATGAATTGCATCCTTAATTTTCAAAAGAGTTATCAAAATATAATTTGTTTCAGAAACAGTAACCAGTAGACATAAGCATGCTAAAATCATAAACTAAGCTTGGGAATTAAACTGGCCTACATAGCAAAATTCTGTTTGCAGTACACTTATTCTAAACTCACACCATCTGCCTTTATTTTCTCAACTCACACCATCTTTTTTTCTACAAATGTGAAACTAATGTTACCCAAAGAGGCAGTCTCCTAATTAGTTCGGGGAATTAGCTTTAAGGAGACAGAACAAGAGGGGGTAACTGGGATTCTCCACCTATGTATACCAAAAAATTTTCCCTTAAGAGAAATCTCAAATAAACCAGGCAGATGTTCAACCAGAAAGGTTTTTATTAAAAGAAAATAGAAATGGACAGAAATGCATACACACACACTAAAAACACATACAAGAGCTAACTAAGAGGAAATCAGGGAGGAAAGAGGGAAAGCTATTTTAGGGAAGGGTGATAATTACCAGTCTTGAAGATGTCCGTGGAAGCAGCAAGTTGAAGAGCAAAACGGCCAGCATTTTGTTCTGTGCAGAAGAGGGAAAAGAAATCCACATACTGGGATAGGCTTCCCAAGAACTTACCGTATTTCGGCAGGGGACGGATAAGTCCTGGCAGGACCATCCCTGGGGAAAGGAAAGACACGCACATGATGCCATCACCACGAACTGATGTTAGATGATGCTCTGGCAATGCGGCTGGAAACTCGATGGTTATGATGGTTTTCGGCCCCATTGCCAGAGCGTCGCCTGGCGTCACTTTCTGCCAATGGCATGGTGTGTTACAAGGACTGGTCCAGCCAGGGAGCATGTATCCCCCGCTCTCCCGCGGTAAGTACTTGGGAACCCTATAATGGGAGGTGCATGTGGTCACACAACACACACACACTGCTGGGAAGCCGCGTGCTTCTGATATAGGGTGAAACTTGCCCTCTGGTGGGTATGACATGTTTATCAGAAAAACAATAACTTAATTGGCTTTTCTGAGGTGGACAATGATGTGTGAGAGGTTTGATGACCCTACAAGTACCTGACAGGAAAGGGTAATGGTTTAGGTGAACACAATTAAGCATTGCTTAGTTAAGGTAAATGGGTGCAAAGAAATGAGGCTGGGTGATGATGGAATTAGTCCAAGGGTGAGTAAACAGGTTTTTGGGAGATCCATTGTCCTAAATTATGCATCTCTCTGGGGCATGGAGTGGGGAGTAGACAGCTGCTCTTATTCATACTTCTAAACTACATGACCAGGCTTGTTTCTGACTGGCATCCATTTTTTATTTTTTTATTTTTATATCTTCAATTTATATCCCGCTCGAACCCCCGAAGGGGTCTCTGAGCGGCTTACAGTTACTCATTGAATCCTTAACTAAGGCCACATAGCTGTTCGGGAAGGGACTGCCCTACCAGCACCCTGTGGAGAGCGGTGTTCTTGTTCTTGTCAGTTTCGTCAGTTTCTTTGTCAGTTTCATCCTGGGTCGGCTCAGCTCGGCGTTCGCAGATCCCTCAGCGCGTGGTTTCTGCGTCGGCGCGTCTCCAGCTCTGTCTTCCTGACTCCGCCGCGCCTGCGCCTTCACGTCCTCCTTGCGTCGTTTTGTGTCGTTTTGGCCCAGGCAGTGTCTTGCACTATGTTTTTTGAGACAATATTTTAAGAAGGATGTTTATGGTTATTCTAGCTATAAACTGCCTCTCATTCTAGCTGTTCTAGCTATAAACTGCTACCATTAAAGGTTTATAGGAAGGCCAATGTTTTACATAAATTTAAAGCACTCTAATCACCATTCTTTGCCCAATTAATAAACATGACCACTATTCATAAATGTATGTTCTTTCTGCTTTAAATGTTATCACACACCCCTCCAGGAAGGGCCAAATCCTCTCCTTGCCCTTCAGCCACGCTTCATGCAATCTCGCGAAAGCTTTTGTGAAATCTGTCTGAGAGATTTGCAAAAGTCATATATTAGTTACTGACTCTGTTTAGAGCATATTGAAGCTGCATATTCAGGGTGTTCAGCATAGCTCTCTGTAACACCTACTACTGAATTTAAGGTTGAGAAATTCCTGGGGATTTGGGGGGCAGAGTGTGGGGAGGATGGAGTTTGGGGAGGGGAGAGAGCTCAGCAGAGAATGTGATGCTGTAAAGTCTACCCTGCAAAGCCATTTTCTCCAGGTCTGGAGATCAGCTGTAATTCCAGGTTCAGGGCCCACATGGAGGCTGGAAACCCTAGCTATAGCTGCTAAACACTCAGGTTCTTCATGTCTCTACTCAGTAAGCAAACATTTCAGAATAGAATGATAAAAGGGTTGGAACACTACTAGAATGATAAAAGGGTTGGAACACTTTCCTCATGAAGAAAGGTTAAAGCGCTTGGGGCTCTTGGAGAAATGATGGCTGAGGGAGAACATGATTGGGGTTTATAAGATTATGCATGGGATAGAGCAGGTAGAGAAAGAAGTACTTTTCGCCCTTTCTCACAATACAAGAACTCGTGGGCACTCAATGTAATTGCTGAGCAGTCGGGTTAGAACAGATAAAAAGAAGTACTTCTTCACCCAAAGAGTGAACACATGGAATTCGCTGCCGCAGGAGGTGACGGCGGCTACAAGCATGGACAGCTTCAAGAAGGAATTGGATAAATATAAGGAGCAGAGGTCCGTCAGTGGCTATTTACCACAAGGTATAGATAGGAACTCTCAGTCTGGGGCAAGTATTCTTAGTGCTGGGGGGGGGCAACAGTGGGAGGGCTTCTAGTGTCCTGGCCCCACTGCTGGACCTCCTGATGGCACTTGGTATTTTTGGCCACTCTGTGACAGAGTGTTGGACTGGATGGGCTATTGGCCTGATCCATCATTGGCTTCTCTTATGTTCTTATGAAAGAAGCTATCACCACCACCAGAATTACTATATTTTATTTGTGCAAGGAAGCTAGTCAGAAGAGTCAGTATCTATGGATCTTCTGGTGCAGAAGTTCACAATAAGATGAAGATGGTCATGTGAAGGTGTCTTATTGCAGCTTATGAGGATGTGAGTACAGTGGAGACAAGCAGAGAAAAATTCAGAATGCCTGCCTTATTTATTACAATTAAACAAGAAAACTCAGCAGTCTGATCACAGTGAAATGGCTAAGACTTGTGAGAAAAGTAAGAAGTTGTCAAGTATAGGATGTTCGTTGAAAAGACAACACTTGAGAAGGAGGTGCTGAGCCTGACCGAGAAGGAGGAATGGGAGGAAAAGAGCGCACAGCGAAGGATAAAAGTGCTGATAGGTGATGAGAAGCTATGAGTAAATACATAATAAATATGGTAAATACAAGAATTACAGAAGTATATTTCCCACAGGGAACAAACTTGACAGACCCATAGCTACTGTGGGGCTTTTAAAGGTGCATCCACATAACAATTTCTCCTGTAAATGCTTTTTTTCAATCATTTGAAATCATTTCAATCATTGCACTCCTTTAAGCAGAGCGGGGTGCTGTAGTTGACTAATTCCGACACTGAGCAAGAGAGTTGGAGTAGGTGACCTCTGGGATCCCTTCTAACTCTGTGTCAAAAAACTAGTCTTCTTTAAGAGAGTTTTTCTGCTTAAGTGTTAGCTTTCTTGACTATCGAAGCCCCCCCCCTGCTGGTTTGTTATCAGGATAGTTGCTTAGGCTGGCAGAAGTGATTAACTTGCAGTAACTGAGAACTGTCATCTAAAGTGGTTGACAGCTTGCAATGTAGAGATCTATCCTGGTAACAGCTTTCTGTTGGCTAAATGGCTTTTCTTTCTGCACTGAGGACTTCAGCCCAAGCAGAAAAAGAATTGCCCCACAAGCCACAAAATCCTGGCTAAGGGCCTGAAACTTGAGGAGGAGAAGATTAAATGTCCCAAATCTCTCCTCCTCCAATCAAATTAGCAACGTCTTCCTCAGCTGCATTTATTTTTTTAAAAAATAAATTGGGTGATCAATCATGAATCTCCTGGCATAAGTTGTGACATGGTCTTAAAAGAGCAAGGACCAGAAGGGAAAATGGTAGCCAGAAGACAGGGAAGAATAAATGGGATCAGCGTAAAACCCAAAATTGCCTGTAAGAGGAGGAAACTGTCGGTGTCCCTCTCTCTCCTTCTCATACCATCGACTTTGTTCTAGTAACACTTTTGATTTTTGTTCCTCCGAACGTAGAACTATGTGCTGCCAGCCTTCTGTTTGAGAGATGTCCCAGATTTTCAGTTTGAAAAGCCACTTGTTCTGCACGTTACTTTTAGTTTTGTAAATAAAACAGTCTCCTGCTAGTAAAACAATGCAAACACTTCTCCTGATTCAAATAGCTCAAAGGTTCAGAGAGACTGTTCTAGTGTTTGCATATGCATTCATCAAGCGGGCTTTGGCACTTCACATTCCTCTGATATAATCACAGATCCGGAGAGCCTCTGTCTGTAAATACCTCAAGTAATTCTTCCAAAGAGGCAAGGTTGAAACAGGTAGTGCAATGCAGGCACTGATGTTAACCTGCTGCTGCAGAACATTAAGAAGCAAATGGTTTTCTTGTGGAATTATGGCTATGGGTTGTAAGTCCAGGGGGAAATGCAGGCTTTATCAGAGCTGCTGTCAGAAGTCGGCATTGCTGGGCAGCTGCTGAAGCCCTGGGAAAGCTGGTTACTGGGCTGCAACAGCAGCAGTTGCAGCAGCCTGCCCCCTCTGATTGCTTCCACATGAAGGTTTGCTCTGCGCTTCCCTGCAAAATATGGGGTGGGGCGAGGGGAGGGTTGGGCTTCCACTGGACATCTTTGCACAATTGTCCACCTTTTAGGTTTTCCCTGGAACCATTATAGTAATTTTTCAAACCTGCTTTGGTACAATCATTCTGTACCATTTTTGGTACAACCAAAGCAGGTTGGGTGGCAGTGTGGAATGGGAAGGTGTGGATTTATACACCTCCCCACCCACATCTGACACCATTTCCTGCCTATTTCCCCTTGCACTTGCCAACCCTGCCCCACTGGTGGGCTTTATGACTTTTAAAGAAATCAGTAATAAGTATATCAGTATAGTGTTTTTGTAGCTAAAACACTATAGCACTATGTTGTTGTTGTTGTTCAGTCGCACAGTTGAGTCCGACTCTTCGCGACCCCATGGACCACGTCACTCCAGGCCCTCCTGTCTTCTGTCGTGCTTCGGAGTTTGCTTACTTTCATGTTCGTTGTCTCGGTAACACCATCTAACCATCTCATCCTTTGCCATCCTCTTCTTCTTTTACCTTCAGTCTTTCCCAGCATCAGGGTCTACTCCAGTGAGTGCTCCCTTCTCATTTGGTAGCCAAAGTATTTGAGCTTCGACTTCAGGATCTGGCCTTCCAGGGAACAGTCAGGATTGATTTCTTTTAGGATTGACTGATTTGATTTCCTTGCAGTCCAGGGGACTCTCAAGAGTCTTCTCCAGCATCATAATTCAAAAGAATCTATTCTTTGGCGCTTGACCTTCTTTATAGTCCAGCTCTCGCAGCCATACAGTACTACTGGGCAGTGTTCCCTCTAAGCTGTGGAGTCTTGCGAGCAAAAATTCTACTTTGTGAGCTACTGGCATTAAAGCTGTGAGCAAGCAATTTGACTGCTGCATAAATTACCTTGCTCTGGGGCCATCTTTCCTGAGCTAAGACAAAAATCTGTGAGCCGGATGCTAAAAAACTGAGCTAGCTCACACTAACTCCGCTTAGAGGGAACACTGCTACTGGCAATACCATTGCTTTGACCATGCGGACTTTTGTTGGCAGGGTGATGTCTCTACTTTTTATTATGCTGTCTAGGTTTGCCATCGCTTTCCTCCCAAGGAGCAGGCGTCTTTTAATTTCATGGCTTGCAGTCACCGTCTGCAGTGATCTTGGATCCCAGGAACATGAAGTCTGTCACTGCTTCCACGACTTCTCCTTCTATTTGCCAAGGAGTGATGGGGCCAGATGCCATGATCTTTATTTTTTTGATGTTGAGTTTCAAGCCAACCTTGAATAGACATACTATTTAAAAGACATACTATACATACTATTTTTTAAAAAAACACAGGAAAAAACCCATTGGTGGAGATAACTGGAAGGCAGAGAACAGTGCTATCTATATGTTTGCAGCTCCAATGAGAACAAAACAGGGAATCATCACTGGGTGGGATCATTCTTCATCCTTGGGCCATGGCAGTGATGACACTGGCCGGTCCACTCCTCCTCCCTCCCTTGGCATGTACAACATCCTCCACTAGGTAGTGAGACAACAGGCAACAGTGGCTGTGGCATAACATTGGCCACAGATCCCATTAGGGATGCCAACCTCCAGGTGGTGGCAAGAGATCTCCTGGGATTACAACTGTTCTCCAGGTGACAGAGATCGGTGCACCTGGAGAAAATGAGTTCTCTGGAAGGTGGACCCAGTGACCCAGTATACCCCACTGAAGCCCCTCCCCCTCCTTCAACCCTGCCAACTTCAGGCTTCACCTCCCTCCAAATCTCCAGGTGTTTTCCAACCCAGAGCTGGCAACCAAACATCCCACACCTGCAAGTGCTGGTGGCAGGTAACCACTTCTAGTAACTACGGCTTCTCAGGTGAACAGCCACGGATGCTGGGAAAAGCAGGTGCCATCCAGATGGAGAAGGCAGGTAAGTGAGTGGCAGCTGCTTTCCCCAGCATCTGGGGCTGTTCACCTGAGAAGCCGTGGTTACTAGGAGCTGCAGCAGCAGTCCACTTACCCTCCCTCTCTGCCAGTGTGACAGCCATGTCTGGGAAGGAGGCCCATGGGCCAGCCTCTGTACCTACAGAACTCATAGTTTCTAATGCAGTTCTTTGACTGAGTGTACATACTAGTATTTTGCATATAACAGTCACCACGAAGCGAGAAATCCTTAACAGACTGCTCACATTGCTTGAAAAGTGTAACGTAAATGTTATGTACCAATTCTGGAAGCTGGGTTTTTTTTTTTGGCTTCTTACACTGAGAAAATGATGGTGGAAGAAAGAACAAAATTTGAGTCCAGTGGCACCTTTAAGACCAACCAAATTTAAATCTGGGTATAAGCTTTTGTGGGCATGCACACGTCTTCAGATATTTCTTCAGTGAAGGAAAGAGTGCATGTTTCTCATTCCCCCATCACTTTGATAAAGCAATTCTGGCTTTATCAAAAAATACCTTAAAATAAAGAAAAAAGTTATTTAAAAATCTAACATGTAGTTGAGCCCTGGGAACCAGGCCTTGATCAGTAACCAGTTGTCAGCCAACATCCTTAAAAGCCAGGATTTGTTCCAGAGATCTGTCCCTTACTCTTAACACAGGGGTTACCAGTGTGGTGCCCATGTTTGTCATTGTATCCACTATCACTTTTCCTATTGCCCACCAAGTGTTTTGTAGATGAGGTTAGGTGGGACTCTTGCTCAGCAAGGCTTCCGATTGGCAGCTGGATATCTGATTGGCCGTGCAATGTCATTTTAACAGCTGCTGCCCCCCATTTTTATTCTTCCTCATTGTATTTTTTTTAAATTACCCCTCTTCTCCCTCGCACTTGGGTTTCACTTTGTGTTCTGCCCCCTGTGGCAGCCATTTTTGCAGTTGTGCTCAACACCCTGTGTCAGAATTTCAAAGGCGCCTGCAGACTCAAAAAGTCTGGGGACCCCTGCTCTAAAACAAAACAGCTACAGGACGATCAAAGGAAGCACTTTCGGAGCAGCCGAAAAGTGCCTTGTTGCCTATATCCCTGCCTTGCAAATTCCGAGGCTGAGCTCTGCTTTGAAAATGCATCTTTGTCCCATGCCCTCTCACTTTAGAAGTTAAGCATTACCACATGGGGAATGAATGCGGGTTGGGAAGAGAGGGGCAAGTTCACCGTTCCAGAGGAACAGCCTCGCACAGCGGCCAGATCAACCAAGTGCCTTAAATAAACAGGAACTTTGTGGCACCTTAATGATTGATTGTAATATACTGTGGCACAGCAAACCTGATAAGTTTTAAAGGCTTGGTTTTGTTGAGAACAACACTGATTCAAGTATAACTAACAACTCCTGTTGGGCCACTCTCTGGGGCACCCTCTGTCACAGGAAAAACGGCTCGTCCTTGTCACATACAATGCCCCCCCCCGCCTCTCATGTGCTTATCCCACCCATCTTCCCATAAGGAGCTGGCTGGGGTACTGCTGCTCCCTCCCTCCCTCTTAGTTTAATTTCAGGCCAAGCCCCCCCCTCCCTCCCCCCAAGCCTGCAGGCGCCCAGAGCGGTGACAGCCAGGCAGGCAGGCAGGCGGGAGCGCGAGGGAAGGCGTGAACGCGCGCGGTGCATGAATCATTCATAACTCCGCTGACGGCCGGGAGGGGAGGGGACTGGGGCGGGCGGCCCGGCTGGCCAGCGATTGAGGGGCAGGCTCCAGAGTGGACCGCCTACGTCGGTGCAGCGCAGCGCAGTGCAGTGACAGCGCCTGGCCGCTACGGAGGCAACGGCGTCGCTCTTTCCTCTCTTGTGTACAAAAAGCCGAGCTGACCCTGATTGGCTGAGGCGCGGGGTTGGGAAAGATAACAGCGAAGGAGCTGGCTTAAGGGCGACGGCGGCGGCAGCTTCCTCCTCCTTTGGCGGGAGCGGCTTCGCGTGCCGGCTTCCAGCCACCTTCCCCAGCCCTCCCGCCCCGCTGCAGCTTGCAGGGCCAGCGGCGGGGAGCGCCTCCGGCTCCCTCCTCCCTCAAATGCTGCTGCGTGACCCAACCAGGGAAGATGCCTCCGCCACCGCCGCCGCCGTTAGTAGCACTGTTTGGATAACCCCTCCCCATGTTCTTGCCTCTGCCGCCGCCGCCTCTCAGGCCGGATAGAGGATGCTGCCCTGGTTGGTGGGGGGCTGTGACCGGGGGCTCAGCAGCCGCTTCCTCTCCTCCCACTCTGGCCACTGGGGCTCCCCCTGCCGCAGCTGCTAGTTCCTCGGGCCAGCGATGACTTCAAAGCACCAGGCGGACTGGATCCCTTACAGGTATGCCGAGAGGCGCCAGGCTGAGCTCCTCCACCGGGGTGTTCCCCCCCTCCTCTTCGTGGCTTCCAGTGGGGCAAATCAGGCTAAGGAGAAGGTGGTGCCGAAGCTGGGCTGCTTGCCTGCAAAGTTTTTTTGCGGGGACGACGACGTAGCGGGTGCATACTTTTATTTTTGAACATAAGCCGAATTTATGTCCCGTTTGTGGACAGGGCAGTATAAAGGGTTTCTTAGGAGAAAGATCTGGATATTAAGAAGAAGGTTTAGGAATGAGATAGCCCTTTTAAGTTTTACTGATCTGAATGTGCCGCATGGCTTAGCAGGTCCGGTTTGGTCACAATCCTGCTCCAGTCTAACCAATTGGGTTTACTCCCAGGAAAATGTTCTCCGGATGGAATTGTTAGTGTTGCTGAAGGCGACTGTGCGCTCTGGTAGTAGCTTTAGAGACTGTCAAGAACATTCTTGGGTTTGAAGCATAGTCAGCTGGATCACTTGCTCTTTCATGACTGAGGGGGGATTTCCCATAAGTCACTCAAATCCTATGGTTGGATGTCTTTTCATCCTGTTATTGCCCCAGTTTCCCTGGAGTTATTACTGTGGAGTGATGAATGTATGCTGGGGCAAGGCTGAGGTCTGCGAACTTTTCCCATTATCCACTGATGGTACTATTTTTACTTCAGCCTGGACATATTGCATGGGTTATTCCTTGTGCTGTGTTCACATCCCCAGTCGTGTGACAGCTGTTCTGTATTTCTTTATTTTTGTACATTCTCCCTTTTGTAAGCTCATCTGGTACACGTGGAGCATTTACAGCTGTTGGGAAGAAAGCGTTTTAGGGGGCAGTCTTGAGGTGAATGCAAGATTCCTGATCTCTGTTGTTTCCAGTGACCTGCAGTTGCCAACTGCTTGCTCTCCACCTGGTGCTTTGTGCCGCTCTACAGAGACGTCTCATACAAAATTAATTACTACACTAAGGTCACTTCTGTACAGGAAATTGCACGAAACCTGTGTACATGTTACAAGAGATGGACACATCCGTGCCTGTTATGGCTTTCCATCGTGTGAGTAGAAAGTACATTTAGTAGTGGCTTCCTGCCAAGTGTACTCATAACAAAATTACAAGTGTGTGTCCCATCATATGTGCCAAATTGTGCACACAGTTTTCAGAGCAAAAATGAAGTGACTTGAGTGCTGAAATTAGTCTTGGTGAAGCATTCCTGGGAAGATGCTGCTACATGTATCTGAACTCCAGATGCAGGGCAAGATTTAACACCTTAAGGGGTCATTGCAAACAACTGGCAGCAAGGATCAATTTTGTTTTCTGTTAAGTGGCCTTTATTGAATGAGGAGACCTTGACTTTAAGAAATGAAGATGGATAGGTGGAGAACTAGAATTCTTTGCTCAGTGATAAGCAAACTGGACTTTTATGTGTTCTGTTGTTGTTGTTTTAAGCATTCAATTTTTTGTAACCGAGACCTTGATGAATAAGTTGCTTTGGAGAAGGATGCTGTAGGCCATTGCATAAGGTACCTCAAATCCCTCCCTTGCCCTAACTCTCCTCTACCCATCATTCCCTATAGCATAGACACGTTGTGGACCATGCAGTAGCTTGGCAATCAATGTTAACTGCTCTCCCCGATCCTACTGCTGCTGCTTAGCTGCCATGGAGAAAGCAGGGATTGCCATGGCAGCACCGATTGCTGTTGTCTGTCATTGGCTCCTTGGTTGCCATAAGCTACCAAAACCTCTGCTAGTTCTCTTTCTGGGGAAGTGTGTACGTCAAAAGTGTTGGGGGCAGCACTTGTCAATCTGAGCTGGGTCCGCTTGTGCATCTCTGCTTACTGATGAAGTAGAGCAAGTAGTAAGATGACATAAGCTAGATTGGCATTGTAAATGCAGGGTAACTTTGGTGGAGGAGGAACATGCCAAGGGACAGTAGATCCTTGTTTATGCTAGGAATCCAGTGATAGCATGTGTAAAAGTTTGGGAGTACAGTTTTTGAATGATACAGAACTGTGATGATAGGTCAAATTCTAGAAAGCTGTGTATATTTTTGCCTTGTTTCAATTTAGAAAAATGTGATTTATTCTCAAATGAGATTTTAAAAAGTATTAGAAAACTTTGGTTACAGATAAATCATATTTTTTATGTTGAGCTGTTTTTGTTAGCATGTCAGTTTAAAAAGTTCCTACTAGATAGACCTTGGGAGAAGATGTACCTCCCTAAATGATATATTTTATTTAAAAAACATATAGACTATTTCCCCCCCTCTTACATTCACACAGCACAAGATTTTAAATGTTAAAGAATTGCTATTCTAAGCTATTAATACTTTGGTTGTTTTAAGACAGTGGTAACAACAGAAATGCAGCACTAGAGACAAAAGGGTTAATTCTTGAGAGCACGGTTTGCCCAAGGCTGCCTTTGCTTGTTTGCAGAATGCTGACAGAGAGGCAGATAAGCAGACCACAGCTAATTAAGAGTTATAATTAAAGTGAATTAAGCATTCATTTTTAAAGTATCTGTATATTCTTTTTAGTGAAAATATCCCTTTTAGGGGGAAGAAGTCATTTTGGAATTGTACAGCTGCTTACACTATTTATTTTGGTTTTTAAAAAGAGGTAATTTTGAGTTGGGTCACAGAGCTTTTCCCATATGCAGAATAGGCTTTGCAGTGACAGAAAGAGAATGAGGATTACTTTTGTAATGCGCTCTATGGGGTCTTGGGTTAATGTTACCCTGCAATATTTATCCATTTGAAGTACTTGTTTTTTTGGCATTTTCTACTGCTCTGTGCATGTTTTCAAAAAGTTTTCAGTACTGAATCATAACTTTCAAGAATCTTTGTTATGTATAGTATTTGAATAATACATCTGTTTGAACAGTGTCTTAGAGAAAACTCTTTCCTGCTATTGCAGTATTTTATGTGCGACATTAAACACGTGAACATATGAAGCTGCCTTATATTAACTCAGATCCTGGATCCATTAAAGTCAATATTGTCTACGCCAACTCTAGAACCTCACACTGACCCTTTTAAACTAGAAATGCCAAGCAGATGCTATACCACTGAGCCATGGCCACACAGCCCCTCCTTCTTAGAACCATTTTAATTTATCTCCCATAGAGAAAGGATGGATTCCACATGCAAGGTGGATAAACTGATTGTCAGCATGTAGTAAAAATAAGCAGAGAATTTGTAATATATAGTAGCCATCGCCAACCCAGCAACAACAGTACTAGCACCAACTGTGTTATTGTTAACCAGTTTTATGATTTTATGTTAGCCACCCTGAGCTGGCCTTGGCTGGGAGGGCGGGGTAGAAATTTAAGAAAATAAATAATATGCTGGACTGTACTTTTTGAAAGCTTTGATATGCTGTACAAATAGAATAAAGGACTGTGAAGGGTTAATTCTTTACAGAAACAGAGAGCCTTGAGTGACAGGCTGCTCCAAGCAATCTGATTGGTTAGCATCAGCTGAGCAGAGAAAGACTTGAGAGCTTCATGCTGAGGAGTCAGTCAGTCAGATTTCTGCCTCGACTGAGTCTGATTTCAGCCCCAGCTGAGAAGAGCTGAGTATGGACAGTTTCGGAATTCAGACCTGACTGAAAGCAGTTTAACGCAGACAGGAGAACTGGGGGGAAGTTGGCAAGGAACTTTGGGAAGTAGGCAAAGACTTCAATTTGGGCCAAGGGAAGGGGGTATATCTTCTAGAGAGAGAAGAAAATTCCCTTCCCAGTCAAACAGGGAGTTAACTCCGAAGAATGCAGAGATCCCTGGTCTGGTGTGGTTAGAAACTGCCTATAGAAACCTTAAGAGTCAATTAAAAATTCAAGATGAGTATTGGTGTTTCAAGAGAAGGGTTTTGGGTACTGGAAAGAGTGCACTAGCTTTCTGGAAACCAAAAGAGTCAGAATATTCAAAGAAAGTATACTAGAGTATCTGGGAAAACACTGAAACAAAGGCCTCTCAACATAAAAGATTCAAAGAAAGTATACTAGAGTATTTGGGAAAACACTGAAACAAAGGCCTCTCATCATAAAGATTCAAGTCATGGTGAAAAGCTTAAGAAACTCAATAGTTAGAAACATAAGAACTAAAGTCAGTTCATGTACTGATTTTACCTCAGAGTTATCTGTATTGAGTTACCTTAGAAATTTTACCCCTGATTTCACCTGAACTTTCCCCTGTATGTTGAATAAAATATTTTGTTGTTTTTGACTTTCAAAGCACCTTGAGTGTCATTTAAATTGTTTAAGTTAAAGTGGACTCCTGATCCTTCTTGGGCTGAGCCAACAGCCAAATATACTGTGACAGGGTGGGACAGCCAGAGTTCTTCACCAAAGAAGAAAACACATTACTAGGGTGGCTCAGTCAGTAAAGGGAAAGAAAAATGGAGGGAAAATCTTGCCTCTGAGGGAGGGAAGGGGGTTGGGCCATCATTCACACTTGGAGGGGAAAAGAAATGTAACTTTTATAAGTTACTTTGAGAACATTTTTAATTGAAAAGCCACTAACAAGTGTGTAAAACAAATAACTGTTGGTGATGGTCTGAGATGTATACTGCTGCTGTGGTACAGATCTGGTCAGTGCCTGGATGGAAGACCACTTTGGAATCGCATATGTGCTACCTTGATTTTTTCCTAGAAGACAAATAAATATTCTTGTAAACTGGTAAGTTAAGATGTACTGTGGTGTGTCTAAGAACACAATATCTCATTGACTTAAACTTCTGGAGAATATTTTCTTCTGTGCATTACTTTGCCACAAAACAAAGAGTTCCCATCTTGATTTGGTTTGTGATCCTGAAGATGTGTTCGAAAGTAGTAGCGGTGGTGGGGAAGGGAGTAACAGCTGGGCCACTACTCCGGCAGCATGTCCATTGATGCTAAGATTTTGTAGACGGTGTGCTAGTTATATTGCAAAGATGACAGTGTTTCATCTTTATTTTCTCTTGAAAGTGGATCTTTTGTCTTCTCTGTGCTGTTCTCATCAAATAAATTGAGCTTTAATGATGGTTGTTACCTCTCGCCTCCCTTTGATCTCTGCCACATACTCTCTCTCTCTCTGTGTTTAAAACATATGTGCCTTACACTGTTATTTTGCACTTGGGGAAGAAAAAAAACAAACATTAGTCCAATTGCTTCTTCTGAGAGCTTAAGAATTATGCTAATTATAATTTCAATGCAAACCTTTTTTCATGCAACATGATTTCCTTTTTCTTTCCATTTGATCAAAAGCTGAATTCTGAGAATGTTTCACGACTGCATCTCAAAAGGTAGTGAGTGGGATCCCCAAGAAATAATGCAGTTAGCTTCTCCATGCTCCGGGTAGTGCTGGTTGGGCTCCTAATACTTGAACTGCCCCCTTGATCTATTCCCCTTCAAGCCACATGACAAACTCTTTTTAAGCTAGATGTTTTTAGAAAGGACTTTATGATGGGAAATGTCCCATCATTTTGAACAGCAGACCACCCATCATTTTTGAACATCAGCCCTGCCCCAAGCATAATGGTGTTTGTTGGGGGCGGGGAGGGGGGGAAGTCTGCTGTTTGAAAGAAAGGAAGGAAGGAAGTTCCACCACATTGTGTTATCTTGTCAGACCTCAGAATCTAAGTGGGGCTGGCTCTGGCTAGTATTTGGATGGGAGGTGTTCTACTGGCAAAAGCAGAGAGCTAGTCATGCAAACTGGTAGCCTACATTGATGAACTGTTTCTTTTGGTCATGCAGATGGCAGTGACCCTCATGGAGGGGCTATCCAGTAGACTCTGGAGGATGGAACTGGATACTGCCCCTAAAACAATGCAGTCCTCAAAATAAATGCTTTACAACTGAGCTCCATGTTGAAAAAGGAACAACCTAGCATAGCCGGAAGATTGCATTTAACAGCATCTCCAAGGATCATTTGATTCTCAGGGTTTATATGATGGATATTTGTGTGTATATTAATGCACATAAATTGAGGTCTTCAAAAATTTAGGTGTTAGCAGAAACTTAATTGTAAATGTCTATATTCTTTGTACTT
The DNA here is from genome assembly GCA_029375565.1 of Gekko gecko. Lineage (NCBI taxonomy): Eukaryota > Metazoa > Chordata > Lepidosauria > Squamata > Gekkonidae > Gekko > Gekko gecko. The sequence goes on along the minus strand of JAPDNY010000003.1, from coordinate 120,318,625 downwards.
TGCACATCAGGTTTGTTTGAAATATCATCGTTGCAGTGCCGGCTGTAGAAAACTCTTGCTACAAGAGTACTAAAGAGATAATTCCTTTTTGATACTGGAATGGCTCAACAGGTGCATGTTTTTGGATTATTTGTACACACACAGAAAATTGCTTGCAGAGTATAACACTGAAGATAGTGCTGTTTTTGTTAACAGCAGAAGAAATGTAACACAGCATCTTCTGAGCATGTATGCCGAGCATCAGGAGAAGTTATATCATTGCTTTACGAATTCTCAGCAAGCCCTGAGCAATCTGATTAGCAGCATCCAGCACACTTCACAGCAGCAGACAGTGGTGTGTAAAGCAGCAAGCATATGCAGTATAGAAACTTCTTAGGAAGTATGGGAAGAGAGTAGATAATGCAACGTTTAAATGGCTTGCACTATAGTACAGTGGTTCCCAACCTTTCTGCTGTTGTGGCCCACAAATCCAGATTTACTTTGTACTGTGACCCATCCAGGGCTAGCCCAGGGTTTTTTGCTGCCATAGGCAAACTTTGATCGTGATTGTTAGCAGCCAGACCCCTCCTCCCACAGAGGGGCAGATTGGCAGAGGGGGGGGGGCAAGACCCTTAATATAATATCACTCCTCAAAATCATAACTGCAATACACTGCATGGTCTCAAGCAGTGTTCCCTCTAAGCTGAGTTAGTGTGAGCTAGCTCACAAGTTTTTAACCTCCAGCTCAAACATTTTTGTCTTAGCTCAGGAAGGATGGCTCCAGTGCTCAGCCTCAGTCCCTCTGACCCATTCACCCTAATGAAGTGTCTCTTAACAAACCTGGTAAGTTTTCTGTCCAGTAATCAAGGGCTATCAATCAAACACTAGCACCCAGACCTGCACCCAGGTAACTCCATCAAGCCTCTCCCAAAGCATTGTTCAAACTCTGGCTGAGTTCAGACTGGCAGTTTCCCCCACTATAGCCACATTTCAGCCACGTTTTATAAGCAGATTAAAGGGGGCGTTCACACAGGCACATCTGCCTGGTGTTCCCCACCCGTAGTCAACCCGTGCTGTTCCACTTTGCTCCCGCATTTAAAAGATACCTGGTAAAAGCAGTAGCAAATCCCTGAGAGCCCATTTATCCTGCTTCATTCCACTTCTGGGAAGTGTGAACGCCAACCCGAAAAGCCGGGAGCAACCCGTGTTGCACATAAGGCAGCAGCGATATGATTGGCTGTGCTCTGCTCTACTGCCCAATGCGGTGCTGGCGCTATGGGATCCTCCCCAGACTGGTTGGATGCACATGTGTGCATGAGCGCATGAGCACTCATGTGCTCGTGTGCACATACACCCATAGCCAATTTACCAGGAAAAAGCTGTTTATAGCCACGTCTCCAGGCCAGCAGTCTGAATGCTCCCGCATGCCTCCTCCCGGTATGCTCCCGCATCAGTCCGTGCAGTGTGACCGGGAAAACCCAGAACAGTTTGTTCCAGGGCTTTTTTGTCACGACTGGCTCCCGCTTCAAACTGCCAGTCTGAACTCAGCCTCTGACAAACTCACCCAGAAATATCTACTTTATTGTCCCAACTCCTGAGATCTCATCAAGCTTTTATTTTTTGGGGCAAGCATATCGGCATAGCCTAAGGGAACATTTTTCCTATATCAGGAGGACCCAGACACATCTGGGTGTGTGTCTTCTGGATCTAGACTCTACACCCCCACTTGTGTGTAGGCTCTTTCCCTTCTCCAGAAATGCTTGCAGTTTCTCCTATGAACCTCAGTCTTCTAGAATTGGTAAATATTGTCTTCCCTAATCACTTTCTCCCCACTTCTTCCTTGTTTTTCTCAGGTTGCTTTGTATGTGTTTCAGTGTGCTTTGTGTGTATGCATTGCTTTTATTCTTTTGTAATAAAAACCTATCTGGGTGAATTTCTGCCTGGTCCCACTGGTGGACCTTCTGATAGCACCTGGTATTTTTGGCCACTGTGTGACAGAGTGCTGGACTGTTTGGGCTGTTGGCCTGATCCAACATTCTCTTATGTTCTTATTCTCCTCCTCTGCCAGCTGGGCCAGAGTAGGAATTTGAGGATGTGTGCTTGGAGGGTGCTGGCTTGAGGAGATATGTGCAGATAGCAGATGGTGATGGAGGTGGCTGGCAAGGGAGCTCAGTGCAATACATCTTCCATAGCAGGCAGAGGGCAGTGAGGCACTGCAGGGGCTGGACAAGAGGTTGCGCTGATGAAGGAGCAGCGCCAACAAAGGGCCGCCACCACCTCTTTCTCCCATCCTCTGGTTTTTACAGGGCATGTAGATACCTCTGTGAAGTTACTATTTACCAGATGACTTTCCTTCATTATTGTTACAAAGAGGGAGGGGAAGATGAGAATGTGAGAAATTGACAAGGAGAAAAGAAAGAGAAGGATGCAAAGGGCAAGAGCTGCCACGAGGGAGGGCTGGCCTGTGATCAGCTTTTGGTGGCTTCATGACCCACTTTTGGATCCCAACCCACAGGTTGGGAAGTGCTGCAGTAGTAGACTTATTGGCTTCATCAGGATGCCTCTACACAGAGATCATAGTATAGAGACAAACAGCAGATTCTCTGAAGAGGCAGCACATAAATGTTCTAAAAAAGTAAAAAGTAGTTTGGTGCGTCTTGGATTTTTGTGACATCATTAACATTGTATATGAATACTGCCCTTTTGCTGCTGTAGATTAACACAGTATCCATGCTGCTACAGAGTAAAACAGTTTCCAAATGGGTTCTCCAAACTCCCCAGCCAAACAGGTGGGATGGTTTCAGCAGCTGGTAACTGCAGCCCAGCAATGTTAATTGAAGCAAGCTTTTCATAACCCTCACTGCCTGTCAAAAATATAGCATCATTATTAGCTATCCAACCCTGGGCACAACAGAATTCCTATTATGTTGGACAGAGTCCTTGCCTGACACAATAGCAGTAGAGCTAGTGTGATGGATGGTGAGAATGTTAGATTAGAACTGGAGATACCCAGGTTCAAATCTTTAATCGGCCATGAAGCTTCCCGACATTGGGCCAACCAATCTGTCTCACATGATTGGTGTGAAGATAAAATGGAGCAGAATATGCTGAGTTGAGTTCCTTGAAGGAAGAACTGAAAAAGGTGTATTAGAGAACATTCCTCCACAATATTTGTACATTAATGGAATCAAGCTTTCACCCTCTTACTTTAATGTGTACATGGGCTTTTAAAGTTATAGCTAGAACCTTAAAATGTTTACTTTAGAAAGAAATCTAAATTTACTTTAGAAAGAAATCAGTAATTTATACATAGCAGATGATTAAATAAAACCTGTGTTTGGTGGATCATATATTATGAAAAATGGCTCAATATTAGGGAAAACTTTTTTACAGTAAGAGTTGTGCCACAGTGGAATCAGCTGCCTAGGGAGGTGGTGAGCTCCCTCTCACTGCCAGTCTTTAAGCAGCGGCTGGACAAACATCTGTCAGGGATGCCCTAGGCTGATCCTGCATTGAGCAGGGGATTGGACTAGATGGCCTGTATGGCCTCTTCCAACTCTGTGATTCTGTGATTCTATGAAATCTTGAAAAAAAAATCCGTAAAATTGCCATTTTCCATGCTACAAAGCAACTGATGCCTAAATGTCCCAATTGATTGGGTTCACTGAGGAGAAAGGATTTGCCTGAGCTTGAAGGGGAAAAAAAAAATCAGAGACACTACACATAAATCTTCCAAGTTCCTTTTAATGTTAGAACCAGTAGCATCCTTACATTTGTGAGGCAATCTGAATGTTTTCTTGAATGGGGAAAATAGTAGATTCAGGATGCTGTATGAAGCCGAGAAATGGTATGCATGTGTGGGGAAAGGGAGGGTTAACCCTCCCATACCGCAGCCCTAATTGAAGTTTGAAGAGCAACGTGGCTGTTGTTCAGAGATCCATTCAGAGATCTCTGAAAATTGTCTAGTTGGGTCAAGAGCTGTATGACAGGGTACGCACAGGACAGGAAAAACAATGACTTACCATCAAAGTAGAAGGCTGACTGGAGGGAAGGTGGCATGGTATAGCCCGATCTCGTCAGAGCTCAGAAGCTAGGCAGGGGCAGTACTTGTAAGGGAGACCACCAAGGAAGACTCCGCAGAGGAAGGCAAGTGGCAAACCAGCTCTGCTTCTCACTTGCCTTGAAAGCCCCTTGCTGAGGTCTCTATAAATTGGTTGTGACTTGGTGGTCCTTAGGTACATAAAGGGCTGACTTCCTAAATTCAGTTTTGGGATGGACAGCATAATATCGACAGAGATACACTTTTATAAATCCATTGACTGCAGTGTATTTAGACGGGTGTTGCTTCTGCCCGGTGCCCCAGCAGGGTTCTTCTAGTCCCCACTCAGGCAAACAGCCCTTGAGTGAATGAGAGACACGCAGCCCTGCTGGGAAGCTGGAACAGGTCATTCTTTTCGTGAGGGAAATCCACTCATCTCCACAGAAATCCCTCATGCCTTCCCATCCCCCTGTAAAGTGGGATTCAGAGTCTTTACTTCAGTAGCCTTTACCACTTCCTATTACCTGCCCTCTCTATTTGGACAGCCAGATGGAGCTGCCAAAATGGGGGAACCCAATGGGGCATATGAGTAGGAATCCAGGCAATGCGTTCTTAAGTAAATTAGCTGTTTTACTACAGCCACAACACTACAGTAAATATTACAGATTAAGAAAATAAGCATAGAAAAGTTGCTAACCTACTTGAGACTTAAAATTTTTGGACATCTGATCTCCCTGTTGGAGATTCAAATGGTTGTATGTGTAAAGAGGGTGCTGCATTGCATGCATGCACACACACAGGCACTCACTCATGCACACATAGAAAGGGCATCTCCTTTTCAAGTTTCACCCCCTCACATGTGTCAAAAAGCCCTTAACAAATTCAGGTCTTGGGTTCTGCAACATGAAGTCTACCAGAACTTGCTTACCCAATACAGGGGCATTAACATATCAGAGAACTGCCATGTTTTCACTCCTGGCTATAAAACCAAGCATTTCTGGCCAGATTAGGTTTTTCCCAGCCTTTGTGTCTGAAGCTGGTCAGTTTTCATAATCTGTCCTGTCCCATCTGCCCTTCATCCACTGCAGGTGTAACGCTGCTTAGCATTTCTCCTGGTAGTCATTCATTGATAGTTTCTTTCTCTGACTCTGCAAAGTAATTCATGCCTGGCTGGTTACAAATGTCTTTCAGTGAATATATACCCTCTTTTCCTCATCCTTGCCTCAGTAACTTCTGATTTGCTTTCTTTTCCATTATTTTCTCTTCTGCCCTCCACTTTACCTATGCAACCTCATTTTAAATTCCTCCAAATATTATCTGATCTAGGCTCTTTCTGCACTCTGCTTTTAATCCATGTTCACCACAGTGTCTTCCAAGCAATTCTGCACTAAAATTGAATTCAACCTTGTTTTTAATCCAGTTCCCCCCATATTCTGCACTAAAATTGAGTGCAACCTTCTTTTTATTCTTCCCCCTCCCCCCATCCTGCATTACATCACTTCCCTTCAGTGGTCAGCCCAGTTTCAGCTAGCTATTGCCCTGGGTTATTTGGATACTGTTTTGCTGTGGGCTTGAATTGCCTCGACTCGAACGCTGAGAAAATCCGGAGCAGCAGGCAAATGTGGAAAGGACCCTAGTTTCAGTTTCAGGATTTTGAATACAGTTTGTATCCTGCCTTGTTCTCCTATGTCTCCAGTCTTCCTTCCCCTAAAATTCTGAAACGGATTAATAAAGGACAGTGATTGAATTGATTTCTAGGTCAGTGATTGAATTGATTTCTAGGTACGTTGCATCGTGCTAGATAAAAAGCTATTCCAGCTGCAAGCTGCTAGAGCATCAGAGGAGGCGGTGCAGTGGCCTGTACAGAATGGGGGGGGGGAATGAATGAATGAGCAGGGATGCCCCGTGGCTTTCTGTATACTCAAGTGCATGCAAAACAAACCAACCAAACAAACAAAAAGCCCAACCCAGAAAATCCCATGTTCCAGCCCTGGCATCCCCAGTTGAAAATGATAGCATGTTTTGGGTAAGGTCTTTGCCCGAGTCCTTATGAAGCTTCTGCTGTCTGAGTAGACAGAAACGGAAGGACATGATAGACGATCCTAAGAAAGCTTTCCTGGGAGCAAGCACCACTGAGAGAACTTGAGAAGGATTCCGAGTAGCTGCTTAGGATTGCTCTGTTTGACTGAAATCACAAACAGACATGACCACTGAGCATAAATCAGATTTCTTGCATGCTTTTCAGTTGGTTCAGAAATCCTGTATGCTTAAAAAATCCTGTTACTCACATGCCAGAAAGATGATGTTTGCACATTTAGAAATCCTTTCTGTTTTTCTCACCAACGGTGGGAGAGGAGCTGAAAAGCATGAAGTGGTGTGTGTGAATTTAGGCTAAGGGTCTGACATGAGTCTGAATAAGAACTGACACACCGTCATGAGTAGCCTTCTCCCAAGTGTGTGTTTTTCTTTTTTAAAAAACTGGAGATTGTGAGTTTAAGTGCAGAAAATGGACTTGCCTGATGCGGTCTGCTTTGCTCATTTTTCAAAATCCCCTTCCACAGCAGTATTTTCCACATGCAGTCAGAGAAACAGTTTGGGGACAATTCTGAATGAAAATAGAGCCAGTGAGGAGAGATTAAGCAGTCTCCCCATACTCAGCTGTTCTGTCACCTATATTTACAGCAATCCAAGGCTATTTTAAATTTAAAATATTGCATAAAAGGTACACTTGACTGCATGTCATGTCTAGTCTGGCCCTAATTAGATAAAGTCAGCTTCAGAGGTATCTGTGTGTTCACATGAGTACGCAATCAGCAGCTGAGTTGTGAACTGAGATAATTATGCAGGGTTTCACATGATGTGTTAAGTCATTAAAAAACACTAATCCAATGGATCAGCAACAAATCAGCCTTTCTTATCCTCTAGTGATCTATTTACATTTTTTATATAGCACTTACATTTAAAAAGATGAGGACAATCTCTTTTACAATTGTATGGGTAACTAACCCTGTCCAGGTTTGTAATTTTTACCTGGGAATATTATATAACGGAACCATATTTTGCTTTGGTAGAGAGAATTTCTAAATATTTCTGCTGTCTCTGGGAAGGATGTTTCTGCTAGATATTTTTTGGTATCAAACGCATGGTCCATCTTTCCCTTATGTGTAATTTATATCTTTTGATTAAAAGTGAACAAGTCAGATGTCCATTTATTGATTGATTTATCTGTTGAAATTAATAATATAGCCATTTATTTCTTCAGTATTTAGTTAATCTGTTAAGAAGTTTGGATATAAAAATTATTATCAATCTAGGATTTTTAATTTACAGAAGAGGTTGTCACAATGTAGGGAGCAGGTTGTTATAAAAGCCATCAAAATGTGCCATAAATGTGCTAGGTTCTGCCATTTTAATATCCATGACAGCATTAGAATTACATTGGGTATCATGTATATCTGTCAAGTCCATATTAAGATTTTGAGGAACATATACCCCCCGAGTGGTGGTTTCTGCACTCTCCTCACCTGAGTTGGCATCCTATCAGAACCTCCCTGAAATGGAAGACAAATGGCTCACCCAGTGGTGCTAGGTGCTTGTCTGTGTTGTGCCTACCACCAGGGTGCATGTGCACTTGCCCTAAGTCCGCATGGCAAAGAGAGCAGTCAGACAGTGTTCAGTGCCCCATGCCCTGCCTCTGGAATTCTAGGGCGATCTCCCGTAACCATCTGTAGGGTAGGGGGCGTGATTGGGTCCTGAGGAGGGGCATGGCCAGACTGGCGGAGTGTGCTTATTGGGTATGCCCTTAGTTGGTCTCCTGAGCTGCATGGGGTCCTGTGGGTGTGGTTTGCAGCTGTGTGGGAAGGAAGTGAATTCCCATATGTCTACAGGAGAGAGATATATCTGAAGTTTGAATTTGAAGTTACCATGGCTGTCAATGGGCTTTGTTGTTGTTCAGTCGCACAGTCGAGTCCGACTCTTCGCTATCCCATGGACCACATCACTCCAGGCCCTCCTGTCTTCCGTCGTACTCCGGAGGCTACAACGCCTTTTTTGCTGGTGCAACTTTACACCTGCTCAGAGGGAGGGGTGTTTCCACATTGAAAACACTTTGGAAGCTGCCTAGCTGCCACCACACCCTTTGGAACACCCACATTTATGCTGGCGGGGGGGGGGTGTTTCTGCCATTGCTTCACCAGTGTGTGACTGCAGCGTTCCTGCACCAGTGGGACTTAGCAATATAGCACCTCTGGTGTCCTGCGCCAGCGTAAACTGACCTTATGCTGGCGTAACTCCAAGTTATGCTGATATAGGGGTCAGTTAGGTCCTTATTCCAATCCACCCCCCCCAGGGTTGCTCTGTTAGTCATGCATGCTTTTGTTGTATTCCTGTAGACATATGGGAATAAGCAGCAGTGTGTAATCATTTGCAAAGCATAGCCAAACAATTAGGCTACAGATTTCAATTATGAATAACAGGAAATCTTATTTTGGCTACATAAACAGTACAATTTGGGAAATAAACATAACATTTTGAAATAGCTTCCCACTGCAAGGAACAGTGTAATTTTAACTGGTAGTATTACAAATAATGTGTAATGAATCTCTTCCAGTTCTAACAAAAATTACACACAGTTATTTCAGTAGAGGTATTGAGCCTCATTTAGTGGCTTGATATTATGCATCAGTCTTAATCAAGTCAGCTGTGTGCTTGCTAAACTTCATCTTCCTATCTATCTTTGTTCCAAAAATTGTTTTACACATTGCAAATTCTTCATTATCTTTCTGTTATCCAATTCATATGAATCTTCACAAGCCATGCATCAATGTATTATACAACTTAAATGAGTCCTCCATATACAAGGCATATGGCAGAAAAATTATGATTTTTTTCTACATTTTATATTGTAGACTTAAAGAGCAGGGGAGGAGCCGTGGCTCAGCAGTAAACATCTGGTTTGCATGGAGAAGGTCCCAGGTTCAGTCCCTGGCAACTCAAGTTAAAAGGAAAAGTGCCCTCCTTCTAAGAGTGTAACTCGGATTCAGATTGCACTGCAGTAGTCTGACACAGTATAATGGAGCTTCATGTTTTCATATGTAGTCATGGGGGAAGGGGGAGAATGTTCCCCTCATTTTTTTTCTTTTACAGAATGGAAATTATGCAGGGAAATATATGCACTTTTCTATCATGCCTAAATTTATTTTACTCGTTTAACAACATAACAACAACATAAAGTGCATCTATAACTTAACATGTAAAATATTGCTATTTGTCATATTTATAGAATTGAAAAGTATAAACGTCTTCCTTTTTAAAAAAAATAAAAATTGCAAGCCTATCCAATACTTGAGAAAGAGTTGCAAACTGCTGCGCCCTGTGCCACCTTAGAATGTGAAAATTAATTTTGCCTTCTGAGAAATAGAACAAATGAAATTTGAAAGTAGAAAATAAATTCTGACGTAACAAAGGAAAGTATTACTTTGGCAGAAATAGTCTCATATAGTTACAATAGCATATTTGGATATTAAGTTAAACTTTATAGCTTTGAAAGCACTAAGCTTTTGAAGAAGTTCTCTGAATTTTTCATGTTATACATTTGGAAAGAGTGAAATGCTTTTTAAGCAAGGGTTTTCTCATTCAAAATATTTAATAGGAGCTTTTTGTCAGTGCTCTCCTAAATTTCCCATTTTTTTAATTGCCTTTTTTGTGTTTTTGCATTCATGTGTGTGTGCGCCCATGCCTGAAGGTCATGGTGACCTCTGGCGACTCCCACTGGGGCATGGAGGACATTCAGAGAAGTGGCTTGATAACCTGCCTCTGCCAGCCCTGGTATTCATTGGAGGCCTCCCATCCAAATACTTGCCAGGGTCGGCCCTGCTTAGCTTTCAAGATCTGATGAGATCAGGCTTGCCTGGGCAATCCAGGTCAGGGAAAGTCCTCAGATTTTTTCATGCTGTAAAATCTGAGAGAAAGCCCTTGTGTTAAGAAGCATTTGACTCATTGAAACGAAGAAAATATTTCATAGATTTTTTTCCTCAGCGACCCCCCAGATGTCTCAGTTTTCAAATTGGAAAAATTAAAAGGAAGTTCTCAGAGGGGGAAAAAAATAGACCCCCCCCCCAATTTCACAGCATTTGTAAGCTTGAAAAGCTGTCCAAATATATTATCATAAGCATACTCTGGAACAAATTCCATTGAAATAAATGGGATTTGTTTTAAAATAAATTTGTTTAATAATGGGGAGTTGGGCCTTTTGTTCTTTCCAAACATAATTGATATTATCTAGACTTCTATAAACAGTATTTATGCCAACTTCAGTCCCTTTAATGTAGGTCAGATATAATGCCAAACCATGATTTGGGCCTACATGTATGAGCCCTGTGTTTGTGCACTCCCTCCTTCTTCCCAGGGTCAGCTAGGGCTGTTTGGGGGTGGGGGGAGAATATAGCCAACATCTGTGAGTGACCTGTGAGTGACCTTTATCACCTTCCAGTGACAGATCACCTGATCCAACTGTGTGATTCTGCTTTCCATTCAAAGAGAATTATAAATCCATTTACATCCAGGTGGGTAGCCATGTTGGTCTGAAGCAGCAGAACAAAGTTTGAGTCCAGTGACATCAAACTTTGTTATAAATCTGTTTGATTGTGATTTACACTTGTGCTTTCAGAAGGCAGTGGAAACCATAATTTGCCCATTTGGATTGAAAGGCAAGTGATGATTTGAGATAACTGCAAATCACTAAGTGGGAAGAGAGGCACAAGGGGGAGAAAATGGCTCATGAGCCCAGTGTTTGTTCCCATCATGCCAAATCATGATCTGGTATTGTGATGAAATGAGGGGCAAGGGATCAAGAGATGCTGTGACAGTCATGTTGATGGAAATGGTGCCAGGCATCTCTGTGGCTGGGAAGAAGAGTAGAAGGGAGTCCTCCTGGATTGTAGTTAAGAGGGAAAACATGCCAGCCCCTTGATGTGTTAACACCTCTTGATTGGAGGTCCAGGTTTTGTGGGTTTGAGTCCCCTGACATGGCACCCAGATTGACTAAAGGTCCCGGAGCGCATGTGGGGCAGGGGCTGAAAAGGGGAGCTGTTCCTTTGTTTAGTGAGCTGTTTTGAGCCTGTTCTTGGAGTGCTTGGGGTATATGCATTTGGTGTCAGTTTACCATGAAGGATAACAGAGGCGAATGATGCTTAAGGGGGTTGTGGATGCACCAGGAATGAGGGCATCCTGCAACTACCAAAGATCAGATGTACCGTGGATTGCCAAGTACCTTAGTTAGTAACTGTCCTTTTGTTTATTTTGCTTTGTGCTCCTAGATCTTGTCCTTTTGTAGTACCCTGAGTTTGTGCCTTATAAAAATAAAGTTTGTTTAACTTGAGAGAGTCTGCAGAAGTCCTTATCCACCTGCCTGGCTGCTTCGTATGCTACAGAGCAACACCCCTGTGAAGTTGACCCTAGGACAACCCACATGATAGAGAGGGGCTGGATTTTACCTTGAGGTGATAGCAGCGACAGTGAAAAGGGGAGCAAACAGAGGTTAGTCATGCCCCCACACTGCGACAGAGATCACAACAGGTATATTGGGCTTTTTTTAGGATCGTGTACAGTCCCTGTTGAGACTTTTTTGATCAGTTTATGTACAACTGCAGTCAAACCTGGAGGATAAAATCTGCAGAATTACATTTTATAGAATTTGATGCATTGATTAGTGTATCTAAAGACAATAGACAATCTCTCCTATCTTTCTCTACACACACAAACACATACAGCAGAAATATTACAAATCATATGCATCAACAGAATATGGGCTGTATGCCATATACTTACCGTTCTGCACTTGCTGTATGTGGGATTTTGCATATAATTGTAATATTTCAACAGATTCATTTAACAAATTTATTCTAATGCATGGTATCTTTTTTCCCATCCTCCATGAAATCAGCAGACCAAGATATATATTTCATTCACTTGTTCCATACTGTGATGGAAAATGTTCCTTATGATTTTTTTTATATAACGTTTTTTATTTTTCCAAGACAAACAAACATATAATTGGGATAGTAGTTCATATTGGCCTTTTCTCTATTAGAGTACCTCATGCAGTAATTAAATCTGTCTCATTTTTCCACCATCAATTGATTATATATAGTTTGCAATTACATGAATATACATTTTCTTATTTTCTACTATTATAAATTTTCTCTAAAGATGCTATTAAATTTTTGAGTTATATTGTAAAATGTATGGCTCTATATTCTGAATGCAAGTATTACTCCATCAAAAGTATCTGGGATTCCCTCAATATATAAGTGATAGAGTTCTAAGATGGAGGGAATTCCCTCATACTTTCCCCAGAATTTTTATAGATATCAGCCTTTTCTTGATATTCTGGTTCCTCCTCTTAAGTTTTAAAGTCTTAATTCTGTGTCTTTTTCCTTTATAAGTGTAAAAATTGTCATCTGGAAAAAGACATGTATATTACCTCTTGGTAGTAGCTTGTAGTTCCATAAGTTGGTTTTTTTGTTGTCTCTGAGATGGTATGGAAGTGAGTGTTTGGGAAGTTTCATCAGTCATAGCTCTTTTTTAGAGTCTCTGGTTTGTTTCTGTAGAAGTTGTATTTCTCTTTGTAGGCATAGGTTCTTTTTTGTAAGTCCAGTGGCCTTGCTTGCAGGTTTCCTCTGTGTTTTCAGGGCAGTCAGAGCTCTTTTCCTCCTCTTTCCCAGTTGTTTCTCTCTTAGATTTAAATTGTTGTGTCTATCTTTAGGTTTCTGTCTGTAATGAATGAAAGGTTTCTTGAATTGCATCTTTTATGGCCACAGCAAGTATATTTTGGACCATATTCACAAAATCTTTCACATAAGCCTGAGTAGGTTTATTGTCCGTAAAGTCTGGTGCAACTGACAATAAAGCTTCTGGGACATTTGCAGTCCTTGAGAAATCATTTTTCCAAAGTTGTATTAAAACAAAACAGTCTCTATAGATGTTTTCCCAAGCCATGTTTTACAGAGATAACAGTTTTGGAGAGTATATGTCAGCAACTATTATGTTCTAGACAAAGCTAAAGCTTATCCATGTGTTTACATTCTAGAGCAACAGAGTAATAAGAGAGTGGAGTTTTACAGTTTCAATAAAGGTAAACATACATTGTTATGGGAACTAGATACGTTAAAAAATTCAGAATAAGATCTATTAAAATGTCAGCCTTTATAATTCAAGTATTAAGTTATAACGAATCCCAAAATTCAATATTTATTTCAAAGTCTTCATACAAAGGACAGGAAGATTTATTAGGCTCTCATTAAAGTTCCGAGTTGTAGGGAAGGTGATAAATCTTGAAGGTATCAATTGGACAGGGTGCTCTCTTGCTTCCTTCGCCCAGTGGGTTATTTATGTAGTTAGTTTTAAATCCTTCTCATAGCCATGGTGAAGGTGGTGGGGGGGGGAAATCTTCACACCTCTCTTCCAATCTTTTTAAACTTTGGAAGGGCTGACGTTATATAGTAGAGTTTCAGATAAAGTTGCTTTAAGAAGTACTCATGGTGATATACTTCATTGGTGTTGTGGATGAGGTACAAACTTTTAAGTCCTTTTTAATGGGTAGCGACAGCTAGGCACTCATGCTGCCATGGGTGCTCTTCTCATTTCTTGCTGGGGACAATCCAGGGGCTCCCACTCATCTGTTGCCACAGGCTGGGGGCCTGGATTGCTTCCCTTTCACTGTACCCTCCTCCAGGGAGTTCAGCAGAGCTTGGGAGCCCCCGAGTCTCCTCTAAAGATAACGAGAAGCCGGCGGTGCCTGGGAGCAAGTCCCAGCTCTGTCCATCTCACAGCACTACAACCGACTGACCAAATGAATGACTCGGCAGGCTAAAAAGTGTGTTCATATGTGGAACATGTGTACAGCATTAGCCCGTTCTGAGGAATTTCTTTTACTATAATTGTTGCATTTGTTGTGGACAAGCATTTTGTCCTATGGAAATTCAAATGGCAGTTGCATGAATAGATTAATAAAACGTGAAATTGTGTGCAATAGCAAAGTATTGATCAAGTAAGCATTCTTTAAAAATGTACATCAAGTACGATAAGGCCAGGACTGCCATGTTTATTTGTTTAAAACATAAATAAAACATGGCTTATACTTATTTAAAATAAAAGAAATGTCTTATAACATACAGGCTTCAAGGGCCGCCTATGTGCTTATTTATCTGTTTGTCTAGTGTGACTTAGGTGTGGTTGTTTATCTTTCGGTTACAGTCTTTAAACAGAGCTTGATTTGTTGTGCTTTGGAACCAGCCCTTTGTAATGTCTCCGTTCATTCAAATCAGTTTGCAAAGCAGCCCAGAATGAAAACGGCAGTTAATAAAAGGGTGATGTTTACAACATATTACAAAGCCAGTTTTTGTACTTTTTCTTGCTTGTTGAGGGTTAACTTGTTCCCACCCCCCGTAGAATGAAAAAAATAATAATTGTATTGCAGCCTGCTTGGGAAGGCCACTGGGAGTGTCTTTATTCAGTGAAGCGTGTTTATAAGGCTTATGTTGTGTATTTTCAGTCTGTGATGTGATGCACATAATCAACAAACTGCTGTTGAAGACAAGATGCGTTTTATAGGAGGTTTAGTGGAACTGTGAGTTGAGAATTTTCCAAATTGTCTGAAATATTAGGCAACCCAATATTAAATAAAAACTATATATTAGCTTGGTATTAAGCTGGATGGATATAGCCATGATTCGTGCATAATGTAATTTTCATCTTGAAACAAACAAATTCAAAACTTTATGTGAAAATTATTTTATTTAATAATACTGGCAAGAATTTAAGGACAGCATAGCATGTACATCCCTTATACCAGGGGTGTAAAACGTGTGGCCCATGAGCCGGATACAGCCCACAGAGGGCTCATTCACCTTCACCTTCACCATCATTGTCATTCACCTTCTATTGCCATGTGACACCTGAAATCACCTTTATAACGTTTAAATCTCTGGTACCCAGCGTTACATTTTATGGCACACACGGCCCGGCCTAACAAAGTGACTTTTATGTCAGATCCAGCCCTTGTAACAAATAAGTTTGACACTTCTTCCTTATACTATTTAAAATTGGGGGGGAGGGATGTTTGAAAACAGCTAAAATAAGAGTGCAAATCTAAATCCAAGCCATAAGTGTTTAGGATGATGACTAAGACTTCTGCTAGCATATCTGGGATTTATGCCAATATAAATGTCCAAATTATATTGGCAGATCTGGAGGTATACCAGCTGCCAACCCTGCTAATGTGCCATAGGGACTACTCCAGTGTAGCTGCCACAGGGGCATAGAAATGGGAGGCACCAGGGGTATGCCTTGGGGGGAGTTGAACTTATTCAACTCCCTACTTCTCCCCAGGCCCACCTTCATATTGGTACAAATTAAGGTTGCCAGGTCCTCCCTGGCCACCAGCAGGGGATAGGGGGGTAGGGTTGCCAGATCCAGGTTGAGGAACTTCTGGAGATTGGGGATGGAGCCTTGGGAGGACAGGGACCTCAGTGGGATACAATGCCATACAGTCCACCCTCCAAAGCATCCATTTTCTCCAGGGGAATTGATCTCTGTAGTCTGGAGATGAGCGGTAATTCCAGGGGATCCTCAGGTCCCACCTGGCAGCTGGCATCCCACCAGCAAGAACCGTGGCCTAGCCCATAGTCACCTGTGCGCAGGGAAGTTTTAGAAGAAGAAGAAGAAGAAGAAGAAGAAGAAGAAGAAGAGATTGGATTTATATCCTGCCCTTCACTTGGAGTCTCAGAGTGGCTTACAAACTCTTTTCCCTTCCCCTCCCTCCCCTCCCTCCCCACAACAGACACCCTGTGAGGTAGATAGGGCTGAGAGAGCTCTGACAGAAACTGCTCTTTTCCAAGAACAGCTGTGCCAGAACTTGTGACTGACCAGCAGGTGCAAGTGGAGGAGTGGGGAATCAAACCCGGTTCTCCCAGATTAGAGTCCGCGCACTTAATCACTACACCAAACTGGCTCTCACAGGTTCCAATGCTGTAGACTATCTTGCTTTCTGATGAGAGACTTATGAGAGATGCAGCAGTCGTTAATGATGAAAGATGCAGCAGACTGTTATGCTTTCCAAAAAGAGGTACAGCAAGTATCAAAGCAACATGCCTGCCAGGCAAAAATTGTGTATTTCGAGAGATTCTTCTTCAGGCAAAATTATTTTTCCTGGAACTGAGTTACAAACACAATATAGCACAATATACTTTACATAGTAACCAGGAAAAAAAGAGCTAGCTTGCTGTACTCACCCAGAGCTCATAATGCTACAATGCAAGGGTCAACAATTCTATAGAAGGCTTCTCTGGTTCTCCATAGGAAGAGCCCAGAAAGACCACTCTAATAAAGCACAGCTGCACGGATGATTTCAAAAAAATTAAAGAAACAGTACTTATAACATCTCGCAGAGTTAACTCCTATAACTACAACTAAGCTAATTGCTTGGATTCTGAACAGCATTACAGGATAGCTTTACAAAATTCAAGGGGAAATCTCAGCATTACATACATGATCAAAAACCCAATAATTACAGAATAGCATTACAAAATTCAAGGGGAAATCCCAACATTACATACATGACCAAAAACCTAAAAATAAAGATACTACTTGTGGAAAACAGACATCATCATGAATAATAAAATGCACCAAAACCCAGACTACAATACCCACAAGTACACCATTTATCTCTCTATCTAGTAAAGCTGTTGTAGGGTGGCCACATTCCATGCACTCTCTCAGCCATTGGCCCGTCAGTCACCACTCAAAGAGTACTCATGTGCCATTGGCCAGGTGCTGGGCCTGCTCCTCTTCCCTGCCCACTTCCCCTTCAGCCCCCCGTGCCTTATCAGAATTACTGACAAACGGCTTTCTCTCTTGACAAAGACACTTTTCTTGCTTGCTTCCAGTGTGGGACTAACTGTCCCCTCAGTGGCTGTTGGTAGGTATCATGAAACACAATTACCTGTGTTTGTAAGATGGCTGTAGTTCTTTGTTTAAAATGTTCCCCCATCAGGTTTAATTGAGCTGTAGTTCCAGAGAGGGGCCTGCAGTATTACTCACTGGGTTGAATGGGGCTTCTTCATCTGCTGGCCTACCCTTCCCAGCATCCACAAGGCCAAAAAGGGCAGGAAAACATGGACTGTCTCAAGGCAGTCTTCATCTGTGGGACGCAGCAGAAATTCAGCCGTTCCACAGTTGGCTGGAATGAGGAATGAATGGAAGTTTCCCTGCTCTCTTGGGCAAGAGAGAGAGGCTGAAGTATAGCCAGTGGCTGGTCCAAGGAGAAATCCTATCCTGAGGTAGAGAGTATTGTGTGTAGGGAAACATTGGTTCATAGTGTGTGCTTACTCCTACAGTGTGTGTGTGCTCCATAACTGTGTAAATACTTAAATAAATTCTTTAATTTGGGCTAATAATCTGTGTTGTGCTCTGACCACATAGTCTCCTCCACTCTGCACAATAACAAAGGGAGGGGGTAGCCCAGGGAAGCAGGGAAAGGTCAGTCCCTTGGGTTGCTAACTTTCCAGGGATCCCCCAAAGATTGGGGATTCTATCTCCAAATAGGGAGATTCGGCCAGAGGAGTCTCACTGTCCCTCTAAAAAGGCAGTGACAATTCAGTGAGTGGTGGCAGTGAATTTAAGGAGTGAGATACACACACGGGACACAAGTGGGAGGCAAACAGCTGAATGGTAAACTGGAGCCCGTTTCTCCACGGTTGGCAACCAAGCTTGGTTCAGACAAAGGAAGGAAACCCTTTGCAGGCCTTTGTGAGGAACTCATTGGGGCCAGTTCTGAGTCTAGGCTTGCCAGCTCCAGGTAGGGAGATTCCTGGAGATTTTCTGGAAGAGTCTATGGAAGCCAGGGTTTGGGGAGGGGAGAGGCCTCAGCTGAACAGAATGCCATACAGCCCACCTTCCAAAGCAGTTATTTTTTCCAGGGGAGGGGGAAATCTGTTGTCTGGAGTTCAGTTGTGATACCTGGTGATCTTCAGGTTCCACCTGGAGGTTGGCTGCCCTAGGTGTAGCAATCAGTGCTTCAGAGCAGTGTCTGCTAGATCCAGGTTCTTGCTCTAGAAGCTGAGTGGGTAATTTTGGACGTGTCACAGATTTTCAGCCTAACCTACCTCACAGGGTTGTTGT
The DNA here is from genome assembly GCA_029375565.1 of Gekko gecko. NCBI lineage: Eukaryota > Metazoa > Chordata > Lepidosauria > Squamata > Gekkonidae > Gekko > Gekko gecko. The sequence goes on along the minus strand of JAPDNY010000003.1, from coordinate 120,300,429 downwards.
GTAAGTCAAAAGGGGGAGAAGAGAATGATGTAAGCTGCTTTGGTCCCCATTGCAGAGAAAGACTCATTTTCCTCCTGGGAAACCATTGTTGCCAATCTCCAGGTGAGGGCTGGTGATCACTCAGAATTACAACTGCTCTCCAGATGGCAGGGATCAGTTCCTCTGGAGAACATGGTGGACTCTGTGGCAGTCAGGGCTTCAGAGCATGGAAAATGGTAGACTCTGGCAGTCAGGGCTTCAGAGCACGGGAGAGGCTGCAGGTGTTGGGGGGAAATGGAAAGCTGAAGAGGGAGGGGAAAATAAAGGTAGGTTGATGATTGGCTGGGAAGGAGATAGGGTTGCCAACTCCAGGTGGGACATTCCTGGAGATTTGAGGGATGGAACCTGGAGAGTGTGAGGTTTAAGGAGGGGTGGGACCTCAGACAGGTACAATGCCATAGACTCAACCCTCCCAACCAGCCACTCCCTTCTGGGGAACCACTGTTGCCAATTTCAGGAGAGGGGTGGAAATCACTCAGAATCACAACTGATCTCCAGGAGGGAGGGGGAGGAGATGGAAAGTTGAAATCAGAGGGGCAGATAATGGCAGGTTGATGCTTGGCTGGGAAGGAGATAGGGTTGCCAACTCCAGGTTGGGAAATTCATGGAGATTTGAGGGGTGGGGCCTGGAGAGGGTGAGGTTTGAGGAGAGGTGGAACCTCTGACAGGTACAATGCCATAGACTCCACCATCCAGACCAGCCATTTCTTCCTGGGTAACAATTGTTGCCAGTCTCCAGGTGAGGCTGGAGATCACTGAAAATTACAACTCTTCAGGTAGCAGAGATCAGTTCCTCTGGAGAAAATGGTGGATTTTGTGTCTTTATACCCTGCTTAGGTCACTACAGCACATTGACACTGAGTGCCCAAGGCCTTGGCACTCTCCCAGAGCCTCTTTCTAGAGCTCGTTGTATTTATTTCCACAACAGGCTTTATTCCTAGTAAGTATATGATTTAAATCAATATATGAAGACATAGTAGCATAATAGTATTGTGTGTTTGGTTCTAACATGGTGTTTTTCTATGTTTGCCCCACCTGGAGGTTGGCAGCCCTAGTTAGAGTGCAAGCATTGTTTGGGTGAATGGGAGCTGATGGTGGTCACAGGCCCTTGAGTGTGTGAGGGACATGGTGCATAGGAACTTGTCAGTCGAATGATGAACATCCGGGATAGCATAGACAGTCCATAGCTCGTAATGATGTTTGAGGGTGCAAAACTTCAGCTAGGCATAACTGGAGTGCCTTGGGGGTTTCTGTGTGGGGGAGCTGAACCAGGGCCTTGCCTGTTCTATCTCAGTGCCTTTCCACTAGACCCTGTTCCTCTTTGCAGTGTTCCCTGGTTAATATTCTGTGGCTGCTTGTGATGCCAGGGGTGCTGGGGAATGCCGAATGCCCGTATGGTATCTTGTCTGCATTCCCCTACCTGGCCAGAGGAAACTTGGCACAAGTGGTTTGGAATTCATGTAGTTTTCCAATTCAAAATACTTGTAGAATAATCAGTACGAAATATGACCAGAATGAAGGTGATAATGATTCTTTCAGATCACAGAAGTAGGGTAGCAAGTGTAGTGGTAGGAAATATATGACAATATGTTTAGAAAATTAAGCTGTGGTAACTTTTGATTTTTTTTGCCGCATTAGAAAAGGGATTAAAGCTGATATCAAAACCACATAAACAAGCACGTGCACTGATTTGGATTAAATGTGATTTATAAATGGCAGAGTGTAATTAAATGCAAATCACAGGCTTAATTAAGATTTACACAGTGTTCGTTCTGGCAGTGTCTAGAAAGTGAATGGAGCTTAGAATGATTAGTGGTACATATCACTTTCATGTAATTATGGAACTTAACTAACATTCTATAGTGCATCAGGCTCTTTTGCCAATTTGGAACTTGGAAATATTTGCCTACGTAGGCTCTATAACTCTCAACATGGACCAGTGTTACCTGGTGATACAGTGTCATCAGATTAGGCTTGCCAGCCCCCAGGTCCAAGTGGGGGATTCCCCAGTTTCCAAGGCTGCCACAGACCAGCTGGTTGGTGGGGGAAACCCTGCCCCTATATAGGGATGTCGCCGCCTGAAGTCCCCAACACGTTGATGTCATCCAGAAGTGATGTCGTCATTTCAGGGATGTCGTGTGGGGATGCTCTGATATTTCGGCAAACTCTGTGGTTTGAGGGCGAAAAAACCATAGAGTTTTGCCCAAATACCAGAGCATCCCAGCATGACATCTCCAACGTGATGACGCCACTTCCGGGTGACATCATTGCATCAGAGACGTCGCATGGTGATGTTCCCACCCAACCCTGGAACAACCCCAAATCCCCCTGCCAGAGTGACGAGGGGACCTGGCAACCCTACATCAGATTTGTAATTGAAAATGGTATTTTAAAAGGAATTCTAAAATAATAATAAAATATATAATGATATTTAACTCTTTCCTTGGAGCTGTCTTATCAGCTGGAACTGTTTCTCCCCTACTGCTGGCATGGCTGCAATTTTCCCTGGCAGGGAAAGAAAATAACTTGTGTTAAATTGTCTTCTTTCCTTATTGAAGCTAATTGCTGCCAAGAAATATATGGTTTCGATCAGGAAAATAACATGATGTAGGGTGAAGAATTAACCCCCACCCACCCAGTACTGTGGCCCTGGTATTTATCCCCATCCCAATGTAGTTTTTTTTTGGGTGGTAAAGATTACGTTGTGACATTGGATTGCAGATCAGCAGTATAACACTAAGAATTTGAGACTTCCTCATCTTTTTGTGATATGTTTGAATGTGAGAATTTGGAAGAAAACTCAGATCCATGGCCCATCCGGTGTGCCACTATATCAGTGTCACAGTTTATTCTCTGTCTGAAGCAGATCTCAAACAAAGCTGCTTTTAAGATGCACATGTGAAAATATCCTGAGCTAGTTTGTGTGAGGAAGGTTCAGTGTGTAAAAACAGTGCACTACAGAAGTGCTCAACAGGCTGCCTTTAGAAGCTGGAGTACAATCTTCAAGATTCTGTACATATCTCTTATCTGAGAGAAAATGAGAGAAGATGTTCATGCGTTTAATAGGTACAACACATACGTATATTGAAAGTGTTAGAGATGAGCAAAAGGGATTCTGAACATGTTCAGAGGCCCTTTTGTATTCTTGTTTCACGTATGTCTAGTGTACTGACTGCCTAGTGCACTGACTCTGCTGGAGGTGGTAGCTGGCTGGACTTTGGAGTTCCCAAGACTGATAGTCCCGGGGGACTTCAGTGTCCATGCCGATGCTGCTACCTCCTTTCAGGTGTTGGACCTGGTGTCTTCCATGGCAACATTAGGACTCTCCCAGTTTGTACCAGGTCCCACACATCAAGCAGGTCTCACACTAGAGTTGATCTTTGGCATGGGGATGGAGATGGATCTGATAGTTAAGGAGGAAATGCCATGGTCAGGTCACTTTGCCCTGAAGGCCTGGTTGGGTGCTCCAGCCCCCTCTCGTCTAGGCAGCAAGCTGATTTATGTTTGTCCGTGGAGACTAATGGACCCAATTGGGTTCCAGAATGCTCTGTGGGATCCACTGCCCTCCAGTGACTCATTAGATGAGTTGATAGAGGACTGGAATTCCCACCTCTCTGAACCCATTGATGAAGTCACTCCCCCCCATTTTTCCTGCCTCCTTTCCATCTCCCTGTGAGGCAGTGACATAATTAGAACTTGAAGTGTTTACGTTGTTTAATCATGTTTCTATCTATGTATTATTTAAATTGTTCTATTATTTATGAATGTTTTTATCATTGTATTGTCCACTGCCCTGAGCCCTGTGTATTCAGGGTTAGGGAGGTCTATAAATTTAAAAAATAAATAAATAAATATTCCAAGAATTAGTTATGGTGATGAAAAAGAATGCTCTAAGCATGTGCAGGGGGAAAAAATGGCTTCTTAAACTCCCCTCTCCCGCCCAATTTGGGCGAAGCCTTTGAATTCCACATCAGAAACAATGTTGAAAAGACCCCATTAATTGCAAAATAAATGAATTTACCTTATATGTAAAATTTGCTTGCTCTGTGCCAGGGGTGTCAAACCCATTTGTTATGAGGGCCAGATCTGACATAAATAAGACCCTGTTGGGCCGAGTCATGTGTGTCATAAAATGTAATGCCAGGTAGTGGAGATATAAACTTTACAAAGGACACACACACACAAAGAGGGTTTTTTTTAACTTAAAAACATGTTTAAAACATTAGCATTCTTGCAATATTTTGTTTATTTAACAGTGTCTGATAACTGACACCTCTTGCTCTGAATTATTGCATCAAAACGTCTGTGCTGTTGCAACCTTGAGTGTGCTGTTCAGGTGTGTATCTGTAAGCTGCAAACCTGTGATGACGCAGCAGCAGCAGAACTGGAAGAAGAAGCAAAAGACAGCCAGTTCCACTGCGGGCCTGATAGAAGCCCTCCGGGGCCCTGATCCGCCCCCTCCGGGCTGCATGTTTGACACCCCTGCTCTATGCCAGTAGTGAAATCTATAAAGATAAGATTTGCATAGCAGTCCATGTACAATATCTTAATCTAGTGTTAGATAGGAATAGATCTTCCTTTTGAAGCTGTATTCTAAAAGGGACTTTAAAAAGCTTAATAAAAGCGAGTGATGTATCGCTTTACAAATGTGTTGTGCCATTGCTCTAGTTCTTGCCGTCCTTCCATTCTGCTTTGATCATTTTAAGTAGGTTGAGTAAAGCTAGAACATTTGTTGTATCTTTGTTGTTTCAGTGAATAAGGAAATTATGCTGTCCTATCCCTTGCAACATTTTGAGGAAAAATTGAGCACAATCCAAGAAGTTCTGATAACTGTGTAATATAATTCGTTACACAGTAGGATTTTCTCTCCCTTCCTGGGTATCCAGTTTGTGGGTGGCCAGGAAGATCTATTCTGTCCAGAATTTGGGCATGTTTATGGAAAAGTGAATCCAGACCAGGACACACTTTCATTTCTTGTCCTTTCAGGGACAAGTGGTCACTTCCCTCTTCTGCCCTTTATGTTAAGGATTCTCCACTATCCAGATGCAAAAACCACAAGGTCTCAATCTCATTGTGGTTTTATTGACACTTCCTGTTTCCATTTGAGCTGTAATCAGTGCCAGCTGCCTGGGGCTCCCGATCCACAGAAATATTAGGGTAAAACATCTTTCCCTATCAACATTGTAATCTTGCCACACAAATGGCAGCTTCCAAATGGGTGGAAGAGTGAGGGCTGGCTGTCCCTCTAGTGTTCCTTTAGCTTTGTGGGAAAATTTTATTCTGCTGATTTTTCTCCAATATCAGCCGTGCGAGGTGTAATAGTATCTGAAGTGAATCTGTTCAAATATGAGTTCAAAAGACTGTTCTGGGGAAAATAATAGAAAACATAGCTTGGGGGCTTCCGTTCTGGGATTCATGGCGTCCTGACGTGCTCTGGCTTGCTCGTAGAGCTCCCAGAGCAAACGGAGGGTCTTGACGACAGGGTGGGCTTCCAATAGCCCACCGCAGATCCCCCCAGGCAGGGGGGTGACTGGCAGAGAGCCTGGCCCGAGAGAGGAGTTGAGATCGGCTGATAGCGGGGCTTTAAAGAGCGCCGCGACCAGCCTTGATCCCCTCCCCCAGAGAAGGCACTTCGGAAAATCTCTACAAGACCCCACCGAGTTGGATTCTCAACATAAGAACGCATGACCCAGACCTCCAAGACATTCTACAGAAACTGATATCAAGGAAACACTGCTATAACAAGACACTGACTTTGAAGGTAACTTTTTAAAATTGCTCACCGGAGACGCGTTTCGGCCGAAAATAAACAACATCCGATGAAGCGCATGATCGTGCACTATCTGTTGTACTAACATTGGAGCGGAAAAAGTGCAGTTAAACAGCTAAAAAAGGCCAAAAAGCCGAATTGTTGATCATTCCTGCGGTTAAATTATTGACTTTAAAATAGAAACTAACAGTAACTCCGCGAGAATTGCAGTGGAAAAGTACTGGAGCTGCTGCAGCAGAAATCGGCAAAACAGGAAGTGACTTCAGAACAGACAAGTAATCATCCTAGAGAAGACCAAGGAGGCCGGAAGAAGGGAAGAAATCAGGAACAAGGGGGACCATTAAGATTGCCGGACAGGAAGTGAGTACCCGGAAGAACCATTTACCATAGAGAAATTGCGCCCGCCATTTTGGGAAGGTCAGAAAAATTTTCTTTGATTTTAAACGAAAGACTTAATATAAAAAAGTGAAACCAGTGCGATTTAGGTGGGCACAAGAAGGACTTTGATTTAGAGTGTGTTGGAGGGAAGATTGTGAACAACGGCTTACGACCTGCGGCAACGACAGAGGGCAAATACCTGGTCCTCCCCGAAAATGGCTGGAAAAGAGGAAAAAAAGCTACAGGGCATGATGGAAGCTATGGAAAAACGAGTGATGGACGCGATTCTGAAGCTTGAAAAGACCGTTATATCAGAGGTAACAGAGCTGAAAAAAGAAATGTCTGGAATTACAAAAGAGATACAGACGCTGACCAAAAGAGCAGATGAGATGGATGTAAGGGTGAAGGGAGTAGCATCCAATATAGCTGAGGTCACTTTAGAAACAGATAAAGTGAATGTGATGGTCCAATACAATGCAATGATTAATCATATGAGATTCAGGGGGATCCCTGAAGATAAGAATGAGGACATCCATTCAGTCATGGTAGATGCTGTTGCAGATTTTTTGAAAATGGAAGAGGAGAGAGTGGCGGCACAGATTGATGTGGTATACAGAGTCAATTCTGCGATTGCGCAAAGGAAAAAATTACCTAGAGATGTAATTGTCCAGTTTATATCTAAGAAGTTGAAGGAGGATTTGTTTAAGCAACAATTTCAGGACGACTTCACAATTGGCAACAAGAAAATCATGGTCCTAAAGGAACTACCCAGAGCGATGCTTCAGGACAGACGACTTTTTAAAGACCTGATTGACAAGCTGAAATCAGAGGGCATAAGATATAGATGGGAAATTCCTAAAGGTGTCAGTTTTTCGTTCAAACAGAAGAGAGTCACCATCAAGTCAGTTGACCAAATGACCAGATTCATCAATGATAATTTTATAGACTCTGATAAATAATTACAGAATCAACATGGAGAGTCAAATAATTTCATGGAATGTTAATGGACTGAACTCACCCCAAAAAAGGAAAAATGTCAGACTCTGGTTGGAAAAACAGAAATGCGATATTGTTTGCTTGCAAGAAACACATATTAAAAAATCAGATGCCAAATTTTTGATTCAAAAAGATTAGGAGAGGAATTTTATTCACTCTCCTCTCAAAAGAAAAAAAGGAGTAGTTACATATATTAAAAAAGAGTTGGAACCAAAAGAAATTTTCAAAGACAATGAAGGGAAATTTTTGGCGGTAGAAGTTGTGCTGCAGAATAAAAAGACATTAATTGTTAATCTCTATGCTCCCAATGGGGCAAAAGAAAACTTTTTTCAGAATTTGTGGGAACAACTACGACAGTTGACCTATGAGCAAATGATTTTAATGGGCGATTTTAATGGTACTGTTGACAATGTTGTTGATAGAAAATCAAAAAAAGGAATTGAGGCCATGGGCAAACTTCCTAAAGTCTTTTTCCAATTGATTAAACATGAACATTTGGCAGACGTTTGGAGAACTAAACATCCCAGAGACAGTGAGTACTCTTTTTATTCATCAAGACACGAGTCTTTTTCCAGGATAGATATGATGTGGATGACAGAGAACCTAATCTTGCAAACACGCAAAATTGAGATACTACCTAGGACTCTTTCTGACCACAGTCCGATAAAATGGTCAACGTATGTTAAGAGAAAAAAATTTCGATGGCGACTCAACGAAGATTTGCTGGACAAGCAAAATATTGTGGATAAAATAAGGACAGAAACCCAAACATACTTTCAACTGAACTTAAATAAAAGTGTACAGACGCAAACGGTATGGGAAGCCTACAAGGCTGTGATGAGAGGACATCTGATTGCAATTAATAATAATGAAAGGAAACAACAAATGAAAATAGACAAAGAAATTATGGAAAATATTCGGAAAAAAGAAACAGAACTTAAGAAAAGGCCTGGTAAAAAGAAGATTTTGAGAGAATTGAGGATCCTAAGGGAGCAATATGCGGCAAGGTTGAACAAAGAAGTATTTTGGAACTTGAAAAAATTGCAACAGAAATCCTTTGAAGGTGCAAATAAACCTGGCAAATATTTAGCATGGCAATTAAAGAAAAGAAGAGAGAATAAAACAATCACTTGTTTGAAAGATGGAAATAAAGAGATTTTGGACCCAGGAGGAATTAAAAGGGAATTTTTCAAATACTATGCGACTCTCTTTCAATCGAAACAAGCAGATCCTCAAAAAATGTTGGATTACCTATCCAAAGTTAATTTGATACAACCAAATCCAGAAATGAAAACACTCCTAAATGCTGCAATAACTAAGGACGAAATTAGTAAAGCAATAGCCGAGGCAAAAATCTCCAAAGTCCCAGGCCCGGATGGCTTTTCAGCTAAATTTTATAAAAAATTTCATGAAGATTTGGTTCCGGTGCTGGAGATTCTTTTAAATGAAATTAGAAAGACAGGAAAGATCCCTGACTCCTGGAATGAAGCTGCAATCACCTTAATTCCTAAAGAAATGCAAGATTTAACAAATGTTAAAAACTATCGGCCCATTTCATTATTGAACAACGATTATAAAATATTTGCAAAAATATTGGCAGAGCGCCTTAAAAAGTTTTTGAAAGATACTATTGTGGAAGATCAAGCTGGTTTTTTACCAAATAGACAAATTAAAGACAATATGAGGGTTGTATTGGACGCAATTGAGTATTATGACAAACATCCTGAAAAAGAAGTCGCTTTTTTATTTTTGGACGCAGAGAAGGCCTTTGATAATTTAAATTGGGAATTTATGTTTAAAGTGCTTGAGAAATCTATGATGGGCGTAGAATTTACAAGAATGATCCAATCGATATATAAAGAACAAAAAGCTTCGGTGATTGTTAATGCAGAATCAACAGATATGTTCCGGGTAAGAAAAGGTACTAGACAAGGTTGTCCCCTGTCACCATTGTTATTTATCTGGATTTTGGAGATTTTGCTACAAGCGGTCAGAGATGATGTTAATATAAAAGGGTTGAATATTGGAGGTTTTTCATTTAAATTAAGAGCATTTGCGGATGATATTATGTTTATTGTTGAAGATCCTGTTAATAATATGCCTAAGGTATTTGAAAAAGTAAGAGAGTTTGGTGATCTTGCAGGGTTTTATGTCAACAAAAATAAATCTAAGATACTGTGTAAAAATATGATTGGTACAAAGCAACAAATGTTACAAAATGTGACAGAATGTGAAGTGGTTAAAAGGGTTAAGTATCTGGGAGTTGAAATTACAATGAAAAATATAGATTTGTTCAAGAATAATTATGAAAAATTGTGGGGTTCGATAAAGAGTGATTTAGAAAAATGGGAAAAACTAAGGTTATCTCTTCTTGGAAAAATTGCCGTTATTAAAATGAATGTACTGCCCAGGTTAATGTTTTTGTTTCAGACAATACCAATTGTGAAAGATGGAAAAGTGTTGGTAAAATGGCAAAGAGAAATCTTTAAGTTTATCTGGGCAGGGAAGAAGCCAAGAATAAAAATGAAGATAATGTATGATACTAAGGACAGAGGTGGCTTCCAAGTCCCGAATTTGCGTTTGTATCATGAAGCAGTATGTATGTCTTGGTTATCTGAATGGGTAAATTTGGAAAATAGAAAACTTTTAGCTCTTGAGGGGCACGATTGCAGATTTGGCTGGCATGCCTATCTTTGGTATGGGAAAAACAAAGCTGACTCTATGTTTAAGCATCATTATGTAAGGAGGACATTGTTTGATGCATGGACCAGGTATAAGGATACAATATCGGATGAAAGGCCTCTGTGGATTGTTCCAGCTGCAGTTATACATTTGTTTTCAGAATATAGAGGCAATGATTGGTTGAAGTATCAGGAATTGTTGCAAAGAGAAGGGAAAAAATATGTTTTAAAACCAAATAATGAATTAGAATTTGAGTATGGTTGGCTACAATATTGTCAAATAAGGGACATTTATAAAAAAGATTGTAAAGAGTTTGGTTTTAGGGCTATGAATGATGATTTTGAGAATATATGGTTGAAAAAAGAACGGAAAATGATATCAAAAATGTATAAAACTTTGTTGACTGTATATACTTTGGATGAAACCGTTAAAGAACAAATGATAAAGTGGGCCATAAATATGAACAAAGAAATTTCTATGGAATCATGGGAATTTTTGTGGAAAAGATCTTTTAAAATGTCCACTTGTATTAACGTAAAAGAAAATTGCTATAAGATGATGTATAGATGGTATATGACACCAAAAAAGATTGCTAATATTAGCATGGATAAGAACTTGAGTAATAAATGTTGGAAATGTAAAAAAGTAGAGGGTTCTTTTTACCATATGTGGTGGTCATGTGATAAAGCGAAAGCATACTGGTCTAATATACATTGTGTGATGCAGAAAATATTGAAAACCCCAATTGAGAGAAAGCCTGAACTTTTTCTCCTCGGTTTGACAATGGAAAAAATTCCACAAGAGAAAAGGACACTGTTATGGTACATGATTACGTCGGCGAGAATGGCCTTTGCTCAGCATTGGAAAATGGAGAAGGTACCAGATATACATGACTGGTTGAGAAAATTGTTATTTTTAGCAGAAATGGACAAAATGACAAAGAAATTAAATGGACAAATTGCAGAACAGTACTTAAAAGACTGGGAAGGATTGAAATTGTATCTAGAAACTGAATATAGAATGAAGGGGAGAATATATAATTTGGATACGTACGGATATTGAATGAGAAGTGAAATGAATTTTGAACTGTATGTACTGTTATACATAATATGCTGAAATTGTAGAGGTTATATATAATTTAAATGTGTTACCTGGTTTGTCGAGGTATTTAAGTCTAAACTTGATTGCCTTATAATTTTTTCTGTTTGTTATTAGCAGTGTTGGAAGCCTATTAGGGGGTGGGGGGATTGGGATCTTACTTTTTTGGAAACTGTATTGGTAACGTGATTGGAAATGTTGAATATATCCCAATAAAAATTTTGTTTCAAAAAAAAAAAAAAAGAAAACATAGCTTGAATTATTTAACAATGGATAAGCACTCAAATGGTTGTTTTTAAGCAACTATCAATTATCACCAGGGCTTTTTTGGTAGAAAAAGCCCAGCAAGAACTCATTAGCATAATAGGCCACACCCAAAAGCAGAAACTCATTAGCATATTAGGCCACACCCCTGACATCACAGTGCATTAGCCTATTGGGCCACACCCCCATGTTACCAGAGGTGTGGTCATCCAGCCACACCCATCTTTTGCTTCTTATTCTGTTTGTAGGCTTTTTTTGTAGCAGGAACTCCTTTGCATGTTAGGTCACACACCCCTAGTGTAGCCAATCATAATGAGTTCCTGCTGTTGGGTGTGGCCTGTTATGCTAATGAGTTCCTGCTGGGCGTGGCCAACTTGGTAGCCAGCTGGAACTCCATTCCTGTGTGTTCCTGCCCCAAAATAGCCCTGATTATCACCCATTAATAATACTGTCATTTCTTGATGTAATCATTTTTGATGTAGGAATTACCTAAATGTTGCTAATGTATATGATTTTAATTGTAACCTGTCATCTTCTACACAGCCTTAGGAAAATGGTGCTTTAGTTCTTCAGTTTTTTGCCATCAGAATACGAAGTGTTGCCATGAGATCTTCATTTTGTTGGCCTTTCTCTTTCCATCCAATTTTGGCACCAAGACCAGCTCTTTGCCAATAATATGGAGTCCTGAAAACTGTTTTGGGACGTCTCTAAGAGAAAGACTAAAGGCCAACAGAGAAGGGCAGGATTAAGTATATATCCACCTTAACTTCATTATACTCACCAGGAAACAGGCAGTCTTATAAGATAGAGGGAAGCAGGCTCTGAAGTAGCTGCCTTCTGGACTGAAAAATGCCCAGTCCCCCATTTTGACCTCTCCTCTAGTTTCTTTAAACCCCAACTGACCACAATCAAATAAAAAAGGGGGAAATAGGCTTTGAATAAAATATTGGTAGTGTGTTATTAAGCGAACTCTGGAGCATGACGAAAGATAGGAGGGCCTGGCGTGATGCGGTCCATGGGGTTGTGAAGAGTCAGACTCAACTGTGCGGCTCAACAACAACAACAACAACAACAAAGCTATGTACTCCCTAAGGGTTTCTTTTGTGGAAACCTACTAGACCAAGGCTGTAAGAACACGGGAAGAGCCCTGTTAGATCACATGAGTGGTCCATCTAGTCCAGCATGCTATCTCACACAGTAGCCAACCAGCTTCTCTTAAGGGCCAACAGCAATGCAATAGAAGTTGAGGCCTTCCCCAATGTTGCCTCCTAGCTCTGGGATTCAAAGGTTTAATGCCTCTGAATGTAGAGGTTCCCTTTAATTATGGTGTTTTTGTCAATGATTTTAATTGTATTTATATATGTACTTTTATGTAAGCCTTCCTGAGCCTGCCTCGGCGAGGAGGGCAGGGTGTAAATCGAATGAATGAATGAATAAATGAATGAATGAATAAATAGTCCATTGACTAGTAGCCATTTATAGACCTATCCTCCATGAAGCAGAAGAGATTAGGAAAAGATGGCAAGAATACACAGAAGAACTATACAAGAAAGACCTCAATGTCCTTGACAACCACGATGGTATAATCACTGACCTCGAGCCAGACATCCTGGAAAGCGAAGTTAAATGGGCCTTAGAAAGCATTACTAACAACAAAGCTAGTGGAGGTGATGGTATCCCAGCTGAGTTATTCAAAGTCTTAAAAGAAGATGCTGTTAAAGTGCTGCACTCAATTTGCCAACAAATTTGGAAAACACAACAGTGGCCACAGGATTGGAAAAGGTCAGTGTACATTCCAATCCCAAAGAAGGGCAATGTCAAGGAATGTTCAAACTATCGCACAATTGCACTCATTTCACACACTAGCAAGGTCATGCTCAAGATCCTGCAAGCTAGGCTCCAACAGTACGTGGATAGAGAACTGCCAGAAGTACAAGCTGGGTTTTGAAGAGGTAGAGGAACTAGAGATCAAATTGCCAACATTCGCTGGATTATGGAGAAAGCAAGAGAGTACCAGAAAAACATCTACTTCTGCTTCATTGACTATGCTAAAGCCTTTGATTGTGTGGATCACAATAAATTATGGCAGGTTCTTAAAGAGATGGGAGTACTGGACCACCTCACATGTCTCCTGAGCAACCTGTATAAGGGTCAAGAACCAACAGTTAGAACCGGATATGGAACAACTGATTGGTTTAGCATAGGAAAAGGAGTACGACAAGGATGTATATTGTCACCTTGCTTATTTAATTTATATGCAGAGTACATCATGCGAAATGCTGGCCTGGATGAATCACAAGCTGGAGTTAAGATTGCTGGGGGAAAGATCAATAACCTCAGATATGGAAAGTGTGGGGCATGTACCCATGCCACAGCCACTATTTTCAGGAAGGAAGTTTGAAGAACTGAGTCAAATTGAGGTGATGAGAGATAAAGTTCCAGACCTGTTGGGGAAATTCAAAACCACTAAATCTCCAGGTTCTGATGATATACGCACAAAAGTTTTTAGGGAACTCAGATGTGAAATAGTTGATCTACTAAGCCGTATATGCAACCTATCACTAAATTTAGCCGTTGTACCAGAAGACTGGAGAGAACCAAATGTTACACTAATTTTTAAAAAGAGGTCCAGAGGGGAACCAGGAAATTACAGGCCAACCAGGCAATGCCTGTCCTGGACACAGCAGTGGAACTGTAATCAAAGAGAGAATTATTAGGCACAGAAAGGAACAAAGCCTGATGAGGGAAAATCACATTTGACCAACAGTTTAATACTGTTAATATTTACTAATATATATAGTAAAACTGGCTCTCAAGTAAAGTAAATAAATCCTTTTTTTTTTTTTTTTTTATAAAAACCCTCCTAAAGAGGAGAGAATTTTATTGCTTTTTATAATAAGAAAAAGGTAGGGTATATAGGTGGATTAAGAAAAGGATTGAGTGAATTTTTCTGTTAAAGGATTAGTTTCAGTTAATAAAAATACCGTTTTAGGCAACCACCGTGGTTGGAAGGTCTTCTTTTCACATTTCAAAAGTCCAAAATAACTCTGTTAGTAAGTTAGTAAAGTCCCTTGGGGTTAGTTATTAATCAGCTCCTTTCTGACGTTTCACAAACAGCTATTTCTTATATTGTCTTCTTTTTGTGTCTCTCAAATTGTAAGATGGGCCCTCTTTAGCCTTCACGTCTCCCGCTCCGGCACCTCCCTCCTCTGGGTCGCTGTCCTCTTCGCTGGTTGATTCCGACCAAATTGCGAGTGCTGCATCTTCCTCTGTACTGGCGTGTCTCTTCAGAAATTCTTGTGCTTTGAAGACAGAGTCAATCTTCTCTCTTTTATCCTTATACTTAAACACCAGCCCTTCGGGGAAGATCCATTTATAAACAGTCTGATGCCTTTGTAGAAATGTGGTCAACCCTTTATATGCTTTCCCTTTCATACGGATTTCATAAGGAACATCCTTCAAGGTTCTAATAGTCTGCTCCCCAATCTTCAGGGGCACCGCTGAAACTGCACGTAAGATTTGATCTCTGGTACGTTGCTTAGTGAACTTGACAACCACTTCTGCTGGCAGATTATTTTCTTTGTAAAAGCGGAATAGGCTCTATAAACCGTATCCATCTCTTCTTTTAATTCTCTCACTTCTCAGCCAGTTAAGGGTGCCAAGGCATTCGCCAGTATGGACCTGAGATCCTCTTTCTCTTCTTCTTTGATGCCCTGAAAGCAGAGAGTCAGATTAGATTTCTCCATCTGCAACGTTAAAATCCTTTTTTCTTGCATATCCTGATGTTTTTCTAGTTTGTTGACCCTTTTCTTTATTTTCCTGGCATCTTCCGTCGAGACCAGACACTTCTGTGCGATCTCCTCCATCCTTTTTGCTGTTTCCGTTAATTGTTTTTGTTGACTGTTGAGAACACCTTCCATGTTAGTCAAAGTTTCGCTAATTTTCTGCATTTGCTCCAGCAGAGGGTGCAGTAGCTCGCTTTTCTGTTGATTGACAGCAGGCTCTGGGGGGGGTTGCCCAGACTGGAAGTCCCTCCTCCCTTCTTTTCCGGCTTTTGTGGGACCTTTTTGAAAGCCGACATTTTCCCTGTTTGTTTACTTTATCAAAGTTCGTGCCGCATCCCTCAGGAGACCAGCTTACTCTTGATCTTCAATGAAACCCCACAGGTACTTTCACCAACACTTTTTCCCCTTTACCCCCTTCGCTTTTCCTTTGAAGTCTCGTTTCTCAAAGGGGGGTGGGGATTCCTCCCTCCTCCCAGCCGCTTATCCGCTTACAGGGGGGATTCGCATTTTTCGCTTCAAAGTAAACCTCCAACTCACGATTCGATGCCTGTTCTTCTTATGTTAATTCACATTGCTTATCTTCACTCCTGGAAGTCGGTGGCGTTGCTAAGTCCCATACGGGCACAACGCAGCGGGGCCGATTGGGGCGGGGAGAAAGCCTCAATTTCCCGGCTGTCTGCCGGCAAAGAGGCTACTCCCCAAGCGCCCCCGGTTCGGAGCCTTTGCCTAAGGCTCACTAGGGTCTTTCGCATATGCGAAGACCCCCCCAACCGCGCGTGGGCTAACCATCTCCGGGAGCGTCCCGAGAGGTGGCCGCCATTCGCTCTGCCGAAAACCGAAACTACCAAGTAAATAAATCCTTGAAGGGAGATTTGATTCCCTCTCTTTTGTCAGATTACCTAAGCAGGTTCAAGGCTGCTCTTTTCCCATATAGAGCACCTCCCCACAGAACCTACACGCATCAGTTAGGAATGATGAGCCCTTAACAGGATGCTTTCTTGTCACACAAAGCTTTCTTCCCTAAGCCAATCCCAAAACCCTAAGTAAAAGACTGAAGAAAATCTGGCTAAGTTGACAGTCCTTTTCAGAGCCATGAAAGGGGAAAAAGGTTTTCTTCTTTCTTAAGCTGAGACTGGCTTACCTCCCCCATCCAGCGGAGTTCTGTGGGGAACAATCACTTGGATTTGCATGAAGCCAAAATCACAGGATTGGTTCAGAGCCCTGGAGGAAAGGCAGGACTTTTAAGGATGGTTGCCACAGCCTTCTTCTTTCTGTCCAATCTTGGCACCAAGACCAGCTCTTTGCCAGTAATATGAGGTCCTGAAAACTGTTTTTGGCCATCGCCAAGAGAAAGACTGGAGACCAGCTGAGAAGGGCAGGATTAAGTATATAGGGTTGCCAGCTCTGGGGTGGGAAATACCTGGAGATTTTGTGGGTAGAGTTTTGGGAGGATGGGTTTTGAGGAGAGGAGGAACCTCAGCATGGGATAATGCCATAGAGTCCATCCTCCAAAGCAGCCATTTTCTTGGACATCTAGACATCAATTGTAATAGCGGGAGATCTCCAGGTACCACCTGGGGGTTGGCAATCCTATCCGCCTTAATTTCATTATACTCACCAGGCAACCGGCAGCCTGATGAGAGAAACCAACCTCTCCTTTGTACCTTACCCCAGACAGGAATTCTCAGTAATGTTTAGGGTGGACACAAACTATTTGCTGTATTAACATTCCAGCTAGTGAAGACCCACGCTGACGTTGGAATTCTTGACTAAAGGGTTTTCCGTTCATACTGACCCCGTACTAGTCAGTTAGAATCTCCTCCAGAGAGGTAATGAAGACTCAGTGAGGTAATTAAAACTTATTCCAAGACATCTTCTCCCTGTTTGGAAGTTCTTCTTTCTTATTTGAAAATGTTTCCAGAACCTGGGATTTTCCTGTTTTTTAAAAACTGTTAACCATCAAGGCGGTTACCGGTTAATGCACTGGATTCCCCTTCCAAGCCCAGGCAAAAGATTTTTAAATTTTTTTTATGCAAGACCCAAGCACTATAACCAGTCAGAACCTAACCTAGTTAGGGCTTGCAGCCATCCGGAGCAAAGGTAACATCACCACCATTAACATTCTCAGCAACCAGTGTTATCAGTTAATGTCACGCATTTGGTTTGTATGCCACAATAACATATTTACCTGTTAGTCTATTCCAGATGATCTGTTGGGGGCTTTGAACAATGGCTTAGTCTTACAAAACTGGGTTTATAGCTAATGCTTACACTTCTTAGCCAAAAGGCTAAGGGTTTATAGATGTGATGCTTTACTGGACAGTTTTACAGTCTCTAAACCTAAATTTTCTCCTTGGTTTAAACTAATTAAAAGGTCACGTTAGAGCTTCTTATTTGGTGAATATCTCTTCTCAAAACTTTAAAAGGGCATTCACTTCTGTATGTTTTTAGACAATCTTTGCTCGTGGGAAGATACTCTCAAACACCAATAACTGTATGTGTTTGTTTTAAAGCTTGTTATGTCTTTATAAAAAAAAATTGATTAAGCTTTATGTGTTTGTATATGTGGTGCCTCAGTTCCAGAGGATATATTCTATTACATTTTATTTTATCCAATGTATACAGAAGTTAGAACTAAATTTCTTGGTAATGTGTTAACAGGACAAAAATTTTCCTCTGATATTGATAAGCTGGTCTGTTTATTATCTGATACTGACTCGTTAGTTACTTATAGAATGTCTCTCTTCGCCCCGGCTGCAAAAAGAGTGAGGGCCAAGATTGCTGCCTCAGCAGATAATTATTTTTTATGACTAACCGGACTTACCTTAGATGTTTATAATTTTATTTTACACTAATATTTATAACTGGTTTGGCTAATTAGATTTACTATGGCTGAGCCTAATTGAATTTAATCTTTGTAATCTAAAATTAATTTGTTCTTGTATCTTTATCTTGTATCTCGTATTTTAATGCTGATCTTAATTCTGCTTGAATACTTTTATCACTATGCTCTTAATCCTTTATTGTGATGGCCTTTGGCTACATACAATACATTTCTTATCAGAACCTAACCTTAAACTCTACATTCATGTTGGTGTCGACCTTATTTGTCCTCTGACTAGATTCTTGCTTGGATCAGTGTCTTGGACCCTGGTCTGTGGAGTCTATGCCTGACTGGCTGTAGATTGCCCTGGTTTTCATTTTGGAAGTTCTTGACAGGTCTGTGCTATTCTTCCCTGTGAACTGCTTGCTGGATTACTGGTTATTTAGACACTGAAGAACCCCAACCTGAGGATCTGAATTGGTCTGGAACCTGCTCACATACATAGCTATAAGCTTCTGCTTAGGGATACCAGTCCTCAGGTGCGGGTGGGGGTTCCCATGATTTTTAGGGTTCCCCCTGATGGCCATCAGCTGGCCGGTGGGGGAGCCCTTTCCCTAACAATCGTCCATAGCCCAGCTTGAAAAGAGTGGGCACCACATGCAGCTGCCCTGCAAGTGGCAAATCCACTGCTTGCAGGGCAGGTCCATGCAGCACCTGCGCTTTTCAAGCAGGGGCCGCCGGCTCCTGCCTTGCAAGAGGTGAGTTCACCTCTTGCAAGACAGGAGCACCCAGCACCTTCTCTTTTCAAGTAGGGGTAGCCAACTCCTGTCTTGCAAGAGACTATTTTGCCTCTTGCATGGCAGGAGCACTTGGCCCTTGTTTCCCTCCCGATCATGTAAAGGGAAGGTTCCTTTTAGATGGTAGCAAAAAAGTGGGGGTGCAATGACATCATGCAGAGTGATGTCATCAGACCAGGGATGGCCATGCCCCCTCCTGGAATGCCCCCTAATCCCCCCCACCGGGGAGATCAGACTTGGCAACGCTACCTCTGCTTCATCCACTTGCTGTTCTGCTTTGGCCTTTGGCCTGCCTTCTCTTGAGTATGCATGTTGCACAGTGAGTGTGGGCATTTGGAATATTTGCATCTTAACATGGGAAGTCTAGTTTTTACTACTGTTGTTGAATGCCTGATAATATCATGATGGCCTGGGTGTTAATTATTCTCCTCCATAAAATAATCTCTGATTGCATAATACTCAAGGATTCATTTCTTATTCCATATTTCACATAAGGAGCTTCATCACCTTGTCAAACTATTCCTTGGTTCATATTTGTGTTGATATTTGTCTAGTTTGAGCACATTCCTTTAAGCCAAGCTGTAAAACCTAAATCAGCAGCTCTTCAGATCAAAGGTGGCAGAATTTTTTCCTCCATAGGCAATCCTAGTGTGAAGTTGGGACCAGATTTGAAAGCAGGCCTATTTACATGGGCATGTATCTGCAAGGAATGTGAAGACAAGGCAGCCTGCTGACATTTCAGTTTTGTTTGCTGCATAGCTCCTTGAATGGAGTGTTGCTAAAGGCCATAATGGTTGCTTGTTCAGATAATAACACTAGGAGTTCTGAAAGAGGAGAGACAGCTGACTCCCTCCTCCACTATGCGGTATCTGATTTAAAACTGCACAATCTTATATGTTCATTCCTATTAACAAATACTGCAAGTCCAAATTCATATTTGAGAATGACTTTGGTATTTATAGAACGCATCATAACTATTCAAGAAACAAGCCCTGCGCTAGGTATTTCATGTGGCAAATTAATGAGCTTGCTGACAGCTCACTTGCTTTGTTTTTAAGGAATATTTTTCTTTCTGTCTGTTCTTCTGGAAGTAGATCTCTACTTAATCAACTGCCTTTCGCTCTGTGTACAAATGGCTGTGTTTTGTTAAGATGCAATAAATATGGAAAGCTAGCATTAACTGTAGTGCTTCTTTGGCTCAAACCTGGTAATACATGGAAGATCTCAGATCAGAAGTCCTAGCATCCTCAAAGCTCAATTGGAATGGAGCAGCAATGATGGGTGTAGAAGGGTTAACCCTTTTCACCTCATGTCATTTTCAGGTTTGACTCACCTTCTTGAAGCTCCTGCCAGCCTGGTGGAGAAGAAAAAAACCATGGATTCATATACCTGGATCCCTTCTTCCTGTGGGGCTAATAGTTATCTAGAGCAGGAGTGTCAAACAGGTGGCCAGGGGGCCAGATCAGCCCCACGCCCAGAGGGCTTCTATCAGGCCCGCGGTGGAACTGGCTGTCTTCTACTTCTTCTTCCAGTTCTGCTGTTGCTGCTGCTGCGTCATCGTAGGTTTGCAGCTTACAGATACACACCTGAACATCATACTCAGGATTGCAACAGCACAGACATTTTGATGCAATAATTCAGAGCAAGAGGTGTCAGTTATCAGACACTGTTAAATAAACAAAATATTGCAAGAGTGCTAACGTTTTAAGCATGTTTTTATTTTAAGTTAAAAAAAACCCAACTATTTGTGTTTGTGTCCTTTATAAAGTTTATATCTCTGCTACCTGGCATTATATTTTATGACCCACATGGCCCGGCCCAGGAAGTTCTCATTTATGTCAGATCCGGCCCTCGTAACAAATGAGTTCGACACCCCTGATCTAGAGCTTGTATTCTGGTTTCCTTTAAATACACGTTATTCTGTTCCTAGTCCCTACATAGTTAACATGTGTTGCCATGTTATACTAGAGGGAATCTGCCACTGTCCCTCCATCAGTTTGTGCTTTCTTCTGCTCAGTTACCTTTGAAGCAGATTATGTACAGGGTTGCAGCTATCAGCTAGGATTGCCGTTTGTCATCTCAAAACTCTTGCATGTCCTTTTAAAAACCGTGAAGCTGCAAGAAGAGAGGATGCTGCCACTGCACCTTCCTGCTGCTGCAGCAACCCCCTATATACCCTATAAAGCTACTGCTGAGGGTCAGAGTTCCCTCCTAAACCATATGCCATATGGTTAACAGCAAGGAAAGGGTATCAGATAAAATTACCCCTCCCATTTGTATGAATGGAGCATTGCTGTCTGAATAAAGCAAAAGAGTGAGGTGAAACTAGCTTATATGATTCCCTCTGTAGTCCTTCATGCCCACACCCACTCTTCAGCAGTGGTTAGGCAGGAGACTACTGGAGTAGAAGGTATGGACGATTGACTTTATATGCATTCCTTCAATTTGTGGGAAGTTTGGCAAACTGTACACCACACAGAGTTCATACACCACGTAGCAATGCAGTCCTGCCAGGTCTGCTGTTAGTGTTTTAGAGCAAAGCCATCACAATAAAAATCACATCACAATGAAACTCCCGAGCTCCACCACACTGAGGTAAGAAGAGCGTGCTCTGCACTTCTGCAGAGGATACTCCTTTTTGGGGTGGGATTTAAACCTTCGCATGTATTTTTTTTAAAAAATCAGATATTCCTGCTCACCTGGGGAGTCCCCCAAGTGTGCAGAAAAATCTCTTTAGCCTTCATGTGGCCCTGATCTGTGGATTTAACTATCTACAGATCGCTGCCACACGTGGCTAATAGCATGTAGATAACACAACTAAGCAGTTTATGGTATTAATCAAATATTCCCTGTGTCTTCTTCAACAAAAGTAGAATCATATGTTTGACAAACAAGTGAGAAGCTTTTTGTCCAGTGCTTGTAACCATTTGTAGCCTCTGACTAGGTATGCCATCCCAAATTGAGAACTCCCCTAGACACACTTGAAAAGCAGTAGAAGCAAGGATTTGGTAACTGGCTGTAAAGGTAACCTTCAACTCTCAGAGGAGGGGTCATTGTAAGAGTGGAAGACTCCTTCTGTGAGTAGGACACTTTTGAGTCTAATTCAGGCGTGGCCAAACTCGCTTAACATAAGAGCCACATAGAATAAACGTCGGATGTTTGAGAGCCACGTGACATGAACAAATACTATAGACACATTTTTAATTGAAAAATATGCAAATTTGCTGTTTATTAACAGTAAATGAGAATGCCAAAAATAAAAACAAAAAGGGTAAAAACAGATATTGATAATGATATTTATTTGTCCAATGATATTTGTAGGCTTTAGCGGGGGTGGGGGGTGGGCTTTGAGAACACATTTTAAGTTAAAGTTGCTTTCTTTCTCTGCTCCCTCCTGCCTACCTGGGAAGGGGAACACTGGCTGGGGAAGGGGAAGACCGATTGGGGAGGCATGCCTCCCCTTTGCTTCCCCAGCTGCCCTGCTGGGAGCCACACGATACGTGTGAAAGAGTTGCAAGTGGCTCCCGAGCCACAGTTTGGCCACCCCTGGTCTAATTCATGGATTTGCATGGTGTGGGATTGGTGACCGCCTGTCCACATCTTCATGGACACTACAACCCTAAGCCAGTGGTGTACCAAAGAGGGTGGAGGAGGCAGTCTGCCCTGGGTGCATGGGGTGCAATCCCACTCTGGATGGGATTCATTTTTTAAAAATTAATTTAATTCTTTTAATTACTTTTTAAAATTTACATTGCAAACTTTTTGGATAGTGTCTCTTTAAGAAGAGCCATAGCTGCAGGTAACAGGAAGCCATGGTGCCAGCTGCAAACTTCTCTTCTTCCCTCTCTGTCCTTTGCTTCCTGGGGGGGAAGAGGAGAAAGGCAGGTGGGGGGTACGCAATTACGTGGAAGGTATCTCCAAGCCAGTACGTTTAAAGGACTGCTAATTTCTGCAGTTGTTTCTGGTTGGGGCAGGTGAGTGGAGTTGTCAACTCCCCCCCCAGCTTCTGCTCCTTTGTAACTTGTTTGATCTGCTGCAGATGTTAGATGATTTGTTTCTTTTTTCTTCTTTGCATGCTTATTCATTTGCAGACATTGCTTTCCAATAATCCCCAGCTGCATAGACAACAGATCTAGCTATTACATTTTTTGTCCTGCCTTGGGTCTAAGGAGTCTATGTGATTCCTCAGGCTACTTGGCTGAGAGTAACTAGGATTAGGTCTCTGAGCAAGTTTCACAACAGAGGAGGGATTTGAACCCAGGTCTGCCCAGTAGGGTTGCCAACTCTGGGTTGTGAAATACCTGGAGCTTTGGGAGATGGAGCCTAGGGAGGGCAGGCTTTCGGGAGAGAAGGGACCTCACTGAGATATAACGCCATAGAGTCCACCCAGAGATATTGATCTCTGTTATTCGAAAATTAATTATAATTCTGGGAGAACTCCAGGCCCCACCTGGACGCTGGCATCCCTACTCCCCAGTCTGCTGCTCTAACCACTAGGCCATATTGACTCTAATTTCTACAACTGCAATTGTAGTGAACCTCAGTAGTTAAATATAAAAGCCCCAGCCCCAGATGTTAGAAGGCTGGGTGTTCAGGACTCCAAAAAAAGATCTGTTCCAAGTATAAAGTGGTGTCAGATGCTCAGCACTGTGTGAAGGTGGAGGCAAAAGAGAATGTCATGGAGGAGGGAGTTTCTCAGCTCAACATTATTTAAATGCCACCCCATGGAAAGTTTTAGTACGGCTGTCTGCAGGCCCAGCTGCAGTGTGGTGTAGTGGTTAGAGTATCAGATGAGGATTAGGTGGTGGTGAAAACTTCCATTAACCTGAAGCTGACATATGGCAATCACTTTATAGGGTTTTCAAGGCAAGAGACTTTCAGAGGTGGCTTACCTGCCTCAGTGTCACAACCCTGGTATTCCGTGGAGGTCTCCCATCCAAATACTAGCCAGGGCCGACCCTGCTTAGTTTCTGAGATATAACAAGATTGGGCTGGCCGGGGCCATCCAGGCCAGAGAAGGATTTAGGACCCAGATTCTGCCCTGGAAGTTTGCTGGGTGACCTTGGGTGACGCTCTTGGCTTAACCTACCTCAGAGGGTTGTTGCAAGGATAAAATGGAGGGGGGAAATGATATAGATGTAAATGAAGTAAATAAATAAATAAATGACCCTTCAGTACACGAGTGCCAGGGTCCCCAACCCTTTTAAGCACCTTTGGAATTCTGACACAGGGGGGCGGGCACACCCACAAAATGGCTGCCACAGGAGGTGAAGCCAGCTCCACAGACCAAGCCTAAGTGCAGGGGAGAAGAGGGCTGGTTTTATGTTCTATATGTTTATCTAATCCCCTCTTGAAGCCATCCATGCTTGTAGCCACCGCCACCTCCTCCTGTGGCAGTGAATTCCATGTGTTAATCACTCTTTGGGTGAAGAAGTACTTCCTTTTATCTGTTCTAACCCAACTGCTCAGCAACTTCATAGAGTGCCCACAAATTTTTATATTGTGAGAAAGGGAGAAAAGTACTTCTTTTTCTACTTGCTCTATCCCATGCATATTCTTATAAACCTCGATCATGTCACCCCTCAGCCGTCATTTCCCCAAGCTAAAGAGCCCCAAGCGTTTTAGACTTTCTTCATAGGGAAAGTGGTCCAACCCTTTTATCATTCTAGTTGCCCTTTTGTGCACTTTTCCCAATGCTATAATATCATTCGTGGACACATGAAACTGCCTTATCCTGAATCAAGGTCAATACTGTCTACTCAGAATGGTAGTGTCTTTCCAGGATCCCAGGCAGACGTCTTTCGCATCACCTGTTATTTGATCCTTTGAACTATAAATGCTTGGGAATGAGTGCTGAGTTCTATGTATGCCATGATTATGTTTGCGCACCCTGGGGTCACAGGGATATCCATGGCAGTGCCATTGACTTGAATATACAGGGTGTCCCCAAAGCTGAAATGGTTGTGGGAAAGGACAGGGTGACACAGTTCAGCAGCCAGCTGTCCTGGCGTCACCCAGAATGTCATTCTTGATGGGAAAATATGGAAGTTACAGTTCTGTGAGTCATGACCACTATAGATCTCTTGGCACTCAATACATTGCATACCCTTGCTCTTCAGTTTCTAAAATCATTGCGGACTAGTAAGCATAGAGCACACACTGAACTTGAGGGAAGGAGGGAGAGAGAGAGTGCCAGATTCAAATCCCAGTGCAGTCAAGGGATCCCTAGGCTCCCTTTGGCAAGATGCAGGGCCCTCACTACAGTTCCCCTTGCACAAAAGCGAAATCACTGCAGTCCCAGGAGACTTCTCTAAAAAATGAAGGAACAAGAGAAGGAGCAGAAAGTGTATCCTATAACTGGTATACTGTTATAGGACATGCTTTCTGCTTCTTCTCTTGGGAAAACAGGGGAGGGGGTGACAGAAGTTGGGGTTAGAATGGCCCTCTGGGGTATTTAACCAGGGCTCCTAATTTTTTTTTTCTCATTAGTTTTCCTCCATGCAAATGTGTTAACTGCTTGGATTTGAATGCAGTTTCCGAGCCAAGCTCTCAAATGCCATTCAGAATGGTCTAACAATAATTTTTCTCTTCCCACAGAATCAAAAGCAAAGGTGATTCTGGTTCATAAATAATCCTTCTCACCAATTTTTTTAAAGCTATCTCCTTGTTTTTTACCCCCACCTTACTATAAGGGCATTCTTTCCCTTTATCTACTTTTTTTTTTAAGCACCCCTAAAAGAGGCATTTTTTATTTTTATACATAACAAACACTACAAACAATCAAAACATACAATATACACAAAACCACACTACAAAACATAAGACAACATTTAACATTCATGGGGGGATACAAGTTCTAACATCTAACAGTTAATCCAATTTTTCCACCTTGCCATAATTGATACTAATACCTTTTACATGAGCTTCTCTATAGTTTATCTATCTTGCTAATTTTTACCCTTTATCTACTTTCTCAGGTGGTCAGTTGCTAAATGGCATCACTAAATCCGTCTCAGATTTAAGAGTGCTTGTCTAGTTGTTTTGGGGAGGACGGCTCTCATCCTATTTTTACTCTGTTCTTCCTTTGTTATCTCCTCTGTCCTTTTCTCCTCACAATAATCCTGTGAGGTAGATCAGGATGGGAGAGTGAATGACGCGGATAGCTTCAGAGTTCAGAACCAAGTAGCCTTACTCAGGGGTCCCCAACCTGTTTGAGCCTATGGGCACCTTTGGAATTCTGACACACCATGGTGGGCACAGCTACTGAATGGCGGAGCGAGACACACAGTGGCTATTGCAATTTACCCTCCATTGCAGTGAGCATATTTTTTAAAAATCTTCACTGCCAATCAAACCTCCAGTGGCCAATCAGAAGCCTTGCTGGGCAAAAGCCACACCTGGCTCCACCTACTTTCTAAATGCACTTGGTGGGCACCAGGAAAAGTGCACCCATGGGCATGCTTCTTTGGGGGACCCCTGTCCTAACTACTCTGCCCTGCCCCCAACCCCCTGTTGGCTGTCTCCCGTGCATCAGAATCCAAAATGGAATGGAGTTCTGTCTCCAAAGGGGGTTGATTTCAGTTCCAAACGGTCTCTAACACAGAGGTTCTCTGAACTCTGCTCCATCCCCTTGCTGCTTGTGCTGGCAGATCGCCAATGTCCTCCTGCCAAAATGGCAGCATTTTTTGTGATTTGCCCCAAGGCCGTGAGCAGGTGAGCATTCCAGCTGTTTTAGCAGGAGGAAAATGGAAACCTGTTTTTAAGAACTACCACCCAAAGTTGCCTGTGAGGAAGAGTACATTATTCCATGCTTGCAAATAAGGCTGCTACAATTACTGGTCCTGAATGGATCAGTTTCAGTCTTGAGAGAGAAATTCCTATGATTCCAGAATTACTTTTGCTTGATTATGCAGCTATGTTAGCCTCTTCTTCTAAATCTAATCATGGTGGCTAGACTTGTTTATGCCCAGGCAGTACGAATGGGAATGGAGGCATTGTACAGTTCAATAAAAGAAAATTTTGTTGTATGGAGGAGGGAGGTGTTAATAAATTACCTGCTCCAGGTGTCAAATCCACTAGGTATAGTATACCATTGCCCTAACTCATGGCTCTTGGTCTTGCTGCAGAGGGGGAAGCGTCTCTTACCAGGAGGCAAGTCTCACAGATGATCACTTGTTTACAAGGTAGTTTATTCACTGTCTTATGTCTAAAAAACAAAATGTACAGTTTAAATCAAATACAGAGGAGAAATTTTGAGCTTTTTGTACACGTATTTAGGATGTAAATCAATAAGCATTTACATTGGTGAATTCCGTTTATTTTTCTGAGTTTATGGCAGTGTAGAAGGCCACAGTTTCAAGGAGTGTTGAACACAGCCAAGCAGGTTCCTTGTACAAAGTATTCCTGTCACTTCTGTCACAATATTCTATGTGCAATTAGTCATAGCTCCCAATAAAGCAATCAAGTACTCTTGCTGTAGTTTAAATTGTGCCATCAATATTCCTCTTTACTTTATGATGTCCGTGAGTAAGAACTAACTGCTGGATGATAATCAAGTGAAGGCAAAGGAGAAATAAAAACGATTCCTTCACATTCTTCTCATCTAGGTCAACAGACTACAAAAACAGGTCCTAACTGGCATCTTCAGCGACTGCTGCTCTACTTTCCTGTATCCCACAGGGTGACTCCTCAGCAGTTCTGGCCTAATAGCCTGGATCATCTCTCAGTGGACGCAGGTTATAACATGCTGGCGAAGATTCTGGGCCAGCTGGTTTTTCGACTGCCTCTACCATTCACCTAAATTAGTGGTGTTTAGACTTTTTGAGGTGGGACCCTCTTCTAAACTGTAGTTTTTGGGACATCGCAAATAACTCCATGCTACTTTACCACTCCCCTACATAAAATGCAGCAATCTTGCCTCTCAACACTGAACAAGTTTTTTATTCTATTTTTAATATTTGTTAAATATATATCATGACTGAATAACAGGCTGTATTTCCTGACTATTTCATACATTATGCAGAGGCAAACCTAGAGTGGCCAACAAGCCTTTCAACACCTGCTGTCCCGGGTCACGGTGTTCAGCTTCTTTCCTCCTGGCTTCACAACCCATCAATCATGGTGGTAACCCACTTTTGGATTCAGAACCACTGTTTGAGGATCACTGACTTAAATTCTGATAAATACCTCCTAACAGGAACCTCTTGGTGGAAATTTTCTGGAGATACGCCATGGACCAGTTCTAGCATCAGTGGTTAGTTTTTCAAATAACAGAGTTCCTTTCAGTGACTCATTTGTCCACTCATTGACCCTCTAACTCTGCCAGAAGACTCTAAAGACTAAGATATAGCTGAAACCAGAGTCTTTTTTCTTTTGTTAGGTTTTAGGGGCAATCAGTTGGAAAGAAATTCTTATATTTGGCTTACATTTGTTTTTATATTTGACTACGGCAGTGAAAACGTTACATGCATAGAAATGGACATGACTGACAGTACCTATATTAGAAGAATGTTTAGAGAAGATGTAGGACCTTGTCCTTATGGCTAAATTTATAGTATTAATTAGGGAAATGATAATTATATTTACTAGAAATTGGCTTTTTGCATGAAAAAGATAAGGATGAGTTGATGATTTGTAGTTTATTTGAATAAGAAATTTGTTTAAGGGAAAACAAAGAGGGAGAGTCCTTGTTTTTATATATAAGCAAGGAAAATTTTGTAATCAGAAGTATATTTGTTGTAGAGAAAATTGGAAGTCTTTTATGTCCCTCCCTTTTCTTTCTCTTTTCCCCCTTTTCTTCTTGTTGATGTGGTGTATGGTTTTAATTTTAAATTTTTCTTTCTTTTTGTATGTTTCCTAGTTTTATTCATCTAATAGAATTAAAATCTTCATGGAATCTCAGACTCTGCCCTAATGAGTATAGGAAAATGAAATCAAAATTCATTAGTCACATTCTCAAAGGAGGATGGTTGCTCCATTGAAAATAGTAATGGGGCATTTGCTGACCTACTAATATAATAGAAATACATTTAAGGCCAAATTCTAACCTCATTTTCACCACTGATGTTACAAGAAGGTATAAAACATAACTCTTTATAGGAAGCAAACTGGATATATATGTGAGTAAATCTCTATTTCAATAAATGAAGTACATCAATACTAAAACAAGTTATCTAAGAAGCTGTTGAAGTCCAGTTGTGACAATAGTAATAATAGCTTATAAATCTGGTGGCCATGTGAATATATTGGGGCCTTATGATAGCAAGCTGTTAAGATTTTTTTGAGTTAATTACTGGCTGTACTGTCCACTTGGACATCCAGCAATAATATAATGGCTCTTCAAAGCTTACAATTCTGACATTATGCACAAGTTTTCTGAGATGTTCCAAACAGCAGGATAATGTTAAAAAAATAGTGTGTGAACATTTGGATGTCTTTCTTTTTTATACATGTATAACAGTGATGCAACTGATTGTAAATTTCTAGAAACACATTGCAACTTTCATCTTGTTTGTTTTATTTTTATTATTTATTGAAATTTTAAATGTATCCTTTCATACCATCAATGCTTGTTCAAGGTGGCATATAAAAACCAGTACACACCAACACGTTAACAATTGAAATACACGTAGTAACAATTAAGTAAAAGTATTTATGACTCATGATTGAGATTTCCAGTCTCCAGAATATTTAAATTGGGGAGGCTTGCAGAAGCTCTGGAAACAGGTCAATGTAAGCAGACTCTTGAATTTCTTGGGAGGACTTGCAGAGGGCTGAAGTGCAGCTAAAAATCACCAATATCATGTTTCCCAGATCTGATTGATATATGAGAGGGGAGAATAAGAAGGGGGCTCTACAAAGTTCTGAGTTGGTGCACAAGTTGGTACTAGAAGAGACAGCCTTTCAGATATGTAGTTCCCAGATCCTACAATACTTAAAACCACCTTGAACAGGACCAATAAGCCCATTATAAGTGTCATTAAAAACACATAGCTGCTCTAGTCAATAGACAAGCAGCTGTGTTCAGTACCATGTTCAGCTCTTATGTGGTCTCCAAATATAGGCCTACATAGAAAGCATTGCAACAAGTTAATCTTGAAGTTACAGAAGCATGGATCATTGTGTCCAGAACAAGAGTCTAAGAGGGAAGACAGTTTCTGCACGAGATATAGTGGAACAAAAACCATTCTTGCAGCTGCATTTATGATCTTCAAGTAACAAAAATGGAATTAATAGAACTCCTAAACATCCCTGTAGAATTTAAAAATGTAAGGTCAGAAGGAAGGACCTAGAGGTGAGGAATTAGAGCAGGAGAAAAGGGGATGTTATGTAATTGTGGTTCAAGAAGATCAGAGGATGAAAAACAACTCAAAATAGTGGGGCCTGTGAAGCCTCTCTTATATCTGCATACCTAACTAGTACCAGATGATTGCAACTGGGAGGTGTCATACCTACTTACAGAACAACCTGGATAACTGACACCATTGGCCAGAGTCCCTCATGGAGTGGTTGGAATGATTCAAGTCCTATCTGGGGGGGAGTGCTGATGGGTCAGGAGATGGGGTTAGGTTTCTGGGTTAGGATCATCCTACCTGAATGAGTATTTGGTTAGGTTTCTTCACTGAGAATGCTGAGTTATTGTCCTGCAACCCCTGGTCATTAATAAGGCCTTGGATGGTCACAAACAAGGGGTCGTCACTGAGGTACAAGACTGTTCCTATGGTACTCAGGCTGCTAGCTGTTGCAATAACATTTCATTGCATTCAGCCTAGTCATTATTTCCATCTAAAGTGGAGTCTTCCTGCAACTCTTGCTGCATGTAGCCCTGAGATGTAAGGGAGCTCTGAATCATAGTTCCCACCAGGGAGGACTTGGGGTAGTTATATTGGGCCCAAAACAACTAGGATGTACCTAGGGCAGCCTTGGCAGCCTTTTAATCCTGACACTGAAACCCCCCACTGTAGTGTAAGGGTCCTTAACATCAATCCAGTAATTGTTTTTGCCAGCTCAGATACCCTCAGGTGAGTCAGGTGGACAGGAACCTGGGAAAGAAGAAAGACTCATGGCTATGAAGTTCCTTTACCCACCCAGTTTTTTGACTGATGAAGGACAGCATACCATAATAATGTAATCGGGCAAAAAACTGCAATATCAGTCTCCTCCGGCCAGGTTTCTGCTGCAGCAGTTTATTGATTGCATATGATCTTTGTTTAATATACATCTTTCTTTTCTGACAATGTGTTATTTTATATTGATGATTCACCAGCGGGTTAAATATGAAGAGACTTGGATTGATTTCTGCAGTTGCCATTCTGATAAGCTTACTTGATCTAAGAAACTTTTTTTTTTAAAATGTGTAATAATATCCAGTCAGTGAAGATTAGTTACTGAACACCCGATGTTTCCCCATAAATAGAATTTTCTTCACAATGATCAAGAATGGTTAGGGTAACTATTTTATAATATAATGTATAATATAATTTTATAATACAATTTTTATAATATTATATAGCACTGAGGCCGATTTTGCACAAGGAACAGCACCGTGTTATGCCTCCCTTTGACCTGTGGCTTTGCCCGATTTCCCCCGCGGTTTCATGATCCTGTTTTTTGATGATCACGAAACTGTGGGGGGAAATTGGGCGAAGCTGCAGGTCAAAATGCGGCCATGTGGCTTCGAGTGGGAAATTGACCAATGGAAACGGGGCAAAGGGAGGCATGATGGCGGCGCAGCTCCTTGTGTGAAATTGGCCTGAGTTTACAATGGCTAGTGATTTTTTAAAACTAAATCTATGCTCTCTCTCTCTCTGTGTCTTTGTATCCAAATTTACTAGAATTGAGATCAGTGCAGCAAAGGTCTGAGAAATGAAAGGTACTCTGGCAGTGGGACTCAGGTACCTTACTGTTTGTGCTGCTGCTGCTGCTAGCCAAGGGCGATCCTGCAACTGCCAGTATAATCAAGCATGGGTCATATGCAAAGCACCAATGCAAGGTACTTTACTGCTGACTCTTGAGTGCCTTCTCAGTCCTGAGCAAGTTGTCTTTCAGGTGCAGGTTTAAAAGGTTTCCAGTTGTCTGTTCCCACTTATTTGCTGGCAGGGTGGATAAAAATCAATGATTTTTTAAAAAAAAATAAAAAAATGGATTTTTAAAATTTAAATTGTATTTTTTATTTAAAACAGATTTTGTTTGATAAATTTTTTTTGAGGGAAGATCATGGGATAAAAGGACAAGTCCTCTTGTGGATCAAAAACTGGCTTATAAATAGGAAACAGAGCATGAGTATAAATGGGAAACTTTCTCAGTGGAGGGTGGTAAGCAGTGGGGTACCACAGGGATCAGTACTTGGTCCAATGCTTTTTAACTTATTAACAATTTGGAATTGGAAGTAAGCAGTGAAGTGGCTAAATTTGCAGATGACACTAAGTTGTTCAGGGTGGTGAAAACCAGGGAGGATTGTGAGGCACTCCAAAGGGATCTGTCGAGGGTGGGCGTCAACATGGCAAATGGGGTTCAGTGTGGCCATGTGCAAAGTGATGCACATTGGAGCCAAAAATCCTAAATATAAATACACATTGATGGGGTCTGAACTGGCAGAGACTGACCAAGAGAGAGATCTTGGAGTCGTAGTAGATAACTCAATGAAAATGTCTAGACAGTGTGTGATTGCAGTAAAGAAGGCCAACACTATGCTGGGGATTATTAGGAAGGGAATTGAAAACAAATCAGCCAGTATCATCATGCCCCTGTATAAATCACTGGTGTGACCTCATTTGGAATACTGTGTACAGTTCTGGCCGCCCCACCTCAAAAAGGATATTATAGCATTGGAAAAAGTGCAGAGAAGGGCAACTAGAATGATAAAAGTGTTGGAACACTTTCCCTATGAAGAAAGGTTAAAACGCTTGGGGCTCTTTAGCTTGGAGAAACAACGGCTGAGGGGTGACATGATTATACATGGGATTGAGCAGGTTGAGAAAGAAGTACTTTTCTCCCTTTCTCACAATACAAGAACTCATGGGCACTCCATTAAATTGCTGAGCAGTTGGGTTAGAACAGATAAAAGGAAGTACTTCTTCACCCAAAGAGTGATTAACACATGTAATGCACTGCCACAGGAGGTGGTGGCAGCTACAAGCATGGACAGTTTCAAGAGGGAATTAGATAAACATATGGAGCAGAAGTCCATTAGTGGCTATTAGCCACAAGGTATAGATAGGAACTCAGTCTGGGGCAGGTGATGCACTCTATTCTTGGTGCTGGGGGGCGTCAGCAGTGGGAGGGCTTCTAGTGTCCTGGCCCCACTGCTGGACCTCCTGATGGCACTTGGTATTTTTGGCCATTGTGTGACAGAGTGTTGGACTAGATGGGCCATTTGCCTGATTCAACATTGGCTTCTCTTATGTTCTTATGTTCTTATCTAAAGATAGATCTCTATACACATTACAGAGATAGAGAAAACCCTAAGGGTTTTCATCATGATATAAGGATTAATTTCTAATTATATACTATCAGCCTGTATATTCATGCAGTGTTTAAAAAACGTTGTGGATGAATTCCATTAGTGTATTCATTAGGGCCTCAATGTCGTGCTCTCCCTGAGGGTTGTGTATGACTATTTTGTGTAATTTTTCTAGAAGGTAAGATCACATCAATATTGATGGAATATGTGATGTGATAACATTATGTAGCATAGTTATAAATGTGATAACGTTACGTAGCATAGATACTTATAAATGTTACTATTTTAGTTAAGTAAAACAATTTAAGTGGTTATTGTTAATGATTATTTTTCTCCTTCCAATAAAGGAGAGCAGAAAAATTGTCCAAACATGAATGATTAACCTACTAAACTGTTCATCTCGCAAGTTCATCTTAATTATCTGTTTCAAATGGTAAATAACTAAACAGTCATTAATTTTCTGATATAACTGTAAAACTAACCTGAAAAGTTATTATACTAAAAATGAAACTTTCATCTGGGTTGTAGATATTAAGCAAGAATGAGCATTTATGTAGAAAACCATGATTTAAACCAAATCTTACTGACTAGGGATTTAAATTGTGATTTAAATCAAATCCACCCTGTTTATTGGCCAGCTTATCAGTTTACTGTTTAAATGTCTGCCTGCTTCCCAATTTAACTGTCTCCCTACTTTGTACAGTGCAACTGTTGTTATCCTGCAATTCAGTATCTGAAAAGTTTGGTTAACCAGCATTTGGATTAACCAGGTTAGCTCGCAGGACTGGTGGGCAGGAAGAAAAGACAGCAAGCTGTGGAAGATTAAAGCCATACAGGAGGGCACTTGGAATGTGAGGGGGGTACAGTTAGAGGGAGGAGCGGTAATTCAGTAGCTGCTGGAAGACTGAAGTCATGCAGGGGGCATTTGAGACATGAGTGGGAGGCTGGGAGGAAGTCTCAGAACAAATGCATGAGCTGTGGAACATAATTAACTGGAAATTCCCTTTCCCCTTGAATACTGGATAGTAAACCTACCTGCTTCCCTCTGAATGTCCAGCCTTGAATGAATATGACAATACCAGATGACATGACCTTCTGCTCTATAGTATGTGACATAGGAAAATTCTGCATATCATCTGCTTGGGTACTCTATTCTAGGCAGAAGCAATGTTTGCACATGAAGATTCAGTATGCGCAGAATGGAAATGGAGTGACATCATGGTTTTCCTGGTAATAGCAATGCTGTCTGCCAAACTGGCAGACCTTGCTAGTATTCCAAATTAATGCCCTGAGGATATAGTAATTGATTCCTGGTTCATTTATCTAAGCACAAAGGACTCCATGTTCAGTGTTTCTTTGGCACCTGAGTGTAGGGAATAATAACCTTGCTGCTGTGTATCTTGTATATCAGTCTAAACTGGATAGTAAATTAAGTGTAATTTGACCTTGTTTTTTGTGTTTGTCTGAAATCTGTTTCTTACTAGCTAATTATGATGAGCAGGGCCTTTTTTTTTTTTGAAAAAGAGGTGCTGGAACTCTCAGGAGGGAAATGAAGTTTTCAGTCTGTATAGTGAAAACTCATGAACTTTTAAACTTTTTAAAAAGAACTTTGTCAAAGAGGTTCCAGAACTCCATTCCACCGTGTTCCCCCAGAAAAAATGCCCTGATTGCCGAGATATACATTGTGGATTGTTTTCATTTTTGGCTAGAATATACTGCTTGTGAATATTGTGGAGGGAAGCCATTTTGAAGTAATCCCTGCAGGACTTGAAGTAATTCCGCAGGACCTGTAAGATGGAGCTCTTCCACCAGGCTTTTGGTTGAGGCAACAGGTGCCCCCTCGGTGTGGCTGACCCCACCAGTGGCCTGGATCCTAACATCTTAAAATCTTCCACTACTGTTGATATGATTCTGACCTGGTACTTAGGAGTATAATATTTTATACTGTTGTTTTAACCTGGTTTTAACTGTGTTGTATTTTACACTGTTGTTACCTGCCTTGAGCCCATCCACAGGGAGGGTGGGATATAAATCCAAATAAATAAATAAATAAATAAATAATAAATAAATAAATAAAAAGTACACACTTAAACCAATGTAGATGACTTGTGAAAATAGACTTAGGGTGCGATCATACGTACCGGAAGCAACGGCAGCCACGTGATTCCCCCGTGGATTAAAGGGACGTGATCAGACAGGCACATCTGTCTGGCGTCCCGGAGTCGTCGTCGGGGCGTCGTTGCGTGCGGCAGTAGCGTGAAAAAAAGCTACTTCCGATAACCCAGTATTATGGGGAACTGTGGATGCGCGGCGGGAAGTCTGATCGCGCAAACGTGCGTCATTGCAGGCGGGGCAAACAGCCTCGCGTCCTGCCCGCCTCTTCCCCCCTCCGTATGATCGCAGCCCTAGAGAAGCAAATCTCTTAGCAGTTGACAAGTGGCTACATAAAAGAAATTAATTTTTCAGAATAGTTTGCAGAATCAGGGTCCCTAATAAATATCACATTTTCAGGAAGACATTCTTGGCTGTTGACATATAGGCATGCTATATTTAATTCCATACCTAATGTCAGCCCTGCTGATTCACTAAATGGTGTAACACTGTAGGATCAGTTTCAGCACTGCTGATTCACTAAATAATGTGTCATTGTAGGATCAATTTCTTGTTTCCACTGGGAAGGGTCCTGGAGTGGCAATTAGGCTTATAAAAGTGGGAAAGTGTTGCACTGTGCTTCATCCACCTGCCGGGAGGTGCCTCTCCCCTAGCAGATATAGGCAGCTGCAACTCCTTTGTACTCCACTAGGCTGTGTAGGAGTTAGCAGAGCTAGAAAGAGCTATGCTCCGTTCCCTTCTGCCAGGTGTTAAGGGTATGTGTGGAGGACACTGGAGGGCACAGTGTCGCCGAAGATCTGCAGTGAGCTTTGCTCCTCCTTTAACCTTAGGCGTGTCTATGGAGCAAGATCATGCCTGCCTGCATCATCTGCTGCCTCTGACATCCCTGGACAGGCACAAATAGGCATCAAGTTTGAATAGGATTTACATATGCAAAATATAATGCGTACCAGCCCAAATTGCCGGGTTCATTCCTGGATTTCTGGCATACAACCATTGAGCTTTAGGATCATCCGTGGGCAAGTGAGGCTGATGTGCCCAACTCACAGAATAGGAAGGTGGGATCTCATGTCCCCATAATTTCTAAGGAAGGGTGTTGCCCGGATCATGTCATTACAAACTGTTTTCTGGGTTTTCCACAGGTAAATGGCAGAATAGAAATGAATACATACGTGTTGATTTTAACTCTTGGTCCAAATTCTGCTGAGTAGGGCACTGTAAGAACGATTCCTTTCTTGTAACTGTGTTCCCCTGGACTCCCAGCATGCCGAGGAACCCTTCACACTTCCCTGAGTATGACTTTCAGAACTCAAGAGGTGGAAGGGATCTTTCCATTTGTGTTGTGAAACAGCAATAGGTTCCTTTCTTCTTCCCTCAGGTTCTCTGGCACATGGGTTCCCTAAATATCCCTCCCAGGAAAACGGAGAGGCCAATCTGTGCCAGGTTTGGTGATAAAAAGTGAAATATCGATGCCTTCCTCAAGTTCTCCCCATGAGTGTTCAAGAAGTGGGGAGTGTTTTGGTGACAGGGTTGGTGATGGCCACAGATATTTATTTATAACATTTATCAGCTGTCTTTCCTCCTTAAGATGGCATCTCTCCTTATATATATTTGACTTTTGGTGTCCCTCCTGGACATGCTTCCACAGCCTTTGGCCCGCTCAGATGCCACTCTCACAGTCTCCCAATCCCATGGCTGTATTGGCTCGCTGCATTGGCTCGGCCGCACCCACCAAGCCGGTGGGCAGCATTTCGCCCTCAGCCTGGAGGGAGCCAGTGAAGGGGATGGATGTTCTGTTGAGAGAGCAGCAACCCCTTCACGGGGAAGAAAGAGGCAGACCTAGCGAGCGGCGGCAAGCAGGGGAAGCACTCACCTTCACTGCCCCTTGCGGCCCCTCTCCCTAGGCCACAAGGCCTGCACTGCAGGGAAGGCTGCCCAGTGCCTTTCAAAGGCTCCCCTGCCTTCAGCAGTGGCAGCAGCGCCAGGGAGGGTCTGGCCTAAAGGAAATGAGCTGCGGCTCCTGGAAAGCCAGATTCTCTCCTGAGGAAGATAGTTCTCTTGGCTCCTGTGTGAGACTAACTGTGACTAAGTGTCTCCTCAGTGGCTGTTGGTAGGCAACCAAACAACCAAGCTTGCTTCTGTGAGTAAAAAAAACAAAGGACTTTCTGCATAACGCCCCCCCCCCCCCAGCTTGGCCACTTTCCTGTCAGAATAAATTTAACACACCTCTCACTCCTTTTTGGCTCCACCATGGCAGGCTGGCTAATGAGGTGGGCCAGCGACCATCAAACCATTCTCTTCAACCCCCTGCTGTGCTGCTGACTTTCCCCTAGGGTTGCCAATCTCCAGGCGAGACCTGGAGATCTCCTGCTGTTACAATTGATTTCCAGACGACAGAGATCAGTTCCCCTGGAGAAAATGGCTGTTTTGGAGGGTAGACCCTATGGCATTATCCCCTGCTGAGTCCTTCCATCCCCCCCAATGCTGTCCTCCACAGGATCCACCCCCCAAATCTCCAGCTATTTCCCTAATCAGAGGTGACAACTGTGCTTTCTCCTCAGTGCCTCTTGCTAGGCAATCAGGTTCTGTCAGTAAAAGGCCCTTTCCACACCTGTTTTGGTCTTTGGGAGAAAACTCATTGGGGCCACTCCTGATAGGGTTGCCACCTCCAGGTGGGAAATTCCTGGAGGTTTGAGGGGTGGAGCCTGTAGAGGGTGAAGTTTGAGGAGAGCGTGGGACAGGTACAATTCCATAGACTTCACCCTCCAAGACAGCCATTCCCTCATGGGGAACCATTGTTGCCAATCTCCTGGTGGGGACTGGAGATCACTCAGAATAACAACTGCTCTCTAGAAGGGAGGGGGAATAGATGGAAAGCTGAAGCCAGGGGGTGGATAATGGTAGATTGATGGTTGGCTAGGAGGGAGATCGGGTTGCTAACACCAGGTTGGGAAATTCCTGGAGATTTGAGGGGTGGAGCCTGGATAGGGTGAGGTTTGAGGAGGCGTGGGACCTCAGACAGGTACAGTGCCATAGACTCCACCCTCCAAGCCAGCCATTCCCTCATGGGGAACCATTGTTGCCAGTCTCCAGGGGAGGGATGGAGATCATGCAGAATTACAACTGCTCTTCAGATGGCAGAGATCAGTTTCCCTGGAGAAAATGGTGGACTCTGTGTCATTATACCCTGCTGAGGTCACCACAGCGAATTGGCGCTGAGTGCCCAAGGCTGGGGCACTCTCCCAGAGCCTCTTTCTAGAGCTCGTTGTATTTATTTCCACAACGGACCTTATTCCTAGTATATAGATAAATAGGATAAAACACATTAAAAAACATAAAACCAAAATTTAAAATCACTGCTCAGGACTGCTTCTAAACTCAACTAAATGTAGTCCAAAATAAAAACATCTTCAATAGTCCCTTAAAGTTTGAAAGTGAAGAGGCCGGGCATACCTCCCTGGGGAATTTGTTCCATAATCATGGGGCTGCTACTGTACCCATCAAACAAACTTTTTTGATTGATGGGACAGTCAGGAGGGACTCGCCTTTTGATCTTAATTTCCAGGCAGGAACATAGGGTAGGATTCAGGCACCTGATCCCAAGACCTGGAATTGGCTTGGGAATGGATTGGTAGCCAGTGTAATTGCTGTAACACCAGGGCTGGGCAAAACCACCACAGCCACCTGGTTTTCCAAGGTGACTGCTGTGTTGAGGAGCACTTTCAAGCTGTGAATCTGGCTTTTCAAGGGGAATGTAACCCCATTCAAGACTGGAGGGATCTCGAGTCCCAGATCTGCCTTCCTACTAACCCAGGGAACTTGCCTTAAGTTTCAGTTTGTTCACCCTCATCTAGCCCATTACATACTCCATGAACCAGAACATCAACAGGATCCTTAGAATGAGGAGGAAAAGAAAGGTAGAGATGGGTATCATCCGCATATTGGTGACACCACAGCCCATTGGCTAGCTAACACCAGACAAATAATAGCTGATGAATACCAGACAAAATTTGTTGATCTCTGTAGTGATTCCTGTTAAATAGTGTAGTATAGATAGATAGTTTTTCTTGGAAAACAGCTGCAAATAAATGGTTGTTTTTTAATCTTTGCAGTGTTTTAGATGACGAGAGCAGCAATTTGCGACAACAGAAGCTTGACAGACAGGTGAGTTTGTAAACGATTTGTAGCCCTTCTATACATTTCCTTTCGATGAACAGTGTTTGCTTAACTGCATTTCTTCAAGATAAGAACATCTGCTTCTACTGATAAAACACAATTGAAAACTAAGTGTTTTGTACCAGAAATCTATGCTGGAGTTTTTGTTCTCCCTTCCGTAACGGATTAGAAATAGAAGCCTGAAGAATCTGTGAAAAGCCTTATTCCATGTTCACTTAAGCTTTGTGTCACTGTATCCCTTCCCACACGAACACACTCACATGTATGCTGCAGTGCTCGCCAGAACAGGTTTTCCACAATCAGGGTTGCCAACCTCCAGGTGGTGGCTGGGGATTCCTTGGGATTACAACGGATCTCCAGGAGACAAAGACATCTGGAGAAAATGGCCGCTTTGGAAGGTGGACTCTGTGGCATTATATCCCACTGAAGTCCCTCCCCTCCCTAACCCCCGCCCTCCTCAGGCTCCACCCCCAAAATCTCCCAGGTATTTCCCAACCTGGACCTGGCAACCCTATCTGCAATAATGATATTCATGTTGTACAAATGAATTTCTAGTCAAGTAATGGAGTCAGAAATGAGGAGGAAGTTCTTAGTGTTTAATTGCAATTAGACAGGGGAAAACAGTTGGACCAAATGGCCCATCAAAAACTGACTGCTTTCTGAGCATATTCAGGAAGTACATGATCTTTTATACATGAACTGACATCATTAAGAAAGCAATATTCAAAAAGGCATAATTGGTTACAAAAGACAATGGTCATTCAAATAATAAGCTTTTGATTTGTCAGATATAAAGAAACATATCTACGTCAAACCTAAATGTTCATATCCAAAACAAAAAAGGTTTTTTCCCTGATACGAGACTAAAATCTTATCTGACCCAGACATTTCAAGGTCTTTAAGACCTGTAGTCTTTAAGAACTACAGAATCATGAACTTTATACATATTAATCTTGTCTGCTAACAATAACAGACTTACAAGAGTAAAGCCTTCTATATAACAGGCCTTCCTTATATCCTAATAAAATATTACTTAAAAGAGAAATCCATAAAACCAGGAGAAAATATGAATATGAATAATCAAAATGGGAAAAACCTATATAAAAAAATCTTTATATTCCCATTCATATTACATTCAGGCGGCAAACAAGTGTTAACGTCTTCTGAGTGGACGGGGAAATATGAAAGTATTCTTTTTGTCCTGAGTGCCTGCTTGCATTTTTT
This sequence comes from Gekko gecko, assembly GCA_029375565.1. Lineage (NCBI taxonomy): Eukaryota > Metazoa > Chordata > Lepidosauria > Squamata > Gekkonidae > Gekko > Gekko gecko. The sequence continues at coordinate 120,259,823 of JAPDNY010000003.1, read as the reverse complement.
TTCTCCCATTGCAGACAAACAGATTTTAAGGATTTTTTTAAAACTAAGTGCTTTGTTTTTACCTTCCTTCAACTAAGTCACATTTCCACATCAATTTCCTTGTAAATGTAGCTTGTTCACTGTAGGAAATTGTTTTACTTAATATGAATGGTATTCATTTCCTTCCATTCTCTGTGTAGAGAAGGAAAGTTAGAGATGCTGAGGAAATAAATCAACACAGAATGGTTACATGGCCACTGGTCATGTGTCTCCCTTTTCATTCAGAGTGGCTTAATCTCATAAATAGGCATTATCATCTATCATAATATAAACATGCAAACATCTGGAGGGAGAGATCTACACTGCTGGAAAATCTATTCTGTCATGAGGCAATAACATGTACTTAGTACTCAGAAGTGAAAAAAGAGTGTATTCAGTGTTTAGTGTAGACAACTTTTGCACCAAATTGTTTTTAGTTTCTACGTTTGTTTCGCCTTAAATTTTGAATCTGACCTCAGAAATCCACTTTTCTTATTTATCTTACTTTGGGGTTCAGTTAATATTTTGCTAGTAGATTGATTCTGAATTCTATAGGTTAGGTTTTGATGCATACCACTGAACAAGCCTTGCAGTGCAATCCTATGCAGCAGGGATATTTGGGGGCAGGATCGCACAGGAATGGAGTTCCAGCTGGCTCCTGAGTTGGCCACACCCAGCAGGAGCTCATTAGCATAACAGGCCACACCCAGCAGCAGAAACTGATTAGGATTGGCTACATTTGGGGTGTGTGGCCTAACATGCAAAAGAGTCCCTGCTAGAAAAAAAAGCCCTGGGTTTTGACAACAAACAAGGTAAACAGAATAAGAAGCAAAAGGTGGGTGTGGCTGGCTGACCAAACTTCTGGTAACATGGGGTGTGGCCTAATATGTTAATACATTTCTGCTGTTGGGTGTGGCCTATTATGCTAATGAGTTCCTGCTGGGCTTTTTCTACAAAAAAGCCCTGCTATGCAGAATTATTCAAGTCTACACCCATCAGTTTCAGTGAGCTAGACTAGAGTAGCTCTGCATAGGATTGCACTGCTAGTATCTTACACAGGGTTGCACTGCTAGTATCTTACACAGGGTGGATCCAACAGGGTTTTTCAGTGGATGGAAGGATTTCCATAATATATTATCTCTGTGTGTCTACTTAGCAAAGAAAGGGTTGTTGAAGAGCTACACTTGATGTTGGGCTGAATATTGTCAGACTTAATATTATTTACTGGGATGATACTGCTCGCTGAGATACTCAGAAAATCTCTAAGCCCGCAGGGTACTACTATGAATTTAATCTGATGTGGAACCCTTTTTGTGTTTTTCTTAGCGAGCATTGCTAGAACAGAAACAGAAAAAAAAACGTCAGGAGCCACTGATGGTTCAGTCCAATGTGGACAGTCGCACAAGAACACGCAGAATGAAACAGTCAGAAGAACAAGCCCCACTAGTGGAATCTTACCTCAACAGCAACAGCAACACCACTTATCATGGTATATAAACATCATTCATATTATGCGAGTTGACTGCAAAATAAGCTAACTATAATTTTAGTTAAAAAAAACCCTGATTTAAAATGAACACCAACTTCGAAAAGTTATTTGAATATTTATCTATGTTCCAACTGCTATATAATTGCCATACATTTCAGTCTCCCTCGTATTTTATTTCAATATTTCATCAAAGAGCATTTTGATTATTCCTCTCCCACTAGATGAGGGTAGGGAGAGTTACTAAGAAAATAAGTCTTTGACAGTCTTTCTAAAGTTATTTATTATTTGTAGGTTTTTCTCCATTAGTTTGTAGAAATGTGTTGCAGTTTTTTTTTCTTTTTAGCAATGAACTTCTAGGCAAAAACTAAAAATGCTATTTTTTCATAAGATGAAAGAAGACACATGTCAACCGAATCTACATTTCATTTCTATACTCTGTGGAGAGTTGACTGTACATAAAAGTTTCAGATCTTTCGCCCTCAGTCATGGTATTTAATATTTATTTTATGGAATTATTTTTTTATATATAAAAATGTACTCTTAGTATTTAAATGTCAATCTGAATAAATCTTACTTCATGATACACATGAACAGTTGTTCTCAAACTCTTAAAGTAAGCAATGAATGGGAAGTCTTTATTTCTTTTATCAAGCATAGTATGTACCCTTTTTGCAATATCACTAATCCCAAGTAATCCTTTCGAGGTTAGTGGATATTGTCTGTTAAGAGCATAAGAAGAGAACTGTAGGATCAGACCAGTGGTCCATCTAGTCCAGCATCTTTTCTCACACAGTGGCCAACCAGTTCCTGTTGAGGATAGTGGATATTGCCTATTAAAAACATAAGATGAGTCCTGCTGGATCTGACCAGTGGGTCACTTAGTCCAGCATCCTGTCTCACATAGCAGCCAACCAGTTCCTGTGGAGGGCCAACAACAGGGCATAGAGGCTGAGGCTTTCCTCCTGGCTCCTGGTTTGACCCCTTAGTCGCCATTCATGGCCCTCATTTGCCATCCTACCCTCACTCCAAAGTTCTATTATGCTTCTATCAATATTACCCTGAGTGTTTACACAATCATCCCTTTGGACTGACTTGTCCCGAACTGCAGGCTCTCCAGCTTCTGTCGACTTTTCCCCTGGGATTAGTTTAAAAGCTGGCAAAAGGCAATAACAGGAGGGGACAGACAAATTTTCCAGGGAGGGAATTCCATAATTTTGGTGCCACCGGAAAGACCCTTTCTCAGGTTGCAACACATCCAGCATCAGATGGTGGGGGGAGCTGAAGCAGGACCTCCAGAGATGGTTGATATGGGGATAGGCAGTCCTTCAGGTAAGCTAGCTCCAAGCCATATATGATTTCAAAGGTCAATACCAACACTTTAAATTGGACCTAGAAATAAACTGGGAGCCACTGTATGTGGAACAAGACTAGTGTGAAATGTATTGATTTACTTAGGATATTTCTATCCTTATGACTCACTCTAGTAAGAATTCTTCCTGCAGCATTCTGCAGCAGTTGTAGAATCCAGGCACTCTTTAAGGGTAGCCATACCAGGGCTCTTTTTGTAGCAGGAACTCCTTTGAATATTGGGCGACATACCCCTAAGGTAGCCAATCCTCCAAGAGCTTACAGAGCTCTTCTTACAGGGACTACTGTAAGTTCTTGGAGGATTGGCTACATTGGGGGGGGTCACTTAATATGCAAAGGAGTTTCTGCTACAAAAAGAGCCCTAGATATGTAGAGCACATTGTAATATTCTAATCTAGTTGTTACCAGGACATGCACCACTGTGGGAAGATCTTTTTTGCCCAGGAAAGGCCACAGGTCACCAGCCAAAGCTGGTGAAAGGTCCTCCTGGCTACCTCAGCAACCTGCTTTTCCAGTAGGAGTCCTGCATTCAGCAGTGCCCCCAAACTATTAACCTCCTCTTTAGGAGGAGTGCAGCTCCTTCCAGGATGGAAGACACCTCAGTTCCTGGGTCAATCTTTCTTCCTTTTCAACTTTAGAAGAGGTAACTTCTCTCAAATGATGGGGCTTGTGAAGAAGAAACTGAAAGAAAAGATAAGGAGGGTCAAATCCCTTCAAGACGCTTCAAGACTATGTAAAACTACAATACTAGAAGCTCAGATAAAACATGTATTTCAGGCTATGAAAGGTACAAATAGGTATAAAAAAAGGACCTCCGTGGCTAACACACAAAGTAATGGAAGCAGTAAAAGGCAAGAAGGATTCCTTTAAGTGGTGGAAAGGTAGTCTGACTGAGGTAAATAAAAGGGAGCACAGGCTGTGACAAATAAAATGCAAGTTGGTGATCAGACAAGCAAAAAGGGACTATGAGGAACATTGCAAAAATGTAAAGACCAACAATAAATTTTTCTGCAAATACATTAGAAATAGAAAACCAGCCAGGGAAGGCAGTGGGGCCCTTGGATGACCAAGGGGTAAAAGGATTACTGAGGGATGATAGGGAAATGGCAGAGAAGCTGAATGCTTTTTTTTGCCTCTGTCTTCACTGTGGAAGATGGGAGGAGCCTGCCCACTCCAGTACCAAAAGACTTGAGTCAGATTGAAGTGACAAGAGAGGAGGTCCCATGACAAATGGGCAAATTAAAAACTGACAGATCACCAGGCCCAGATGGGATACACCCAAGAGTTCTGAAAGAACTCAAATGTGAACTTGTGGATCACCTGACAAAAATATGCACCCTGTCATTACAATCTGCCTCCATTCCCAAGGACTGGAAGGTAGCTAATCTAACCCCCATCTTTTAAAAAGGTTTCAGAGAAGATCCGGGGAATTACAGGCCAATCAGTCTAATTTCAATGGAATCCTTTGGTGAAATCCGTTATTAAAGATAGAATTAGTAGGCACATTGAGGAACAAAAGCTATTCTGGAAGAATCAGCATGGATTCTGTAAGGGAAGATCTTGTTTCACTAACCTGAGAGTTCTTTGAGGGGGTAAACAAACATGCGGACAAGGGTGACCAAGTAGATTATGTTTACCCAGACTTCCAGAAAATGTTTGATAAAGTTCCTCATCAAAGGCTCCTAAGTAAACTCAGTAGTCATGGGATAAGAGGACAAGTCCTCTTGTGCATTAAGAACTGGTTAATTAACAGGAAACAGAGAGTGAGTATAAATGGGTAGTTTTCTCAGTGGAGGGTGGTAAACAGTGGGGTACTGCAGGGCTCAATACTGGGTCTAGTGCTTTTTAATTTGTTCATTAATGATTTGGAGTTGGGAGTAAGCAGTGAAGTGGCTAAATTTGTGGATGACACTAGATTGTTCAGAGTGATGAGAACCAGGGAGGATTGTGAGGTGCTCCAGAGGGATCTGTTGAGTCTGAGCAAGTAGGCGTCAACATGGCAAATAAGTTTCAACATGGGCAAGTGCAAAGTAATGCACATTGGAGCAAAAAATCCTAAATATAAATACATGTTATGGGGTCCAAACTTGTGGAGACTGACCAGGAGAGAGATCTTGGAGTCGTGGTGCATATCTCACTGAAAATGTCAACTCAGTGTGCGATGGCAATAAAAAAGGCAAATGCTATGCTGGTGATTATTAGGAAGGGAATTGAAAACAAATCAGCTAGTATCATAATGCCCCTGTATAAATTGATGGTGCTACCTGATCTGGAATACTGTGTATGGTTTTTGTCTCCACACTTCAAAAAAGATACTATAGCACTGGAAAAAGGGCAGAAAAGGGCAAATAAATGATTAAGAGGGTGGAACACTTTCCGTGTGAAGCAAGGTTAAAGAGGTTGGGGCTCTTTAGCTTAGAGAAACGATGACTGAGGGGTGACATGATAGAGGTTTACAAAATTGTGCATGGGAGAGAAGGCAGAGAAAGAAGTACTTTTCTCCCTTTCTCATGATACAAGAACTCATGGACACTCAATGAAATTAATTAGCAGTAGGTTTAGAACAGATAAAAGGAAGTGCTTCTTCATCCAAACAGTAATTAACATGTGGAATTCACTGCCATAAGAAGCGGTGGTGGCTACAAGCACCGACAGCTTCAAGAGGGAATTAGATAAACCTATAGAGCATAGGTCAATCAGTGACTATTGGGGCAATGATGCTCTCTATTCTTGGTGCTTGGGGGGCAACAATGGGAGGGTTTCTGGAGTTCTGGCCCCACTGGTGGACCTCTTGATGGCACCTGGGTTTTGGCCACTATGTGATACAGAGTGTTGGACTAGATAGGTTGTTGGCCTGATCCAGCATGGCTTCTCTTATGTTCTTATGTTCCCACCAGTTGCTCCTCCAGTTTGTTGGGATTAAGTTTCAGTTTATTAGTCCTTATCCATCCCAAAACTGCCTCCAGGCACTGGATAATGGTTTCCACAGCCTCCATGGGATCCTTTGGAAACACAAAACAGAGCTGTGCCATCCATATTGGTGACAATCCAGTGTAGATCTCCAGATGAGCAGTCCCAGTAGCTTCATTCAGACGTTGAAAAGAATGGAGGACAAGATAGAACCTCATGGGACCCTGCAGGCCATAGGCCAAGGAGCTGAGCCCCAATCTCCCAGTACCACCCTTTGAAACCTACCTTCCAGATAGAACTGAAACCACCAATAATGGTGCCTTCAAGTCCTAATCCTGAATGGTGGTAGAAGAAGGATACCATGGATAGTATTTTTTTTAAACATTTTATTATTTTCCACTTAGCATGTTTACAACAAAAATCTCTTACATTTTAAACCACTATATATAGTATTAAATCATATTATACATAGTGTCACTGGCATTGTCTGCTTTATATTGTATATATATATATATTTTTTACCATGGATAGTATTGAAAGCCACTAAGAGGTCCAGAGAATCAACAGGGTCGCATTCCCTCTGTTGATCTCCCAGTGCAGGTCATCCACCAGGATAACCAAGGCTGTTTCAGTCCAGTAGCCAGAACTGAAACCAGACTAACAGATTCAAACAACGCCTGCTAGTACTCAGATTCCATTGGACTCTGAGTAATGGTTGTTTGGAGGGGGGAAATGATGTTTTTGTTTATGACATTTTAGATGAAATATGACTTTCTGATGTGGAATAGAATTAATTTTTAAGGAATTGTTTCTTATTATATTCTAAATGTTCACAATGTATTCTGTCATTATTACAGGGCAGTAGTGCAGCTTTTTGGAAACCTAATGTTGCTGCTTTTATCATGTTTAATATCTACTGATGGTGTAGATAGCAAATAAAATGTGTGTGTGTCAGTCATAGCATAAATTCATGTGGATTTTTTTAATCTTCTGCCTGACAAGGTCACAACTGCTGAATGATTTTCCATTTCTTTGTAACCAATTCCTCAAACTGCAGTTGATAATAATAGTTATTTTAGCTTCAGGCTAATGCTAGTTAAATGAATTTCTGATACCATAGGAAACAAAATGGTAGGCAGTAAAGGGGCTTATCTGGTGTGACTTTTAGAAGGGATTTATGGTGGTGGTGATGGTGATGATCTCTGAATATGAAACAGGCCAAGCACTGAAATCCAGTATGCAAGAGATATCAGAGAAAGTGATACATCTAGGAACACCAAAGTCTATGAAACTGAGTTATCTGATAGACTAAAACCTGAGTGCTAGCAGATGCTACGATCTATACTATTGTGCAATCCATACCATGTCACAGAACCTACCAGTCATCATTATTATAGTACTTATTAGTTTGATCATTCTCACATGACAACCCAGATGTGGCCTTAGTCTGGAATTGCATGACCTAAATTGGTAGTAAAACTCTCCTAAAGAGGAGAGAATTTTATTCTTTTTATAAGAAAAGGGTAGGGTAGACAGCTGGAGAAAGAAAAAGGATGGAGTGAAATTTTTCTGTTAGTAAAGGTTAGTTTTAATTAGTATTAATTTTAGCATCCATCACGGTTCGAAGATCTTCTTTTTAGCAATCCGAAGTCCAAAATAACTCTGTTAATGAAGTTAGTAAAGTCCATTGGGGTTAGTTATTGAAAAGCTCCTTCCAGATGTTACACGAACAGTCACTGCTCAAAATGTCTTCTTAGGTCTCATCAACTAAGAGTTGAGTCCTTTTAATCTTAATGACTCTCGTTCCGTCATCCCTTTCCCCTGGGCTGCTGTCTTCTTCGCTACTTGCATTGATCCAGGTCTTGAGAACTGCTTCCTCCATGTTGGCGTGTCTCTTCAGAAGTTTTGTTGCTTTAAAAATGGATTCCATCTTCTCTCGCTTTTCTTTTTCCTTATATTTCCGACCATCAATTTTTACGGGCTCCATACTCACTACAGATGAAATTAGATCTCTGATGTATTGCCTGCTCGGCTCGGCAACCCCTTCTCCTGGCAGATTATTTTCCTTTATAAAAGCGGAGTAGGCTTTGGGAGCCATTTCCACCTCTTCTTTTAATTCATTCGCTTCACTGCCAGTTAGTGGTGCCAAGTCCTTCGTCAAGGTAAAACTGAGATCTTCTTTCTCTTCTTCTTTCTCGCCCAAAAAGATTAGCGTCAGATTAGCCTTCCTTGTTGTTTCCGAGATTTGTTTTTGCCGACTGATGAGAACACTTTCCACTTTAATCAAAGTTTCGTTGATTTTCTGCATTTGCTCCAGCAGGGGCCGTAGTAGCTCATTTTCCTGTTGATTGACAGCAAGCTCTTGGGGGGGGGGTTATCCGGACCAGAAGTCCCTCTCCTCTTCTCTTCCGGTTTGTGCAGGACCATTTTCAGCGTCAACATTTTCTTTTTTATTTACTTTTTCAAAGTTCGTGCCGCATCCCCCAAGAAGCTAACAATGTCTTAATCGCCTGCACAGCCCCAACGGTATCTTCACCAACACTTTTTTCTCTTTACCCCCCTCTTCGCGCTCCCTTTATAGATCTCGCTTCTCAAAAGGGGTGGGAACTCCTCCCTCCTCCCTTACATTTATACGCTTGCGGGGGGGTTTAAATTCTCGCTTCAAATTAGATCTTCAACTCACGATTCGATGCACTTCTTCTTTTTATTTTAATTCATGCCGCTTTCTTCACTCCTGGTGGAATTCGGAGGCGCTGCTAAGTCCCATTACGGGCACGATGCAGCGGGGCCGATTGGGGCGGGGAGAAAGCCTCAATTTCCCGGCTGTCTGCCGGCAAAGAGGCTACTCCCCAAAGCGCCCCCGGTTCGGAGCCTTTGCCTAAGGCTCACTAGGGTCTTGCATACATGCAAAGACCCCCCCAAACTGCGCGTGGGCTAGCCACCTTCGGGAGCATCCCGAAAGGTGGCCGCCATTCGCAACGCCGAAACCGAAACCCCCTAAATTGGATTAAACTACAGGAAACTTAATGTATTTCAATGCCTCCCATCAAATTTCTTTGTTGTCTTGTCCAGCATATATTTCATTATATGCTTCTTAGCAAGCTGGTGGATGTTTCATCTTGCAGGACCTCACAAAGGAAGTCCTGAGAAGACCATCCTTTGTCATAATTTTTGCCCAAACAGAGACCAATTTCCCACAAGGAACTGTGCTGCCCTCATTCTTCCCTTTCCCCCGGTTGTATTTGTCAATTTCCCACTACTTGCTGCTCCACCGCATTTTGACCCACAGCATCCCCTGATTTTCCCCATGTCTTCTAGATCCTTCTTTTTTGAAATCGAGAAGATGTGGGGAAAATCGGGGGATGCTGCATCTCAAAATGCGGCTGTGCAGCAAGTAGTAGGAAATGGACAAATACAATTGGGGGAAGGGAAGAGCAAGGGCAGTGCAGCTGCTTGTGGGAAATCGGTCTCAGTAATTTCTTGATCTTTTTCTATAGGTTTTAAATAGTCCTTGTTGTACCTTTGGAACTATCCAAAGATAATTAAGTGAACTTGAAAATATGCATGTTCTTTACTTAAGGCTCCGTCCCATATAGATCTTATTTCTATAAAAAGACACCATTTTTGAGCATTTGAGTGAATCTACTGAATTCTAATGTTTTATGATTAGAATGCTAATCTTGCTTTAAAAGCAAGGAGGGAGCTAGTGTGGAATTCATTTTGTTCATCTGCAGAAGCTCTGATCTCCGTAATCGCCATTAAGATTTAAGGGTGCAGGCTATTACTGTTTTATTTTGCATAGTTTTCTAGTAATGATCTGTTCCAGAAATGCATGTATGTGCTTCAAATGAGTTAATCAGAACCCAAAGTCAGTGTCATTTCCTTTACAGATTCATGCTGGTTAGCTGCATATGTTGTCTCCTGCAATGCCAAAACAAAAGCTCTCGTGTTGCATTTGAGGCAGGGGTTGGTTGGTTCAATAATCCCTCTTTCGTTCCTGACTTCTTCATTGCATGTTTGTTAAATATATGTGCAAAAAACAGCATAACAGCAATAAATGACGGGACAATCAGGAGCAACGAAAAGCAACTTATTTGTGGGTAGATTTGCTGTTTTGGGAGCAAGATGGTGCAGTAGTTACCAGAGTGTTTACTTGCTGGTAGGAACTTCAACTTGATGCTTGAAGGGACATGCTGGCATGCCTGCTAATAAATAAATTGACTTTCAGGTAAGTGCTGCTGTTTGCAGTTTTGACAATGTTCCTTGCAGAGTCTCTCCATACATTGGTAGGAGCATTGCTAGAAAATATTTTTTTAAAGTGGTTTATTTTGAGAGAAACCTAGAACTGAACTTGCAGTGAGGACTTCACAGGAGACCAGGTACAGACTTTGTTATCTGCACTATGATGCCCTGGGATATAGCTGAGTAGAAGCAGTCTGGCTGCTTCACAGATTCAGAAAGCCTGACGATCAGAACACCAAAACCAGCATTTAACACTGTACATTTACATTATAAATCTGCAACCTTTTATCCTACGGTTTTCTTTCTGCTATACTATCTGACACATGCACCTTACAGTCTGCTTTTGCTTTCCTTGCTTCACTGTGGCTTCATAGATTTCTGATTTCTTCTCTTTCTTGTTTTTTTCTCTCGTTTTCTTTGTCTCTTCTTTTTTTGGTTGGGGTGTCCTGAATCTTTCAAGCAGTACAGGATGCTGAGCAAGAAGATGTAAAAGTGGTAGCAGACTCACAAGCTCCAAAATCAACTAAAAAAACCAAGGCAGCTACGGGAGGCTGTCAAACTGGCAACATCAGGAAGGAGAAAAAGGGGAAACACAAAGGTTAGCTGCATGCTGCTGATTTTGAAAGAAGATGTTCATGTGATTTTTATATTTAATTGCATTAACAACATAAAATGAATAATTTATAATTTATAATATAAAACTGAATTGTCTAGCACATTCCTGGAATTTAAAAGTATAAATCCCTACAAGTAAAATTGTAAATATACCTTATAATGTACATGATCTATATACAGATAGCAAAGTTGGCCAAATCTGAAGATACTTAAATCCAGTGAGTGGCACTGTGAATAGGCAAGACAGATCTTCCTACAAACCTGAAAAGGGGCCTAAGTTTGCAGAAAAATCTGAAATCTAAAAGAAAAAAGAAAAAACCCCAAAATGATTAAAAGGAGCAACTGTAGCTTTAAGAAACAGAAGTGCTCAGTGGCTATTGTTACTCAAGCACAGCTTTCTAGGCTAGGTATCTGTGAGTAAAAAGGCAGGGGGAGAGGGCAGGGTCCTTTTCAGGGCTGTTTGAGCCTTTGAGGGAGGCCAAGACGGAAGCTGGTGGCCACTGCAGGCCTGACCACAGCAGTGGTGAAAGCTGGCAGGCGCTGCAAGCTGGGCATGATGTTGGACACTTTAAAGAACTTTGGTTCCCTTAAAATTCTGCTCTGATTCAAAGTTTGGTTCAGGCTTCAGATGAGGCCTGCTTGTGAGTTAAACGGAGTTCAAAACTGCCTTGCTGAGAAATAGCACAGTGACCTTGTGAAGTGTGGATAACACAGCTGTGATGGGGAGTTGGGAAGCTTGGTACCGTCTTCCCAATTAGCTGTATTCCTTCCAGTTAGGTCTTGATTTGCATCTGTAGGAAAGGGGTCAAGCCTAGCTGTAGATTGTCTCTGTGCTTTCCTCCCAGGTCAGACCACTGCTTAGGTCACCTGTTCAGCCATTGGTCTACCACTTTGGCTATGTGTCATCACAGAGACCCTATTGGCACAAAGGCCTAGTACCACAAGGGTCCCTTTACCCATAAAGAAGTAAGGTTCTAGTTTATTCTCAGCTTGATGATGGCTATCTGAGACCTTGTCATGTAGACATTTTCTTGTTCACTTTCGGCCATCTTGGATACTTGCTTACATGGACCAAACAACTCTGGCCTGTGGTGACTCAGGAGTAGAGCCACTTTGGATCACTGGAACTATGATCTGAGAACAGGTAATGTCTTGTAACTTTGAGCCAATGTTTAGTTAGCCTTTAATTCTCCAGATTTTTAAAAATCCTCACAGTCTTTTCTTCTTGTTTGAAGTAATCTTGCACCTTAATAAAATATATATTTTAATTTACTTTTGTGGTTATTTGCTTTCACAGTCCCCAGTCTAAATCTAGTGTCTTGACTGGCAGATCACCTACCAGAGTCACTTTTATGAGAAACTCCTTCTGTGAGGCAACCTCACTGGATGGATTTTCTGATTTAGACCCAGAAGGGTTAGAAGCTTTGCCCTTTGGCTTCTGGCTATTAGGTTAGTAAGAGGGGCTGGTGGCAGACTACCAAGCTTCTCAGTTCATTTGTGAGTTCTCAGTTCATTTGTGAGTTGTGCCGCCATGGTGGCATGGCTTGGAGAAGGTATATAAAGAGACCACGGTCTCTTTAAATGCTTTCTCCAAGCCCCACTGCCAGCACCAGTGTGTCTGCCAACACAAGCCACACAAAACCACCTGGGATGTTCATGGGGGCTCATGAGGATTGGATGGCATGAACCAAGGTTCATGACGAATTTTGGGTTGTAATTTGGTGTGTGCCTATCCTTAGTAACTGGTTATCTGAATTCCCAGCTTTCATTTTTTAAAAAAAGTCTCTAGCCCCCTTCCCTTTCCCCTTAAAACTCTGCAATGGTGGGGGTCAGAAAGGTACTGTATAATAACATATTGATATAACAATATTCTAGGGCTGATTTTTTTAAAGTGCAAAAACCCTGGCAGCACAAGGAGTGGGTGGTGGCTGCAGCTGGGGCAGGGGGTGGAAATGGCTTCTGCAGCAACATGTTTAGGGAAAATGGCTGCCATGTGGATGAGAACATCTGAATGTTTCCACCCACACAGTAGCCATCCAGGCTTTAACGTGGTTTCAGAAAGAGCATGTTAGCCAAATTGCTTTTGATAATTAATAAAGATGGGGAATTATGATTATTAATATGTAATTGGCATCTAAGGGAGCGATGCCTATGTATACAGAAGTCTTGCCTTTTCCAGTGACCCAGAAATAAACGCAGGAGTCAAGTCTCAAAGAAATGGTTTCTTTACTGGGAAATATATTTCAAGCATACAAATAAATTCACAATGACACACACAGTTATTCAGGCCTAGGAAATACAGAGAGAAAGGGACAGCGATGTTTGCATTAGCAGGAGAATCGTTGAGAATATGTACTTGTCCTCAGCGAGATTAAGCGATCCATAGAAAAATAAGGGAAGCTATGGGGAAATAAGGGTCATATTCTGAGCCTGCAGAACATGTGGTAGACTCTGGCAGCACTAAAACCAAGAGTCGTGGAGATAGAGTGGGTGTAGAGGAGAGAGAGAGTATCGCTGGTCCTGCTCTTTTTATACACTATCTGGACTTGGGGGTGGACTACACTGGCCACTTCCTCTGTCATGTCCTCAGTCCCTGGGAAGTTCCTTGGCAAACACTAGTTGCATGAGGGTGGTGGGGCTAATGGTTGGGCAATATTGAATTCATTACTACAGACAATGGCACCCTTAGAGGACAGTAGCATCAATCTTCAGGATCATTAATGCTAATGGTTTGATGATTGCTCTGTCCGATTAGTCAGTTGGCTAATCTCTTTATGCAAATGCAGGTCTTTTGTCCTTCTAGGTAGCAAATGTGCAGTATCTGGTGAAGGTTGTGGTGGGGAAGGTGTGCCTGTGTGCTAGCAGAAGTTTCTGTCCATGGAGTCTCTGCACAGGTTCTCAAGTCTCACATGGTATGGCGTCACTCTATAGCATGCTTGTACTGGCTTCTGTGCGCAGTCTGTGGCTAGGGTGCTTGGCTCATCTCTGCTGCGTTGGAGGTGAGGTGGCAGGTAACCTGTGGAGCCATCCTTGGTCTGGCACATCGTCTCAGGAGGCAGTTTTCCTCACCTGGGTGCATGTTCACAGTCCAGGCAGTTGGCATCAGCTTTTGGTCACCCTATGGTCCATTTCTCTGGCACACTCATTGCACAGTCCAGCTATTGTTTATGGCTCATAAATCCATAAGAGTGGTATAAGCTCTTTGCAGGGCAACAAGTCCCCCCCAGGACCCTGGAGACGTCAGGCGTAAGGTGCACATGGGCATAAAAGGTGCAGCATCAATGGTCAGGCAGGTCTGGTAACCTCATCCGGAACTGGCAAGATGGTGATGCTGAAGGTGCCACTGATTACTATACAAGGGGACTGTAAAAATATATCCTACAAAAATGCCAAATGGGCTGTAGATCACTTCACCTTATCAGGCAAATAGGTATGACTCAAGTACTTGCCTATCAATGAAAATACGTTAACTGCAGCTAAGAAGGGGAAAACATGGAAAATTTCACAAACCGCTAATAGAAAAAGTTATAAAAATCCTTTATTTGTAAGAAAAACTCAAATCATTAATAAAGTAACTCATGAAAACACTTACTTGTAAAAAAAACCCTTTACCGCTAATAGAATAAAGCTTAAATACCTAAGAAATTGCATGACCGCTAATAAGACTATTGCTATGAAATAAATAGAGAGCTAAATATTACATTCATTCAAAAACATAAAGAAAAAGACATTGGAAAGGTTCGTTTTAAAAGTACAAAAGAGATTTCACTCATACATGATCTTCAGTCCTCCCCCCCCCCCCAGCGCTCAGGCAGTCCATTGTGCATATAGGTGCTTACAAGGTTCATTACAATTTAAGGGAGGAGGCTCTCAACACTTTAATTCATTTAATTCTACATGGCACAACTTCAGGAGTCGCCCAGATATCTTCGGATCTTTGGGGTTGGGGGCAGCTCCGGGAAGCCCCGATCTTCTCCGCATGATAACTTTGCAGGCACTCGTCCTTCCTCGGCATGGGCTCAGGTTAGTTCGGCCGGGAGGGAGAAGTGGATTTTGCATAATGGGGAGTGGGCTCCCCCCCTTGCTTGCAAGTTACCATGGGCGCATAACTTTGAGTTTTAGCAGCATTTTATAAGCATATTATGACCTGAACACACAAGAGATGGAAGCTGACTGGAGGCATTGTATTTAAGCTGTTACACTTTACATTTCTGCAGGCATGGAAAAATAACAACAGTAACATGGAATGATATTCTGGCGAAGCCTGTTCTGAGTTTTGGAAGAACCAAACCATTCTCCCTTTGGGGAAGGATAGGTCTCTGGATCAGAGTTCCGAACCGGGGGGTTTGCAGTTCTGCGAAAACCTTGTTAATTATGGTTTTCACAGCTTCAAACCACAATGGGTTTGGAGAACCTGGTCAGGGGACCTTCCCTTTTTAACTGGAGTCCTTGTGGCTCCGAGGGGACATTGTAAAATGTACCCTTTTTAAACCGAGAGCTCCCTGAGGGGGGCTCTCACCCATCGCTGGTTAAAGAAAAGAATGTATGAAAAACTTGGTATGAGACCCTTGAATGGTATGCCCCATCAGTCTTACTGATTGAGATTGACAGGGAATTGCACAGGCCCAGAGGTTCGGTTTTGCGAAAATAACTGAGTATTCTCGGGTCCTGGGGAGGAGCTGTCTCCTTATGCAAAAGAGGGACCCCAGGCATGATGGGCTTTGCTTTTGTTATGAAAAACACATGGAGCTTGCATCTGACACACAAACAATAACAGAAAACCTTCTGTGTACACATAACATTAGAGCCTTTGCCGAATTCTGGGCTTTTTTAAGGCTCACACTAAGTTGGAAAATTATTGAAATAAAAAAGATGGCTGTAGAGGGAACGGTTTGATTCAGTTGACCATGGGATTGTGCACTGGGGTACCTCGGACTGCTGGTCAGCTGGGCTTACACCCTCTATTTGCCTGCCCAATTACTCCAAACCCGGTATGGTCTGCAGTATTGCCAGATGTAGAGGCACTCCCAAGGGAAGGTCTTGCCCAAGGGCCCCTGAAGGAAGCCTTTTGCAATTTGGCAATACAGCTTCTTATGCCAAGCCATTCCTGATCTCCATGGAGACCTCTTTTGGGCTCCCAGGATTGGCAGTGCAGACTTCCTGGTGGGATTTTGCAATGGCAAAGACCAGTTCAGGTCTTTCCCAGTTGACAAAACAGCTTATTTTGCTGTTGTTTCTGGGCTAGTCCTGGTGCACCAGGTGATCCTCTCTGTGCACTGAGCACATATTCCCCTTAGGTGTTTTGGTCTCATCTCCCCTTGCAAGCCCCTAGTATCCAGTAATTGGCAGCCCCCTGGTTTGATCCAAAACACATTGTTTTGATCTCAACCCTCCCAACATTGTTAAAAAATAGAACAAAATAACTTAAGTAGCCCCTTTGCAAGGGAGGAAAAGGAGAGAGAGAAAGATAGAAAAGGTGAATCCATGTTGTATTCAGGAGGGGCTGCACCTAACAGAGGGGGTTAGGATGAAGGATGGTCAGACTTTAAGAGTGTCTTTATTATAGAGACAAATATATTGAAAATTGTGGATCATTGGAATGCAGTGGGGTGAGGGTCTCCATTTTTCTGACTTGTCTTCTGACCCAACACCCTAGGCAAATTAAAGCAATACTTAAAATGATTTGGAACCCCACAAATATGACTATGGGGTGCAAAGCCAAGTTTAAAAATCCAGTCGCAGTAGGACTCCAGCCGAAAAGTAAAGCACTTCTGAAGGCCCCACTTGCAGGCCTAGTAGTACTACAGGGAAAATGTGGAATAATTCCTTGGCGTTGGCAGTGAGCAGAAAAAGCCGAAGTTCCTGAGTTGCTGGGTTGTGTTGAAGCCTGCAGGGCTAACACGGATCTCCTTGAGGGACATTTTGGGGGCGAATCAGGGCCTTTTCTCTTACATCTGTTTTTAAACATGTGAGCCAATTATGTGAGAGCCTGCCTTTGGCTGGGCCCTCATGATCTGTGATCAAAGGATTAAAGACCAGAGAGAGATGCTCACTGGTTTAAATGTCTATAGAATAATTGCCAGGTTCATGAGTGAGTTCCAGTGTCAGGTTGCCCATGGTATGAAACTTTATTACTATAGGCCTGACCTGGCAACTGGTGTGGTTTTGGATAGAAATCCAGTCAGGTGGGCCTTGTTTGGAAAGGTCCTTTTCAGTTACCAGCTTTAGTCCAATTATGGACTTCATGCTATTGAAGAATACCTGAAGGAGAAGTAAAGGTAACCGTGGCCACTTCTGATTCATGGGAGCCAATTATTATCATTATTTTTAGGGGGTCCCCTGCCTTCCATACTGTGGCCGACATTATAGAGAATTTCACAATATGGCCCATGGATTTCAGTAACAATGGTGGAAGCCAGGGTAGTGGCAGGGGAAAATGGCATCAGTAATTTGCTTTACTGGAGGTTTTGCCATTCTGTTTTTGGGTAGGAATTTGCATGCTATGGGGACCGGTGGCATAACCGTATCCAAACGAGAATAACAAAACAGTTCCTGTATAAATGTCTGAGTTCCCAGACATAATCTGGAGCCCTTATCCATTGCTCGTTACAGCTACGGAAAGAGTGATGACCAGTTGGAATGAAAGGACCATTCGTGACATGATTATACTTAATGTTGTCACAGACTATCATGTCATTGTTTTGCTAATTTGTTTACACATCTCCAGTGTGGGAAAGGAACGCTACTACCGTCTACTGTATTTGATAACAATCAATCATGCAAAGCAATAGTATCACACAACAAATCATGCTTATCCTGCAGTGGAACATTTCCCTTCTGCAGTCTGATTCCTGGAAAGGAAATGTTTATACATCTAAACCAACACGTAGAAGAAAGATGACAGGGAGGGGGGTTGAGAAATATGTGAATTAAGAGTGTGTGCTAAATGTGGAACCATGAACCAATGCTGAAAAAGCCACTCAGAAAAAAAATGTAAAATTTTAAAATTTTAGGGCTTCAGGCTGGGGAGAAGAAGGAAAGGGATATATCCACTCCCCCCCCTTGAATCCATAGAACCCTTTGTGGAGTCACAAAACAGAGACTGGAGGCTGTGGAGGTTACAGTGTCCTCTGAGCATGTATAGAGTTTCTTCTCTTGCTGATAGAAGCCAAGTTGAAGGGGGTAAACATTCAGTGGTGAAATTAGCCTCAGAACTAAAGAGAGACATGAGCACTGAAGGTGTGGCTGTAAAAGAACAGCTGATCACAAAATAAAATGTCGAGGATCATTTCTGTAAAAAAAAGCAAAATTCTGTAAAAACAACAAAATTACAAAATGGACTAATGGCGGGGCAGACGAGCCCAGGTGGCTTGGCCTACTGGGGCCTTGACTATGCGGGGGGTGGGTGGGACGAGGCTGGGCAGCTTTGCTGAGCGGGGGCTCGCAGCCGGCCAAGCTGGCACCCACTGTGGGGAGAGGGACAAGCCCAGCTGCCTTGGCCCACCAGGCTCACGATTGGGTGGGGGTGGCAGGGGGAGGGACAAGGCCTGGTGTCTTGGCCCACTGGGGCCTCGACCACATGGGGGGCTAGGCAGCTTCGCTGGGGTGGGGGGCCCCTGGAAAGGAGATGGAGATCCGCAGCTTACCTGCCAGGCTGGCATCCATTGTGGGGAGAGGGTTGAGCCCAGGCAGCTCAACCAGGCGGTAGTGGCGGGGGGAGGGACAAGGCTAGGTGGCTTGCCTGCCAGGACCTTGACCATGTGGGGGGCAGAGACAAGGCCGGCCAGCTTCACTGGGGCGGGGGGCGGGAAGGAGATGGTGGTCCACAGCCAACCGGCCAGGCTGGTGCCCATTGTGGGCGGAGGGATGAGCCCGGGCAGCTCGATTGGGTGGGGATGGTGAGGGGAAGGACAAGGCCAGGAGCCTTGGCCTGCCAGGGCCTCGACTGTGGTAGGAGGAGCTTTGCCGGGGGGGGGAGCAGGGATGGAGATGGTGGCCTGCACCCGGACGGCCAAGCTAATGCCCATTGTCTTCAGTCTCACAATGGGCCTTCTCACTAGTGGGTAAATGTTGTATTTTGAGCCTGCAGAACACGTGGTAGACTCTGGCAGCGCTAAAACCAAGAGTCATGGAGATAGGGTGGGTATAGGGGTATAGAGGTAGAGGAGAGGGAGACAGCATGGCTGGTCCTGCTCATTTTATACACTATCTGGACTTAGGGTGGGCCACACTGGCTACTTCCCCTGTCACGTCCCTAGTCCCCAGGAAGTTGCTAGGCAAAAGCTAGTTGCAGAAGGACGGTTGGGCAATATTGAGTTCATTACTACAGACAATGGCACCTTTAGAGGACAGTAGCAGCAGCAGCAGCCAGGGTCATTAATGCTGATGATTGTTTTAGCTGAGGGGCTTGGCAGGCACGTTGAGTCAGCCAGCTAATCCCTTTGTGCCCTTTGTTATGCTTGGGCAGCAGACCTGCAGCATCTGGAGAAGGTGGGGGGAGAAGGAAGCTGCCTGCGTGATGATGGAGTCTCAGAGTTTCTCAGGTCTCCTTTGCATCCCTCTACAGCATTCTTTTATTGGCATCTGTGTACTGTCTGTGGCCAGGGTGCTTGGCTCATCTCTGCTGCGTTGCAGGTGAGAGGTGGCAGGGAACCCCTGGAGCCATCCTTGGTCTGGCACATCGTCTCAGGAGGCAGTATCCCTCATCTGGGTGCGTGTTCACAGTCCAGGCAGTTGGCATCAGCTTGTGGTCACCATACAGTGCATTTTTCTGGCACACTCATTACACAGTCCAGCTATGAGTTATGGTTCATAAGTCCATAAGAGCATTGTAAGCTCCTTGCAGGGCAGCAAGCTGTGAAAAGTTGGGGAAACACCATGGGGTACACAAATGCACCCTGATGCTGCAGAGAAGCAGGGCGTAAACCCCACATCCCAAAAGTATTTAAATTTGAGGCAAATGGCCTTTCTCTGGCTTCTAAAAAGTTGCTATCTGTCAATGTTTGGGGGTCTACCCTCCACCACAATGCCCTTATCTCCGAATTTACTCCGAGTCCCAGAGATGTTCCTGTGACCTCAGATGACTTGGATCATGGGGGGGGGTTTACTTCACCCAGTTCCGCCTCCTCCTGAGCTCCACCATGGTCTGTTTCTCTCACTGCCTCAGCTTGTTCTTGCCCGTTGGCAACTCAAGCCTTTCTCTGTCATCTCCTCCTCAGCCATCACTGAAACCTCTGTTTTATAGATCTCCCCACACTTATCAGTCCCACCCCCTTCCCTGTTGCCATGGCCCACTTGCAGGTAGGGATAGTTGGAGATCAAGGCCTCAGCCTGAACTGGGCTGGCTTCAGCCTCGGCTGTACCCTCCCTGCCAGCTGCCTGGATTGGTCATCAAGTGCTTCCCCCACCCTGCCACTGTCTGGTGCTTGGGCATCTTCCACAACTCCCTCTGTCTTTGCTGGGAGCCAGCTCTGTTAGGCATGGGCCATTTCCTCTTGCTGCTGTTGCCTGCTTCATGGGTCTCTCCTCCTGTCTGAGGGGCCAAGGTAGGGTCAGCGGTAACTGGCCAGGTTGGCTGGTCTCCCATCAGCATTGGAGTTTTCCTCGTTTGGGTGTCTGTGCAGAGGCGGGAGAGTCCGGACCCACCACCCAAGGGGTTGGCGGATCTGGATACTGTCATAGCCTACATTGTGATGCTTGATGTAGGGTAAGCTTCACTGTGTCAGCAGCTTCCTTCTGGCCAGCATTATTGCAGGGCCATAAATTCATAGTTCCTTTCCCAATAGAACTTCTTACAGTAACCCATTCCTCACACCAAACTAAAAGAAATCCCAATTAAACTGAATTATATCCATATACACACATTTACTCCAGAACTGTAAAAGATCCAAAAGAAAACCACACCACCAAATTCTGCCTCACAATTGATGACCATATTCCACATCTGTCACTGAAGCAGAATTCCATATGTGCGAGTGTGCATGGAAGGCAGAGTAAAGTGGATTGTATGCATGGAAAAGGTATTGTGCTTGGGAAACGTCACTATTATATAAAAAAAGATTGTGCGATTCAGGTGATCATTCAAACTGGACACTCAAATCACACTCAAAAGGAATGTTAAATATTTAAAAATCCCTAAAAGTTTAATTTTCATGTGGCAAATACAGAACGCTTTTTAATCCAGCGTCCATTACAATAGCCTTTGTGATTCCTAATACTTTATTACTCCATGAGCATCCAAGGTAGGAAATACCCATATTGCTTGGCTTTTGTTTCAATCCATGCTGATCCCACTAATACTTTGGTCTACAGCATGTGTTTAAAAGTACTTCCATTTTAAAGAATGAAAAGTTTGTAAGAGAATCTAAAAAAGAATTTTAAATGTTTTTTCAATAGAACATTCAACCAGGAATCTCTATCAAGACTATATGGGATGCCTTTAATGCCTTTGCCAGAGGGTGGATGATTAGAATCAGCATATGTCAGAAAACAGAAGTCAGAAAAATATCTTCAGGTCCAATACCAGGTTAAAAATCAAGAAGAAAAGATGAAACAGGACCATTCAATTGAACAGAAAAAAAATGAAACTTAGACTTTGGCACCATCAAATGAATTGCCTATTAACACAGGAAATAGCAAAAAAAAAAAAAGTATGCTAAACAAAATTGTTTTGAAAATGTCAACAAACCAACCAAATGGCTAGCTTATAAATTATGAAAAGAAAAGGGAAAAAATAGATAAAAATACTTAAAAATGATATGGGAGAAGAGAGAAATATATTGGAGGATTTGAAAAAAAAGTAGAATTATATTATGAAAATTTATATATGAAAAGAGAAGCATCACAGGAACAAATTAAAAAATATTTTGAAACCCATAAACCTAAAATATTCACAGAAGACCAAAGGAAAATATTAAATGATCCAATATCTGCCGGTGAACTGACTGAAGCATTCAAAAAACAAAAAAGGCAAAAACCCCAGGCCCAGATGGACTACTGGCGGAATTTTATCATGTTTTTGAAGATCAATTGATATGGCCATTAAAAGCTGTAATACAAAATATAATAACTGAAGGGGAAACTCCAGATTCATGGAATGAAGCTCTGATAACACTTATAAACAAGCAAAACTCTGATTAAAGAGAAATAAAAATTACAGACCAATTTCCTTGTTAAATGTAGATTATAAAATTTATGCCTCCATTTTAGCCATAAGAATGAAAAGAGTTCTTTCCCAAACAGGCTTTCTTCCTAAAAGACAACTTAGAAACAATGTCAGAATGGTATTGAACGTGCTAGAGTATTATGAAGTCCATCCAGAAAAAACAAATGGCCTTAATTTTTCTTGATGCAGAAAAAGCCTTTGACAATATCAGCTGGAATTTTATATTTGAACTACTCTCAAGTGCTCAAGCTGGTATGGATTTTTATAAAACGACTAAAGCAATTTATTCTAAACAACTAGCCAAGATTCTCATCAATGAAGATTTATCACAAAATATTGAGATACATAAAGGAACTAGACAAGGATGTCCTCTGTCGCCATTACTGTTTATTTTTTCTCTTGAAATTTTAAATGATGTGATTAGAGCAGATGTGCAGATTAGAGGTCTTAGACTAAGGGGGAAGAATACAAGCTTTTAGCATTTGCAGATGATTTAGTATTTATTTTGGAGAATCTATCAAGCTTTATAAAATAGTTGATAACATCTTTGCAAGACTACAGAGAAGTGGCAGGACTTAAAATTAACTGAAAAAAATGCTTATAAAAAACATGACTAAACTTCAAGCTCACCAGCTGCAAGAATTAGCAGGTTTAGAAACCCAAAAGAAGATTAAGTATTTAGGAATAAACATAACAAACAGATGTAGCTCTTTGATGGAAAACAACTTCATGGAACTAATGAAGGAAATTAAGAAAGACTTAGAAAAATGGAAAAACCTTCAAATATCCTTAACGGGAAGAATTGCCACTATCAAAATGAATATATTACCAAGATTGATCTTTTTATTTCAAACAATACCTGATTTTAAAAAAATCAGGTGTATTTTAAGGGAACTTGACAAAATGATGATTCAATTTATTTGGCAAGGCAAAAAACTAAGAATAAAACTTAAAGCACTACAAGATGTCAAAGAAAGAGCTGGCTTCTGAGTACCAGACGGGTTGCTTTATTATAGAGCAGTGGCTTTGACATGGATAAAAGATGGGATTACTCTAGAAAATACAAGGCTTTTGAAAATAGAAGGGCATGACCTTCTCTTAGGATGGCATGCCTTCACATGGTATGGCAGAGCAGATACCCATAAATATTTCAAACTATATTTTATTAGAGCCACCTTACTGAAAGTATGGGAACAATTTAAAAATAACTTTTATACTAAGACCCCAAAATTGGTTGCTCCATTAGAAGCTTTTACAAATCCCAATTTACTTCAGGAAGAAACAACTTTAAGATATGAAGACCTACTTAACAGTAGAAACTAACGGAAAACAATAGAAACTCTATCCTGGTGGCAAAAAACTCAAATTGAATCTAGATTTAGTAAAGACAAGCCGACAGGCTTTTATGACAAAATATCAGAAATAGATAAGATATTGATGTATGTTAATGAGAAACTTATTAAGAAAATTTATGTATTGCTTTTAGAAAATAAGACACAAGATGAAGTGGTGAAAAATGTTATGATAAATTGGGCACAAAACTTGGTTCATAATATTGAGCTAGATCAATGGTCACATGTATGGAAAAAATGTAAAAATTACAAAAGCAATTTCATACAAGGAAAATATGTATAAGATGTTTTATAGATGGTATATTGCACCTGATAAGCTGGCTAAGTTAGAACCTAAATGCTCAAATGTATGTTGGAAGTGTCAAAATAATGTTGGATCTTTTTATCTCATGTGATGATTATGGGATAAAGCAAAAAAATATTGGGCCTGGATTCATGAAATTCTACAAAAAATCTTAAAGTGTACTGTATCCTTCGGTCCAGAAATATTCTTGTTGAGTATCTTACCTGAAAACTGGAAAAAAAATGACTCTTATCTTATATTGTATTTGACTACAACTGCCAGAACACTCTATGCCAAATATTGGAGAAGAACAGAAACACCTTAGAGAGAAGAAATTTTAAACAAAGTTTTGGAAACCGCGGAAATGAACAAACTAACTTTAACCTTGAAAGGACAGCCAGAAACTACATTCGAAAATATGTCAAGATTGTATAACTGGTTTGTAGACTATGCTAAGTAAACAATACAGACACTTAAAACTTGTTAAGGACATATAAAATATAAATTTTATATATTTGCAAGTGTGATTTTTAACGATATAAGGTGAAAGACATAAATGTACTATAAATTAGGCATGAGTTTGTTAATGAAACGAATTGAAAAGAAATTTCCCCCCATGTATGTTTATTATGTCTTTAAAAAATAAAAAATATTGGGGGGGGGAGTGTTAAATTTGTTTTAAAAATGCCTCTGGTGGGCAGGTTCATGAAGTGCCATCTCTGTCATGTTCTGTAAAACGGGTATCCTATGTGAGTAGTACATATGCTTATTTAAAAACCTCTGATTACCTGGAAATATTGGTTGTCACCTAATTTATGCGGACAAATGAGATTACATTGCAGTTGGCTAGGAAAACAACCAGCCATTTGATGTGTGAATCTGAAAAGACTATTCATTAGCTCTAACTCTGTATACAACAGACCATACAAAATGCCCACTGAATGATTTTTGTGTATCTCAGTCCGGAAAGGCCCCTGTTACAAATCTGTTGAGACAGAGCCAAATAGTACAGGTGCTCTCCAGTGCGGCATTTTTTCTTACTGCAATGGTAGATCTGTGTCAAAATGGCTGTAGTCCCAATTAAATAAATCTAAACCTGATTAATTAGCATTTTTTTTAAAAAAAAAAAGCTTGACTTTGTGTGTGGATGCAGGGCTTACCTAAGCAGAACTGAATTGAAAGTCTTCGTTAGAATTTTACAGTATGTTTTTACTAAAAATTGTGCATTCAAAGGCAAACATCTAAATGCCAAGTTATATATATATATTTAAAAAGTTATATAGAAGTTTATTAAAAAATTAAATACACAGTGCTGCTTATAATC
Source organism: Gekko gecko (assembly GCA_029375565.1). Lineage (NCBI taxonomy): Eukaryota > Metazoa > Chordata > Lepidosauria > Squamata > Gekkonidae > Gekko > Gekko gecko. Next base: position 120,235,058 of record JAPDNY010000003.1, on the reverse strand, counting down.
TGTACTTGAAGAAATCATATCTACTCACAATGTTTATTTATATTTTTGCTGGTATCAATTGAGTATTCACATTGGGTTTTATTTATTATTTTTTATTTATATATTTAAGTGTTTATGTAGCTAATGTTTGCAATTTGAAACAGTTTAGAACTTTTAAAAAATGTAGTGAACTGAGAGCAAATTAAAACATATAAATAAACTGTTTCATGTGGCAAAAGCTGACATTTGTATGTCTGTCAAATTTACAGTTGTTCAGATTTGGTGGCAAGATGCATTTATAGGGATTTTAGCTTGTATTTTAATATGGCTAGAGTTTTTATGTTGGTGAGTCATCAGGGTTGCAATCTGGAAAGGGGCGGTGATGTGCATTGGGAGACCAGTCCTTGGCAAGAGCTGTTTTGGACACTTTAGTGCAGGAGGTCATTCAAGGAACACAGTGCTTTGCTTCCACAGAGCTGTCTTGACTAGGCTTGCCAAGTCCCCCCGGGGCGGGTAAACCCCCGCCCGAGAGACCCGTTACCCGATGCCAGCAAATCAGGCCCCGAGGGGAACTCCACCCCTTTCCGGCACACGTCCCCAGCGTGATGATGTCATGTGGAGGTGACATCATCATGCTGGCCATGTTGGGGGCAGGACGCTGTATGATTTGAGGGGAAGCTCTGTGGTTTTCCCTTGAATCCTAGTGGCCCTGCCCCAAATGTGCCAATGTGATGACATCACTTCTGGGTGGCATCATTGCGGCGGCATGCGCAGGGCACATGTGCACAGGCTCCCGGGACAGCACGGGACTCCCCCGCTGTAAGTAAATTTTAACTTGGCAACCCTGGTCTTGACCATAGAAGTGAGCTCTGCACTTCGACCATCAGAGAACACTCATGGCTATGGATTTTTTATGTTTCTCATTTCTTAAATGTTATATTGCAACTTTAGGAGAGGATGAGAAGAATATGTAAATACATACATGTACAGAATAGACATTTACCATTTCCCCAAATGTTTCCCTTTAGTCTTTTATTTTTAATGTTTAGCATTAGGAAGAACATTTACATGGTGTTTGGCCATTTATAAGATTGAAACACTCATACAGAACCAGCTAGGGACAGGAAATGCCTGGGAAAAGGATCCTGTGTGTATCCCTAACTGAATCAAATATGTTATGTATTCATTTATTTCAATACTTTTGACTTGCTTTTGTCTACTCCCTGTAGACTCAAAGCAGCTTACAATATGAGAAAATAATGACAAACTACCTCTCAACAATAGACTAATCCCCTGGAGAGGGGAGCAGAGCAAAAGATAGGAAGTTTTTCCTTTGATAGCAACTGTCTTTCTCCCCAGGCACCTCCTTCCAGAAGACAGCTTCCTCTTTTTCCAGGGGCTGAAAAGGGAGGAGTAGACAGTAGTACTTCCCCACGTGTGAACTGGTCCTGTATGAATGTAATTATTCTCTCCAACCTAACAGATAAGGCTCCATGTACTGATTGAAGAAGCTGAATCCCTTCCTATAGGATCCCTCCTTCCCATATTTTAGCTCTTTTAAAATGACTGTGTATATGCACACCCAAGTACTCCTTGTGAAATAGATAGGGTTGCCAGCCTCCAGGTGGCAACTGATCTCCAGCTGACAGAGATCAGCTCCCCTGGAGAAAATGGCTGCTTTAAAGGGTAGACTCTATGGCATTGTACTATGCTGAGGCCCCTCCCCTCCACAAACCCCGCCCTCTCCTGGATCCACCCCCAAAGTCTCCAGATATTTTCCAATCCAGACCTGGCAACCATAGAAATATATTGAATTGGATGGAAATTAAAAGGCCGTGCCTTATGGTACTGTATGGTCTTCATGTTGATATTATTAAAAATAACTTCACGGTGGAGCCATGCCAACTGCAAGCATTATGAGATGGATCCTGCTATCTGTGAGCAGAAAGGATTGAGGAGGCACCCCGTGCAGCACCCTGTGACCTCCAATAGCAGATGTTAAGGGTCAGGTGTGTATGGGGGAGGATGCAGTGTGTCTCAGTTCCTTCTCACTGCAAGTCCCCTGACCCACATAGCATTTGTTTACAAGAATCCCCTCACCATCAGCATCATCACAATGGACTGCTGGGAGAAAATTCACTGCCATCAACTTTTTACACTACAGTTAGTAAGGTCCAGCTCAACATTTGCGTGTAGATGAACAGACACTATCGTGTTGTGATTCTCCTTCACAATAGTTGCCTGGGACATAGTAACTGAAGGGGAGCTAGCTATCCTGCCACAATTTTGCTTTTGGTTTCTACTTAGGGATTTATCTACAGGAATTATGGGAATGCATAGTACTGAGAGTTCTGGAATCAGCAGAATTCTTTTAACTGAAAATGTATTTAGAACACAGAATTTATTTTGCATATACACTATAGTCCCTATTAGCTTGAACCCAGTGGAGTATCTTAAAAGCAATTTACTGCACTCTAAAGCCACACATTTCTGAATGTTTTTCCTGCATTTTGTGGATGGAAAACTTCCATTTCGTAGTATGGTTGTTCCCTTTTGTGAATAATCCGCTAATTCAGGACTAAAAACAATTGAATTATACATGAGCAGTACTCAAAATTATTGTTGCAATAACTGAATTCAGGACCTTAGATGTGTAATGCTTTTCTGAGAGGCTCCATGAAGTTAAAGCTGTGATCAGATCAGTATGAGAAAGATGAGCATCGGGGAAATATTAAGCTTAATGAAGCTGTACTTTTATAACATGAAAAAAGTGGCTGTTAGATGTTGCTAATTGCTTGTGCAGGATGATTGCTCCTCCCATGTTCTATAAGCCAACATATAGCAATTCTCTTTTTGTGCAGTGTGTAACAGCGATCATTAGATTTAAAGTAGGGTCATTCCAAACTCATAATGTTCATTTAATAGTAATCCTGATTTCTTGTTTATTTTTAAGGCATCCATTTTTGTAGGCTTGAAAATGGCATTTGCAATCATTTGCAAGTGCAAACATTATCATGTCTAAACTGTTTAATTATAATGACATTTCTGCTAGATGGCTGATTAAATGCGTGCACTTGTGTCTTTCAAATCTAGTTATTCATGGGTACAAAATGGCACATTAAATTGCTCTTTGGTCCCTGAGTAAGTTGACTGTAGTGATTATGATTCTGAAATAAATTCTCTTTCTATGCATAGGAAAGAACACAGAATGACAAAACTCACACAAGGAAACTTTTAAAACCACTTAAAATATTGAAGGGTAATGGAAAAGAAATCTCTTGAATGCCTTTTCATAATTGTAACTAAGCAAACTATGATCACTTTTCACTACAATTATAAGTTTACATTTTGTAGTAATAAGAGCAAATAACAAAAAGTGATAAGATTAGAGCAAGATTTTGTCATGCACCAATTCCCAACTTGAAGGTTATATAACCAGGGTAGTACACACTGTCATTCATTTAGATATTTCCAAGAGGCGGGACCCGTGGGGGGGGAAGTATCCCCCACAGCTCCTGGCCTGCAGAAGCTAGAGACGCGGCAGCAGATAAGCCCAGCCTTCTCCTTCCCCCACAGTGGCAGAGGCGAGGCCGGCCCGCCAAGGTTTCTCCTTCCCCCTCCCTCCTCAGCAGCGGCGGCAAGGCCGGCCCACCAAGATTTCTCCTTCCCCCCTCCCTCCTCAGCAGCGGCGGCAAGGCCGGCCCACCAAGATTTCTCCTTCCTCCCTCCCCAGCAGCAGTGATGAGGCTGGCCCACCAAGCTTTCTCCTTCCCCCCTCCCTCCCCAGCAGCGGCAGTGGTGGCGAGGTCTGCCTGCCAAGCTTTCTCCCTCCCCCTCCCCAGCAGTGGTGGTGAGGCTGGCCCACCAAGCTTTCTCCTTCCCCTCTCCCTCCCCAGCAGCAGCGAGGCCAGCCCGCCAAGCTTTCTCCCTCCCTCTCCCTCCCTCCCCTTTCTCCTTGGCGGTGGCGAGGCTGGCCCAAGCTTCCTCCCCAGCAGCGGTGGTGAGGCCAGCCTGCCAAGCCTTCTCCTGCCCTGTCCCCTTTGGTGGCAGCAAATTGTCTTTTGGGGGGATTTAAATATCCCCCATATATTTTCTCAACTTTTCGGATTTTTCTGCACACCTGAGGACTGCCCCACGTGTGCAGGAAAATCTCCCTTCTCCCCAGGTGTCCCCGATGTGCAGATTTAGATATCTGCACGCAGGGGGCAACTTGGGAATTAGATATATAGATTTCCAAAGTTAAACATTAATGTTCTGTACCTATGTGTATCTGTCTACTGGAATTCTACTGTGGGTTCAGGCTTTTAATTTCTTGTCTAAAATAATGCTAAATCAGTACAGCTGTGAGAGAGCTTTAGGGAGAATTGAGAAGTATCTGTTTGGACTTGATATACCCAGATATAGTTTTGAATAAGAACATTAAAATTAATAAGATGGCAAAATTAGCACATAGTCTGTGGTAACGGGACATTCAAAAACTAGAAATGGCATGTAGTAGTTTGAATAAATAAAAAGGAAGAAGAGTCAAAGAGAGCGCTGAGCTTCTGAACAAAGGATCAATGGTGGAATTTTTGAGTATAGAAGTCCCCCTAGTAATATAAAAGGTAGTTCACAGGAGTTGTTGGGAAGAGGACCATATTGAATATTCTTTAGAGACCAGTTACAAGAAGACTGGGTGAAAGCCAAACTAGATGAAACAATGTTTCTGAGTTTGCCCCAGGGACATGCCTCCATTTTGTGCAGACAGTTCCCATTGGGGAACTCCTTTAACTGCCCCACTGGAGCCCAATTCTGGTTGGGACCACAGCAGTATGGGGAGAGGAAGGGCTCCTGCCTTCTCCGATGCTGTTTTGCTGACCTGAAATGGTGCTAGGGGGTGTTATTTGCTAACACACACCTGGTGCCATTTTGTCACCCAATCAGTCACCCATGGCACTGTTGAAAGGAATTGTTCAGGGGAACTAATTCTACAAAATGAAGGCATGTCCTTGGGTGAACTCAGGGAGACTGTCTCATGTACTTTGGCCGTCAGGAATATAGAATTGTCTTGCTAAATCAGACCCAGATCCTATCGTCCAGGATTGTATTTTCAACAGCATCCAGCATTATACTTCTGAAGCTCATGAGAACAGCACGAAGGTTATGAACATCCCTGTTGTTCAACTACAGTATCTTCAGTAGCTTCTTCAAAGTTATACTGCTTCTGAACTTGGAAGCTTCTCGGCCTTTTGGCTAAGATCAAGTGTGTATAGATGGACATTGATTGATCTGCCTTACATAAAGATGTAGTATAAACTTTTGCACTATCCATTCCTTCCCAAAGCAGAGTGCTAAAAAGAAACAATGGACAACAAATCAGGGGTTGAGTCCAACTCAATGTTAGTAACTTCTCTCTGAAGGCAGGCTCCTTGAGCTGGAGGAAGACTTCAGACTTGTTCAGTGAAATGGGAAGATATTGCAACACATGCAAGACAGACAGTACAATTATAAGCAAAGGCTGTCTAAAATTTGAGAGCGTGGTATTGAGACTGACACAAGTGAGGTCCAGGTTTAAATCCCATTCTGGCTCACTGGATGACACTTGGGCCAGCTACCCTCAGCCTAATCACCTCAGACAGTTATTGTGAGAATAAAATGGAAAGAGCAGAACCATATATAGTGGCCTGAACTCCTCGGAGGAAGGATGGGATGAAGTGTGATAAATGCAGACAAGCTTTATTGTCACTGAAATAAATTAGATAATCAAGGAATCTAAAACTTTATCTGGCCACTTGTTGTGTTCAGTTTTCAAATGTGGATACAGGTAACAGAGATGAATTTGGATTGGGTAAAAGTCTTTCCAGTGCCTTTCTTGTCAGCTCTAAGTAAAAACAAGGTTGTTTTTTTTTTAAAAAAAGAAATAGATGTCATCTTTTACTACTAAACTATCATTCTTTTAAATTCAAAGCAGTCCAGTGTTTCTTTGTAGCATTTTGCTGCCAAGTTTTCAGTCGGGAGGGAGATTATGCAGGGTTTTCAGCAATGCTTTTGAATTCTAATGTGCAGATGTAACCGTACTGTATACACTAGGCTTTTGAATGTAATAAATATCATAGAAATGAGAACAATGGGTGCTATATCCATTAAGATGAAGTGGGTATCTTTGAAGTCGTAACTGTACAGTGGAAGCAGCTGTATAGTTAAGGCACATTGTTTTCCAGGGTTCTGTTATTATAATGCGGAAATTCCATTCATCCCCTCGTCTCCCAAATGCTTTAAAAATAAATGCATTCACTGAGAAAGTCGTTTCCCACACTCTTATCTACCCATCTCAAGATCCCCCCCCTGCAGCTGTTACACCCCATGCACTCTGTCACTGCAGCTGAAGCCGACTTCTCCACTTTTTGGCTGAACAGGCAGCAGCCATTTTTCCTTGCAGTAAAGTATCCACAAAGAGGGTTTACTTCATGGATTATGCATGGGCTCACGTCTTGCCAAATTAATGTTTTGAACTGGAGTTCTGAAACCTCACAATAACAGTGAATGATTACCAGACCAGTTAGGATAAGAACCCTGGATATTGGTGAATCAGAAAAAGGATGTTAGCCAGAAGAAAAGTTGAAAATATTTCGGGGCATGCAGAAATCAGTGGCAAAACTATGCAAACTAAAATCGGGGCAAGGTTAAAGAACCTCTGTAAATTAGCTATTTTACATATGTCTTTTCTGAATTTTGAAATTAATTATACCACTCTAGATAGGTTTGCTGTGCCAAATGTCAGTCTGATGGGAATATTGTATCAGTTCATGATAGATATGATATAGGCTCACTCTAAATGTTTTCTTTATGTTACATCGGGTACAGTATTTTTTTAAAAAATATAGGACCTAATATGTAGGTCCCCTTCATTTCAAGTGGTTTATCATTAGACTATTATATTGTGTTCATTCATATGCCCAATATTTTTTTCTTTTTCTTTGTCTCCTTAAAGAAAACAACAAAATTACCTCTTTCATTGAGCAAGGTGTACAGGTTTACTACCCTATCATGTTACATAGTGGGGAATGTGCTGGCTACCCCATCATGCATAGAAAATTACAGCATAATGCTAAACCAGCTACAGAAATTGGTATCCTGCCTCTATCCAGACGGACATTAGTAATGGTTTTCAATTTCCATTGCATTACTTAGTTGTGAACCTTATAGAATAGGAAGCATATCTGTCATTATACCAAGAATTTATAATATCATAACTCATATTGATATAAAGAGTTGGTTTTTATGGGGCTGGTGATCAAATCTCAAGCAGGCAGCAATAATAATTTTCTGTTCTTTTTTCCTCCAACTTGAAAGAGAAGCAAGGGGAGACATTCCTTACCCCTGTCTGCCTCCTACTCAGGATCCCTTGGGACTCTGGGTGGTGGTAATAGCTTTTGGCTACAATGCTGCTACAGTGTTTGAGGAATAATCATTGTGATGGTGATTGCTTCCCCCATTGACTACAATGCTGCTACAGTGTTTGAGGAATAATCATTGTGATGGTGATTGCTTCCCCCATTCTCAAGGCAATCCCGTGTCTCTGAAGTCTATGCACTTCCAAATCACAGGTTTGTGAAGACTTTCTGGGATCAAGTCATTGTGACTGAATTGCACCTTTTACCATTTTCTTTATCAACATATAATTGAAAACGGCCATTAGAGGGGCTGTGGCTCAGTGGTAGAGCATCTGCTTGGAATGCAGAAGATCCCCAGGTTCAATCCCTGGCATCTCCAGTTAAAAGGACTGGACAATAGGTGACGTGAAAGACCTTTACATGAGACCCTGGAGAGCCAGGCTGAGTAGGCAGTACTGACCTTGATGGACCAATGGTCTGATTCAGTATAAGGCAGCTTCATGTATATGTTCATGGTTAACAGGCGTGACTTCATAGATGTGGTTGAAGAAAGCTTCCCATATTGGTTGACACTAACATAATTCTTTACCCTTGCTGCTTGATAGGAATTGATGGTCCAGCTGCTTTTCAGGATGATGTACAGGAAGTAGGGAGCCAGGTTCAGATTCTTACTGTCGGAGAGGCTTGCCAAGAAGAGGATGAGGGTGAGACATTGGCTAGCAATCAGCAACAAAGCAAACAGGACCTTCGAGTAACCATGCAGAAAAAAGGTAAGGTCTGTTGAAACTTGGTGACATTTTTTACTATTTGGTCTTACTTGTGTGATTAAAACTTAGCTAATATGGCTGTGAACTAGAGGCCTATTCATAGCTTGATACAGATTAGAACTCAGAACAAGTTTATACAGATGGCTTCTAATAGAATTCAGTGGACAAAGTAAACTGGCCATAATCTAGAACACAGCAGAGAGAGTTCCACCTGAGTTCCACTCCAGACCTAAGAACTCTAAGAAGCTGTAATTGCAGAACAGATCTTTCTTGCATCCCTCTTGCTGCAACCCACTCTGCCTCTTGAAAAGCTGCTTCTTATAGTTAGGGAGACCTCAAGGATAGCACGGAAGGCTGCAGCTTTAGGAGGAATCCCCAGAAGCCCCCTCAGTAGGTCCCAGTCCTAGGTCCCAGTCACCTGTGCCAGATAACACAGGGGGGGAAGTGAGGCTATTTGCTCTGCAGTAATTTGACCTGCCACTGCGTGATCAGGCGCACTGGTGGGTGAATTGGGTTTCTTCCGTCACTGCCTGTTTCCAGTGCGCTTCAGCAAGGGATCACTGATGCAATGGGAGAGCGCTGGAGCGATCACACGGGGAAGTCCATCTGTGGCCCGTCGCAAACCCGTTTGATACAGCACTTTCCCTGGTATTTTTTAACTCCACTTCTTCAGCGGAGCGAGATGGGTTGCCGACGGGTGCGGGACGCTTGCCAGATGTTCCCATGTGATCACACCCTTAAAATCCACCCGGCATTCATGCCTATCGTGTGGCTACTTCTGCGTGTGACCAGGACCCTAGTTGGGATTCACCATCTAAAGGTGACAAGAGCTTAGCTCCCATCCACAAAAACACTCTTCATTTTTTGCCAATAGATACCCTGTGATGGGAGGGGGAGAACAATTACTTTCTTTTCTCTGATGAAGGTATCTCCCAGGGTTGCACAGCAGTGATACTAAGTGGCTGATGCTTCTACTCTTTTCCACCCCTCTATACTAAAAAAATATTTGGGAAAGGAGAGAACTTTCTACTACTGTCCTCAGGGCCTGAAGCATATGGTTTCTTTGAAGAAAGAGGCCACAAGGCAAGGTTTAGGAAAGCAAGCCTAGCCCCTACCCCTCACTGTCCTGGCTTTGGTGATGGACAGAAGGATGGCAAGTGGGAATTAAAGTAGAGCTGGACCGGAGCACTTACTCTTTCATGCTTTCTTAGCTTTTATACTTGGTGGCCCCCTACTTAGTTCTAAAATAAAATACCACTGGAATGATTTTGACAGGAGATATCATTTTTTTCATAGTTTAATGTAAGTTATTTTTAAACAATCAAATCTTGGCTTATTGTCTGCTTAGTACAGTAGGGTTTTTTAAATATGAATTGACATTTTTTGCTTGCTCCCCTTTACTGTGATTTTTCTTAGGCTAGTAATCCTGTTAGAATTGACACTGCAGTGGTAGTTTGTGGGAAAACGTTACATGAGAACACCAAGTCTTCGCTTGCATGACTTCTCTTAATAAAAGTGGATTATGCCGTGTCTTGTGTAGGAATGTATCATAACCATCATTCAAGTTTATGCCCCAACTACTGCTGCTGAAGAGGAAGAAACTGAGAGCTTTTACACATGTGTCTAGGAAGCAATCAATCACACACCTAAACAAGATGTGCTGATAACCATAAGTGACTGGAACACAAAAGAAGGAAGCAAAGCAGAATCAAATATTGTGGGAAGATTTGGGCTAGCAGGAGAGCAACTCACAGAATTCTGTGAAGACAACAATTTGTTCATTGCAAACACATGTTCAGGCAACCAACCAGACAATTGTATACATGGACATCACTAGGTGGCCAATACATAATTGGAGGCAAAAGATGGAGAAGTTCCATTCTCTATGCTAAGACAAGACAAGGAGCTGATTGTGGTACAGACCATGACTTGTTAATATCCAAAATTATTATCAATCAATTCTTTATTTGGCCAACGACCAGTACAAGTCAAGAATAAAAGCTTTACAATAATGTCATTAGAAAGTAAGATTGGTCTGATCTATTGGCTACAATTAGTTAAAATCTGTACATAAAATATCTCTATGAATTCTACAGGCTACTGAAAAAAATTTGGCACAACTAATGGTAACCTGTTGATTAGCACCCATTGAAAGTTTCTTTAAAATATAAATATCAGAACATCCAGGAAAATTGGTAAGTAGAAGGGAAATTATACTAGAACGAGCTTCCTGATAGAAGCAACAGTGGGATAGTACACCTCTTCAGTGCCACACAGACAAATCCTTTCCTTCATGGGAGTCTTTTTGTATCTCCCCTCTAAAACTGCAGAGGGGAGGTCTCGCCATTTCGCCAGAGTAAAAGCTCTCTGTTGACTGGGTACCTCCAGGACAGAGAGATAGGTGCTGGGACGACAACATATTTAAGCTTCTATGGTATCAGGAAGTTTGGAACATTGTTAATGTCTCTTTGTTGCTCTACATCAAACAACCTTTGTCTGATCATTGATTTTGCTTGATCAAAACCCATTTGTAGGACAAATTCAGGAGAGAAGCCCAAATTCTGCAGTTTAAGATGAATGGCCTTCTCCCAAGAGGATTGAAAATAGTCTTGCAGGACTAATGCTATTAAACCCCGTGGGTTATGTGATAATTTTAACCAATAGTTAATGGAGGCAAGGCTTACCCATAAGCTGGCACTGGACACACAGCTTGGCACCTGAAATAAAGCTCTCAAGAACTGATTGCATTTTTTCTAACGGGGCAAAGTGGGAGGAGGGGGGTCCAAGAGTTGTCCAATACATTAATTTGGGCAATATCCAAAATTAGAATAAAGCTGAAGACAAACAACAAAACATTCATAGTGCCACAATACAATCTAAACAGCATTCCTGAAGAGTTTAAACAGCATGTAAAGAACAGGCAGAAATCTATATATCTAATTCTCAACATGGCCCCCTGCATGTGGATACTTATTTCTGCAGATCGGGGGTACATGGAGGGAAAAGAGATTATCCTGTACATGTGGGCCACTCCCCAGGTGTGCAGAAAAATCTAAAAACTTTAAAAACTATACGGGGGAGGTTAAAAATGCCCAATAAATAAATCAGCGTTCACTGAGCATGCGCAGGAAATGGACTTACTGAGGCAGAGGATGAGGAGCCTTCTCTTCCCCTCCCTCTCCTGTAGTTTTGATTGCATTGAGTCCTCCCCCATGGCCACACCCCCTCCACCGAACATTCAAGCCTCCAGCAGCCAACAACAGCATCTACCTTGTGATTTTTAAAGTGTTTTAGCAAACTGCTGCAGCTTTCAGCTCTCTTCACTCTGCTCAGGAGGCTCCTTCCACTTTCCATGCAATTACAAGAAGAAAGCACACAGATACTCCAAAAAGGAGGGGGGAAGAAGCTAGCAGAAAATAAATATGTCTTTGATTCCGCCCTTTGGAGCAGGCAACATCTCCACTCTTCCCTCTTTCCCTGCCTCCTCCCAGCCAATTAGTTTTATGGTTTATTGTTAGAGGTGGGGAAAAAAACAAAACAGGGAGGGAGGAAAACCTTTTCTTCTTCAGAGAATGCAGGAGCATGAGTCTGTGCAGGATTTTGCCTGGAGATGTGTGGGCTTGGCCAGTTCTTCCACTGCATTGAAATGCCAATAGGGTGGGGATGGCAGCATTTTGTTGCGGGTCCTCTCTTGTAGAATTCTAAATGCAGCATGTACAGGTATCTAGTACACTGCCCACATGTACAAGACCCTGACTCTGCCTCCAGGTACAGGTATCTAGACTCTTGTACCTTCCCCACCTCCAGTCCAGGAGATCAGAGAGAGGCAAGTCCTTGTTACTATACCAGCACGTGGAGAATCTCACATCTGTCCCACACCCCTTCAGGAGTGAGAGAGTGCCAGACCCTACATGCTTTTTAAGAGCACTGAAATCAGTGTTCTGCTACCAGGACCTATTTAAGAACGTTCCCAACTCAGACAGGAGAATAGGTCCCACCTCCTTCCTGGTTCTTGGAACTTAGCAACTTGTCAGCTCTGGGGTAGAGCTGCAGATGATTTAACACACAACAGTAGCCTCTAGGCGAGCAGCTAAGGCTCTGGAATTAGCCCTAGAGTTCCAGGTACAATATTGATCCAAACCAGATCAGGTTAATCTATATAAGATCTTTATTAAATACAGCAGGTTTATGACATGAGACTTACACAGGATAGAAAACAATGAACATTCCTATAGCTCTGTAGAGCTCTGACTAAAACATACAAAAGCATCATAATTACCAATCCTTGGTCCAGGGAACAGTCAAAGCAGAGTCTATTCTCCAAGGAATCTTAAAGATGAAATCCATGCTTGCAATGGGCAATTAAGGTCAGCGTGTTGCCCCCTTGCAAAATTCAGTGTTGCCGGTGAGTAATCCAAACAGAGACTAATTCTTAGAAAGGGGCCCTCTTTCCAAGAGAGTTCTGTGTGTCTTTTGATAGGCTAAAGACAACTCTCCTCCTACCTCTGTCTCAACTGAGCATGGCCAGTACCCAATCGTGACAGAGTAGAAAGGCGTGTCTACTCTGTAAGAGCCTCCATAGCTTACGTGTGACGGTACACGTATGCTGGGGCTTTGAAGTTTGGGAAAGAGTCTGAATGTCTGCCCTGTCCCTCAGAGGTGCCAAAGTGGCCTTTGAAATGCAGAACCAGGCCTGACATTTGTGCCTGCCATCTGGTCAGGTGTGAAAGTCACAGGGACATGTTCCCAGCTCAACCATTTGAGTTTAATCACTGAATCAGAGAAATATTTTTTCTATACACAGCATTCTAACGATTTGCACATAGAAGCAAAGAGAACAATAATCAGTGTAAAAAACAGCAAGAACAAGATATGTGTTCCACAGTGTTATGTATTGGGACTGGAACATTTCAGGACTATTTCTACCAGAGACTGGCCGAGCTTGGAACTCTAGAACAATAGCCCACCAGGACTCTGTAAGCAGCCAATGAGGAATTAATGGTTCTGACAATGGCCTATCACTGATACTTGTTTGGGAAGTGGGTGGGGTTTGCATGCTATTTAAACAGGGCTATTGCCCTGGGTCTTTGCATTGTTCTTGCTGAGCTGAGCTGATCACTAGGTTTGGTGTCAGACCATCCATGGAACCCAGTATTTAACACACAAGATCCAAGAAATCAAAGGGACATTTAAAGCATGGTTAGGCATGCTGAACGATCAACATGGAAATACATTAACTGAACAGGACAAAATAAAGAAAAGATGGGAACAATACACTAAAGAACTATACAGAAGAGAGGAAATGATGACAGATTCCTTCCAAGAAAAATCTTCTGGAGAAGAACCTGCAATTTTAGAAAGTGAATTGAACGTAATTGGGAGAAACAAATCACCAGCAGTAGATGGGATATCAGTAGAGCTATTTCAAGCTATAGAAACAGAGTCCATCAACAAGAATATCCCAACAAAAATGAAAAACAAAGCAGTGGCCCACTGACAGGAAACTCTCAATCTACATTCTAATTTTAAAAAAGGAGACATCAAAGACATCTGCAACTATTGGACCACTGCATCAGTTTCTCATGTGAGTAAAGTGATGCTTAAAATCTTACAACAAAGACTGTTACCATCCATGGAGTGACAAATGCCAGATGTTCAAGCTGGATTCAGAAGAGCAAGAAGCACTAGACATTTACTGGAGCATAGGAGAGAATTTCAGAAGGAAATCAGCTAGTGTTTCATAGATTACAGCAATGCCTTTGACTGTGTGGATCATGAAAGCTATGGTTGGTTTTAAAAGAAATGGCTGTGCCACAGCATCTGATTGTTTTGATGTGCAATGCCAATATCTGAAGCCGCGGAAAGGAAGCTGGATGACAACTAGCCTGGGGTGCTGGTAGGCAGTCACCACCTTATAGACTATGTGGCCCTAGTTAGGTTAAAATTCGGTTGCTTAGAACCGCTATGTAAACCGCGCAGAGACCCTCTGAGGTTAGGGCGGCATATAAGCCGAAAGTAAAAAACCCCCAAAAAACCTGTTCTCTGGACAAGAGGCTACTGTAAGGTTGTCATATGGAGAAACAATAGTTTCCAGTAGGCAGAGGTATCAGACAAGGATGCATTTTATCTCTTTGTTCATAGATAAAGGTGGAGTGAAAATTGGTGGAAGTTATATTAACAACCTGAGACAGGCAGATAGCCTCATGTTACTGGCAGAAAATAGTGATGACTTGAAATAACTATTGATGAAGGTTATAACAAAAAGCTCCAAAGCAGGATTACAGTTGAACAGCAAGAATATAGAAGTGATATCTACTGGGAAGCAACTTCAAGGCTGATGGTGAAGGAATTGACATTGTTCAAGATTTTCTATTCCTTGGCTCCATCATCAATCGAAAGGGAGACTTAAACCAAGAAAGCAAAGCAAAAGGAGATTGAGACTGGGGAGGGCAGCCATGAAGGAGCTAGAAAAGATCCTTAAAAGTAAGGATGTGTCACTGGCAACCAAGACCAACATAATTCATAGTCAGTCAAAACCTTTATTGGCATAGATAATTCATACTGTAGGATTTCCCATTACTACATATGGGTGTGAAAAATGGACAGTGAAGAAAGCTGACCAGGAAGGAAGTGGATTCAGTTAAGATGCAGTGTTTAAGGAGTTTTACAGATACCATGGACCACCAAAAAGACAAATAAGTGGGTTCTAGATCAAATCAAGCCTAAAGCTAAAATGACTAAACTGAGGCTATCGTAATTTGGTCACATTCTGAGAAGACCAGAGTCACTAGAAAAGACAATAAGACATGAAAAGTTGAAGGCGGCAGCAGCAGGAGAAGACCCAACATGAGATTGATGCTATTTATTTGGTTGTTTCAATTTATATTCCACCCTCCCCACAAGCAGGCTTAGGGTGGATCACAACATAGGTTCTAAAACACATTGAATACAACACTGATAATTAATTAAAACCATATGATTTAAAAACAAAGCATTGAAAAATAAAGGAAGCCACGACCCTCAGTTTGCAAGACCTGATTCTGGGCTGTTAGTGATAGAACGTTTTTGAGGCCATTAATTCATATGGTCACCGTAAGTGAGAAGCGACTTGATGGCACTTAACACACACATGTGGAAATGAGGTTTAGATGCACAAACCCTCTTAGTGCTAGTGAATTATATCATGTCTTAGAAGAATCAAAAACACCAGGCAAGTACAGGTTTCAGTTGACTGGGAATCTGGGAATGTTACTGTCAGTCAGCAAGAAAGAGTCACTAATTGTCACTGGTTTAGGTAGAAGATTAGTTTGCTTACTAACAAGACGTTTAGAATTCTCTGGAAGGAGCAGTTTTATACCAGAATTGATGAAATGTCAGTTAATAATAATGTTGAAATTACCAGTGTAATCCCTCTTGTCTAAAAGAAGGCAAGGGATTGATTTTGAGAAGAACATCAGCACCAGCTTTTGGGTATAAAGAGTCTTAGAGACCATTCTAATCTTTTTTTATATTCATTCTGGAGACAGATATCTTCAATAGAAAGGACAAGTGGTGTTTAACTTGCCACTTAGATGACCAGAATATTGTTTTCCTTTGACAGGGTGAAATTTCAAGGTAACCAGAGAGTGGGTTGTATTTGACAGAACTGAAACCAAAGTGTTTTGGGTGATCCTCTTGAACAGAAGACTCTTCTGTCTCAGTTAGCCAGTGCATGTTAGTCCTGGTACTACAAAGTTTAACCTGGTTGATACTACATGAACAAGATTTATTCGCTAGTTCTAATTTGCTGTAGAACTTCTGCAAGGTTTCTGCCATCAGAAAAGCCTGTGAAGCTAAAATCTGGAGAAGATAAGAGGAACAGGACTCCATGTTAGCAGTAGCATAATTAGCTGGATCAAAAAGAGAGGCATGACTTGAGACTGAAGGCACTTTAGGGCGCTCCTGATCATGTATTAAGACGTTGAATCTGCTTGAGGTTGGGAAAGCATAGAAAAATTCCTCAAGTTTATTTTGTTTATAGTCTGGCATTTGGGTGTCAGCACTGGTAACCTATCCATTGCCTTCTTGTCAGTGGAATAAAAAGGACAGTACATGCTTTGTGTAAGAAGCATTCTGTTTAGTGCTATCAGTACTCCTAAAGTCACTGTAGCAATATTATAGGTAGCAGTTTCAATCATCCTAGTATTGTATTTCCGGACAAAAAACACACTGCAGTAATTCTGAGATATAAAGACATCATATATTTGGCAAATGAGAGTACTATTCTGGGTTGTATCTCCAGGGACTAAGACAAAGGTCTTTGGGGGACTTTTCAGTGTGCATTTATGGATATGTTGGAGGGAATGGCCATTTGTGGAAATGTTGGATAGCAATGGTCCATTTTTCAATATTTGCATCCATCTTAGAGATGAAACAAGTGGAGACTCACAAGAAACTTGCGGGATGGTTATCCCATTCCTCACTCCTTTGCTTCCTCCCCTCTTCCCTTACCTCTCTCACACTCTTTCTCCCTTCTTTCCTCCCTTTTCTTACTCTCTATCTCGCCTCCATGCATATTACTTCCTCTCTCTTTCTGCCCCCTCATCATTCTCTTTGTTTCTTTGCCTCCCCAGCTCATCATTCTTTCTTTTTCTGTTCCCCACCCCATCATTCTCTCTTTCTGTCCCATCACTCTCCCAGCCTCCTGCTTGCTTCCAGTGCTCCTAGCCACCCACCTGCTTCCTCTTCCCTCACAGCAGCTGTGGCAGTTCTCCGGGAATCACAAGGGATTTCCCAGCTACAGAGATCGATTCACCTTAGGGCTGCCAGCTCCAGGTTGGGAAATTCCTGGAGATTTGGGGGTGGAGCCTTGGGATCGTGAGGCTTGGGGAGGCAAGCAGCCTCAGCAGGGAATAATGCCACAGACTCAACCCTCCAAAGCAGCCATTTTATCCAGGGGAACCATCTCTGTCACCTGGACAACAGTTGTAATTCTGGGTGATCTCCAGCCCTCACCTGAAGGCTGGCAATGGCAGTTCTTGTGGAGGAATGGCTGCTTTAGATGGTGGAATCTATGGCATTATACTGGTCTGAAGTTCTTCCCCTCCTCAAACTCCACCCTGCCTAGGCTCCACCCCTCAAATGTCCAGGAATTTCCCAACTTGGAGTTGGCAACCCTATTTCCTTCCCACACAACAGCCAACCTGCCTTCATCTGCCTTCATCTGTCTTTAGCTTTCTGTCTCTTCCCCCCACAGCCTCTACCTAGGAAAATTACAGTTTTCTGTCTCTCCCCCACAGCCTCTACAGTGGGGACCAAAGCAGCTTACATTATTCTCTCCTTTTGAAAATGGAAAATGGATGCTTTGGAGGATGGACTCTACGGCATTGTACCTCACAGAGGTCCCTGTCCTTCCCAGGGTCCACCCCCAAATCCCCAGGAGTTTCCCAACCTGGATCTGGCAGCCTTACCTTCCCCATCCCCTGCTGGTGGCCAGGGGGGACCTGGCAACCCTAGAATGCTGCCAGGCCTAGGGTTGCCAACCTCCAAGTGGGACCTGGAGACCCTCCAGAATTACAACTGAACTTTAGCCAACAAAGATCTGTCTCCAGGAGAAAATGGCTGCTTTGGAGGGTGGACTCTGTGACATTATATCCAGCTGAGGCCTCTCCATTCCCCAAACCCAGCACTGGCAACCCTTGTTAAGCCTGGCCCCAAGGCTCGCTCCCTCAAAGGCCAAAATAGACCTGGAAAGGGCTCTCCCCCCTCCCCCTGCCTTTTACTGACAGAACCAGTTAGAAGCCCCAAAAAGCATTCTAATTTATCACCGTTAATGCCTGGAGTGACTGGCCCCTGTGGAGGTCATTTCAAAAGGTATTGGGGGGAATTCAACCCTCCCCAACTTTTTTTTTAACTTTTTGGACTTTTCTGTAGTCCCACAGAGTCCCCTAAGTCTGTAGAAAAAGCTGTTGGGGGAGAGTGAGCCCTCCGTTGACAGAAATAAGTATCTGCACCCAAAAGGGACCTTGGCTATTAGATATATAGATGCAGGATGGAAATGCTACAGTTAGGTATGAATTTAAGAACCACCATACTAGCTTGGAACAATGATCTAGCCAAGTCAGGATTTCTCTAATGGTGGTGGGCTGACAAATACCTCAGCAAGGCATGAAGAAAGTTTCTATCTTTTATTAATACCCAGAAATTGATTGTCAGGGCTGTGCTGTTTCTGAAAACCAAAAATAATGGAGATGGAAGAATGGTAGAGATAGCAAACAAAATTGTGGTCAGATTAAGAATTATCACAGCAAACCGTTGTATGTAGTAGTCATTTTTTTCTGTAAATGTATCTTCCTCAGGTATTTCAAGCAGCATGAATTTTGATGAAGAGGAAGATGAGGAGGATGAGGACAGTTCAAGTTCCTCCCAGTTAAACAGTAACACCAGACCAGGTTCTGCAACAAGCAAGAAATCAAACAAGGTGAAAAGCCTGGCATAATGGTGGAATCATGCCTCACAGGGCCATCTGGTTCACCTGAATTCCTTAGAGCTTAAGGCGTCCCAGTGGAAGGCCTAGCTAATTTTACAGCAAGGAAGCACTTACTGATATTCAGTTAAACTTTGCTTTGCTGTAACCTGAAAGCATAATTTCTTTTCTCGGTGTTATCATACAACCAAAAAGGCAGTTAAATCGTAACAGTAACTCTAATCTAATCTAAAATTGTGACCACCAATTTTAATTTTTATTATTGTGCTTTAATTTTTAACTGTATTTATTTGATACAATGTTGATACAATGTTAGCAGTGTTCCCTCTAAGCTGAGTTAATGTGAGCTAGCTCACAGTTTTTTAGCCTCCGGCTCACACATTTTTGCCTTAGCTCAGGAAGGATGGCTCCAGAGCAAACTGATTTATGCAGCAGCCAAATCGCTCGCTCACAACTTTGCCCACAAAGTTGAATTTTTGCTCACAAGACGCCACAGCTTAGAGGGAGCATTGGATGTTACCCGCCCTGAGCCCACTTGTGGGATGGGCAGGCTATAAATATGAAAATAAATGAATGAATGAATGAATAAATGTTGCATCAGTAGTGTGATGACCAGGGGTGTGCAAAACAACAACAACCCCACAGTATTGTTCAGTTTGGGTCTATTGGACCCAGAAAAAAGGTCAGCATTTCTGAAAAATCCCAGTTCCCAATTTGGATCTGGGATTTTTCAGAAATTCCAATTCCCCCCCGAGTCCAATAGACTTGAGAATAGAAATACTGATTGAAGAAAAGCCAGTCCAACCCTGGGGCTGGCTTGGCTTCTCCTGCAGCAAACCATGCCGCAGGAGAAGCTGGCCCCAGGATCTGCATGCAGGGGGAGGTTGCTCCCCCACCACACACAGACCTGGCTGGGAGGACTTCTCCTGCAGTGAGGTTTAAACCATGCCACAGGAGAAGCTGGCCCCAGGATCTGTGTGTGGCAGGGAGGCTAGAGAGGATCAGCTGGGGTGGCGGAAGCTGAGAGCTCCACATCACCTTGGCTGGGGCTGGCTCCTTTTGGCTCCTTTTGGTTTAAACTGAACTGCCATTCAGTATAGCTGAATATACCCAAATAATAGCCCCCCAAAATAAAAATGGCCTTATTTGGGCTCAGCTATACTGGTAGCAGATCAGATTCTGTCATCTGTATTCAGATTAAATAATACTCCAAAAATACCAGTAAGGTATTTTCCGGGGTTTTTTTTTTCTTCAGATCAGCTTATACTGAATGCACACAGATGTGAGGGTGGAGTGGAGATGGCTCTCCTGCAGAGATAAATTGTACTCCTTGTATTCCCCACCCCCTTAAATTAGCCTAAATTTAGTTCTTTGGGCTAAATAAAAAAGCTAAAATGGAAAAAAAATTAAAAGAAGCATTCAGAAAGTATCAAAGCACTGTTGTGAGTGTAGAGTGAGAGTGGCATTTCTGGCATTACCTATTTTTTTATAGAACTGCCAACTGGAAGGTCGGTAGTTCAGCAGTTCGAGACCCGAGTGCCGCACGACGGAGTGAGCTCCCGTCTCTGGTCCCAGCTCCTGCCAACCTAGCAGTTCGAAAGCAAGAAATTGCAAGCAGATAAATAAGTTCCACTTTGGTGGGAAGGTAACAGCGTTCCGTGCGCCTCGGCGTCTAGTCATGCCGGCCACATGACCACAGAAATGTCTTTGGACAGCGCTGGCTTTTCGGCTTGGAAACTGAGATGAGCACCGCATCCCTAGAGTCGGATTTGACTGGCTTTTGAGAAAGGGAAACCTTTACCTTTACTTATAAAGGTTAGCCCACTTGAAAAGAGGAAAAGAGCCCCCTAAGATTTTTTTTTAAAAAAATCAAAGAAAAAAAATACAGAAAAAGTCACATAGGGACCAAGGCTAAGCAGCTCTACTCAAAAGTATGTCCCATTTTATTCAATGGAGCTTGCTTCCATGGAGATATTAGTAGGATCGCCGCCAAAGACTATCCATTAGGTGCCATCGCACTCAGCAGAGCCCCGTTTAGCTTAGCACTAAAGCTTCCCAGAATTTTGTTTTCCCAGTGGCCAAATGTTATAAACAGTTACACTCTCCTAAGCCCACTGACTTCATAGAGACCATATTGAATGTCAAAGTGATTTCGATCTCCTGTCATATTTTAAGTACACAGTAGCATTTCGTTCTCTTCTAGGAGACAGCTGCAGGGCCCAGCCCTTCAACAAACAGCCCTGTAATAGATGTTGATGACCTGGAGGAATTTGCTGTGAGACCTGCTCCTCAGGGTGCTACTGTCAAATGCCGAATCACAAGAGACAAGAAGGGAATGGACCGTGGAATGTACCCTACTTACTACCTCCATTTGGAAAGGGAGGATGGTAAAAAGGTCGCAAAGCACATTTTGTTGATTTCCTATAAGATAGCAGAACAAAACGACTGCAGAAGTGTAGGAGTAGGAATTCATTGTGCTCATCTATTGGGTTATCTATTGGGTTCCCAGGGCTATTTTTGGGCAGGAACGCACAGGAGCAGAGTTCCGGCTGGCTCCTGAGTGGGCCACACCCAGCAGGAACTCATTAGCATAATAGGCTACACCCAACAGTAGAAACTTATTTAGGACTGGCTACATTAGCGGTGTGTGGCCTAACATGCAAAGGAGTTCCTGCTACAAAAAAAGCCCTGGGTTTTGACAACAAGCAAGGTAAACAGAATAACATGGGCCTGTGGCCTGATATGCTAATGAGCTGTGCTGTCAGGCTGTGACTTAATATGTTAATGAGTTTCTGCTGATGGGTGTGGCCTGTTAAGCTAATGAGTTCCTGCTGGGCTTTTTCTACAAAAAAAGCCCTGATCCTTCCTATGTGTTTCTAACATATTAGTACAAAAACTTAGAGTGTTTCTGTTTTGCAAGCAGGAAGAATGATTGTTGAAGGCTTTCATGAGCAGAATTCATTAGCTGCTGTAGATTTTCTGGGTCGTCTAGCCATGGTCTTGGCATTGTAGGACCTGATGTTTTGCCAGTAGCTGTGACTGGCATCCTCAGAGGTATAACACAGAAAGATAGAGTGCTCTTCGTGTCAAGGTGAGAAGAAAAATGGTAGGTAGGTAATTTGTATCTACTCCGGAAGGTGGGGTAGGGCTGAGTCATTATCTTGTATGAGTTCCCCAGGCTATGAACATGCTAATGGAGGAGGTTCTTTTGTCTATGGATTGTTTCCTGAGGAGGTTACACACATACAAATGAACCTCCACATACAAAAGAACCTCCTCAGGAAACAATCCATAGACACAAGAACCTCCTCAGGAAAGCTCCTCCATTAGCATGTTCATAGCCTGGGGAACTCCTACAAGATAATAGCTCAGCCCTACCCCACCTTCCGGAGTAGATATAAATTACCTGCCTACCATTTTTCTTCTCACTTTGACACAGAGAACACTCTGTCTTTCTGTGTTATACTTCTGAGAATGCCAGTCACAGCTACTGGCGAAACATCAGGTCCTACAATGCCAAGACCATGGCCAGATGACCCGGAAAATCTACAGCAGCTAAGGAAGAATGACTGATAAACATTTCCAGTCTTCCTGTGCTAAGGTACCACAAGACACATTATTAACAATGGAAATGGTCTTATTAACTGTATTTGATCGGAAAGGTTTGGATGCTCAGTCTAAAGGGAAGGACCGTGACTCAGTGGTAGAGGATCTGTTTGCCATGCAAAAGTTCCCTGGTTCAATTCTTGGCATCTCCAGTTAAAGATCAGGTAATAGGTGATACAAAAGACCTTCACCTGAGACCTGCAGAGCTGCTACCATTCTAAGTAGACACAATTGACTTTCATGGACCAAGTATAAGGCAGCTTGATGTGTTCAGTATTACAACCTTATTTATTTATTAAAGCATTTATATCCCAGCTTTCCTCATTCAAGGCAGCTTACGATAATAGTTAAAAATATTTTTGGTTAAAGCAAAATTAAAATAGCAAAACCCAACTCTCTCCTCAAGCAACATTTAATGAATAAATAAATATCTTGAGTGAGGGCTGGCCTCTTATATACTTGTGTTGTTATAACAATAACAATGTATATTCTTATCCACCCTTCCTCTAAGGAGCTCAGAGCTCCTCCCAGTTCTGTGAGGTGGGTTAGATGGACTGACTGACGTATGGTCATCCAGTGAGCCTCATGGCAAAGTGGGGTCTTGAACCAGGGCCCGCAGTCCCACCTCTACATTGCACTGGTGCCATCCTTATAGTAAATATATTAAACAAAGTATCATAGAATTTAACAATCCAAACACTATGAGAGCAAGCTGGTTACTCTGTGGAGTCATGATTGGTGGCATCAATCTCCTTTGACACATAGGTAGACATTATTTTTGACTGTTTCCCTGGCCTCTCAAGAGGGTCTTAATGGGCATCCTGGTGATATGGGTGATATTTGTTTGATCATTTGCATGCTCTGATTGATTAGAAATTTAAAATAATGTATTAAGTTGAATTTTAGATTGTGTTGTCAAAGTGAATTTTTGTAATTTTTTGGGGGGGGGCCTAATTTAAGGTTGAATGATAAGTTAAAGTTCAACACTATATAAAATGCATGTAAGTGTAGCATTTTCTAACCAATAGCATAACCAGTAATCTGTGCAGTGTCTAATTATTATCAGATACGACTTGCAGTTAAGGCTTGATTTTTTTTTTTTGCTTTGTTGGTTTTTTGACCAAATTAAAACTTCAGTTAGTTAAATATAAGATTTGAGAAAAGTAAAGTGGTTTTAGTTCATTCTTTGTTCTTAGGAAATACCATTTTTGGTGCCCTTAAATGATTAGCAGTTGGTCTTCCCCACCTTTGAGACCTGAACTGGCATCTGTTTTCCTTTCACTTGAAGGAAACTGTTCAAGATGGAATTAAACATTTAACAAAGTGTATCAGGTTTAATTATTTAAATCATACATAATGGATTGAATAAATAAATACTTTGCTTCCTCTCCTGATTTTTTAACCCATTTTTGCTAACTCTTGCTGACCGTCTGCATTTTTGCTGATAACATTAAACCACAAGAAGTTGCCCTTGATGTTCTTTTTCTAACTGCTATTTTTCAACTCATTAGGTGTTCCTGTTGGCTGGAAGGAAGCGAAAGAAGAGCAAAACCTCAAATTACCTCATCTCCATAGACCCGACAGATCTGTCACGAGGAGGAGAGAGTTTCATTGGGAAACTGAGGTAAATACGTTCCCCAGAGAGCCCTGCACTCCTCTCAACAGCATTTTCTAGTGGTCCCCAGCCCCAAAGACATTCGTTTAGCCTTGACCAAGGCCAGGGCCTTTTCAACCCTGGCCTGGTGGAACTCTCTTCCAGGTGAGATCTGGGCCTTGCGGGATCTGTTACAATTCTGCAGGGCTGCAAAACTGAGCTGTTCTGCCACGCCTTTGGTTGAGGCAGTATATGTCCATGCGTAATGGCCTCCCCTGCCCCCCCACACTACCACACTTCCCCCCATATGGAGATAAGTTGTAAGTGCTCAGTATCTATTGCCTAACCCTTGATCCACCTGGCATGCATACAGACTCAACCAGGACTTTCTGGAAATCCCCATCTTGAGAATGTTTGTTGTCTTGGTATTGTAATGTGATTCTACTTGATTTATTGGAGCTGTATTTCAACTGTTTTAGTTAGTTGTAACGTGCCCTGAACCTGCTCGCTGGGGTGGGTGGGATAGAAGCATAATAAATAAATAAATAAAATACTGCAGTTTTCAGAAGTCTTTTTGCATTTTGTGGGCTGCTGAGATTCAGTGATAGTAATGGACAAAATTAGCATAATCTGTATTGGGCAATGAAATGATTTTTTTCTCTCCGTCTCTGATAGATCAAACCTCATGGGTACTAAGTTTACAGTTTATGATAATGGAGTAAACCCAATGAAAACAACACTGAGTTTAGAGACAAGTAATTTACGCCAGGAGCTAGCTGCCATTTGCTACGTAAGTATCCCTTGTAAGCAAATATTTCTATTTTAAAAGCTGGCATATAAGGCACAGTTATCCTGCAGTGCCTTTAGTGAGTTAAAAGTAATTATGTTATTTGAAAAGTCTGCCATATCCCTGATCAGGGCCTTATCTGACTATTATCCCAGATTTCTACAGCCCCACATTATCTGGATACTGATAGTTATGATGGAAGCCTGAAAGCACTGATAACTTTTGTTTGGCTAATACCATCCCAGACAAAGTGCACAGAGTGAGGGAATGGTTAAATTTGAGGAGGGAGGTTTCCAGCTCCTGACCAATTTCACTGAGAGGACCCAGCCTCCTAAGCTGATGATGCTGGCTTTTGGATCGTACGTTGTATAGCATGCTGCACAGGAAAAGTTAATTCTTTTAATATCGGTAATCACTGTGGAGGAGTCTCAACCTAGCTTTCTCCCTGACATATCACTTTTGTATATTTTCTGTGTAGGATTTGTTTTCCTTCAGGGAACATTCTGCTAGTCCTGGCAGTTCAGATATTCTCTTGAGGGTGGGTAGCATTTCAACAGCTATTGAAGCCTGTGGCAGGTTGGGAAAATTAGGTTTGTATAGTCTGGATTTATTTTGGTTAAGTGTATTCCTTGCCTTTCAGGTAACTCTATGATGTATAATCTGGTTTATGTGCTATAATCTTTTGCTTATTGAAAATCCTTTATTAGCACAAAACGCTCAACTAGATGACCTTTGTGATTGTTCTCTGTTTTTTTTCATAATTGAATTGTTTCAAGAAACTCATCAAAGGGAAACGATGTAGTCCCTTTTTTCAGTACATAGAAAATGAAGTCCTTTACCTGAGAATGTCACTGAGATTCGAATCTGAAAAATCAAATAGGCATTGTGATGGAAACTAAAGAACAACATTTTTTAAGGGATTAACATTTAAATCAGTATAACATAACAATTGAGCTATGATATTGATGCCAGACTTAGTGCGGACACCTGATCGGGATAGCTCGCTGCAGCTCAGAACTCCTGAGCTCACGCGATCCGCCGGCCTCAGCCTCCCGGCAGCTGGGATTACAGGCACTTGCCTGTAATCCCAGCTGCCGGGGAGGCTGAGGCCGGCGGATCGCGTGAGCTCAGGAGTTCTGGGCCGCAGCGGGCTATGCCGATCGGGTGTCCGCACTAAGTTCAGCATCAATAGTGATTCCTAAATTATTGTAGATTGCTTGCTCTGTGATTATCTGTCTATAGATGGTCCTTATTTTCTTTTAATGGACCATGAGATCACTTTGGAAACAATAAAAGAAAATGACGAAGGCTGCTAGCAATGATGACAAACATCACCACCCACACCTGCTTTCTAATGTTTCCCCTTGTAAAACAGATGTTGATAGAGATGTTTGTCAGCAAAGACACTGCTGAGTTGAACCGGATTAGCACTACCTTGTCTGACAAATCTCTAAGTGACCGAAGGCCATTACCACTTCGATCTCCTGCCTTCCCTGAATGTTCAAGTATTGCTACATCAGGGTTCAGAAGGAATTCAGCTGCATCCAGTGGCACTTTAATTTAGCATCCATCATTGCTAAAAGCCTTCATCATTTTCTTTTATTGTTTCCAAAGCAATCTCATGGCCCAATGAAAGGAAATTTGGACTATCTATGGTCAGAAGACCACAGTTGCTCAATGAATAAATTCTAGGTATAATGCGCTTTTTAAAAAACATTTAAATGAAGCATGGGTAAATAAATTGTACAAAAGCAAGACTCTGTTTCTGTCTTTATTGGTTAGCTGGACTTCCAGTTTTAGCAGAATACAGTGTATAGTGTGTCAAATCAGAGGCACAGAGTACTAGTGAAAAAGCAGAGTAACTGTGGCCATTCATTCATTCTGGCCATAAGACAAATAATATCTGCATTAATTTGTTAATGATAGTGGATGTTGTTGGGATGAATCATACAACCCTGGAGGTCCCTTCCAACTCTATAATTCTATGATTCTAACTCTAGCGCAAATGCACTGTGTGGCAACATGGCACAAAGAATATTCCTAAGATTTCTTTATCCTCACATGACCCCTTTTTGTATTCAAATTCTGGATTTCCCTTGAGGAAAGATGACAGACTGAAATGAACATTTGATGCCCAGATTACCACACTGCATGCTCTTAGCTCATGTGGATTGTATGCCCATTTGCTGTGCCTAGTTCAAACAAGGAAATTGCTGAATTCACTGTATGCTGACTTACCCAGGATCACTCAAGCAAAGTGGGAATCTAGCATTAATTTGACATCTGATGGCCAAACATATAGAATCACATGGCTAGATAGAACCTCTGATTTAATTTATTAAATGAGGGGTGTTTGGTGGGGTGAGCTCAAACCACTTTTGAATCACATCCTGTGTCTTGGAAGTTATTGTCATTAATCTCAGATGGGGAGGATCTGGCTGAATTTCTCAACTAGGCAATCTATATTTGACCAAAGACACCTTTCTTTGTGTGTTTCTGGGCCCAACTTTTTATTTAAAATAGTCACAGGCCTAATCCCTCTCAAATTAAGCCCTGCATAGAGTCCAGCTTTATATTTTAAGGTAGCATCTTTACAGTACTGCTCCATGAATCCAGTAGTGTGTTGGAAGCAGAAATTAAGAGGAAATCAGGTATCCCTTACCCAAAAGTAAGCACAGCTCAAGGAGTACTTGAGCAGATGCACACAACCATACATTAACAGAACACAACAAACAAGGGGGAAAACAAAAATGAAAACAGATAAAATTAAGAAGAAAAAAGTAAAATAGTTTTGGAGCTTGATATATGAGATTAAAAATGAAAGTAAATGATTATATAGAAATGGTGTGGTGTAGTGGCTTGGGTGTTGGCTTCGAGGAGACGCAGGTTCAAATCTGCACTCTGTCATGGACGCTTGCTAGGTGAAGTCTTGGGCCAATGACATACTCTCAGCCTGACCTACTTCACCAGGTTGTTGCAGGGAGAAAATGGAGGCAAGGAAAACGTTGCAAACTGTTTTGTTTCTCCATTTATTTACAGGAAAAAAATGGTGCATAAATCAATACCATTTTAAAAATATTGTTGTGATCTAACATATTTCATTGTTGGAAATGCACAACAAACATCACAACTGATATAAGGTATCAGTGTGGAATATAGCTCTAATGGAAAAATGAAGACATCAAATTGGATTAGCAAAAAAAATCAAATGACTGCAGATGCTATTTATGTTGTTTGGAATCAATTACTACCTTTGCCTATTTAGTACATTTATTTGTTTATTCAGTACATTTTAATCCTGCCTTTCCTCCAAGGACTCTTCCCTTCTTCGCTTTTATCCTCCAACAACTAGGTTAGACCGAGAAGGAGGGACTGGCCCAAGACCATGCAGGGCTTTTCATGGCAAGAGGGAACTGGAACCTGGGTCTTCCAGGTCCCAGTCCAGCATTTTAACCAATATTCCACACTGGCTTTGCTGACTTAACCACAGGCTCCTGATATATTGTAACTAGTGGGTGGTTTTTGGAATTATTCAATTGGATGCATGTGAATAACTTTCTGTTGAAATGTGTTATGTGTACAACACCAGGATCCAGCTCAGGGGATCATCAGCAGATGAGTTGCATTACTGGATAACAGAAGATTTTTGCATAGGAGCATCTATAAAAAAATTCCAAACCTAATTCACTACATATAAATGGTTGCTTTGAAACTGGCCCCCAAATACATAACCGTTTGCTTTCCCCCTTGGCTTTCCTTAAGAAGTATTTACTTAATTAAAAGAAAGAGCTTTTAACCTTTTGTGATCCCAATAAAATAGTGCAGCTGGTCATTAATTAATCAGCAGCTGCACCTAACGGTCACTGTCAGAACTGCAGCCCTGTTGTAAGCATTTGGTAAGCATTTCAGACAAGTAGTATGAAATATAACTATTATCCCGGAGGAGTAAACATGTTCATTTGTTGACTTCTTAACCATTTACATGACGTTCCATTTGCTCAGTTTTTAATCAGCTTGTAGGGTGCAATTCTTTAACCATTTATGTATGTAAGCCACTTTCTGTAGAAGTTAGTGCATGCACATGAAAACACATGAATCTGCCTTATGCTGAATCAGACCATCGGTCCATCAAAGTCAGTATTTTCTACTCAGATTGGCAGAGGTCCCCAGGATCTCAGGCTGAGGTCTTTCCCATCACCTACAACCTGGCATTTTCAGCTGGAGATGCCAGGGATCGAACCTGGGACCTTCTACATGCAAAGCAGAGGCTCTTCCACTGAGCCACAGCTACTCCCCTATTTGGCAATTATTTATTTATTTATTTATTTATAAAATTAATATCCCACCCTTCTCAGAGCAACTTACAGAAAGAATAAAATAATAAACGAAAACAGCAATTAATTCAACTGAAGTAAAATATTATACTAAAATAAATAAAACAACAAGTACAATAGCAGCAAATTAAAATGTATGTATCTATTTAGAAGAAATTTTGCCACTTTTCCAGGAACTGACCCAAGATGGCTTATAAAATAAAAATAATAAAAAAGTATCAAAAGATATTAATTAAAATTTGGCATAAAAACCTAGTCCAGTGTAAAAACATAGACCATAAAAACAGACCATTGAAACAGCCCATTCAAATATGGCTTTAGTGTAAATGATAAAAACGATAAAGCAACAGCATTGATTAAAAACTTGTCAAGAACAATCAACTCTGTAGGATGTTTCATATACCCCCCCACACCCTCTGGAAAAGAATGATCTTAACCAGTCTCTGCAAGGCCATCAATGAGGGGTTGTTTGATCCTACAAGAAAAGGAACTTATGAAATGTTAACTAT
Organism: Gekko gecko; assembly: GCA_029375565.1. NCBI lineage: Eukaryota > Metazoa > Chordata > Lepidosauria > Squamata > Gekkonidae > Gekko > Gekko gecko. Next base: position 120,205,644 of record JAPDNY010000003.1, on the reverse strand, counting down.
CTAGGCCACAATTAATAGGTACTGAATTGAACGTATACATCAGTTGCCAGCAGAGCAATGAGGAAGGTGGCGCCACGTTGCCTCTTTCTTTGTTGCTCATCTTTCCTCTTGTTGCCACAAATGAAAGGAGAGAGATGGAGACTCCTGTAGCCAAGCCTTTTGGGAGTCCGGGGCCCTCCCACTGGTGGCCCTCTATTTTTGGGCTGTGGGAGCGGGTTCTGCCACCTCTGATGCTAACAGTGGGGACTTTAACCAGGAGAAATGACTTCAGTGTGGCTGTGGTGACAGAAGGGCTGATGCTGGCCATATAAATCCGCGGCTGTTTTAGTGCTTCCTTTTGCTTTAACTTTGAAGGGTCATAGGGGAAGATAGACTTGCCTTCAGGAAGTAATGCTGGGTAGACCTGGCCCTTTAAAATTTAAAGGGCTTTTTGTTGTTGGAAGATAATGGTCCTTTAAAATTTAAAGGGATGAGGTACCTAATAGCTGGTGGTTGGGGCTAGCTTCCCTTTCCTCCCTTTTCCCTCTCCATGCTTTTTGCCTCTCTGAAACCAGAACACTGCCATAATTCCAGCCAACCAAGAAGGAAAAAAAAACATGCCAGGTGATAGGTAGAAAAGAGTAAGAGTCCAGTAGCACCTTAAAGACTAATAACATTTGTGGTAGGCCTGGGCTTTTGTGAGTCACTGCTCACTTTTTCAAATACAACTAGAATGTGAGTCCATCTGTCCTATATATTGGAAAGTGGAGTGATTTCAGATGCCAAATGCCATTAGGAGGCAAATGACAATAGCAGGTGTGATTTGGATTGGGTGTGATATGCAGAGAGGTAGTAGGCATGGAGAAATTAGCACTGGTAATGAGACAGGAAACCTAGGTCTTGATTCAATCCAGATGGATGCATTGCCTTGAGTTTCATTATCAGTTGCACCTCATCAGCAGTCTCTCTTTCTAATCTCCCTTTGAAATTCCTTTGTAAGATACCTGCTTCTTTTAGGTCAACAACTGAATGTCCTGGAAGGTTGAAAAGTTCCCCCACTGGTTTCTGAATGTTGTGGTTTCTGATGTCAAACTTATGTCCATTAAAGGGACATAAGTTCCTTTGTTAAAGGGACCGTCCTGTTTGTCCAGTATAGAGAGTGGAAGGGCATTGCTGACACGTGATGGCATAAATCACATTAGAAGATGAGCAGGAGAATGAACTTGAGATGGTATGGCTGATGTTGCTGGGTCCACTGATGGTGTTGCTAGAATCTACATGAGAGCAAAGTTGGCATCTTGGTTTGTTGCAGGCCTTGGTACCAGAGTCCATGTTACTGTTAAGTAGTTTATCATTGCGAGTGAGAAGTTATTTTAGGTTAGCAGCTATCTGTAAGCAAGAAAATGTGCCCCCCCCCCTGCCTGTGTGAGGGAAGTGTCACTATCCAGCATGGGTTATACTTATACATCATTATACTTACTGTATTGAACTGGCTTGAGTTGTGAGCTATAGGTGACCACCAACGGTGTTCTGTTGTCATTTTATTTGGCCTTGTCTTTTAGTAAGCTGTCTCTGGGTATTATTCTGGCTTTTCCAATCATATTTCTCACCATATCAGGAGGATACTGTAGTTGCAAAAATGCCTGCTGCAGATCATTCAAGTATTTCTGTCTGAGGGGTTGGAGCAGATTCAACTATAGTGTAAGACCTGGCTATGCACAATGTATTGTTTGATGTGGCAATAGGTGACAGCTTTATTGTCATACAAATCCCCTATGCATTTTGCCATACAAGGTCTGGGGGGGGTGTCAGAGAATTCACCTAGTGCTGGACCTTTCCAATTTTCAACAGCAATTACCATTCAGGACATAAATTTCCCCTACTCCCAGAAATTTGGGGGTGTTCTGGGCCATTTTATGTATCCCTGAGCTTTGGCTGATTTCAGGTTTAATTTGGTCTTGGGGGTATCCAAATGCATACTCCTAGTTCATCTCTGCCATCATCTCAGCAGGTGACTCTAGGCAAGAGAAGCTTTTTCAGCCACACCAACCCCTCATATGTATGTAATTTCAGAGTGCTCAAAGTAGTAGTAGTAGTAGTATTAACAACAATTACTCTAACACGTTTAGTTTATCACAGAATGGAGTTGTGGCCATTGCTGCGTTGTTGCTCACATTTCTAAGCTTTATGGTAAATATACTTTTGACTCTACTGAGCCTTAATATTCTTGCATATTGTCGGTTGACAGTAGGATAATTCCGTAGCAAGTTAAGGTATGTATTTGTCAGCTTATTTAAAAATTTAATGAATGCAATATCAAGAGTGTTTCTTTTATTTATTTAAAAACAGGAGACAAATGTTTTGGGGTTTAAAGGTCCTCGCAAAATGAGTGTCATCATCCCAGGAATGAGTATGGACCATGAAAGGGTTTCCATCAGACCACGCAATGTAAGTCACTTTCAGTGCAATCCTAAACAGAACTACATGTTAAGAGTATAAGAATGTAAGGAGAGCCTTGCTGGATCAGACCAGTGGTCCATCTAGTCCAGCATCCTGGCTCACACAGTGGCCAACCAGTTCCTCTGGAGGGGCAACAACAGGGCATGGAGGCAGAGGAGGCCTTCCCCTGCTGTTCTTTCTTGGCACTAGGATTCAGAGGTTTACTGCCTCCAAATGTGGAATTTCCCTTTAGTCCCTATGGCTAGTAGCCACTGATAGACCTGTCCTCCATGAATCTATCTAATCCCCATTTAAAGCAATTTATGCCTGCGACCATCACTACATCTTCTGGCAACCAGTTACACATTTGAATCGCTAGCTGTGTAAAAAAGGATTTCCTTTTGTCCATCCTGAATCTACTACCCATCAGCTTCATTTGATGCCCTTTTCTTATATTTTGGGAGAAGGAGAAAACGTTCCTTTCACTCCTCCCTATGCATAATATTATAAGCCTCTATCATATCCCTTGTTAGTAATCTTTTTTCCAAACAGAAAAGTCCCAGGCTCTTCAGCCTTTCCTCATAGGGAAGGTGCTCCACCCACCCAATCATCTTGGTTGCCTTCTTCTTTACTCTTTCTAGCTCTGCCATGTCCTTTTTGAGATACGGTGACCAGAACTGTACACGGTATTCCAAATAAGGCCACACATAGATCTATGCAGAGTTATTATAATATTGGCCATTTTATTTTCTATCCCTAACACAAAGTTTTGCCTTTTTTCACTGTTGCAGCACACTGGGCTGACATTTTCATTGAGGTATCTACTATGACCCCAAGATCTTTTCCCCTCTCAGTCTCAGCAAGTTCAGATCCCTTTAGACTACATCGGAAGTTGGATTTTTTTTTTGTCCCAATGTGCATCACCTTACACTTACCAATGCTGAACTTTATTTTCCACATTATCACCTACTCACCCAGTTTGTGGAGGTCCTCTTGGAGCTCTTCACAGTCACCCTTGGTTTTCACCACCCTGAATATTTTGGTATCATCTGCAAACTTGAGCACTATGCTACTTACCCCCAGTTCCAGATCACTGATGAATAATTTTGTAATTATAATTTATTTCGGGTCTGTACGACCGAAGTCTTGACCGGGAAAAAGGGGAAGGAAAGAAAGAAACATAAAATGAAGCATAAAATGATTATATTAACAATGGATAAAACCCAGGCTTTGGCCCAGAAGTTAAAATTACCTGACTAAACTTGAGGCGGAGCAGACTGATGAATAAATTAAATAGTACCAGCTCCACTACTGATCCTTGTGGGAAGCCCACTGCTTACTTCCATCCATTGGGAGGACTGGCCATTGATTCCTGCTCCTTGCTTCCTGCCATTTAACCAGTTTTTAATCCATAAGAGAACCCATCCTCTTATCTCATGACTGCTAAGTTGACTCAGGAGTCTTTCGTGTGGTACCTTGTCAAAAGCCTTTTGAAAGTCCAAGTGTATAATGTCTACTAGGTCACCATTATCTACATGCTCTTTCTCAAAGAACTAAGTGTTTCTAAATCTACTGACATAAATCTGTTTAGGCTGGGACTGTATATCTGGTAAACTCCGTGACATTAACTTGTCAACAGTAACTATGGTGAAGTGATCCAATCAAGGTTAAATTGTGGGTTTTACAGCCTCATTATGGTTGCTTCCCTATGAGCCATCTAGTTCTGAATTGTTATGTATTGTTCGCTCAGTTTTAATGGAGGATCAGATGTTATTGACAGAACATTTCATTCTTATGGTTTTCTCCTTGTTTTCTGATCTTTTTTTTCACTCCTATTATTTGTAATATTTTAACAATAAAATGTAGTTGCAGTGCCAGACTGCTTCATGTGGAGAGTCAAAGAACTATTGAGGTTACTCAAGGCTCCTATTCCTTTAAATTTTTGTTCTGCTACCCAGGGATTTATGAATCAGTTGTAATTACCAGTTCTTTTTCATTACATTAGTGGTTGTGGTGAAGATTTGCACTTTGCAAACTTTCCCCTACTGTATTTTTAAGATTGTTACAGTCAGGGCTATTTTGGGGCAGGAATGAACAGGAACAGAGTTCTGGCTGGCTTCATAGTTGGCCACGCTCACTACAGCCAAAACCTCTGCATATGTGGCTACAGAGGGAAGGCCTGGAGAGCGACCCCCCCTGGTGACTCCAAGGCAGGTGGGCCAGTGGGTGCCCTGGAAGGATCTGCCTCCCCATGCCTTCCCCAGCCTGTCCAAGGGCTGGCTTGCCTGGGCTCCCAACCGCCGTGGGGCACCCAGGCAAGCCAAGGGACTGTATGAGGGTATGGCCTAATATGCTAATGAGCTGCACTGTCAGGGGTGTGGCCTAATATGCTAATGAGTTTCTGCTGTTGGGTGTGGCCTATTATGTGAATGAGCTCCTGCTGGGCTTTTTCTACAAAAAAGCCCTGGTTACAGTACTACCATAAAATTATAATTATAAAAAATAACGAGCAGTAGCTTTGCCTACAAACAGAAGAGCAGTACTTAATCTCTTGTTCTCTCTTCCCCCCTCTGTGAACTGAATTAATTGTAGATTCTTGAATGATTGATGCAAGTCATAGAGAGGAGAGGAAATAATTAATTAGGCTGCAAGACAAAGAGGGAGAATGAAAATTGTATGGAGAAGCAAGACTTCTGTTGATTGGGACTTTTGAGATCTTGTCTCCAGGAACAGGCAATGTTAATTTTTTACTGAAAACTTAGAACTATATTAAATGCCATGTGGGACACCAGTTTCAGTTCTTCTCACAGCTGATATTAAATTTGGGGGGAGAAGCGTAATCCCCCACAAACAAATGGTGTATAAGCACAGGGTGAATTAATTAAAATCACGATTTTACCCAACACTGTATAGAGTTTTAATGAAAGTGTTGGTCAGACTGTTGGTAGCCTGTATCCTTGTTTATATGATATGGGTTCCAAAAGTGTTAATGTAATCATATTACATTGTGCAAGTGGGGCAGGGGAGCCTCAAATGTAATACTTGTGTCTAAAATAAAAGTGTAACCTAGAAAAAAGCTGTGGGATTCTGAATGTGCTTTTGCATGTCTGTGACTGTCTTTACTTTTTCCAGGTTTTAATCTTCCCCTTGTAGCGTTTTAAGTTCACTCTAGAGCTGGGGTTACATTTTACGTGGTTTCTAATGGCACAAGGAAGACACTTCTTTGGGACTCTTCTTTGAATTAAAGCTTGTGCCCCTCCTCCTTACAGGAACACGAAACACTCCTTGCAAGGTGGCAGAACAAAAACACAGAGAGCGTCATTGAGCTGCACAACAAAACCCCAGTCTGGAATGATGACACCCAATCTTACGTTTTAAATTTTCATGGTCGTGTAACACAGGCCTCGGTGAAAAACTTCCAAATTATTCATGATAACGATCGTAAGTGTGGCCTCTTTTGCTAAATTAGGTAGAAATGAAGTGTATTTGTATAACGTCTTGCTTTTCGTATGCATTATTTGAAATGAAAGTGAGAATTTGGTTGGTTTGTTAAGACCAGAATTCACAGCCAGTACAGTCGTTTTGAGCAATAAGAACATAAGAGAAGCCAACGTTGGATCAGGCCAATGGCCCATCTTGTCCAACACTCTGTCACACAGTGAAGCCAGCCTAAAGCCCTCCACTCTTTGTTGTGTGTGTATGTGTTATGTGTGTTGTGTGTGTAATTTGTTATGCTTTGCCCTTACCTAGGCCCAATTCAGGTTAAACATATGTGAAGCACTTCCCAGTGTCCAGTCCTCAGCAGCTCTGGTAACAGCTATATGAAGGGAACATGCAGAGGAGTTTAATTAATCCCAGGAATGTGGGTGGCATTCATGTGGGGAAGAATTATATCTGCCCGCTTATTCTAAAGATTAGGGCTACCCTGGGCAGAATCACCTGTCAGGCCATTGAATGAGCATCAGAATATTGAACGTTCAGGCCATTCAGAGACAAAAGCTTGAATCCAAAGCCCCGTTTCCTCTCACTCACAGCCTTTTTATGTTGTGAGGTTTAAAAGTCCTTACAGTCCTTCACTGGGGAGCACATTCCTCTAGAATTAGGCACTTCTGCTCACAGAATACCTGTGTGTTTCAATGAGCTGAAAAATGCCAGTGCTAAGAAGAACACTGACCTGGATAACCCAGGGTAGCACAATCTCATCAGATCTTGGAAGCTAAGCAGGGTCAGCCCTGACTATTATTTGGATAGGAGACTTCCAAGGAATACCAGGGTAATGAGGCAGGGGCAGGCAATGGTAAACCGCCTCTGAGTATCTCTTGCCTTGAAAACCCTATGGGATCATCATAAGTCAGCTGTGATTTCATGACAAAAAAAAAGGAACACACAAGCAGTCCATAGCAGAACACCTACTCTGCAAAAGGTTGCAATTGGAAAGAAGGCAAGGATCTAAGCCAAGGATCCAAGCCAAGGTCTGCAATAAGAATGTGTCTGTTCTGACCTAAGTAATCCAAATTCTGCAATAATAAGACATTCATAGTTTAATCCCAGTTGACAACTGTCAGTTGTGCACATATTTACTTTCTTGGTATTGATTTTGCACTTGGTTTTTTTAAATAAATGGGCAAGGACTTAGGCTGGTCAGTGGATACAAGAAGAAACGTAATGTAGCATATGAAGCACTAGAACGTTATTTGTTTTTAAGAGACTTAACTCATGATACGATTTCATGTAGTAAATATACTTGTTTCATTTGTTCCAAGATGGTTTCTAGTCTAGCAGGCTTTTCCAGAATGCGTAGTGTCTTGAAAAAGGCATGTCAGCAACAATGTTTCTGTCATACTGTGATGTGTCCCATAGTTCAAGAAGTAGTATGCTTCAGGAGGCAGTGCTCAGTCTGACCAAGGAGCCCGCAGGTATGCAGAGTATTCCATAAGGTCCTTGCTTATGGAAAGAGGCACTCTCCTCATCATTGCAATCCTTCTTTAAGATTTAGCTTGCAGGCAGTGACATGGAATGAAGCAAAACACTGATAAGGAGTATTGGAAAGCAGCTATGAGAGTTCCCTTAGGGAAGCACATCTGGGAATTCAGGGATGACTTAGCCTGTCTCTTGCTCATTACTGCATATGCCTTCTAGTTCTCTGTTCATCTCGCCTGCATCTCTGTAGCATTGCTGGTTTTCAGACACTATCTTTTTTGTGGGAGTTGTGTGTGGAGATAGTCTAACACAGGGGTGCCGAACTCATTTGTTATGAGGGCTGGATCTGACATAAATGGTACTTTTGGGGGGCCAGGCCGTGTGTGCCATAAAATGCAATGCCAGGTAGCGGAGATATCAACTTTATAAAGGACATAGACAAACACAATTGAAGGTATTTTACCAGTTTCTGGGTAAGGATCAAGTTGATGTGCTTCTGGTAAGCATCATGTTGGTGTGTCCTCACCACAGAGGAAAACCCATATGGGCAGAATGGAGAGCCAGCAGTGCAGCACTGGGCTAATGCCCCCATGCTGCCTGAAGTGGGGAGCAAACCCTTTCCCCATCCGATGAGAAAACATGAAATGGCTGGACATTATGAGCTTCTCTCCCCACCCCGGTTTACTTAGAGTGGCAGTGGCTCTCCAAGGTCCCAGGTTGAAGTCCTTCTCACAGCCCACAGCCTGGTCCTTTTAACTGGAGGTGCCAAGGATAGAAAATGGGACTTTCTGCATGCCAAGCAGAGGTTCTTCAACTGAGCCACAATCCCTCTCTCCCAAATGAATATGAACAAACCCAGTAAAAAAAAAAATTAGAGAGAGAAACACACATACTCACTGTAGCAATGTGAGGTAAGGAGGAGGTATGGGGAAGGTGGAGCCAGTCGCATCCAGCAGTGCCAAACCAGAAGGAGTCCAGCAATATATATATAGAGAGAGAGAAAGAGAGAGAGAGAGACAGACAGACAGACAGACACATACCCACTGTAGCAAGAGGGAGGCAGAGCCAGTTGCACCAGGAAGAGTCAAGGCAGAAAGAGCCCAGCAAATGTCTGTCTGTCTGTCTGTCTGTCTGTCTGTCTGTCTGTCTGTCTGTCTGTCTGTCTGTCTGTCTGTCTATCTATCTATCTATCTATCTATCTATCTATCTATCTATCTATCTATCTATCTAAAGACACACCCACTGTGGCAAGAAAAGCAAGGAGGAGGGGAGGGGGAGGAGGAGCCAGTTGCACCCAGCAAAGACAAAGCAGAAGAAGCCCAGCAAAAAAAGAGAAAGAAACACACATACCCACTGTAGCAAGGCAAAGCAAGGAGGAAGTGAGGGGGAGGCAGACCCAGTTGCACCAGGAAGAGCCAAGGCAGAAGGAGCCCAGGAAAAAAATGGAAAGACACACCCACTGTAGCAAGGCAAAGCATGGGGGAGGCAAAGGGAAGGTGGAGCCACCAGGAACAGTCAAGGCAGAAGGAGCTCAGCAAAGAACAACATAAAAAGTCAAAGCAGGGAGGAAGCAAGGGGGAGGCGGACCCAGTTGCACCAGGAAGAGCCAAGGCATAAGGAGGCCACTTGCTCATGGGCCAGATTAAAGCCTTAGGCAAACCTGTTCTGGCATGCGGGGGCCACATGTTTGACACCCCTGGTCTAACAGCTGAGCACTAGCCAACTCATGCACCTTTCAACTCTTGGAAGAAAACTTCTTCCCAGTCTAAATTCCTATTATTCAAAGACTTCAGAGGGTCCATGACTCAGTGGTAGAACTTGTGCTTTGCATGCTGAAGGTGCCAGATCCAGTTACCAGCATCTCAAGTTAAAGGATCATGCAGCAGGTGATGTGAAATACTTCTGTCTGAGGCCCAGAAGAGCTTTTTCCAGTTAAGAGTGGACAGTGATAACCATGAGAGGCCAGTGAATGATATGACTCAACATGCTTCATGTGCTCAAAAGAAGAAAAGTCCCCCCCTCCAATTTACTTATATTGTAACCAGGGATCGTTTCATGGAAAAATAGGTGCAGAAGCTTATTAGCATAACTCATTAGCATATGCCACAGACAGACAGAGATGGAGAGGAAGGAAGGAAGAGAAAAGGGGAGGGAGGGAAAGAGGACAGAGAACTTTGGGAAAGAAAGAAAGAGAGAGAGAGATGGGGAGGAAGGAAGGAAGGAAGGAAGAGAAAGAGGGAGGGAGGGAAAGAGGGCAAAGAACTTTGAGAGAGAAAGAGAGAAAGAGGGCAAAGAACTTTGGGAAAGAGAGAGAGAGATGGGGAGGAAGGCAGGCAGGAAGGGAAAGAGGGCAAAGAACTTTGGGAAAGAAAGAAAGAGAGAGAGATGGGGAAGAAGGAACAAAGAGAAAGAGGGAGAGAGAGAGGGAAAGAGGGCAAAGAAAGTGAGCGAGCAGAGAAAGGCGGGGGGTGCTCCAGAGGAAGCCGGGGATGGGGCGGGAGGCAGACAACTTACCTTCCTTCCTTCTGCCTCCTTGTGGCATGAAGGCTGCTGGAAGCAGGGGGCGGGGCTTGGTCATGTGCCCACCCCTGGGCTCCTCACTCCTGGAGCGCCACTCCCGAGCGCTCCGGCTCCAACCAAGACCTGATTGTAACACATAAAATTTGCATGGTCTAGAAGCTATATTGATAGTTTCCTGTGTTTCTTTGTTTTTATTTCAGCTGACTACATAGTGATGCAATTTGGCCGTGTAGCTGAAGATATTTTCACCATGGACTACAACTACCCAATGTGTGCACTTCAAGCCTTTGCTATTGCTCTGTCCAGTTTTGACAGCAAGTTGGCTTGTGAGTGAACAGGTTATATCTGAGTCTCACTCAGCCAAAACCATGTACCACCAGAAGAAGATGATAACAGAAGTTCCAGATTTAATCTGGTGTCATCATTGGTTTCATACTTTAATGGAGCAGGTAAAATTGCTTTCTGAAGGACCAACCCTCTTGCTGGGGAGAAAATATTTTAAAATTCAGAACTTTTGGAAAATATTTTTTTCTTTCTATTCTCTATTTTTCTGCAAGTGGCATCAGCGATCTGTAAACAGAAGTCCTATCTCATGTCCTCAGTTCTGTTATGAAGATGTGCCATGATGTACTGTACCGTGGCTTAAGCGATAACACCATTGGGAGTGGCGTGTCTTTTTTCTAAATCCATGAAAGCTACTGCAACACAAATCTGTTTTTAGATTCAAGAAGTATTCAGAGGCTGTAAGCAGACCTCAAGATGGCATGAAATGCTTTGAGAGCTTCACGTCACCCACTTTAGAAACAAAACCATGAGAACGATGCACTTTAAAAAAAACTGACAAAGGTAGCATTTAATCTCAATGCCGAGTGAACTTGACTTGTGATAATCTTTATGTGGGGGGGGGGGAGGGCTGATGAATTTTTAGTTGTGATGGGGAATGGGTGGGAGAGAAGTAGGAAGCACAAGTTAATGCTGCACAAGTCACTAGTATGCCAAGTTGTCATTTTATTGTTGTTTTAGTTTAAATTTCACTTTCAAATGTAAACCCGCTACTGTTTTTAAAAGCAAAAAACCCTCCATTCCTTCCAAATGACCGTACAGATGCTAGGAATTATACGCTGAATCACCATAGCAATTAAATTTAGAAACTTTCTGTGGGTCAGTGTTAGAGAAACCACTTTGTGTGCAGAAGATCTCTTGTTTCAGCTCTTTAGTAAGAGAATCTGAGATAGCAAAGTTGAGAAAAACGTCCCCTGCCTGTGATCCTGGGGAACTGCGGCTGGTCAGACAGACCAAGGTCTGCCTTAGAGCCTGGCAGCTTTGTATGTTGATTTAATCCTTTGACTAAAGGCCTCAGTGCATTACCAACTCTTTGGGCCACTTGTTTAAAAAGGAGCAGAACTATTATAACATTTTCTAACCACAACATTTCCTTGTCCTTTTTTTTAGCATAAATTCAGATGTCTAACACATTAAACTTACAATGATCTAAGCATTTTCCATAGAAAGTAGTTCAGTATTTATTGCAGTGTGAAAGTGCCAGCAACGGAGGCTATTTTCCCCCCCCTGCTCTGGAGGTTGTGTATAAAGGGGATTTCCCTGTTGTTTTTTTAAAAATAGTATTATTTTACTTTTTTTTAAATTAATAGATGAAAATAATTTAAATTATAATATTGGCGTATCTCATGACCCTGCCTTTTAAGCATAAACATACTGCATGAGTTGTAATTCTGCTCTGACAGGATGGTTCATTAATTTTGGTCCTGATTTAGAGATAATTGTGTGCAATAAAGTGGTACATGTGACTGGTGGTGTGTAGAAGAAAGCCCGAAGCAGTGGTTCCATATATTATAGGAGGATACATATCCCTGGGCACATCAAGAGAAGGCTGGGATTGAGTTCCCTCATCCCAAGTGCATAGTACAGGTATTTCAGGGATCACTTTGAATGGCATACATGAGATTCTGTCCCTGGAAGTACTCTGCGGCCGCATAGATGTGTGTAAACCAGAATACAGAGAGTGGCTCTCTGTGAGCAGCATATCATGTTTGTTTTCTAAACTTAACTTTGAAATTGCCACTTGCCACCCAAGTCAAAACTCATTAGTTGTCCCATTATCATAATGTAAAGAAACAGTGTCTCCTAGCAAGGGAGAAATCTAAAAGAATGATCATTTGCCCGGGCTATAAAGACGGAAAAAGAAATCTGGGTGTATGTGCTTGTGCAAAGTTAAGTGAAGGGAAAGGTGAGATTTATAAAACAGAGCTGTGGATTCTCAGAATATGGATTAGTAGCCCTATTTCAAAACACTGTAGACATTCACATTTTTTTACCCAGAATTTCATGCAACAACTTTAGAAATATCCCTGGCAAAGAGAAACATCACTACTGAACAGGACCTTAAAAAAACACAAAAAAACCTTCACAGCATCTTTATATTACCAAATACTATATAATGAGGAAAATGAAACCATCTGCTTGGCTTGCAGCTTTCATTAACTGGAGGGAATTCTGGATCAGAGGACAGTTTGTGCCATTTTGACTTTGTAGTTTTATATAATCATATGAATTTCCCCATTCCATGCTTTTCTTCCCTTTTCTATATGGGTTGCTGGTGGTTTGTTAATGACTTTTAGAGAGGAAAGAGAGCCTTAAAGGTCATTAGTAGTGCTTTCCACCTTCAGGTAATGGAAAGTCTTTAGACTTGAATACAAATTTGTCCAATATTTAAAATAACTTCAGGAGTTCTTTTTCATCAGCCGTTTTAAAAATAAACAAGAAGAAAACGGATTCTTTGTTGTTTGCCATAGCAAAAAGAAAAGTCAATATTTTAGCACCAAATAGATCCAGGCTTTAAAGGCTTATGGGTGCCACTCAAGTTTAATTTGGGGTCGGGGAGAAGACTTACAGCCAAATATTGTGATATTTTTATTATACTGTCTGAGAATCAGGAAAAATGACTTTCTAAAGGTAGCCCAGGTAAATTACTACTCTACTTCCTGGGGTGGATCCAGCAATCCATCAGCAGAAGGTGCTGACAGTTACAGATCTTGCCTGCTTTTCCCTCCGTCAACAGCCATTGCTGACGCTGGAAAAGTTTATCCCTATGGTTGAGGGACCATGTGGGTTGGTAGGTTGACTGAAGAGACAGGAAGGAGGGATTCCCCCTCTTTCCTCCTCCTCCTCCTCCTCAGTGAAGCCCACTGCCCATGCTGGTTCTGAAATCCCAGGAATCAACTTTCCCACTGTGGGGAGAAGAAAATGGGGAAGATTCTTGCCCCCCAAGCCAGAATGAAAAGGCAGACAATAATGTTGGGGTAACTAATGGGCCACTTTATTAATTAGTGCAACAAATCAATAAAAATGGCAAGGGCTAAAAGGGCTGTGGCATAGCCAAGGTCAAGGGTCCTCATGGCCCTTCCCTTCGCTAAGTGGAATAGGGTGAGCACCCTGCCCTGGATGAGAGCCCCCATGCTGTAGCTCCCATCCAGTCAGCATGGCAATTGGGCAATTGCCCCGTAACTCTGTCCCCTAAGCCTCAGGGTTCAAAGGGAGGATGATCCAGAGCAATCTCATAGGCAGTCTGCTTTCCCCATCCCAGGCTGCAGGGCCCAAGGACTGTACTCACCAGACCCCTATACCCTGCAAAGGGGGTTGTCAGCCAGTGCTCACCAAGCTGCAGTCTGCTTCAAATAAAAGCCCTGCCAACCTTAAAGTGACCAACCTATTTAACACTGCCACACCCTAACCAATTTCCCCGATCCTCAGCAACAGTACAAGGTAGGTGAAAACACCCCCGCCACGTAGCCAATTTGGGACAGGGTGGCCCCCAACAAGGCGACCAGCAACAAGCCCGCACTGCCAACTGGGCAGGAGGGTCAGCAGCGAGGAATGGCTAAGACTGAGAAGAGGAGGCAGGGGCTGGCCCAAGAAACTTATGGTCCTGCCTCTTCAGGATCCTTGGATGCGGCTGTTTGCCGCCAACAGCCGGTCTCTCCTCCTTGCATGAAGGCAAAGGCAGCACCCTGGCCACATGGCCACTGGGGCCGGCAACCGGGGAGCCGGCAACCGGGGAGCCGGATTCTTGCACAAGTAGATCACTGATTCACCCCCTGCTGACAAGTTTCAGTTTGGACTGCAGAGCTATGTGTTTTAATTTCCAGAACTCAAGTTCAGTAACTAACAGAGATGCGTTTTCAAATGAATAATGATTTATGGTGCTGCGAGGGGAAAACTCATTTTTTTTTAATTGTTAAGCATGCGTTTCTCCCTGTGTTGTCTTTGGTACTCATTAGTACTCATTGGTAGTCATCTCGAAGAAAACAAATATTCAGAAAAATAATTTCTAGCCTCTTCAGAACAGTTGATTGGCTGACTTGAAGTGCTTGAAATAGGCGACAACATTTTACAAGTGTAAGAGGATTTGTAACAAATTATTTGTTAAGAACTCTGGAAAATTGGATGATTATAGCGCTCTGTACTTAAGCTGTCAGAGGAGGGACCACTAAAGCTCAGCTTACCTGGATGTCTTGCTCTGCTTTGAGAACTCTTGACTACAAACCAAGTAGTCTGTGAAGGAACATTGCTCTACGTGTGCACAAATAGAGTTTATTAATTTCACATAGTAGAAGGCTGGCATTCAACACCAGATCTGGGCCCAGATTCAGAAGAAGTCCTGTTAGCATTATTTTGCCTTCTGTAGCATATGAAAAGTTATTATATTTATATTCAATAGTGGGATGTTTTTTTAAAAAAATTGTGCATACAAAAATGCACATTTATTTACTTCGAACTCTTCCCCTAATAAGAGCACATGGGTTGATGTCACATAACATCAACATTCCACACAGCAATAACAGTGGCCATCTGTGTGCTGTCTGGAGGAAGTACAGCATCTTCCCAGATACCTAGACTGTGCTTTTGATGATTCAAAAGCTGAGATACTCTAACCGTGCAAATGCCAGTCTGAAGTGAAGACATGAGAACTGTGTGCAACAAAACTGGAAACAAATTCTCTTTTCTTGCACAATAAATGGACGACATCAAAAAGTCCTTAGAATGTCCAACCATCTTAGAATGTCCAACCATAGAGAGAGCAGACACTCTATGGCATCAAATCGCTCAGGGGACCCCAACATGGTGCTCAAGAGCACCATGGTGCCACCAAGCCCTTTCCTAGCATTGAACATTCAAAAGATTTGGCAGATATACCACCTAGTTCCAGCAAATAGATAGAAGATGCAGGCAGTGAAGTGCTACTTCCATTTTTCATCTCAGAGAAAAAGCATCTTGGGTTTTATTACCAAGGGTGCTTCCAGCGACTAAAAAATACGGAGGGTATAAGAAAAAGTTAATGCCGGTGTATGCATAATATGAGATGCTGTCATATCACCACAGAGATCGGTCATTGCCCCCACAATCGGAATGAAGAGACGGACACCAATATGGATTTAACAAGGGCCACTTTATTAATTATAATCAAACAACTGGCGAGGGGCTGCTAAAATGTACTGAGGAATATGACAGGTGTCAAACTGCTGACCACCTTCATCTCCTTCTGGGCGATGCACCTTCCCCGATCTCGAGCCACCCAATGTGGCTTTCAACCAGCGGTTTGGCATGTTTAGGAGAACCCCCTGGCCCACCACCCTAGAAGCCGCAAAGGCCTGCTAAGATAGGCCGGGCCAGATTGTTCTAAGGAAGATCACCCCTTCCCGGCCTTGAGCCGCAAAGGCCCGAAAGCCGTTCATGGAGGACCCTGTAATTCCTTTATACCAATGCCCCGGTGCTCACCGATTTCAACTTGCTGATCGCGCTACCCCACCTGACCACAAAGTGACCATCCTGTTTAGCAAAATCCAGCCCCCCAAAGCCAATTCCCAAACACCACCATCTTTAGTGCAAGGTAGGCAAAAACACCCCTACTTCTGAGCCAAATTGAAAAGGGGTGAAAAATTCCTACCTGGCTCCATTAAAAAGGCAACCGGTTGAAACCTGCACTAAAACAGGGTGGGGGGGCGGGCCAAGCACGCTGAAGACTGCTGGAGCAGAGGGCGGGAGCCGAGCCTAAATAGGCTGGCTCCGCCCCCTGCCTGGTATTCTCTTCTTCATGCTTCACGAGGAGGCAAATCAGCCCCCTTCCGCCAGCGCAAGCTCGGCAGTAGTTGGGGCTCGCATTATTAAAAAACTGATATGAATCTCATTGGTGAATAGAACTGTCTTACTCTCCTTTGCTAATACCATACAACAATATTTTGTGGGCATGTGAATAAGTATGCCCATTATTTTGAGCTCTACTTAGCAGTCCTAATATATCTTATTTAATGTTAATTTCAGGGGTTTGAGAAGATGTCAGATCAGTTTTAGACCATTTCAATGATGCATCTGTTTCTTGAGCCAGGTATGCTCAGTGTAGAACACTGAGACATGAAAGTGTTGCTGCCTCTGGGATTAATAAAACCACTTTGCTAGAGCACATGGGTTGGCTGTGGTAGAAATAATTTCCTTCATTTCCCATACTCTTCCCAACACTTGTATTTCTTTTCTTACTCTGTCCGTACTCTGCAAAGGTCTAAAAGCAAAGTTCTTTGAACTATGTAGATGAACTGGAATGAAAAGAGTAGATGGTTGGTTTATAAAAGCTTTTATACTTTCTCTGTTCATGACAATCTCTTATCTTTGCACAGCTTTCTTCTTAAAGGTGGCATTATTCTAGCAGCAGAAATGTCAAGGTGATTGTTGTGTAAATGTCAGGGAAATGAAAGATTAGGGCACACATCACTGTGTCCTTCCTGGAGAATGAAAATGAAAAGCAAATAAATTAAACCAGGCTTAGCAGATCACATTAGAAATTATATTCCATTTCTAGCCCTCCTATATTGTTCCAAGATTTGTTATTAATAAAGTCTATGTGCTGCAACTTCCTGCTTATCTTTTTTATAGAATTCTTAGTATATTTTTGTTTTCTTGCACGTATTTGACCTTGGGGCCATTGGATTAAGTATTGTTGCAACCACCTCCAAAAAAGTGAGGTGAGGATCAATATGGAACATGGTAGAACAAAAAATTCCATTTGACAGAGTAAAACCCATAGGATGCCAAACATATTTGAGAGACCCCTTGAGCATGAAGTGTCCTGTGGTCCAATCCTATCTACTCTTATTTGAAAGTTTACACCCACTTTGTTCAATGGAACTTACCCCTAGGTAAAACTGCATGGCACTGCAGTCTCAAAGAATCATCTTATAAGCAAAGAATAAAAGATCCCATTTCTCATGTAGAAAATGTATGCATCTTTGGGGAAATGAAATTCAAATTCACCCACTCCATTTCTCTTATATTCTGGCATCTTCCCTTTCATTTCTGGTGTTTTACATTGTCTTTTCTCAAGACAGTCTTTTGTAATAGCTTATACATTTCAAATCCAAAAATATATATTCTTCTGTTTCTTTTTACTTCCCTGTGAACCCTTCCTACACTTTTCACACAAAGATCATTGATATTATCATTATTTCCATAACTGTTAAAACATTTTTAAACAATGACTCAGAAAGAATAAACTGGAGCCTTGTGACTCCTTAAACAAGTTTTTACTCTGACATAAGCTTTTTCATCAGGCAACATGGGCTGTAGTCCATGGAAGTCTATGCTAGATGAATAAAAATGTCTAATTTTTAAGGTGCTATAAGATGCCTGTTTATTCTTGCTGCAGCAAAATAACAAATGACTCCTCTGGAATTATACCTCAGAAGTATGTCACTAACCTTTGAAGATCCATAAGTTTTTTCACTGGCATTCATCTGTCCACTTCCTTCTCATTGCCTAATCTTCAGTCTTTGTTTCCATAATAAATCTTACAGTCCCTCCCTCTTCTTTTTCTTCATTATTTCCTCCTTCATTCGTAGTTATCACACTCTAATCACCTGGTATTCCTTTATTATTAGAAAAGGCAATCTCTACAGTATCGCGTTGAACTAAAACATCAAAACTCGCTGAAGAAATGAACTGCCTCATTTTTCACTTCCTTCCCCCCCCCCCATATTCACAGCATTTCCCGGTCTCTTGCCATCTCTCCCGCTGGCTTGTCTCACTATTTTAACCCTTTGGCACTTCTCCAGTATTGGAATGAAAAACAACCCTTAGACAATCATCTTGACCCAGAAATGCAAGGACTTTATGCAGAACAAGCACTGATTCCTTCCTCAACTCGTGTGAAAATGGCCAACATTTCAGTATCTTCTATTCCCAACAAGCCCCCCTGCCTTTAATTCAGCCTGGAGAGAATCATTCCAGTCCAACATAGGTCTGTAATAAAACGTTACTTCTCAGTGACAGTACCCCTTCACTCAAGTGATCTCCCCTGATAGACATCGGTAGACGTGTCCCTATTTATAGTTACAAGTCTTGTATAGAAAAAAGAATCCAGTAGCACCTTAAAGACTAACAAAAATTAGCTCACTTCTTCACTTCCTCCGAACTCTGACCAGATTGAATCTGAAGAAGTGAGCAGTGACTCACAAAAGCTCTTACCCTACCACAAATTTCACTAGTCTTTAAGGCGCTACTGGGCTCTTACTGCCACAGACAAACACGGCTACTCACCTTGATCTAAGTCTTGTATAGCAAGCTCAAAGAGGAATTTAACAACCTCAAAAGGCAGGCAGAAGGGCACTGGACCATTACCCCAAGAAAGGCTGGTGAAAGTAGCCTGGAGAGCAAGGAAATGGCAACAGTGCTGTAAGTTTCGTATAAGATCAAAGTATTTTTTTAAAATAGTGTGCAGGTAGTGTCAGTCCAAAGCCGTCAACTTTATATGGCCGAAGGAGTGGGTGATACTAAATAGATCTGTATATGACATGATATCCTATGACTTTTGCTCTGCCAGAAGCATTGTTTTCCCACCAGCCTAGCCAGAGGCTTGCTCCTCTCTTTTAGATTTCATTTCTGGTGACCCTTCATTTTTGTTTGTTTCCCTGTGTAATGATCTGAAGCAATATTCTGTTAAGTTCTGCCTTTGCATATGTATATCTGGCATGGATCTTCTATAGTTTTCTTGGTACAAATTGTATCCTATGCAATGTATAATAAATCCAATATTTGGACCAAATTAGATTCTAAATGCAAATGCATGTAACTCATCCTTCACATACCTCCTTTTCCCCTTAAAAAGCAGTTTTAATCTAAGGGATGTGTTTTCTCCAACTGCCATTTCTTCATTGCAGACGGGCTCACAGCACTCGCCCACCACCTACCCCAGGACTACAAATATGTGTTTCAGAAAACACCTCCATTTCTTTTCCACATTCCATTGGTGCCTCTTGAAGCTGTTTTTTTAAATATTATAAAATATGGTTGGAGATGGTGGTGCTGGTTGCAGGCCGGAGCTACAGTGTGTCCAGTTAGCAAAGGGGTGGCCACACAATCCATCCTTGAATGAGCAACATTAAGAAATAATCTTCCCATCCTTTTGTACTGATACTTTAAAGTACACTTAACAGCAGTTTCCAGTTTGGGGGAGGGACCTCCTTCTCCCTCTCTTACGCTACTGCATACGATCAAGTTAGTAAGCACAGCTTTGCAGCTGGGGCCTTTTCATCACAGGCTTTATAGGCCTTCCTATGTTCAGTACAAAGAAATCACAAACAAAATAAATATGTTGCAAAGAAAACAGAAAGCAAAGTAATCCATGAATCATAAAAATAGAGTATACAAGAGACAAATATGAATGTACTTGAGGGGAATAATTGAGAAGCACTCTGAACTGGCCATACGGACATCAGTGACTGAGAGGTGGTTTCATGATGACCTAAAAAGGTGATGTGAATCATTCATTAATAGGAACAAAAATGTTCCTTTTGTGCCCATTATGTGGAGAAGAATAGTACTCGTTTCTTTTCCTTTAATTACTGACTACAGTATGCTTTGGAGTTAGTTCCTTCTCTTAGGTCTGTGATTTGTGTCTCCAGACCAGCACCCTTGTGTGGCCTATATTTGTTTAACAGGGGCTTCAATTGATTTGGTTAAAAAAGAAAAAAGAACACTCTTAGGCTGTGGTTACATGTCAAGGCAATTGCACTTTGTTCCCGATGTAATTAAAACCGGAATATTTTTTCTGAGTTGGGATGTTCACACATCCCTCCCTGAACCGCAAGCTTGCCTTCCCTGCCTGACCACCTCACCCCCCCCCAGCAACTTTCCAGCCACCGGCCCGATGCAAAGAAAAGGAAAAGGCACCTTTGAGCAAGTTCTCCTTTCTACCTGATGCTGCTGGCTAGCTGGGCGCACTCCCCAGTGCTGGGGGCTCCCTCCCTGCCTCCTAATGCTGCAGCTTCGGGGACTCCTGGGGCGGATGCCAAAGCCCGCTTGCCTGACAGCCTGCCCCCAGCTTCCTCCCCCAGAAACTTTCAACGCCGCCTCCATGCCAGGGGATGGCGGGCAGGACTTTTCTCCAAGCAGGATGAGCGCTTGTTTACTCAAGTGCTCAAAGCCAAAAGGTTTCAAAAACAAAAACAAAAATGCACAGAGCGGTCAGATGGCCCTAATCGCAATCATTGCAAAAGATGGCTGTCCAGTTGGGCGAAATCGCGCATTCAAAGCGCAAATGCCAGGAAAATACTTGATTTTCCTGCGGGCAGGAAAACCCGGGAGCATTTCAGGAGTGAGCATGCTTCGGCGTGGGAGGTGGATTCACCTGTCTGATCAGCAAACTTAAATGTGGGAGGGAACAGTGGCAAAACCCGATGAAAAGGACTGTGTGATCGTGGCCTTAAATAAATACTAATCAGAAGCAAATTAGGCATGAGAGATTAGGAATACAACAGATTTAAACTCAATTAATACATTTCTCTTCGGGAGGTGGAGCTAGGGCCCTTTCTGTCAGTTTTCAGACTACATTCCAGGGATTTCTTGACCCGTAATCACAGATTCCTCAGTGAGAAGCAGTAATGATGGATAAGCTGAGCTCCCAGGAACAATCTTTGATACAAGCTTTGGGTATACTCTAAGCCACACTTATAGCAGGCAAACTGCTGTTGGTAGGGAGTTTGAAAAATGCATTGCTTTAAAACAGCTATGAACATCTTCAGAAATTAACACCAGGATTTTAGGCTGGCAGAAAACAAATATACACCTGTAGTGCAGATATAATATATTTTTTACCCTTTCATGGATCCTATGCCATTATAAGAAATGCCAGTGTACAATTTGGTTATCTGATTAATGTGCCTTAGTCATGAGCATTTCACTTAATTATTTTATCACTGACAGATATGCAACTACTGCAGCTTTTGCCAAGAGTTAGATTGAGTTGCAAAAAAAAAAGCAAAGCAAACAAAACCAAAAAACAAGCAAATTGACAAACATATATGATTTCTGCCTAATTTTGACTAAGTTTCTAAGAATGTGCACTAAAATTTTACCAGAGAGGATAAGGAATTGAAAGCATACGGGGTTGTTGTTTTTTCTGTAAACACAGGGGGAAAAAATTGGTCCTTAAAATAATTTTCCTGGCATTTGAAAACAGAGGCTTGAAATGTGAACTGAATTTCTTTTCAAAATAACTTTTGAAATTTCCATAAAATGCAGCCGTTTTAGATATATAGCATAAATGCAGAACAAAAAAGGGTCCCACAAGGCAAACATTTTAAAAGTGACAATGCCAATGTACTGCAGTTAACTGCACCAAATTTAGTAGCATAACCCCTGAACGCTCCATGAGTTTTTGGTTCCATCAATAAGCCTTAAGACCGAAATCAAAATGTCTAGGATTATGATGATTTCCAACTCTGACAGTATGAAATAAAGGAAACAATTCTTTGAAAGGTTGGAGCGAGAGCCATTTGTACAGGCATTTACATATTTCTGTAGCTTCACAAAAAGAGCAGTGATGGATTCTGATATTTTAAGAGCTTACGGAGCTGCTACCCTTCTCTCCACAAACAGCAGGACACATGACAAAACTGTACTTTGTTAAGTTGCAGTTTGGGAGGCAAGGATTTCACATTTGAATATTTTCTCGCACACTTGAATCCCTATCCACAGAAAACTAACACCAGGGGAAAGACTAGTATTGACCTCTCCTCCCTAACAACAAATTTTCTACGTGTTTGGTGTTTTTTTTAGTACAGGGGAACTGATTTTAGAAATCTCCATCCTTGTCCCTCTTTCCTTAATTGAAGTAGAGGAACAGGAATAGTTTTATAATCTCCTGATTGCATAGGCCATCTCTTCAGTTCTTCCAGGAGCAAGAGGGACCCTTCTCCATCTTTCTCCTCCCCAGAAGATGCACAGCCATCTTTGTAAAAGTAGGTTTTCAAGGGTGTTTGGTGCCATTAACTGCATAAATAGTCCTGCCTAGTCTTTCCTTTTCAGGGTGGAGACCTGTGGCTGGTTAGGAAGAGTTTGTGGCCCAGACAGATTCCCCTTGGATTCTTCTTTCTTCTGTCTTTGCCATTCCCACAGTCTCATGTTTTTCCTCATGACTTCTTCCTCTCTGCCTCTTTTGTTGTCCTCTTGGATAGCTCTACCAGCTGGCCTTGGTTAGCCCGGGACTCAGTTTCCATTCTCTTCTACCTTCTTTGACCCTTTTTTTCACCTTTCCCTCCACTATCTTCTTCCTTTCCACTACCCCTTCTTGCCTCATTAGCCTTTACTTTTTAAAGGCTCCTGCCATACCTGTTGAAGCCCAATATAGTTGTGGTGACTGGCAGCCTCATGCCCTGTCTCACTTGAAAAATCGGCATCCTGATCCCTGATCTGCTAAGCCGCATGCCCAACAGAGGACAGGCCATTGCGCTCAGCTGTGACCTGGCTTTGGGGTTTCTTCCTTGCCATCCACTGCTTTCAGTCGGTAAGTGGGCCTAGTACATATCCTATGTACTGCTTTTGTGGCTGGCCAGATGTAAAATGTTTGCCTGAACTTTCAGTCTTATCCTGTGAAATGAATAGGGTTAGGTACATTCAGCTCTGCATGGGACTGCAGCCACAATATTTCCTGCTGCGGCAGCTATTAGTATCACTTCTAGTAAGCAAAGACTGTTTGGAAGTTATCCCAAGAAAAATTACCTCCTGCACAGGTGAAGGGTAGGAATCATAGGAGAAGTACAACCTTAAAAGGTTCATTTTCAACTGCCACCAGATACCACAAATATGATTGCTACTTTCCCACTAGGGAGCATAATTTTATACATGTCAAGAGCCACCACTCTTCTTCAGAGCCTGGCCTTACTCTGACTCTAGAGAGGCTAAGCAAGAAGGCATCTGGCTGTATTCTGAGCCTTTCTGGGGCTCAGTGCAAAGGGAAGAATTGCTTACTCACCCCTGTCCAACTTGAGGAGGATAAGGGAGGAGGGTTGCCCCCTGCAGTTTTTTATGGGCTGCAGTTTTTTATTGGCTGAAACGCCATGTGACATTTGGGACAAGACATTTGGGAAGACACGGAGCTGATGATGAATCCAAATTTTGGCCAGCAACAAAGACCAGGGAAAATTCTTGGATCCTTGTCTCCACCCTCCACTTTCTTCCTAGCATCATAATCTGTGACATCTCCCCAGTGCAGAGTAAACGTCTCCCCAGTGCAGAGCGAAGAGCTGAAAAGAGATAATTTCTCCTTGGAAAGTAACGAAACTGAAAGAAATTGGCAGAGCAAACAGTCCTTTTTCCATATTGTTTATATTGTTTACTTTAAAAAAAAATGTCAGTTTCATAGTTTCCTGTAACTATTTAACAGCTGAACTCCTAGGGTGATTTCTCACTAAAGCTGACTCGGAGTAGCACCGCCATTTGGCCCGGTACTATTAGTCAATTTCACACCCGAAGTCGCGGGGCTGCATTTTGACCCGCGGCTTCGCCCGATTTCCCCACAGTTTCGTAATCCTCAAAAAACAGGATTATGAAACCGCGGGGAAATCGGGTGAGCCGCGGGTCAAAATGCAGCCCCGCGGCTTCGGGTGTGAAATTGACTAATAGTATCGGGCCAAATGGCGGCGCTACCCCGAGTCAGCTTTAGTGGGAAATCACCCCTACTCTCTCAATGCTCAGGGCATTGATTATCGGTGAGTTTGTGATCAGCCAACAAACAGTGCTGCAGGTTTCAGAATCAGGGATTTATATTCCAGATTACTGAATATAACCCTTTCAGTGAATGAGAACTATATGAGCTAAAAAACAACAAGGAGTTATATACATAGAAGCCCTATTTTGCATTTTCTAACAACTGGATTATCATTGGTTCCATGGCTTTTCTCCCCAAAATATGATTCAGGCACCATACTGGCATGGTAGCATTACTGTGTTCAGTTATCTTAAAGAATCTGACCTACCACATACAAAGTGCTGAACTATATGAAGTACACCTACTTGTTTGCAGGATGAAACTCAAAATATCTGTGATATTTTTTACTGTCTCTGCAAAAATGTGCTTTGTTTTTATCTCCAGCTTACTTTAAACTGTAGATAACAGAAGAAAGCAGATGCTAGTTGAATGACGTTTGCTAGCAGCTCTTCCTCCCATGGCTAACATTTTCTAATTCATCACTGTGCCTTTCTTAAAAACAACCAACAAACCAATGACAATTCAAGTAGAATTTGACAATGTTCCTGTCTCAATTTGTTGTAAATTAAGTTTGGGTTAAAAAAAAAAAAAAAAAGGGATGGGGGAGTAGCTAGAAATAATTAGGACTGAACAAATTTTTAAGCAGTCGTATTTTTGCATAATGCTTAGAATGTTACGTCCATTTGCACAAGACTGTCTTGTCCTGTTTGAGCAGCTAGGCGTTCCTTTGTTTGTTTCAAACTATATGGAGTTTTAGATAAATCTGGGGAAATGTGCTTTTATGAAGTCAATTTTTAAAGAAACACTTTGGTATTCTAAAGCAAATGTATTTATTTATCAGTATGTGTAATAATAACTAATTTGGTATTTTCACATAATTACATTGTGTATGTTGTAGAGATTACAGTATATGTCAATACAGAAAATCTGTGTAGAAAAACAATTAAACTTGAATTTGTTTCAAAGAATGGTGCATTTTCCCTATTACTATTCACTTATTGTGTACCCTAAAATAATGCACTTTGCAAACAATGGTCACATCCATGCTAGCTGTTTATTCTGGAATAGTTAATCTTTTTTTTTTTTTTTTAACAGAAAGTCACAGTGGCAACGTCCTCAACTGACTGATTCCTGCATTTTCTCGGTTTCTGTTTTTGGTGATGATTTTCTTTTGCTGGGAAGTGGAATCACAGTACCACTAGTTCATATGTGGACTTACAAAGCTCTACTGTGGCTTCCTTGGGTTTCCTGCCCCTTTATGCTTTCCTTGTTTCCCTACGCTGCCTGTTGTTTTAAAGCAGCTTTCACTTCTCAGCTGATTTACTTCTTTCCTGCTCACCCACAATGTATTTCTGAAAGGATTCTTAATCAGTTCTTGTTCCTTTGGGGGTAGATGCTTCTATTACTGCTTTTCTTTTTGCAACATAAGCAACATTTCATTATTTCTTTTTTATTATGACAATTATAAAATTGCAGTCATGAGAAATAAAAGAAATGGTTCATTAATTACTTTGGCTGCAAGGGGAAAAGCAATAATTAACATATAGAGAGGCAAAAGTGTGTAGAGCTTTGCTCTGAAGCAAAACAGGAAAATAATAAAACACAAAGGGACAATTACAGGAAGTGGGACCTTTGCTATACAGAATTTGCTTCCTTTTCCTGGGTATAGGCTTTGCCAGAATAGGGAGTTGATTGTAATTCATTGCAGAAAAGGTGAAACAACAAAAGGCTACAGGGTTGGTTACTACCAGCTTTCCTACTGTCACAAGAGGGAAGCTTGTATGCCCTTGTATGCCCTATTTTCCTTATTGCTGCAGTCTTTTCAGACGACCTCCCTTTTGCCTTAGTGGAAAACATTGTTCCCTTTTCTTTCTGGCAAGGCTTCTGTACCTTTAGCAGTAGTATGATAGACAGAAATTCGACATGGGAATGTTCTCTATCACAACATCTTCATTCGTGTAAAGAATTCATATGCTAATTTTCTACCTATACAGACATAATATTAAAGGCACAAGTACCCATGTTGCACACCAGTCATAAGAAAGAAAAACTGTATTTCATCCCAGCCTTCTATTATGCCACAAATAACACACATTTATGTACGAATAAAACATCTATAAAAGATTTTACTCACATAAAATAAATATTGCAATAATAAATATTCAGATAAAATAAATAATTACTTTTATCCTTTACTTTTGTGCTGCGACCTAATTTCAAAGCAGGATGCTGCAAGTTCCAGAACGGACCATAAAATGGTGCTGAACCAATGAACTTTTCACAAAGGTAGGTTTTGCTGAGAACTGGAAAATTGGGAGTAACCCAAGTCACATATTCCTGGAATAGAAACTGATAAATGGAAAAGTTCCTGTTGATCAATCCCACCTAATGCATCAACACCTTGTATGCAAGTTTTAGAATTTCCACAAGACAGATTTCACGGTAGCAGAAGCTACAAATATTCCCTTAATACACATACAGTGCCACCATTTCCTTTCTTGTTTGTAGCTCATTCTTACCAGGTAGAACAAAAACTATTACATTTTGAGGGAACATTCATCCCTGCATTTCTGAGTGGAAAAATGGGAATTGTTGCAATCAATCACCCACCCATTCTCAATTTTTCCTACACTTAATTATCCTGAAAACTCAGCCCAAGAACTGCCTCCCAAGATGTTCCCTGTGATCCACTAGAAAAGGAGAGGGGGGCTCGTATTAATTGGTGATATGGTCACCATGTTGCATAGTAAAGGACTAATAAAAGAGAAAGTAGTCTTTATCACTGCAGATGTGTTCCTTTTCAAACAGAATTTTTACAGGGGAAAGAACATCGAATAAACTTGCAACTATTTTAACTTATATAACTAATTATATAGGATTGAATCTAACCCAACTGCAAATAGAGTTCCTACCACAGCCCCTTCCAAAGCAGGTGGTGTGTGGCACTGATGCTCCCCTCTTTTGCAAAAGCACCTCCATGAAAGGAGGAAAGACCTGTACGTGTGTGTATGTGTGAAAGAGTGGGGTTTCTGATAATCCCACTTTTCCCACTGTGACCCTGCCACCAGCACAGCATCCATCACTATTAATTTATTTACTGTATGGCAGATGTGGCCTGGTGGAATGCGGTTCATGGGGTCGCAAAGAGTCGGACTCAACCGTGCGACTGAACAACAACAATGGCAGAGTTACACAAAGGAATCGTCTAACGATATAAAATATGTAATCAAGTAGATACAACAGGTATGCAGACCGATTGTGCAATCTCCCTAAATACTCATTGTTGTATTGAGTTGGACATCAAATTTGTGGACATGGGACTGTGGAGCCACACTGAAGCACCATATTCCGCAGTACTATACACCAACTTCAAAGCTGAGCATCTAAGTGTTGTAGCAGATGCACCCCAAGTTGTACCACTGCTACATGGTAATATGGGGGTTATAGATTAAGATCCTGTCCAGGGTAATGCCAAGGTACTTAGGTATACGGTTTTGTGTAAGTCAGGTGCCATTAAGGTAGACATTCAGTTCACGGTTGGCAAGGTTGTTATTGAAATGGAAATAGGAGCATTCCATTTTTACTGGACTTGGGATAAGCTGCCATTTACAGTAGTTGTCAGCCAAAATGTTGAGGTCCCTAGTGAGTATTTCCTCAGTCCTTTCAATTGATTTGTGCCTTACTGCAATCACCATGTCATCAGCATAAGCAAACTTCCTGGATATTGTCTCAGGAATATCAGAACTGGAGTAACAACCAAGCCCTGGGATAGACCATTATATAATTTCTCCTGCTTGCTGATTGACTGACCCATAATTACTTGGAAAGTTCTATCACTCAGCATGTGTGTGAGTCAAAACAATGTTCTGCAAGGGAAAACTCGTAAAAACCATTCCTCCATGACAGAGTCTAAATCCTTCTTACTCTGTAGGGACATGTTAGTTAATTCTGTTACTGATTCTGTTCAGGATTAGCCTCTCAAGGAGTTTGTAACAGGCGCTCAGATGGGAAATAGGTCTATAACTTTCTGCCAGATGTTTTCATTTTCCAGGTTTGCCTTCTTGGATTCCCCTCGGAGTCTTCCTGTTGTCATGATGTCAATGAGAAACTTTGTAAGCCACTTCTTCATGAACATACAACTGTTGATCAGGAACTCATTATGCATGCAGTCAAAGCCTGGTGCCTTCCCATTCTTGATGTCCTACAGTGCCTTGGAAATCTCATCTGCACTGAAATTCCCTGATAGCTTGCAAACTTCAGGGCAGGTGCGTTTCAATATCTGAAGTTCTTTTTTTATCCTGATTGTAAATTCTTGATCCTTTAGAGCTCTGGATAGGGATACCAGTCAAACAGCTACCTAGTTTGATGTTAGTAGTGTTGTGCAGCACATCAGGAACAGCTGAGCCAGCGCACTCAGTCACACTAGCACTCACCAGCAGTCACTCCTTGCCACCAGAGGTTTTCCAATAGTCAACCACACTGAGACAGTCCAGTGGTTACTATATACAGGAATTTATTTACAAGTTTACACAGTTCTCCAACAAAATGCTCCGCTATACACCACCATCAGAAGAAGGGGGAAAATACTGTACAAAGCAATGGCATATATACATTGGTCAGCCAATCACATCAGTGCTGACTCATGGTTGCATCAGCCCATGCCCATACTGGCTGAAACCAGTTCAGTGCAGCTGCCAGCTGTCACTTAGATCATCATGATCAGAGTGCTGAAACTTACATACCAACAAGTAGCCCCTGTAGGAAAAGCTCTGTAAGCTCTTGGAGGATTGGCTACATTAGTAGGTGTGTCACCTAATATGCAAAGGAGTTCCTGCTACAAAAAAGGCCTGCATACATGTATGGGGGGAAATTTCTTTTCGTTATATATCTTTAACAAGCTCATGCCTAATTAATCATAGATTTATATATATATCATTAAAAATATCTTCTGCAAATATATCAAATTTATACTTTAAATGTCCTCAACAAATGCTTGTATTATTTATTTAACATAATCTTCAAACCAGTTGTAAAATCTTGACCATGTATTTTCAAATGTAGTTTCTGGTCATCCTTTCAAAATTAAAGTTAATTTGTCCATTTGCGCTGTTTCCAGAATTTTATTCATAATTTCATCTCTCGTAGGTGTTTCTGTTCTTCTCCAATACTTAGCATAAAGTATTCTGGCAGTTGTAACCAAATACAGTATAAGATAGGAATAATTTTTTTTTACAGTTTTCAGGTAAAATACTCAACAAAAATATTTCTGGTACAAAGGGTACATGGCATTTTAAGATTTTTTGTAAAATTTCATGAATCAAAGCTCAATATTTTTAGCTTTGTCACATAACCACCACATATGGTAAAAGGATCCAACCTTGTTTTGACACTTCCAACAAACTTTTGAACATTTAGAATCAAATTTAGCTAGTTTATCAGATGTAATATACCATCTGTAAAGCATCTTATATATTTCCTTATATGAAATTGCTTTTATAATTTTTACATTTTTTCCACACCTGTAACCATTGATCTAGCTCAATGTTATGTCCCATTTTTAACCATTTCATCTTGAGTCTTATTTTCTAAGAGCAATACATAATTTTTTAAAATAAGTTTCTCATCAACATGAAATAATATATTATCTATTTCTAGTATTTTGTCATAGAAGCCTGTTGGCTTATCTTTACTATATCTAGATTCAATTTGATTTTTTTGCCACCAAGTTAAAGTTTTTATTGATTTCAATTCATTTCTAGTATCCAGTAGTTCTTCATATCTTAAAATTGTTTCTTCCTAGTATAGATTAGGATTTGTAAATGCTTCTAGTGGAGCAACCCATCTTGGAATCTTGGTGTAAACGTTATTTTTAATTTGTTCCCACACTTTCAATAAAGAAGCTCTAATGAAATGTTGTTTAAAATATTTATGGGTATCTGCTCTCCCATACCATGTAAAGGCATGCCATCCTAACAGAAGATTGTGTCCCTTTCATGTATTTTCTAAAGTAATCCAATCTTTAATCCAAATCAAAGCCACTGCTCTAAAATAAAGCAACCAATCTGGAAATGCAAAGCCAGCTCTCTCTTTGGCATCTTGTAATGCTTTAAGCTTTAATCATCATTTTGTCAAGTTCCTTAAAATACTTTTGATTTTGAAGGATCGGTATTGTTTGAAATAAAAAGATCTGTCTTGGTAATATATTCATTTTGGTAGTGGCAATTCTTCCCATTGAGGATATTTGAAGGTTTTTCCATTTTTCCAGGTCTTTCTTAATTTCTTTCATCTATTCCATGTCATTGTTTTCCATAAGGGGACTGCATCTGTTTTTTATATTTATCCTTAAATATTTAATCTTCTTTTGAATTTTTAGACCTGCTAATTCTTGCAGCTGGTGAGCTTGAAGTTTAGTCATATTTTTTACAAGCATTTTGTTTTTTAACAATTAATTTTAAGTCCTGCCACCTCTCCATAGTCTTGCAAAGAAGTAATCAGTTGTTTTATGGAATTCAAAGGATTCTCCAAGATGAATGCTAAGTCATCTGCAAACGCTAAGAGTTTTTATTCTTCCCCTCTTAGTCTAAGACCTCTAATCTGCTGGTCTGCTCTAACC
Organism: Gekko gecko; assembly: GCA_029375565.1. NCBI lineage: Eukaryota > Metazoa > Chordata > Lepidosauria > Squamata > Gekkonidae > Gekko > Gekko gecko. The sequence goes on along the minus strand of JAPDNY010000003.1, from coordinate 120,175,120 downwards.
ACATCATTTAAAACTTCAACAGCAAAAATAAACAATAAAGGTGACAGGGGACATCCTTGTCTAGTTCTTTTTTGTATCTCAATATTTCATGATAAATCTCCATTAATAAGAATCTTGGCTTGTTGTTTAGTATAAATTGCTTTAACCATTTTATAGAATTCCGTACTAGCTTGAGAATTTGAAAGTAGTTCAAGCATAAAGTTCCAGCTGACATTGTCAAAGGCTTTTTCTGCATCAAGAAAAATTAAAACCATTGGTTTTTCTGGGTGGGCTTCATAATATTCTAAAACATTCAATTGCATCCTCAAATTATATCTAAGTTGTCTTTTAGGAAGATAACTCTTTTAATTTTTGCAGCTAAGATGGAAGTATACATTTTAAAGTCCACATTTAACAAGGAAATTGGTCTGTAATTTTTAATTTCTTTTTCATCAGAGTATAAATGAGTGTTATCAGAGCTTAATTCCATGAATCTGGAATTTTGCCTTCAATTATTATATTTTGTAATACAGCTTTTAATGGTCTTATCAAGTGATCTTCAAAGACATGGTAAAATTCTGCTGGAAATCTGTCTGGGCCTGTGGTTTTTGCCATTTTTTGTTTTTTCAGTGCTTCTGTCAATTCAGCTACAGATATTGAATTATTTAATATTTTCCTCTGATCTTCTGTGAATATTTTAGGTTTATGAGTTTCATAAATTTGCCAAATATAATTCCACATTTTTTTCAGATCTTCCAATTTGCTTCTCTCTTCTCCCATATCATTTTGAGTGTTTTTATATACCTTTTCCCCTTTTCTTTACGTAGTTTATAAGCTAGCCATCTAGTTGGTTTATTAGCATTTTCAAAGTAATTTTGTTTGGCATAGGGTTTTTTTTTTTTTGCTATTTCCTGCGTTAATAGGCAGTTCATTTGATGTTGCAAAAGTTTAAGTTTAGATTTTCTCTGTTCATTTGAAGGATTCTGTTTCATCTTTTCTTCTTGTTTTTCAATCTGGCCTCGAATCTGGGAATTTTTTCTAAACTCTGTTTCTTGAGATATACTGATTCTCTAATCATCCATCCTCTGGCAAAGGCTTTAAAAGCATCCCATACAATGTTTATAGAAGTTCCTGGTTGAATATTCTGTTCAAAAAACATTTGAAATTCTTTTCTGGATTCTCTTACAAATCTTTCAAGTATTCAATGTCCATCTTTTAGGAGTGTCTTAGGAGCCAGTTTGGTGTAGTGGTAAGTGCGCGGACTCTAATCTGGGAGAACCGGGTTTGATTCCCCACTCCTCCACTTGCACCTGCTGATGTGACCTTGGGTCAGTCACAAGCTCTGGCACAGCTGTTCTTGAAAAAGAGCAGTTTCTGTCAGAGTTCTTTCAGCCCCACCTACCTTACAGGGTGACTGTTGTGGGGAGGGGAAGGGAAAGGAGTTTGTAAGCCACTCTGAAACTCCTTTGGGTGGTGAAGGGCGGGGTATAAATCCAATCTCTTCTCTTCTTCTTCTTGTATTTCAAGGGTGATCAGGTTATGATCAGCAAAAGTTGCTGGTAGAATTTCCGCTTCTAATATATCATTGGCCATTGTGGTGGAAATCCAACACATGTCTATTCTTGACTAGGACTTATGCCTCGCTGAATAGAAGGTATAATCTTGTTTTTGTGGCTTTCTCGCTTTCCAGGCATCCACACAGTTGTTTTCTTCTGCTAGCTGATAAAATGTTGGGGGAAGTTCATTTCCTTGTTTCTGTTTTCCAGTAACGTATTTTCTGTCAAAGACTGCATTATAGTCACCAATGATGCGGAGTTCATCATAGTCCTGTTTTGTTTGTTAGGAATCCTCTTCATTGGGACTGGTCGAACCCAGCACTTCTCTCACAGAGATGAGTGACGGAGAAGAGACTATCCCAATCCAGGATCCGCCGGAGGATGGGAAACCTCCGGTTACGACCTCCGGATCCAGCTGGCCCTGCCATAGGGGTGAAGGGTGGGAAGGAGGTGCCAACGAATGTATCTGTGTTTTCTCTGGTATGTGGGGAGGTGACGGGGTTGCCTGGGAGACGGAGCAATTTCCATCTCGGGCTATCGCGCACCAGGCCATTTGGCCTTGAAAGCCAGGCTGTTTGTCTCCTTTCTGTTTCTTAAGACAACAGCTAGGCCTGGGAATTTACTGCTTTGTGGGAATGCAATTTGTAACACCTTCTTGCTGGTTTCCCGCGCGCGGGCTATGTAACCATTGGTAGTGTGTAGGGAGGGGCCCCCATCCATAGAGTATAACCAAGAATGCTTCTTCTTTGTGGGTCATTCCTAACAATGCTCATGTACTAGTGCTTTGGCTTGCAGTATAATAAACACTATCCTTCTTCATGAGGCCTGGTGTGTACTGACTACCTGGGGCACCTGACAGATCAGTTCCTGTAAAATTTTATAAAATTTCTCCTAGTGTTGGTTTGGTGCATAGATATTTATGATAAGGGTCTTTTTGGATTGTGTTTGTATTTGCTTAAATAAAATCCATCCATCTTCTGAGGTGCAGATAATTTCTGGATACAAATGTTCTTTTACATAGGTTACAATGCCGCTTTTCTTCTTCTCCTTGTCTGAAGAGATGAAAACTTTCCCAAATTTCTTGACTTGTAAATATTTTTGACCTGTAGCTTTAATGTGAGGTTCTTGGAGACAAATAATGTCAAAATTCATTTTTTTTCAGTTGTTGGAACACCTGTCTTCTTTTTTGAGGTGCATTTAGTCCATTCATGTTTATTGAAATTATCTTTATCTTCCTTTTATCCATCTTATGGTTGGGTCTGTGATTCCTTGTCTTGTTTGTCTCTCATTTGTTTCCTTCTGCATATCTGAAATGTCATGATCTTTGAAGCCTTTTTTGCTGCTGTTTTCTTAGTTGTAGTTAAGGTTGCTGAAGTTGTTACTGAAGCACCTTGGGGATCTTGGTCTTCTTCTTCTGTAGTTTCTGAATTTCCTTCTTCAGTTTGAAGGTCTGCTACATGTGTCTTGAGAAAATTCTCTGCCTTAAAGTTTGAGTTGATTCTGAATCTTTTGCCTTTATAAGTAAAGAATAGGCCTTCTGGAAGGAGCCATCTATATGAGATCTTGTTTCTCCTCAATGTTGCTGTAAGGTCCAGATATTATTTCCTTTTTTCTCTGAGTCTCCAGGGAAATTCTTTTAGAATCTTTACTTCTGCGCTTTCTATGTATAGAGGAGTTTCATTTGATGCTTTAAGAATTTCATCTCTTAATATTCTCTTATGGAATCTCACATATACTTCTCTGGGGAGCTGATTTCTTCTGGCATACACTGAGTTCATTCTAAAGGCAATATCGATTTCATCCAGGACTTTCTATATTTCTTCTGTCTTCATGTATTCTACCAAAATGTGTGCCATCTTCTTCCTTATATCTTCCTCTTTGTTTTCAGAAATATTTTGGAATCTTAATATAAATGCTACTTTATCTAATTCCAGTCTCATAAGATCTTGTTCCATTGTATTTTCCTTGGAGTCCATTGCCAGCACTTTAGTGTCAGTTTCTTCTGCCTTATCTTCCAGTTTAGAGGTTGATTTATTCAGTTCAGCTATCTTCAGATTATTTTGTGAAAGTTGTTTCTGCAAATCCTCCATTCTATTTGATAATTGCTGTGATATGTTTTTCATTGTGCCCTTGATTGGGTCCACTGCCTCTGCAATTGCTGCCTTTATAGTGTCCTGGATCATTGTCTGTAAGTCTTTCATTGTGGCCTGTGATAGGCTGGAGGCAACTGATTTAATCACACCTGGTGAGCTAGAAGGTACTTTAGGAGGCCTGTTTGCCATTTTTACCTAGGATTATACAGCCAGATCCGAGAATCTCCACAATACTAAGACAGATTTTTTTTCCAGAACTCTGTACCCCAAATACAATTTATTATTTATAAAACAACCTTATTATTAACAAAATACTGATAAGATACTTCAGAGCCACATAGTTCTCTCAATTTTACCAGCTGAAAGTCAAACATAAACCACAGAAATGTAACACAATGTAGCATTTTTATTACGAGAAAAGACTTCTTGGCAAGCTCTTCTTTCTCCTCCTTTTATGGAAAGTGCCAAAAAAAATGAAAAAAAGAAGCAATGGAAGATGAGAGGAGGAGAAAAGGGCCTAGTCTTGTAATCCCTCTATTACACTGTTATTACACTTGGACAAACTACACAAAGAAAGAGGAAGCTCAAAAGTATACTGAGCATTGCTGGCTGAGCACAAGCTATTGGAGACTTTAGAATGTACCCATGTACAGAAAGACCTTCTATATTTGAAGCAAAAACAATGGACAAAATCACCTAAATCTGCGGCTCCCCTCATGAAAGGTGAAAAAAGTGATCTGCTAAAATGGCAACATCACTGCTTAATACCAAAGGGAACCAGGTCACCAAGCCAACAGATATTGCTATGGTTTTTGCAGAATACTATAGAGCTCTATGGTCATCCAAAAAGCAGACTTGTGTATCAACCTCAGAATATCTTCTATCCCATGCTAACACTAGAATCCTGGAAGAAGCACACAGAGCAGCCTTGGACAGACCAGTTGAACCACAAGAAATTCTTGATACTATTAGGGGACTGAAAAGCAACAATTCACTTGGACCTGATCCACCAGAGTTTTACAAGAAATTTGCTCATATACAGGATCCTCCTCTCCAAGAGGCTTGTAATACTCTTCTTGATTCTGGCGATCTCCCTTCGTCTTGGGAGACCACGGCTATAGTTGTCATTCCCAAGCAAGGTAAAGACCTTTCTTCTCTGGCCTCTTTTCATCCCATTTCACTTCTGAACTATGACTACAAAATTTTAACATCTAGTATGACCAGAAGATTTAATGCATTTATAAGAGACTATATACATCCGGATCAAGTAGGTTTTCTACCTGGACAAGATCTGTCAGACGACACCCTCAAGACCTTGAATGTCATCGCTTCCTGTGGAAAATCTAGGTTACCTACGCTACTGCTTTCTCTTGATATCCATTTGATTCATTTGAACTACTTTATCTGCAATCTCTACTTCAGTGTATGGGTTTTGGCAAGAAGTTTCTCAGTTTCATAACTTCCATATATTCAAATCCAATGGTCAAAGTACGGGTAAATGGAACATTCTCAGACTCCATACCAATACAAAGAGGCACAAGGCAAGGCTGTCCATTCTCATCTTTTTTTTTTTTTGCGATAGCACTCGAACCTTTAGCCTCTCAGATATGTCTGAGCCCCCATTTACACTAGGCAAACATGAATTCAAGATGAGCATGTTCGCTGACAATATGCTTTTGAACATCATAGATCCAGAAGAGTCTCTTCCTCATCTCCAAGAGACACTGAACGCCTTTGGGAAGATTTCTGGTTTGCAGATGAATCCAACTAAATCCTTGACTTTGCCCATCAACTTACTGCAAAATCTGAAATCTAAGCTCATCAAGAACTCCCCATACCAGCTATCTAAAACTGTGTTTCTGTACCTTGGAATACACATACCATCAAACTTGCAGGACTTACTGAAACTCAATCATTACCAAAAATTTCAGGAAATACAAAAGGACATACTGAAATGGAACAAGATGTCCCTGTTGTGGTATGATAGATTCCACCTAATCAAGTCATTCATTCTTCCTAAGTTGCTGTTTCTATTTCACACCATTCCCTTTAGACTACCGCAGGAAACACTTTGTCTTTGACAATGCTAGATTAATAAATTCCTGTGGCAGAGCAGAAAACCCACAATCAGCTTTACCACACTATGGAAAAGCAATAAGCAGGGTGGTTTAAGCTACCCACATATCATGGGATATCATAATGCCTCTCTTCTGGCAACATTGGTCAAATTGTTAAGAGGATATAGCCAGGCTGCATGAATCAAAACACTTCTCCCTCAGTCAGTCACCACGGCCATGCTGGAGATCATCTGGAATAAGTCTTCTGCCCACCCAATAATAGCTAACGAACAGATGTTCCTTTCTGATATACTTAAAACATGGGATGCCTTCCATCACAAATTAGTACTGCTACTCTCTTGCTTCTCTACTTTTCTACAACAGGATTGGTTTTCTCAGGGCCAGAATTGGGTCCAATGAATATCTGGCAGCAGGCTAATACCATACGTCTGGTGGATATTGCCTCCAAAACAGACATACTGTCAAAGGTGGCTCTTGAACAGAAAATAGACCATTCGATCCCGTGGTACTATGGCTTCACATCAACAACTCTGTGCAATTCTGGCTGCTCCTAAAACTAAATCTGAGGGTGTAATAGAAGACTCCAATACCGGGGGAAAAGGCTTAATCACTAAGATCTATGATACTTTTACAATGATAAATCCAAATTGTTACATCAATGATTATGGTATCGAGACTGCAAAATGGATTTTACAGAAGATTTATGGTCTGATACATGGTTTGCCTAGCTTACTAACACAACTGCTGCAACAACTAAACTGCAAAATTTCAAGGTTCTGATGAAATGGTATCTCACCCCCCACAAGCTAGCATTCATCACATCTTCTCAATCCTCTCTGTGCTGGAGAGGTTGTGGGGAGGTGGGATCCTATGTCCACTCCTGGTGGGACTGTGACATCATAAAGACTTTTTGGAGAGATGTAGCTACTCAAATTTACCTAATATCAGAGCATGTGGTTCCAACGAAGATGGAAGTTATATTTCTGAACCTTTGGCACGACATTTCTATCCGCCCAATTAGACGGGATCTTATCAGAAGCTTGTTAACTGTGGCCAAGGCAGTGATTGTATCGAGATGGAAATCATACCACCCTCCCTCAAGAACACTTTGGCTCACGAAAGTGTGGGAGCGTTGTCTGATGAAGAAAATAACAAACGACCTCTATCAATTGGACATTTACCCAAGATCAACTAACTTAGTAGAAAAATGGTATCCCTTTTATGAGTACGCTGCTTCAAATGACATTCTGCTTTAAAACAGATACTACAAAAATTAAGTACTAATCTGAATAGTCTATCTATTTTTCAGATTTCATTATTTTCTACTGATCGCTTTATTCTTATGGAGCTACCTTTTGGAAATTGTTTGATTCATATTTGTACTTGCACATTATATTATATATTCAGAACTATATATTCAAAGCTCTGCATAGTTGTTGGACAATGTACTCATCCACATCTTTACAGGAAAAAATAATATAAGATTAGTTATATTTTTAAGTTATAATAGGTGTAATGATAGGAAAATATTTATAAAGTATTCCATCGGTGGTATTGGTCACTGGATAGAATTGCTAAGCTTCACCCGTCTGCCTCTAAGAATTGTTGGAAATGTAAAGCGAACGTGGGAACCTTTTTTCACATGTGGTGGCGGTGGTAAAGTTAATAAGTACTGGGAGATGGTTCAGAGAACAATACGAGAGATGATGAATTTGGAATTGGTATTAACACCTGAAATTGCTTTGCTAAATTTAATCCCAGACGGATGTAAGAGAAATTATAAATATATGTTGGTATGTGTGTTAACGACAGCTAGGATTTTATTGGCTAAGTATTGGAAGCAGGAACAAATGCCCACGAGAAAAGAGCTGGAATGTAAACTATTTGAGATAGCTGAAATTGATAAATTAAGTCTAATTCTTCAAAGGAAAGATGATAAAGTATTTTTGGAAAGATGGGAATGTTGGAAAGATTTGGATACATAAAGTATGGTGAATGTAGACTCAAATGTATATAAGGATAAATGTATGTATGAATTAACAATGGAAAATGAATAAAGTATTTTAAAAAATAATAATAGGTATAATGATAGCCATGTTATCTTGTACCTTTAACAACTGCATTTCCCTTCAAGTCCATTGGGGTTACACTGTGCTTAGCGAAGCAGCTTCCTGGTGTGACTTTCTGCAGATGCTACTAATTGGTCTGGTCTGTCAAACAGCAACGACTGGCTGTTGTCAGCTCCTTTGTTCTCTGCCATAATCAATTAATTGTTGGAGGGGGAAGGATGTGACATTTGAGTGTTCATATGCCAAAAGTAAATTTTGAAAGTATTAGTTGCAAAGTTACAGAATTGTGTGGTACAAGCTGTGAATCGTAATCACAATTCTAGGCCCAGTGAAATGAATAGATTCATTCCCCTAAATGTGCATTAATGATCTATAAAAAGAAGTCCCCTGAGATATTTGTTAATTTCAGTGGATGAGAAAAGGAGATAGCAACTCATCTAATTTATAGAGAAATTGTTTGCCTGTTTGCCACGATCTGTTGCATGAAAGTGAAGGACAGAGCAAATCCTTTTATTTTCTCACAGAAGCTTTTAAGAGCCAGTGTGGTGTAAGGGGAAGAGCTGGTGTAAAGGCTAGGCCTGGGGGATCTAGGTTCAAATCCCTACACTACCATGAAGCTCAGTGGGTGACATCTCTCTCAGCCCAATCAATCCCACAGGGCTGGTGCAAGGATAGGATGAAGAAAAGAGAACCTCATGCAACGCCCTGAGTTCCTCGAAGAAAGGGCAGGGAAAAACACAGTAGACAGAGAGGTTGTGTTTCTGTAAGGCAGATAAACATCAAAATACTGTCCCTGTGGTGGTGAAATATAATAAACTGAATCATTAGTAATTTGCCACCCTTTATGGAACCCCAAAAGCTACAGCCTGAACAGGGCCACCTGACCTTGCCTAGCCATTCTACTGTAAGACTATAAACCTATTAGCCAAGCAGCTAGAATTTAGTGAGAAAATTCCTATTTGACTACTTTTATCCCTATGTACAGTAATCAAGGAGTTGCGGTGGCTCAAGTGGTTAAGACGCTGAACTGCAGGCTGTGGAAGGTCAGTAGTTCAGCAGTTCAAGACCCGAGAGTGCCGCATGACGGGGTGAGCTCCCGTCTCTAGTTCCAGCTCCTGCCAACCTAGCAATTCGAAAGCAAGAAATTGCAAGTAGATAAATAGGTACCACTTCGGTGGGAAGGTAACAGCGTTCCGTGCGCCTCGGTGTTTAGCCATGCCGGCCACATGACCACGGAAACGTCTTCGGGCAGCGCTGGCTCTTCGGCTTTGAAACGGAGATGAGCACCGCAACCCTAGAGTCGGATTCGACTGTCTTTCGAGCAAGGGAACCTTTACCTTTACCTTACAGTAATCAAGGATGCAGTAATCAAGGATGCGCTTCAGCCCTGGATCTGCTAAGCCAAAAAGAAGGATGTCTGAAAGCGACAGAGTAATGGTTGTGTTAATTCCTGCAGAGGCTATAAACAGCAAGGCAGTAGTACTGTTATCGCTGGGCTAACTAATGGGCAAGGAGCATCACCAATTGCAAGCAAGCAGCAGTTTGCTACACCCAGTTGCAGTTGGAAAACAAGGGAGAAGACAAGCCTTTTTTTCCTGCAGGCAAAGATGAGAGTCTGCAGAAGTGACAGACCATCCTCACTTTCCCAGCACCTCAAGTCCCTTTGTGTTCCGCTTTCGCAGCATGCCGATTTTGTCGGGATTTTCATAAAGCTGGTCTTTGGGCGCGCTGTTTTCATGGTCAGAATCTGCTAGCAGCTCCTCTCTGGCCAGCTCTTCTGTTTCACTGCAGCTTTCAGGGTAGAATCCTTCGTTCTCTGCTATAACAGCAGGGTCATCGTCTTCATAATGACAACAGTGGCATTTTTCAAAGTTCTGGCCAGTCCGACTGTGGCCAGTAAATGTGGCTTGTTGGTCCTTCTCTTGTCTTGACATAAATTCATTATTCACTGTGGCAAGAGCAGACAAAAGGGTTGCACTGCATGCACACTCCTCATCATCTACAAACTCCATTCTCTCAGCAAGCTCTTCAGCGGAAGGTTGGCTTGGGTCAGGGTATTCCACAAGAACGGTGTCCTGTCTGCGCTTAAAGCAATCAGAATTATCATATACAGGATAGGTCTCTTCTGGGTAACCTTGGGACATAAAATAAACATGTCTGAGATGGCGCAACGACTCAAACATTAATAAAATTGCTGTATCTATTCAAAGAATTTGAAAATCAGAATAACATCTGAATCCTGAACTCAAATACTTGTGCCATTTATTTCAGTGCTTTCAAGTAAATACATTTCAGAATTCAGACTTCATCTTGTGAGTAAAATTTTGCCAACAGTTCCATGTATCATGGCTGGACCTTTTGCTTTGAGTTACAAATGCAGTTTTAGAATACATTCTAATTCCTCTAAATCCACATGGGAATGGTGAAGAAATAATGCTGGCTCCCTATGTATTATACTTAACAGATTGGGATGTAAACTGAAAACACATGCTTCCTTTTGAATTAGATTCCCACTTCTTTTATTTTCTGCAGCTATAACCACTGATGGCGGGAAAAGGTGGGGTATATGTGAAGAAAACAAATCAATATATCTAATTCTCAATGTGGCTGAATATCTGGATACTTAAATCCAGAGACTGGAGGTATGAACAGACAAAACAGATCTTTCTACAAATCAGGAAAATGCCCCAAGTTTGCAGAAAATATATATTTCTCCTTATATATAATTCTGTTTTGGAATGGCACTTTACAGCTCTCCCATCGGCTGTGTAATGCAATCCCTCAGCCACCACTCAAGAGTATTCATGTGCCATTGGCTGGGTACTGGGTCTGCTCCTCTCCCCACCCACTGCCCCTTCAGCCACTGTGCCCTGTTAGAATTTCTGGCAAATGAATTTCTCTCTTGACAAAGATGCTTCTCCTGCTTGCCTCCTGTGTGGGACTAACTCTTCCCTCATTGGCTGTTGGTAGGTGTAACGAAATGGCAGTTATCTGTGTTTGTAAAATAGCTGCTGTCTGTGGTTGGTTGTTTAAAATGTTCCCCCATAAGGTTTAATTGAGCTGTAGTTCCAGAGAGGGGCCTGCAGGGTTGAATGGGGCTTCCTCATCTGCTGGCCTACAGTTCCCAGCTGCCCCAAGGCCAAAAAGTGCAGGGAAAGAGGGACTGTCCCAAGGGGAAGAGCAGCATCAATATAGACTCCAGCCCATCCAGGGAGTAGGCAGTCTTCATTCTGCAGGAGGTTAGGAGATACTCCTGCTGCCTATGCTGATGAGGCTGTCCAGGCCACAAGCCACAGATGTGGGGGAACCTTGAGAGGCAGCAGAAATTCAGCCACTCCACAGTCGGCTGGACTGGGGAATGAATGGAAGTTTCCCTGCTCTCTTGGGCAAGAGAGAGAGGCTGAAGCAGAGCCAGAGGCTGGTCCAAGGAGAGATCCTATCCTGAGCCCACAACCTCCAGAGATAGAGAGTATTATGTGTATGGAAACAGGATTGTGTTTAACCCCTGTTGGTTCATAGTGTGTGCTTACTCCTACAGTTCTGCCTTATTCATTTAGTGTGCGTGTGCTCCATAATTGTGTAAATAGTTTAATAAATTCTTTTATTTGGGCCCCGCTCTGCACAATACCAAAAGGTCACCCAAGGAAGCAAGGAAAGGGTTGCCAACTTTCCAGGGATCCCCCAAAGGTTGGGGATTCCCTCTCCAAATAGGGAAATTTGACCAGAGGGGTCTCACTGTCCTTCTAAAAAGGCAGTGACAATTCAGTGAGTGGTGGTAGCAAACTTAAGGAGTGAGATACGGACGAGGGTGGGAAACGAACAGTTGTAAACTGGAGCCCATTTCACCACAGTAGAAAACCAAGCGTGGTTCAGACAAAGGATGAAAACCCTTCACAGGCCTTTGTGAGGAACTCATTGTAGCCAGTCCTGACTAAGGTTGCCAGCTTCAGGTAGGGAGATTCCTGGAGATTTTCTGGTAGAGTCTATGGAAGCCAGGGTTTGAGGAGGGAAGAGACCTCAGCTGAACAGAATGCCATAAAGCCCATCTTTCAAAGCAGTTATTTCCTCCGGGGTGGGGAGAGATCTGTTGTCTGGAGTTCAGTTGTGATACTTGGTGATCTTCAGGTTTCACCTGGAGGTTGGCTACCCTAGGTGTAGCAGCCAGTGCTTCAGAGCAGAGTCTGCTAGATCCAGGTTCTTACTGTAGAAGCTGAGTGGGTAATTTTGGAGCAGTCACAGACTTTCAGCCTAATCTACCTCACAGGGTTGTTGTGCAAGTCAAAAGGGGGAGAGGAAAATGATGTAAGCTGCTTTGGTCCCCACTGCAGGGAAAGACTACTTTTCCTCCTGGGTAGAGGCTGCAGGTGGGGGAGATGGAAAGCTGAAGAGTGAGGGGAAAATAAAGATAGGTTGATGATTGACTGGGAGGGAGATAGGGTTGCCAACTCCAAGTGGGAAATTCCTGGAGATTTGAGGGATGGAACCTGGAGAGGGTGAAGTTTGATGAGGGATGGGACCTCAGACAGGTACAATGCCATAGACTCCACCCTCCCAAACAGCCATTCCCTCCTGGGGAACCACTGTTGCCAATCTCCAGGTGAGGGCTGGAGATCACTCATAATTACAACTGATCTCCAGGATGGAGGGGAGAAGGAGATGGAAAGCTGAAATCAGAGGGGCAGATAATGGTAGGTTGATGGTTAGTTGGGAAAGGGATGGGGCTGCCAACTCCAGGATGGGAAATTCCTTGGGATTTCAGGGGTGAAGCATGGAGAGGGTAGGGTTTGAGGAGGTCACCACAGCGAATTGATGCTGAGTGCCCAAGGCCTTGGCACTCTCCCAGAGCCTCTGTCCAGAGCTCATTGTATACAGATGAAATAATAGATATAGCTGAAGATGGAGGGGTTAATGGGTGGGAAGGAGAAAAGTAAGCAGGGAAAGGTAAGGATATGGGGGTTGCCCGAAGAGGGAGATTTAGTGTGGGAATATAGATACAAGGGAAAATAAAGTACCCTCAGAAGACCTTGTAGGTCCCTTACCATGCAACTGGACCTCACCCAGTAGCCAGCACCACAGAAATGGGTCAGTTTTCCTGGGCTGAGGCTGCCAAGGGGAGGGAAGGGGGGAAAGCTGAAGAAAGGGGACAGAGAAAGGCAGGTTGGCTGATGGATGAGCAGAAAAGAAGGAATCCAGAAAAGGGAGATGCTATGGGGACTGCCAGAGAAGGAAAGCGGAAATATTGGGTATACAGGGGAAAATGAGATGCTCTCTCAAAGTCCTTGTGGGGTCTCTACTCATAAATAAGTATTAACAAAGCCAACCTCAAGATCAAAAATTTTGTAATGGAGTTGGGTCATACTGCCAACCAGTATGGGACAATGTGTAATGCCCACACCCCTACAGAACCACTGCCTCAGTGGGAAGGGGTGTAGAGCATGGATCAAAGGGCCTATGCTGCTTGGTCTCAAGATATATACATGAGTGAAGCAGCACTGGAAATGGTTGCCCTACAAATACATGTAGATGGAAGAACCTGCCCTTAACCTGATTTACAGTCCGTGGGGTATTCTGGTGTCATTCTGTCTCTCCTGGTTTTGAAAAATAGCCCAACAAATCATAATAGGGTTGCCAACCTCCAAGTGGAACATGGAGATCTCCCGCTATTATAATTGATCTCCAGGTGACCAAGATCAGTTCCCCTGGAGAAAATGTCTGCTTTGGAGGGTGGGCTTTATGGCATCATACCCTGCTGAGGTTCTCTCTGCTCTCCAAGCCCCACCCACCCCAGCCTCCACCCCCAAAATCTCCAGGTATTTCCCAATCCAGAACTGGCAGCCCTAAATCATCAACGTGCTGCTGCAATCCACAATAGAAGATCTTGGGACAACTATATGACTGAAACTGAAACGGAAAGGACTTTAATTGAGTTAGTTGCTCAGGCTTCCTTGTGACATGATCCTCTAAGAAAATCATAATTCTTGTTTTAGAAAACTGAAAGTCTCCCTTACCTTCCCAGTCCTGCATATAAGGAGCCTCTTCAGCTTCTTTTTCTGGGGAGATACCATCTATAAGTTTGCCTTCTTTCATGACCTTAGTAATTTCCCGGAGTTGCTGAAGTAGTCTTTTCTCTTGGTCAGTAGTGACATTTTGGGCCCTGCTATGGAACAGGCATCAAAAAGCACATGTCAAAAAGCACAAAATTACTGTTTGTCAGTAAATGAGTTTTAGAAGAACGGGTCTGTCCTAGTGAATCAATACAACCATACAAGCCTTTGAGCTTAATGAGATACACAAACAGAAAGACTGGCCAATGCACTGACAATATGTGCTGTGCCCATCTTCTTGAGTGAGGGTTGGGAGGGGGGACAGATCAAAAGAAAACAAGTGATGGACTATGTGGACCCACATATGGTTGCCAGCTTCCAGGAGGTGGCTGGAGATCTCCTGGGATTTCAACTGAAGTCTAAGTGACAGAGATCAGTTTCCCTGGAGAATATGGTTACTTTGGAGGGTGGACTCTCTGGCACTGTAGCCTGCTGAGGTCCCTCCCCACCCCAAACCCTGCTCTCCACAGTCTCCACCCTCAAAATCTCCAGGTATATCCCAACCTAGATCTGGCAACCCTAGATCACAGCATGCATTAGGGAAGCAGGACTATTGACATGCAGCAGTGATAATCACTTCAAGCACCCTCTTGCACTGCAATACTTGTTGGCAACAGGTTAGTGTTCTGATCCTAGATGGTCCAATCACAAAGCACACTGCTGGAGTTTGCCATTCTTTGGGCATTTACTAGGGATGGGAACAGTCCAGAAAAATGGTGGTATGTCTGGTCTGTTTGGTCCATGGGGTTCACGGACCCCTGGACCACAAACCACCATGTTTCATGGACCGGATCAGGTCCATTTGGACATTGACATCTGAGCTGCAACTGCACCCACTTCCAGTTCACTTACGGGTGAACCGGAAAAGGGTGAAGTCGCCGCTCGGCATCTTTGCAAAAGCCATTTAAATTTTAAATGGCCTTGCAAAGCCATGCAGCATGGGAGTGAAGGCCGAGCAGCAACTCGCTGCTTGGCCTTCACTCACGTGCCGCTTGGCCTCATTGCAACATTTAAAATTTAAATGGCTTTCGCAAAGCTGGGCAGTGCCTGAGTGAAGGCCGAGCAGTGAGTTCACCCACCCAGAAGTGGGTGAACTCGCCACTCAGCCTTCACTTGAGCGTGCACGTTTTGCAAAGCCAGGCAGTGCGTGAGTGAAGGCCTAGTGATGAGTTCACCCACCAGGTAGTGGGTGAAGTCACCGCCCAGCCTTCACTCAAACACAGCAGGACTTTTGCAAACCTGTCCCCACAGGGACCTATGGACCTCCTGGGACTGTCCTGGGAGGTCCGTGTCAGCGGGTGCATGGACTGGGCTCATGGACCACAAGCTGGGCCTTGATCTATGGAAAAAGTAGGTCTCTGGTTCAGATCTGTGCCCATCCCTAGTATTTACTATGCCTTCCTAGAAACCACTGTTTTAGCTCCCACTAGCTGTACATTATTTATTTATTTATTTATTCAATTTATACCCTGCCCTTCCCGCCGAAGCAGGCTCAGGGTGGCTTCCATAAAATACATATGCAAATATATTCTAAATATATGTTATAAATGGAATGTGTTTCTCCAGTGTTTGAAGAACAAGTGCTTTTCTTTTCCTTGCAGCCTGTATCAAATGGAAATGATTAGGTAAGTAAACACAATATGGGAGGAAAAAGTGATACGTGAGTTAATTTATTTGAACTATACTAGATTTTGGGCCAGATTTTTAAATGGTTCCGTGCTTTTTTGATATGAGAGAAACTGTTGTGTCCTACCCAGTTCCGACACCAAAGAGAACATAAAAGTTGATTTCCCTGAACTTTTGTCTAAATTTTGGGATTTAAACAAACCTTTAAATACAGCATCTCCAGGGCAGTTACAGCATCATATGCTGGTGATCGCTTTAAATCCTTCCCTGGTCATAAAGTTTATCGGGTGGTTCTTGGGTGACTCCATGAGCATAACACACCTGGCAGGAGTATTGTGAAGATAAACAAGACAACTGTAAAGCAGTTTACGAAGCATGGGAAGGGATGAGATTTCCTGACTGCCAGCCTGAATGGAAGACTCAAATAAGGCTCAAATAAATGCAGAACTTTTGATTAAAATACCACTTCTGTGCAACAACTAATGGTCCTGGATGGAGCTCCATAGCTCCATACAAAGATTTTATGTGGCTGGTTTAGTGTGGCCTGGATAGGCATCACCAGGCAGAAGTATATGCACAAAGGAATGGATCTCTATTGCACCGGGGCAATAGCTTTCATTTATTTTTATTTAAAACATTATAAGCCACCTTTCCACACAGCTTTAAGGTTCCCAAGGCAGCAAACAATCAAAAACATTAAAACATCTTGGAAATACATAGCATAAAAATTAAACAAAACACGTAAACCAGAAGGATGGAATACCAAATGAAACAGACATTACTGTTTAAATGTTAAACATTTCTGTTTAATGTTTTTATGATATGCCAATAGGCCTGTAAGCCGCCCTAAGCCTGCTTCGGTGGGAAGGGTGGAGTATAAAATAAATAAATAAATAAGACAATGATAGAAGGGGACAGAAATCCCCCTGGGGAGGGAATTCCATAATTCTGGTGCCATGGCCAAGAAGGGCCTATCTTGGGTTGCTACCTGTCAAGCATCAGTTGATGAGGGCAATCAAAGCATGGCTTCCAAAAATGACAATAGTGGCCAGGTAGGTTCACAGGGGAGTAAGTTTACATTAAGGTTTTATTCAACTTTAGGTTTTATACTTAACTGATACTAAGAGAATGCGTGTCATTTTAGATAGAGTCTCAAGCAGAATTCCTGCAATAATATTATATGCAAATGCAAGATAAAAAGAGCTGTTATCTGTCATCTTGAGTCTTTGTTTAGGTGGACTATAAATGAAATCATAAATAAATTAACAAATCTTTAAGTACTCCCGACCCTTTGGCCAAACTATATTGATTCCAACATCCAGAAAAAACTATCTGACTTCTGAACTAATGGCTCATTGAAAGAAAGCTGACAAGCAGTCCAGTTTACAAGAGGAGAATGGAAGGGCAGAGGACAGCGGGAAGCCAAGGAACAGGGTGGCAGGTGGCTGAATTTCATATACTGACTTGAAATAACCTTCCAAGTCTTCAGCTGAATCCTTTTCTTCCCTTTTATTTAGTGATTAACTTTATTGCCGACAGTAAAAGAAACACTTGACACTGAGCTATAATAATTACACGTCGTTTTTATTATATAATAGACCCAAAGGCATTAGTGGCTGGGAAATAAATGGGAAGAGTGACCTTTTACATATTTTCATCTATTGAAAGGGATCAAGTGACTCATAATTTTTATCATCATTTTGTTCCATGCTGATTAAATATCACAGAAAGAGGAAAGCATTAGAACTACTTATGCAATTTTCTTTCAAATTAAAAGAGGCCAGCAGACGTCCATGAAACAAAGAGACCCTGTCAGGTTCTGGAGCTGTCAGAAGAAATCCTACTTTTTGTTTCCAGCGGCTGCTCTCCTGAGCTCTCTGCCCAGCAGCTGAGGTGTGCAGCTGAAGTTCTAACTCCTCCCCTCCTCTAAACGGTCTCTTAAAATGGTCATGTGACCAATGTTCCCTCTAAGCTGTGGAGTCTCATGAGCAAAAATTCCACTTTGTGAGCTACTGGCATTAAAGTTGTGAGTGAATGATTTGGTTACTGCATAAATTAGTTTGCTCTGGAGCCATCCTTCCTGAGCCGAGACAAAAATCTGTGCGCTGGAGGCTAAGAAATGGTGAGCTAGCTCACACTAACTCGAGGGAACACTGCATGTGACTCAACTTTGTGGGAAGAGGGATTAGAGAATTCTGAAGTAGATGAAACTATCCACAGAAAACTAAAGCCATTTTACTCCTGCACAAATGTATAGGGAGCTGCAAAAATGCTATTTCATCTGGGTGGCGTTCATCTGATGTTGGTGGGGCCCATCACACAATTCTGTGCACAATACAAATAAGGTGAAAAATGCTCTTCTTGGTATTCTTGTTTGCAAAAAAAATGGCTATTGAAGTTTATTATGTGAATCAGGCATATGCCTATGGCATATGCCTACTGGGGCACTTGCTGGCAGATTCAGTAACTCCTTGATACATTTCCTACAGAGCTATTCTGAAAGATTAAGAAAGCCTGCTCTAGCTCACAGTATTATATGTGTTTTTAATTTAATTTAAATTTAATTTAAAAACAATTTGTGTTTTTAAAATATCACCCACCTGTATTTATACTCTGAGTGCAAACTGGCCCCACTGATTAGATTTGCAAGCACCCCCTTTAATTAACACCCATTTTTTTAAAACCCTGCTTCTCTTTTATAATTTGAAAAAATACATAGAATTATTTTAGGTAACTCCAGGAAACAAAGGAACTGAATGGTTGCTGACCATTTTGTTGATAGCATATGTTCAGCTCCCTGCACACAGCACCCCCCATACTCATGTTCCCTACCACCTGAGATCTCTCCTGCAGCCCCTCACCCAGTCCCTGTCCAGAAACTAGTCTAGCAAGGCAGTGAAGAAATGCCCACCTGCAAAACTACTGATCAGCTGGGTGGCTACAGAAGGAAGCAGGCTGTGGCGGACTACACTTTTAAAAAGCTAAGAACTGCTGTACAAAGAGCTAAAGGACTGTGAAGGGTTAATTCTGCATGGAAACAGAGAGCCTTGAGTGACAGGCTGCTCCAAGCAATCTGATCAGTTAGCATCAGCTGAGCAGAGAAAGACTTCTGAACTGGATGCTGAGGAGAGGAATTCATTTGGAATTCAGCTCTGACTGAGAGCAGTTTAACACAGACAGGAGAACCGGGGAAAGCTGGCAAGGACTAGTGGGTAGTTAGACAGAGACTCCCATTTGGCCAAGGAAAGGGGGTAGAACTTCTAGTGAGAGGAGTATTTCCCTACCCAGTCAAAAAGGGAGTTAGGTTTGTAGAGTGGAGAGATCCCCGGTCTGATGTGGTTAGAAACTGCCTGTAGAGACCTTGAGAGTCAGTTAAAAACTCAAGACGAGTATAGGTGTTTCAAAAGAAGGGGTCTGGGTCTGGAAAGAGTGTACCAGCCTTCTGAAAACTGAAAGAGTCAGAGAATACTCAAAGAAAGTGTACTAGAGTGCTTTAGAAAACCGTGGAACAAAAGTGTCTCAACATAAAGATTTTAAGTCACTGTGAATAGCTTAAGAAACTCTCATTAGCCATAAACATAAGAACTAAAGTCTATGCATGTGCTGAGTTATCTTAGAAATTTTACCCCTGATTTCACCTGATCTTTCCCGTCTATGGACCACATAAAAGGGGGGAAGGCAGGCAGATGGGCCAGAGAGGAAGAGACAGGACATATCTCCAGAAGGAGCAGGACATCACTATGGAAATGAAGAGGGATAAGTGGCTGCAACTCCCTCCTTCTCTGTTCTGAGACCCAGCTAGCCCCTGAACTGTGAACACAAAGAATACAACTGAGGAACATCTTGGGTGTTGATTTTCCCTAATAACCAGACTAGAGTAGTCCCCATACAGCACATCCCAGCATACAGGGAGTCATTTTGGGGGGCCCACTGTATTCCTGCATCCTCCAAGGCAAGGGTACTTAGAAGGTCCCAGGTGCAACAGAATGCCCACCAGAAGTGGCCTGCATGTGTTACTTGGCAGATAGGCAGATACACTCACCATCACAGCATAAACTGTCAAACAACAATATTGATGTGTTCTATTGCACCTAGATATAGCTGTGTGGAACCCATCTGCAAATTTTATCTCCTATTATTGAAATTCTATC
The DNA here is from genome assembly GCA_029375565.1 of Gekko gecko. Lineage (NCBI taxonomy): Eukaryota > Metazoa > Chordata > Lepidosauria > Squamata > Gekkonidae > Gekko > Gekko gecko. Next base: position 120,155,464 of record JAPDNY010000003.1, on the reverse strand, counting down.
CTCTTAATTTATTGAATATTTCTCCTGAGAAGCCTCCAATTTTAGTCTCAATTTTTTTCAAAGGGGGTGGCTGCCCTTTTCACTTTGAGAGCTAATAGCTTAGGAGAGAAGAATGGTCATTTTCAACTGGACAAAGTGGAAGGAATAAAACCCCTTTCCTGGATGCTGCATTCCTGATTGGAACTGCAGTCCACATGACCTCATCATCAATACTAATTCTCAACATGGTCCCTTCTATAAATAATGAAATCCAGAGACTGGAGCCATTCACAAACAACACAGATCTTTCTACAAACCTGAGAAAAGCCCTAGGTTTGCAAAGAAATATGAAATCTAAACCAAAAAACACTCCCCCGATATAAGCAGCTCCTGTACCTTTAAGAAATGAATGTCCTCTAAGATGTCAGCAACCATTGTGTTGGGCAACAACAGCAATATTGTCAGCCTTGAAGCCTTGCTTTCTGCCAGTAACAGGCAGGGGGGAGGGCCCCTTCCAGTAATACTTTGGCCTTCCAATCCATCCCAGCTCCCCTCCCTATAGCCCTGGAGGGAGGACTCATCAAAGCCAGGGCTATCAGCAACCACCATGCAACTTACCACCATGCAGTTTGTGCAACGCACTGAGGCACACCAGTGGCCACTATACATAATTCGATGCTACACAACTTGTCTGAGCCTAGTGGCAACCTCCACACATCTTGCAAGACTTAGCCAGGCCCAGCAGTAGCCACCACGCAACTCACCTGAACAACTTGCTTTGGGTCCCCATTTTGGGTCAATTTGGGATATAAATGAAGTACATAAATAATCAATAAAGCTTAGGATGGGCTAGATAAAAGAAAGGTTTCTTGGTGCATGGGAAGGTGAGAGGGAAGCAGGGAAAGAGGGAAATCAGGAGAGAAAGAAGAAATGGTGTGGAGAAGGGGATAGAGGGGGAAATGAAGAAACTGCCGTACAAGTCCTTGCGTGTTCCCTGCTTGTGATATCTTATTCTGAACATGGCCCTAGTTGTGGATTGTGAAGATTTTTTTTACAAACTGAAGACAGCTCTCCATGATTTGCATAAAAATCCTTTAAAAAAGAAAGTGATAGGAATTTTTAAAGTTTAAAAGCTTTTATCTTGAGGGGGGGGAGAACTTGTAATGCGACATCATGAGACCTCAGCAGCCATTTTGCAGGCGGCTTAGCAACCCCATATACCAGCAGAGGCATTAGGAAGACACTATTGTTAGGTAGTCAGGAGAAGCAGCCTCTGTTGCCGCTGCAGGAACATGAAGCAGTGATTGTAATCGTGGTGGTGAAGGAAGGAGGTAGTGGGGACAGTGGCAGAGATGCTGCCGCTCGCTAAGCTGAAGAGGCATCAGTGATGCCACAGGCACGCAGGCAGCATAGCGAAGGGGAGGAAGAGGCCACAGAAGAGTTGGTAGTGGGAAGACAAGGGTGGAATTAGGGTTGGAGGGGCAGAAAGGAGCTGCAGGTGTGGAGATGAAGAAGGTGGATGGCAGTGAAAGCCACCGCCAACCACAGAAGAAGCCAAGTGTGCTACATGGTAACCAGAATCTCCTCCTACCTTCCGCCGCCATCGCCATGAAGGGAAGATGGACAAGGGGTGGGGGATGGGGTGGGGGAGGAAAAGGCAGTGATGACACGGGTTCCATTTGCTCCTGCTGCGGGCGGCTCTCTTTCAGTCCTCCCCCACCACCCGTACATGAGAGAAGGCAGGAAGATGGCAGTGAAGGTGGCCAGCAGGAGGCCCCAGTTTGCACCAGTAAGGAAAGGATAAACACAGCAGGAGGAGGCAATAGAGAATTTCCTCTATCCCCCTTGTCACTTTCTCTGTGACTGCATAGCATCTTGATCTGGAAGCTACAGCTGGTGCAAAATATCATGGGCTAGCTGATGGGACCGTATCCCTCCTATTCTGAAGTCCCTCCATTGGCCACCAGTTAGTTTCTGGATCCAGTTCAAGGCATTGGTGCTCACCTTCAAACCCCTTCCTGACCCGGGGCGCACATACTTGAAGGACTCTCTCCCGCCCTGTTCCTGTATGGCCAAGTCCCAGCATGGTCTATTATCAGTACACCCTTGTGTTGGGCACGTTCTCCCATGGTCCAGCTTTGGGCTTTATCAGGGGCTGCCTCAAGCCTCTGAAACAGCCTCCCAGGTTGGTGGTGGGGGTTCCTACCTTCCTGGCTTTCCAGAGGGACTGTAAGAGAGAATTATTCTGGAGACTGTCGGGGTAGCCTGAGCCTGGGGAGAGGGGGAATTCCCCGCCTGTGGACCATACATTGTTCTTAGTTACATTATTAATGTGTTTTTAATACGTGGGTTTTTTGGGCCATGGTGGCTCAGAGGTTAAGATGCTGAGCTGCAGACTGGAAAATTGGCAGTTCGAGACCCTAGTGCCACATGATGGAGTGAGCGCCCGTCTCTGGCCCCAGCTCCTGCCAACCTAGCAGTTCGAAAGCAAGAAACTGCAAGTAGATAAACAGGTACCGCTTCGGTGGGAAGGTTAACAGCATTCTGTGTGCCTCAGCATTTAGTCATGCCAGCCACATGACCATGGAAATGTCTTTGGACAGCGCTGGCTCTTCGGCTTGGAGATGAGCACCACCTGCTAGAGTTGGATTCAACTGGCTTTCAACCAAGGGATATCTTTAGCTTTACCTAATATGTGTTTTAATGTTTATTTTAGTTTTATTTTGATACTGTTGTTACCTGCCTTGGGTCCTAGGATGCCTGGGAGAAAGGCGGGTATATAAATATTTTTGACAAACAAATAAATAAATGCTCTTTGCCTTTAAAAATGCTAGGGAGATCCAGTAAAAGAACTCTCAGTGCAGTGGCTTATCTAGTTAAGGCCTTAGTCTGTAGTGCAAGTTTAGCCTTCAAGAGCAATCCTCAGTGCACTGACTGTGAAATAGCCAATGGTTTCAATGGGGAATTGTAAGGCCAGTGATGAAAATTAGGGTTGCCAGCTCCAGCTTGGGAAGTTCTTGGAGATTTGGGGAGGGCAGGGTTTGGGGATGGGAGCGACCTCAGTGGGGTGTAACACCATAAAGCCCATCCTCCAAAGCAGCCATTTTCTCCAGGGGAATGGAAGAAGAAGAAGAAGAAGAGATTGGATTTATACCCCGCCCTTCACTACCCAAAGGTGTCTCAGAGTGGCTTACAAACTCCTTTCCCTTCCCCTCCCCACAACAGACATCCTGTGAGGTAGGTGGGGCTGAGACAGCTCTTGACAGAAACTGCTCTTTTTTCAAGAACAGCTCTTATCAGAACTATGGCTTGCCCAAGGTCATCCAGACAGGTGGAAGTGGAGGAGTGGGGAATCAAACCCAGTTCTCCCAGATTAGAGTCCATGCACTTAACCACTACACCAAAATGGATCTCTATAGTCCAGAGTTCTCCTGGAATTGCAACTTCTTTCCAGGCCCCAGCTGCATATTGGCAACCCTTGTAGGTCATGATGAGACAAGAACTGTGTTATGGTGATCTCTAGTTAAGATATGACTGTAAGTGAATGGTAGGACATACTAATGAACATTTCTTTGACACTCAGCAAAGAGGTTGTGCTCATCAGAGTATGGGAGGGAAGGAGCACCTGGAATTCTTTCTGTATTGATAGATACTTCAAATGAATCAGACAAAGTGCATACAGGTAGCTTAGTTATAGGATATGCGGAAGAATTTCTCTGTTATTTGTACTTTCATAAACTGGGATATATAATATATTTTAAAAATATCTGAATTTGATTTTAAATATCTTAAAATATTTGTAGCCCATCTTCCTCAATGAGCCAATTAAAGTAAAAACAGCATAGCTCATTATACTTAGCAGATGCTCTGTTTGTTCCCTGTACCCATTTACTGTAGACAAAATGAATACTGTGAAATATAAATATGATGTAATCTGTTGAATTTCTGTAACAGAATATTTTGTAGCGCTTTAAAAGGTTACCACTTTATTAATGCTAAACATAAAACAATTTTCCCCCTGATTTCTACCTGTATCAACAGGACTGCAGATCTACAAACAAGTAGAACCCCCCCCCTTTGAAAGCATGTGTGTGCATTCCCTTTATGTAGATTGGACTTTAGTATTTTCATTTAAACATAGGTCTAGAAGAGCCAAAATAAAAAAGCAGGGTCGGTGATGACAAAGTAGCTCCCAGCTATAAATAAATACCATTTAATATCTTCAAGAGATTTATATTTTGATGACTATAAAAGCTTTTTCCCCCCCCTTTGAAAACTTCATTTCGCTTACTTTTGCCAATACGAGATTCGCCTTCTGATGTAAGTACATACCTTTCACAGTTGGGTCCCACTCTGCTGATTAATTTTTCCATAGCTTCTTCAGTCTCTCTCAGCTTATCTTGGAGTTGGGCTAGCTCATAGTCAGCTGCAACACAAATATGGTCCCAAATGGCGTCAGTAGCTCCAAAAGCTAGTGCTGCACCATCAGCAGTAACTGCATGCACACTAATCAAAGTGGAGCCACGTGAGCTCTTTGCTGGCTAAGAGAAAAAAATGAAGGTAATATTTTATTCTTCCCAATTGAATGAACGGGGAAAAAGAGACTGCCTTTAGACTAGGGAAAGAACCCAGAATGTATCCAAATGCTCATAGGTGGCGCAAGGGGTTGGGATAATAGGGCAGTGGAAGGAGTGTTGGTGTCAGAAGACATGCTGCACGTCTAATCTCAAAAGGTGGATGGAGAGGCTCTGTTAGGTTGCCCCTCTTCAACACCGGTGTTGTGCAATGCCCGGTCTGTGAGGAATAAGATCTCAATAATATCTGGCCTGTTGCTTGATTGACACCTGCCTGGATGACTCTGATGTGTGACACAGCTCACACTTACCCAACCTGAAACTGGAGGATGGGTGGGGTGGGGTGGGGTGGGGTAGAGTAGCATTTCTTTTCTGCGAACATTTTACCAGTACAGACAGAGGCCAGCTTTGATTGTATGTACCTTGCGCTGGACACCAGGGATAGATTAGGGATCCTGCTGGTGTACTGTCTGCCTGGTATTGGGACCTCTGGCTGAGCTGATGGAGCTGCTGTCAAGACTTTTTGCTAAGAACCCTAAGGATGACTGTCCTTGGGGTTTTCAACATACATGCCAAGGCTGACTTGTCTGGTCAAGTTCAGGACTTCATGGCTGCCATGACAACCATGGGTCCGTCTCATATTATAATGGGCCCAACACATGGAAAAAGACATACACTGGATCTTCTTTTCTGAACCAAGCAGCTTGCCTGTGATCTGCACAGGGGTTGGAGGTCAAGTCCTTGTTGTGGTCTGAAGGCACTGCTGAGCCTGCTGCCTCCTCCTTGCAGGGGCAGTGGACCAATTTGGATGGTCTGCTCTGGGAGATTAAAGGGTCCTGCTGGTGTCTAGGCGGCTCTGGGGGATTTTGAGCGCCTTCCTGGTGACTCTGCGGAGGCCCTTGTAGCTGCATGGAATGATGTAAGTTATTAAGTATTTAAACAACTCATTTAGGTTGTATACGAAGCATAACCTCAGTGCTTGATGAATTGCAAGATCTCCTGATGGGATCATTTTAAGAATTGGGGCAGACAGCTCATTAAATTTGGAGTTGTTTTGCCTTTTGGATCATTGAAACCTTTTGACCAGACTGAACGGCTAAGGAAGTCTGTGCAAATGAGAGATTTTGGATCATGGTAAGAAATTTAACCTTAGGTCTGTGTAAAGAGGGGTGTTTCATCCATTTTTAATTATATTGCTTGTGTGATTTTGGTTAAAACGTATAGGATGAAGCATCAGCAATACATGGGAACTTCACAGCTAGCCAAAGTGTGAAGCATTGATGGAATCTGCTTTCTGCAAAGATGACCATTGGTGATCTAATTCGATAAAAAGATTGTGATGCTATTTTGTTCTGTGAAAAAAAATGTTTATGGGACTTTCATCATACAAGCATCTTACATCTTATTCATAAGCGTATCTTTTGTGAACACCTGGGTCTTTGTTATACAGAAATTTCTAATGCATATTGGTTTGGTAGACAGAATTGCCTTTCTATTTATCTTGTTACTGTTCAGTGTTTATGATTCTCATATAAATGGTTTAATAGTAGTAATTGGTGTGGTAGTTATTTTTACACAGTTGTTTTTTGGGTTGGAATGATGAGCTGACTGAAGCTATGGACAGAGTTGTTCCTTGGCGCCTTCTTCCATGCTCAGTGAGGCCCCCAGCTCCTTGGTTTACCAGAGAACTGAGAGGCATGAAGTAGATTGGAAGACAACTAGAATGACATTGGTGGAAGACTTGGAATGAATCAGACAGGGCACATCATAAAGCCCGTTTTCAGGCCTATGAGGTGGCAGTAGGGATGCCAGTCCCCAGGTGGGGGTGGGGGAATCCATCAATTTTGTAGGCTCCTGCCCACCCCTGACCAACTGTCCAGCCCCAAGCCCCACCCCCACCAGCAGCCACCCCCTCCCTACCCTTGTCCTTTTATTATGGATAATTTCAGATTGATCTTGCCTATAGATGCTGACAGGATCCTTGGAAGTGTGAGGACCACAACTTGTGCTCTGGACCCAAGTCCATCATGGCTTTTAAAATCTTGTCAGAAAAATGCATAAGTGAAAATCCTCTCCCTAGGCCTTTGAAGTAGGCACTTATTAAGCCTCTGATGAGGTGGCCAATTACAGTCCAGTCTCCAATTTACCTTTTCTAAGGAGCATGTGGTGGCAGAGGAGCTCCAGAGTTTCCTGAATGATACATCTGCCCTTGACCAATTTTAATCTGGCTTCAGGCCTGGGTTTGGTACCAAGATGGCTGTAGTTACACTGGTGGATGATTTTCCTTTGAAGTTGGACAGGGGACAATCTTCCTGGTTGATACTGTTGGACCTTTTATTCAGTTGACCATTCCATTCTTATCCATGGGCTTGAACATGGACTTTGTATTAAGTGTGTAGCCCTTTGAAGGTTTCACTCCTTTCTGTCTGACCAGACACAAAATGTCTCCACTGGAGGTGCAGAATCAACTCAGTGGATTTTTTCTTGTGGAGTGCCACAAGGTTCTATTCTCTCACCCATGTTCTTTATATATACATATATATATACACACACACATACATACATATACATATAGATAGATAGATAGATATAGATATAGATATAGATATAGATATAGATATAGATATATAGATATAGATATAGATATATATGAAGCTGCTGATTGAGATTTTTCAGACATTGAGGTCAGGTGTCACCAATATGCAGATGACATCCAGCTCCACATTTCCTTATCCAAGCCTCCAGATGTGTCTGTCTTGGTTCTGAACGAGTGCTTTGAGGCTGAGGTCAGGTGGCTCAAGCAAAACAAACTGAAGCTGAGTCCAGACAAGAAAGAGGCAATGCTGGTTGGGAAGGCTGATATTCTAGAGGGACTGGATCTGCTTGTCCCAGATGGAGTAATGTTGGCTTTTTCAGAGCAAGTTAAGACCTTGGGAGTGTTCATGGACCCCGCCTTGCTGTTTGAAAAGCAGACTGGCATGGTGGCCGGGAGCACTTTCTATCAGCTGCATCTCATTCACCAATTTTCTCATTACCTGATCCTGCCACATTGATCCATGCTTCTGAAACTCCCAGTTGGATTACTGCAACATACCCTACATGGGACCAGGCCCATAGCTACAGTGGGGCATTTCGGGGCTAGGCCCCCTGACTTACTGGCAAGGCCCCCCGACTTCCTGTCCAGCCCAGGGTCCCCAAGCAGTGGCAAGTGTAGGGAAGGAGCTAGGTATTTCTTTAATTCAATTAGCCAGTGCCCCTTAAGAAATTTAAATGCCCCCTGACTTTAAAAATCCTGGCTACGGGCCTGCATGGGACTGCACCTGAAGAGAACCCAGAAACGACCACTGGTTCAGAATGGGGGGCAGCCCCACTACTGTCAGGGTGTAGTGACTAGGAACACGTTACCCATTTTGAAACTGCTTCATTGGCTGCCAGTCTGTTTCTGAGTTCAATTCAAGGTGCTGGTTATGACTTTTAAAGCCCTTGTGCACCAACTATGGTCATCAGGCAGCCATCTGTCGGCTATCCCACCATTTGCGATGGCCCGTCTGGCATCGACCAGGGCCGGGGCCTTTTTTATCACGGCTCCATCTCTCTGGAATGTCTCTGAAGAGGTGAGAGAGGCTCCCTCCTTGGAGATCTACAAGAGGTGCTCCAAGGCGTGCCTGGCTTTTGCAAGGGTTTTTGAGGGGGTTTGAATAGCAGGCATCATTTAAGGGGGAGGGGGTATTGGGGCTTATTATTTTATCTTTGGTTTTAGCTGGGGATGTTTTAACTATTTTTGAAAGGCACCTTGAACTAAGAGGAAAGGTGCGATATGTTTTAATCAGGGCTTTTTTTGTAGAAAAAGCCCAGCAGAAACTCATTAGCATAATAGGCCACACCCAACAGCAGGAACTCATTAACAGGCCACACCCCTGACAGCACAGCTCATTAGCATATTAGGCCACTCCCCCATGTTACCAGAAGTGTGGTCATCCAGCCACACACCCCTTTTGCTTCTTATTCTGTTTACCTTGTTTGTTGTTGTCAAACCCAGGGCATTTTTGGTAGGAGGAATGCCTTTGCATGTTAGGCCACGCACCCCAAATGTAGCCAATCTAGTGAGTTTCTGCTCTTGGGTGTGGCCTGTTATGCTAATGAGCTCTTGCTGGGCGTGGCCAACTCGGGAGCCAGCCGGAACTCTGTTCCTGTGCGTTCCTGCCCCAAAATAGCCCTGGTTTTAATTAATAAGCAGCCACTAGCAAAGTGACTTGCTAAATGCAAATGCCTACAGACAAGAGTGGCTGCAACATAGCATATCACTCAGTCTAATGATCTTCAGTACAAATGCCAAGTTAAGACTTGTTTTAGCCAAGAGTAAAAGCATTAAGTATGCTGCCTTATTCACACATACCTTTGAGAAAACTCTACTGAACTCAATCAGCTTCTATGCAAACATATCTAAGATTGCACTATGAATAACACAACAAAGATAGAGTCAGGTGGGGTAGCCCTGTTTGAGTTCAGAGTTTGAGTTCAGTGGCACCTTTAAGAACAACAAAGTTTTATTCAGGATACAAGTTTTCGTGAACACACACACACTTCTTCAGATACATTGAAATGGAAGTTACCAGTCCATACATATTTATATACACACATACATAGATACATAGATACATACACACACACATACCTGTTATGTATGGACTGGTAACATTTATTTCCCAAATCAAAGTCAATTTCTAGGCTCAGGATAAACACAAGCTTGGAAATCATACTTACTTATTTTCCTGTTCATGTTGCCAGATACTGAAGGAGGACATTTCCGTTCAGTTGTTGTGGTTTTCGCCTTAGAAGAAAGCTGTTAATTGAAAATGATTACAATTGTGGCAATCGCGGTAAAGGTGTCTTGAAAAGGCATCAGGAGCGAGAACAAGAGAAAGAAAGCTAAATAATGTGAAAAAAGGAGAACCTTGAAAACTATTGTGGAATAGTTGCGGAAGACTATTAACCTAGCTTTGCAGAAACAACTGAAGTTCAAGTAACAAAAGATCTGTCAAGATTAGCTCTGTTCAAGTGATACTATACAGAAACTATGATTTTTTTTTTCATGTTATTGTCCCTATCCTTGCTGGAGCAGAATACCCACTTTAAGATGAGTACAGCTTGTAAAATATCTTTCATCAATCCTGGCTCATTTGCTTTCCTTTGTGTAGCAACAAAAAAGATTTTCTTGCTATTCAAAATCTGACTTCATAGAATCAGATTCTGCTGCACAGCTGAGGGCCAAAGGCTCAGCAATACTCATTTAAGCTCAGCTATTATATTTTGTTCCAAGACCTGCAACTATGGCACCTGCTATACCAAAACAAAAGAAAAAAATAATCTGTTGCAAAATCATTTAATTCTGTCCCAATTTCAATCGGATGGAAATAAACTTTATCATAATGACTTCTGTGAAGCTAGTTCAAGATTTAAAACGTTTTCAAGAGATCATCGTGATGCAGCTATTATTGTAATACTAAAGTGTTTGTTCTTACCTTAAAAAGAATGTAGAGTATATATAAAAGGATCCCAAATCCATATATTGGTATGACTTGTCCCACAAGACCTCTTCCACTGCCGCCACCTCCTCCACCACCACCACCTCCTCCTCCTCCTCCTCCACCTCCCTTGGCCTTGGCAACTGCTTCCGCAAGATGGGACATTGGAAAATGGGTAACTGGTGGTCTGGTCTCTGGAGACATTTGGTGTTGTATTGTGGGTGAAAGCCGGCTTGTCTTTCCTAAAAATCAAGATTAAAAGGTCTATTCTGAAACAGGTATCTCTAGCTTACGATTCCCCTCCCCCGGTATGAGAAAATAAATCTTAATAAGATATTCACATAATTATGTTTTTACTTGATTATAAAAATTATATAAAAGCTTAGCATTTTGAAAATTGTCACATGCAGTAGGCTTCCGTCATCCATCACTGGACAGAACACTTGACAATTTTAATGTGAGACAATCATCTTAAGAATGACTTAAGAATGAATGGTGTAAATTTACCAGAACTAGCATTAGATGTCGGGATACATGTGGAAAACCGTTAAAATGATGGGAGATTACCAATGCCAATGCCATCAACCATTTGGTAAAGGAAACACTGCCAATTGAGATCATTAACACAGCTTTTCTATAGAAGTTAACAGAAATGAAATGATGATTAAGTAGGTAAAGTAGGCAAGAAGCTAAAGACATCAGTGGAAAAAGAACCATCAACATGACAGAAGTTTCATATGATAGTGCAGAACTCTGCAGTTTCCAAAGTCTTTTTAAAAATAATTTTAAAACCTGCTTCTTTGGTAGTAGAAACTCCTTTGCTAAATGCAGTGAACCTCTGGTTGGGCGGAGTTTTCCCTTGCGTGTATATACCACTTCTTTGGCTCTCAGCCATGAAATGTAGATTACTGTAACCATCTGCGTTTACAGAGACACCAGCAGAGAGATAGCACCCATGCCAACATGTCATGTTTTACAACCACTCCCAACTTGAGAGTTTATCTGATCATTTTTACAAGAATTATGCTTTTCGGTAGTGTTATCATAGCTGTTCTTTTTATACAGGTGTCTCCATACATTGAACAGATACAACCAATAATAATTTCCAATAGAAAATATTCTGAGGTATTATCTCTATTTCACAGTTATAAGAAACCACAAAAGAATTAGAAGTATTCTCACATCTTGGTGATTTTCTATAAAACTACTTGAATAAACTTCCCATTCCATTGTACACATTCTGGAAATGGCCAATCTTCCCAGGACACATATTTACAATGTAAAGCAACTTAAGGGATGATAATATACATGGTAATATGAATATGTTAATTACTGCACGGAAGCACATTCTGTTGTGTGTCAGAATTTGTCATGTGTGAATGAGTCCTTACCCCTAAATAATTATGGAAGGAATTGGTTTGTGACAGATTTTTAAGAGAAAATATAACTTGATCTTCAAGGATTTCTAAGAGAAGCATAAAAATGGCAGCATTTCTTGAAGAGGGAAAAGGCTGTTCAAGGTGATGTGCATCACAGAACAAATATCAAACCACAATGTGTGATGCTATGCGTGTGTGTGTATAAACACACACACACACACACACACTCTTAAATATCTGGGAATCCACTTTAAAGCACCTCTTACATGGAAAATACACTTGGATCTAGCAAAGAACACAGTTTTGAGAGTAGGGAGGACAATTGTAAAATACTTCTACTCATCGGGAGGTGATTTTGTCCCGTTGGCCTTAAAATGCTAAGGTTCTAAACCAATTCCTGCATGGTGCAGAAATTTGAATTCAGGCTGCTTTTGAAAAAATGCATTCTATACAGTTTGACTTTTTCCAATGCTTATTGACTACTCCTAGATGTGTCTTGGGCATAGCACTGAGAGCAGAACTAGGACAATTATCAGTGGAAGCTAGGGCTTGGATTAAAACATTTGTCTTCAAAGTAAAGATTTTAAAATTTGAGGATCTACTCTGCTTGGGCTTATCCAGGCAGATAAACATAGCCAATGGGATCAACTATTGGAAAAGAAATAATATAATATATAATATAATATATTATATAATAATATAATAAAGAATACAGAAACTAAAGACTAAGACAAATCAAAAAATGTGTAAGGAAGTTAGATGTTACAAGTACTTCTATTAGGATGCGCAAGATATGTTCAACCCTTCCTTTGGGAATTGCCCTCCCAATGCAACTGCCGAAATATTTTTATCAACTGACAGTCCCAAAACTAAGAAGAGCTTTTACTTTGGCAAGAATGAATGTTCTTCTCTTGGCAGTTTTGGAGGGCAGATATAATAGAGTATCATACTCTAATAGAACATGCAGATGCTCATATGATAAAATCAAAACCATCGACCATATGATGATGGAGTGCTCCACATTCAACAAGCTGAGGGTTAATTTAGTTACCCTTTACTTAAAGATATGGAATTGCTAAATGTGCGAGCCAAGGTCTCATGGCTACCATCAGATACAAATGATCATTTCACCCTCTCAGTGGCAAAATTCATAGGTGTAATAATCAAATATAAGAGAAATAATACTGAGTAAGGTCTTTTTTTTTAAATTGTTCTAATTTCTGGTTGATAGTTGTATGAGCAGTAAGGTATAGATACACACACATATACACAGGGCTTTTTTAAAATGGGGGAATGCACCAGAACAGAGTTCCAGAACTTCTTTGACAAAATTCTTTTAAAAATGTCTAAAAGTTCATGAGTTTTCAGTATACAAATTGAAATGTCATTTCTCTCTTGAGTGTTTTGGCACTTTTTAAAAAAGCCGTAAACATACACACTCGCAAAACGAGAGAATAGGGAGGGGGCAGTTTCTCTGTGAATGGATTGATATTCTGGTGGGATTAAATGATATCTTGTTGAAGACTATAGAAAGAATCAGTGCCCAATATGGGATCGACATTTCAGACATTCTTAATTTGATGGTTAGGTACTTGTGTATGTTCCTGACCTGGACAAAATCAATACTGGGGTGCCTGAATCTTTAGGATTTCAAGCGCCGCAGACTCAAATCTATCAATAATAGATAAGAAACTGAAAGTTCACAGGCCACAGCTGAGAAAAAGGAGAGATTTCCAGGTGTAAAGAGGTCTATGCATCATAAAGGTCCTTTGTTAAATTGCAGTTGAGAACTACATGGAGTTAGTCACTGAAAGACTTTCTGGTACTTATCTGAAAGTGAGAGAAAAGAGAAGAAATGTGTGGTCAGACTGGCAAAGGTGTCAATGAGGGTCTTTCGTATGGATGCCTAGAAAATTGGGGGTATAGCCTACAGAATTATTTAGAATAGAAATGCTGCTGGAAGCAACATGCAAAGATAACCTGGAGAAAAATGAGATAAGAGTGGGTAGGGATTGCAAAAATCTTGCTTAAGCCTTTGCTTCACATGTACATTCACAATTATACTTGTCTTGGAAATATATAGCCAGAACCTGTATGGAAAGATCAGCTGTAATCGAAAGAAAGTTTTCTTTAAAAGTGGGTCATCTAGCCTATTGAAGCTCAGTACAATCCACAAAAGAAAAGCCCAGAGAGAAAAATGTGGTCCCAAGAAACCAAGTTCATTTTTAAGTTCTTCAACCACAGTAGGAGTGAAGCCAGGCATGGATGTGGGTGCTAGCTTTCTCTTTGCTATCCCTGAGACCAGACTTGTTCTTTACACTGAAGTGCCCAGCGTTTTCCCATTGATGTAGTAATATGACGTGTTTCGTGTGCTTTCACTTTGTTATTTGCTGCGGTGAGTGTAATTTGCTATGGAGCTTAATAAACCAGTTTGATTTATAATGGTCTTGTTCTCATTACAATTCTGAAAAGAACCTGCAACACCATTGCCCATTGAGCAGAGCTAAGCTAAGTGTTAGCTGGCAGGATTCTAAGGATAAACAAGACACCAAGTAGTTTAGACGTGACGATCATTTTAAAGTCACAGGACTTTTTAACGTACCATAGAATTTGTATGCCTGTGGGCTACGGAAGGCTTTCACTTTGGTTTTTTAATAAATGGCTTCTGTGTTTAAAAATAAATTAATTAGGTAACTTGGCAGCCCATTTATAACATAGGATTCCCCTCATAGCATTCTTTGCCATTTGATTTTTTCTATCTTCAAAAACACAGGAGCAGTTTTGATCCCAAAACAGTTCTCAGCCTTTTCTTGCACAAATTACTCTCTGAAACCAACTGAAGTCTATTTTACTGAATTATTAAAATGCACGGCACAAGATACAATACCTTATTTAATAAGGAGTCTCAGTAATGCCAAAAGAAAAACATAACAAATGGTTGCTGAGGCAACAAATACATTGCATCATTTCAGGTGAGGTTTAAGCAAAGGAGCGAATGAACTCTTTGGGAACAGATGTTAGATTCACGACAATGTCATGTACCAGAGAAATGAAACAAAACAGGCAAAATGTTTAAAGCAAACTTATTTATTCAAGCCGTAATGACACAGGTTGATTGTTATGTATTGGGATGTGAATCCTTGCTATACATTTCCATGTTAAGCTTGAGTTTGAATGTGGCTCTTCAGCTGTCGCATTACCATTGGCTGGTTTCGGGGAAACCATTGTAAATACCCAATCACTGTGTGAGAATGTTGCAAAGAGGGAACGGTCCTGATTGGCCTTTATCCCTGTATTATGATTGGCCTTTATTTCTGTGTTGTGATTGGCCTTTAGCTAACTGTGGGTGTGGCTTTGACAGCCTGGGAGAGTTTAAAAAGGGAGCTGTGCTCCACTTGTTTGTTGTGTGTTCCTGAGTTGAAGTCTTGCTGTTAAATAAAGCTGAATCACTTTTGAAACTGAAATCGTTGTTGAGTCGATACTTAACATTGATGATTATAGACAGTTTGAAATCCAGCCACTGAAGAAATCATTGCTTTGGAGAAGGTGTTTTCATTTGCCCTTTTTAAGAACACCTACTTATTTTGAAAATATTTTTTAGTATCATATTTATGTTAGGCTGGATCTTTCTTAAAACTAGTACATGCTTGCAGAAGTAGCATGGTCTTTCTAGTTTTTACTGTTTCAAACTGGAAGTGGAGGGTCACAGTTTAAAAACAAACAAAACCCTCTCCCTTCTATGATAAACTAGCACTTCATGGTTTGAGCTTATCATTCTAGTTGAGTGCTACCTTTTCATGAGCTTTACAGAGAGCATTCAGACATGCGATCCCCTATGGAGCCAAAAGTGATAGTCCAGAAGCATTTGTAACATGATTGTTTTTAAAATATTCTTAGATCGGGGTCCCTAGCGTGGTACCAATCAACATCTTTTCTGGTACCTATCAAGTATTTTAAGAAAGTGGGCGGGGTCAGATGGGACTTTTGCCCAGGAGAGCTTCTGACTGACGCTGCAGATGTTTTAAAAACATTGATTTGGCAGCAGCTGCCTTCACAGCATAAAGATCTTCACTATGTGACTAAAGGTAAGCTGTATGTATGCAAAAAAAAATCAAAACAATGTATATTTTAAAAGACACCTTATTAATCAGAGCTTCTGCTTGAATTGTTCAGGACTTACTATTACAGTTATACATAACATCACTCCTTGACATTCCGTGGTTGGGCTTCCACCTCCTGCGGCAGCCAAATTTGTGTGTCAGAATTCCAAAGATTCTGACAAAAAAAATGGCTGCCCTGGGAGGTAGAGCCGACCACAAAATGTCAGGGAGTGATGTTATAATAGTAAGTCTGGTGCTGCCTAAATGTTTAATAGAAGAATCCAAGGAAAATGGCTACATCTTTGGAAATTCTGTGATTGGTACAAAAAGATTTTTCTTTTTTAAAAATTTTGCTATTTCTTCTACCGAGGAAGTATTCAACCCATCTTGGTGCTGTGGGACAGGAGACACAGGCTCCATCTACATCGGAAGGTCTCACTAGAACTTTTCACCATCACCCTTCAGGTAACACAGAGAGCCTTTGGTCTAAGGGCACTTTTACACAGTCCAAATCTACCACCAATACAGTGCTGCTTGAAGGCAGATTTGATCCAGAAAATGGGTGCAACTGGAAACTTGTTGCTGCTGGGCAAATTCACTTATTACAGTGCAGCACGTTAGGTAAGAAGAGGTTGCTCTTAGTACATTCTCAGCCCTGGAGAGGATCTTCCAAACAGCACTTATGTTTAACGGTCTTAGTAGCTCATCACACTGACTTTTTGTACCACTTACCACGTGAAACACCAGCCTTCTGTTGTTTTATTTGCAAAAGCTGTTTTACTAAACATTGATAAAGAACAAAAAACAAACACAATACCTGTAATATACTATCAATATGGCCACATCAGGTGCTGTCTAGCACTAAGCATTTCTTTAAGTATCACAGCTTGTAAGAGTATTCCCAAACCAGACCTAAGGCTGGAGATTAGTTTATAGAGCTGAAGGTAGTATGAGAGAACCTCTGTTACTCAACAGGACTTTAACAACCCACAAAATCTACCAGTCTGACTAGAATTCTAAGAGGACAAAAAGTTGTAACTGCAATCAACACATCTGTCAATGGCACCATCACCTTCAATTATCTTACATTTGGAAATTATTATCTGCCATCAGCAGGGGGATTTGATTTAAATCGCAATTTAAACCACTAGCCGGTAAGACTCTATTTAAATCATGCTTTTCTACTTAAAGGCTCATTCTTGCTGGCCTTAATATTTACAACCCAGATGAAGGTTTAATTTTAGTATAATAACTTTTCAGGTTCGTTTTAGTTATAGCAGAAAATTAATGATTGGTTATTTACCACTTGAAACAGATAATTATGAAATCATTGCAAGGTGAACTGTCTCTGGTTTAATAGGTTAATCATTCATATTTGGACAACTTTTCTGTTGTACTTTACTTAAAGGAGAAAAGTAATCATTAACAATAACCATTTAGATTTTATTTAACTAAAACAATAACATTGTACAGCATATGTATTCTTGTATTTGCCTAAACATCCATGAGGGTACACTCATAAAGATCTCAAGATTCCTGGAGTATTCTGTTCAAAAAGTTTCACTTTCATTTGTACTGCATGCCCCTCCCTCCTCTGCTTAGCTCAACACCTCCTCCTTATCCAGATCTATTCCACCCCCAAACAATCTTATATTCATTGTGTCACGTAATTGGGTCTTTAAGGCCTAAGTTTTTGCATTTGTCAGTAAGTTACTAAGTTGTGACTGGATCATGGAAGACCTACAGCGTTAGTAGTTACCAAGCACCTGCTGCAAATTACCGGTTGCCTTAACAATAGACAGCTGGAAACTGTCAGAATATCAGTGTGACATTTCCAGACTTTGACTCAATCTAGATGGAAATGATCTAAGTCATGATTGGTCTGTCAATTAGCCTCTGACAGCTAGTTTAGTATTTAGCTATCACTGAGGGACAGCTAAGTATCTGATTGGACCAGGATCCCAGGAGATGCCAGGACCTTGCAAGAGAGAGCCACACTCTCTCGTAGGCAGGCTGTCGGGAGGTGATGGAAGGAGGCTGCAGTTCAAGAGCCGGTAGCCTAGAGAAGGAAGTATTATCCTTGGCAAACTCTGCTTTGACATCTGCTACTTGAAACAAGCTGCTCAGGGTCCGTGCACCAGATAGAGAGGTAGGTTTGTTTTGTTGACTTTGTTCTTTGTACACATCCTTTCCCCCTACTTGTATGTTTTATTCTTGTGTTATTCTTGTAAATAAATTTAATGTTGCTTTTAAGGCTGATTGGAATGAGTTACTGGACCCAAAAGAACCCACACCTATGCTACCAGAGAGAAATTAAGGCACTACCAGAGATTTCCCCACCAGCAAACTGGTTTGAACATCCCAGACCTTAAGGGATGTGATACATTGAACTTCTTGAAACTTAGCACTTAAGAGATAAGGAGTTGATTCTGTATGCATAGATCTGCAGTGGACTGATGTCTCTTAATTCTGTATGTTTATTTTAAAACATTTTTCCTGTGAAGATGAGGCATGTGATCAATGCAGACACAAATTCATTTTTGAGAACTGTAAAACCACACAGCAACACCTGGAATGGACTAATGGAATTCATTTACCAAAAAATTACCAAAAAATTAAAACATTGCATGAATATATAGCCTCATGCTACATAATTAAAAAATAATCATTTCATGATAAACATCCTTTGGACTATAATGTATCTTAAATAGATTTTTCTTAAATAGATTTAAAATTCCAATTTAAATTAAAAATCCATTTTTCTTAAAACACCATTGATTCTTATCCACCCTGGCCTCCAGTGACTCATCAAGCTTTAATCACGCCTTAAGTACTACCTGCAGGAACACTTCCATGTTACATGTAAACTCTTATTAGTGTAGCTGGATTACTAAAACCAAACACAGAGATTATGACTGCGCAATAGTTTTCTCACTAGACACTTCACCAAAATTAATTAATACTGGGAAACACTGCAGGAATAATATACTTCCATATGAGAAGGATAAAGAATCCCTAGCCCTCCCACTCTCTTATGCCACAGGGTATAGATGGGAACTCTCAGTCCGGGGCAGGTGATGCACTCTATTCTTGGTGCTGGAGGGGGCAGCAGTGGGAGGGCTTCTAGTGTCCTGGCCCCACTGCTGGACCTCCTGATGGCACCTAGTATATTTTGGCCGCTGTGTGACAGAGTGTTGGACTAGATGGGCCATTGGTCTGATTCAACATTGGCTTCTCTTATGTTCTTATGTTCACTCATTCACCTTCTATTGTCATTTGTCTTGAGCAGCAGTTACTTTTCGAATACTTTTGAAATCTGCTAAGAACAGTTTAGTAGCAGCAGAGACTTATCAGAGAAAACACATCCACTGTTGGTGGAGGTTATTATAACAAGCCCTCCTGCCCATGTATTCTGGAAAAGTGTCATGGTAAATGACATAGGGTGGGGCCAGTTCATTGCCTCTCTTCTTCCAACACGTTACAGCCTTCTAAGTCTATTGACTTCAATGAATTTAGCACTGTGTAACTCTGCCTAGGGTGGCATTGCAAGTAAGAGAGGAACAACTGATCTGAAATGTTGACAGCCAGATATTGTAGTGTTCAGAGCAAGATTTGGCCAGGCAGCTAAAGTCAATAGCAGCAAAGAATCCAAACAAGCAATGTCCAGCTGCTTTTTGTTTTTTTGTGCGCACCAAACTGCTACAGCTTACTGTGAAAGGCACAATTCTTGCACTAATCTGAAGATTCAGACTGAAGTAGAGGGACTTTCCATAGTAAATTTTGCAGCTTCCAGGAAATAACGTGAATTCAAAATGCTACTCTACCACTCAATGTCTATGTCAGCATTCAAGTGACATTGTTTAATAGATGAAAAGAATAAGTAATGAAACAAGGATTGTGAGCATTTTGAATCCAAAATATATGGCTATGTTTGCAGGATCAGAATGAACTGCAAGTGGGGGAGACAAAAAGTTGCAGGAACGCAGAAATGCATACCAATCATAATGATGGTGCTGGCTATACACAAGAAAGTCTTCATTGTCATGTACAATTACAGATATCCATTAGCAGGTAGACTAAAACTAAGGACAACTATGACCGTGAGATGGTTGACACAAATGCTTATGAAAACTGGCTGCCCAGTAAAAAAAACACACACATGGAGCACAGACAATAAAAGTAACTGAAACTCTTGTTTATTTCATATAAAATCTCCAAAGGAATGAAGAATAAACAAAACAATTATTAACATGGGGATCTCAAAAAAACATTAAAATGAACATGATGACTACAATGCAATTGTGGTGTGCCAATGCTTTGCTGAAGAACTTACCGAACATAAGAAATAAAACTAAAAACAAATTGAACATAAGAAGAGCCCTGCTGGATCAGACCAGTGGTCCATCTAGTCCAGCATCATGTCTCACACACTGGGCAACCAGTTCCTCTGGAGGACCAACAACAGTGCATATAGACTGAGGCCTTCCCCTGAGGTTGCCTCTTGGCGCTGGATTGACTGCCTCTGAACATGGAAGTTGGAAATAAACAATACAATGATGTAAAATAAATATAATGGTATCAGATGATGGTAGCAATACTGTATAACTTTTTTTCCCAATTGATATATAAGAGTTATAAAATAAGAAAGGAACAACTGACATAAAAACATGTTGCTGGACACTGAAATTCTGTAGTTCACAGACACTGAAGGATAAATAAAACAAGATCATCCTGTTGAATTGCTGGTTCACTGCTCAACAGCCAACCAGAAGAATTAAAGTAGGAAGTACATTAGCCACAAGGCTTCTTACAAAAAAAGTACAACAGCATCTGAGTTAAATCAGTCTGCTACTGACAATCAAAAAGAGTGAAACTGGTGATAAAAAAGGGTTGGAGGAGACAAAACTGTAGGATACTAACAATGTAATCCTATAAGAGTTACTCCAGCCTAAACTCAATGATTTCCTCATACTTAACTGCTCATGCATGCAGACTACCTATGTAGCCAATGTGACATCTTAAGTGGAAATGCACAGAAGATTGAAGAGGCGAATTCTGTAATGTGAAGAGTTACAAGATTGTTTAATATTCACCCAAGTAACCCAAACCTAACCCATTCCCCCCTCTCAGAAGTTAATTAATACAAGGAAGAATGGGAAACCTTCCAAAGCCTAACAGCACCTTTTAAAAACCAGAGGCAATAACAGCCCCAAATTTATAGATTTCCCTGTGTCTAAAATCTAACTGATCAGCCATAGGGGACTAGTCAACACCTAAATATACAGCCCTGGGCAGAACTATGAATATGTGTATTATGTGGACTTAAGGGCAAAGGGAGGGGGGGAGCCTTCATTCTGTCAATCATGACTGAATTCCGATTTTTATTTTTTTTCTTACCTGTTGGAACTGCAGGTGTACTGCACAAAAGCAAAGATACTGTATTGAAAAGAGAATGTTTTAAGACATTTTAGGAGCTTTGAAAGGGGGCATAAAGTTTAAATTAAATGAAGTTGAATAAAGTTAAAGTGTCCCCTTTCTGTGACAGGTGGTGCCTGCTGAGAAGGCTGCCATTCCCACAACCTCGCTGATCCAGAGCCACCCTGCTTCTGCCATGCCTTCCGAGACAGGCAAAAGGGTGAGCAGCTCCCTCTCACAGGTTGGCAGTGCTGCCAGTGCTGTCTTTTCCTTCATGTTTTGTGGCTCAGGCAGAAAGTGTGGTCAGGGAGAGAAAGGGCAGCCTCTCCATCAGCTGGGGAAGAAGCTGGAAACAGCCCCTGTAACAGAATTGCAAGGTACCTCTCTTCCTTCCAGGCTTACTGGTTCCAGATACCCTGGATTGGTAGAGACAGGGCCAGCTCCAGGGTTTTTTGTGCCCTAGGCAGGGCTACCTTCTGCCCCCCTCCCGTGCGCCACCAATTATGGGGTTGCCAACCTCCAGGCAGAGCCTGGAGAGAAGGAAAATATGGCCCAGTGTGCCTGCTTCCTGCCCGCCTGCCAGGAGGAGGTGGTGACGGAGGGTCAGCGGTGGGCGGGCCCTCTCTGCACCCGGGGAAGGGGTGCTGCCTGGCACCCCGCGGCCCCCACCGACCCTTGGCTGGCCTCCTCGTCGTCCCAGCTCCAGCTGCTGCTCCATCTCCGGGCAGGCCAGGGCGAGGCGCAGCGCTGGGGAAGAGAAGCGGGCGGCCCGAGCAGGCAGGGCAGAGGGGTGCCCCCTGCCCGCCTTCTCCCTCTCCTTCGCGCAGCAGCACCCGGCTCGGGCTTCCCGGCCCCGTCCCGTCCCCCAGCGAGAGAGCCGGCCAGCCAGCCAGGGAATAAGCAGGCAAGCGCCAAGCGGGCGGGCAGCACCTTCTTCCTCGCGGGGCGCGGGCGGCAGCAGCTGGCCGAGGAGGCGGAGGAGCCCAGAGGGGCGCCAGACGAGGCTTGGCCTGGTGCCTGATGCGGGCTGGGGGCGGCGAGAGTGCGGCGCGGGGGTCGGACCCTACGGGCGTGCGCCGGACCCTACGGGCGTGCGCCGTGCTGCCTGTGCGCGGACCTTGCGAGCGGGGCGGGAGCCTCCTCGGGCGCCGCTTGGTGCTGGCCGGCTGAGCGCGCTCAAGGGTGGGTCGCTGCCCGCCCGGGGACCCCCAGCGGCGCCAGGCCCGGAGGAGCAGCCAGGCGGAGAGAGGGGCGGCCCGAGGGGAGGGAGGCAGTTTGGCGCCCCTGCGGCCGGCCCTGGGACTAGTCAACACTTAAATATACAGCCCTGGGCAGAACTGTGAATATGCGATGTCAGAATGGTTAGCGGCAGCACAGCAAACACAAACAAACGTCAAAAACTAGCAGACTCGTTCCCAAAAGGTTAGGCAAACGTAAATGCCTTCCTCTTTAAGGTACCATAAGATTTATGGTGTGCGTATATTAGTGCGTAAGTCCCATACGGCGAAGAGAGCCTGGCAGCCTCCTAAGGACTAGTTTTCATTGGTTATAACCAGAATCGCAAAACACCGTTGTGATTTGAGCAAGGGCAGAAAGACCGACTCCCTTCAGCTCGCAATGCAGCGCAACCGGGTTCTAACCCTCCAGCTTCCACAGCACACCGAAAATCTATATGGTGGAGATGGACGGAGGCACGGCTCGGCTGTCCACTGAGCGAAGAGCGGCCTCTTACCCTCCGTCATGGCGGGCGCCGTGGGTGGAACGGCGGGAGTGCCGAGCTCTTGTTGCCGAGACCAGACCCGCGAAAAGAAGAGCTTGGGCAGCAGCAGCGAAACGCACAGCACGAGGCACGAGGCAGCAGCCACCTTCCGAAACGTCGCCTGCACCATGACGACCGCCCCAAGTCCAACCGACGAGCGAGATGCTCGGCCAACAGAAACCAGCAGCCGGAAGCGATCGTTCTTATCGAAAACGTCACATCCTCTCGTCTCTTAAACACAGGGGGTGGGTGAGCCTGAGACTTGGCTTGTCAGTCAGCGCGCCCACTCAGCAGACGCATGCTCTTTGCTGTTCAAAAAGCGCTGCCAGTTGTTCGGCTGTCAGAACGGCGGCTAAGAGTAGAAAGTTGAGAGTGAGAAGACGACTCCCGCACTGTCGTTTGTGTCACTCGTTTGTCCCTGTTGCTTCAGGGTTCCCCCTCCCGCTAAGTGTGTTTTGCTCTCTCTAGTAGTCCCAGAGGGAGCAAAACACATGTGGAAAAGGAAGGGGGGGGGGAGAGACCCAAAGCCATAGCGACGGACAAGTGACAAAAATGACAGTGCGGAAGTGCAGGTTGAGTTTTGCGATGTGTGCCCTGGCTGTTGTCGTTTCTTGTTGAGGCACTGCGGCAGGAGGGAGGGGGACTTGAGAGTAGGTGGCGCCGTTGCTGTAAGGGTGGCTCAAGGCATCTTGCCTCCTGAAGGATCACCATATGGAGTTGCCCTGCAGGGGGGGGGGGAGGAGGTCTGGGTGGCCAAGAGTAGCCCGATCTCGGAAGCTAAGCAGGGTTGAGCCTGGTTAGGATTTGAATGGGAGGGAAATCAGCAAGAAAGTCCAGGGTCACTAGCAGAGGCTTGCAATAGCAAACCACCTTTGAACCTCTTTTGCTTTGAAAACCATATGAGGTCGGTGGACTTAAGGGCCTAGGGAGGGGGGGGGGAGTCTTCATTTTGTCAATCGTGACTGAATTCCGATATACATATATATATATATATATATATATTTATTACCTGTTGGAACTGCAGGTGTACTGCACAAAAGCAAAGATACTGTATTGAAAAGAGAATGTTTTAAGACCTTTTAGGGGCTTTGAAAGGGGGCATCTTAAACTTGAATAAAGTTTAAATTAAATGAAGTTGAATAAGGGTAGAGTTGCCCCCTTTCTATGACAGGTGGTGCCTGCTGAGAGGGCTGCCATTCCCACAACCTCGCTGATCCAGAGCCACCCTGCTTCTGCCATGCCTTCCCAGACAGGCAAAAGGGTGAGCAGCTCCATCTCACAGGTTGGCAGTGCTGCCAGTGCTGTCTTTTCCTTTATGCTTTGTGGCTCAGGCAGAAAGTGTGGCTGGGGAGAGAAAGGGCAGCCTCTCCATCAGCTGGGGAAGAAGCTGGAAACAGCCCCTGTAACAGAATTGCAAGGTACACTCTCTTCCTTCTAGGCTTACTGGTTCCAGATACCCTGGATTGGTAGAGAGTTGTAGATGCAATGCCAGAAGCCAAGGCTGCTGTTGGGGAGTGAGGCTGGAAAGACAGAGGCTAATTTGAGAAGGAAATCTCCTTCTGTCTGTCATATCCTCTCTTGTTTAGCTCAGTCATCTTATATTCAAGGTTGTCTTCCTTTTGAGTAAATATAGTAATCTGAGTTCAACAAACTTCAGTCATCAACATCATTCAGAGATTCTCAACATGGCCAGGATACTTATATCCAAAAACTGGAGCCATGAACAAAGAGGAAACTCAGGAAAAGGCCCAGGTCTACAGAAAAGGCTGGGGGGAAAGAGCAAGACCACTGGGGTTTAACCCCCTCCCAAATAATAGAAGCCATTGCTAGGCAACCACAACAGCATTGCCACAACAGCCTTGGTTTTTGTTTCTGTCAGTAAAAGGGAGGAGCAGAGCCCTGCCCAGAATGGTTTTGGCCTTTTAAGAGGAGTCATTGGGGCCATGCCTGGCAACAACCACTGGCTGACATGATTCCACCAGACCTTGAGACAAAGAGTACTCCATCTTTCTGTGTTATACCTCTGAGGATGCCAGTCACAGCTACTGTGCCAACAATGCCACAATCTACAATGCCAAGACCATGGCCAAACAACCCAGAAAATCTACGGCATCTAATCACCTAGGTCTGTCTGCTTGTTATTGTTCTACAGCAGCCACCACACAAAAGCCAGGGTAGCGTGGTGGTTAAAGTTTCAGACTAGGATCTAAGAGATCCAGGTTCAAATTCCTACTCTACTGGTTCACTGGGTGGCCTCGCACCAGGTACACATTCTCAGCCTAACCTACCTCACAAGGTTGTTGTAAGGACAAAATGGAGGAGAGGAGAATGTTGAAAGCTGCTTAGGGTCCCCATTGTGGAGAAATGGGGGGTATAAATACAGTAAATAAATACAGTTGAAGATGTGGGTGGAAGATAAAATGTATGGTTGATTGGTAGGTGTGTAGGAGAAAGGGAAGCAAGAAAAGCTGATGATATGGGGATGGCCAGGATGAGGGGAGGGGAAACAGTGTGGTGAGGGGGATGCAAGGTGGGGGGAGTGAGGTGCCCTTCACAAGTCCTTACAGGTTCCCTGCTGTGCAACTGAGCGTGGCCGGGAGCCAGCAGCACACAACTGGACCAGACTTTTCCCAGGGAGACATTGCCAGGGATATGGAAGGAGGGAAAGTGAAGGCAGAACAAAGTAGGTTGGCTGGTGGGTGGGAAGAGGAGGAGGCAGGAAAAGGGGAGAGGCTGTGGGGGTTTTCAGGGAAGGGAAAGGATAAGGCAGGGGAGGATGAGATGGCCCCTGCAAGTCCTTGAGGGCCCCCACTTGTTTAAAAGTTACATTTGTCAGGGTGACATTCTCTAGTACAGATTTTGTTTGCAATCGGTTTCATACTAGAAGACCAGTAAATTGTTATCAGGGCTGAGTCAAAATATATTGCGCAAATATAACGCTAAATGGAATTAACTCTTCTAGTACATTGTTGTGCGGGGTGAAGAGTTTAGAAAATTTTAGTCAGAAATTCAAATAACAGGAGAAAGGACTTATAGATAGAATACACTGTGTGCTGAGGTATGGAAAAAAAAGATGACCATGAAGAGTGGAAGTGAGATAAAGATTGTGATTTAGTTCATGTATGATTTGCAAGCTTTTGCTCACATTGGTAGTTTCAGACCCATGGAAGTTATATACTTGTTCAATGGATTCGTTGTATGCCACCAGGAATGGAACTAAATCAACAGATATGTTGTCGAAGGCTCTCATGGCCGGAGTTCATTAGTTGCTGTAGATGTTCCGGGTTGTGTGGCTATGGTCTTGGCATTGTAGGACCTGACGTTTCGCCAGTAGCTGTGACTGGCATCCTCAGAGGTATAACGCAGAAAGATGGAGTACTCTCTGTGCCAAGGTGAGGAGAAAACTGATAGGCAAGTCATTTATTTCTACCCTGAAAGGTGGGGTAGGGCTGAGTCAATTATCTTGTGTAGTTCTCCAGGCTATGGACATGCTAATGGAGGAGCTTTCCTGAGGAGGTTCACAAAATGCTCTACAGCCGGCAATAGCACTACAGATAAGTTTAGAGTTTCAATAGCCATTCCACACACAAAAGAACCTCCTCAAACCTCCTCGGGAAACAATCCATAGACGAAAGAACCTCCTCAGGAAAGCTCCTCCATTAGCATGTTCATAGCCTGGAGAACTACACAAGATAATTGACTCAGCCCTACCCCACCTTCCAGGGTAGAAATAAATTACTTGCCTATCAGTTTACTGCTCACCTTGACATAGAGAGTACTACATCGTTCTGTGTTATACCTCTGAGGATGCCAGTCACAGCTATTGGTAAAACATCAGGTCCTACAATGCCAAGACCACAGCCACACAACCCAGAAAATCTACAGCAACTAATAAATCAACGGAATCTGCAACTGTGAAATGTAATCATAACTGTGCTGGTTTCTAGACTTCCTGCTTAACTGGAATAAACTACATAGTACATTCTATACATAGTTTATACATTTCTGAAACCAGGCTAAAAGATCCTATGCACAGCCGTACTTTGAATATTTTGAGTCAATTCATTCTTTTATGCTTGAATTCCTTTGCAGGTGCAGCATTCAAACAAATGACATGGCAGTACACTATCCTCCTTCCCACTTTAAGCCTAGTTCTCAGAGTGGCCCTGAATATTGAAATAAACCTGCTACACTTTATTCTGTTCCTCAGTCTATCATATTAATGATAATAGTAACTTCCACCACAGCTCCAAATGTGGCCACAGCAGCTTTTGCTTGACCTGAAGGTACAGCTTGACCTGACGGCACAGCCAGTGTGTTCTGAGCTGTTGAACAATTTAAGGAGCCTACTAAGAGGAAGGGATGGAAGGCAGCATGGTATAGCCTGATTTCATCAGATCTCAAAAACTGAGCAGTGCCAGTTCTTGGAAGGGAGACCACCAAGGAACACTCTGCAGAGGAAGTCGATGGCAAACCACCTCTGCTTCTCACTTGCCTTGAAAACCCCTTGCTGTGATTGCCAGCACTTTATATTCACGGAAAGAGGAGGAAAATGGGGTATACTCTCCTGATAGGATTCTGGGGAAGCTCTCAGACAGTGATGATGATGTCTTGAACTCTATTTTGGTACAGCTTATCCATTCTAAGGTTCTCACTTTTTTACGTAAAAGGGAAAGGAGGTTAAGGAAAAGTTCATGAAAGAAGAATTGGTTTTGGTCATTTCCATACCATCTAAGACAGTTGGAAAGAGGGCTGGTGGCAATCTTAACATCTGTTATTATATTGTCTAGAAGAAAGAACTGAATGTTTACAAGAATGCCTGCAGAAGATTTGAATTAGAGGGAAATTGTGTAAGATTATGAAACATAAGAGTGATAATGATTCTTTATGTTATTATCCTGTTCTTTTCATGTGAGGGAAAAAAAATGTGCAGACAAGGATTACTTTTCCTGAGAGAAACTCTTGCTTATTTAACCTCTCTGATTCCTTATGACAACCATTATGGACTCTTCCTGCTTCCCCCGCAGACCTGTGTAACTAGAAATCACTTAAACTATATTTTCCTGCGGAAAAGTATCTATTTAAGCTTTAAGATTGCTTTCAGGTGGTGAAAGTTATTTCAAATGGGTTGCTTTATCTTAATGGCACCCGGAGATACACGGTTCATTCATCTGTATGGATCAGTGTGACATTTTCACCGGGTGTGTGTGTGTGTGGTTAGCTTTCCAGACTTCACAGCACCTGTCTGTTGGCCAATGGTAGCTTTGCAGACAGCAGTTTACAGTCGCCCATGGTAGACGTTCAAGCAGTAGTCTGGGTTGTGTTCCTGTGACAGGACTGCAGGCTGTGCAGCATTGCCCATCTTGATTAATGCCCAGTCCATACCTTCTACATCTTATAATGATCTTTTCCAGTTTTGTTTTCTTAGTTGCCACTGACTAAAAAGGGGGACTAACGGTTGGATACTCTGGGTCATTTGGATGTAAAAATGAGGAAAATAGTCTGCTCCAGTTAATTAAACAAACTGATATAAAGCACCTCTGCTTAAATTGTACTTTGCATATCCATAATCTCTGCACTACATTTTATGTATACTTTACCCTTGGGTAAAAAATTGTGAGCATATAAATGCTTTCTCACATAATCTTGCTAAAGCACATCCCTGCCTATAAATATTCATACTACTGCCAAAACATTTACAAGGTTTCCCCAAAGGTGAAATATGTGTAATGTACTTTGCCTTCTGGGTATAAATATTATCCAATACATTTTGGTTAATATGAATACACTAATTATTCTCGTAACCCTTTTTAAAAGGGTCATCTTCATGATGTGATTTTTTAAAAAATGTAATTACAGTAATTGGATACTTAATCTAATTAAAATTGGCTTTATCTTTAATGGGAATTTTTCTAAAGACACAGAATGACAATTGACTTTTTGATAGTCGTGTTTTTCTTTCTGCTGGAGGATGCATTTAGGACACTCGAATTCAGAGAACACAGCCTTCATACCATTTGCCAACTACCTATGGAGCCAGACAGACTATGGTTTTATTTCTGACAGGGAAAGTATTCATGTTAATTATGAGATGGGGATATTCTTAAACTTTATTATGCTATCGATTTTCTTTTAAGTCACAGGTACCTTTGATTAAAAGGATCCAAGTAATGCTGACTGCAAGTACAACACAACTTAATCTTAAGGGCATCTAAAAATAAGTTCTCAGAAACCCAGGTGAACAGAGATGCTATTTATTTAAAATGAAATCCAGGATTTTACTACAGTTTCAACAATTTAATAGAGTTAGTGAGTAGTTAATATGCAGAAGCCACTGAAGGTTATTCTTAGATAATAGTATTGAATACTTACAAAGCACTTTTTCTGAGCTAAGCGCCCTTCACAATACACTATATATCAGTTATCTATACAACAGCCTAAAAGGGAGGGGGTATGTATCTGGATATTTAATGAATCAAATTACTATGTGGAAAAAATGCGTTTCCATTAATGATTGAGTAGGGGAAATAACAACAATATCCAGAAATATTCCAAGCTATCTGTTAATCTGGTATCTGCTTGTTTTAGAGTTCACAGTGGAACTACTCAAGATGATTTAGAGGAAGCAGATAGGATGAATCCTCCATAATACAAGAAGTTGATGAGTAATAGATTTCAGCAGGGCTTTTTTGATAGAAAAAGCCGAGCAGGAACTCATTAGCATAATAGGCCACACCCAGCTGCAGAAACTCATTAGCATAATAGGCCACACCCCTGACAGCACATCTCATTAGCATATTAGGGCACATCCCCATGTTACCAGAAGTGTGGTCATCCAGCCATACCCACCTTTTGCGTCTTATCCTGTTTACCTTGTTTGTTGTCAAAACCCAGGGCTTTTTTTTGTAGCAGGAGTTCTTTTGCATGTTAGGCCACACACCCCTAATGTAGCCAGTCCTAATGAGTTTCTGCTGTTGGGTGTGGCCTGTTATGCTAACGAGTTCCTGCTGGGTGTGGCCAACTTGGGAGCCAGCCAGAACTCTGTACCTGTGCGTTCCTGCCCAAAAATAGCCCTTTCAGAGACACAAAAGGAAGTACTTGCTTACTCAGTAAGTAATTGTGGAATCAATTACCAAGAGACACAGGGAGGGCTAGTAGCACAGATGGTCATGAAAATGGAATAGACAGTTTCATGGAGGGAGAGGTCCATCAGTGGCTGCTAGCCATATTGACTAAAGGGAACCTCTGGTGTGGATGAGAGTATGGGAAACCATTTCGTTTTAGGAAGGGCTGGTGTTTGTGGAGATGAATGGGAAGAGCTAGGCTGGGAAGTTCTGGATTAATGCATTTTCACATCCTGCAGAGAAAATAATTCCCTTGATGTGAGTAGCATTGGCTGCTACTTTCTGACAGACTTCAGCAGCCAGGATTTCATAGCCTGGATTGGCCCAGGACCTCTGACACACCTAGGAGGAGAAACTGTGCTCTCATTGTGTGTGTGTGAGAGAGAGAGAGACAGCTGGGGAGCTTCCTCTGCACATAGACCTGTTTGCTCCAGCCCAGTGGGTGGGGAGGGGGAGAAAGCAGCAAATGTCAGGTAACCTTATTTTTCCAAGTTAGGTTAGACATTTTTTTTGCTTTTGATTTTCTTACTTCAAACCCGCACCCTCAATTTCTGTTTTCTGTATACCTTCTAGAGATGTTCATAGTGGAATAAAACTTTCTATTAAGACATAAAGAGACTGCCTTGATTCTACCTGCGAGCCTTGCTGTGCCGAGGTGACCAAACAACCCTGTTTGATGGTCGGCCTGGCACCAAACTGGTGAGAGGGGTGTGTGCAGGAAGTGGTGGTGGCTACTGAAGAAGGCTTCCAAAGTTCTTAAGTTGGAGAGTGAAGGATATCCATAGGGCAGATTGGGGTTTCCCTCAAGTAAAACAAGCCCTTCCCCCAGCCTCTGGGTGGAGTTGTGCCTCACTCACCTGTTTGTTGGCTGGTTGCCCAAGAAGGGAGAGTAGTGTTGCCAGCTCCAAGTTGGGAAAGTCCTGGAAATTTAGGGCTGAAGCCTGCAGAGGATGGGGTTTGGGGAGGGGAGGGTCTTCAGTGGAGTATAATGTCACAGAGTCCACCCTCCAAAACAGCCATTTTCTCCAGGGGAGATGGTCTCTGTCATCTGGAGATCAATTGTAATTCCAGAAGATCTCCAGATCATACCCGGAGAATGGTAATCCTAAAGGAGAGTAACCTGAGAAATCAGTGCTGGGGTCAGCACTACGGAGGTGGGGCATATTTTAAGCCCACCCCTGCTGTAAAATAATTGCATTTCTTTTCTCAAAATTTGCCAACCACGCCACTGTAAAGGGGATAATGGAAACTTTATTACGATATGGTGATGGATTATTTGAGAAGACAGGCATCTGCTAAACTCTCACCAAGGTTCCAAGGGACAATTTGCATACTCTAATCCCACACATACCTTCTCTCGGTTGAACAGAGGGGCAGAGAAGTCTGGATTGTTGGTGCTTAAAGAAGAGTAAGCTTTGTTCTAGAAAAAAAATCTTGAGGCATTCTTTGTATGTTGCTATCCCCAGAACTGAAATCTTGTGTTCGTGCATGCTGCATACAGTTCTGGACAGGCAAAGGCCAGATGCCGGTTTTATTAAATAGTACTATGAATAGAACCATGAAACACATATTTTCTTTTCTCTGATTTATACAAAATAATAAAAAGTAGCTATAATGTTTCCAATCCACACTTCTCAAATTCTCTTTTTCTATTTATTTGGCTGGGTGGTCCCTTTCTTTGTTCTGTTTTTCGATTTGTCCCATTCAGTTGGGTTTTTTTAAAAAAACTTTAAAGTATTTTTGAAATAAGTACAGAATAACATATGTATAATGTCACAACAATTGTGTGGATATGTTTAGTAAAACAAAAGGTTTCATTAACACAGTACAGGAGATTTCAATACATATACTAAGTTAGGTATATATCTTAGAATAGTGCTATAAAACTATAGTTGGTTGTTGATACCGTATTTGAATAGTTTCTATTAGCCACATAATCTAGAAAAGGTAGCCATTGCGTCAGAAATGTAGACTGATAAAGTGGATTCTCCATAGCTAACGACTGATCTGAATTTTTTTCCATTATAAAGTAATCCCAGATTTTTTTGTACTACTGCAAAAGTCTTGGTATTTCTTTTATTTTCCATTTGGTTGCAGTCAAGGCTTTGGTTGCAGCAGGTAGAAACATAATCAAATCCCTTCTTATTGTCAGGACCTCTGGATCTTCCCATAAACTTAAAAGGATTACTTCAGGGCTCATAGGTAGGCTATATCTGGTAATGTGCTTAATCTGAATTAATATTTTTCCCAGAAGCCCTTTATGATGGGTCATGTGCACCAACAGTGTATATAAGAACCCCTTTCTACACATCGTTTCCAGCATGTTGGATAGTTCTTGGGATCGATATGGTATAGTCTTATGGGTGTCATATACCATCTTGTTAGTAATTTAAAAGACTGCATTTTGATATTGATTGCTTTTGTTAAAAGGGGTTTACATTTCCATATTTTTTCCCATTGGGGTTCCGAAAGATCAATTTCACAGTCTACCTACCATTTCTTTTGATAGGGTACAGTTTTATTTTCTTCTGTATTGATTTAGTATTTTATATATTGTAGAAAATGTACCTTTACTTTCCCCTGTATCTTCCATTATTAGTTGTTCAAATACAGTGATAACTCTATTTATACCTTTTCTAATCTCTGGATTTCCTATCAGGTGTTGGATCTGTAGGTACTAGAACCAGGGAATTTTAGTGTCAAGAGTCTTTTTCTAATTTAGTCTTTGCAACCATATGTCCTTTTTTTGTAGCATCAGTTAGTCTTGCCAGTTTAAGAGTTCCCCATATTGCAAAAGAGCCTTATCCTTTACCTGGGGCAAACCAACTTTGACCTGAGAAAGAAGACACAGGGGAAATTCCTGGTGCCAGTATCCTTCTTTTTTTATCCTGATTTATAGAGTGTTGTATAGATAGGCACTGAATTTTATTTGAGATGGTCTTTCTCCTTATTTGTTCCAAATATCTTTCAGCAACTGAGATCCAGTATATGTTTGTGCCCAATCATTAAGTTCTGTTGAACTTAGAACTATAAGATTTTTAAGTTGGGCAGCTACATAATAAGAGTTTTAAATTCGGTACTTCAAAACCTCCCATTTTTGAAGAGCACCTCATTATGCTATATCTTATGCTTGGTTTTTTTATAGGTCCAAATGAAGTTGTTCAATTTTTTTTGCCAGTCTTTCAGATCTTTATCTGTGACTGCAATTGGTAAAGCTTTAAAATAAAATACAAAGTGGAAAGAGTATAGTTTTAATAATATTTATTTCTCTCCAAGATAATTTCAGTTTATCCCATTCTTTTAATAAAAGGACTTATTGATTTAATTGTTTGTAACTATATCTTAACTAGTCTCCTATATCTAAGGGTATATTAATGCCTAGGTAGTTCCATATTTTTACCCATTTATAAGTATATACTTCTCTTTAATAACTCTGGAGGATCTTGGGTATAGGTTTACGGGGTAGAGTTCTATTTTAGTGCGATTTATGCTTAATCCCAAAACCTGACCATGAATTGTTCTAATTTCCTTCAAAGCATACCACTCAGTTGTTTAAATGTATATAGGTATATGCTGACCCAGCCTAGGAAACTGAGGGACCAACTAAAATCCTTCTTTTATTTTTGTCTGATAATGGCACATGAGAGGATAATGGTAATTCAAAATGAACAAACTGCTTTATTTCACTTTTGAGGGAAAATGGTCAGGTAGGTATCAGGTACCAATTTTTTTCTTAACCACTTGATAGGGATCACCCCCTTTTCTAGGAGCTATTTTCCTCAGGGATGGGCTACTTCCACAATTCAAGATCCTCCTTGATGCTCCCACTCTGCTTTACTCTCTTTCAGTGTTCTCACTAATCTCCCAACTGTCATGCTACTCTCAACTGTAGAATTCCATTTGAATCCCCTGTCCTTCAAGGTTCTCAGACCCAGTTCTCCCAGATTAGAGTCCATGCTACACCAACTGGCAACATTAGGGAAAGGCCTGGCTTCTCTACCATGTTTCTTAGCCCACCAGGGCAACTGGTTGGCCATTTACTGTCGGTTGCATTAACCAAGTAAGCACATTTTTGTAAGGTTTCTCTTTAACAGAGTAAGCAAATTGAAATGCAAGAAGAGAGTGTTTAAAGGAAAAAAGGTACAGCCAAAGGTGAGAGGCCAAATGGAAGTGGTGTGGTTAGAGGAGAAAGGGGCTGTATGAAAGGGGGCCTGGTTATATTCTTTTGCCAAGGGCCTACAAAAATCTCGAACAGTACCTATGAGAGATGGTGGACTAGGAATGTTTACAACCACTATGTTCAGAGGCAGTAAACTTTTGAATAGCAGTACTAGGAGAGAGGAAGAGAAGAGAAGAAATTGAATTTATACCCCGCCCTTCACTACCCGAAGGAATCTCAGAGCGGCTTACAATCCCTTTCCCTTTCCCTTTCCCTTTCCCTTCCCCTTCCCCTTCCCCTTCCCCTCCCTGCAACAGACACCCTGTGAAGTAGGTAGGAAGAACTGCCCTTGAGAGAACAGCTCTGAAAGAACTTATGACTGACCCAAGGTCACACCAGCAGCTGCATGTGGAGGCATGGGGAATCGAACTGAGTTCTCCCAGATTAGAGTCCACGCTCCTAACCACTACACCAAACTGGCAACATTAGGGAATGGCCTGGCCTCTCTACCATGTTTCTTGGCCCACCAGGGCAACTGGTTGAATCAGATCGTCCTTCATCCACCATATAACCCTGAAAAAATATTTATGTACAGAGAATTTTATTGTTTGTGTGTGTTTCAGGGCACTACTGCTTTAACATTTTC
The DNA here is from genome assembly GCA_029375565.1 of Gekko gecko. NCBI lineage: Eukaryota > Metazoa > Chordata > Lepidosauria > Squamata > Gekkonidae > Gekko > Gekko gecko. The sequence goes on along the minus strand of JAPDNY010000003.1, from coordinate 120,120,804 downwards.
TTGAGTAGATATTCCAGTTTTGGGACTTTTTTCTGTAGCTACCCTTTTTTATGATGATGGCTATGGTTATTGTGATATTTAAAATTCATGTACGATGCTTATCTTGGTGTCAAACCATATGTTTTTTTGGGGGGGTCGATGAAGCCAGATATACTACTCTTTTTGCTGTAAAAACAAAGTATTCTTTAAGGTTTGTAATATTTGGGGGAAGGATAAATCCAGACAAGCTGTTATTTTTTAATGTTTGTAATATTGGGACAAAATGTAACAGGAGAAGTATTAAGGTGATAACTCCTAAAAGTACAAAAAATTATTTATTCTGCTGCCTTAAATAACAGTTCTGGAGATACCCCCTCACTCTGAGTTTCAAAAATGTGGGGCTTTTTTCAGTTTCCTGTTTAAGTGTTTCGCTGCTTGGCTGCACCCCGTCTCACTCTGATGGGGGTGAGCCGAGACTCGGCTGATGGGAAGGGTCCGAGATCGTCCCGGACCCTACCAGGATGTCTGTAGGAGATCCTTAGCCTGGGGAGCCGAGGAGAGCCTCTTCCAAGGTGACAGCCAAGGAATTGAGGCTCACCTTCTTCCCCAAAAGGTCCCATTGCTGCAGAGCCAACATGGCACCGAGAGATGACTGCCGGATGAGCAGACATGATCAACAGTTTTGAAATGCTTCTAAAAGACATCCAAGGCTTCAAAGCATGAGTTAAGCAATGCTCAGGTGATTTAAAGCATCTATGAGAACCTTGATAGCAATTAGAAGTGCCTAAGTGCAAAGCGACGGGGGAGGGGGAAAACTCAAGATTTCATCCCCCCCATTTAAAAAGCAAGGTGGTTTTAAAGCACAAATAAAGAACTTTGAGTTATACTAAACGCATCAGATTACTAGCAAAATCAAAAGCTGCATAAGAACGCAAAGCAGATTAAATTCAGCTAACTTTTAATGCACTGCACCCCCTAGTGGAACAGTTGACTAATCTCAATGCTAAAATGGACAATTTGCAAAAACAATGACTCAAATGGACAAAAGAACTTCAGTAACTGAAAAGACATTGAAAAAGATGGAAAAGCAGACAGAGAGTATCAACAAAAAGCAGATGAAGCAGAGAAAGAAAGATTCTCCAACAAAACACAGCTAACACAGCTCCAGCTGGAAAGGTCCATGTACATTCTATGTTTCCAAGGAATCTCAGAGGAAAAGAACGAGGATTTAAAGGCTCTTTTAGCAGAGGCTTTTGCTCCATTAATGGATTACAAACAGGAAGCTCTATTGAAGGAGATGGACTGGGCTTACAGGACTTATCCAGACTTTATAAAAAAAATAAACTCTCAGGAGAAATATGTTTGAAATTTATGAGACAGTCTACCAGAGGTCTGGTGCTGAAATCTACACAGGGGAAACCCTTAAAAATCAAGAACGAAGAGATAAAAATCTTGAAGAATATCCCCTTTGAAGTCAGAAAGCGGAGGAGGCTCTACAGGGAACTTACTCTCTCTCTACAGAAAAAAGGAGTGCCTTACAGATGGTTATTTCCCGAAGGACTGAGTTTTAAATATGAAGATAAAAAATTCAATATCGACACTGTTTCTAAGGCAAAAAAATTTGTGGACCAATACTTAAATTCAACGCAACGCAACAAAAATAAGAAATCTAAAGCTAAAGAGGAGGAGGAGGAAGAAGAAGAATCCTACTCATGGGATTCATCAAGAGATAGTCCTAAACTTTTTAGTTCTTCAGACACTTCAGAATCAGAGAAAGGAGCAGCCACTCCCAAACCCCGAGGAAAAAAGAAACTCAAGAAGAAAAGACTCTAAAACCAGGATTACTGTTGATAATGCAGTTTTTGCTAACCAGTTAGCTAATGCAATTTTTTATTACACTTTGTTAAATTTTTATAAGCCGTAACATTTTTGTACTACTAGGTGACAAGGACATATACTTATGTAACCAGATTGTGTCACCCTGTTAGTCTTTCCTCCCCTCTATCCATTAGTATGCTTAGAGGGAGGGTTTTAGTCTCCCTTCCCCATTCCAGTAGTTTGCGATGTATTAGTTTCCCTTCCCCATTTCCTGTAGAATTTGGAGGTAGGGATTTAGTATCCTTTCGCCGAATCCTGTAGTATTGCAAAACCAATAAGATACTTATATATATTTTTAAAAAGTGTGGGGCTTTTTTCCTCTTTGGAAGTGGCAGGGAGCCAGTTCAAGTTCCTGTTAGATTACATCTATATATATGTTAATGGCTCTGGTAGGAAAACCAACTAAGGAATTTGGTGCTAGGAAGTCTCCGAATAATTCCTGGAGATTTCCCAGAATGCCTTCCAGGAGGGCTCCCAGAATACATCTGCAACCTGGGTGGACTGGATCAAGAGGGTGGAGGGAATAGTGTAAAGGGGGTGGAGACACAAGTTTGATAAAAGCCCTTGCTCTGAAGAGGAAGGGTCTCTTGGTGCTGATTCTTTGAAGGGAACAGACTTCTGAGCGATGGTCAGTCATAGTGGCCATCTTTTGTTGACCACTATGTAGACAGGAATCCTGTAATTTTTTAAGATCACTACCGCCTGCCCTATTTTAACATAAGTTAAAGGGAAAGGGAAAGAGGATTGCATTTACGATCAATTTTCTTTTGAAATCCATTTGCTGATCTAGTGCTGTGCCTAAGGATGCTTGTAAATATTTTCTTTTCAATAAATCTTTTTTAACTTTGGAGATTGATTCTCAGACTCTGTGCCACCTAGATTCCCCCACCATTCTGGACAAGTGTGAGAGGGGCCTCCGGATTGGGAAGGAAGTGGTCAATGCGCACTTCCCCAGGGGAGCCCCAAAGCAGTATTTGGTCTTTGTGGTAACCAGTCATTGCGTAGCAGGAGACATTGAGGCCAGGCCTCAGAATTAGGAAGGGGAACTGGGAGTCCTGTTCCTCCCAATAGGAAATCTCTCAAAGGTGGCAGTGGCAGTGAGTACCCGAGTGGAAGGAAGCAGTAAACCCCTCCAGGAGCTGGCAACACCAAGGAGTGGGTGGGCAGAGCAGGGCTTGCAAATCAAAGCAGGCCATCACAGCAGCAAACAAAATATTAGAGTGCTTCTTTAATATTTCTGATGCTTATATGTTGGTTAAACTCCCATTCTTAAACAAAAGTTACAGTCCTAATACAAAAAGTAATTTGCCGTGCAACATTTTTACAGTGCTTTTGACTGTTGCAGAAAAGAAAACAAAGGAGTCCAGCCTTCTTGCACCTGCATGCATTCGATTGGCAAGTTTTAAAGCCACACAATATCAGTCATTTCTCCTCTAAGACAAGTTGGTATCAAATATCCATCCGCCTGCTCCCAGCTCTTGTCCACAGGGCTTAGCCTTGAATGGTAAGGAGAGAGGAATTTAAGTGACTCTCTGCTGCTTGGGAGGATGAGGATATGGTTGCCAGCTCTGGATTGGGAAATATATGGAGATTTGGGGGGTGGAGCCTGGGAAGGGCAGGGTTTAGGGAGGGGAGGGTGCTGGAAATGTATGTATTTTCAAGGTCTCACAATCCAACCATTATAGGGTTAACGTGTTTATCTTCCTGTGCTATTGTTTAGACTGACCTGGAAGGGAAACCTGGCAGAGAGCCAATGGGGAATTAGCCCGGGAAAAGTAGCTTCTGTTGTGATAACAGATTGGTTGTTTGTTTTCAGGTGACTTCCTTTCTAGGGGCCGAGAAGAAGGTGATTGTCCACCATTGTTGTAGATGCTTTGAGATGTAAGCAGTTAGAAAATGTGGCTCTTAGATGTTTGTTTTATTTGTAAGTTTCCTGTATACCTTTTACCCTTAGAAATAAAGGTTTTTAAACAGAAAGAAAGTCTCCTCATTCAGTGAAGCAAGATCTATTGAAACTCTGAGCAATTTAAACATTTTTTGACTATTTTTCCAACACAGAGGGACCTCAGCAGGGTATAATGCCACGGAATCCACCCACCAAAGCCGCCATTTCCTCCAGGGGAACTCATCCCTGCAGTCTGGAGGTCAATCGTGATAGTGGGAGATCTCCAGAGCCAGGGCGGAAGCCCTGAGAAGACATAGGAGTGTGTGCCTGGCAGCCCACGGCCACTCTTCCTTGTAGAAGCAGGGGACTCCAGTGATGAGTCTTTACAGGAACTAGGCCATCCTGCTCCCCAGGAGGAGGAAGAATGACTCAGCTAAGTACTGATCCTAATCCTGAACCAGTTTGCATAGGGCATGATACAGTTATCAGCTTCCTCAGTACTGCTAGTGATTTGCGGTCTGAAGGGCGGAAGGGGGGAAACCAAAAACAAACCCATGCCGAGACAAGTTGGAGTAAAAGAGGCCATAGCTTTCTTGGCTACAGCCACTGGAGCACTGGTGCAGCACAGAGCAAGGATCCAGGCACTGGGCAAGCTGCCTGTCAGCTGGGATTGCCAGGTCTGGGTTGGAAAATAGCTGGAGACTTGGGGGATGGATCCAGGAGAGGGCAGGGTTTGAGGAGGGGAGGTGCCTCATTATGGTACAATGTCATAGAGTTCACTCTTTGAAGCAGCCATTTTCTCCAGGGGAGCTGATCTCTGTCAGCTGGAGATCAGTTGTAAATACAGGAGATCTCCAGGCCCCACTTAGAGGCTGGCAACCCTACTTTCAGCTAATTGAGCCCCATGGGGAACCTGTGGTGGCAAGTCAAGTGGTCCCACCTGGAAGCAAGCCTCTGTGTGGTGCCCCTGCCAACTGAGAATGAAGCAGGGAGATAGTCCCTGAGCTGAGCATGACACTGCCTGGCTCCACCTTGAGATCCCTTAAGGGGGTCTCCAAAATGGGTGAGGCAGACATGCAGGCATGGCCCCCCCCCCATAAATAGATCTGGATGAATGCACAAACTACTGTTAGGCAGAAAGCACCTGCCAACTGTGAGTGGGCCCAGCCACAGCAACAACTTGTAAAGGGAAGAGGAGCAGAACAGGGGGGGAGCCTATGCTCCCCCAGGCCTTTAAGACCCTGTAACCTTTGGCAGCCCCAGCAACAGGTTTGCTAGAGCTGCAGCCAGGCCCACCTAGCAGGCTTACTGCTGTACAAGGTTCCCTGGCACTGCTATAGGGAGGAAACAAAAAACCCACCCCTTTGAGCATTTGACACTGGGACTGTGGGGTTAGCAAATATCTGTCCTGATATGTGACCTCCTGCTCAGATGACCAAGTTCTAGACATCATTTCAGAACAAACCCAATTTGGGTTTTTTTATAAGTATTTTATTGATTTTGCAATGCTACTGGATATGGGGTAAGGAGACTAAGTCCCTATCTCTAAATTCTGTGGGAAACAGGAAAGGAAAACTAATACAATTGACACTACTGGAATGGGGGGGGTAAACTATAACCTTAACTCTAAAACAACTAATGGTTAAAGGGAGGGACAGACTAACAGGTGACACGATCTGGTTACATAGTGATATATCTTTGTCACCTAAAAATACAGCTCTGTCATTGCTTACACAAAGAATTAACAAAAAATAGTAAAAAGTTGCATTAGCAATCTAGTCTTCAAAAACTGCAACAATTATCTTAGTTTTAGAGTCTTTTCTTCTTGCGTTTCTTTTTTCCTTGTGGTTTGGGAGCAGCTGCACCTTTCTCTGATTCCGATGTATCTGAAGAACTATTAGGTTTGTAACTGTCGCTTGATGAATCCTGTGAGTAGGATTCTTCTTCCTCTTCTTCTTCCTCCTCTTCTATTTTGGATTTCTTGTCTTTGTTGCGTTGCTTAGGATTGAAGTATTGGTCTACAAACTTTTTTGCCTTAGGAACAGTGTCAATGTTGAATTTTTTATCTTTAAATTTGAAACTCAGTCCTTCAGGGAACAACCATCTATAAGGAATTCCTTCCTTCTGAAGAGAGAGAGTAAGATCCCTGTGGAGTCTCCTCCGTTTTCTGATTTCAAAGGGGATATCCTTCAAGATTTTTATCTCCTCGTTTTTGATTTTCAAGGGTGTTTCCCCTGTGTAGATTTCAGCACCAGATCTCTGGTAGACCGTCTTGTAAATTTCAGACATATTTCTCCCGGGAGTTTATTTCTTTTTATAAAGTCTGGATAAGTTCTGTGAGGCCAGTCCATCTCCTTCAATAAATCTTCCTGTTTATAATCCATTATTGGAGCCAAAGTCTCTGCTAGGAGAGCCTTTAAATCTTTGTTCTTGTCTTCTGGGATCCCTTGGAAGCGTAAAATGTACATGGATCTTTCCAGCTGGAGCTGTGTTAATTGAGTTTTATTGGAGGATCTCTATTTCTCCACTTCATCTGCTCTTTTATTAATACACTCATTCCGTTTTTCCATCTTTTCTAACGTCTTTTCAGTCACTGAAGTCCTCTTGTCTATTTGGGACATTTGCTTCTGCAAATTATCCATTTTAACACTAAGATTAGTCATCTGTTCTATTAGAGGGTGCAATGCATTCACCAGAAGTGTAGGCATATCTGCTGTTACTTCCTGGTTGTGGGAGGGAGTCGCTGGTTGGCTATTTCCGGTTTGCATTTTTTTCTCCACACCCTTCTTCTGCCCTCTCCCACCCATAATATTAACAAGAAGTTGTATAGAAAAAATATTTCTCTGATTCATTGATTAAATTCAAATGGTTGAGCTGGGAACAGACCCCTATAACTTTCACACCTGACCAGATGGCAAGCACAAATGGCAAGCCTGGTTCTACATTTCAAAGGACACTTTGACACCTTACAGGGACAGCGTAGACATTCCGTCTCTGTCCCACACTTCAAAGCCTAGCCTACATGACCCATCGCATGTAAGCTATGGTGGGCAGTTGCAAAGTAGACACACCTATCTGCTTTGGCGTAATTGGGTACCTGGCCATGCTCAATTATGACAAAGGAGGAGGAGAGTTGTCTTTTGGCCTATCAGAAGGCACCCCAAACTCTCTTGGAAAGAGGGCCCCTTTCTAAGAGTTAGTCTCTGTTTGGATTACAATCTGGCAACTCTGAACTTTGCAAGGGGGGCGACACACTGACTGTGAGTGCTCATTGCAAGCATGGATTTCATCTTTAAAATCCCTTGGAGAAGGGACTTCGCTTGAACTGTTATCTGCACCAAGGATTGGTAACTATGATGCTTCTTTATGTTTTAGTTAGAGCGCTATAAAGCTCTAGGACTGTTTATTGTTTTTTGTATCCTAAGTAGTCTTATGTCTTATAGTGCTGTATTGAATAAAGATCTTATATAGAGTAATCTGATCTGGTTTGGATCAATATTGTACCTGAACTCTAAGGCTAAATTCCAGAGCCTTACCTGCTCGTCTGAAAGCCTCTGGTGTGTGTTAACTCCTTTGCTGCTCTACCTCAGAGCTGATAAGTTATTAAGTTCCAAGAACCAGGAAGGAGGGGGGGACCTATCCTCCTGGCTGGTTGGGAACGTTCTTAAAAATAGGTCCTGGTGGCAGAACACTGGTTTTTCAGTGCTCGTACAAAGCATGAGGGGTTGGCTCGTTCTCTCACTCCTGGAGGGGGGTGCAAGAGACAGGGACCCAGTGCTTGTTGGCAGCGTCTGGACCCTCTGGACCTGTGGGCAGAGAGTCGAGATCCTGTACATGGTGGCAGCGTCTGGACTCTCTGGACCTGTTGGTGGAGAGTCTAGATCCTGTACAGAAGTAAGTTTACCAAAACAAAGTAAATGTTGACTAATTTTTTTCTGCTTCACATTATTATGCAGTTTTCAATTTTGCTGATATTCTGATGCATTTAGCTTAATTCAGAAAGTGTTTAAGTCCCGTTTTAAAACCACCTTATTTTGAGGGGGGGGGGATTCTTGGGTTTCCCCCCTCCCCCACCGCTTCACGCTTAGGCGCTTCTAATTGTTACCAAGGTTCTTGTAGATGCTTTTAATCACCTGAGCTTTGCTTAACTCATGCTTTGAAGCCTTGGAAGTATTTTAGAAGCATTTCAAAACTTTCGATCATGTCCGCTTGTCCGGCAGTCATCTCTCGGCGCCATGTTGGCTCTGCAGCAACAGGACCTTTCGGGGAAGAAGGTGAGCCTCAATTCCTTGGCTGTCGCCTTGGAAGAGGCTCTTCTCAGCTCCCCAGGCTGAGGATCTCCTACAGAGATCCTGGGAGGGTCCAAGACAAACTCAGACCCTTCCCGTTAGCCAAGTCTCGGCTCCCCCCCAGTGAGATGGGGTGCAGCCGAGCAGCAAAATGCTTAAACCTGATCCAGAACAAACCCAATTTGCAGCAACTTGTCTGCCAAATGATTCCTGAGCAATCCAAAGATGCACGTATACTGTTTATTGCAAGTGTGGTGGTCATTGATACTCACAGGTGATGAAAAGGTTATCACAGTGGGATTATACTTGACTAATGAGAAGGCTGGAGTTAAGGAAATCAGTAGCAGTACTGAGGTAGCTAATTGCTCAGTAGTACCCCGTGCAAAACTGGTGAATCATATCTCCAGAGTATGATCCAGAAATGCTGATGTGGACATATTTGATGAACTTAGATTTATTCCATATACGCAAATGACCAAATCCTTGGATCTGCTCCCACCCACTTCAAACTCTATCAGAGAACATATTCAACAGGTATTTCTAGTCATCAGAGAGTCACTTATAATCCTCTCAGGAGTATTTAACCATTTAATGCTGAACCTTGTGGACAACAGCTGAGTGGAGGTAGATGGGCATTTGATACCAACAAAGTGTCTCAGACCCATACTGGAGGAACTACCGATACTGTATGGCTCTAAAACTTGCAGATCTAATGTATGCAGGTACAAGAAGGCTGGATTAGTTTCTTCTCTTTTCTGCAAGAGTCAAAAGAATGGTTATTTTGACAGCCGCAGGTTCAGGAATGTATAGAACAGATCCTGCTAGAGACATCAGAGTCACAGGAGACCTCTCCTGGGTGCTCCTCTGCATGCCCTCCAAGTTGTTGCTTTGAAGTTTTGTAAACATTTTGATTGAGTGTGGACAGTCTGTTTGGAAATTCACCCTGCCACAAACTTGACTTCATGAAGCATGAACTGGCCAACATTCATCATGGACTTTAGTCCGGGAGCTGCTTTGTGCCCATCCCTAAACATGGCCATATGTGTCTTGAAGCTTCCAAAGCCCAGTTGTGCCTATAACTATCGCACTAATAGACTAGTATTTCTGAATGCTTCCTCTTCACCGTATAGCCTGCCTTGCTACATTTTTTTTGCAAGTGCAGGCAAGACATCTGTTGACATCTTTAATTCTATATCACCTGTCTTGGAAAACCCAAGAGCCAGTTCTATCTGTTGCCTTGCTTTCCAGAGGCTCCCAAACAGCCCACTCTATCTGCTTTTAAAATTTTTTATATATCTTGGAATTCACAAAATGAACAATATAAATGAGATTATCAGAATTTCAAATTAAATGAAGTACAGGGGACATCTCTCCTCCTTGCCATGCTCTATACCTTGCAGCATGTGGAAGCAAAATGTTTCCCTCTGTCTTTTCTGCTTTCCTTGGAATGTTCAGTGCTGGTGTCTCCCTAACATTCCTGATGCTCCCAAATGCAAACACATTGTTTTTTAATTTTCTATTTATTGAAATTTAAAGCATAAAGCATAAAACACATGAGTGTTTTAATAAGAGGGAAAAGATATCAAAGAAAAGGGAGCCTCTGCCCTGTCGACAACATTTCTATTGTCTGCAGCCCTGCCTTGTTTTCCCCTCCTTCCAGCTTTCTACAATGCTCTGAGAGACTAATGGCCTCTGCTGTGTAACTCTTCCTGCTTCTCTTGGGGCCCTGAAGTACCTCTTCTTCTCTCTCAGTAATGCTGCCTGGCATCTTGGTTGCCAGATTTAAGCTTTCACAGCCTTTCTTGGGGGGTGGACCATTTCTGCCAGCAGTGCCCCACTGGCTGCTTTCTTGGGGTGTCAAATACCTCTCTTTCCCCACTTTGCAAGTACTATAAAACTGGGACCTTTTCTCCTCTCCATTTAAAAATGGGTAGAAAATAAAAAAGCAAGGAGGAGCCAGAATTAAACAGCTGGAAATATGCTTCCCATTGAAACTAAAGGGAAATTAATGAAACTAGGCTAAGTATGTCTTTAATAAAAATAAAATAGGGGGGAAATGTACAATTGCAGCTGAAAAGGTGGCCCATTATTAATATTACCAGGTCAGGTTGCTCTAATCTCAGAATACTTTTACAATTTGACTTCACGGGCTTTAAAAGGTGAGAGTTAAATCTGGGGCTTCAGGCTCACAGTTTCACTAGCTCTGGATTCTGCCGATTGGCTTAAGCTATAGTGATGGCAACTGGATTCTAACATTGTTCTTGGCAAAGGAGAACTTCCTTTTCAAGCATTACAGCTCCATGAGCAATACTATGGGGCATGGTTTTTTTTTTCCTTTTGATAATTGAACTCTAATGTCTTATTATACATTTGTACTTTATTTACAAATTCGAGGCTACTACCAGCAAAGAGGCACTCTAATATTAGTCTAATGATCCCTAGGGAAAAACATGGGCTTTGCCTCCCAGTAATAACCGGGGTTGCCATCCTCCAAGTGGCACCTAGAGATATCCCGCTATTAGAATGGATCTTCATGCAACCAAGATCAATTCGTCTGGAGAAAATGGCTGGTTTGAAGGGTGGATCCTATGACGTTATAATCTGCTGAGATTGCTCTCTTTCCCATCTCCCACCTTCTCCAGATATTTTCCAGCTCAGAGCTGGCAACGCTACTTATAACTCCAACCAGAAATTTTCACTTCTTTCTGTCACTTCTCAAAGCTCTGGTGGTTTTTTTCCTCCAAATAATCAGCAGAGATTCCCAGCTATCAAGTACCATCTTCTGCCATTGGTTTCCTTCAGTGAATATTCACCACCACCCTGATTCAGCCAGATTCCACCTAATGAAGGAATGGTCAGCAAGCAGCTGTGCAATATAAACAAAATGAAAGTATACCTCTTTCCAAGAGTTGCAGTTAGAAACTGAGCAATGTTCGAGTCCAGTAGCACCTTTAAGACCATCAAAGTTTTATCTATTTATTATATTTGTGTCCTGCCCTCCCCACTTTCAGCGGGCTCAGGGTGGCTAACAACATAGGTATAAATAGAAACATTAAAACTCAAAAATATATATGCATTGGACGGACAGTTCACCAGCCAGATAGCCAAACTGTGCCCAGCTTCCCATCCAAAGCCGGCACACTCTATGCCCGTGAGCTTCGGTGATGGAAGCGCTCTGAAGGTGTAAACCTCCCAAATGAACAGAGCTACTCTTCCCCCCCCACTCCTTAGTCTGGGATTGGCGAAGGACCGAGAACCCGGGAGGAGCTAACCAGGAAAGAGCTACGGTCTCCCCATCTCGCACCCAGGTCTCAGTCACATATGCCAGGTCCTGATCCTGTTCTGACAAAAAGTCATGGAGGATCATGGTCTTATTATTTATGGACCTGGCATTGCACAACACCAATGTCAGAGAGGAGTCAATATTCCTAGCCCCACTACCTACCACCTGCGGGATGGGACACAGGCTGGAAGGGAATCGAGCCCTTCTACATCTCCTTTCCCTTCCCTTCCAATTCTGCCAAGTCCCACTGCAATACTTTCCCCTCCCCAGAAGCACTGGTATCCCTTGCCACATGAATGCTTATACCTTGAATCAAACTTTGTTGGTCTTAAAGGTGCCACTGGGTTCTAATTTTGTTCTGCTGCTTCAGACCGACACGGCTACCCCACCTGAATCTAGGTAGAAACTAATGAGGAAGTGGAACAGGGAAAAAATAAACCTTCCAAGTGAGTTATGCTAGTGAGGCAAAGGGAACCAACTGGAAGCATTTCATTATATTTAACTGAGAGTGCTGCTAAGCAAAGAGGTGAAATTTATCTAAGGTATTTATTTATATGGCTACGGTGATTACCACCATAACGTTTTACTCTCACAACCATATGAAGCAGTGACATTTTATCTCCTCTGCTTTGTAAAGCACGATGTGAGACATGAAGAAACGAGGGAAAACATCATCCACTGAAAACAGGAAATATAACTCAAATATCCAGTCCAAGAAAACCAGCCTTGTACCATGAAACAATATGCTGTGGCTCACAGGTGTACTTGTAATAGAAATTAAGAATGGTATGCCTCCTGGGTAACAAAACTGAACCTCCGTATTGGGCATACTATTATCCCAAGACAAGGGTTTTTGAGATTTTATTTTTTAAAAAAAATATATTCTGTCCTCTTAATAAATTTCATTTTTTTATTTTTTTATTCCCAGAACCCATTTTGCTTGCCAATCTGGACTATTTTTCTAATCATTCCTTCATGTTGCTCTTGCAGTTCACAGAACATTATTTTCTTTTCGCAGATTAATACCCTAAGAAATAAATACTAAGATTCGAGGAAGGTTATTCCTCTTTGTTGGCTTTAGGGTGATTTTTCCAGAATGTTACTGGAAAACATTTTCAGGGAAGTGACCAATCCGTTCTCTCATTTTGTGACAGCTAATGTGGCTTGTGTTTGTTTTTTGTTTTTTTAATACGTAGGAAGTGCTATACTATAACTATTACTACGGACATTTTCCACTGTTATTGTAGATGAATATATTCTTCATAGCATTGGTGACATCTTATAACGGTGTTATCATGAGGGAGCCTAATAAAATGGGGCCTACTCTCTAAGAAACTCCTTTCTGCTCCACTGCAGCCAATATAAAATTATGCCGGACTGTTCATTTAAAATCTTTAGCATGTACACTCCTCATGGGGATGGAAGGTTAGTATCTTATAATGGCAATGAAAAATCAAGGCTGCTCCCAAAGAGGGCTAGAAGTCATGCAAAAGGCTATTGGTGACATTTTCATCACCCCTAGAATGTTCCTCAACTGCATTGTGCAGAGGTTGAAAGTAGCAGTGAAATACTATTATTATTATTATTATTATTATTATTATTATTATTATTATTATTGCTGCTGCCAAAGTTTTCCAGCTCTGGGCCATTATGGTTTAAATCATAAGTACTAGAGTACATCAATGGCATTCTCCTTGGGACTAAATGGTTCCTCTTACACGATCACAGCATTTCTGGACCTAGAAATGAGCTCTAAACATTTATTCAAAACAAGATTCTCCTTCTCTCTGCCTTTCTGACTGTGTCCCTCCTCCAAATGGACACACACAAGGATAAGCTGTTTTTACTATTCTGGCAAATGAACGTCCCTGTATAACTTTCAGAGTTTCCCCACTCCTTCATAAGCAGAAGTTGATCCAAAAAGTTCTCTTTGCTATTTTTTAATCCCCTCACAAATAAATTCATACTCCTTGTTCTGCTACATTATCACTATTTCAGAAGTTCTATAATTGATTTGGAAACTTTCATGGAAGTGACCAATTCTAAATATCTGGAAGAGACAGAAGTAAGATCATTGGCTCCAGAAGGTGGCAGCATCCATCTAGAGAATCAGCCAAGAGCCGCTCATTTTCAGATTCCTGTTCTATAATCCTTTGCTGGTAAAGCATTGAAATATGTTAGAGGTCCTAATTTTTTTTCGAGAGAGACAGATGATCAGATAATGATACTTCAATGATTGTCAAAAGCAATAATGATAGTGCTCATTACAACTTTGAATTGTGCCTGCTTTCTTATGGGTTCATGGGATATGTTAATTCATCCAAATGGAAACTGGAGACATTCTTTAGCACTTACTTCATAAATCCATTTGTATCACATAATAAGCGGAAGTATTACTTTTAATACTTAAAAGTATTAAAGTATACTTAAAAGTATTTAAAATACTTAAGGGTCTTCCAGTTGGATAACAAATCTCTTTTGTCCCACCTGCCACGCTGCTTGTATTTCCATGCTTTAAAATGCAGTAGGATTGTTTACGATACCAATTAAATGGTAATCAATGTTCAGTCCCATCTGGAAGAATGAACTAGCATTTCTGGCACTACCTGTGAAACTTGAAGAAAGTCAGCCAAATATGCTGAAAACTAATAATGAATGTTGCATTCCACCAACAGCATCAATATGCTAAGTATGTTTTTAAGTAGACTCTGTTATGCTGATGGGGTTGTTTGAAATATTCCATCTTCTTTCATGAACTGTACGAACTTAAATTTCTAATTTTCAAGTTGAGCGTGATCTTGGATTAATAGTATAGCTTCCCCATGATGATGTGTACACTTACGTGCAGTTTAACGAAAATAAATGATCAGTCAGAAGATTCAGAGCTGCTAGCCTGTTCGGCTGGTCTGTTTCACAGATTTAATTGCCTTTTCTTGGGTGGCACCAGGGACACGAACAATGGCCCTGCACCACTTTTAGAGGCAGAAGGCGGCTGGAAGAGTTCACACGTTCCCCATCCCATTCCATTCAAGTGTCTGTGAAAAGTTGACCATGAGTTTATCTATCTGCTGACTTGAAAAATCATTCTGCTGGATTTTAGTGAGCCGGAAATGTATCTTTTATAGTAAACAGAACTTTTTGAGGAGATAGGGGTGGCATAAGGGGCGGGAAGTGCTTTTCCAAGGCGACAATGTAATAAACAGACCTTACAGCGACAGTGGGGAAATAATACTCAAAACAGAAATGCTTGATTAAAGAGCTACTCCTGCTGTAGGGTTGTTGAGCTACTGTTATTGTGATAAACCTCCTGAAGTGTTGATTCTGCTAGCTCATGTAGACCAACACATATTTGAATGGGCATGTTGACAGCAGCATGTTCACACTGATTCCCTGGCTTTGATCCCTGTATTATACACCATTTTAGCACACACGTTCGTTTTCACATATACATGCGGAAAATGTATAATATAAGCAGCTTTTGAAAGCAGAATCCTGATAATGTGATTACATGTTTAACTGACTGCAGAGTGAACCACAGCATCAGCAGACTAAAAGAAACCAGAGCAGAAATTAAGGTTAAAACTCTTCTTAAGACTTTGACATGGCTGTTATGAAGGTCAGATCCACAGCTTTTGCAGCTTCCCCACAATATGTCCACTTGTAAGTAATGCTGTTGTCTGCATCCTCTTTGCTCCAATGGAGGTCAAACAGTTGTTTGAACATACAGGTCACACTGCAAGTTGTACCGGGGCTGTATCCACCCTTCTTCATGATGTAGGACTTCAACATTTTCAGGGTAGTCCAGACCCTCCCCAATTAATTTTCATGTGGGGTGGGCACAAGAACAGTGATTCTGGGGGTCTGGGCAAAAACCTAGGATGGGTCCCCAGAAATACTGCCACCAGGGTCCAAGCAAGGTGTGCTCTTCACTCCATGTTAGGTGGATGGGAGCTGCTGCTTCCACCACAAGCCAGCTGCCTGGAGTCCCAGATGTGGTGGGACTGCTGCCCAGCTGGCTGGCCCCTCCATTGGTGGTCATGTCAGGGGTGGCTGGGCCTCCCACCATGGGGCACGGGCAATCTGCCCATGTTATCCATTGGTTAAGACTGTTCCTGGGTGGGGAGGAAATAACAGTATGGACAGACAGGATCTGTGTTTAGGCTGGAAAAAGTTTCCTGCCTGATTTAAGTTAGCACTTGTCCCCTTTAAATCATGTTCACAGTTATACAGTTGAGCTTAAGTGACATCCTTCTATGCCTATTAACTTCAGTGGCCTTAAAAAGAGTGTAATTCTGTTTAGGGTGGAACAAATAGTAACTAAAGAGGGACTTTTAAAGAAGAAATGCTCATATTCAAAAACAAGCACAAAAACAGGCCCGTAGCCAAGAATTTCTAAGTTGGGGGGCATTTAAATTTCTCAAGGGGCACTTTAATTATTTCTCCTGTGCATACACACCCTTTCCTTTGGAGAGCAAAGGAAAAATTTCTGTCCCAGCCTCTGAGCTGGCTGTGTTTCACTTGCTCACTTGAGGACTTTTTGCCTGAATTGAGAGTGAGGACATTCAACTGGGGAGCTGGGCAGAACCTTCACAACCATCAAATTTAGGTTGGCCCTGTGTCTCATCTTAAGCATGTGTTCGTCAGTATAGTAAGTGGTATGATCAGGTCACAAATGGCACAGATATAAAATTAAAAAAAATGATTTGTACTTTGGAAACACACTGAAAGAGTTGCAGATAAACTTGGAACCGTACAAATGGAGAGTTGTGGTTAGAGACTGGGAGAGTATCAGAATGTGCAGAAGTTCTGCCTGATGTCTGGCAATATAAGAGGTATGATTGCCATAAAATAGGGTGGGTTCTTTAGCATGTAATTGTAAGTTCCTTTGATAGAAATTGGTTAAAACTTAAAAGTAACCATGTCTGGATAGTAGGTTAATTAAAAAAAGTGGCAATTATAAAGGTGGTTTAATGCTTTTATGGTCCATACACTTTAAAGCCCATACACTTTTATGGTCCATACATCATGCAAAATGCTGGCCTGGATGAATCACAAACTGGAGTTAAGATTGCTGGGGAAAAGATCAATAACCTCAGATATGCAGATGACACCACTCTGATGGCAGAAAGTGAAGAGGACCTAAAGAGCCTCTTGCTCAGAGTGAAAGAGGAGAGCACAAAAGTGGGCTTGAAGCTCAACATCAAAAAAACTAAGATCATGGCATCTGGCCCCATCACTCCTTGGCAAATAGAAGGGGAAGTCGTAGAAGTAGTGACAGACTTCACATTCCTGGGATCCCAGATCACTGCAGATGGTGACTGCAGCCATGAAATTAAAAGACACCTGCTTCTTGGGAGGAAAGCGATGGCAAACCTAAACAGCATGATAAAAAGCAGAGACATCACCCTGCCAACAAAAGTCCGCATGGTCAAAGCAATGGTATTCCCCGTAGTAATGTATGGCTGCGAGAGTTGGACTATAAGGAAGACCGAGCGCCGAAGAATAGATTCTTTTGAACTATGGTGCTGGAGAAGACTCTTGAGAGTCCCTTGGACTGCAAGGAGATCGAATCAGTCAATCCTAAAAGAAATCAACCCTGACTGTTCCCTGGAAGGCCAGATCCTGAAGTTGAAGCTCAAATACTTTGGCCACCAAATGAGAAGGGAGCACTCACTGGAGAAGACCCTGATGCTGGGAAAGATTGAAGGTCAAAGAAGAAGGGGACGGCAAAGGATGAGATGGTTAGACAGTGTCGTTGATGCAACGAACATGAAATTGAGCAAACTTCAGCGGACAGCGGAAGACAGGAGGGCCTGGCGTGATCTGGTCCATGGGGTTGCGAAGAGTCGGGCTCGACTATGCGACTGAACAACAACAACAACACTTTAAATTCTGTGTTGCTCAGCATAGGTTATGTTAGAACAGGTATTGGTTTGGATGCAGTGGTGATTTCAGTCTGTGGATTTCAGTCTTCACCTCCCCCTCCCGCTACAGACAAAATGCCCCCTAGAAATGTCTCTCCTAGAGGATGAAGGACACCCCCACCCAGAACAGCATCAAGGGTGAGTCAGAGGTTTCCAAGAAGGAGTTGGTAATTTGCAAAAATTATTTCCTCCCTCCTGTCTGTGAAAAACCTCTTTGGATCCAAGCCGCTGTGTCTGTTCAGCAAGTCACAGTTACCATTAATTCCACACTTATATTCCATCTCTCTCTCTCTGTCACTTGGATAGTCTTGTCCCTACAGGGAAGATGTTTAATTCTCTCCTGTTCAAAGCTAACTTTTGCTGGATTGCTCAGAATTTCTTTGGACTGTGCCTCTTCAGCTGATGGGACTTGCAGGGGTTTAGATATATACCATGGATATATCTGGCACAGCCTCTACTCCTGTAAAAACCTGTGTGTAGGTTTCTTCGTTGGCTTCCCCACATCATGTTTTCTCCACTTTATGATATCATCTTTAAACAAGTTGCCTGGTTGACACATTTAGATGTGTAACATTATTTAGATGTAACGTTTTTATGTATGTATTTATACTAGAATAAATCCAAAAGCAATCCTGAAAGATGTGTAACATTGCAGTTGGACCGAAGTAACAGGATAGAAAATGCCCAGTTACTATAAAATCTCTGAAAAGCTTTGAACAACCCGATGAGATTATTTGTATGAATTCGCATTCCAAATGACTGGGGAAAGTGATGAAAGATCAGCAGTATCAAGATGCACGAATTAACAACCTGTTAAAAAGCACATAAGCATAATGTAAATCTGAGAATGACAAAACACGTATGCTTTACTCATTTACTGTTACTGGGAAGCATTACGTCTGTGGTCTATGCGCAGAGGTTAGTTTTCATCAGTATATAATTTTTACGACTTGGAAATGTAATAGCTATGGTTTTCTGCAATATTTGGTAAATGCTATGTATAAATTGCAAATCTGTCCAATTTGTTATAAAATGATCCCCTTTAGAAAATAAACTTTAAGTCCGTCATATACTTAACCAACAGCTGCTATACCTCCACTCGCCTTGACTCTCCCGTGAGGATATTGTCTATATCGTAGAAGAGTGCTAAAATTTCCCATTAACTTCAGAAGCCACTCAGATGATGACACGAAGCAGACTTTTTAAAGTTACAGTTCTGTTCCTGGAATCCTTTAATGCCCCTTCCGGCAACAGTAAAAGCAATGTTGCAATACTTCCGACTCAAGTGGGACGTGTGGGAAGACATTTGAAAAACCATTGGGAAAGCCTTTGTGGGGGATTAGTTGCTGTAGATTTTCCGGGTTGTGTGGCCATGGTCTTGGCATTGTAGGACCTGACGTTTCACCAGTAGCTGTGACTGGCATCCTCAGAGGTATAACACAGAAAGATGGAGTACTCCTTTGTGGGGGACTTTCTTCATCAGAGAAATTTTAACTTGTGCTGGGGCTTATAGGGTTGCCAGCCTGAGGTTGGGTAATTCCTGGAGATTTTGAGGGTAGAGCCTGGGCTGGGTTTGTGGAAGGGAGGAACCTCTGCAGGGTACAATCCTGTAGAGATCTTACTGGGAGGTGATTTCAATGCCAGGCTGGGCCTAAACGATGATACACTCATTGCCAAATATGAAGCATCGACAGTTGACACTGAGGACAAACGGACCCTTACTGGGATAAATTTTTGAGATCCGAACACAGTGGAAATCCTATAAATATTATGAACTAAGAATTCCACTCTACAAATGAGAGTTTAGCATTTGGGCCAGATGAACCAGGTGGACTACCTGGAATCTGGGTAACATCCAGATTTTTAATAAATATGGCAAGCCTGCTGCTAACTGTCCTGACTCTAAGAGCCTCTTCAGCTCTCCAAATTGGCATTTTCTCAAAAAATATGCCCTCTAAAGGATGTTAAATGTAGACAGATATTCACCTATATGTTCAGCTCAGTGTCCATCAGCATGTCATACCAATTTAGTCATGCAACTATGGAAGCTGCAGTTTGTTTATTCTTATTTTATTTATAATAAGTTTGAAATGGATAACAGCAACTGTCATCTAACTAACCTGAGCCCATGTAGACCTAAATGACCTAACTTCCAAATGCAGAAGTATAAACCAATGGTAGATACTAGAGGGATTATATATATTTGTGGAAGAGAGAGTAAAGAGATGACTAGATGTAGGAATTTAGAGTATGTGAATGAACATTCAGGTTTGTTGTCGAAGGCTTTCATGGCCAGAGTTCATTAGCTGTTGTAGATTTTCCGGGCTGTATGGCCGTGGTCTTGGCATTGTAGGACCTGACATTTCGCCAACAGCTGTGACTGGCTTCTTTAGAGGTATCATGCAGAAAGATGGAGTACTCTCTGTATCAATATGAGAAGAAAAATGGTAGGCGGGTAATTTATATCTACTCAGGAAGGTGGGGTAGGGCTGAGTCATTATCTTGTAGGAGTTTCCCAGGCTGTGACATGCTAATAGAGAAGCTTTCCTGAAGAGGTTCTTTTGCATATGGATTGGCTGTTGAAATTCTAATCTTATCTGTAGTGGTATTGTAAGATGTTAGCATGTCACAGCCTGGGAAATTCCTACAAGATAATGACTCAGACCTACCCCACCTTCCTGAGTAGATATAAATTACCTGCCTACCATTTTTCTCCTCACCTTGACACAGAGAGTACGCTATCTTTCTGTGTTATATCTCTGAGGATGCCAGTCACAGCTGCTGGCGAAACGTCAGGTCCTACAATGCCAAGGCCACAGCCATACAGCCCGGAAAATCTACAACAACTGACATTTAGGTTGTTGTTGTGTATTTGAGAATTTCAAAAGACGGGTTCTTTGGGTATAAAAGTGGCACATCTATGTACCATGCTCGTGGGCTGAACAACAGCAGAATTCAAGTACATAATTTGGATGGCCAACTTGTACAATACATTTTCACTGTTGTAGGTTCTAGGGCTGCCAGCTCTCAATTGGGAAATTCCTGGAGATTTGGGTGTGGAGCCTGGGGATGCAGCTCAGCAAGGTATAGTGCCATAGTCTATCCTCCAAAGCAGTCATTTAAACCAGAGGAATTGATCTATGCTGTCTGGAGATCAGTTGTAATTCCAGGAGTTCTCCAGGCCCCACCTAGAGGTTGACAACCCACTGCACAGTATTGCTTTGGAAAGGAAGTGATTTTTGTCCTTACTTTCCAGTACTTCCCAATACTCCGGAATTAACTTTTGAGTGACTCTTCTACTTTACAAGTAAAGTTTTTAAAAAAGTAATTTTAATTATTTTGCTTTTGCAGTTGCGGTCATAAAGGCATTGTTTGTAAAAATTTCCGTCTCTCCCCCACTGCTCCACACGCCACACTTTCTATTTTCATGACATGATTTATTGTTAAGCAACACATTCTCCCCTGTAGAAAAAGAAGAGGGAGGGGGAAAAAAAAAATAAACACCCAAACTCTAGCGACTGCATTCAAAAATGTAATGCTTCTTATCACAAATAATTTAAAAAATGCAAGCACCCCAATTTGCAGCTAGGAGGCCCACTTGAGGGATCAGTTAAAATTTACTCCTTTATACACATGCCAGCTTTGACTTCAAAAAGACTTTATTCCCAAGGATAAACAACCCAATATTTGTGTAATATAATTAAGTGAAGGCATCTTTTAAATGTCATACCAGCTTGTGCCATGCTTTAAATTGTTATGCATCAACAGAATTTAACGCGATGGCCAAGGATCCTGCTTCCTGCGTGGATGTGATAAGCCGCAAATACTGTATAGCGCTTTAATAGATTGCCAAAATAAAGTATTTTGTATGCAAATTATTCATGGAGTAGCAGAGCTAATACAGTGCCAAAATTACGCCCACTGGTCCCCTGCAATTAGCAGTTAAGTTGAAGTATCTTCAAACTGCAGAATTTCTTTCAGTGTCTCCCAATACTTCAACATCTTTTCATTTATGGAAATGTGAAAATGGGAGCTTTCATTTTCTTGTTAAGGTTTTGGGTGCTTGAGCTTTACAGCAGGGAGGTAGCAACTGGCATCTAATCTGAACAATTGCACAGAGGCTCTGCCTGAATTAAACACAACAGCCGGGTAACTGGCAAGAGGTAGGGGGAGACCAATTCTTTTTTTTTTTTTTTTTTTTTAAATGAGTTCCGCTAAGGACACACACACACATCCCGCTTTTTGGCAACAAAGAATAAAGCAAATAAATAGAAGCCGTGGGATCTCAGCTTCTGCAAAATTGTTAGTCCCGCTCTCAGTCTCATTTTAGTCTCTTTGATATTTTCCCTTGTATCTATTTGCTAGTAATTATTTATTTCAGAGGTGCGGGGGGGGGGGAACGGGACACCTTTGAGGTTAGCCATGTTTTTTTCAGAGGAAGAGAAAGCCGTAAGAACAGCCCATATTAGAGCAGACCAAGAGTCCATCTGGTTAAAGTTCTTTCAGTCACCAGCAGCGGCCAATAAGATGCCCACAGCAAGCGCACGAGTGCTAGAAGACAGAGGCAGCTATTCCCTGTTGCTTGTCAGTGTCTGATAAAGGTATACTGCCTCAGCATATGAAGGTTGCATTTAGTTGGCATGCCTAATCAGTATTCATACAGTTGTCATCTGTGCATTTATTTAATCCGTTTAAAAAGCAAATGGCAATGAAAGCCATATGTTAAAGTTAATATGTTACCGCTACACTCTAGGAATATTCAAATAATTTAACCTACATAAATTAGCTCAGTGCAGAAGCTCTCCAAAGTTAAATCTTTGCGCAAAACCCTCCATCACTGGGAGTTTGACTTGAAAGTTAAACTTATGCAGAAAACCAATACCCAGAAAATCCACTATTGAGGAAATGCCTGTAAATCCTCACAATTTCCATTAAAAATATTTATTTGTGGATTAGGGGGGAAATGTTTGCCATACTTAAGCATATATGTCCCTGATTTGTCCTTTTTCACACATCTGAAATCATCTATAAGACAAAGTTTGCAAACTGTTCATGCACAGAGAAACATACTTTGAAAAGCATCAAAGCTGAACACCTGAAATAGCTAATCATTCTGTGCTTGAAAAACAGTTTTTGGCATGTCATTTCTAACACTGAGATAAAATTAGGCCTTGTAAAGGAGCTACACAGGCAGGCAGGTAGGTTAGCTCCTGTTCATTTTTGGTTGTGTTAATGCTGACTATATTTTTCATTTACAATCTAATCATCAAAAGAGTATATTACATGTCAGGGGGCTATGACAGTGATTTAAGGAGATTATGTCAAACTGCTTGGACCTAAATGGCCTTCCTAAACTAACCTGGAGGATTTACTACCAACTAAACAAAAAATCTAATTCTGATCACAACTATTATATAAAATTTTGTGGAATGCTATAAACAACAGTGTACACTCCAGTGAACTCCAAAAGTTGTAATAATGGTCTTTGGATTTTTATTAATTTTTTTCCCTACCTACTTCCCCCTTTGATTTTCAGGGCAAGAAAAGAACAACAAGGCCCACTACTGGAGACTCTAACCAAATCTTCTTTTCTGAAATACTGGGGCCATTTCACTGCAACATTTCCCTTCTGTAGGTATGTAAGTAGCCATGGGGGGGAGCCATGGATACTAGCAGATATGAAGATTACATATAGGTCCAATCATGTTCTTGACAGATACCAATTCCCAACATACTCATTCATAATCATAATACTTATGACTTTGTAAGTATGGCTTACTATCAGCCAGACTTTCATGGGAACACAAACCAGACAAAAACATGTAGAATGATGAAACAAAGATTCTTTGGGACTTCTGATTGCAAACAGATAAACACCTGGATAAACACCCCTGCTATCACAATGGTACAAAAAATGAGAAACTGGGTTTGGATCACTGACACTGCAATCCCAGGAGACAGCAGAAGAGAACAGAAAGAACAGGAGAAGATCACAAAATACCAAGACCTACAAACAGAGCTGTAACTTAGGGCGCCCAACCGCCTGGGGCGTTCATCCTCTGCTGTGCTGGAGGCCCTAAGAGGAGCTACCAAGGCCTCAGAATGAGGGCAAAAGGAGTCACTTCACTTCCCTTGACAACTCTGACTAAAACCACACAAATCTCTCTCTGTGTCACATTCAGTTTCCAGCCTCTCTTTCCTCCCTGGCCTCCCTGGCCTCACTGTGTGCCTCCCAGAGTGGCCCTTTCCCCTGCTCATTTTCCTTTCATCCTTCCCCATTGGCTGTAGGGACAGGTCCTCTTATGGATGTGGATGCGCCCCTTTGTTCCAGACTCCCCGGGTCACTCTCTGTACATCACAGAGGCATGGCCCAGGGTCAGAGGGTCCAGCCACCACTCCCTTCCCTTATCAGGGTCACAGGTTAGGGCAGGGCCAGTCTGCCAGCTTCCCCCATCCCTTCCTCTCTGGGCATTGTGCTCATTCGTAGGTTAGGCTTGACCCAGGCCCCCTCCCACCAGCTACGTCTCTGGCTCTTGCCTTGAGGCTTCTGTCCTCCAGCTCCAATGTATCGAGTGGGGTTGGGGTTGTGGGGCCCCACAAGGTGAGGTGCCATTATAGCGCAGGTGGCGGGATTGTGGTGGGGCATATACAGGTGTATTGAGCTGCGGTTTGTGGCTTGTTGAGTCAGGCCTCACCACTTGGTCTGGGCCCTTGCCCCTGTCACCTTTTCCCCTTCAGCTGCTGGGGCAGTCTGGGCATGGGTCTGTGCCCGGACAAGAGTTAGAGTGCCTCTGGAAGATGAAGGTTACCATTGTGCCAGTTGTCATTGGGGCCCTTGGAGCAGTGCCTAGAAGTCTCAAGAAACACCTGGATATTCTGGCCATTGAACAAATGACAGCTCCAGAAGACAGTATTGCTTGGAACAGCAAGAATCCTGCAAAGATACCTCTGTAGTTCCCAAGAACGTGGCTAGATCTTAAATTGCAGAACACCATCTAACAGTCAAATATCTGACTGTGACAATCCATAACAACAACCAACAGCAACAATAATAAACCCAATCCCAAGCAAGGCATGTTTATATCTAGTGGAAATTTATTTATTTGCCATCAAGTTGAAGCTGACTTAAGGTGATCCTGTAGGATTTTCAAGACAAGACACATTCAGAGGTGGTTTGCCATAGCCTGACTCTGTGCAGCGACTCTGGTATTCTTTGCTGGTCTACCATCCAGCTACTGACCAGGGCTGACCCAGTTTACCTTCTGTGATCTGACAAGGTCAAGCTGGCATGGGCTGTCCACGTCAGGGAAATAAATAGGACAAGGTAAATCAGACATGGCTGACATACAACCTGTTGAGTCCAGTGGCAATCATAAAGGGCTAACTTTCTTTAAGTTGGGCCCAGGTAAACAATCGCATGAATTCATGAAGCTACCTTATACTGAATCAGACTATTGGCCCATCAAAATCAGTATTGTCTACTCAAACAGGCAACGTATCTCCAGGATGTCAGATAGTAGTGTTTCACACCACCTCCTACTTGATCCCTTTAGTTAGAGATGCTGGGGATTGAACCTGGGATCTTCTGGATGCAAAGAAGCTGCTCTACCACTGAGCCATGGTTCCTTCCCATGATGGTTCTTTCCCATGTTATTTCCCCTGTATTCATTTGTCAATGCTATCAAGTGTGAAGTAGAAAGGTATTGTCCCAGTTTAGAATCTGACAGATTGTTAAATGTGTCCTCATGTCACATTGGTCATTAGACCGACGGGATGAGGAAAACAGTCTTTTTTAGCTTCTGGCTTTGTTTGCTGGAGATGTATGGGACAGTTGCTATTCACCATGTTTCTCACAAGCAATATTCATGATTTGCTTGCAGCAGATTCTTCTAGGTTGTGAAGATGAATGGGTCTGCTTTTAGGATTAAGGGTTGGATTAGGGCTTCCCCCCCCCCTTTTTAAAATTTAAAATATTATGATTTTGCAGAGAACGACAAAGTAGACTCTGGAACAATAAAAGCAAAACATGAACAATAAATCATGACACAAGCCGTACATGGGAAAGGTCTGGCATAAGGCTCAATGGAGTCTTTTTTTCTCCCTTGACCTAACTGACTAACTGTGAAGCACACTTTAGTGCACTGATCGTTGCTTTTAGTAGGATGTAGATGTGCCTCCCGTGAAAAGTAATGGCCAGTGCAGGGCACAAGTGGCTGGTTCATATTCCTGGGCCAAATGGAGAGGGGGAAAAGCCTCTTTCTTTTGAACATGGCTGCACCCATGGATCATGGCCTGGAAACTCAGAAATAATTTATTCTGTACCAATGTACTATATGAAAACAGGAAGCACATGAAAGCTTATATCCAGAATTAAACTTTGTTGGCCTCAGGCAGGCTGGCTGGAGAAGGAAGGGGAGCAGGGCAGACATGCCCTCCTCCCCCCCCCACCCCGAGCAGGAACTCATTAGAATAATAGGCCACACCCAACAGCAGAAACTTATGAGCATATTAGGCCACACCTCTGACAGTGCAGCTCATGAGCATATTAGGCCACACCCCCATGCTTTCCCTTGGCTTGCTTGGGCACCCCTTGGCTGCAGGGAGCCTGGGCAAGCCAGCCCTTGGACAGCCAGGGAAGGCACAGGGAAGCATTTAAATGCCTCCCCAATCCTTCCAGCCCCCCCCAGCCTGCCTGCCTTGGAGTCACCAGGAGGAGGTCTGCTCTCCAGGCCTTCTCCTCTGTAGCTACACACACAGAGTTTTTGGCTGTAGTGGGTGTGGCCAACTCTGAAGCCAGCTGGAACTCCGTTCCTGTGCATTCGTGCCCCAAAATAGCCCTGCCCCTGAGCCTCTCCATTTTTGTGGAGAGAGTCGGGGGGGGAATTAAATGCCTGACAGGGGAGGCACGATCTTTCCATTGTATACTATTGCCCCTATTGCCTTGGCAGGCCGGCTGGGGAAGCAAAAAAAGCCTCCCCTCCCTTCCCTAGCCGGCCTGCCAAGGAGGGCTGGGGGAAGCGAAGCTAGAAGGGGTTTAAAGTTTAAACCCCTTCTCTCTAGAGCTGTGCCACAGGGGCGACACAATCTTTCCATTGTATTCTATGGGGCAATAGAATACAATGGAAAGATCATGCCACCTCTGTGGGGCAACTCTAGAGAGAAGAGATTTAAACTTTAAACCCGCTCTCGCTTCATTTCCCTCCCACCCTGCCTTGGCAGACCAGCTGGGGAAGGGAAAGGGAGGCTTCTGAAGATGCCTCTCCCCTTTTTGCTTCCCCTTCCGACACACTTCTGGTGATGTCAGTGGGCGTGGCATATGCTAATGAGTTGTGTGCTAATGCGCTCTTGCACTTCATTTTCTACAAAATGACACCTGGCTGGCTTTAAATGTGCCACTGGACTCAAGCTTTGTTCAACAACATGACCATTAATTTTGTTTCAGATCTTTTAAAGTCCGTGATAGTGTTCATAAGAACAAAAAGGTTGTTGACTGCAGCCATAGCAATATT
Source organism: Gekko gecko (assembly GCA_029375565.1). Taxonomy (NCBI): domain Eukaryota; kingdom Metazoa; phylum Chordata; class Lepidosauria; order Squamata; family Gekkonidae; genus Gekko; species Gekko gecko. The sequence goes on along the minus strand of JAPDNY010000003.1, from coordinate 120,094,057 downwards.
CATGCAATATAAACAGGAAGCACTCACCATTGTGGGCTCCATGGTAGAATATTAAATGCCTTTCATAAAACGAATGAGCAGGTCATTGAGATATGTTACAAGAGAAGCTGAGTTTTTGTGGAGCTGTTCATGATGAAAATTTGGAAACTTCAACAAATACAAAATGTGGCAGCTCATATTTTCAATCCAATATTAAACATCACATCGCTCTTGGGACATCTCCATTGGTTGTTGTGTTCTGTGCTTAATTCAAGGTGCTGGTTTGACCTTTAAACCCCTTCATGACCTGGGACCTATATACCTTAGGGGCAATATCTCCCTGTATAAACACTTGTAGCAGCTATGCTTTTTTGATCAGCAATTTCTTGTTTTACCACCTCAAGAATGGCCTCTGCCCTAGAGTTGCAATGTGCTCACTTGGGCAGGAGATCTCTTGTCCCCAGTAGAGGAAATTTATATGGCTCCAGCCAATCCTTGCAGGTCCCCTACTATTCATCCATCCATCCATCCATCCATCCATCCATCCATCCATCCATCCATCCATCCATCCATCCATTCATACCTTATTAGGATCTGCCTTGGGCCTCAATTATGGGGGTGGATTATAAATAGTCAGATAAATAACAGACACTGTGATACTGGGCAAAATTATTTTCTAATGGCAGTCTTGGGCCTGGTTCACATATGCATTTGCATCTCTTGATTATTATATTTGTGATAACTTACAGCTCATAGTGTGAACTGACTCCACTGAAAAGTCTCACACTTGATGAGATGTGGATCATCTACAAAAGATGACCGGTCTCATAGGCAAATGATCACTTGATACTGCTGTCAATAAGTAACGCTCATATTCAGTTAGCCTATAGAGATCTAATAGACCAGCACAACACGTTTACACAGTGTTGACTTTTTAAAACACAGTCAATCTTTTTACGTGTGACCATTCATCATGTAGAACTTTCTGGTAGTCTGTACAGGAAGACAAAATAATTAAAGACCAGCACAGACAGAAGTGAAAAGATACATGAGACTCTATGCAACACGGTGTCCTTTTTTATGGTAAGAACATATGAAGAGTCCTGCTGGATCAGAGCAGTGTTGCATCTAGTCCAGCATCCTGTCTCAGACACTGACCAACCAGATCCTCTGGAGGGCCAACAACAACTGAATCTGTCTAATCCCCTTTAAAAGCTGCCTGTGCCTATGGCAAACATTACAGAGCCAGTGTGGTCTAGTGGTTAAGAGCAATGGATTCTAATTTGGAGAACCAGGTTTGATTCCCCATTTCTCCACATGAAGCTTCCTGGATGATCTTGGGCCGGTCATGGTTCTCTCAGAACTCTCAGCCCCACCTACCTCACACGATTCCTGTTGTGGGGACAGGAAGGGAAAGGTGATGGTAAGCTGCTTTGAGAATCCTTAAAGTAAAGAAAAACGGGGTATAAAAACCTACTCTTCTTCTGCATCCTCTGGCAGTGAATGCTACCTTTTAATCACTCGCTAAGTAAAATATTTCTTTTAGTCCATCCTGAATCCACAGTCCATCAGCTTCACTAGATGCCCTTGAGTATTTTGGGAGATGGAGAAAAGTTCTGTCTGTCTACTCTGTTGTTGTTCAGTCGCACAGTCAAGTCCGACTCTTCACGACCCCGTGGACCACATCACACCAGGCCCTCCTGTCTTCTGCTGTCCTCTGAAGTTTGCTCAATTTCATGTTCGTTGCATCGATGACACTGTCTAACCATCTCATCTTTTGCTGTCCCCTTCTTCTTTGACCTTCAGTCTTTCCCAGCATCAGGGTCTTCTCCAGTGAGTGCTCCCTTCTCATTTGGTGGCCAAAGTATTTGAGCTTCAACTTCAGGATCTGGCGTTCCAGGGAACAGTCAGGGTTGATTTCTTTTAGGACTAACTGATTTGATCTCCTTGCAGTCCAAGGGACTCTCAAGAGTCTTCTCCAGCACCACAGTTCAAAAGAATCTATTCTTCGGCGCTTGGCCTTCCTTATAGTCCAACTCTGGGAATTGCTTTACTACTGGGAATACCATTGCTTTGACCATGTGGACTTTTGTTGGCAGGGTGATGTCTCTGCTTTTTATCATGCTGTTTAGGTTTGCCATTGCTTTCCTCCCAAGGAGCAGGCATCTTTTAATTTCATGGCTGCAGTCACCATCTGCAGTGATCTGGGATCCCAGGAATGTGAAGTCTGTCACTACTTCTATGACTTCCCCTTCTATTTGCCAATCATATTCCCCCTTAGTCACCTTCTTTCTAAACTGAAAAGTCCCAGACTCTTCAGTTTTTCCTCTTAGAAGCCGTGCTTCAATCCCTTTATCATCTTGATTACCCTCTTTGGTACTTTTTCCAGCTCTGCAATGTCCTTTTTGAAATACAGTGAGTAGGACTGCACATAATACTGCAAAGGAGGCGGCACCATGGATCTATTCAGGGGCATTATAATATTGACCTTTTTATTTTCAGTCCCTTTCCCCAGCACAGAGTTTGCCTTTTTCACTGCTGCAGCCGCACTGACTTGGCACTTTCACTGAGCTATCCACTATGACCCCAAGATCTCTTTCTCTCCCAGTCCTAGCAAGTTCAGACCCCATCATCATATACTTCATATATTTAAAGTTGGTTTCTTTTTTGTTCCAGTGTGCATCAGCTTATAATGTCCTACATTGATTTTCCTTTGCCACATTGTTGCCCACTCACCCAATTTGTGGAGAGTCAGTAGTTCTTGGTTTCCACCAAGTACCACCAGTAGTTCTTGGTTTCCTGAATAACGTTGTGTCCTCTGCAACCTTGGCCACTACACTACCCACCCCCAGTTCCAGATCAGTTATGGCCAAATGGAATAGTACCAGCCCCAATACCCATCCTTGTGTAACCCCACTGCTTAGTTGTGAGAACTGTCCATTTATTCCTGTTAAGAACATAAGAAGAGTCATGCTGGATCAAACCAAAGGCCCATCTAGTCCAGCATTCTGTTCACACAGTGGCCAACCAGCTACCTCCAGGAAACCCACGAGCAGGAAGACTGCAACAATGCCATTCTGCCTATGGTCCCCAACAATTGATTTTAAGAGGCATACTACCTCTGGTACTGGAGGGAGTAGGTATCCATCATCATTAGTAGCCATTGATGTCCTCCATGAATTTGTCCACTCCCATTTTAAAGCCTCCCAAGTTGGCGGACATGATCACATTCTGTGGCAGCGAGTTCCACAAATTAATTATGCACCATGTGAAGAAATACTTGTTTCTGTCTGTCCTGAATCTCCAGCCCTTCAGATTCAGTGAATAACTCTGGGTTCTTGTATCTTGGGAGAGGCAGGAAAGCTTCTCCCCATCCTCTCTCTCTCTCTGTGTCATGCATAATTTTATACACCTCTATTGTGTCTCCCTTTACTTGCTTTTTTCTAGGCTAGAAAAAGACTTAGCAGTCTTTGGTGAGATGCATTGCCAAAAGCCTTTTGCAAGCTGAAGTATATGTCTTCTGGGTCACCATTATCTACATGCTTTTTCACTTTAGCAGCGGACTCCAAAAGGTTGGTGACACAGGACTACCCTTTGCAAAAGCCATACTGATTTCCCCTCAGCAATCTTGCTTTAACAGTACTCCTCTAAGTAGACTTACACCCTTCGAACTCATTGACCTAGAAGGGTATAACTCTACATAGGATTGCATCGTAATGTACTGAAGAACCAGGAATGTGCTATCTGTCTGCATAGATACAGCTGAAGGAGATGATGTCCCTGCTTTGGACTAGAGCTCATTTATATAAATTACACACCAAAATGAAAATTAGAGGATGGGAAATTGTGTTTTTTTTTTCTGGTCCTCAAAGCAAGTGCTTAACTGTAAGGCCAGTGTTCTGCATAGAGTTGCTTTTTGATAATAAGCTTGAAAGTAAAGCACATTTCCCCTAGAGATTACAGAATTCACAACTTTTTAGAACAAGTCCACTCTGCCTAATATTCTATCACAAAGTTTGGCCATGGTTAATGAAATATTGTTAATTTCCTACCAAATGAATTCTAGAAAGTTTATTGCTCCATCATCTTGACACCTGCACATATGAAACCCCCAAATTCTTAATTGTCCAGCACACCCGAGTTGTCATGAGCACTGGATTGATTCAGCCGGTCAGAATCTAGCACTGACAGGTTGTCCCTGACTTTGTAGGGAAGGGGAAAAAAAATAGCGACCAATGAAAATCAATCTTGTGATGCTCCACTGCTTTAAATACCAGTAGAGCAAACAAACAGCCCTAAACAATATAGCAGAAACCATATATCAATTACGCTAAATGCTCAAGCATTTTTACTTCACAGCCTGCAACATCCAAATGTAGTATTCTCACCCACTGCAATGAGATGATAATGGTCCTGTATTGTTCTAAGACATCTGGCAGTGAGATAAGGGCTGCCTGCTCTAAGATGATAATGGAAATGGGCAGACTTAACATTGTGATTTGAAAATTTCTTGGGTCTCAGAAAAATGTTCTATTAAGCCCACTGACCCCAATTGAATATTAATTAGCTAATTAACGGATTTATTGTTCCACGCAATTTCTGGAGAGGCATTTTTTTTTCAAGTGCCATTATTTTTTTAAATTATTTTTTGCATTGTGTATAATTGAATCTTTGCAGCTGCCAGCATCTTCTGCATGATTTGGCAAAAAAACAGAAAGAAAAAGCACTTACATTTTTAAAAAAATAAGAAGAAAAACCACCACCACAAATGTTCCCAGTCCTTTCAGTTAATGTTTGGGAGGGGGGAGGAGAAGGCAGAAAAGGGAGTTGATTTATGTGGTATTCTACATTTTTAAAAAAAAACAAAAAACCAACAACTTTAAAATGACTGCAGCTCCTCCCCCCATTATGATTTACTGGTTTAAAGTTTTATGTTAGTCCAAGGTATCCATGGAGAACATTAATTAATCCTAGTAAAGAAAGACAAGCCAGTTTTTGTTCTGTTTACGTGTTTTTAGTTTATCTTAACTACTCCTACTATCATAACTTACTGTAACTTTTTGTTTAATTGTATTTAGTAATTTCCACATTAAGGTCTATTGACGTCTAACTACTTTGCTTGACCAGCAGGAGATGCTCTTTTGTGAGAAGTCTTTTCAGGCATTACATTCCTGCTGCTCCAATCCCATGTGCCAAGAGAACGCACTAGACATGATCATCTTCGTATGCACAATTGCCATTTATCTGAAAAGAGTAATGCATGTATTTTGCAGTATGCATGCCCTGAAAACCATATTTTTGTGAGTATTGCTTGCACGTATAGATACTGCAAAATACACATATACACAGCACTTTCTCCCAGTATACAGGATAGGATCACTAAAAACATTAAAACCTGAAAAGGGCTCTAGTGACAGCCTTCCCACACAGAAATTGTACAGGAAAATCAAAAGAATGGAAAATTGTTGGAATGGAGGAGAGAAGCACAAAGCTCTGGAAGGAGGAAGAAGAAGAAGAAGAAGAAGAAGAAGAAGAGACTGGATTTATACCCTGCCCTTCGCTACCAAAGGAGTCTCAGAATGGCTTATAATCTCCTTTCCTTTCCCCTGCCCACAACAGACACCCTGTGAGGTAGGTGGGGCTGAGAGAGCTCTGCCAGAAACAGCTGTCAAGAACAGCTGTGCCAGAACTATGGCTTGCCTAAGGTCATCCAGCAGGTGCAAGTGGAGGAGTGGGGAATCAAACCCGGTTCTCCCAGATTAGAGTCCGCACACTTAACCACTACACCTAAACATTCCCAAGGACAGAAAACCTTATATACTAAATTTCAGAGGTACCTAGCAACGTTCCCTCTAAGCTGTGGAGTCTCATGAACAAAAATTCTACTTTGTGAGCTGCTGGCATTAAAGTTATGAGCGAGCGATTTGGCTGCGGCATAAATTAGTTTGCTCTGGAGCCATCCTTCCTGAGCAAAGACAAAAATGTGTGAGCCAGAGGCTAAAAAACTGTGAGCTAGCACACACTAACTCAGCTTAGAGGGAGCACTGGTACCTAGTAATTATGTACAGTTGGGTCTCTTTCTGCTAAGTGAGAAGATTTGCTCCCGAAGAAAGATTTTCAAGATCTTTTTCTCAGGAACAAAACCTCTGCTGTAACAGAAAGTAAGATCTCAAGGCAGTATACTTTCTGAGAAGTCAAACTACTTCATAAGCATTATTTCAGGAAGCTTTACTACAGCGCTATAAGGTGGATCAGATCATCCATGGCCAGTATATGGGGGTCTGAGGTGGATAGGATCGCCAGCTTTCAGACTGGGCCAGGAGATCTCCCCATATCACAGCTGATCTCTAGACAATAGAGATCAGTTCCCCTGGAGAAAATGACTGCTTTGGAGGGTGCTGGCAGTTGATGCCGCCATGGTTGCTTTCAGTTCTCCTGTCTCCCACTTGCTCATCCTCCCCCTGGTCTTGGTATGTGCGCCTAGTTCCTCCCTTATTTCAGTCTTCTCCTTGAAGCTCAGCTCCACCATGCTGCTTTTTCCCGCTGGGAGCCGTGGGCAGTTTTTGTTATGCATGTGGACCGCCACTAGGGGTCTGAAGCTAAAGTAAGGACCTTGGGTCCCAAACACAACGGGACCTCGGATCCTAGACCACCTAGTGTCCACCGGTAGGCCATTTGGTGGGAAATTCAAACCCACCCATGGGACTGTGGGTGTACTGGGTGTGATGTATATAGTCGGCCCTTGCAGGGCTGGTTTTCCAGTCTTGTGTGTGAAGTACAATAAACGCATCTGAACGCATGTCGTAGTCTGAGTCTCCATGCGGCGAACTCAGTACTTTACAGTTTTCTTTTGGGTGCGCTCAGGTACCCTCCTTATTGGTCCCCTTCCATCAGGGGATCTGGTATGAATTGTATATAACTGTTGGTATTCCTGCCTAACCCCCATTCCTGACACAGAGTGTGTCGAACGATGACCTAAGTACCCATCTCAATAAACTGAACTTCCTTGAAGGACTGTTGTTGAGTTTGTTTGTCTTGGGACTCTGACAGGTGCACTCTATGGCATTGTACCCTGATGAGGCCCCTCCCCTCTCCAACCCCCAAATCTCCAGGAATTTCCCAACCAAGAGGTAGCAACCCTAGAGGTAGAGATAATAGTGGTTTGCCTAGGGCCATGTAATGAATCCTGAAACATGCAATTTGAACTTGGGGGCTTCCTGGTCAACAGGTCTGTCTCTGATGTGCTATCTTACATTGGCTCGCAAAGATATGCCCCTCCCAAAGGAATTTATTATGAAAGGCAGGTCAGATCATGTCTTTTCTTGGATCACCTTCTTATGGGAAAGAGAATATGGGATACATCTCCATTGAAGTACATCTGAAACAGACTATTCTACTTCTGCCAATTTTAAGTGATCAAAAAAAAAATAACATATGGTACCATCTTACAAGCACTTTGCATCAATTGGGGAGGGCATGTGTTAGTTTAGAATTCCCAGTTTTTGTGACCAAATATATGAAAACAATGATAATTTCCCCCCATTTTCCTACCAGCACTGGTCCTTCGTATAATATTATCCAATACTAGAATTGACCTTCTACAGTAATATAATTGCTAGGATCATTTTATAATGAAACAATTTAAATAACTTTTTTTTCCAGGGACAAAGGGAAGCCTTTCCATTGCTAGAAACTGGAAAACAAAATGTTTGATTGAGGTCATCTTGACATCCATTAGTGTGATAAATGAAGTGGAATTCAAGGTTGTTCTATTATCAAGGTTCATTTTCGTTTGCTCAGGTCTGGGTCCCCACCCCCTTTCTTGCTCTCTTCCCCATTTTTTAAACAACATTGCCTCAGACTCAAGGCTGATTACAGTAATTATATTTTCTATTCATAATAATACAAATAATTCGAAGAGTTTTTCACAATGTTTCAGTGTCAGCACTTAGATAAATGCCCATTCTTTCGTAGGTTTTTTTTTAATGCATGCAGAAGGTTAGTTAGTAGCTACAATAACAGTCTAGCTGTCAGAAAACCCTGGATTTACGTGGCCAGGAACTCTACTCAATTGTTTGGAGCTCTGCATGGCAACCAGGCCAACTGGGATACTAGATAATTTATAACTACTCCCCAATACAAGAAGAACAATTATATTGTGTGCTGTATAAAATGACCATTATTTAGCTCAATTTTAAAAATTATTTGAACAAAATGCATATCCTTTCTGGGGCTATTTTCTTCCCAGCTTCTAATTAGATACCCGAGGAATACAGGATGTGTAAATTTTCACAAGAAAATATATTTATGGAATTTTAATTTGCTTCTCGCATACCTCAGCCATAAAATTTGCTAGCCTCTCCCCAAAGGTTTTTAATCTGAAAGAGGAAAATGTAAAAAGGAAATGGAATTGCTTTAGAACAACAGCAAATGTCTCTGTGACAGTAATCGCTGGCTAAGATTTCTGTGAAAGAAATACCTCCCCCCCCAAAAAAAAAAAAGCTTAAACCTGAGCTGTTCATGGTGAGAGCCAGTGAACAGAAAATTTGATTGAAGAGATTTGGATTCAAGTCCTATTCCTGCTATAAACTCCTATGCCTTGTTAGTATTAGCATCCCTTATGCTCTCTTTTCCCAACAAGCTTTGGTTTCTGTTTGTTGCCCTTTTCCAAGTAGTCATTTATTTCCTTCAGTCTATCACATCACATTTGTATTCAATCTTTTCAGCAGGGAATATTCTGGGTTGCTTACATGTCAGTGATCCCATTTTATCCTCACATCCCTGTAAAAAGGTTAGACTGAGAGTGTGTGACCAGTCTAGAGATAGCCAGCATGGTGGGAGTGGTGAGAGTGTCAGACTAAGATCTGAGAGATGAAGCTCACAGTGTAACTTTGGGTCCCCCCCATCTACCTCACAGAATTGTTCTCAGGATAAAATGGAGGAGGAAAGAAAGAAGCTGTTCCCCTGGGGGTCTCTATTGGGGATAAAATTGGAGTGTAAATAAATTAAAATATAGTGACATTCATGGGCTGAACCCAAGTCTCCATAGTCTTAGCCCCACATATTATCAGCTGTACCCACTGGCTCTCCTTTCTTTGACCCTGATGGTCCTTAGTAAAGTGTTGCTGCATAATGCCTTCCATTGGTTCAAAAAATAGAGGCCAGATTAGCTAGATTCAGGGATCATAATGTTCCTATGGTAATCTGCTCCTATGTTTCAAAAAATAGAGGCCAGATTATTGTCAGAGCTAGATTCAGGGATCATAATGCCCCTATGGTAATCTGCATCAGCTGCCTAACCTGTGGAATGCATCTATCTGGGATTTCATTAGTGTGGTTTTAAATAGCTTCCTAGCATCCTTCAGGGATTTGACTCTCTTGTGTTACCCTTTCAGCTTCCTTTTAATGATTTTCCTCATTTTGGGAAATTTCCCTCTTTTGAAATCAAATGTTACAATTTTAGACTTTAGGGATAACTTTCCATTGACATGAATGCTGAACTTAACCCTGTGATTCATTGTGGGTTTGAGTTTGTTACCAACTACTTTTGGATAACTGCTCTTTATTATGTTTGTGATTATATATATATATAATATATAAATTATATATATAAATTATAAATTATATATATATAAGTGATTATATATATATAAATATAATCACTGACTTTGCTTTCTATATAATTACTGTTGCATTTATTTAGCATGTTTTGACTACAGATTTGTTTATGATTTCATTGGTGGTTTTTCTGTAGCCTCCCTCCTTCTTATTAGTGCTAGTTACTCTGCCAACAGGGGTTATGGGCCCAGATTAAGCACATCTCTGATTAAAGGTAGAGGCTCTTGGCATGAGCAGGCGAGAACAAAGGAACAAAGATGACAACCTCCTGTGGTGCACAGCATGGTCACTGGATAGATAGGCTCATGGAGAGCAACCATCCGAAATGGAGAGAATGAATGAAGACCCAACTCATCAAAAAAGGCTTGTGGACTGACTGTTCAGCTGATGATGCAGAGCAACAGGCTGCATGAGATACCAAGAATGACCAGGCAAGAGGTGCTACTATCACTGGTTTAACAGGCAGAATGGTAATTGTCATTAAGATGCCAACTACTAAGGCTGTTTGGGCTGAGTTGGAAAAATTGCATGTAAAATCCTCCTTAAAGAGCCAGCTTTGCTTTCAGAAATGCTTGTTTAGCATAAGAATGCAGGCTGGTGTGAATCTTCAAGAACATCTTGACAAAATTTTGGAATTAGCTAAGCAATTGAAAAGTGTAGGAGAAGAAGTTGCAGATGAGGATATGCTTGTGTTAATTTTAATCAGCCTGCCAGAATCATGAAAATACAGTGTCTTGAATTGAGTCTAAGAATGATTTGTCCCTCCAAAGCATTATCAATTAACCTGACAAGGAATATGATGCATGGGAATTCAGGAGAGCAGAGACTAGCCAAATAGCTTTGAATATAAATAACAAAGAAGAGAAATTTCTTCATCTCTGTGGGAAGTGAGGCCACATTAAGAGGGACTGTTCTACCACTAAGCAGAGGAAAGCCTTTCTCAAAGCAAAAGGGTGAAATGGCAAGGAAGCTCCAATCAGATTTAAGGAGCAGCCAATAAAGAAATATATTATCACTAGGAGCCACAAAAAAGTCATATTTGGTTTATAGACAGTGGGACCATGGCTCACATGTATGCTCATGCAGATTTTTTTTTTTAAAAAAAAAATTAGATAAACAAGAGCAAAAGAAATTAAGTGTTGTAGATGGACGCTGTGTAATGGCTGAAGGTGCCGGCTCTGGGACAATAAAATGCTAGCTCCCAAATGGAGAAACCCAAAAGGTCCTCAGTATAAACTGCCTTTGCGTCCCACAGCTATCAAATAATCTTATCTCTGTAAGAGCACGGGCAAAGAAAGGAATAGTAGCATCTTCTGGAAAGAGATGTTTTATCAGACAGAGAGGAGAATTAATTGCAACCGGATTTATAAATCAGGATTTGTATGCTCTTAATGCTTATGAACAGAAAGCAAATCTGGCAAAGGAATGCAAAAACAAAGATTGCTCCAGGCTATGGCACAGGAGATTGGGACACAGGGATGACTATGTAGGTAGTCAACTTGAAAGCCAGAATTTAACTAAAGGCATGCAAATGAGCAGGTGTCCTGCAGAAGAAAGGTGTGTGTGCTGTGTCAGAACAGAGTGGATGAGACCTTGGTGTAACAAGCAGCATAGCACAAGCCAAACACAGCAACCCCCAGAGATGATACACAGTGATATTTGTGGACCAATGAAAACTCAGCACCCTAGTGGGAAAAAATATGTGCCTGCCTTTATTGATGAATACTCAAGATACACTGTGACTAATCTAATTAAAGAGAAAAGTCAAGAGCTAGAAAAAATTTAAAGCCTATGTGGCGATGGTCAGTAGCAGATTTCAAACAAAGCCACTAGCCATCTGTAGTGATAATGAAGGGGAATATTAAGTTGGGACATGAGCTGAAGAATTATTTGAATGAACATGGAATAGGGCATCAGTTTACAATCCCATACACTCCAGAGCAGAATGGTGTAACAAAAAGGAAAGATCGCTGTCTCATTGAAATGTGCAGATGTATGCTTCTTGAGACAGAGCTACCTGATAAGTATTGGGGAGACACAATCAGCACTGCTACCTACCTGCAAAATAGATTACCTACAACAGGTGCAAGTAGTACAGCATTTGAACTGTGGTATGGGCACAAACTCAGCCTGAATCATCTAGAAGTGTTTGGATCAAAGAACTACACTTACATTCTTTTAAAAAATGGACCGAGAGGGATCTTAGAGCAGAAGAAGGCATTTTTTTTGGCTATGCAGTGGGATGCAAAGGATACAGAATCCTCAACCCAGAAACAGAGACAGTCAAGATTTGCAATGTGGTCTACATTGATGAAAAGGAAAAATCAAGTAACATGGAGAAAGTAGATATCAGTGAATCTACTGCAACAGAGAAAATTGAAGCATAGCAAATAGAAACAGTGCATCTGAGTGCAATGGACAATGCACATGGCACACCTGCAGAACCTAAAGAACCAGAAGGGGCTGCAGAACCAAGTGTCAGACGATCAACCAGATCAAACAAAGAAGTACCACCAAGAAGCAGAAAATCAAACCAAAGCAGAAAATCCTAGAATTTCTGGACTACATGAATATGAAAGGAGCTAAACCAGCAAACACTTCTATGGAAACTAACTACCTGAACCAGCAAGGAAGCAGTGAATTTTTGCCTGACAACAAGCAATACAGAGAAGCAATTGAAAGCCTGCTGTACATAAGCACATTGATGTGTCCTGTTATCACAGCAGCCGTGGGCATGTTGTGCAGAAAGATGGAATCGCCAAGCAAAAGGGACTGGAATGCAGTCAGAAGACTTGCAAAGTACCTGCATTGCACTGCACGTCTGAAATTAAAGTTACCAACAAGTGACAAGCCCAGACTAGTGGGATATATGGATGCAGACTGAACAGGAGATACTACAGATGGAAAGTCAACCAGTGAACGCTTATTCTTCTATGGCAGGAGAGCAGTCAGCTGGAGCATCAGGAAGCAAGTAACTTTAGCCGTATCCTCAACTGAAGTTGAATATACATCCACAGCGGAAGTGTGCAGATAACTGAATTGGACACTGCAACTAATGCAAGACTTTGGGATAGAGGAACCCAAACCAGTACAACTCTTTGAAGACAAGCAAGGATGGATAAAACTTGCACAGGTGGAGAAGATCAACTAAAGAACTAAATACATGGATGTGAAGCATCACCTAGTAAGAAACATGCAAGAAGAAGTGTTTGTTGAGTTGGAATACTGTCCTACAGATGAAATTATTGCAGATGCACTCATCAAGCCACTTTCTCGAGAAAAGTTTGAAAGTCTACATAAGAAGATTAATCTTGTGGACTTTGTACACTAGACCTTGAGAAGGGGTGTTGGAAAATACAATGTCTGGTGTATAAAGAAGAAGAGTAGAAGACACTGAAGGGAACAGCAAGAAGACAATTAGACAGAATAGTGAGGACAGCACATTCTCTCTCCTGTTAAGTCATTCCTTGTCTGTCTCCAGATGGCTACTCTTAGGGCAATTACCTCTTTCTTCTCAGCAGTGCTTCATTCAGTCTTACTCTGTCTCTCAGCTAGAGATGTAGTTAGGGACCTACCTCTGTCTCTCCTCTTCCCTATCAAGTATTTTATTTCCTAGATAAACCTTTAACTACCCTTTAATCAGGTTGTGCACTGTTGCCGTGTTAATTACCCTGCCAACACCTTTGTCATGGACAGATCACTATTTGTTCCTGTTAGATTTACCATGGCTCTGCATGGGTGGGAGATGCGTTAAAATGATCCGCCCCCAGAGTCAGATGGATCCAAATGGCTTCTTGATGACTCTAGGGGATTTTCCTTTTGATATGGCTGGTGCCTCTGTCAATGCCCTGGTTGACCTCTGAAATGAGGAAATGACCAGACGGTGGAGAAGATGTCCTCTGTCAAGTGTTTAAGCCCAGGTGGCCTCTTGGTATGCTGCTGCAGGTGATGAAAAGACAAGAGACATGGCTACAGCAACAGTGGAGGAAGTTTTAGAACAAATCCTTTTTTTAAAAAAATACAATTTTATTTTATAACCAGCCAATAAAAAATCAACAAACATAAACATATAACATAACAAGCATAGATACAAAAAAAAGGGGTATTAGTCTCTCTCTTTAGATTATATGTTAGATTTCCCATACAACTCTTGTTAAAAAGTCAGGTTTTATACCTTATACAGTTGAATATATATTTTGCACTTATTATTGTGAATATTATAAATGTTCTTATTATCCTCTGGTTCGGTTCACACAGTTTGTTTCTTGTATTCTTCAATCCAGCTGTAAAATCTTGACCATGTATTTTCAAAGGTTTCCTCCTTTTGTTCCTTCTCAACAATAAACTTAATTTATCCATCTCAGCCGTTTCAAGTAATTTATTTATTATTTCTTCTTTCAAAGGTACCTCCTTTCTTCTCCAGTACTTGGCATACAGTATTCTAGCAGTTGTAACAACATGTACAATAAGATAAGAATCCTGGGTTTTTTTTACAATTTTCTAGGAGTATATTCAATAAGAACAATTCTGATATAAAGGATATATTACTTTTTAACATTTTTTGCAATATTTCATGTATCCAAACCCAAAAATTTTCTTCCAGGACAAATCCAATAAGACATGGGCAAAAGCTCATTTCAAAGTATACTCCATAGTCCTCCATGGTAGCAGAGAAACAATATTCTTCTGCCACCATTGGGTCTGCATAGAGTAGGCCAGCAAAGCTGTTCTGAGTGGTCAGATTCTTGCAGGAGAAGGTAGACTGTTTAGTGGTCTTTTCAAAGCTTCACAGAAAAATCTCTTGCATCACTTCTGACATAGACTCGACATTAGCAGTGACAGGATCAGATGGTGCAGGGTGCTGGCTTGTCCAGTTTTTTGGGATACTTTTCAGTTTATTCAGTCTGAGGATGGGAAGGGGTGGTGGTGGCTGACTGGGTCTGAGAGGTAGTGCCTCCTTGAGAGAGGAGGTGGTTGTCCCATCCTTGAAATAGGGTATAGTGTATCCATTTCTTTAAAAAGGCTACTCTGGACTAGGGGTGTGCATTCGACTTAGCTGAATCGAAAAAATAAGCTGAATCAGATTCTTTAATCTGATCCAGCTGCCGATAAGGTGATCCCGAATAAAGGTCAAACTTATTCAGTTTTTATTCGGGGGCCCAAATCGGGGAGTGAAGGCAATGGTCAGTTTCAGTTGACTGCCTTCCCTCGGCTTTCCCAGGTGCCCCACAGCTGTAGGCTACCTGGGGAAGCAGATCTCAGGAGAGAAGGCAGCTTTAAACTGCCTCCCCTTCGGTTCTCCAGGTATCCCATAACTGCAAGGCACCTGGAGAAGGCAATGCATTTTAAACTGCCATCCCTCAGCTTCCTCAGGCGCCCTGTAGCTGTGGAGAACATGGGGAAGCTGATCTCAGGAGGGAAGGCAGCTTAAATTACCTTCCCTTCAGATCTCCAAGCACCCTGCAGCTGCGAGGTGACTGGAGAAGGCAAGGCTTGGAGGATGTCATGGACGTGGATGAGGATGAGCTGACAGAGCCTGCAGAAACCAAAGCTGGCCCCTCTGAAGCAGCAGAGGAGGATAGCTGGCAAGTGCCTGCAACAGCAGTCTTCATACCTGGCTCAGATAAAAAGGAAGAACTGCAAGCTGAAAGTCCTCCTGACTTGCCCCCATGTGTGACTTGTTTAAGAGAGTGACTGCGGCAAAACTTAGCAACCAGGCAAAGAGATACCAGGCTATAGGGGAGCCCAGAGCTCTAACAGGAACCTGGGTGATCATGCAGCTGGCTAATTGGTAGCAGCATTTAACTCCACACTCTCAGCAGTACTCTTTGTGGAAGCAAAAAGTCAGCTTCGTGCTGCTTGCATCCACTTCAGCTCAACTCTTGTACCTAGACCTTCAGACCCCCTGGCTTTGGACTTGGCTCTGTGTTCCTGGCTCCTGACCCCAGCTTGGCTTTGGACTATGCTTCTGGTTAGTGATTTTGGACTTGGCTCTGTGTTTCTGGCTCCTGACCCCAGCTTAGTTTTGGACTTTGTACTGTCTTCTTGGCTCCTGACCTTGGCCTGTTCTGGACTCCCTTTGACTGGCACCCCAGCCTGTGACAGAGGGAAGGAAGTTTAAAGTGCCTTCCCTCAGCTTCCCCAGGCACCCTGCAGCTGCAGGGCACCTGGGAAAGCCAATCTCAGAAGGGAAGGCAGCTTAAACTGCTTTCCCTTTGGATCTCCAGGCACCTGGGAAAGCCAATCTCAGGAGGGAAGGCAGTTCTTGAGGTGCCCCACAGCCGTGAGGCACCTGGAGAAGGCAAGGCTTGGAGGGAAGGTAGTTTAAATTGGCTTCCCTTGGCTTCCCCAGGCACTCCACAGCTGCGGGGCACATGAGGAAGTAGCTCCTGGGAGGGAAGGCACTTTAAACTGCCTTCCCTTTGCTTTCTCAGATGCCCCAGAGCTGCAGGGCTCCTGGGGAAGCTGATCTGGGGAGGCAGGCAGGCTGGGGAAGGGAGGGGAACATTTAAACATGTTTTTCCCCTGAGTCTTCCCTTCCTCAACAGCCCAGCTGCTTCCTTTGGTCAATTTCACTCCCCAGCTAATTGGCGGGGAGTGAAACTGACCAGAGTTAGGGCACTGGGGAAGGAAAAGCTCCAGTGCCCTTTTACTCTATGGGGACTTTCCCCATAGAGTATAATGGTGCTGAAAATATTCGGCAGTACCAATTTCCCCCAAACCCGATATTGGGATTCGAGAATATTGGTATATACTGATATTTTTGGGGCTTGGTTTACCCGAACCCGAAAAATACTGATTTATTATTTTTTTGTGCACACCCCTACTCTGGACTCCGGAGATCTCAGTAACTATCAACTAGTCTCAAATGTTCCATGCTTGAGCAAAGTAATTAAACAAGTAGCGGCTGGAAAACTTCAAGCTTTCCTGGATGAATCCAATTGTTTAGATCCTATCCAATCTGGTTTTAGGCCTGGTTATGAGACTGAAACAGCCCTGGTCTCCCTGGTGGATGACCTGCACCTGGAGAAGGGCAGAGGTAGTGCAACTCTGCTGATTCTCCTAGACCTCTTAGCAGTTTTTGATCATGATATCCTTTTGGACTGACTTTCAGGGCAGGGATTGGGAGTGGAGCCAGTTCTACCAGGAGAGTATGTTTTAGAAAGTCAGGCTGGGAGGCTACTGCTCAGCTTCTTGGACCTTTGTTCTGTGGGGTCTTGCAAGCTTACATTTTGTTCCCTATGCTTTTCAATATCAACATGAAACCACTGGGTGAGCTCATCTGGAGATACGGGCTGTGCTGTCACCAATATGCAGATGACTCTCAGCTGTGCTTCATGCTTTTGACTGATCCCAAGGGGGCTATAGAAACCCTGAACCGGTCCCTGGAGGCACATTTGGAGTGGGTGTGGACTAATAAATTGAAGTTTAATCCTGACAAGACAGAAGTGCTACTGGTGAGGGAAAGGTCTGACCTGGGATGTAAGGTGTTACCTGTTCTGGATGAGGTTGCACTCCCTTTGTAGGAACAAGTCTGTATTTTGAAAGTGGTCTTGGACCCAGGACTACTACGGATTACAGCTGTGGCCAAGAGTGTCTTTTACCAGGTTCAACTGTGGCTTTTCCTGGGCTTTTCCTGGTTACAGCTGTGGCCAAGTGTCTTTTACCAGGTACAACTGTGACTTTTCCTGGGCCAAAAATATCTGGCTACAGAAAATAACTGGCAGATGTTCTGCTTACATCTAGATTAGATTATTGCAATGCATTCTATATGGGACTGCCCTTGAAGAGGAAACTTCAGTTACTGGAGAATGCTGTAGTCAGGATTGTGACAAGAGTGGGTTGCAAGGACCATATCACTGCCGTCTTGGTCCATCTATACCAGTCCCAATCTGTTTGTGGTAGGGATTCCATTTCCCAGGTGGAGGTTCTTCACCTCAGCTTCTGTTGCTCACTGCCACTCTGAGCAGTACTGGGGAAAAATATTAAAAACCCTGCAGCATCATACGGGTAATCATATACGACCTCATTTGGAGTACTGTGTACAGTTCTGGTCACCACACCTCAAAAAGGATATTATAGCATTGGGAAAAGTGCAGAAAAGGGCAACTAGAATGATAAAAGGATTGGAACACTTTCCCCATGAAGAAAGGTTAAAACACTGGGGCTCTTTAGCTTGGAGAAATGACGGCTGAGGGGTGACATGATTGAAGTTTATAAGATTATGCATGGGATAGAGCAGGCAGACAAAGAAGTACTTTTATCCCTTTCTCACAATACAAGAACTCTTCGGCACTCCATGAAATTCCTGAGCAGTCAAGTTAGAACAGATAAAAGGAAGTACTTTCTCACTCAAAGAGTGATTAACACATGGAATTCACTGCCACAGGAGGTGGTGGCGAGTACAAGCATGGACAGCTTCAAGAAGGAATTAGATAAGCATATGGAGCAGAAGTCCATCAGTGGCTATTAGCCACAAGGTATAGATAGGAACTCTCAGTTTGGGGCAGGTGATGCACTCTATTCATGGTGCTGGGGGAGGGGCAACAGTGGGAGGGCTTCTAGTGTCTGATGGCACCTGGTCTTTTTGGCCACTGTGTGACAGAGTGTTGGACTAGATGGGCCATTGGCCTGATCCAACTTTGGCTTCTCTTATGTTCTTATGTAATAATAATTTCCAGTAAAAAACTGACATAGGGTTGCTCTAGAAATTCTGGTTTTACCATAAAAGGTGATCTCCAGGAATTTGATCCCAGAACTGGACATTCAGATCAAATGTTAGTTTAACCTGTAACCTAGGTTTTGTCTGAAGCTATTTTCATGACCTTGTTCCAAAGGAAAACACCCTCAGGCTCAGCCATTAAGTTCAAAATGGCCTTTGATCTACTAAGGGCCTTTTATCTGCCAAGGACATTTTGAACCTAATGATAAATTGTGTTTCGCTTTTGTTTCTTTGACTCTTAGGCTTTTTGTCTTCCTTGGTAACTCATGGAAAGTGGGATATGAAGCAAACCTTCATGTCTAGGCCAATCTCTGTAAGGAGGCATATATCATGCGGGGGGCACATAAATCCCATTTTTACAGCCTGTGTTTTGGGTTATTAATTAGCCTTATTCTAGAAAATAGGTAATGCTGCTTAAACATCATGAGAGTCATCATTTCATTTCTATATAAGTAGCTTACTAAAACAGCAATCCCTGAAGTATCTGAAACACTAAGAATAATTTTTAGCCTGTTTTTCTCTTCCCGTTTGAAAGTGAAAGGTTTTTAAAAAGTCTCCTTGCCTAAAAAGGACATTTCGGTCTAATATTTATCTATAGAATTATATTCATGTTTCCTGTAATTTCAATATCATCATCATGCTCTTTTCCTTTCCCCCCCTCAGCATACGAGTATCATTATTCAAACAAGACCTTTCCTTTTTACAATCTATCTCCTCTCTTCACCATTTCAAGCGATAGATTCATTATTCTCTCCCTGTAATGTTAGAGTAATTTCCATGGCATCAGATTGTAATGATACAAATACTAAGTGGATGGGTAAAAGGGAAAGGAGGAACAAAGCCCCTGTTCAAACAGGAATTGTTCAGTAATTAGCATTAATGGGAAGAGAAATGCAGCATATTTAATTCAGGGAGGAAAACAGGAGGGGTTTATTTTATTTTTAATCATTTTTAAAGATTTCATCAGATTTTGAACTTCTCTTTGGAGGGGTTAAATAATGAGGGGTTTTTGTAAAGACAACAGAAGGAGGACGAAAGGATGGTAATTTAAGAAAGTGGAAAAGAAATTGATGTTGACAACAGTCCCAAATAAAATGTTGGCTAATGATGAGATTCTAGCCTAATTTAAGCACAGGTTGACTAGCTTTCTAATGGAATAAAATGGAGTCTCCCCAAAAGCCTTGTTTAGCTTAGTATCTAAATATAAGTTCATAAGGCAAGTCTTTGAAACATGTCATTTGTTGTGCCTCTGCTGAAACATACAGGGACAGCAGTTATTTTATATATTGATCTACCAAAATATATTTCACATTTCCTTGAGAGTTACTAACTAGGCCATTGTCTGGCAACCAGTGGGAGTCTTCTCTAGGAATTGCTAGAAATTAGACTTTCCAATGATTCCTACAGAGAACTGATGACACTTCTGGTTTTGTTTTTAATGGATGTGACATCCCCTTGTCACCAACACTGATTTTAACATCAGGCAGGCTACCTTAAGTGGGTTATTGTCCAGTAGGTGGCAGTCTGTGGACCATAGCTGGTGTATGGGGTCATGTATTAAGTGACAGTCCTTTAGATATGTGGCTCCTAGCCTGTAAAGAGTTTGAAAGGTTGTGACCAACACCTTGAGTTGAACTTAGAAACAAACTGGAAACCAATGTAGCTATTTCAAAATGGCCAAGATAAGCTCCCACTGTCCTGCCCCTGACAATAACTGGGCTGCCACATTCTGAATGAGCTGAAGTTTCTGGGTTGTCTTCAAGGGTAATGCAACATGGAATGCTGTGAAGTTAGAAATATAGGGATTAGCATGATCAGATCATCACCCTATCTTTCTGTTGTCATCAGGTCACCAAGGGACCTAACAAATTAAAAACATAAACAAACAAACATATACACACACACTAATAGTCAGGACGCCCCCTCTGTGTGGATATCTAAATCCACACATTGGGGGCACATAGGGAGCAGAAAGATTTTCCTGCACACTTGGAGCAGTCCCCAGGTGTGCAGAAAAATTTGAAAAGTTTAAAAAACTATATGGGGGATACTTAAATCCCCTCAAAAGTAAAGAGTGTTCCCTGTGCATGTGCAGAGAACTCACTGGGAACTCTGTCTCACCACTGTTGGTGGGGGGGAAGCTTGGCTGCTCAGGTCTCACCACCGATGCAGGGGGGGGCAGAGAAGACTCTGCAAGCCTGGCGACTGGGAGCTGCTCGGGTCTTGCCTCCAGTCCGGGGGGGGCGAGGCTCAGCGGGCCTGGCAGCTGGGAGCTGCTCAGGCCTCTCTACCAGTGCCGAGGGGGCAGAGAAGACTTGGCAGGCCTGGCAGCTGGGAGCCACTCAGGCCTCTCCACCGGTGCTGGGGGTGAGGCGGGAAAAGGCTTACCTGCGGCCGCTTTCTCTTCTTGAATGTGGAGCTGCTTCTAGAAGCTGGGAACCTTTGGGAAAACTCCCCTCCCACGAGTATTGTGGGTCCTGCTTCTTGTATATATATAACCATTAAAACAAAAACACATAATTCAAATAATTAAAACCAAGTTAAAACACACATACAATACAAATACACATTTTTCCCTACAGAAGGGAAACATGCTAAAATAGACACTTGCTTTCCCACTTTTGAGCTGTGCCTATGAAGCCTACTTTTTTTTGCTGCATTCTGATAAATGTAATTTTTTTTAAAGGAAAGTTTACACATTGCCCAGAACTTACTTTTTCCTGACAGAGAATATGTTCATAAAAAGAACCTCTCCTTTGGGAGGATAAAAGGATTTCAACAGATACAAGTAATCAGGCACAGATGTAGCCAGATGTCCTTAGCCCTCATTGTTGAGTCTCCCCTAAAGGGTTTAGCCTGCAATGATATGGTCCGATTCTGTACCAACTGAAGTTCCAAACAATTTCAAGGACAGCCCCAGATAGAGTACATTGCAGTAATCTAATCTGGATGTAACCAGGGCATGCACCACAGTGGCCAGGTCTTTTCTGCCCAGGAAAGGCAACAGTTGAAGCTGGTCAAAGACACTCCAGGCTACAGCTGCAACCTGCTTATCCAATAGCAGGACAAGGTCCAAGAACACCCCCAAACAATGGACCTGTTCCTTCAAGGGGAAGGCAATTGCATCCTGAATGAGTGACACTTAAAGTCCCAGATCAGACTTCCCTGTCCCCAATATTACTTCCATCTTTCCAGGATTAAGCTGCAGTTTATTAGCCTACAAGTATCCCAAAACTGCCTCCAGGCACTGGTTCAGGGTTACTACAGACTCCTTGGAATGACCTAGAAACACAAGTCATGATAATGACAACAGAGCCCAAATCTCCAGATGTCCTTACCCAAAGTTGAAAAGCATATGGGAGAAGATGGAGCTTTGCAGGGCCCCACAGGCCATGGGCTGAGCTGCAGTCCCCCAGCACCACCTTCTGATACCACACTTTTCAAGGAACAGCCATAGCGATCATTACAGCTAATAAAAGACACTATGTGCCACAAAGAGACCTGGGCCTCCTACAGTAGGCCAAGGTGCAGCAATACCCCCACAATACAAATCTGTTTCTTCAAGGGGAGTAATTAGGATTAAGTAATTAGGATTAAGTCTTTCGTGAGCAAGGTTGAATCCTCCACACTAGAATGACATAGACCCCAATACAGTAAGAGGATCCTGCCAATTTAAAGCAGCTTTCAGTGCATATAAGCATCTTTCAGCTTATGTTTCTGATGCAATTGAGGTCTAGATATGTATCCTCATTTGCACTGCACTCACCTGAGTCCTGTTGTACTGGCTGTAATTTACTTCTTGCATTGGAATGGGGATGCATATCTTTACAGAAAGTCACTAGCTGCTACAGGTGTCTATGTGCCTCAACTACAGGTTGAAACTATGAATATCTGCCACACAAAGCTCAAATGAGTCTGAAGTTTTGCACATTCCAAGCCGACAACAATAAAGACATCTGGGCTTTGTTGCATATAGGGCTGTGCATTGGATTCAGCCATACCGAAAGCTGAATCAGATTCTGTAATCTGATTCAGCTGGCCGAATAGGGATTCCCCGAATGAATGCCAAATCTATTTGGCATTCATTCAGGGAATACCTTTGCTGGAGAGGCATTTTGCTGCGGCAGCCTCTCCAGCAAAGGGAAGGCATTTAAACTTTAAACACTTTCCCTTGCCTTTGGGGCTTGTGCTGCCTCCACAGTGTGACTCTACAGCCAAGGGAAGTTTAAATACCTTCCCTTGGCTGGGAAGAGTAACACCTTCACTGGAGAGTTGCACTGCACTGGCACATCTCCCCAGCGAAGGGAAGGTATTTAAACTTTAAATACTTCCCCTTCCTTCTGGGGCCAGCTGGGGAGGGGAAGTGAAGTGGAGGCATTTAAAGATGCCTCCCCAATCAGTCTTTGCTTCCCTAGCCCACCTGCCATGATAGGGAGGCTGGGGGAGTGAAGAGACAGAAGGGGAGGCATCTTTAAATGCCCCCCTTGCTTCCCTAGCCAGACTGCCATGGAAATACATGGAATGGAAATAAAGTACAATGGAAATAAAGTAAAGGTAAATGTTCCCTTGCTCGAAAGCCAGTTGAATCTGACTTTAGGTTTCAAAGCCGAAGAGCCAGTGCTGTCCGAAGACATTTCTGTGGTCATGTGGCCAGCATGACTGAATACCAAGGGGCATGGAATGCTGTTACCTTCCCACCGAAGTGGTACCTATTTATCTACTTGCAATTTCTTGCTTTCGAACTGCTAGGTTGGCAGGAGCTGGAACTAGAGACGAGAGCTCACTCCATCATGCGGCACCCGAGTCTCGAACTGCTGAACTACTGACCTTCCACAGCCTGCAGTTCAGCGTCTTAACCACTCGAAGGGGGTTAAACTTTTTAATTCCCTTCTCTCTTCACTTCCCCAGCCAGCCCACCCTGGCAGGCCAGTTGGGGAGGGGAAGTGAAGGGGGGCATTTAAATATGCATCCCTGATCTGCCTTCATTCTCCCAGTCAGCCTGTGGCAGTGGGCCAGCTGGGGAAGCTCAGGGGAGGGAAAGCATGTCAGTTTCACTCCCCCTCCACTTGGTAGGAGGGGGAGTGAAACTGACACGGTCTTCTGGCAAGCTGAATATTTTCCCAAAGTATTTCCCAAATCCCAGTATCATACCAATACTGAGATTCGGAAATATCAGCATTTGCTGATATTTTTCGGGTTTGGTTTGCCCAAACCCGAAAAATACCATTTTTTTTCTCCATGCACACGTCTAGTTGCATATTGGGGAAGGTTCAATAGTTGATTCTTGCATATTAGTTGCTTAGGAATCCTGCCCCCCATAATAGAAGTGAGTTAATTTGAGAACATGTTCAGGCAGTATTTGCGCCACACATACTTTGGGCCCATTTTTCTACACTAAAGTAGTTGCAACGCTTTAGTGCTGTTCACAGATCAGGGTAAACCCTTGGTAATTCACATTAGAGTGAAGTACCCATTCACTCCAATGGTTTGTTTGTATGACTCAGGATGACCTCCAGTAAAGCAGAGGACAATTTCTGTAGAAGGGAGAATTTCAAGAAAGCCCTGTTCACATGCTACTGTGAAAGTATGTACGATCTTGGAGCCAGTGGAGGGAAGGAGGATTAGCAGCATAAAAAAGGACTACAGTCCTCCCTCTGTTTACTTACATTGATGAAGTCAGCTTCCATGCAGCTTGCGATGTTTAGTGCTATTACAACATGCCACCAGGATTATTCCCTAATGGTAATGACAGTGTAATAGCAGCAATGTTAATTTTTTAAAAAGGGAACCAAACAGAGGTTAACTGGTTGGTAAGAAAGAGCCTGTTTACTTTCACTTTAAAAATGACACTGGGGACCGGTACCTGGATAGATGTAAATCACACATTTACCTATATATGCATTGAATGTTACATGACAATTACTCAATTAATGTATTAAGAAAACCAAGGGTACACTGTACATGGATGGTATGTGTGTTTACCCTGACTTGTGAACAGCACTAAAGTATTGCAAAGTGAGAATTCTGTGCCCACCAAAATGTCTTCATTTATGCAACTATGCAAAGTATAGTTCCTGTCTTGCATTTGGTCATTCCAAAATAAGTCTAAGAAATCTTCAAAGCACTCATATCTTACAATATGGCTTTGCAAATGCCTAGAAGATGTATCTATCAACAGCAATTATTTTTTACAGCCAAATAGAACGTCTGTGGTCAAAGGCAGTATCACAAATACTGGGTACAATGCATATGCATGAAAGCTGTTGCTTTTCTGCTCTTCTTGAAGATTTCCCAGAGGCAGCTGTCCGGCCACAGCTGGAAACAGAATGGACATTGAGATAGATCAGTGCGGCTCTTCTTATATTGTTATGTTGGGTCTAAATTAGATATTTATTTCCATAGGTATACACTGTTACAAGACTACTTGATGGGGATAAAGAGCCAAATTTGGGTTAACTGTCTGTTAGATCTAATGGAGGTTTCCTTAGCAAGGGTATCTCTCCCCCCCCCCCGCAGGTCCATTTGAATATGTGAATCCAATTTCTCTCTGTAAGAATGGAGTGGAGGTGGAGACAAAAAGGAAGGAGGAATAAAAGTGGTGTGGTTTCATTCTGAAACCCTTCCACAGTCTGGCAGCCTCTTCTGATCAATCGTGTCAATAGGTCTATTGTACGAGCAAGGAAGTCCTATTAAGAAATATGAAACTGTGTGTACCTTGTCCCCTGGAGCAAAAGAAATATATCTCCTGTAATTGTCTTCTACTCAAGAACCTGGTAATTGTACACTTGCTCACTTTATGTAGGGCTAAGATTTACAGGATAAAAATGGTGGAGAAGCTAGAGTGCAGATTAAAGCAACTGGATGCTGCTGGATTTATATTCCATTTGGGATGATAATGAGGTGGTTAATATAGAGATACAAGACAGTAATAAACCACAGACTTTTACGGATCTCTCTGTGTATCTGAATCATTATTTGGTGACCAGGAGATCAATGATATACAAGAGCCCATCCCATTTTCTCTCTTCTCACTGTTCCCAGGTAAAACAGGCTCAGCAATCTCAGAATTTCTTTCTGTCTGTCACAAGAGATTGTGCAGGCAATAAAAGCAATAAATCTACTCCTGACTCCCAGGGAATGCATATATTGAATTGAGCTTTATTAATGGTTCATAGATCAGATAAGCTCACTTCAAAAAATATTCCTTTTAAATAGGTAACTCTTCTCTGACACGTAGGTTGTGTTAATTTTTTTTATTAAGAAAAGAAATAAAAATGTCTCTGAATCAAATTTAAAAACCTTTTAGGGACAGAGGTTGACTCAAGATAGTTCTCAGAATATGTGTTTTAGTAACGTTTTACTAGCAAGAAGGAATAATAGTTAACTCAGATTGCACAGCTTGAAAGCTACAATTAAAGCATGAATTCTAATAATCTTAAAATTGTCCTATCAGAAAACATACTAGCTTGTAGGCTTATTATATAAATACTATGCTATACAAAACAGTTACACTTTGGAGGTCTGTGTATGTTTAGATTTCTGCATTAAAGGCCTACAGTTTTTGCAGTCAAATATCACAAACTGTGCTAACAAAATCAAGTGATCAGATCTGAATAGGCTGCTTAAGTTCCTCAAAGTTATTGCAGTTTTTAAAACTTTGAAAATTTCCAAGGACAGAAAGGCAGAGAGCAGGGCAGGCCCGTAGCCACAGTGGTGCACACAGGGGCAGGCCCCCAACCAATCATTTGTCATGCCCTTCCAATCAGTACTAGGGGTTGTTGTGAAATCTGTCATAAGTCTTCTGCCAATGAAGGTTTATTCCCTTCTCCCGCCTCCCGCCCAGGCTTTGCCAATGAGGGAGAGATTCTCCTTCTCTCCTCCCTCCTCCCTCCCAGGTTTTGCCAGTGAGAGAGAGAGAGAGGCTCTTTCCCTCCTCCCTTCCAGGCTTTGCCTTTGCACTTTGCTTCCTGCAAAAAAGTAGAATATCTGGTTTTAAACAAAATGTATTATCGTTTAGCCTTCTTTGTAGAATGACCCCTTGTAGAGACTTTATATTACTTCATATCTCCACATTCTGAACCTATGCTTCATGAATGTGATGCCTAGTAAGTAACCTAAACTCCAAAAATTGTGGTTAATAGAGAGTCCTGCCAAATGTGATATCATTCATGATATTTGGCATGATCATGGTGCAGGGAAGAATTAGAATGAACCATGAATATGAGGATTACAAGAATGAATGTCCCCCCCCCCAAAAAAAAAACACCTGCTCCAAAACTGCTGCTTGGGAACAATGGAATACAGCTAGAAGGAGGGGCTGCAGCTTGAAGGAAGATCAGCAGAAATCCTCCCCACGCACACAGATCTTTTGAATGGAGCATGTACTCATGTTGGATTCAGTGTGTGAGTGGGGAATTTCTTCCTTTTAATCTATTTATTTCAAAATGTATATACCACCTTTCCAAAATAGTTGGTGGTGGCATACAAAAACAAGGTGACCTTGCTGCAGATCTTGCACAGTCACCAAATGTTCTTCAGTCTTCTGGAGAGGATTTTGAGGTGCCCAGAAGACTATCAGTGGCTGTGTTGTGGACAGAGGTTCTTGAAGAACATCTTTATTGAAATGGATCTGTCTTTACAAAGCATATATTTAGCACTTGTATTTATGTATTTGGTGGAAGACAGAAGGGCCTGGGGTGATGTGGTCCATGGGGTCACAAAGAGTCAGGCTCGACTGTGTGCCTGATCAACAACAACATTTTATTTATTTAGAATGTGTATCCTGCATTCTCTCTCCAATAGGAGAGTCAAGATATTTTACCTTCCATGAACTCTTTCCAGTCATGGTTCATAGATCCAACACATTCTTTATAGAATAGAGCTAAATAATATTGTTAATAATTTATTCACCATCTTAATAAATCTCGATATACCCATTGTTGTTGTTGTTCAGTCGCACAGTTGAATCCGACTCCTCGCGACCCCATGGACCAGACCACGCCAGGCCCTCCCGTCTTCCGCCGTCCGCTGAAGTCTGCTCAATTTCATGTTCGTTGCATCGATGACATTGTCTAACCATCTCATCCTCTGCCGTCCCCTTCTTCTTTGACCTTCAATCTTTCCCAGCATCAGGGTCTTCTCCAGTGAATGCTCGCTTCTCATTTGGTGGCCAAAGTATTTGAGCTTCAGCTTCAGGATCTGGCCTTCCAGGGAACAATCAGGGTTGATTTCTTTTAGGATTGACCCATTGTTAGAACTAGCAAATCTTTCTATAACTTTTCAGATCAAGCTATATTAACCACCTTTATTTCAGTACCCATGACAGCCAGATCCCTTAGCATCTTTCAAAAAAACCCGTTTCTTCTTTATCTAATAAAAGAGTATGTTTCTGTTACAGTAACTGTTCTGGTTCCAGTTCTCCTACAATATTATCACCATCTAAGGTACAAATTAGTTTGGATGCAATAAGTGAAAAGCTCTCTCCTACAGATTTTTTTTTTCAAAATGAGACCTGCTTCTATTAAATTGGGGATAACCTTTGTTGCATTTCAAAGTATTGTCTTTTCTTGGAGGGCATTTTGTTTCCTAAAAGTTCTGAAATTGTCAATGACTGTTTGACTTAAAAAAAAAATACTGTTAAATCTTATTCACAGAATCATAGCAGATCTTCTCTTTTACATTAGTGTGTTCTTGTACTAGACCTCTAAACCCCCAGGTGATACTGGAGCAAAACAATTTACACTGTTTGAAAGAGCTGAACAATGTTGAAATTGTGGGCACAAACCACATCCCATTGGCAAAATGCCTCCTGGTTTCAAAGGGGCTGGTCTTCATTTATGTCTCTTCTCCAGTGATCTCACTAGAGTTAGACAGAGCATTAATAGATATGGATAGTATTCACATAGCCTTATCTTTCTTTCATCAGTGCAGAGAGCTCTGATATGCTCCCACCTGTAATAATTTCCCCATTGATTTCAATGGATGTATTTCATCCATAAAAGCATTATTTTGAATGCGCATTGAAACAAACAGGGACCACCATACACACAAAAGATTTGTTTCCTCTTCTGCTTGCACTTCAAACACCATGGCTATGATCTAGTAAAACTAGAGGTGTATAAACATGCATCTATGTAGACTAGGGATGTGCAATTTGGATTATAACACATTCAGAAGCACTGAATAATGATAAATTCAGTATAGTTATGAATAATTCAGAATCCAAAGTTCTAGATATTACAAAAATTACAAAATTATAAAAATTAATCATTTTATAAAATTCTTAATTTTTGTAATTTTAATTGAAGCTCTACCATATGATTACAGCCTGTATTCAACATGAATGTATAGCATGCTCAATTTCTGTAATTTTTGTTGCAGCTTTACCGTATAATTATGGCCGGATGAAGAGTCAAAACAGAGATTTACCTGGGACATCCGTTACCGTGGTTAATGCTGTGTGGTGAACCTTATGTATTGTGGTTTAGCTTTAAGTTCAACTTGTACTTGTACTGAATCTTTAAAGAATAGTTAATAAGAGTTTTTTTGCAATTATGTTTAAATTCAACTTGTACTTGCACAGCATCTTTAAAGAATAGTTAATAAGAGGTTTTTTGTAATTTCAAGTAGAATTTTTGTGTGTATTCCTTCATTATAGTGTTTTCCAGATTTAGTATACTACACATAATATACTGTCGTTGTTTGTTACACCATTTTGAGATTGGCAACCCTAGATGAGACCAAAGTCTCTGAGTGATGTCTGTCTGCACTCTGGTATGAAATCCTGAAGTAGGCACAGATAAGAATATAAGAGAAGCCAGTGCTGGATCAGGTCAGTGGCCATCCACTCCAACACTCTGTCACACAGTGGCCAAAAAGACCAGGTGCCATCAGGAGGTCCACCAGTGGGGCCAGGACACTAGAAGCCCTCCCACTGTTGCCCCCCCAAGCACCAAGAATACAGAGCATCACTTGCCCCAGACTTAGAATTCCTTCACTGCTTACTCCCAACTTCAAATCATTAATGAACAAGTTTAAAAGCATTGGAGCCCTGCGGTATCCAACTGCTTACCACCCTCCACTGTGAAAATTGCCCATTTATACTCACTCCCTGTCTCCTATTTATTAGCCAGAAATTGATCCACAAGAGGACTTGTCCTTTTATCCCATGACTATTCAGCTCCCTTAGGAACCTTTGATGAAGAACTCTATCAAAAGCTTTCTGGAAGTCAAAGTAAACAATATCTATTGGGTCCCCCTTGTCCACATGTTTGTTCACCCCCTCAAAGAACACTAACAGGTTAGTGAGACAAGATCTTCCCTTACCCATGCTGAGTTTGCCTCAATAGTTTTTTTTCATCAATGTGCCTACTAATTCTCTCTTTAATAACAGTTTCCACCAACTTACCTGGTATTGATATCAAACTGACCGGCCTGCATTTTCCCGGTTTTCCTCTGGAATCCTTTTGAAAGATGGGGTAACATTAGCTACCTTCCAGTCCTCAGGAATGGAGGCAGATTTTAATGAACGATTACATATTTTTGTCAAGAGATCCACAAGTTCACATCTGAGTTCTTTCAGATCTCTCAGATGTATGCCATCCGGGCCTGGTAATTTATCAGTTTTTAAGTTGTCTATCAGTCATAGGACCTCCTCTCTCGTCACTTCAATCTGACTCAGGTCTTTCAACATCCTTCCTGAAATCAGCGGTTCTGGAGTGGGCAAGCACTTCTCATCTTCCACAGTGAAGACAGAGGCAAAAAATGCATTCAGCTTCTCAGCCATTTCCCTATCATCCTTCAGTACTCCTTTTACCTCTTGGTCATCCAGGGGCCCCACTGCCTCCCTGGCTGGTTTCCTGCTTCTAATGTATTTGGAGAAATTTTTATTGTTGGTCTTTATGTTTTTTGCTATATGCTCCTCATATTCCCTTTTTGCCTGCCTGATCACAGAGTTGCATTTTATTTGCCACAGCCTGTGTTCTCTTTTATCAGCCTCACTGAGGCTAGCTTTCCACCACTTGAAGGAATCCTTCTTACCTTTTACAGCTTCCATTACTTTGTTTGTTAACCATGCAGGCTTCACACTGGTTCTTTCCAAATGAAAAGATGGGCATCGTTAATTTTATATATCCCTACAGTCATCTGATCATTTACTCCACACGTGAAAAGTGTCTTCTCAGTGTCCCTTTCTAAATTCAATTCTCTTTCTACCTGTAGTATTGTGAACATGTCAGCTTTGCTTCTTAAGAATTTTTTTTTATTTAGCTGTCTGGCCCATTCTCTATCTGGCAGGGCCTTCTTTCATTCAGTCTCTCAATCAGCTTCCTCAGCCACTGACCACCATACAAGAGCCCTGCAGGGTCAAAACCGACAGACATGCAAAGCAGAAACTTGTCCCTAGAGGCTGCTTGTATACATTACAACACTACCCCTTATCCATCCTTATATATAATTGAGTTTTGGTCTGCCCTTATATGGTAAAAATGTGCACCATAATCAGTTGGCCGAGGGACCTGCCAGTCAGAGAGGTGGTCCCTTGCCATTCACTGCCTTGCTTTCCTGTGTGGACGCAGGCCCGCCCACTCAGGTAGCATGCAGCCTCACGCCCCCAGTCTTTGGCCAGCCACAAGGTAGGATGGCTGCTCCGGTGGCAGCACACTTCGAGACCTGGGCCTCTTCCTGGCACCCTGGCCATACTTGTGGCCCTACACCGCCACCGCTGCTCATCCTTGCTCGGCCTCCGGACGTACGGGGGCAGCCTGGTGCTGCAGTGCCAGCCCCAGAAAGGACTCCCTTGCTCACCGCAGCTGGCCCACACAGGTAGGCTGTTCAGACGGAGCTCGTCACCTGTGCTGTCCGAGAGCTGCTGCCGCTGGCCCCAATGCCCAATGGAGGCTGCAGCCACCTTGCTGGGGGTGCAGGCCTGAAACGGCCTCCCTCTCAAGCCGCTTCACCATTGGGGAGGCACGATGGCGGCACCTCTCTCACCCTATGACCACCCCGAACGGAGGATGGGACGGGGCCTTCCACCATGCTCTGGCTAGTGCCTGTTGCATCTATGCGTGCAACGGGCCTTGCCACTAGTTTTATATAAGGAATAAATTTAGGATTGCTATCCCCCAATGGGGGCAGGGTTTTCCCCACTTTTGGGGACTCCAATCCATTGCTGCTCAGCTGGCTGGTGGGGGGAGTCCCACGCCTGAGCAGCCCCATCTGCACCAACATGCCCAGCATGATGATGTCACCCAGAGGTGATGTCATCACACAGGGCATGTTGTGGGGGGTGCTCTAGCATTTGAGAAAAAAAATCTATGGTAACCATGTTAACCACAGAGTTTTTTCTCAAATGCTAGAGCGTCCCCCCACAGTGTGCCCTGCATTGTTGGGTGACATCATTATGGCCCATACACTTCGCACACATGCTAAAGCCTCCAGAAAGAAGACAGGTGCCTTCCCCTGCTGGAACACAGTAAGAACCTGGCATCTCTAAATTAACTAAATTAACTAGATTGTAGATTAATAGAGAAACTTTAGATAAATTTAGGCCCCTTTTGGGGTATATCAGGCATAAGGGTACAGTTTGCTAAATAGACATAGATTCAGAAATCAGATTGTAGTATAGATGGGATTATAATGATTTTTTCCTTCTGATTATTCATATTCTTCTGGTTTTTATAGATTTTTCTCCTAAGCAAGATTTTCTTAGGATGTAATAAAGGCCTATTAAATAGTAGGCCTTTCTCTTCTAGGTTGGATCAATTTTTTTTAGCTGATGTTAGCAGTCAAGACAATAACATTCTTTTGGTAGAAGATAGGTATAAAGTTCATGGTTTTTAAATTGTTTAGAGTAACACTTTGCAGTGTCTGGGTCAAAAAGGATTTTAGCTTCGTATCCGGAAAAAACAGCTTTGTTTGGTTCAGGTTAGGTTAAATAAATACTTGACGCTGTTGTATAGACACACCTTTCTTTACATTTGACCAATAAGGGAATTTTCATTCAAATGATGTTTAATTTTTTGCTTTTTGAATGTTATTTTCATGATGTTGATATAATGATGTCATTTCAAGTATAAAACTTCATGTATTTCCTGTGCTCAGAAAGCGGTCAATTTTTGATAGGCTTGTTGACCCAACTGTTTTCTGGTGTATTCATTACAATTAAAACAGGAAGATCTTTCTCCTCATTCTGACTCTAATTTTGACTGGGAATTTATGTGTACAACAGGATAACAGGTTTTGCCTGTGTATGTTTGTGTGTGATTCTCATTGGGAGGTAGGAGTCTTAAGTTCTGCTGTAGCAGAAACAGGTACTGTTGTTTTGAAGGGCAAGTCTGCCAGCAGTATGAAACGTGGGCATGGTAGAGGAAGGTGACACATGGAGAAGGCTGCAGGAACACTTCTGGGCTTCCCTGAGGTGCTCTTTGAGTAACAGAGATGGGACACTCCAGTCCTCAGTACACGGCATGCCATGCTGCCTCCTCCTGCTTTCCCTTTCTTTTTTCCAACTTTTACTCCAGGACTATGCTCACTCAGTTAATTGTGTTGTGCCCAGTGCTTTTGGGGTAGTTTCCACCTGCCTACCACCATCCATTTGACTACTGCTCCAGTCTTCCTGGAGCACATTTCACCAGGCTGAGGCCCTGGCCCAAGCTAAGCCAGCAGTCTTTCAAGCCAGGGACCACCAGTAGATGTTACTCAGCAGAGCGCAAGGATCTCTGGGGCATATATGGGGAGAGATGGTCCTGTAGGTTGTGTACTCAAACTGAGTACGCAAATCATTTTGAATGACTAGGTCCCTAAGGGGTTGTCCACATTTGATACCCAATCGCACTGATTCCTTTTGGAAGGTGCTATGGTAGCCAGTTATTTCAAAAGTCCTAGCTGACCCTTTCTTCTTATTGTACTTTGCAGTAGGCAATAACGGCCCACACCTAAACTCTACAACCTAGATTCCTTTCCACCCTTTCAGACTGCAGAATGGCTTGATTTCATCGGAACTGATATATATGAGGATTTATATGATGATGGGGGGGGGAATCCAATGTTAGAGAAAATGGTTCAGAAATGCTGAAATAGAAATGAAGGGCTGAATTAATCTATCGATACTTTATGCAGAGATATGAGATATTAAAAAAAAAAATCCAGCTTTTATTGAGAACTCTTTTTCTTCCCTAGCAAACTGTTTGTGTAAAATCTCTGGAGAGGCTTCATTTTTTATTTATATATCCATATATATGAGTGCTGGTAATTTGAACTCCTCCAAACAATCACCTGTAAATTATAATCTTCCCAAGCAGCTATATAAACCCACAAATCAGTCCCAAGGCGCTGAAATTATATGTGAAAGGGTCTATTTATATCACTCCAGACGCGGGAAGGAATTTGCACAGTTTTATAAGAAAGAAATTTTCTTATTAACATGTAGAGCTAATTAGATAATAAAAAGAGAAAAGCCCTTTAAAAGACCTGGGATGACTGGAGAGTTAATCCACCGAACTCTTGAGCAGAGTGATTTACAGGGGTGGTGATACCTCCGTCTTTTCAGGCTGTTCAAGCTGTGGATTTATGAACTGTACAATACTGCGCAAAACTCCTAAACCTTTCTTATTACCTCATCTTTCTCTCTCACTCACAAATACATGTGCGTGAACACACTCACTTACATACAACAATAACAAGTGCCCATCTGTGGCTTTACGGTAAGAACAGCCTACTGCGAGGTAGGTCATCTCCGTTACCCACTATTATTTTGGGAGGTTTACTGTGGCATCATTAATAGAGATCTCCCATATGTTAGTATTGTTAAGACACAGGAAAAAAGGGAGAGTTTGTACTTTATACATTCTGACTTCTTGTCAAGGCACCCAGACAGATAAACAAGCATATATTTGAAATTTGGGAATAAGGATCCAGTTTGTGGTTTTAATTGGTATTGAAGAGTCTTGCTATATTAAGGGGGGGAAAGGAAGCAATCATAAAGCACTTTACTGAAGACTAGTTGATTCATGGCACTTTTATATAAGGTTCATGGCTTATGGGCAGGTCTATATCATAAACCCACACTAGTTTAACTTTAAGAGCTTTCCCAAGGAATCATGGGATATATAGTTCATCAAGTAGTGTTCTTGGCACAGTTATGAAACTAAAATTCACAGGGTTCCTTATAACAATCCATAGCTTTCTGTTTTCAAACACATTTAATGGAGCAGTATAGGCGGGGCCAGATTAGCCAATAGGCAGACTAAGTACATACTTAGGTCACCAGCAGTGTTCCCTCTAAACTGAGTTAGTGTGAGCTAGCTCCTTTATTCAGCTCACACATTTTTCTCTTAGCTCAGGAAGGAGGGCTCCAGAGCAAACTAATTTATGCAGCAGCCAAACTACCTGCTCACAACTTTAATGCCAGTAGCTCACAAAGTAGAATTTTTGCTCACAGGACTCTGTAGCTTAGAGGGAACATTGTTCACCAGCAAGGCAGGGACACAAAACACACACACACACACA
This sequence comes from Gekko gecko, assembly GCA_029375565.1. Classification (NCBI taxonomy): domain Eukaryota; kingdom Metazoa; phylum Chordata; class Lepidosauria; order Squamata; family Gekkonidae; genus Gekko; species Gekko gecko. The sequence goes on along the minus strand of JAPDNY010000003.1, from coordinate 120,059,232 downwards.
CATAAACAGATTTTTAAAATGAACTTGATATTAAAAAAAAATCTAGAAAAAAGACTATTTTAAGTTCTGCATAGATGTAGGTTTTGTGTCATTTAAAAAAATAAAATTTTATTCTATGACTTAGTACTGTTTTTATTTTGAATTACATATGGGATCACCATAATCTTTTCAATATTTAGGACCCCTAATGGTGTTAATCTGGCCCTGAGTTGTAGGCCTTCCTTAGATGGGATGGCAAGCCTGCAGGACTGGAGCACACCATTCTGATAACAAGTGGGAACTCACATAATAGAGACTTTCATGGACAAACTCCTATTACAGACAACTGGCATGTATGACAGCAAACTATCCTTGCGTTGTCTTCTCTGGTATCTGTTTTCAATGTGCAAAGACATTTTCTGCATGGAAGAACATTGCATCAGATGAGACCCCATCTGAAATGCTATAGTCATGACAAGGTTTTAAGACTTGGCCAAAGTAAAATTAAAATCCTTTGACCCAGGCTTTTAACTGAGGCTTTCCATTTTTTAGCTGTTTGTATGGTCTCGTTCAAGCCTGAGGATGGAATATGATTTTTGGCTGTTCAATATTTCTTTTATACTGTTTTTATACCTTGGCTTGTTTTTAATGATTTATTTGGCTTTGTTGTATTGGTTTAGTTGTGTCCTGTCTCGTAGAGTTCTCTGAATAGGCAGCATGTAAATTTTCTACATAAATCAATATCTCTCAGTGTGGCCAAATATATGGATACTTAAATCTGGAGACTGGGGCCATGAATAGACGAGACATATCTGTCTACAAATCTGAAAAAAACCCCAAGTTAGCATAAAAATCTTAATTAAAAAAAAAATGGTGGGTTAATGCCCCCAAATAGAAGCAGCCCCTGTAGCTTTAAGAAACAAATGCCCTCTGTGGGTGTTGCTAAGCAACTACAACCATATTGCCTGTTGGAAGTCTAGATTTTTGTCAGTAAAAGGTAGGAGGAGCAGGCAGGGCCCTTTCCAAGGCTGTTTTGGCCTTTGAAGGAGGACTCATCAGTGCCAGACCCAGCAGCAACCACCAAGTGGCATTCTACCAGCTGATTTGCATGACTCCCACAGGTCTGGCTGCTTGCTGCTGTTCAACTTGAGCCACTGCACAAAATAGGGTTGCCAAGTCCGACTCAGGAAATATTTGGGGATTTTGGGGATGGAGCCAGGAGCAAGGATGTGACATCACTTTTGTGATGTCACTAGTGTTGCCAGGTGAGGCTGACAGGCTGGAAGGGAGTTCTGGCTGTCACATTTAAGCATTCCTTTTAAAAGCATTCCCTTTAAATGCTTTCCCTCCATTGGAAATAATCAAGGATGGAGGCACCTTATTTTGGGGCTCATAGAATTGGACTTCCTGGTCCAATCTTTTTGAAACTTGGGTTTTTTTTTTTTCAGGAGAGGCACAGCCAGCTATGTGGAAAATTTGGTGCCTCTACCTCTAAAAACAGCCTGCCGGAGCATTGGATACCCAAGTATCAATTCTTCATTATACCCTATGGGGACTGGTCTCCATAGAGTATAATGGGGCACACAATGGCCATTCCCTGCCCACTTTCTGACAGCCCTGAAGTGGGGGAGGGGCTCCAAGCCAGGGGGTCCCCTGCCCCCAACTGGGGATTGGCAACTCAAGCACAAAAGCCAGTGTGGTATAGTGGTTAGAATTTCAGACTTGGTTCCAAGAGGCCCAGGTTCAAATACATAGTCTGTTATGGAGGCTCACTGGGTGACCTTGGGCCAGTCACACTGCCTAATCTACTATACAGGGTTGTTGTGAGGATAAAATGAAGAAGAGAAGAATGATGTAAGCTGCTTTGGTTCCTCTCTGTAGAGAAAGGGGGTATGATGGACCCCATGTACTTTCCTCCAGTTCTATTTCCCTTCAGGGACTGAGAAGCCCTGGTAATGTGTTTCTTCTTCCCTTAAAGAAACCTTGTCTGTCCCACCCTTTCAGTAATGTCTATTTTGACTATTTGCTCAGCCCAGGAATTTTAGGGAAGGGATAAGATTGCCCTTTAACTTAAATCCTTGAAAATGGCACTTAAGACACTTTCAAAATTCAAAAATATCAAAAGGTTTTATTTTAACATCAAAGGGAAAACTATTATAAGCAAAGACTTTTGTTCTTACATATCAGGTTAGGGAGAGGTTCTTAAATCATTCACAGTTACTTAGATCTTTTGTTCCAATATTTTCCCAAACACTCTAATGCACCTTATTTGTATAATTACTGACTCTTTTTTGGTGCCCAGAAGGCTGGTACCCCCTTCCCAGTACCCAACCCCCTTCTCTTTGGAACACCAGTACTCTTCTTGAGTGTTTGACTGACTTTTAAGATCTTTACAGTTCCCAATCACACCAGACCAGGGATCTCTATACTCTAAGGAGATAACTCTCCCTGATTGACTGGGTAGGGAATCATCTTCTCTCTCTAGAAGATGTATTCTCTTTTCTTTGGCCTGAATGGGAATCTTCTCTACTACCCACTTCCTTGCCAACCTCTCCTCCCAATACTCCTGTCTGTGTTCAAACTGCTCTCAGCTATTTGTAGCTGGTCTCAATACCTGTCTCTTCACAGTAAAGGCAGGAATCTGACTGACTTTTCCTCAGCATCCAGCTCTCTCAAGACCTTTTTTGCTCAGCTGATGTCAACCAATCAGATTGCTTAGAGCAGCCCGTCACTCAAGGCTCTCTGACTGTGTGAAGAATTAACTCTTCACAGTCCTTTAGTTGTTGGTACAGCACTTCTAAGCAACTTTAAAAGGGCAGTCCATCACAGTGGGTGTAAATGAAGTAACTAAATAATAAAAAGATAAATAAAGATGTGGAGCAGGTTGATGAGTAGGAAGAAAAAAGAAGCAAGGAAATGTTAGGATATGGGGGCTGCCAGGAGGAAGAGAAAGAAATTGTATGAGGAGTGGGTACAGTGGAAAATGAGGTGCCCTATGCAAGTCCTTAGCGGTTTCCCATCATGCATCTAGGTCTGGGAACTTACTTCTTTTGACAGCAGCCATTGCATGAAAGCCAGTGTGGTATATGGTAAGACTGTCAGACTAGGATCTAGGAGACTCAGGATTTTGCCATAATTGGTGACATTGGGCCAGGCATTCACTCTCAGTGTAACTTACCTCACAGGGTTCTTCTGATGATAGAACGGAGAAGAGGAGAACAGTATAAGCTGCTTTTGATCCCCACTAAGAGAAAGGCAGGATATAAATGAATCAAATAAATAATAAAGATGAAGATTAGAGGGGCAGAGCAGGTGGGTAGGTTGAAGGAGAGAAAGAAGCAGGGAAATATGATGATATGGGAGCTGCCTGGAGGAAGGAAAGAGGAAATAACATGAGGGATAAGGGAGAAATGAGGTGCCCCCCACATAAGAACATAAGAACATAAGAGAAGCCAATGTTGAATCAGGCCAATGGCCCATCTAGTCCAACACTCTGTCACACAGCGGCCAAAATATACCAGGTGCCATCAGGAGGTCCAGCAGTGGGGCCAGGGCACCAGAAGCCCTCCCACTGCTGCCCCCTCCAGCACCAAGAATAGAGTGCATCACCTGCCCCAGACTGAGAGTTCTCATTCTATACCCTGTGGCTAATAGCCACTGGTGGACTTCTGCTCCATATGTTTATCTAATTTCCTCTTGAAACTGTCCATGCTTGCAGCTGCCACGACCTCCTGTGGCAGTGAATTCCATATGTTAATCACTCTTTGGGTGAAGAAGTATTTCCTTTTATCTGTTCTAACCCGACTGCTCAGCAATTTCATAGAGTGCCCACGAGTTCTTGTATTGTGAGAAAGGGAGAAAAGTACTTCTTTCTCAACCTGCTCAATCCCATTCATAATCTTATAAACCTCGATCATGTCACCCCTCAGCCGTCGTTTCTCCAAGCTAAAGAGCCCCAAGCATTTTAACCTTTCTTCATAGGGAAGGTGTTCCAACCCTTTTATCATTCTAGTTGCCCTTCTCTGCACTTTTTCCAATGCTATAATATCCTTTTTGAGATGTGGTGACCAGAACTGTACACAGTATTCCAAATGAGGTCGCACCAATGATTTATACAGGGGCATGATGATACTGGCTGATTTGTTATCAATTCCCTTCCTAATAATCCCCAGCATAGCGTTGGCCTTCTTTATTGCAGCTACACATTGTGTAGACATTTTCAGCGAGTTATCCACTACGACTCCAAGATCTCTCTCTTGGTCAGTCTCTGCCAGATCAGACCCCATCAACGTGTATTTATATTTAGGATTTTTGGCTCCAATGTGCATCACTTTGCACTTGGCCACATTGAACCCCATTTGCCACGTTGACGCCCACTCACCCATCCTCAACAGATCCCTTTGGAGTGCCTCACAATCCTCCCTGGTTTTCACCACCCTGAACAACTTCGTGTCATCTGCAAATTTAGCCACATCACTGCTTACTCCCAATTCCAAATCGTTAATAAACAAGTTAAAAAGCATGGGACCGAGTACTGATCCCTGTGGTACCCCACTGCTTACCACCCTCCACTGAGAAAGTTTCCCATTTATACTCACTCTCTGTTTCCTATTTATAAGCCAGTTTTTGATCCACAAGAGGACTTGTCCTTTTATCCCATGACTATTGAGCTTACTTAGGAGCCTTTGATGAGGAACTGTATCAAAAGCTTTCCGGAAGTCAAGGTAAATAATATCTATTGGGTCCCCCTTGTCCACATGTTTGTTCACTCCCTCAAAAAACACTAACAGGTTAGTGAGACAAGATCTTCCCTTACAGAACCCATGCTGAGTCTGCCTCAATAGTTTTTGTTCATCAATGTGCCTACTAATTCTTTCCTTAATAACAGTTTCCACCAACTTACCCGGTATCGATGTCAGACTGACTGGCCTGTAATTTCCTGGATCTCCCCTGGAGCCCTTTTTAAAGATGGGAGTGACATTAGCTACCTTCCAGTCCTCAGGAATGGAGGCAGATTTTAAAGAAAGATTACATATTTTTGTCAGGAGATCCACAAGTTCACATTTGAGTTCTTTCAGAACTCTCGGATGAATGCCATCCGGGCCTGGTGATTTATTAGTTTTTAAATTGTCCATCAGTCGGAGGACTTCCTCTCTTGTCACCGCAATCTGATTCAGGTCTTTCAAACCCCCTCCCGAAATCAGTGCTTCTGGAGTGGGCAAACACTTCTCCTCTTCCACAGTGAAGACAGAGGCAAAAAATGCATTCAGCTTCTCAGCCATTTCCCTATCATCCTTCACTACTCCTTTTACCCCTTGGTCATCCAAGGGCCCCACTGCCTCCCTGGCTGGCTTCCTACTTCTAATGTATTTGAAGAAAGTTTTATTGTTGGTCTTTATGTTTTTTGCGATATGCTCCTCATATTCCCTTTTTGCTTGCCTGATCACAGACTTGCATTTTATTTGCCATAGTCTGTGTTCCCTTTTATCAACCTCACTAAGACTAGCTTTCCACCGCTTAAAGGAATCCTTCTTACCTTTTACAGCTTCCATTACTTTATTTGTTAACCATGCAGGCTTTTTTCTATACCTATTTGTACCTTTCCTAACCTGCGGTATATATTTTTTCTGAGCTTCTAGGATTGTCTTTTTAAATAGTCTCCAAGCTTCCCCAATGGTTTTGACCTTCTCCACTCTTCCTTTCAATTTCTTCCTCACATGTCCCCTCATACCAGAGAAGTTACCCCTTTTAAAGTTAAAAGTGGTTGCGTCAGTCTTTTTGGGCAACTCCCTATCTGTACAAATGTTAAACTCAATGACATTATGGTCACTGTTTCCAAGTGGTCCCACAAGGCCTTACAGGTTCCTGGCTTGTAGATATAATATTTGCAAGAAGAGAAAGGTTCCGCTTCCCTTTGCACATGTATAATAGGATCAAAGCAGTACAATTCCTTACTGAATCATTCCTCTGTGGAAGTCTCCCCTGTCACAATGGAATCTTCTGACATAATTAATTTCCAGAAAGTTTATAGCAATTTAGAGTAAATGGGCAATTAACAAATGAAACATAATTCTTCCAGTTAAAACTCAGTGTCACATAATCAATAAGTATTAGGGAGGTTAATTTTTTGGTGGGCTGGATCCAGCCAGCTTTTCCTCTGCTGAATAAAGGAGGAGCCTAGAAGGCTATGCTGGGAATGATGGAACCTGCATAGGACAAAAGCCACGTGGGACATGGATTGTAATAAAGAGGGACTAGTAAGAATTGTCATATTTAATAGTTTTCCCGTGAAATGCTTTAAAGTATATAACTGCCTATCCTGATACTGAATTTTTTGCATTCATGGTGTGGGGACAGCTCTGATGTATCATTTTGTGATTTGCCCCCTCCACAAAAGCAGTAGAATTATGTGCTTCCACATGACCTCTGAGTGCTTTCATTGTTTGGGAGGGCATGGCTGAAATGATCTCATGGAGTCAGCAGGAGAGGGAGATTATGTGGCTCCATTCCAAAATTAATCTGAGGATGTGGCTATATGATTGGCTCTCTCTCTCATAAAGGTCCAGTGGTGCACCACTGCATGGTCTAAATTGTATCACATAAAAATGACGTCTCCAGTGCTTCCTTCGCCCAGGAATGAAAAGCTGTGAGATGCAACTTGGTTTTACATAAAGCTACAACTGTACATGAGGCTACAACTCTACTGAACTGCTGCTGTACAAAGACTGCCTTAATTATGGACCCAGCCTCTTCTCCAGTGAGGGTCAGCAGAGTCAGCAAAGACTACATTTATCACTGGATGATTTCCTTCCCTACCAGCTCTAAATGCAAACAATATTGCATATTTCCTATAGCCGCTCACAGTCCACACATTAAATGAGTGCTGAATATGTTGCATGTTTCCCATTCTTCCAAGGCAGTAAGCCTGGGGGGGGGGCAGGGTAAGATGGATATGATAGGCTTCAAGGACATTTGAGCTTATGTAGCCTCCTCATGCTAATTAGCCACGACCGGCTGGGTTTAAAAGCCTCCCCCCCCCTTTTCTTCCCAATCCTGACTGGGCCACTACAATTATTGTACAATAAAGGAAGGACCAAGCTTAGTTCCCATCCCCTGCTTGCCAAATGATCCCAGAAGAATGTGGAGCACCCCTGATAAGTACGAGACAGCACACTGGAGGTCAGTTCAAAAGTGATTTCAGCTTTATTTCAGCTCCAAGTTAGACCAGCTAAGGACTAGACCAGCTAGACAAAATACAGTCCTAAAACAGCAGTTTATATACAGTTCTGGCTGAGGTAGCCACACCCACAGAAACAAAACGCGCCAATAACATTTGAATATCATAACCAATCACAGCTCAGGTATAAGGACCAATCATCTTTGTACCTTATGACCAATCACAGTTGTTCCCACCATAAGCCCTCTGATTGGGCAATACTTGTGCAGTATTTCCGATCCGCATAATGAGCACCTGCTCAGTATGCTCACCATTATGTCTCTGAGGACATAACAACTCCTCCCCCTTAGATGGAACACACTCGTAGTCTGCTAAATGGGGAGGGGCCCTTCGGCTTCGTTGGGACCGCCTCAGTTCTGGGGCTTCAGGGTCTTCACTGGTCTCAGTGCCAGGCATTGCTGGGCTGTCAGGGTCCACAGGGTCCGAGAGTGCAGGGGTCTGCCCTGCCTCAGGTTCTGGATGAGAACCAGCAGCACTCACCTCGTCCGGAGGCAAGTGGGACTGCTCCCTGGGCCTGAAGCAATCTCCGGCCTCGATCTCCTGGTCCGCAGGAGACCATCGCTGCCGGAGTTGGTCGATGTGGCGGCGTATCTGTCGGCCATCAGATAGCCTCACCACATACATTCGAGACCCCAATTTGTTGGTGACTTCGGCATTAAGCCACCGGTGCCCCTCAGCGTAGTTTCGTGCGAAGACCAAGTCTCCGGGCTGGAACTCCCTGGATGGAGTGGCTGGTTTGGGCCGCACGGTTCTGCTGCCATCCAGGTCTGGGTGCAGGCGATCGAGAAGGGTTGTCAGCCTTCTCCCCATTAGAAGCTCGGCCGGGCTTTTCCCTGTAGCACAGCTGGGAGTGACATGCTGCCACAGGAGAAAATCGGCCACTCGATGGTCCCAGTCCTCGCCTTGCAGCCGGGCGAGGGTCTCTTTCGCCGTCCGCACCATTCTTTCCGCCTGGCCGTTGGAGGCGGGGTGGAATGGTGCTGTGGTGATGTGCCGGATGCCGTAACCCTCTAGGAAGCCGGCGAACTCCCTAGAGGTAAGCTGTGGCCCGTTGTCACTGACAAGTACGTCAGGTAGCCCATGGGTGGCAAAAAGTTGGCGCGAAGCCTTTATTAAGTTTGCCGCTGTCGTTGACCGCATGGGAACTACCTCCAGCCACTTCGAGAAGGCATCAACGACCACCAGAAGCATCTGGCCGTTGATAGGGCCAGCGAAGTCGAAGTGTAGCCTTGACCAAGGCTTTTCAGCTCTGTTTAGTTCAGCCGGAGGGGAGCGTGGCGGATCAGCCCGGGACTGCTGGCAGTTCATACAGCCCCGAACTCGCTCCTCGATGTCAGCATCGAGCCCAGGCCACCATACGTATCCCCGAGCCAGGGCCTTCATCCGCACAATTCCTGGATGCCCGGCATGCAGAGATTTCAGAACGCTCCCTCTTAGTTTGGGGGGAATAACAACTCTACTCCCCCACAGAACGCAGCCCTTAGAAATAGATAGTTCAGTTCTTCTCCCCCAATATGCCTTAAACTCAGGCTCGTTACACACACTCGGCCACCCCCTCCACACCCAGTTTAAAACGCGGGACAAAATTAAGTCCTTTTGGGTGTATGTGGCAATGTCCTTAGACCGCAATGGAGCCTCAGAAAGTTCATCGAGTGCGAAGATGTCCGCTGTCGGAGCCGGGTCTGGATCAGTCTCAGGCAGGGGGCATCGGCTCAGGGCGTCGGCGTGAGCAATACACTTGCCCGGTCTGTGCTCTATGTCGTACTCGTATGCGGCGAGGAATAGAGTCCATCTTAACATCCTGGGCGACAGGATGTTAGGCGTGGGGCGGTCAGGGGCGAAAATCCCAAGTAGCGGCTTGTGGTCAGTAACTAAAAGAAAACGTCTTCCGTACAAAAAGTCATGAAACTTTTTAACTGCACTCACAAGCGCCAACCCTTCTTTATCAATTTGGGCGTAGTTTTTTTCAGCCCCACTCAGCGACCTAGAATAATAGGCAATTGGTGCCTCAGACCCGTCAGGCATAATATGGCTTAGAACTGCCCCAACACCAAACGGCGACGCGTCAGCCGCCAGAACCAACATTTTTGTCTCATCATAGTGCGTGAGGACACTGCTAGACGTTAACAACATTTTAACATTTTGAAAAGCTTCTTCTTGACGCTGCCCCCAAACCCATTTTGCATCCTTATTTAATAAACGGTGTAATGGTTCGGCTACCGAAGCTTTGTGAGGCAAGAATGCATGATAAAAATTAACAAGCCCTAAAAAAGCTTGTAGCTCCGTTTTGTTTTGGGGCCTAGGTGCGTTGTGAACGGCAGATACCTTCCCCGGGGTTGGGTGAACTCCCTGCTCATCAGTTTTGAATCCCAGGAATTCAACACTGGGAACCCCTATTGTACACTTTTCTCTTTTTACACGTAAGCCAGCTTTTTGAAAACAAAGTAAAACCTGCTTGACTCTTTCAAGCAATTCCTCCTCATCTTTCCCTGCAATAAGCACATCATCGAAGTAAGGAATTACTCCCTTGAGGCCTCTAAGCAACCCTTCCATTAATCCCTGGAAGATTCCTGGTGCGACATTAACCCCGAATTGGAGGCGCTTGACTCGAAACGCACCTCTATGAGTGTCAGAAAAATGCATTTGATGTTTCTCACTGAATCCATTGTTGTATGTTTTCCTATCCCGCTATGCGCTTGCGTAGGTATGCAGGCAGAAACGTGGGAGCTTCTTCCCTGCCGCTTTTCCTTATCACGGTGGCCTTGAATGTAGGCTTTGGACTATTCTTGTTTCGCTGAGAATTTTCCAGTCCTGGGAAGGCAAGGGGAGGGGGAGTAGTCTCCCGCTCATTAAGTATTTCTCCCGCCGGGAGTTCCCGCGCGAGTGCTCAAGTTTTATTTGCTAGGCGCTTCATTGCATCACACTATAAGTTAGCTTGCTTTGCTTTGCCCCCTATTCCTGACAATGACTTCCTACTGTGGGTTTATAGCAAGATAATCCAATAAACCTTTCTTTGTGCAAGAATGACTGGATCTACTTGATTTTAACCTGACAGAAATTGTCAGGAATCTATCATTCCCACTACCGTCAGTTTCCGCCGTCTACCAAGATGAGCGGAGCGGGTACGGGAGCTACGGGCGCAGCCCCAGCAACTACTCCTTCGGGCGCAGCTGCGGCGGCTACTACTCCAGGAGCCACGGGCGCAGCGGCAGCGGCAACTGCTCCAGGGGCCACGGGTGTAGCAGCGACGGTGGCAGCTTCTTCAGGAGCCACGGTGCCTGTTACTACATCGGCAGCTGCAGTGGTCACCCTCCCGACCACCACCGTTGTTCCAGTGACTACTACTACAGTTTTGGTCGCACCAGCATCACAATCGGGAACCGGATTAGCGACCCCGCCATTAATCAGCACATTGGGGGTTCAGTACGCTCTCCCAGTCTACAGCCCGGCTGGGCAACTACCGAGTCAGGGAGGAGCGATTCCCCGAACCTATGTGCCAGGAGTCCCAACGCCATGGGACAAAGGGGTGACCTATCGTAGGTCACGCGATTGGACTAAGAACCTGTTGGATACTACCCAGTCGACTTGGACCATGCCGGGAAGCCAAAGCCGAGACAGTTTGTTGGATCCTAGAGGTAGTTTTGGACTTCCCCAAGGGAGGGTACCTCGAGGATCTCCTAGAACTGGGTCTGGGCCAGACACCGATGCTCGCATGGACTCTATCCAAGAGGATACTCGACGGCTGGTAAGGGATATGAGCAAGCTAATGCAATCCCTACCACAGATGATGGACCAAGCTATTCGGGCTCATCCGCTGACACAGCCTAGACCGGCACCAGCCCCGGCACCACCACTGCTACCGGGACGACCACCTCCTGCTCCTCCGGGCCCGAGGCCGGGCCAACCAGCACCTCCGGGTCCAGGGCCGGGCCGGCCGGCACCAGCCCCACCTCCACCGGTCGTTCCAGCACCAGGACCAGGGCCAGGCCAACCAGGGCCACTCCAGCCGCCTGCTGTGCCTCCGCCTCAACTCCCTGCCCCAGCACCTCTCATGCAGCTGATCCCGGTCATGGCGCCGGCCCCCCCAGTAATCTGTCCTAAGGACATGCTTGAGATCACATTTGATGGAGATCCAGAGACTGTGTCCTTTTTCATATTGCAAGTCGGGAAATTTGTGCAAAGATGGGGCTATGTTTTCCCAGATGAAGAACAACAGGTGGAGTTTATCGCATCCAGATTTCGAGGGAGTGCTACCAGCTGGTATGTAGCTCTTCATGATCTGGAGGCTGCGGAGTTGGGGAATGTAGATGACTTCATGTGGGCTCTGAGAAACCGTTTCGAGGACCCGGGGCGGCCGAAAAAGCAGAAGCCTTCCTTCGTACCTTCAGACAAGGCAAACTCTCAGTGCGAGAGTATTCAAGGGAATTTCAAAGGCATGCTGTGAAAATTCGGGACTGGACCGATGCGGTCTTGGCCCAACAATATCGAATGGGTCTAGCTGTGGACATTCGTAATAACATCCTCAGCTCTCAGCAACCCCGCACCCTCCAAGGTTGGATGGAGGAAGCCGAGAAAGCCGAGAGCCACCTACGTATGATGAAACTGGATTTATCGTTCGGTAACAACCGTCCAAGTTCGGCGGCGGGCCAAGCCAGACCCAAACCAGTATCTACCCCAAGTGGAATGAGAGATCAACGTATGCGACAGGGTCTCTGCCTGCGGTGTGGGGAGAAAGGGCACTTCGCCGCCGCCTGCCCGAAAGGAGACCCCAACCGGGCTCTACCACAAGAAGAGCCCAGAAGGTGGATGACCCCTACCCCAAAGAAAGGCACTGCAAAACCACGCAATACACGGGCTCTTTTCGCGGGTCCTGACCAAGTGGATACTTTGTTGCTGGAGGAAGAGAATGAGATGCAGGGAAATGAAATGGTCCTGTTTGTGAATGGCGCTACACATCAGGACCCAACACCTGAGGCGCCTAAATTGGTGAGCAATTACCCCTCTCTCTTCTTTGTGACTGTCCTAGTAATGAACCCAGCCATGATGACCCACATTCGGGTTCGAGCCCTCATTGACTCAGGGTGTGGGAGGGACCTCATCAACCCGTCTATGGTTGTAGGGTTGGAGGCAGCCGTGGTCCACCTGAAAGACCCAATAACTTTCACACAAATGGATGGGTCTCCAATGAAAGAGCCATGCCGATTTGAGACTGTCCCTTTAAGAATAGGCATTGGCGACCACTGGGAGCTACGTTCGTTTGTGATAGCTCCTCAAGCCCAATTTCCCTTAGTGTTGGGTAGCCCTTGGTTACATGGACATAACCCTTACATTCTATGGGAGGAAGGGAATGTTCAATTTATCTCACCGAAATGTACAGAACACCAATGGGACCCAGGGTGGGGAAATCCTCCCTGCAATGAACCTCCACGCGCTTGTTTAGCAATGGAGGACCTTAACCGCATCCCTAAGGATTACCAGTATTTGAGTAGGGTTTTTGAGGAGGAGGAGGCTGATGAACTACCTCCCCACCGTAACTCTGACTGCGCTATTGAGATTCTTCCGGGACAGAAATTGCCAAAAGGGAAAATTTATGCCATGAGTCCCAGTGAGAAAGAAGAACTGCGCCGCTTTATTGATAAAAACCTGGCTCGTGGATTTATTAGGCCAGCATCATCCCCTTTCGCAGCACCTGTATTGTTTTGTAAAAAGAAAGATGGTGGGCTCAGACTATGCACGGATTACCGGGGACTTAACGCAGTGTCTGCAACCAATGCCTACCCGATGCCTCTTATCAAAGACTTATTGGCAGAGGTGGCAAAAGGGAAAGTGTTTTCTAAACTGGATTTAAGAGATGCCTATTTTCGAGTTCGCATCAGAGAGGGGGATGAATACAAAACTGCGTTTAATACCCCGCTGGGGCAATTTGAATATCGGGTTATGCCATTCGGTTTGCAGGGGGCACCAGGGGTATTCATGAACTTAATCAATGAGGTCCTACACCCCTACTTGTTCAAGGGGGTGGTCGTTTACTTGGATGATATCTTGGTCTATACCCCGGACCTAAAATCCCACATCAGTCTCATGCGAAAAGTATTGGAAAGGCTATTAGATCACAAATTGTTTGTTAAATTGTCAAAATGTGAATTTCACCAGGAGTGTATTGACTTTCTGGGGTACCGCATATCCTCTGAGGGGTTGGAAATGGACCCAAAAAAGGTCCAGGATGTTGTAATGTGGGAGCCCCCAAAACCAGACGACAGCTCCAAAGTTTTCTCGGTTTCGCCAACTTTTACCGTCAATTCCTGCCACACTTTGCCCAAGTAGCCCTTCCCCTCACTGAACTGTTAAAGACTAAGGGGAAGGGATCCAAGGCTTCAGTGCCAGGGGCCCCTTTGAACTGGACCCCGCAGTGTCAGGACGCGTTTGAACAATTAAAGCGGCTGTTCACGTCGGAGCCGATACTAGCACACCCCGATGAGACAAAAAAATTCGTGGTCCAAGTAGACGCATCGGATACTGCTATGGGTGGGGTGATTTTGCAAGAGAACGCTCGGGGACAACTACAACCCCTAGCTTATGTATCAAGAAAATTCAATGATACCGAGAGATTCTGGCCCATTTGGGACAAAGAAGCTGCGTCTATACGTTTAGCATTGATCACTTGGAGACACTGGTTAGAGGGGTCCCAAGTACCTTTTGAAATATGGACTGATCATAAAAACCTTGAGGTACTGCGAAAACCCCGCAATCTAAATGCTAAACAATTCAGGTGGGCTGAGTTTTTCTCCAAATTCCAATTCACTCTCCACCATTTCCCAGGGAAGGCTAATCATTTGGCGGATGCTCTTTCCCGCCTTCCCCAACATTTCTCTAAGAGAGTGGAGGTACAAGAGTCTATGTTCACCCCGGAACAACTGGTTGGTGCAGTTGTAACCCGTAAAGCCAAGCAAACATCAAAGAACCCTATCCAGACATTCCCCTGGGAAAAACAATTTCTCACTGACATCACCTCACAAGAAACAAGTGAGTTACAAGTCAGGGACGATGTGAGATGTGGTCCAAACGGCTGCTGGTTTAAGGGAAATAAAATGTTTGTTCCTGAAGCTACCCGATCCCAAATGTTGCAGACAGTTCATGACTCTAAATCTGCGGGGCATTTTGGTTTTGTGAAATCCTTAAGACTTCTGCAACGTGGGTTTTGGTGGCCCCGAATGAAACAGGATTTATCGCTCTATATACAATCATGCCCAACATGCAACCGTTGTAAAGCCAGGCCGGGGAAACCTCCAGGTCTCTTACAGCCTCTACCTACCCCGAGCCGACCCTGGGAAGTAATTTCGATGGACTTTATCACTGATCTTCCCCCTCTAAACATATGACGGTCATTTGGGTGGTAGTGGACTTGTTCTCAAAACAAGCCCACTTTATACCGTTCCCCGGGTTGCCAACCGCCAAGGCTTTAGCCAAAGCATTCCTTCAACACATTGCCAGACTACATACATTGCCGATCAAAATAATATCCGATAGGGGAAGTCAATTTGTTTCTAAGTTGTGGTCGGAGCTAATGACCCTAATGGGTATTGAACGTGCTCTCAGTACTGCCTATCACCCTGAAACCGATGGGCAAACAGAGAGAGTAAACCAGACATTAGAGCAATACCTGAGATGTTTTTCTAATTATCAACAAGACAATTGGGTTGATTTACTGCCATTAGCGGAGTTTGCATACAACAATTCATGGCACGCTTCAACAAAGATGTCACCATTCAAAGCTGCCATGGGTTATGACAGCCCCCTCTCCCCTTCTTGAAGCCTGGTGAAAACGTGGGGAAAGCTGCAGCATGGTGTAAGACTTTCCGCGATACTTGGCCCCTAATTGTTGAGACTTTGAATGAAGCCAAGTTACAGTACAAAAAACAAGCAGATAAAAAAAGGGCAGGGGGCTGGAATCTGAAACCAGGGGACTCTGTCTATCTGTCAACAAAGAATCTGAAGCTGACGCAGCAGTCCAAAAAACTGGCTTGGAAATATATTGGTCCTTTCAAGGTGCTAAGATGTATAAATCCAGTGACTGTACAGCTAGATCTGCCTAAATCTCTTAAAGCAATACATCCAATTTTCCATTACAGCCTCCTCAAACCGGCGTTACCCCCGACTAAATGGCAACCTGCGATGCCGGAGCCTCCCCCCTCTGATGGTTGACGATGAGGAGCACTATGAAATTGCGGATATCCTAGACTCTAAGATTCTACGTGGACAACTCCTGTACCTGGTCCAATGGGTACACTTCGGGCCCCAACATAGGGAATGGGTGAAAGTTTCAGATATCAATGCACCTGATCACCTGAGAAGCTTTCACACTCGGTACCCTAACAAGCCTGGGGGCCCACATTCTCTCCTTCCTGAGTGGTGGGTGGGTGGTATTTTGGGAAGGGCAGAATGTCAGAAAAATGCATTTGATGTTTCTCACTGAATCCATTGTTGTATGTTTTCCTATCCCGCTATGCGCTTGCGTAGGTATGCAGGCAGAAACGTGGGAGCTTCTTCCCTGCCGCTTTTCCTTATCACGGTGGCCTTGAATGTAGGCTTTGGACTATTCTTGTTTCGCTGAGAATTTTCCAGTCCTGGGAAGGCAAGGGGAGGGGGAGTAGTCTCCCGCTCATTAAGTATTTCTCCCGCCGGGAGTTCCCGCGCGAGTGCTCAAGTTTTATTTGCTAGGCGCTTCATTGCATCACACTATAAGTTAGCTTGCTTTGCTTTGCCCCCTATTCCTGACAATGACTTCCTACTGTGGGTTTATAGCAAGATAATCCAATAAACCTTTCTTTGTGCAAGAATGACTGGATCTACTTGATTTTAACCTGACAATGAGTTACGATGGTTTGTGCTTCTGCTGCATTGCTATCCACAGGCAGTTGTTGATAAGCCTGGGCAAGGTCCAACTTTGCAAAAACCTTGCCCCCCCTAGAGACGCAAGTACATGACTTATCACAGGTACAGGATAAGAGTGCTGTTGCAACGCCTTATTGATTGTACACTTATAATCTGCACAAATTCTTATAGAACCATCGGGTTTGACAGGAGTAACGATGGGTGTTTCCCATTTGCTGTATGGTACCGGTTCTAAGACCCTTGCACAATGAGCTTGTCGAGCTCCATTTCTATCTTTGGTCGCAATGCTAACGGTACCTTCCTATATTTTAACCTGATAGGCCGTACATTTGGATCCAGTTCAAATGAAACCGGGGGACCTGTATAGGTTCCCAATCCCTTTCCAAAAACCTGAGGAAACTCGTTATACAAGCAATCCCATTTATCACAACACACTGCATTAATGCCAGAAATAGCAATGCCCAACGGTTCAAACCAATCAAGCCCTAAGAGGCTTACCCTGTCCCCTTCAGCAACAATTAGGGACAGAGCCGCCTTCTGCTCCTTGAAGTTGACTTCAAATTCAGCCTCACCGGCCAATGGAATTCTGTGCCTCTGGAAATCGGCAAGACAGGCATCAGTTGGTAGGAGACGGCGACGGCTTCGGCGAGGGAAAAGACGATCTAGTGTATGCGTCGAAATGATGGTTCTAGCCGACCCCGAATCGACTTCGAAAGGGCAGGCCACGCCGTCAAGATACACGGTGACGAAAATCTTCTTCCTCCGGGGAACTCCCGTGGTGAGAACAGTCGATGATGAAGAGGGGTTGGACGACAGGGTCGGTTTTCGGGACGACAGGGATGAAGAGCAGGTTGTGTTGACCTTGCTTCGGAATTGAGAGCGCTGCGGAGGCGACGTAGGCGGCGATCTCTTCGACTTGCAAACTCTGGCGATGTGCCCGCGTTTTCCGCAAGCCCGACAAACCAATCCTTTGGCCCAACAGGTGTCGCGCTCGTGCTTCCCGCCACAACCAAGGCACTGACGTGCTGGCGCAGTCTTCACTTGGGTTCGCGGCTGGCTGCTGGAACAAGGCTCTCGTACATCATCCACGGCGGCCGCTGGCTCACGGTCCTCGACCTGTTGGTGAATGCTGGATTCGGCTGCCGCAGGCCGCTGTCTCACTTCCCGCGTCGACCTTTCAGCAGCTTCAGCGGCGATGGCTTCCTCGAACGCGACCTTGAATGTCAGCGTCTTGAGGGCGAACAGGCGTTGTTGCAGCTTTGCATCGCGGTGACCGCAGACCAGCCGGTCTCGCAAGGCTGTTTCGAGATCGGCGAAGTTGCAAGCCCTTGCCAACTTCCTCAATGCCGCCACAAACTCGGCTACAGATTCGCTGGAGCCTTGCCGCCTTTCGTAGAACGCGTGCCGGGAAGCGATCTCTGAAGGCTGCGGCGCAAAATGAGCCTTCAACTTCTCCATCAGCGTGGCGTACGGCACGGTCTTGATGTCATCAGGCGTGACAAGTGAACGAGCAATGTCGAACACCTCTTTGCCACACGAGCTAAGCAGTGCAGCTCGTTTCTTCGCAGCATCCGTCACCCCGCCGCTTTCGAGGTGGAACTCAAACCGGGTGAGGTACGCCTCCCAGTCCTCAGTCGCGGGCTCGAACGGCTCGAACCGGTGCTTGGAGCTCATCGCGGCGCTTCCTGGAGCGGACGGCCCCCTCGGAAACTCGCGGTCGATCGGAACTTCCTCCGTGGTGTCTCAGCGGGGCTGCCTACCCGCTATATCCCATCCTCATTGCCAGTTGATAAGTACGAGACAGCACACTGGAGGTCAGTTCAAAAGTGATTTCAGCTTTATTTCAGCTCCAAGTTAGACCAGCTAAGGACTAGACCAGCTAGACAAAATACAGTCCTAAAACGGCAGTTTATATACAGTTCTGGCTGAGGTAGCCACACCCACAGAAACAAAACGCGCCAATAACATTTGAATATCATAACCAATCACAGCTCAGGTATAAGGACCAATCATCTTTGTACCTTATGACCAATCACAGTTGTTCCCACCATAAGCCCTCTGATTGGGCAATACTTGTGCAGTATTTCCGATCCGCATAATGAGCACCTGCTCAGTATGCTCACCATTATGTCTCTGAGGACATAACAACCCCATCTTTCCCTAACCATGTGACAGCTAGTAAGTGAATTATAGTCTTCAGGCTCTTAGACCCTGCCAACATGGCCTGAAACATCTCCCCCCACACCCCCGCTGCCTTTTGTGGTTAACATACAGCCTGATGAAGAATTCTGTGGGACCTTAAAGTTTGGACTCACTGCTCTGCAATATGGTTGGTCCTAAGAAAAAGGTGTTACATTACACAATGGTTATTTTTTGATTGGTTTCCTCATACATCAGACTCAAATCAAGGGTATTTTGGGCCCCAAAGGTAACCAGAAGGAAGGGGCTAAGTAAATCTTACTTATTATGTCAATGAGTCTGTCTCCTTTTTATTTTTTTAAATCATACTGCTTTATTTATTCTATTCTTCTAATGGGCTCAGGGCAGCCTACATGGATTACCTTTTCCCCTTTGCCAGCAACACCTTGGCCTGACCTGGATGGCCCAGGCTTGCCTGACCTCATCAGATCTCAGAAGCGAAGGAGGGTTGGCCCTGGTTAGCATTTGGACGGAAGACACCAAGGAAGTCTAGGGTCGTGATGCAGAGGCAAGCAATGGATGTCTCTTGTCTTGAAAACCCTACCGAATTGCCATAAATTAGCTGCAACTTGATGGCACTTCCATCACCATGATCACCTCATGAAGTAGGTTAGACTGATGTAGAGTAACTGGGCCAATATCCACCATAAGGTTGCCATTTTCCAGATGGGGCCTGGTTCTCCTAGGGCAAAACTGTTGCTCTGGAGGGCAGATTCTATGACATTATATTCTGCTGAGTTCCCTCCCTTCTTCAAACTCCATCCTCCCTGGTTTCCAAACCCAAAATCTCCAGGTATTTCCAACCCTGGAATGGCAACCCTAGTCCCACACTGAGCTAAACTGTGGCTCAGCTGGGAAAGTGAGGACCAAAAAATATGATGGCTCTATAGCTTAATTAGCATGGTGATAATCTGGCACTGCATAGATCAACACACTAACTTGCAGTTTTTTGTCTATAGTAAAAAAACCCATCATCAAATAACTGCATTAGTCAAGGAAAAACATGTTTAGAACTACCTTTTAATTGCATCGACCTCTAAACAGCATGGAAAATTACCTTTGCTCTGGGAACATGAAATCTTTCCTATTAAAACAGGAAGTCTTCTCCAAGGTTTGAAAGTATGCTGTTAGCCTGCCCTTCACATTTTTTTTATTATTATTGGTGCTGTATTATTAGACACAACATCAGCTGCTTCAGTTTAATTTCCCCTGACTGTTTGCCCCTTCCACAAATAAATAAATAAATTCCAAGGATCAGCAGGGTCAAGTTTACTGCTGATAACTTTCATTTTTATAAAACCTAGTCAACAAGAACCATAAGGGATCGACAGTTATGTGGAAAATCAAGTCAATGAAGTCGGTTGCCTCCTTGAAATGAGAGCTGAAGGAATGACTGTCCGTCGACTGCTTGTACCGAAAGACAAAACAAGCCTCCCAATAGGCAAGCTTCAATTTTTACTGCAAACGTTTTGTAATCTATTAACCTTCAAGCTCGAGAAAGGCCAAACTCTTCTGGACAAAATTTGCTCACCTGTATTTATTTGCTTTGCCACCTCACATTGTCTGGCAAAACATGAAAACTGGCAACACTGTCTGCATGTAAAAAGGGAGAGAGCAATTAGCCATTGTGTCGGTGAGACCCTGTTGACTTAAAAGAATGCTGTATGTGAAAGAGTATACTTACTATCTATTATTTAATCCAGGCTCAGCCATTCAGTCCGCCACTCTGAAATTTAATTAAGAACAAAACCAGATGCCCTAGTTCCAAACTGGGCCCCATAGGGGACGAAATGAATAAAACCCTATTATCTTCCAGCAGCATTGAATTCTAGGCCAGGTTGTACTTGGCCAGAGGAAAGAGGAGGAACAGCAGCCACCCTGTGGTCACTCTCTCCTCTCAAAGGTTAAGATGGAAAGATGAAGACAAGAATGAGCAAAACAGCCCAGGAACACACTGACAATTTGTGTTTGTTAGATTGAAGTTTGTGGATCTGCTGTGGCTTGAATTGGCTCAGCTGGAGACCACTCTACCTGCTTTCCCTGACTGCTATCTCTTGTTCCTTTTTTGATCTCTAGCTTGCTGATGTCATTGCTTCTGTCTTCCGTCATGTTTTGTTAAGCAAAACCTACAGGACATGCATTATCCTTCAGGTAATCCACCATTCCTAAGAAATTACATAAAAATGACCAGGAATGTCATAAACCTGTCCAACTATATGCAAATAAGGGCCTATGCCTTTCAGTCTTTTCCAGAAGATATGTTCAACAGATTCCTTAATTTTCTAAAACATAGTCATTAAAGTCCACAGAAGCTATACAAAAAAGGTTGATAGGTAGAAAAATGTAATTCAGCTCCATTGCCACATACACAAGAGCGCACTCTGGTGTTCTGTGCTAATATCTGAGGAATAGGGATGGGCACAAACTGGGAAAATGTGGTTCAGTTTGTGGTTTGTAGCATGTGTGGTTCATTAACCACGGACCGTCACAAACTTTTAAATGCTGGATGAACTGATTCAGTTCATGCGGTTTGTGATGCAGTAGAATGGCCCTTGGCATGCTAGAGACAGCAAACTCCCAGATGCTCTCTGGCTGACTGTCCTCTGCCTGACCTCCAAGTTTGACAAGGATTGGATTTATGGGGTCTGAGTTACGGACCCCCAAAGGAGATGCCCCCAGGAAAGTGCTTTCTGGGGAAATGGCAGGCACAGGTTCAGGAGGTTCAGAAGGACATAGAACAGGTTCTGTGAAAGCTAGAGACACCAAACTTGCAGTAGATCTCTGGATGACTCTCCTTTATCTGCTCTCAAAGTTTAGTGAGTATTGGAATTTACTGGGTCTGAGTTACTGCCCCCAAAGAAGGTGCCCCATCCTCCATTGTTTCCAATGGAGGGGGGAAAACAGCAAAAAAAAGGCAAGGGCAATAGAAGCCCAGGAGAACAAAATTAAAGTCCCCAAGATTCTCTGCAGTAGAAACTGAAGGTGGGGGCATTTTTGCATGCTCAGCAGAACCAGTGCCACTGTGACACTGCAAACCCAACAGGACTAAGGTCAAGTCAGGCAATGGGGTGAAATGTCAGGCACTGGTTCAAAAGTGTATAGACAGGACCCCCTGCAAGCTACACACACCGAACACACAAGGAACCTCACTCTACTGCCTGTTCCTCTACAATTTCTCCAAATTGGGGGCAGATTACATTTCTGGGGTCCCAGTTATGGTTTCTGCAAAAAAGTCTCCCCAGTGCTCTCTCTGGAAAAGACTGCTGCAGTTACAGGAGCCTATGGAATGGCTCAGGGACAAGCCAGTGACACCAAACTCACAGGGAAGCTTCACCTGGGCAGACCTTCCTAGCCAGACACTGGAAGCAAGGCAAGCATCACCCCTATACTCACAGCCCCCCTCCCAAGTCTCTAAAAGCAAGTTCTGAAGGGCACAGGCATGACAGGAGACTTCCTACAGGGGCTTCCCAAAGTTACCCCACAACAGCTTGGCAGGCACCCCAGCCACACCAGACCAGTGGAAATCAGAGTTCCATTCTTCATCTCCGCACAGGAAACACCTGTCAGGCTGACTGGGCCACCCACAATTCTCCAAAGGCAGATTTGGAAGGGTGGAAAGGCAGATATGACAAGAGACTTCCTACAGGGGGTCCCCACAAAGTAACCCCACAATAACTTGACAGGCACCCCAGCCCTACCAGACAAGCAAAGGAAGTGTGTCCACAAGGGATGGGCACAGATCAAAAGAAGGCAGTTCAGTATGGGGTCCATAGCAAGGCCGGCTCACCCACTAGGCGAGCTAGGCGCTCGCCTAGGGTGCTGGCCCTGCAGGGGCGCCAAAATGCCCCCGCCCCCCATGAAAAGCCCCCCTTCCCGCCCAGCACTGGCAGCCCCGGTTTTCCTGGGTGCCTCACAGATGCGAGGCGCCCAGAAAAGCTGGCGCTGCCGCTGGGAGGGAAGGAGTGAGGGTTCTAACCTCGCCCCTTCCCCGGCTCTCCTGGGCACCTCGCAGCTGCGAGGTGCCCAGGAAAATGGTTCTGGGCCATCTCCAGGCCCCACCAGGAGGTTGGCATCCCCGGTGGGGTGGACACCCCAGGCTGTCCTACCTAGGGCGGCCAGACACCTGGGGCCGGCCCTGGTCCATAGTGGCCAACAGACCGAAGCCCTAACCAAAGAGGCCTCACATGGACTGAGCCAGTCTGGGAAGTTCTGGATGTGGCAGAATGGCCCCCCAGGGTACTAGATACTCTAATCTCATGGAGGATCTCCAGCTGTCTCTCCTATACCTGTCCACTAATTTTGGTGAAGATTGAATTTAGGGAGTCTGAGTTACAGTGCCTCTAGGAAAGTGCTTTTGGAGAGACATCAGGGACAGGTTCTGGAGTGTATAGAATGCACCTGCGCAAGATAGAGGCATCAAACTCACATTGGACCTCCCTGAAATGCTCTGCTACATGTCCTCCAAGTTATGTGTGGATTGGACTTGGGGGGTCCAAATTATGCCCCTCCCAAGAAGGTGCTCCCAGGAAAGTGCTTTTGGGGGGAACATCAGGTGCAGGAATGTATAGAATGGACCCTGTGCAAGCTAGAGGCATCAAACTTGCAGCAGACCTCCCCAGGATGCCCCCCTACATGACCTCCAAGTTATGTGCAGATTGGATTTGGAGGAAAGGCTGTGGAATCAGAGCCCTAATCCACAAACACCCAAAGCCCCCAGCAGAGAGAAAGCCAGAAGATCCAAAAAAAAGAGGTGGGGTGGGTATAAATGTGTGAACCCTCAGACAAGGCACCCACCAACTGTGCCCCACCACCCAGCATGAATGGAGAGGCTGTGGAATCAGAGCCCTGACCCACAAACACCCAAAGCCCCCAGCAGAGAGAGAGCCAGAAGTAACAGAAACTGGCCACAGCAGAAGCAAAGCAAAACCCCAGGCTGTGTGTGGCACATGGAGCTCTGGCCCAGGAAACACAGCTATACAAAAAAGATTGATAGGATAGCTCAGAAACTTGATTGACAAAAGGAGCGGTGTGTGTAGAAATCCATGTCCTCTTCAGAGAAACCCACAAGTGAAGCCCCACTTCTCAACATGAACAGAAAGGCTGGGTGCTGTGGCACATACAGAGCTACGAGCAAAGCAATCCCCTCCCACTGTCTAGCAAAGCTGAATCTGACCAACTTGCACATGCTGTTAATTACAAATTTACAAATACAATATTGATACGCTCCTACTTGCTGCAAACCTCCAATGAAGGAACACGGGGCTGTGCCCACTATTTATATAGTTTTCAGATCCCATAGAGCTGAATGGGAGCCTGTCAAGCTTTGGAGGGGCCCAAATGGTGTTTCCAAGGCTGGAGAGAATTCCACCCCCACCATCGCCTGGGAGTTTGTTGGTGTCAATGCCAGGTTTTCCAGGATATATTTCCATTTCCTGGACAACCCCTGAAGTTCAGGGAATGTCCATGGAGCATGTGCTTCTCTGAACATCACTTCCCAGACGGGCTCAAATTTGGCATGGATTTTGCTTTGTGCACCCGTTTGTGTGCATCCCTAGTGCCCACAACTCTCACAACCCCCTTCCAGGCTGAAACAATCCATGGTGAATTCTTTTCCTGTGCAAAGAAACATCTGTCAGGCCGGCTGGGCCACCCATAATTCTCCAAAGGCAGATCTGGAAGGGTGGAAAGGCAGACATGAGAAGACTTATGACGGGCTCCCCAAAGTTACCCTATGACAGCTTGGTGGGCACTCCAGCCCCACTAGACCAGTTTTCCATTTAACCTGATTAGTAATGCAAACTGTCCTGTATAATAAAGAAGATTGCACAGTTTCTTGTCCAACTAAGTGTTTATGGATTGAAGGGTTGGCATATGTTCATACACTGAAATAATGCACAGGGACTATTTCAAGTATGTTCCTAAGTAATAGTTGTGCCTTTAGGGTTCCTTCCATATTAGATGTTAGGAATGGCTCCTCATTAATCTCTCCAAGTTGGGGACAGATTACATTTCTGGGGTCCCAGTTATGGACAACCCCCCCAAAAAGATCTCCTCACTCAGCCAAAGCACCCAGTAGTTAAGGTCATCTGCTCAGAGTAAGCAGAGAGATGGGATGGCTCAGAGCGCTGAGTCTACCTAGCACCGAAACCCCAGCAAGGAAGAGGAGTTCACAACCAGGAAAGAAAAATGAATGTGCTTTGCTAGTCAGCTTTTAACAAGTTCCCTACCTCTCTCTATAAGTGTGAACAGCTGACAGATGAAAGGGGTGGAGCTGAGCCAAGTGTATACATAGCTTTCTGATGCCATAGAGCAGAATGGGGACTCCATTATTTGCAACCAGCAGTGCCTGTTAAGCTTTGGAGGGCTATGTCTGGAAATGTATCCATTCATGAACCACCACGAACCACTACGAAAAGCACCAAAGTCCATGGAATGTTCATGCTGGGCGTCCTTCCACAAACATTGCTTTGTGAAAAAATGAACTGGCCGAATTTGTGACAAGCTTTATTTCGTGAGCCAAATTGTGCCCATCCCTAGTGAGGAATATCAGTCATTCCCTGGTTCTATGCTGATTATATTGTATATGGCTAGTACTTGAGTTATTCCCAGTAGTAATGTATGGCTGTGAGAGTTGGACTGTAAGGAAGGCCGTGCGCCAAAGAATATATGCTTTTGAATTATGATGCTGGAGAAGACTCTTGAGAGTCCCTTGGACTGCAAGGAAATCAAATCAGTCCATCCTAAAAGAAATCAACCCTGACTGTTCCCTGGAAGACCAGATACTGAAGCTGAAACTCAAATACTTTGGCCACCAAATGAGAAGGGAGCACTCACTGGAGAAGACCCTGATGCTGGGAAAGATTGAAGGTAAAAGACGAAGGGGATGGCAAAGGATGAGATGGTTAGACAGTGTTATCAGTGCAACAAACATGAAATTAAGCAAACTCCAGAGGACAGCGGAAGACAGGAGGACCTGGTGTGATGTGGTCCCTGGGGTCGTGAAGAGTAAGACCCGACTGTGCAACTGAACAACAACAAAGTACTTGAGTGCCTAAATGATCATGGGGGCGGATGGGAACTATCTATTGGCCTCACTCTGAACTCCATATGTTTGATGTTCCCATTTGTGCTGGGACAAACTGCATACACCCATAGGCTGTCTAGGCATGATCTGTACACTCTAGTTTTGCAGAGTGTGAACTGTGGATATGGTCCCTAAGTATTTGCATCCTCCTGCAAATGTGGAAATCAGGATTATGTTACCACATGCCCTCCATTTCACATGTATCTTTAGGCACGTGTGGACTCTCTAACTTGGGTTTGAGACACTCACCCAGAACCCCAACCAATGGGCAGGGGGGATTAAGCTCAGTGTCAGGAGGAAGCCTGTTCCTTTTTTTGCAGCCTGGTTAGTGTGGAAAACTGACACACTTGCTACTAAGCAGGAAGGACAGAACATGTGGTTTAGGCATCTTTACCTGGATAGTGTGCATAGCAAGCTCAAATTGCCTCTAACAGGCTGCCAATAACCATGAAACAATCAGATCTTTTCCAAAGGAAGGTTTAGAGTTTATTTAGGGAAATATAGGGGTACAGGAATTGAATAGATACTCAAGTATAAGAATAGTGAAACTGTTGTGTTCAGAAGGAAGTACATATGAAGAGTTGCATGATAAGAGAAAGCAAAAGTAAAAGAGAGCCAAGCCTGTGGCTGAGTGAGAATTTTGCACCAGGGAATGGCCATGAGGAGAAGTGTCCTCAGTTCACTAAGCTGGGCAGAGTATGTTGTCCGTAGATGATTCAGTGTAGAGACCCTTTAGGCAGAGCTTCCAAAGTTCTCAAGGAAATAGCGAGAAACTTTTCTGGTTCCAGAAGGGAGAACGGCAGCCTCTGAGCCAGCAGAATTTTGGCTGGCAGAAAACCAATAATTATAGTCACCAGCACAAAAGAATATAAAGGAAATAATAATAAAGTCCAGGAAATCAGTGTGAGAATCTGTGGATTTCATAACTCTGATTGAATGGGGGGGGGGGCTTTCTAGAAAGGTAACGAAAGGAGACAAGGAGGACAAAAGAGGGATTCTAGGGTGGAGGCTTCACCCATGCCTGAGTCATGTTGGGAAGAAACATTCAGGCAAGCCTGCTGAGCCTGTTGGAGGTGGTAGGGGGCTGGGCCTTGGAGTTCCCAAGGCTGATAGTTCTGGAAGATTTCAATGTCCATGCTGATGCTGATGCCTCCTCGGAGGTGTTGGACTGGGTGTCTTCCATGGCACCAGTGGGACTCTCCCAGATTGTATCAGGTCCCACACACCAAGTAGGCCACACACTGGATTTGATTTTTGGCATGGGGATAGATATACATCTGATTGCTATTGATGGAGTGCCATGGTCAGATCATTTTGCCCTGAAGGCCTGGCTGGGTGCCCCAATCCCCTCCTGTCTAGGCAGTGAGTGGATTTATGCTCACCCATGGAGACTAATGGACCCAAGTGGGTTCCAAAATGCTCTGCAGAATCTGGAGCCCCCCCCCCGTGATTCATTAGATGTGCTGATAGAGGACTGGAAGACCCATCTCTCTGAAGCCATTGATGAAATTGCTCCCTGATGTCCTCTTCACTCCCACCCCAAATTAGCCCTCTGGCACACCATGGAGCTTAGGGGGATGAAGTGGGAGCTTAGATGACTAGAGCAAGTTTCGTGTTGGTCTTGTGACAAAGCTACAAGAACATTTTATAGGTTGTTTATGAAATCCTATGAGATGGTGGTAAAGGCTGCCAAAAGGGAGTTCTATAAAGCCTCCATTGCATCCACTAGCTCTCACCCAGCACAAATATTTAGGATAATTAGGTCTCTAACTTCTCTTACAGAGAGAGCCCAAAATGTTAGAAATTTGGCCATTAGCTATGAGGATTTTGTGAGCTTTATTGTGGATAAAGTCTTGTCACTCCACCACAACTTGCCTGCCAATATTGATATAGTATGTGAACTAGAGACCCCTTGGCCATTGTTGGATTCAGTACTTGACAACTTCAGCTGACTCTCCCAGGCCAACGTTGACAGGATTCTGGGTGCTGCTAAGCCAACCACCTGCCTCTTATCCATCATGGCTGGTGAAAACCAGTGGTCTGGGAATATGGGGGCCCCTGATGGACGTTATCAAACTGTCCCTCCGTTTAAGGATCTATCCAGGGGAATTAAAAGAGGCTGTGGTAATATCAGTTTAAAGAAACCATCTTTGGATCCCTCTGATCCTTCAAATTCCCACCCAGTTTCAAATCTTTCATTTCTGGGAAAGGTAATTGAGAGAGTGGTGGCAGAAGAGCTCCAAAGTTTCCTGGAGAACACATCAGCCTTGGACCCATTCCAGTCCAGCTTTTGCCCTGGCCATGGGATGGAGACAGCACTGGTTGCCCTCACAGACAATCTCCACAAACAGCTGGATTGAGTTGGGTTGGCACTCCTGCTACTGACCGTAGTGTTTAACACGGTCTGCCATGACCTGTTTACCCACTGCCTCACTGACATAGGAGTCTGTGGGGTGGCCTCGAAATGGTTTACCTCATTCCTCCAAGGGTGGGCACAGAGGGTAGCACTAGCAGAGAGGATGTCACCTAGACACCCCCTGGTGTGTGGGGTCCCTCAGGGAGCAATCCTCTCTCCAATGTTATTCAACATCTATATGCATCCCCTCACCCATCTGGTACAGAGTTCTGGGCTATAGGTAATCCTAGCTATATCTGTTGATGGTTGGCTGGCCAGAAGCCGCCCCAGTGAATCTGGCTGAGGGGCAGGACACCATGGTGGGATGGTTGAAACAGAGCCAACTCAGACTGAATCTATCTAAGATGGAGGTTCTGTGGCTGGGGAGGGGTATTCAGGACTGGGATGCCAACTCCCAGCCCTTGACAGCATGCCTCTAACACTGGTGCTGACTATCAAGAGCCTGGGTGTGTTTCTCGATGCCTCCTTATCTATGGAGGCCCAGATAACAAATTTTGCTAGACTGGCATTTTTTTTTCTGCTTTGCCACATTAGGCAGCTGGCCCCCGTCCTGTCTTGCCCTGACCTAGCCACAGTAATTCACATAACGGTCACCTCCAGGTTAGACAACTGTAACTCACTCTACACAGGGCTACCTTGAAACTGACTCAGAAACTACAACTGGTCCAGAATGCAGCAGCATGGGTTCTTACCGGAACCCCATGGACAGTGCACATCCAACCAGTGCTCTATCAGCTGCCCGGGCTCTAGGTTGAATACCGGATCAGGTTCAAGACTGTAGTACTAACTTCCAAGGCCCTAAATGGTCTGAGACCAATGTACCTACAGGACCGCATCTCCTGGTATACCCCTCCCCCAAAAAGTATTACATTCCAGAGAAAAGAACTTACTGGTGATCCCTAGCCCCCCCAAATATCCACCTGACCTCATGGAACTCACTGCCAAATGACATTTGTGCCCTGTGGGATAGATCCCACAGTTCCGCTGGGCTTATAAGGCAGAGATGTTCTGCCAGGTCTATGGCTGAGGGCAGCCATGACCTCCACCTTGCCTGGCACTTCCTCTTTCTGTCCTCCCCCCACATGGGGGTAAGGATATAATTCTGGCTTATTTAAGCATCATTGGAAATTATTTTTGTATCGCCATTGGCTTTATTGTTTTAATCAGCTTAATTTGATTTGTGAATATGTTTACTGGAACTGTTGCTCACTACCCCGAGCCTGCTGCCCAGGGGAGGGCGGTATATAAGTCAAATTTATAAACAAACAAATAAATAAAGTTAGTAAAAGTAGTCAAGCCCACCTGGCTACTTGATAGTAATTAGATTTTGTATTCAGGCAGACTTGCCCTTGCTGATTAAATAACATTGATAAGCTCTAGGTGGGTGCCTGACTTTGCAAGTCTCCATGGCAATGGGTAGGCATGCAGACGTCCCATTAGTGAATCAGTCTCTTGCCCAAGTTTCTGGCCACTTGTTAGCATAGCCCGAGGAGAGCCTTGATCTCACCTTTTGCATCTGAGAGAACTTAATCGCTGTGGACAGTTCCAGCACTAGGTGAATGCCCTGATTCCCCCTGATGAATAAATCAATCAACTGTGACCTGGCATTTCCCCCCTTTTTGTTCTGTTGGCACATTGCTGGGTGTAGCCCATTTCTTCTTTATCCATAACAAAGGCATGGCCACATGGTGCCGTGAATCCACATTATGACTCCATCCCACACCAACAGTGCCCTCACGGAGTCCAGAGCAACGGGAGGGAGCCACAGTATGGATTCCTGCCGTGTGATCACTGGTATCTGATATGATGGAAGGAAGTGGAAAGAGACCTGGCCACGGTCAGCTGTCAAATCACTGAAGAGAGAATGAAAGAAGGACCCTAATAAACTGATTTCTTAGGGGGTGGGGTATCATTTGCATTGCCTGCGCATGCACACAAACGCACACACAGAGAACTATTTCAAAACTTTCCAAAAACAGGCAAAACTCATGTTTCCCGGATCAAATCCTGCAACTTTTCTCTAACTCGAGTTCCGGCTGTTAAATATTTCATATTAGCAAGGTATAATTTTGCTCCTGAAACGACATCTTTTCCGTCTTCACTGTTTTTGTTGAATATACATAAAGAAGAATAGCTAACAACATATTATACAAAAATTTTGTATGGGTTTGACATTTGTTAAATAAGCTCAGCAAATATGCTGAATTAAAAATATATGTGCATATTTTTTGGAGTAACCTACCAGAAATAAAAGAGCGGCTGTCTGTTTGGAAACTCGTTTTATAACGCAGCATGAATAACCAGCTGACAAAACAGGTTCCCCCCTCCCCCCCTTTGTACGGCAAATGGCTAACAGCCAGCAAACTTTATTGTCCTTGAAATGTCATGATTTTGAGCATGCACAGAATTCTTAACTGCCCAAATTACTGCAGTGCAATCCTTTTTATTCTGTGGCAACAATATGATACTGGGCTCAAAGACTTCCTTCCTAGTTAAGAAGATTATGTATTTTCATTTTTCTGTTTTGTTAGAGTGCCAAGTTTTGTATTTTGGCATCTTCTACAGAATAAAATGTCTTGTGAAAAATTCTCTCAAAGCAGAGAAGTTACCTCAGAGGAGCTCACAAATTCAGGGCTTTTCAATACTTTCTCATTTAGTCAGAAGTTCAGACACAGTTTTCCTTCAAAAGCTTCCAAATTTTGCTTCTTTGTCTACATGGACAGTAAAAAAAATTGTCCTTCATAAGTTTTATTACTTTTGTGCCATTTCTTTCTTTCTTTCTTTCTTGTTTAATGTAGTGGATGTTTATGTAGATGAGACTAAGCCAGCCATAGTACAAGCAGGTGGCAGGAAGGCTTTCCCACAGAGTTCTGCCAATGGGACTAAATTCTGGTCTACAGCTTCCATACTAATCATATCACTGGGCCATTCCTGAAGCAAATGAAATAACAGTGCCAAATTATAGTGTACTGTTGTGAAGAGGAGAAGTGTACAGGCTGCTGAATTCAGCAAGTATTCGCAAAGCTTCTGCAGAAATTGAATAGAATGCTAAATTGAGAAGAAAATCTACACAGGCTTATAAGTAGCTGTGTATGGGATGTGTTTGCTTGAAGACCATTTCTTGGATTCTCCGTGGTGAGAGGGTGTCTGGGAACACAAGAACACTGAACTGTGAGGAATACTTTTCTTATGTGATGTTTGAGCACCTACGTGCTAGCCTGTTAAGGGAGTGTGAAGGCTTTGTTTTTAAAAACACAGAGGATTTTAACAGCCTGAACTCCAAGCTGGCCTATCCCTGGCACTCCTTTCAGAGACAAGAAAGGCTGCCTCTGCCTCTTTTCTGTCCTTCGCCCTTTCAGTTGCCCCTTTCCTCCCTGACGTGTGGCATACTTGAAGTTCTGCTCCCTATCGCAAGTGGAAGGATCCTGAAAAGTACTGAGGTCAGAGACTCAGCATAGTGAAATCAACTCAAGTTTATTTAGTTACATCTGAATAGGGCTATTTTGGGGCAGGAACGCACAGGAACAGAGTTCTGGCTGGCTCCCAAGTTGGCCACGCCAAGCAGAAACTCATTAGCATAATAGGCCACACCCACCAGCAGAAACTCATTAGCATTGGCCACATTAAGGGTGTGTGGCCTAACATGGAAAGGAGTTCCTGCTACAAAAAAAAGCCCTGGGTTTTGACAACAAACAAGGGAAACAGAATAAGAAGCAAAAGGTGGCTGTGGCTGGATGACCACACTTCTTGTAACATGGGGGTGTGGCCTAATATGCTAATAAGCTGTGCTGTCGGGGTGTGGCCTATTATGCTAATAAGTTCCTGCTGGGCTTTTTCTACAAAAAAGCCCTGCATCTGAACAAAGATAAAGATAGCCAGTCCACAGCCGGCTTATATTCGTGTCAGCACACCCCCCCAACACCGGTGATAGATTCTATGTACATGGCCCTGGCAACTATAGGTTCCCTGCAGGATCCTGGCGCACCCATTGGTCTGTGCCTAGGATCCGCGGTGTCTATTGTTCTAGGACCGAAGGTCTGTGGGTCCATGTGACCACATGGCCAGGTGCATGCAGTCTCAGCCATCTTAATACATAACAGATCCATTATTACCTTGTCTCGTAGTAGCAAATGGGGCCTCTGAGTTGCTCACTGACGATCAAGACAAGACTGAAATGCTGATGGGGGTGTCAGCTTGTCCTGGAGGGAGTTGCAGTCCATCTGAAGGAGCAGGTTCATTGAACAGGGGTGCTGTGATAGATTGGAGGCTCAGGTCTCCTCTGTAGTATGTAGTGCTTTTTACCAGTTTTGGCTGGTACGCCAGCTATGGCCATTACTCAAAAAGCATGATAGACCATGGTGACCCATGCTCTGATTGCATCCCTTTTAGGTTACTGTAATGTGCTCTGCGAGGAGCTGCAGTAGCTCAAGTGGTTAAGACGCTGAATTGCAGGCTGGAAGATGGGTAGTTCAGGAGTTCAAGACCCGAGTGCCACATGATGGAGTGAGCTCCCATCTCTGGCCCCAGCTCCTGCCAACCTAGCAGTTCGAAAGCAAGAAATTGCAAGTAGATAAACAGGTACCGCTTCAGTGGGAAGGTAACAGCGTTCCATGCGCCTGGGTGTCTAAACATGCTGGGCACATGACCACGGAAAATGTCTTTGGACAGTGCTGGCTCTTTGGCTTGGAAACGGAGATGAGCACTGCAACCCTAGAGTCAGATTCGACTGGCTTTCGAGCAAGGGAAACCGAATGTGCTCTGCATGAAGCTGCCGTTGAAAACCATCCAGCTGATTCAAAATGCAGCTGACCGGGTGCCGTCAGGGATAGGCACGGTATCATTCAGGGGCTGAAAGATCTGCACTGGCTGCCTGTTTGTTTCCGGGCACAATTCAGAGCATTCATTCTTACTTTTGAGGCCCTAAATAGCTTGAGGTTAGGATACCTGAAGGACCACTTCCTCCCAAATTATCCAGCCCACTAGGTAAGATCTGCCTCATAAGCCCTGCTGACTACGTCCCCTACCAGTCAGCTTGGCATAAAACATGTGGAGAGATTCTCCCAGATGACTTTTGGAACTCTCTTTGGCATTTTCCTCCATTTAAAACAACAGTAACCGCTATTAAGTTACAAGCTTTTAAACTAGTGTCACATTGGTGCTTAACCCCTGGGAAAATTGCACATTCAAATTCGCAACTCACTCCTTTTTAATATGTTGTCGAAGGCTTTCACGGCCAGAGTTCATTAGTTGCTGTAGATTTTCCGGGTTGTGTGGCCGTGGTCTTGGCAACTAATCACTCCTTTTCGTTGGAAAAAACATGGATCTCTTGGTTCTTGCCTTCATTGCTGGCTATATTGCCCCCATATAAAAAAAAATTGGGATATGGTTCTGAATTGCATAAGAACTATTGCGAGGCCTTAATATTCTCCCTTCCCCTGCTGATCTTTTTCTGAATGGTTGGTCAGCCATAGAACTGGCACACCCCAAAAGAGAAGTCATTCCCATCCTTCTCCCAGCACCTTATACAGCAATTGCTACTTGATGGAAAAAACCCACATCCCCCAAACCTGTCTCTCTGGCATAAGAAACCCTGGGACTTTTACATCATGGCTAAAATAACACTTGACACCTCTCCACTAGCCTCTGCTTCAGCTCTTACTAACTTTTCTGCTACTTGGCTCCCAATATTAGACTGCTTAAAGACACAAGATGAAATACCTAGTATAACGAATCAACTACATTTATGGTGGCAACATAAGGATTATGTAGCTTAGTATCTCTTTCTGTTTTCTCCTGAATTACTTGTTTTCCTCTTCCTCTCTCTAATTTTTCCCCTTCCCTTCTATATTATCAAGTATACTTCTGCTCCACTGACAATAGCTATGACTCAGTTTCGTAACTGTTATACCAGATATTGTTACATTCTTAAAAGATGAGGTGGGTGGCAACCAGAGACGGAGCTTTTACAGCCGTGGCATCTCACCTGTGGAATGCCCTTTGCCTTGAGGCTCCCACGCTACTTTTTTTAGGTGCCACATTTTTCTGTTTAAAGTTTCCCTTGGCTTTAATTAAGGGGTTGATGATTTAACATCATTTTTATAGTGCGCTTTTAAGCTGCTCAATGATTTATGATTTTAGGGGGTTTTGTTTCACATCATCTGGCAAGCTTCACAGCTGAGAGGGCATTTGAGCCTAGGTCTCTCAAGACCAATATTGAGTGTGGTCACATTTGCTGGATAACACGGGGGGGAAGCGATGCTTTTTGTGCCACATCAATTTGACCCACCACAGCGTGATCAGACACAGCAGTGGGTGAATCAAGTTTTTTCCTCCTTTGCGTGTTTCCAGATGTGCTCCAACGAGGGATCAGTGACGCAATGGGAGCACACCGGAGCAATCACACTGGGAAGTCTGTCTGCAGCCCATTGCAAACCTGTTTGCTACTGCCCTTTCCCCGGTATTTTTTTACTCCGCATCATCGGCAATATGAAATGGGTTGGCGACAGGTGCGGGATGCTTGCCAGATGTTCTCATGTGATCACGCCCAGAAAATCTGCCCGTCATTCGAGTGTATTGCGCAGCTACTTCTGCGTGTGAATGGGACCATTCAATAGCAATATACAATTGATCAACTTTCTATCTTGAGAGGTGCATTGGAATTTTTGTTTCTGTAGACATTTTTGCTGATTAAATCATTCCCACCCCTGCTCAAGTTGGGTATGTATCATACATGGTCAGATTCTCATAAGTAATCATCCTCCGGCAGCTCCTGTTTTTAAATAACTTCACGCATACAAAAATGATCAAATCTGAAATCCAGGGTCCTGAACATTTTTGAAAGTCTCGTCCAAAAATTCCTTGTAAAATCTATCCGTTCGAAAGGCAGAAAAATATGTATTAAATGGAACATTACCAAAGAAAATCTCATTGTGGAAGTTAAAATGAAAAAAGAAAAGAACTCGCAGTATCTTACAATTATGAATTCCCTCTGCAATTTTATTATAGGTATCTGTTAAAATATATTATGAGGCAAATTACCAAAGGCACTGTAGTGTGTTACAATTACATTACAATGTGTGCTACAGAGAGAAGCCATTTCGATACCTGTAGTAGTGTAAAACCAAACCAATTTTATGACAAATGAAGTTGTAGTATTGTCAAAAATAATGAGAAAAATGAAAGAAATTAAACACCAAGCCCTTCTCCAACATCAATTAAATTTCAGTGTCTTTAGGATTTATGTCAGACTCTGAATACTAATTTGAAAGGATTCTTTTTGTTAAATAATAGAATTGTTGAGAAAAAAAATGTAAGAAATCTGGTTATAATAGGACATGTTATTTTGCTGGCACAGTATTTATTTGTGTAGTGTAGAAACTAGTCAAGCTTTAATCTCACATCTCAGGTAACTGAAGATGATGCCCCAATCGCCTCGCTGCTAATAGAACTGTCAACAGCTTTGTTTTCGAACTATTAATGCTAGACGCCTCACCTAACAATCATGCAGCATCCCGATCCTCTATTTGGTTTTGATGCCTTGTTTTCCTGCCAGGCACCTTAGATCAGTGTGTGAGTTTGGGACGGGCCAGTTATGAAGAGAACTCTGACCCCTGTCAGTTTGACTTCTGCCAGTTTTCAGAGAACACCAGGTTATCTGAGGAGGTAGCATAGCGACTTAAGAGAACAGGTTGTGACTGAGGGGGGCCATTGGTACATAGCCCATCTTAGACTACAGGCCACCATCTGCAATATGCAGCTATTAATACTGGCCTACTACACAAGGCTGTTATGAGGATTACTGCATGACTGCACATGTAAAGTGTTCTGAATGATGAAAATTCTGTATAAATGTGAAGTATTATTCCGCAACCAGTGCAGTGCAAGTGCCTGCGTGGGTCCCCAAATGTGTTGGTTGTTGGTCAGGTTTCCAAAACTTTTTGATTTGGACTCTTAAACCCCATGTGGCCCTGCTCTGTCCTCGTTTGTTTCAATTTGCACGTTCCTGAGCTAAGGAAATCAGTAACTGTCACCAAGGGAATCCTCCCACCTTGTTGTTTCAAAAATTTCCCACCATTCCTGGCCAGTCACTAACTTAGAGATCCCCATTCCCTGCCCTATTTATTTAAAACATTTGTTGGGTGCCTTTCCAAAAGCTCAAAGAGGCTTACGATATCTAAAGTATCTGTTAAAACAACAAAAGGGAAATCCGGAAAACAATAAACACCCCATAAACCCTGTAACAGAACTTAACAGCATCCACTGACTTCTATTTCAGTTCATAGTCAGAAAGCGAGATGAAAGAGGGACATGTTTACCCTTCCTAACGCAGACAAAAGAGCTGCAAACCCATTTCTCGAGAGAAAGATAATTCCTCACCCATTGGGACACTTTTGTAAAGACATTGCTCTAAAAGCCATGTGTTCTCTCCCTTACCGATGAAACACCAGCAGTCTAAATTGAGCCTGGTAACATAACAGGCTGATGTACATGACAGAACATGGGTGGAATATGTTGAGGCTTCGCAATATTCACAAGGAGCCCAGCAGCTGTTGAAGGTAGTAGGAAAAGAGGAAAGACTGAATGTGAAACCCAACAGTAGCTGGATTGACTCAATAAAGGAAGCCACGGCCTTCAGTTTGCAAGACTTGAGCAAGGCTATTAACGAGAGGACGTTTTGGAGGTCATTAATTTTAATTTATAGGGCTTCCATACGTTGGAAGCGACTTGATGGTACCTCACATACACGCACACAGCCAAGCTGTTTTTAAGGACAGCTCTGTGAAAAAACGCAATGCAGCAGTCAAGTCTAGAAGCTGTAAAAGCAGAGATCTGTGTATCAAGATTCCTCTCTGTCCACATATGGGTGGAGTGCATGCAATAAATGCAGTCAGTAAAAAGCACCTCTGGACACTGCAGCCATTTTTTTTAAGGCGATGCTGATTCCAATAGCTCTCCAAAGCTCCCCGGTTTCTCCAGTGCGGGGGGGGGGATGGGACAACTCCATCAATTACAGGCAAATCAGTCCACTCTGTGACTCAAAGGTAATCATCCAGCATCTAAATTGTTTGGATGTTGCTTCAGCTTATTTGCTGAATCCCTGTTCTGCTATGGAAGTTTGCTGGTTGACCCTGAACCAGTCACACATTCTCAACCTAAGCTACCTCACAGGGCTGCTGTGAATATACAGTGGAGGAGAGGCAAAAGTTGTAAGCTACTTTGGGCCCTCAATGGGGAGAAAGGCGGGGTACAAATAAAGTGAAAAATAAAAGGGGGTGAAGATGTCATCTTTGTCTTACAATCTGATAGGGTTGCCAGGTCTTCATGACATGCCGGCGGGGGGTGGGAGGGAGCCTTCTGGGAGTGGGGTGGGGCTCTGCCCACAAATAGTGACATCATGCGATGTCCCCAACATAATGACATCACAGAAGTGATGTGATCACATTGGGGGCATTGTGCGGTGACACTCTGGTTTGAGGGCAAAACTCTATGGTATTATCGCCCTCAAACCATAGAGTTTTGCCCAAAAACCAGAGTGTCACTGTGCGACATTTCCGACATGATGACATTGCTTCTGTGTGACATCATAGAATCATAGAATTGGAATGGACCTCCAGGGTCATTTAGTCCAACCCCCTAGACAATGCAGGAAATTCACAAATACCTCCCTCATACCCCCAGTGACCCCTGTTTCATGCCCAGAAGATGCCAAAAAAGCTCCAGGATCTCCAGCTAAACTGGCCTGGAGAAAAATTGTTTCCTGACCCCAAAGTGGCAATCAATGCTCCCTCTAAGCTCTGGAATCTTGTGAGCAAAAATTCTACTTTGTGAGCTACTGGCATTAAAGTTGTGAGCGAACGACTTGGCTACTGCATAAATTAGTTATCTCTGGAGCCAGCCTCCCTGAGCTAGGACAAAAATGTGTGAGCCAGAGGCTAAAAAACTGTGAGCTAGCTCACACTAACTCAGCTTAGAGGGAACACTGGTGGCAATCAGCATGTCCCTGAGCATGTAAGGAAGGGCCACAAGAACTAAGCATGGATGCAACCCTTCCTGCCCTCCCTCTCATGATCTGCCTAAGTTCATAGAATCAGCATTGCTGTCAGATGGCTGTCTGAAAACTCCTGTTCCACTGAGTAATCACTCTAATTGTAAGGAAGTTCTTCCTAATGTTTAGCCAAAATCTCTTTTGATTTAATTTCAATTGGTTCTGGTCCAACCTTCTGGGGCAATGGAAAACAACTGTGTACCATCCTCTATATGACAGCCCTTCAAGTACTTGAAGACTGTTATCAAATCAACTCTCAGTTGTCTCTGCTCCAGGCTAAACATACCCAACTCCTTCAACCTTTCCTCACAGGACTTGGTCTCCAGACCCCTCACCATCTTTGTTGCCCTCCTCTGGACATGTTCCAACTTGTCTATATTCTTAAATTATAGTGCCCCAAACTACCCTAGGTGAGGTCTAACCAGAGCAGAATGAAGTGATACCATCACTTCACTATACTTCTGTTGATATAGCCCAAAATTGCATTTGCCTTTTTAGCTACAACATCACACTGCTTACTCATGTTCCCTAGATACTTTTCTCACATACTACTGCCAAGATAAGTCACCCCCATCCTATAATTATGCATTTGATTTTTCCTACCTAAACGCAGAACTTTACATTTATTGCCATTGAAATTCATTTTATTTTTTTTTAGCCCAGTTTTCTAGCCGGTCAAGATCATCCTGTATCCTGACTCTGTCTTTCTACCGTATTTGCTACCCCTCCCAATTTACTATCATCTGCAAATTTAATAAGCATTCCCTCTATTCCTTCATCTAAATCATTTATAATCGCATCAGTGATGTCACCTTGATGTTGTTTGGGGGTGGGGTTTCCCCCACTGGCCAGCTGGCTGGTACTGGGCAGAAGCCCCCAAAAGCAGGGAATGGGAACCCTACAAACTGACAATCACTCTCAGAAGGGTCTTTGACTAATTTCTGGGCATGGATTATCCTGCCTGTATGTACATATTTGGCCTACTACAGAGTTGGCCGGCCACTATGTTCTTGGGAGCCATTCTCTTCTTCAGATTATGGAGGCATGTTTGCACCACAAGCTGATCCTTGCACAATGACTCTATAGTAAAATTGGTGCTATCTACCCATAAGGACATAACTTCTCAAAGTTATGAAGCACATATCCCTGGGAATAATATTACATAAAATTATGAATAGGTATATATTATGGAGGTACATATGAACATGTCACATGCCCTTACAACTGTGAAATGTTGAAAATGGATTAAGATTTTGCCATGCTTGGAGAAAATTTCATAGGGCCTTCAGGGCTTGAGTAACATTGACTCAGGGATTATCTGTTGCCCCCAGTCTCCTATGAAACCTGTGTCCTTTTGAACCCCAAGATTCTCTGGCCTTCCAAAGTCAGAGGCATGGATGATTTCATCCTTTTTCATATCAAGGCAAGGTCTCTCAATCCAGGTGCTTTTAAGAGGAAGTAGCTTGGCTGCCTGAGAACCCAAGGTGCACATTAATCAAGAGGCTTTTGTGTGTCCCTCCAAAGCTTCTCACATGAGTAAGGACTCAATTTTGCAGGGCAATAACTGAAGGCCTCAGAATATTTCTCACAAGACTTCTCTAATAAAGCAATCAAGAGACCAGGAAGAACTGTCAGCCCATCTCCTTGACTGGTCTGAGTCATGCCTGCCACCCAAGTTAATTAATCATCTACAACTAGGCACATCTCCCCCTCCATTGCACCACCTGGGTACCCTTCTCTGATGCCACCCTAAATTAGATAGGTCAAACTGGCTTGTGACAATTTGGATTCTGCTTCCTTGCAACAATGGAGCCTTGATCCTAAAGTCGTATCAATCACCGTACAACCTAAATTTCGCCTTGGTCAGCTGGACCCCAAAGTTTTGGTCCAATGACATCACAGTTCCTAGTTCTGCATCAGTTTTAGCCAATAGCAATGCTTCCCCTACTTGCATCTAGACAATCCCAGATGCATACGAATAGCATACAAAGTCCACCATTCTCATGGCCAGTTCTGTTCCAGAACCTTCTTCCGTTATTGCTGACACTGAAATCACTGAATCTCATCAAGACAGGTAGAGCATCCTGTTTCTCTACCCATTTCTGCTTCCCTTTCTGCATGTGATCCTTCATGTCTTTCTAGTTATTCCCCCATCTCTTAGCTTCTCCCTTCCCCATTCTAGACATGCTAGCCTTGTAGCCAACTTGTCTTTCCCCATTGTATCCTCACCTGGATAGGGAAGGACTTCCTCCTTCCTTTCCAAAATTCCTTTCCTGTTTATTACACTGCCTTACCACCCTGGGTTGGTTTCTGTGAACTAGCCACATGAGAGGAACATAATTTAGGTTATAAGTAACTATAATTGGGTATCAGTTTAAAGTAGTACAACTGAACACAAGGATTATGCAAATGTGAATAGTTTTATTGGACTGCTCTGTTTTATCGCCACATGAATAGTCTGGTTGCCTTTCTATTCTGTATGCTGTATACAGGCTGAGGTGGCTCAGTGCTTAGGATGCTGAACTGCAGACCAGAAGGTCGGTAGTGCAGCCGTTCGAGACCCGAGTGCCTCATGACAGAGTGAGCCCCCGTCTCTGGCCCCAGCTCCTGCCAACCTAGCAGTTTGAAAGCAAGAAATTGCAAGTAAATAAATAAGTACTGCTTCAGTGGGAAGGTAGCAGTGTTCCCTGTGCCTCAGCATTTAGTCATGCCGGCCACGTGACCTTAGAGAAGTCTTTGGACAGTGCTGGCTCTTTGGCTTGGAAACGGAGATGAGCACCATCTCTTAGAGTCGGATTCAACTGGCTTTCGAGCAAAGGAAACTGGCTTTCGAGCAAGGGAAACCTTTACCTTTACCTGTACAGTAATAATGTTACTTGCTGGTTAAGTATCTGTCCCCCATCCTTTCTTTTTCCCTTGGAGAATTATTGCAGCTAACTGGGAACTATGTGTACAACAGACTCAAAACATCCCTTACCCCTAACTCATGTTCCTAGTTCTACATATTTACAGGACTTTTTTCATGAGCCTGCCCAGACATAGGGACTGGTTTGGGTAACATATCTTTGGACTAACTTCCAGTCTCTTCCGCCCTGCAGTTCTTGATGCTGTCCCATGACTTTAGATGCACTGATTGTGCATCGTAACCTGCTTTGCCTGCACGTACTATTATGTGTCGGATAATAAACTGCAGAGAAAATCCAATCCCAGCACCAAGTACCTTGGCATTATGCACGTGGGATCTGTCATGCGCTTATTTGCATTGGCCAGGAAAGCTGCCAACAGACAGGGGATGTGGGTGTGTGTGTTTGTATTTTGGTGGGAGAGGGGAAGAGACAGAAGATTAATTGTTTCAGGGAATTTGATTGTTTGCAAGCCCCATTACAAAGACCAGATACAATTGCGCTGACTGACCCAGTCCAATCTGGTACAGAAGGCGCAGATGTGTAAATCAGGATCTTTTCCAGATTATCTTTCATAAACTGCCATACTCAGCATTGTCAGCATTAAACAGGATGCTTCTGTTTGTTACGGAGCCATTAGGCACGGTGAATGACATACAGTTTGCGTGAGAATGTGTTGGACGGTCAGCAGCTCAGGTGGGGGACAGTATATTTCGGTTCTGTGGTTTGGAATTTCGAAGCTGACATCCCCCCTCCCGACACACACATGCCGGAGCCCTCTCGGACATCTGCGGGGCAGTCCCTTTGTCAGTCAGCTGTTATGTCACTAATACATAACATGCACGGCTGGTTCTGCACAATTTGGGAGGGATAAGGAAAGGCTTGTTTGGGTGTTAATTCTTTGCTCGGGAAAATTAGTTCAAAGCCAAGCGGGGCTTTGTCCTTCTCAGCTGCTTTTCACTAGATATTCCGCTTGCTCCAGTCCTTATTTTCACATAGTACCCTGATAAATTTCCCCTATATTTTGCCTTTTGGGGAGACTTTAGGGTTAGAATGGAATGGTAGAGTTTTAGTTCATCGGTGTTCAATCCCTGTTGCCACGTCTCCAGAAGTAAAATCTCTGAATGGGGGAAGACATGACTTACCTCTAGCATACAGGGATACTGACACAGTGTAGTATGCCGGTTGCCATTTCATATGCTACTGCGGTGACATTCCTTTTGAACTGTTGATGATATATAAGGTGAGAATTATGTTTTTCTAGTACAGCTTTAACCATCAGAACAGCCACCTTCTTTGCTATTAAATCAGTGCAGGACAGACTGTTGCAATATAGATGAAAACAGCATTTTGCAAATAGAAAAGAGCCTTCAGCAATATGTAATACGGGTGTGTGTGTGATTCCTGGTTACGAATACACTGCATTGTCCCTCTTTTCACCTATAACATTTGGAGGGCACACCACTCCTAAAATACAAGATTTTCTTATAAATTGAGTTCTTTTACATGCTTTATTGTGAAAGTTGTAGTTATAAAATGCATGCTTGAAATATCACAATAAATGGAAACAAATTAAATACTTCCATGGTATCCATTTACATGTTTATAGCAAAATATTACCAATCTTTATTAATGCATTTTTCTTTGAGACTATTGTTTCCAGTCACTAACAAATAAGTGCCTATTCTTGAGAAAAGTCTCAACCACTGTTCTTTCCCATAATTCCAAAAGTGTAGTCAATTTGTGCATCAACATAGCATGCCAAATCTTTTTAGCCATTCTATAGCAATGTTCACCCAGACACTTTCTTATTATTTTTCCAGTTTCTTGCCAATGAATTTTGAAACCTGAAAACAAATTTCCAGCTAACTCTGTTGAACAAATTATGCAATACCTTTGGTTTCAGAATTGTCATGGCATGCTGCAATCAACTTTATTCATGAACATGAAGATCATTAGAACGTAACAGCCACTTTCTTAGGTCAGATCTAGTCTACCTAGTTCAGCATCCAATACCACCCAGTGAATGACCAGACGTCCCTGGAAGGCCTGAAAGCCAGGCATAGAGGCCAAGGTCTCTCCCTGCTGTTACTGTCAGAACTAGTATTTAGAA
This sequence comes from Gekko gecko, assembly GCA_029375565.1. Classification (NCBI taxonomy): domain Eukaryota; kingdom Metazoa; phylum Chordata; class Lepidosauria; order Squamata; family Gekkonidae; genus Gekko; species Gekko gecko. The sequence continues at coordinate 120,016,364 of JAPDNY010000003.1, read as the reverse complement.
AGTTAGTATTGCTGAACATAGACGTTTCATTTAGTTGTCATAGTTGACAACTGTTGGTGAATTCTAACCTACATGCATTTGTCTAATTCCCTTTTGAAGCCATGTAAGATAGTGGTGTTGAGTCCCACAGGTTAATAGGTAGTAGTTGAATAAATAAATGTTTCCTGAATCTACTACCCAACAACTTTATTGGATGCCCTCAATTTCTAATAGTACAGAGAAATATTCTATTAGTCCATTTTCTTTGGTCCATGCATAATTTTAATGTTCTCCTCTGTCTTAGCATCAGTTAGGGCAACCAAAGCTATTTCTATTCTAAAACCAAGCCTGATTTTAGGTACAGAAGAATCCTGCGGGTGCCCCCCCCCCAATTACCAAGCCATATATTTTGTCTCTAGCAGGGGTCATTTCAAGCAGGAATGAGCTGGAACGGCGTTCCTGGAGTATCAAGCCCAGGAGTGGCTGTACCACCCCTAGGTGGGTCATTTCCTCCTGGCTTTTCCTGGCTGGGGCTCAGCTCCTCCCCTCCTCATAGCTTTCAGGCTGGCCACATAACTGTCTCTGCCTCCTTTTGCACCAGGTCCACACTGCTCACAACTACTCACTTTCCCCCTAAGTTCTGGTGGTGCCCCCCTTCAACTCTCTTCCCACATGCAGTAGTGGGGTGAATGCGGCACGGCCATGGACAGCCTTGTGCTGGAAGATGGGACAGTGCTGCGTGGTTGCTTCTTTGGGGCCATGAGGGCCACCACTGCCAGAGAAGTGGGTGAATCCAGTCACTGGCAGAGGCATAGAGGGCATGGGGAATGTTGGGGGGAGGCAGCAGCAGGATCACCCTACGTGGGCACCGTGCATGCATCCTCCCCACCCCTTTGAGAAGCATGCCTATGGAGGCAGAGAGGGGGCTTATTGGTGAATTGTGAAACCTGCATACCAGGAATTATTCAGTCCCAATACATAACACCCCACCCCCCCATAGTCTTCAAGGTATGCTGGCTTGCAATGTTCCCTCTTAGAAAGCCTGAGCTCCTGTGGGGGTGGAGAGTTGGGCTTGGTGAAGCAGGAACTGAACTGAAGTCCTGCGAGTTGGGAACAGAGTTTAGGAAGTCTGTAGCAGCCTGTACAGGGCCTTCCTCTTCCCAGCAATCTGGTTACACACTGTTGTCAGGGGGGCTGTTCTCAGTCAGCAGTGATGGTTCCAGGCCATCCTCCTCCTCCTTGGTGGAAGACAAGTCAGGATCCACAAGCAGCAGGTGGTGGCAGAGCTGGTCTATGTGTCTGCGAAGAAGCTGGTCCCCATCCATCAATACCTCGTATGATAGGCGTCTGGTTGCTCATGTAACCCTTGCTGGGATCCATGCAGGGCCTCTGGAATAGTTCCACACAAAGACAGGGTCATCCAGAAAGAACCCTCTGGGGTTCTTCTGGCTCATTGGAGTTTGGTGCAACTCCAGGACACAGTCTGGGTGCAGGCAGTCCACCTGCGTTGTAAGGTGGTGGCCCATTAGGAGTTCTGTGAGGCTGCAGCCTGTGGACACACTCGGGGTCATCCAATGGCTGAACAAGAAGACAGACAGCCATCGGTCCCAGTATCCTTGGGTGAGCTGCTTTAGCACATCCTTGGTTGTCCACACCATCCACTCGGCTTGTCCATTGGTAGCTGGGTGGAAGGGAGTGGACCACATGTGCCTGATGAGGTTCTGGTTCAGGAACTCCTTGAACTCTCCCAAGGTTAAGGCAGTGCTGTTATTGGTCGTGACCGTGTCTGGTAGACCATGTGTATTAAAATCTGTCTCATGGCCCGGATGGTATGGGATGAGGTAGAGGTGACTGGCACCACTTCCCGCCACTTGGTGAAGGAGTCTACCAGGAGAAAGAACAACTACTGCTGGAATGGGCTGGCGAAGTCCAAATGCACCCATGCCCATGGTTTGTGGGTAGACTCCCACTGGTGAATGAAGGCCCTCAAAGGTTTGGGGCATGTCTCCTGGCAGGCCTGGCAATGCTGTACCCAATCCTTGATTTTGCTGTCCATTCCTGGCTACCACATGTAGCTCCTGGCTCCTCCATTAGCATGTTTCACAGCCAGGGGAACTTCTACATGATAATGACTCAGCCCTACTCCACCTTTCTGAGTAGATATAAATTACCTGCCTACCATTTTTGTTCTCACCTTGACACAAAGAGTACTCCGTCTTTCTGTGTTATACCCCTGAGGATGCCAGTCACAGCTATTGCCAAAATGTCAGGTCCTACAATGCTAAGACCACGGCCAGACAACCCGGAATATCTACGACAGCAAACTTATATTTGTCGCAGAGAAAATCTTCTATTATTGTATGTTTTTTTCTTTTTCTTTCCCCCCTTTCTTTTATTCACTCAATAAAAATATAAAATTTCAAAAAGAAAAGAAATGAAGTGTCAACCCAGTGTGCCACTGTGGTGATAAAGGCAAGATCTCTGTTAGGGAGGGATTGAGAATAAAACGGCCAATACTGTAATACCGCTGTATAGATCTTTGTTGCCAGCAACATATTTTTACACTTAAGGATCTTTTCTAGCTCCTTCATGGCTGCCCTCCCCAGTCTCAATCTCCATCTGATTTCTTGGTTGCATTTTCCCTTTTGGTTGATGATGGAAACAAGGAATGGACAATCCTGAACAATTTCAATTTCTTTCTTATCAACTTTAAACTTGCATAGTTCCCCAGTACTCATTACTTCTGTCTTCTTGGTGTTCAGCTGTAATCCTACTGTGATGGATTGCACAAAAAAGCAGGTTTTAAAAATGCTACTTGTGTCAGAGAGTCAAGGGCCGATTTCCCACAAGTGCTGCTCTGCACTCACCTTCCCTTTTGCCCCGATGGTATGTGTCAATTTCATACAAGCTGCTGTGCGGCCGCATTTTGCCCCACAGCTTCGTGTGATTTTCCCTGCATCTACTTAATCTTCAAAAACCAGGATTGAGTGGATGCAGGGAAAATTGTGTGAAACTGCAAGGCAAAATGTGGCCGCATAGCAGCTTGTGTGAAATTGACACATACCATCGGGGCAAAAAGGAAGGGCGACCGTGGAGCAGTGCTTGTGGGAAATCAGCCAAGGAGTTCAAGAGTTAATCTTCCCTGGAGAGAAGAGCTTATGTGATTGGCTGCTCTACTCTCTGATTGGCCAGCATCAGCTTAGAGAGGGAATAAAACAGCTGATCTGGAAGAAAAAGGTTCTTTCACCTTTTGGTCTTTGTCTGAAATCTAACATCTGGATCAGTAGCCATAGAGTTTGACTTCTGAGGGAAGAGAGTTTGGTGTAAGTGATTTTTGTCAGGGAATTGTCAGAAAAGTACTTCTATAGAGAGAAGAATAAGGACCCCATTGTCTTAAATATATTAGAACTACTCCATGGGAGAATTTAGATTCTCAGTCAAGAAAGCTACATAACCGCTTTATACAGACAACAGATACTGGAGAAGGATTTGGCAGAAGGTCTGGGTAGTTAGAAAGAACTCCCATTCCAATCAAATCGTAAAAAGAGTTACTGCTTCTTAGGGACAAGGAGAGTAACTTCATGCCAGTGAAAGGGGTTGGGAAGACAACCCTGGTCTGTGATAAAGGGAAGAAGCTTAGACACCTCAGGAATTAGTGAAAAACTGTAATATCTAAAGGGAAAACCTAGATCTCTGAAGGGAGAAACCTAGAAGCACCAAGACAAAGCTATTCTCTAAGAAACTGTATTCAAGACTCTGTGTAACAGCTGAAATATAAGCAAAAACCTCTCATTGATAAGAACTTGAAACTCAGAAATTAAGCTTCAGCAACACTGTCTTGTACATTCAAAAGCCTCATTTTTGTATATATTAGAAAGTTTTATCTCAACAACCTCAATACATTGAATCCTCATATTTATATATTCCTTGCCTGTTTAATAAAATCTTTATTCTGTTTTTAAAAGTTAATTTGCCTCAAGTGCCATTTCACAAGGGTTTATAGAACAGGACAGCTCCTGTCTTTCCCTCAGTTTCCTGTTCTGGGTCTAAAGCCTAAACAAATATCTGTGACAGGGTGGAACAATTTAAGCTTATCAAACAAAGAAGAAATATATGATACCAAAGGAAAATTCAGTTACTGAGAGTAACTAACATATTTTTGGTGGGAAAATTCTGCCTGGGTGTTGGGAAAGAGACAGGATCTGTCATTCCTGCATTGGCACTTTCTGCTTTAATCTTCAACAGTAGTCATTTCAAGTCTTCTCTGTTTTATGCCAGTGTAGTGGTGTTATCTGCAAACTGTTAACGTTCCTTCCAACATTTTTCACTCCACCATTCATCTAAATTTCATCCAGCTTTCCTTATGATATGTTCTGCATTCAGATTGGAGAGATAGGGAGATAAAATGCATCCTCCATATTCTGTCCCAACTGTGGCCTCTTGTCTGGAGTATGCATTGTGTATCAAAACCATGCTAGAGGTTTACAAAATTATGACAAGGAGAACTTTCCCTCCTTTCCTTTACCACCTAAGCCTGTCTCACTGCACAAATTAGTCAACCAACCGAGCTGATCTGAGAATACCATCATGACTGTCACCTAAGTAGTATTGTTTAATCTAGAAATTTCTGTTCTCGCACTTTATTTGAGTATTGTTCCGGCACTTTAGAATAACCAATAACTGATTGTTTATGGCTGTTTTTATGAATGATTTTAATTGTGTGTGATATATGTGTGTGTGTGTATATATATATATATATATATATGCATTTTAATGTAAGCCACCCTGAGCTGCCTCAGCGGGGAAGGTGGGGTATAAATTGAATGAATGAATGAATGAATGAATGAATACTAGAAGTTGAGGGCATCCAATGAAGCTGATGGGCAATAGATTCAGAACAGACAAAAGGAAATACTTTACATGGAGAGTGATTAAAAATGGAATTTGCTGCTAGAGAATGTAGTGATGGCCACAGGCATAGGTAGCTTTAAAAGGGGATCAGACAGATGCATGGAGGATAGGTCTATCAGTGACTACTAGGCATGGTGGCTAAAGGGAACTTCCAAATTCAGAAACAGTAAACCTCTGGGTATCAGTGCTAGGAGGTAACATCAGGGGAAGGCCTCTGCCTTGTTGGACCTCCAGAGGAACTGGTTGGCTATGGGATGCTGAACTAGATTGACTAGATAGACCACTGGTCTGATCCAGCAAGGCTCTTCGTATATTCTTATGATATTCACAAACAAAGATTTTGAAACTCACCAATGTTTCATTAAACGCCTTAGCGGAAAATTCCAAAGCTTTTCAAGGAGGCAGTGGTTCAAACTGTTGTGGGATAACAAAAGAGTCCCACTTTCCAGTCTTTGATTCATGAATAGTGTTAACCACAGGAAGTAAATACAGTTTGAGCCTTACCATTAGCTAAGCACTGCACATTGGATAATCCAGTTTCTAGCATAGCAACATACATTTAATGAGAGTATTACTGCTTATGTAAAGGTTTTTCACTAGTATTCTCTGAATATCAAACTTCTGTTCATGGGGGTAGCCTTTACTGAGCTTCAAAGACATGTCCATAGTCTTCCACCTTGAGCTATACACCTCAGTCTTTCTTTGGCCAACTGAGAGCATATGAGGGCTGCTTTGCTGGCCCTTGAATCCTGGCTGCTTGAGTCATTAATCCTGTTTCCTTAGATAACCTTTTCCCTACGTGTTAAGTACAAGACTTAAGGCAGCAGCTCATGAACGGCGATTCAGCTTTATTTACAAAAGTAGGAAACAACATGAAAACAGGAGAACAACAAGCCCTCTTTTAAACTATCCAGGCTGGTGAAGCCATGCCCCTTGTTGCATAAATATCCAATCAAAAAGTAAGGTAACAACCAATGTATTTGTCTCCCTCCATAACCTTCTAGCATCCTGATTGGCCTGCTATGCAGAGTAGCCAATCAGAGTTTGTTCTTTTGGATACCAGGCCTAGATAGGAGTGAGGTTCAAGTTATTTATGTATACCAGATACATAACATCCCTCCCCCTAAGAGGAGTCAACCTTGGAACAAATATAATCTTTTAAATAAGCAGGTTGTTGCCTAGTTCTCTGTGACTGCCGTAAGGGTTCAGTTTGGGGAGGTGTCTTAGTGCCCATAGACCTCAGACTGCCCTGTTCCCCGGGGACTACCTGCCAGTGGTTCAGTATCCGGAGCTGGTTCCAGTCCGGCCCTGGGTTCCCCGATAGATTCTGATTCCTGAGGTGCTGCAACAACTTTGGTTTCCTGAGGTTCCCTCGGCTCAGCTGTTTCAGCTTGGATGCCTTCGGTCTCTGCTTTGTTCCTGAAACCAGGGTCAGTCCAGCGTTGCCTGAGCTGATCTATGTGGTGCCTAAGTTTTCAACCATCAGTAGTCTGCACCACATAGGACATCACCATAGTTTCTTGCGAAAACTGCATCCCCGAGTTTGAACGAGCATGGCGCTGTCAGGACCTCTCTCTGTGGTGGCTTGTCTGATGTCAGATCGGGGTGCAGTCAATCCAGGAGTGATGTCAGCTGGCGTCCCATCAACAGCTCCACTGGGCTCCTCCCTGTCGCAGCATGGGGCATGATATTCTGATGGAACATAAATGAAGCCAGCCGTTGACTCCAGTCCCCGTGAATCAGACGTTGAAGGGTTTCCTTTGTGGTCCGTACCATCTGTTCGGCCTGCCCATTAGTTGCAGGATGGAATGGTGTTTGATTAAGTTATTGCTAAGGAATCCTTGGAACTTAGACGATGTAAACTGAGTTCCATTGTTGAATACTATTGTATCAGGCAACTCATGGGTTGCAAATATACGGCACAGTGCTTTTACGACTGTGGTCAATGTAATCCTGGACATTTGTATAACCTCTAATCACTTACAGTATGCATTGACCACTATTAAAAACACTTGGCCCTGGAATGGCCCAGCAAAATCAAGATGCAACCTTGACCAAGGTCTGTGCGGCGTTTCCCAGTGTTGTATAGGAGCCTGAGGGGGTCTGGCCTGGATTCCTGGCATGTTTGACATAGTTTTACTCACTCCTCTATGTCATGGTCTGTACGGGGCCACCAAACATAGCTCCGGGCTACAGCCTTCATTCTGACTATGCCCGGATGACCCTCGTGTAACGCTTCCAAAATCCTTTTTCTCAGATTGAGGGGAACCACCACTCTATTTCCCCATAACAAGCAACCCTTATGCACTGACAGTTCTTTTTGTCTTGAGCAATATGGTTGAAATTCAATAGGCATCCGATCCGCCCACCACCCCCTCCACACCCAGTTAAGTACACGGGTGATTGCGGAGTCTTTGGTGGATCCTGTCAGAGGTGTGCACAGGTGGTTGAGGAAGTTCTTCAAGGGCCATGACTTCATGTGCAGGAGCAGTATCAATAGCCAGACCCAGAATCGGACACCGACTTAAGGCATCAGCATGCCCGATAGCTTTTCCTGGCCTGTGGATAAGGCTGAAGTCATATGCTGCCATAAACACAGTCCAGTGCAGCATACGAGGAGACAAAACCTGAGGGGTCTGACGGTTTGGCGCAGCTCCACTGATTGCACGATGTATCTTTGCTCTTTCTTCCTCTGTTGAAACAAGGTGGAGAGAATTATTCCCTGACCACCAAAAAATGCCCATGGAATATAATAAGTCCCAAAGAATGAAATACTCCTGTGGTCAGCTGCAGCAATAAATCCATGTGAATGGTTTGCTGAAAAGCTTATGGAATGATAATATTGCTTCATGGACTTCCTCCTTAGTGTCCTACTACAAATGTGCAGATGGTTCATTCACTGTGTATGAGCTTCTCACAGCCAAATGCCACTGCTTTGTTTGCTTTGGACTGGGCCCCCTCATATGCATTAGAGCATATTCTGATTCTTTTTTTTAACTTCTAGGGCAATTTCCTCCAATATTTAATAGAAACATTATTTTAAAATTATTCTTGCTTTTGGAAGCAAAGGTTTTAAAAAACAGACGGCGTATCTAGGTTAAACCTACTTGAGTGGGTAGAGAATTGCTGCTTTTAAGATGAATGCTTTGTTGAGAGACTCTTATATTTGTTTTATATTTTACCAATGCAAAGTAAGAGAGGGAAAAAAGCTTTTCAATAGAAAAGACTGATGCTGGTTCTTATCTGAGGAAAGGCCCTAAGAAAGGGGGGGAAATGCTTTAACACACTCACTCGGAAAAGAAGCATTGCTGTTCCATGTTTTTTTGTGTGTGTTCTTCCCATAAGGGAAGAAATGTCACCATTGCCTCTACCTCCCCCACCTACTTGCTGTTATCTGGAATGAATGAAAAGTTGGAACCACTGGTGAAAAGGCAAAGGTTGGTCTGAGGCATTTTGCTACCCCAAGTACCCTCTTCCTATGCTGCCCCACTGGAAGCAGCTGCTTTACACTTGAGCTAAGGCTGTGGGCAGAGCATACCTCATCCCATGCTGCTTCTGCCAGTCTGGAATCCCGAGTGGCGGGGTGTTGAACTAGCCACATGAGAAGCCTCAGCACTGCTACTACATGAAAGACTGATATTTTATCCAAAGCCCAAAAGGAAGAACAGCAGTCACTGAAACAGCCAGACAGACTTGGCAAAAGGGCTGGAGCTAAAGTTGTCAGTCCCCCCCCCAGTGGGGGTGGAGGTCCCCCACTGCCAAGCCCTGCTCCCCAGCCACCAATCAGCTGGCCAATGGGGGGAACTTACCAGGAGAAAGAAGAAGGCCTAGGGCACATTACTGGCATTATGCAGGAAGTTACATCATCATGTCAGTGACTTCCAGGCAATGCTCTGGTATTTGGGCAAAAATTCTGTGGCAGAAGCCAGTTTTATCATAAAGTTTTTGCCCGAATACCAGAGTGTCAACCGGAAGCCACTGGCATGATGACATCACCTCCTGTGCAGCTCCAGCAATGTGGCCTAGGCCTTCTTCTTTCTCTCCATCCCCTGCTGGTTGCCAGGAGGCACCTGGCAACCCTAGCTGGAGCAGATCATTTTGGAGATGAGATGAAGGTTCCCTCTACACGATGTGGGATTTTAATATATGCTTTAAATACATAAATAAATTCCAACAGCCTACGAAGTTTCTCCTGGGGTGTGCAGGATGGATTGAGGAATGGGAGGAACAGAATAAGGGGCCTATGTCTTGGCTTGAGGAGGAACAGAATAAGGGGCCTATGTCTTGGCTTGAGAAAGGGTGAATCTGTGGGTGGAAACAAGTCCATGGTGTTAGTCCCATCATCCCTTGCCCAGTTCAAAATGTGGCCCCTAAAGCAATTCCATCTTGCCACTCCTCCCCCCAGCATGTACTCCCCTGAATCCCACCAGGAGGGAACAGTGAGGAGACTTAAACATCATTTATCTTAGGCTCTGAGTCATGAGTACAATAATGTCTTCGTTCACGGGTGTCACCCATTTTATATGGCTCAGTAATGACACTGCCCTTTGCAAGGTGCACAAAGTCTCTGTGAAACTTCACCTCTTTATGGAGCCTGAAATAACCAGCATTTTTACAGAACGGTCACCATTCCTAACCATGCTTTTTACAGTGGCGTCCTAAACGGAGTACACCCTTCTAAGCCCGTTGACTTCAGTTGACTTAAAAGGGCGCAGCTCTGCTTGGGATGACTCCATTGCAGAGCGATCCTAAGTAGGTCTACTCAGAATCCATCTTGAGCAAGCCTATTCAATGTGGCTTACTTGCAGGAAAACGTTAACGTGGACCTCCCAGAGACTCTTTTCAATATGAACTGCTGTTGACAGTAATGGGTATTGAACTGCTACATTCATGTATCTCCAAAATCCTCTGTTGAGTGGCTTTGTGGGTTTGGATCTGAAAGGTCAAGGAACTGGATTCATGCTGAAGGGACATGCAAAGCCATTTACTCACTGCCAGCACAGCCCCACAGTGTAAAGCTACTATATATACTCGTTGTCAGTCATAATGTCACCTCATGCTGGGAGGGGAAGCCACATCTAGAGTTATTGCACTCTAGATTTTAAAAAAGCAAACTATTTGTACAAGAAACTTGTAGATTGATAGGGTCAGGATAGCACTAGGGAAAGCTGTTGAAGAAGAAAGCAGCCAAAGGGACTGTAGTCTCCATAAACCAGAATGGTGTTTAAATATTTAATGCTTTCACATGTGTGCAAACTCTTGTTTGGTTTGGGCCACCTTGTGTAGTTTGATCAGCTATGCTCCTGCTGCCTGTTGAAGTAGGTCATCTCCTCATTAACCTTTTTCTTTAAATGAAGGTAGAATCAGTTAATTGCTTGAAAAATGTATTGACAGTATTTGTCTTTAAAATATTTACTCAATCTGGCTTTCACTTACCTTCAAGGATTCTTCTGAATCCCAGTGCAAGTTATGTTGAACTTCTGCCATCGCCTTTGAAAATTCATTCTTTGAGCCAGTGAGAATGTGCATTGCTATCTCCTAGCCTCCCATATCTAGTTGTGGTACGATGAAAAGTTTAGCAGTCACAGCTTCCCCTTATCCATGCTTACCGATTTTGACAGGAGTGCAACATATCACATATCTAACAAGATATCTTGTCTCAGAAACTTCACTCAGTAAACGTATTCTTTTAATGCACATACAAAGTGATTTTCCCCCCCATACCAGGAGCACATGGCGAAGAAGAAGACTTGGTTTTTATATCCTGCTTTTCTCCACCCTAAGGAGTCTCAAAGGCCATGTTCCCTTCTTCTGCCCACAACAGGGACCTTGTGAGGTGTGGGGGGTGGGGGGCTGAGAGAGTTCTGAGAGAACTGTGACTGGTCCAAGGTCACCCAGCAGGCTTCATGTGAAGGAGTGGGGAATCAAACCTAGTTCTGCAGATTAGAGTCTGCCACTCTTAACCACTTCTCTCCTCCTCCACTTTTCCTCATAACTAGCCTCTGAGGGTAGATTCAGCTAAGTGGTGGCCCCAAAATCACCTAATGACCTCCATGACAGCATGGAGGTTTGAACACTCTAACCACTACATCACACTCTGTACTTTCTTTGAATGTACCCTCTCATACATACACTTACACATACCACTGACATAAAAACATAGCCACACACATAAACATAGCAACCAGTTCTCATGAGGCAGCTGCACTAGCAAATGCGTTGCTGAACTAGTGCTGAATGGAACGTTTGCCTGAGTGCATCCTTAAGATATGCTGCTGCAAATACAGAGTTTCTGAATTTCAGTAGTAGAGTTTCTGACTTTCTCAAATGATTGTGTGATACATATGAGTGGACTTGGCTTTTCCAAATAGTGGCATTAGTCCTATGAGGTCTCTGTCTTTTTGTTGTTGTTCAGTTGCACAGTCTAGTCCAACTGTTCGCGACCCCATGGATCACATCATGTCTTCTGCTGGCCTCCGGAGTTTGCTTAATTTCATGTTTGTTGCATCGATATCACTGTCTAACCATCTCATCCTTTGCTGTCCCCTTTTTCTTTCACCTTCAATCTTTCCCAGCACTGGGGTCTTTAGCCTTTTGTTACTGTCCATGGGGTTTTCTTGGCAAAGATGAGGTCTCTGTCATCTGAGTGCAAACCATGACTTCCCAGATCTGCAGTGCAGATGGGTCAAAAATTAACATTTTGGATGTTGGATGTATTATAAGAGTGCATCTTTATAACTCTTTTTCTCTAAATCCTATGTAGCCATGTCCTGCAGGGCTATTTTTGGGCAGGAACGCACAGGAATGGAGTTCCGGATGGCTCCTGAGTTGGCCACGCCCAGCAGGAACTCATTAGCATAATAGGCCACACCCGACAGCAGAAACTTATTAGGATTGGCTGCATTAGGGGTGTGTGGCCTAACTTGCAAAGGAGTTTCTGCTACAAAAAAGCCCTGGGTTTTGACAACAAACAAGATAAACAGAATAAGAAGCAAAAGGTGGGTGTGGCTGGATGATCACACTTCTGGTTACACGGAGATGTGGCCTAATATGCTAATGAGCTGTGCTGTCAGGGGTGTGGCTTAATACGCTAATGAGTTTCTGCTGTTGGGCGTGGCCTATTATGCTAATGAGTTCCTGCTGGGCTTTTTCTACAAAAAAAGCCCTGATGTCCTGTATTAGAGGAACATGAGGGTGGAGAGGTTTGTTTGTTTTAAAGGAAGCTTGTTTCATGATAAGGGACAATGACAGAAATCTGACCGTGATCTGAAAGGCCTCAAGATTGTTGATTAGACAGAATAAAGACATTTGTATATTCTATGACAAGAATTAAGCTAAAAATTCTGACAGAATCTAAGAAAATAGGTCAGGTTGAAGAAAGAGATGTTAAAAAAAAATTAAAAACTTTGTATGAGGTAAATTAAAGTAGGAACAAAGTAAAGGCTGTAGATGGGAAGAGTGACGAGTTGGTGGCAATAAAAAGAAATCTTGACAGTTCTGAAATACAGAGAAATGACAAATGTCAGCCAGCTACTGTAAAGCCAACATTTGTTCTAAGCAGTTTTACTGAACTGAATGTGAGGAAATGTGAGTAGACAGCACTGTAGCAGAAAGTGAAGTTGGGTTTAAGTGACATACCAAACTCAGTGCAGGATCCATGGAGTCATAGCATCAATGTGCACACCAGGGAAGGTATACCAAATGGAGCCAGAGTTCATTAGACAGAATCTGATAAAGAAGGGCTGTCTTGTGCTTCGGTCATAATTTCATAAGAATATAATATCTGTACACCATCAGTTCAACACCTCAAGGTACAGCTTTTGGAAACAGTTCTAGATCATAAAGGAAATGCTGTAATAGGCCTAGGACTTTGGAACAGGCACAGTCAAATAGTGGCAATGGCACTGAGCCCAAAAAACAGCCCCTTTACTTGTTTCAGTAAGATGTATATAAAATCCCTGGATAATCACTAATCTTCACTCTTCCTTACATAGGACCAATGCTCCCTCTAAGCTGTGGAGTCCTGTGAGCAAAAATTCTACTTTGTGAGCGACTGCATTAAAGTTATGAGCAAGCAATCCGGCTGCTGCATAAATTAGTTCTCTCTGGAGCCATCCTTCCTGAGCTAAGACAAAAATTGTGTGAGCCAGAGGCTAAAAAACTGTGACCTAGCTCAGCTTAGAGGGAACACTGCATAGGACAGGTTCTCTTTTTCCTTCTTCTTCTTCTTCTTTTCTTTTCTTTTTTTAGTTTGCATGCTTGGTCTACGCAGAACTGGTGGCCAGATGGTCCTGTTTTGAGGTAGGGGATTGGATCAGATAACGCTGGAGTCCAAACTCTGATTCTGTGGGCTGGTGCACATACGCACATACATTGTTTAATTTCTCGTCACGGGATTATTCAGCATGATAGCTCACAGTCCAGCATTTGAAGTATCTCATTCTGGTGTTGGAATATGAATGTTCTATCAATGGTTATAGCCTGACCTGGATAGCCCAGGCTAGCCCGATTTCACCAGATCTCAGAAGCTAAGCAGGCTCAACCACCTCTGAATGTCTCCTGCCTTGAAAACCCTGCAGGATCACCATAAGCCAGCTGTGACTGGACAGCACTTTCCACCACCATCTCTGGTTATAAGTAACATAAGGAAGTCACCATTCTACCAGGCTTTTGAGTAGGAGCCACTGCCGCCATTGTACCATCAACGCACCGCCACCATGACTTAGGTGGGAGCCACCGGGGTGCAAGGCGGCCCTGGGACGAAGACTGGATGGCAGTACTGCCATGGAACTATGCTGTTGTTCTGGGTTAAATTTTTTCCAGAACCCATCTTGGAAGAGAGGACAGTAGCAACAACTAGAGCACCATCACTTTAGTGTTGAATTGGATTGTTTTAACTTGTGTTTTGATCATGGCTTGCGCCCTAATTGTTAGTTGTTTTAATCATGGCCTAGTGTCTAAAGTGTTAGCCGCCCTGAGCCCATTTGGGGAGGGCGGGATATAAATCAAATTATAAATAAATAAATAAATAAAATTTGAGCCAAAATCATCAATTGAAGAATGTATATGTGTGATCTGGCTCCAAGATCCATCTCTATCATCATAGATATAAGTCGATACTTATTACTTATGGAGGTGATTGCAGAGACAGAAGGCATCGAGTTCCTCTCACTGTGCATCCGTGTTATTTATAACTCACAAACTGATTGGCGCCTGCCATATTTGAATAAATCTGAGGCAAGACAGCTTGTTTTAGCAAGATACAAACATCACGATTAATTCTTACTTTTCTTACAAAAAACCCAGCCTACACAGTTGTAATGTTACTTTGGACTGGTTCTTTACTTCTCCCTGCCTGCCTGTGTACACTGTAGATTCAGGCTATTGCAGGACTTCCAAGAGGATCTTGCCTTGTTTTACAGGGCTTGTAAGAGCCATTCTGCCAGGCCTTTGGCTGAGGTAGTGGATGTCCAATGAAGTTCTTGTCTCTCCCTTAAGTTCTTATCAGCCATTTAACAACTGCTGGCCATTATTTACATCTTACCTTGGGCCAGGACCTCTTGCTACTGTTAATTTTTCTACTGTAGTGTTAAGACCACCATTTTAATGTATATGATAGTATCTTAATATTTTAATTATTTATTGTATTAGCAAACTATTGTTTTTATTGTACTGATGCAATGCTCCCTCTAAGCTATGGAGACTTGTGAGCAAAAATTCTGCTTTCTGAGCCACTGGCACTAAAGTGGCGAGTGATTTGGCTACTGCATAAATTAGTTTGCTCTAGAGCCATCCTTCCTGAGCTAAGACAAAAATGTGTGAGCTGGAGGCTAAAAAACTGGGAGCTAGCTCACCCTAACTCAGCTTAGAGGGAACACTGCTGATGAGATGCTGTTAACCGCTCTGGGCCTGCTTCTGGGAAGGGCGAGCTATAAAGATGAAGAAATAAATGAATAATATTGATTTCTATGCTATAGCAGTGGAGAGAAGTTTAAAATACAATTGAGCAGGAATAAGGTTTTGTTCTAACTATATACAGAGCCAGACTGTGACGTAATGGGGGCATGTCCCCAGAAAACCTGTACCCCACTTTGACCCTTAGGTCATGTTCCTGCTTTATTCCCCATCCCAAGGGGTATCGAAAAGGATATTCCTGGGAATATAATATGTTTCTGCTCTTTAGCCTGCTCAAAAAGGCTCTGGCTTAAGCATGTGTGGGAATTTAGGCTCCCCCCTACACAAATGCTCATCAGGTAAAAAAAAAATCTATTTTAGATCTGTGTAGCATATGTATTTTTAGCATTCAAACTGAGGGGAAGGGCTGGTATTTACTAACACTTGCCGTGGCCTTCACCCAGGCAAGCTTAACGCATAAAATGCTAAGGGCCCAAATAGCCATTGTATCTACCATGAGTTGGATCAAGATTCTCCAACCCATTTTGCAGAGAAATGTGACATCAGCGAACTAACATTACTAAGCTCTCTGGGGCCCAATTCAACTCAGCAGCGTGACATGGGGGAGGAGCTTCAGCCTACCTTCAGTATATGTAAAATGGACTGGGGAACCCAGGGAAGACATAAAGTCGAGTTTGGCCCGGACATAAATTATCTGATCTTTCCAGGTCTCCCTTAGCTGAACATACATAAACAGTTTGTCCTGTTCGCATAGCAATTCTCTGGTATTCTCAAATCCTTAATATCTGAGCCTGCTAACTGCCACGTCTCTCTCACATTCCACCCCAACTGCCTTTTTCTAACTGCCCACTCCTACACTACTCTAATCTCACTGGTTTACCTAGCTATGAATAATTGGTGAGAACACTGCTATAACACAGCCTCATTAAGTTTCTGCACCTGATATGCTTAACCTGTGGACCACTAAGGCCTTGGAAGTACGGGTGATACACTGGCTGAAGTCAGATAGCATACTGTCCAAGTTCTGGCTGCGCCTCTAATTTGATCCAATTTTTTTGTGTGTGCTGGAGAATTTCAATCAAACATCTACCTGTAACCTGCTTCACCGTGTACCCTCCCCATGGTTGACCATCCAGATTATGCTGCGTGGGAACCACAGAGTTGTTGGTTGGGTGCCTTTTAACAAAATTGTTAAAATTGATGGCACCGGGTATTTTTGGCCACTGTATTGCAGAGTGTTGGATTGGATGGGCCATTGGCCTGATCCAACTTTGGCTTCTCTTATGTTCTCTTATGTGCCTGCACATAATTGTGTATTTGAAGTGTGGGACAGAATTTTATTATTTGTTGCTTGCACATGCACAGAAGTGCCTATTCAAAGCACTGCTCCTTTTTGACAGCTCCATGATCCCCCTGCTGCGTACTGTGATCTCATTGGCTCTTACACGAATGTATTTTCCCACCAGAAATCACTCCCTTTCCTGCCTAATCTAACTCCCTTTCCCACTCATCTTTGAATCTTGCCTTGAGAGAGATGGATCCTCAGGAGCAATATTTTGGAGTGCAAGTATTAAGCCTGCATCAGCACCAGAGGCAGACACTTTTCAGAAGTGGGTGATTCTCCAGTGACACTACCTGTCTAGCTGGAAAGTCAGAGTCTAGGATTTCATGCCAAGATGTTCTCTCAACAGGGCGACACTCGAGGGCTGAATGCCTGTGTCCACATGCAGCCAAGCCTTTAGCGATCTCTTCAAAGAAATCTATATTTCTGTGGTCCTGCCTGAGTGCATCCTGCACCTTTTTCTCCCTCCAAAGAACTAATAAATCTAGAGTCTTCTCCTGTTGCCATGACACACCATAAACACCAGCCATTTTGAGACTTTCCCTCCAGAGAAAACCTGTGATATAGTGTGGAGAAAGAAGTTCCGGTGGTGGAATCATGGCCGCTGATATGGGAGCCTAACTATGGACTATTTCCAGCATTGTCCCAACCCAGGAAATGGAAGAAGGGGGCTTCTTTCATTGACTTTGTTGCCCCAAAACAACCCCTAGGGGACTCCTGATCCAAACAAAACATTAAGGCACATAAACACCCAGGTGGTGCCTCAAGACCCTGAGGCTGAGATCTGCTTATGCGCAGATTGCTAACTCTTTTAAAAAAAGGAGCAAAAACAAAAGGGAAAGTTCAGACTTTTCAAATGCCTTGAGAACACAACAGGAGAGTTCAGACATCTGGAAATGCAGGGTGAAGCCAGCTGCCTGGAAAAGCCGAGACTTTCCCCATTGTAAGAAAACCCCCGAAATCAGAGAGGGTTGACAAAGGGAGGTTGATGATTGTGGGACAGGATAGGGATGATCAGGGCTTTTTTTCTGGGGGGGGGACCCACCAGAACACAGTTCTGGAACCTCTTCAGCAAAATTGTTTTAAAAACGTTTAAAAGTTCATGAATTTTCAGTATACAGGTTGAAAACTTCATTTCCCTCCAGAGAGTTCTGGCATCGCTTTTTTCAAAAAAAGAAAGAAAAAAAGAAGCCCTGGGGACGATGCTGTCTGATCATGCTTTTTAAATCCAAAGGGGAGCAGCAATGACACCAGATCAAACAGCACGTCTGACCACAGCCACTGGGTGGCAAACTGTGGCTACATACAATAGCCTTTAAAATTAGGATTCAATCTGGACAACTCAATGTCACTTCTTACCACTACTGAGCCCAAACTGTCTGATTGTGACCTGGAAAATCTTTCACAGAGTGGCAAAGCATGGCTTGACTCATTTGGCAGAAGCACCCCCTGCATTTTACCTGTGAGAGCTTTCTTTTAGAGGTTTTCCATCTGAATACTTCCCAGATATTCTTCTCAGTTCAAGATCTGAGCTCAGCAGGGAGAGAATGGATAGAAAAAAAGCCTTCCACATTTGGTTCATCAGCATTCTTCTTACTTGCCCCTCCCTACTCTTACAAGAATTTGCCAGCAAAAAGACAGATACTTACTTTGGCAGTAGATAAATCTCGTAAAACCTTAATGCACATGTTGACGATGAGCATGGAAGTAGTGTATAAATGCATCAGGAATCTGTTGGTATTAGAAATGTCTGCTGTTGTGCCCATATGTCTACTTATTTCCATACTAAAGACATTTACTGTATACATTTGCCACAAGGGAAAACTGCCGTCTACTATTCAGCAGTATTACTGGAAGAGCGGTATTGTATTTGTATTCGGCAGTGTCTTCCATTTCCAGTACATGCACAGATCTTCATTCTGTAGCCCTTATCACTGAAAGACTTCTTCAGACTATCCTTCACCACCCAGCCAATTAGTGAATACTTCTCATTATGGTCCCTCCTGTCTGCAATATGTAACTTGCTCCAGCCGTGGCAGAGACTCTGCGTATCGCTCTCAGCAAAGTGAATGATCGTTAACGGCACAGAGGCTGGATAAAGCTTACAAATGAACAGCCCAGAGTTGAGCTGCAAATGCAGCGGCTTTTTGTAATTCAAATTAAGCTAATAGCAGGGTAACAAATTGCTGTTAATATTAGATTAACTTCTTTGGGAAGATATGAATTCACAAGAGTTAAGATTGCCTAGAGCTGGGCTGGCCAATAAAACGAATGCAATTGAGGAAAGGGATAGCAGCAGCTATCTGAAATACAGATGTAACAGTAAGGAGAGAAGGGAAATGGGAGTCAGAACTGGAAGCTCAATTACAGCAGCATTAAGAATACAGTGGAAGGAAACAGGTTTGTTTTTTCAACAAACACCTTTCAGCCAAAAACCTTTGACCTGCACTACCCAAAAAATATCATGCAAGACTGAAGTCAGTACTGCAATGGGGACCGTACATTCATTTTACAGTCCCTATTGCAGGAGTGAACTAACTTCAGGCTTGAATGATTTGGGAGAGGGGGATTCCGTGTCCTCTGATGTTGAACAATGGGTTTTAACTTTACAAAGCAAAAGGTTTTTTTTAACAGTAAAGACAAAATATCTAGATTAAGTATGACCCAATGCGTGAACTCTTGCTTAAGAAGTTAAGGAATATCTTGTAGGATCAGACCATCGTCCATCTAGTCCAGCATTCTTTGCAGGAACCCCAGTAATTAACAGGCTTTAGATTTTCACTGGAGATTGTGGACCTCTGGACTTGGTGGACCACAGTCTACTTTTGATCCATGGTCTTATTACTTCCTGACTTTTGTGCATTGTATTCACAGTCTTTATTATTCCCACTTTTCAGATGGGAAATTGAGGCACAGAGATGGTGATATTTGCAAAATACTCTGTGGCAAAGATGAAATTTGACCCTGGCCTATTAGATAAAAATGTAGCCAACTGGACTACACTAAGAGAATACTCTCTGTGTAGTTGGACTTAAGGCGCTAAATACCACTTTCATCTAACATAAACATGCTGGTGGAAAATAATTTATGGTTGGTTAGTACAATTGGTAATGTCAAAACTCGGAACCCTAGACACATGGTGTTGTCTCTGAATGTGTCCAACAAAATATTTTCATTATAAAATGTGATAAAGTTGTTATGTAAATACATCTGTGCATCCTGGTTACTTTTGATTCCCATAATCATCAAAAAGGAAAAGAAATATTTACATAAATCATGGATTTGGGGAATTGACTATGGGCTAAAACATTTTGGGTCAGAGGGACCATATCGCCCAAGCCTTGGCTCCCATTTTGTTTCCAGGCCAAATTCAAGGTGCCAGTATTGACCTTTAAAGCCCTATATGTTTTGGAAGCAGCATACTTTAAGGATCATGTACCCCTATATGAATCTACACAATCACTATGTTCACCTTCATATTAAGGCTTTCGTGGTCATTGCACCAAAATTATGGAACTCCCTTCCCAAGGATATTAGTCTGCTGCTTCTATCACTGTCTTCCAGCAGTGAGTAAAGAATTTTTTCAATGAACCTTCCTTCCTGCCGTATGTTTTTTTTGTGTGTGTGTGTGTTTTTACATATATGTTTGAGTTTTGGTTTTAACTGATTTTATGATCTGTTTTTATAATGATGTAGGGTGGATCTTATCCTACCACTCCACTGAGAAAGTTCGTTTATTTATTAATATATTAAAATATTTATGCCCTACCCTTTCCTTTTGGATCAGGTTTGAAGACTTCCTCCAGTCTAAGGGGACTTCCTCCAGTAAGTGGCTCTTTCATTGAAAGAAGAGCCACTTAAGTCTTTTATGGGTAGTGTGCTTTTAAACTATTTTATCAGTGTTAGCTGATACAGTTTCAGTGGCCCTCCTCCAGCTCTCTAGAATGAGCAATTCTAAGCAGGTCTACTCAGGAGTAAGTCCAATTTTATTCAATGGGGCATCGTCCCAGGAAAAATATTTAGGATTGCAACCTAAATCTCGGAAGACAGAAGGAAGCTTTTGTTCCTAGATCACCAGTCATGTGATGAACAGGTCTTTTAAGTAACGCACACTTTTTTGATGCATCCAGTGGCACCCATAAATTGACTCTCAGTCATTAAGATCTGCTTTCGATTCATTTGATCTCCTCTTATACAGTCTGCAACAAAAATCCAGAATCTGTTTTTTTAAAGTAGGAAAGAACTCGTGCAGCATCCATATAACCATGTTCATAAATATATATGCGTACTGAATAAGGCCCTCCTGCAGTGACCCACATTCTTAGGTGCCAAAGAATGATTTCCTTTAAAAAAAAATCCAGAATAAAAATGCAATCATGAATTTTGTGTGAACACTGCAAATTTGCTTAATAGAAACAAGTACCAAAGCCCAGATCTGCCATTGAATAATCGCTCTGAAGAACAGAAAGCAAAAAGGCCTTTTGATAGTGCTGTACTCATCACTTGGCATAAATATTCATTCACAGAATCAGAGCAGGGTAAATGGCATTTAGTATTCACAGATAGCCTTTTTACTGCTCAAGATAACTACTGCTTAATCAGTTTAGTGACCACTGGCATATAGTATGGCATTTATACTTTTGAATCAGAGTCTGCATTCAGAACAAGCTAATCCCTGCCCCCCGTGTTTGAACCTTAATGAATCTTATTTCAGAGTCAATTTCCTACACTTACTTTCTTCTATAAAGTATTTTTTTTTCTTTTAGATCACAAACTTAGGCATAGAAATTATTTGAAGTCATTTGCACAGGAACACTAACACTGAATAGTTAATACTTGAATTTAAAGGGATGAAAAGCAATATTAAGTGGATTTAGTTGGGAGTTCATGTAATATGAAGGTTAAACAAATAAGAGGTGTGGATTATAAGGGAGCAGAGCCACAGCTTCAAAGCTCAGCTTTCTAATTTTAGATCTCTCCCATTTACCACTGAGTTAACAAACTGCCAAACTGGTTGGAGGAAATGTAGCCATTGTCCCAAGAGTCAAGCTTAGAGCACATAAACTTTGGCTACTCGTTGCACAGATCTGACAGTATTTATTTATTTACTTTCAATTTATATCCCACCTTGCTGGTATAAACTGGCTCAATGTGGCTTACACAAGTTAAAATACAGTAAAACCAATAAATACAATAAAATTACAATAAGAACAATTACATAAAGTGCTAATATAAAAAGATGGCGGGAATTCCTGTACATGGTCCGATGGGGAGAGCCCATGTCCGGTGTTGTTGCATAGGGCTGTAGTATGTTCAATTTGCAAAAGTTGTCAGTGGCAGCTCCTAATCAAAGGCCTGGTGGAAGAGCTCCATTTTACAGGCCCTGCAGAACTGTAAACGGTCCCGCAGGGCCCTGATGTCCTCCGGGAGCTCATTCCACCAGTGTGGAGCCGCCACTGAAAAAGCCCTAGGCCTCGTAATGGCCAGTCTGGCATCTTTCGGGCCAGGGAGGGTCAGGTGATTTTGTAACCCTGACCTCAGCGCTCTCTGGGGCACATATGGGGAAAGGTGGTCCCTCAGGTAGGCAGGCCCCTGACCATATAGGGCTTTAAAGGTCAAAAACAGCACCTTGAAACGAATCCGGTATGCTATTGGCAGCCAGTGCAATGCCTTCAGCACAGGCAGGATGTGATCTCGTATGGAGAGACCCATCAATAGCCTGGCTGCTGCATTTTGCACCAGCTGCAGCTTCCAGATTTGGGATAAGGGCAGCCCCGTGTAGAGAACATTGCAGTAGTCTAACCTCGAGGTGACCATAGCATGGATCACTGTTGCCAGGTCATTGCGTTCGAGGAAGGGAACCAACTGCTTAATCAGCCGCAGTGGCTGCTACCTGGGCCTCCATAGTTAAGGCGGTAGTGTTGTGGTAGTGTCGCTTGTGCATCAAAGCGGTTTTATAGACATCAAAGAGTGGGCTCAGTTGAAATATGGTGAAGGACTAGGTGAACCTTTCTTGCTATTTATTTATTTTAGGAATACTTACCTTTCTGTTCCATTTAACAAAGCCCACAAGGAGGCTTACGACAAAGAATGAAAAACAATAAAAACTGAGATTAAGAAGCTGCCAACAGTATAAATCAAACCAGAAAAAAGATACAAATATTGGAAGCATCACCAGTTTTAGTTATTAAAAGATCAGGTGAAAAGGGCAGATATTACCTTGTGCACACGTAGTGATAGTGAAGGTAGCAAGTAAATGCAGGAGAGGAGGTATAGCTGAAGCACCATAATGAAGGATGACCACAGAGAAGCTCCTTTCTCCAGTAACTACCAACTTCATATCTGATGAAGGAGGAACATGGAGCGGGCCCTCTGCAGATGATTTTATTTCCTGGGCAAGTTAATTAGGTAGCAAGCGATCCTTAGCTACTCTGGATCATTTAGGACGTTTGAGGTCAAGGCCAGGCCTTTGGGTTGCTCTTGAAAACAAAATGGAACCAATGAAGTTCTTTTGAGGCTGGGACAATAAGTTCTGGATAACAGTCCCAGTCAATAACTTGACTACTGTATTATGGTGCAACCAACATTTTTGTACTGTATTCTTGAAGAATGTGTAACAGTAGACAAGCTTGCATGTAACTAGAGTATAGATAACACTGGGAAAATAATTTCTGTCCACAGGTCAGCCTGCTTGGTGAATAACGAACACTTAATACAACTAATGCTATTTAAACATTAGGTTGCAAAATTATATCCGGAAGCATGACCAGACTGCAAATCGGATACTTGAGGGTATGACCCCTTCCAGAACAGAGACACTCCACCTTATGGGAGTAAAAGATCACTTACCAGCAGAACCTTCATCTTGTCTGGACTGAATTTCAATTTTAGCTCTTATTCAGCCTATTTCTGGCTCCAGCTACCTGCTTAGGAAAACGGTTGTTTCACCCATCTAAGAACAAGAATTGGATGCCAATTGCATAATGATACTTCACCCTAAATCTGTATATGAATTCCTGCTGATATTGAATAGGATGAAGATAAAATGGAGCCCAGTAGACCATAAATGGCATTGAGCCAAGCAGCAGTGTGAACAGACTCAACTTCTGCCTAAGAGGAAGAATCAGAACCACAGGAGTGGAGTGCCCAAGATACCCTTGGGGGTGGGAGATCATTTTTGATACTACATTCCTCCTTTTTTGGGGTGGGGATCTACTCCGCCATCTTCAGTGACTTGCACCTTTTTCAAAAGCAATAGGAATTTCTAGAACGAAAGCTGTTATTCTTGCCCTCATATGCTTGTTCCGCCTTCTCTCTCAATCACTCCTGGTCACAACAGCATTACTGGAGGCTTTCTGCTTTGCTTAATCGAAACAAAATCTTACACATGCCACGTAGCAGGACAGTCTTTAACCTCACCATGTCTGGGACCAACATTTTTCTAAATTTGCAAAACAGCATTAATGTTTCCTGGTATGATTTGCAACACATTCCCTTAAAATGGGAGTTACACGGCCCAGTTTGCTCCACATTCACAGAATACACATTGAAAAGTGCTGGACAAATTTGTCTGCCTTCAAGCTGGTAATAAAGCTAATTGCTGCTCTGGGGAATCCTGGAACAAAACATCTGACACATGATGTTGTTTGCAGCGGCTCCAGATATACGCCTTAGTCCAGCTAAAGGTAATACATAGATGATAATGCCAGTTGAATAAGGAATCACATAAGTAATCAGTGTTCCAGGCACAGTGTTCCACCCCAATTCTGCTTATGGGGCTATACATGGAGAGCCCTGTTGGAATATTGCCAACCAGATGTTTGGAGGTGGCTAGTTCAGTTTCCCTTGTTCTATTCATCCCCCTGGGTTACTTGTCTATGGTAACATCAAGACAGGGCAGTTATGTGTGACGTGGTTTCTTGCTACAAAAACATAATCTGAAGAAATAACAGCCTAAAGTGAGCAGGAAACATTCATAATTTTTTAATTCACACCTGTAATAAAATTGCATTACATTTTTCATAAAATAAATGTTCAAGTTTATATACAGAAAAAACAGACTGTACAGATCCCTCCCCCAAATCCCCCCCAAAACTCACAAACATACAGGCAATGCAGTGCTCAGCTAAGCAGGCACAACTGTACACCTAAAATTGTAACTGCTTTGTGTTGGGGCAGGGGGAAATACTACAATGTATATAGTCCTTTGTGGACCAAGAATTAAAAAAATATTGCAGGCAAGCTGACAGACGCCCTTCACTGCTAGTGCGGCTGAACGTCCATCCCACAGTGTTTCAGCAAAGCAGGGTTTGTTATTGAACTTGGGGCTCAAAGCTTCCATTCAGTTGCCCCTCCTCATAGTCCATCTGGCACAAGATCATGTTGTTCTTCAGGAAAAATTTGTCTCCCACGCAAAATCTGAAATTAAAAAAAAGAGAATGGATCAAAATCAATTTGCATACCCCAAACCTTGCCAACCCCCCCCCTTTTTACTAATGTTGGTTGTATGGAGCTCTCTATTGCATGTAGGTATGGTTGTGACTTCGAAAAAGAATCAAGGTGCTTTCCCCCAGGCTGATCTGAATAACTGCTTTTTACCTTCTACAAGCCAGTCATTTTCTTTGATCTTATGAAGTCTATATAGTACTGAAACGAGGAATGTCTCTACCATTATCCTACATACGATAGCTTGCTTGGTTCATTTCCACCTGAAAAAACTCCAAGAGACAAATTTGAAAGGGCAAAAAAAAATCTATTGCTATCTATAGTACATATATTTGTACAGGTTTTAAATTAATAAATACTATTTACTGCCATGACAGAAGGAGCACTTATATATATATATATATATATATATATATATATATATATATATATATATATATATTTTAAAAAGTCCATTTTACTCTGGAAATGTGGTCAGGCTTTTCAATTTATTTGGGCCTGAGATTACACCATGTTGGATTCTCATCACATATTGGCTCCTTCTGATCAACGGAATCCATCTCATATCTCCCAGAATTTTCTAAAGTTAAAAAACAAGAATCTCCACAAGGATACAAATTAGATTCAAGTGACACATGATCTAGATGGCAGAACAGTATTCTGAGCAGAGATACAGACTTTAAAGCCCATTGACTGCCATAACTGTTTAGGATCGCACTGGAAAAGACCTACGGCTCTGCTTATTTTAGGTGCTGAATGAGTTCTTGTATATCCCTTCCTGTGGCTTTTCGTCTCATAATCTTTAATCTCAGTCTGTACAAATTGTAGCAAGTAAAGACCATTTCATATCGTGTATTGAATGCTGAACAAGCATAATAGGCTCCCTATTTTAGATGCCAACTCTAGTTAGTTAATCTGACATTCACAAGTCCATTTTGATGAATGACGAGTGAGAACTACAGCATCACTTAGGTAGAGATGAACTAACTTGCCAAGCGCATAACAAAGTCTAGCAGCTGAACTACTGGCATCAGGGTGAGTTACCATGCCAGCACCAGCCTGCTTTCTGCCCACCTGACTAGCTATTACTTGAATAATAAATATTCTGGCAAAAAATTAAGAAATATATTTTCTCCCTGCGGCAAACCACACATTTTCATTCAGACTGGGTTTGCTGTGAGATGAAATTCCAGAGATTATTGCCCACTTCATGACAACCATATTTCCACAGCCCTGAGGTGAGTCAAAGTATTTACTTCCTTTTATAGGCTATGAAGTCCATTCTTTGCTACCTTATGTGCAATAGTGAACAATAAAGAGAAACTACCTCTGGACTCTGTTAGTCTTTGACTGAAGTTCATGATTTTCTGTATACAGTGTAAATTGTTCTGTTTGGATGGAAACTGACAAAGAGGATTGTTCTCTTTAATTATTTTATCGGAATATCATTTAGGTCAACATGTTCTAAATATCACTATTTGAAAAGCCAGGCTGGATCGGTAAACAGCTACCTCTCTATTCTGTATTTAGGTCCAAGAATTTTCTTAAAATGAAAAGGTGAAACCACTAGAAATTTCTGATAAAGTAACCCAAAATGTTGGTCAAACTACATGATATGAGGTAAATCCATGAGCATATTTCCTGATGTATTTTTTTAAAACCATACAAATCATCCATAGAGGTTATCACTTTGGACTGGAGCTGCAGAACAGGGTGGGATGTTAACCCTTTCCCCTCATGCTGTTTTGCTGTTAGAAACACCCTCCCACTCTGAGCTACTATTAACTCAAACAGAAAAAACACAGGGACCCAGTATTGTACAGGGGTAACAGCAGCTCAAGATTATGGGGCTACTTCAAGGGAAAACAGCTTCCATGTTTCTGCAGATGTTTCTGCATTTATACAGCAAAACTCTCTACACAATCTCTAAGGCTGAGCTCAGACTGGCCCAATATAGGCACGTTTTAGAGACGTTTCACAAACGGATTAAAGGGCCGGTTCACACAGGCAGATTTGTCAGGCGTTAACCAGCTGTACTCAACCCATCTTTTAATGCTTCCCTCCCAAGTTTAAAAGATACCAGGTGAAAGTGGTAGCAAACCCTGGAGAGCGCGTTCATCCCGCTTCCCAGAAGTGTGAACGTGAACAAGCTGATCCGGTAGGGATGCTCTTATGTGCATGAGCGCCTATGCGTATGAACGCATAAGTGCATATCGTCAGATTACATTACAAAAAGCTGCTTACAGCTGCACCTCTGCCAGGGGCAGGCCAACAGTGCGAATGGTCCCTTGCGCGTCCTCCCCAGTATGCTCCCACATCAGTTGGTAAAATGTGACTGGGTAAACCTGGGAACAAATTGTTCTGGGTCTTTTTGCCATGACTCCCTCGCACTTCAAACTGCCAGTCTGAACTCAGCCTAAATGTTAACCAAAACTATGTGGCAAAACCATAGACTTATGTGACACCTGACATCAGAGTCAATCCATTTGGTAGGACTGAGACGCTGCTCATTTTCTCCTAATCCACAGGCTTTCTAAATGTTTAAATTGCAAAAGATTTTAAGGTATAAGTTGTATTGATAGGTAGGGTAACATTCAGCTTGTCAGCCTATTTCCAATCTCTTGGAGAGTACTGTACATCTCTTTTAACCGCTCCCAAGGTTTAAAATTTTGAATTTAGACTGAAAAACAACCCCTACACAAAACAATAAAACCCTAGTTAAATCTGCTTTTTTGAAATCTGCCCTAAAAGTCAAGGCTTCTCCAAGTGTTTTGCTGAATTGGAAAGGTTTTTCCTTGCTGACTGAAAACAGACAGCTGCTGACTCGCTACTTATTTTAGCCTTAAACCGAGAAGGCAAAAACTGAAGGAGTAGTAATGCAAAATGAAGATTAAAGTCTTGCCACTGGCACAAATGCGTGTGCTTGACAGCTGCCTCTTGCCAAATCAGCGGAGGTTTAGAGTGGCAGGATTGGAAGACCTTGCAAAGCATTCAGAAAATATTTTATGTTTTAGAAATGACAGTCTTGGAAGCTCGCGGGCTGGAGTTTCAAAATAGGGTCAAATTAGGCCCTCAAGGGCCTTTTCGCATCCTACATGGCAACAAACTGGAGTTTGCCAATAATTCTACACATGGCAAGAAGCTACAGTCAATCTTATTCCATGATTAGGTTACCAGTAGGATACAAACAGGTGTCTGCCAGAATCATATTTTAAACTGTTTAAACTGAATTTAAATACTGATTGATCTATGTATCTGTTGAATGTTGTGTACCGCCCTGAGCCCTTCAGGGGAGGGCGGACTATAATTCAAATAAATAAACAAAAAATAATGATAAATGTTAGTTTTATGCTGAAGACAGCACTGTACAGCTAATTCTACTTGACTGATAGTGGATATGATTTGGTTCCTCATACAGCAAATTCCCCTGCCCCTTCCAACAAACTGCTTTTTAAACCAGAGTTTCAAAAAGTAGTGAATGATATGACTTCATGTTCTTGTATTAACAGAAAAAAAAGGATTTAAAAACCCCATTGGACATGACTGGAAGCCTTCCTTAGCAGGAGCACCATTTGCCCTTGGCAACTGAGACAATATAGGCCAGAGCTGTGTCTAAAGGCTGAACTATTTTAATTCTATATAGTGAAGGTGTTTATATGTTTTAAAATGTGTTTTTAAGAGTTTTTAACATTATTGTGTCTTTATTTTAGCCGTAGTTGCCCATGTCCTCTTCTGTTATAATCTTTGGCCTTATACAATAAACACTATGCTATGCCTTAGCGACAGTAAAAATAGTTTGGAGGTAACAATTTTCTGTGGGGAAATGCACAAGTGGAAAGAAACCCTTCTCTCCCATAGATGGCCCTCCTCCTAAATCACAGTTCACTATATAATTTAAAGAAGTCTCTCAAAAGAATTACAGAACTACACTTCTTATGTAATTCTACCAGATGTACAGCTAAAAATGCAGCCTATAATTTTTGAAACTAGGTTGGGCCTTAAAACATAAACTAAAGCTCTCCACTAACAAACTACAACAGCTATTGCTGGGAAATATTTTAGAAGTAACAGTTAACATTGACAGTAACACTAACAGTGCATTGCAGACTATAATTAATGGAAACAGAGTCCTGAAGTAATTTTTAGTCTGTGGGTTTTCTTTTTAAAAAAGTGTGCTTGCAGCACAGGCAAGTAATCTTAAATGGATGTCACTTTTGATCACATATCTGTATGACATATTTTAGGAAACAAAGAAGAAGAAGAAGAAGAAGAAGAAGAAGAAGAAGAAGAAGAAGAAGAAGAAGAAGAAGAAGAAGAAGAAGAAGAAGAAGAAGAGATTGGATTTATACCCCGCTCTTCACTGCCCAAAGGTGTCTCAGAGCGGCTTACAAACTCCTTTCCCTTCCCCTCCCCACAACAGACACCCTGTGAGGTGGGTGGGGCTGAGAGAACTTCTGACAGAAACTGTCCTTGAGAGAACAGCTGTGCCAGAGCTTGTGACTGACTCAAGGTCACATCAGCAGGTGCAAGTGGAGGAGTGGGGAATCAAACCCGGTTCTCCTAGATAAGAGTCCGCGCGTTTAACCACTACACCAAACTGGCACCAAAAAAATGTGTGTCTGTGTATAAAGTGCTGTCAAGTCGCAGCCAACTTCTGGCAACCTCAGCAAGGGGCTTTCAAGACAGGAGAATCAGAGGTGGTCTGCCATTGCCCCCCTCTGCAGAGTCTTCCTTGGTCTCCCATTCAAGTACCACCCCTGCCTAGCTTCTGAGGTCTGATGAGAGCAGGGCACACCATGCTGCTTTCCCTTCCAAACAAACAGTAAACCTTCTAATCCTATACTTTAGCTTTCTAAAAGTGCGCTCTCTCTCTCTTTGTGTGCATGTGCGCACGCATACATGTGCAAGATTTAAAATTCTAAAGGATATTACTGGCAATGTTGTTTAACCAAAACAAGAGAGTAATAGATTCTGTTAAAATTTATTCTAAAAACAATTTAGTTTCCACTAAATATTTCATAAGACCTGAAAGGTAAGAAATTTCAATATTCTGTATCCCAGTGGGGTACTGTGTTGCAGGAAAGGAGAAATCAGTTCTGGGGCCTTTAAGTCCTTTGGTGGGGGGGGGGTCACTTCATCATGAAGCAAATCCTCAGAAGGGATACACACTCAAACACACACACACAGAAGGAAAATGTGAACAATACATTTCAGGGCCTTTTAATCCAACTATACTCAATTGTTTTCTTTCTCTATGTGTACATCCATATCTACTAAGTCAGGATTCAAGCTAATGCATCATCATGTTTTAGGATCATGTATCAAAAAATGGCAGGACACTGTTTAAGACAGGCAGACCTACTCAGAATCATACTTGGGTCTATTCATCTCAGGATTGCACTGTAACCCTTGGGAAACTCTTCTGCATACAAACCAGCCCTTTGCAGATCCTGAGGTACAGAGGACCCAAAAAGTTAATAAGCTAGAGTGTTAGGCTTGGACTCAGGCCCTTAGCTACAACGGGGCATCTTGGGGCCTGGCCCCCTGCCTTACCACCAAGGCCCCCTGACTTCTCATCCGGGCCAGGTGCTCCTTTGGGGGGGGGGGGTGCAGGGGTGTGTGTGGGGTGCCCCCTGACTTATTTAAAGGCCCCCCGAATTTAAAAAATCCTGGCTATGGGCCTGTTTGGACTAGATGGATTCAAGCTCACTGCTGAACCATGGAGCCCCCTGCATGGGCCTGGATAAGGCATTTTTTTCTCATTCAGTCTCTTTCAGGGCTGCTGCGAGAATAAAGCCAGGTCAGTCCCATCTACACTACACTCCTTGGATCTCTCCTTGGAGAAAGTGCAGAACACAACACCACAAAACAAAAACAAAGAACAAACCATCTTTGTCCCTTATTATTACTTAGGCCTGTGGAAGACTTGCACTAGCCTCTGCGGGTCCCCCAGATCCAGCACCAGGGCAGAAAGGAGACCTTTTCCCTCATCTCCATCAGCACACCCCAAAAAATCCAGGTGTATTTCCTCATGAATTTGTAAAGGCTCCCAGAAACACATTTAAAGTCAGGGGAACCAGTAAGATATTACAACATTCTAGTATGTTCCAACAAAGATAACCGCAGTAACTGGGATATCCATCCGAACCCACTAGATGTCACTATAACCTCAGTGGAATAACAGATCAAATTGGACCGCTTGATTGATTATATCTGCCTCTTTTAACCAGGATGCCAGTCTACTCCAAACAAATAATAGCAGCTTTGTGTTTCATGCAGGCCTTTCAGTAAAAACTGTGCCAAACGGCAGAAGGTTCCTACACAACCTCTAGTTCTGGTGTGTTTTTGTGTGTGCATAAAGTGCCATCGAGTCACAGCCGGCTTAGGCAACCGGGCTTTCAAGGCAGATGAGAAACAGAAGTGGTTTGCCATTGCCTTCCTCTGCAGAGCCTTCCTTGGTGGTCTCCCTTCCAAGTACCAACCCTGCTCAGTTTCTGAGATCTGACAAGATCAAACTATACAATACTACCTTCCCTCCCAACTTGGTATGTTTTTAGTTAGGGGGAATTGCACTGGCTTGAGTAAAAAGCTAAACTGTTCTATAGGAGACAAGAGAAGTAATTAAGCAAATACCTAGGCTGTACATAGGAGATGGCTGAGAAAAATTAATAGTATGTGGTCAGCAGCATAATGCTCTGTTATGGCCAGTTCACATCATCATCATCATCATTATTACCACCACCACCACCATCATCATTTTCTAGACCACCCTCCTTCTCGGGGCAATGTATTCAATTTTATGTAAAAACATACAATACCTAATGTAAAAACATCAACAGCATCAGATATCAAACAGCCAGTAATTAGTCAGAATAAAAGCCAGTAACAAACCTCTCCTCGATGGCATTCAAAATGTGGTTTCTTCCTCCAAGGGACGAGTCATGGGCCGGATGCAATAGGAAACCGTAGCTGTCCTCAACCATAGGTCAGGTAGGACATCTCTGTCTTCCATGCCCTGTGGAACTGTATTAGGTCCCACAGGGCGTGCGTGCCTTCAGGCAGAGGGTTCCACCAGGCAAGACACTCTGGTTGAGGACAGCCAGACATCTTTTGGGCCAAGGATTGCCAGCAGGTTCTGATCATTTGAGCCCAAGATTCTTTGGGGGACATGATCGTGCTGTGTGTGGCTTCCACTTTTATTGCAAGGATGAACATGTCGTCTGAATGAATTGTTGTAAACACAGATTTAGCTTGCTACTTAAGTGTAGGTTAAGCTGTAGCATGCCAAATTGCAGGTCATACTTGCAGTGAACTATTCAGGTGACCTATTGCTGCACGTAACTTCTGCATCAAAGCTGAAATGCAGCAGACAGCCATGCACCTATCTTTTGGGTGAAAGCACTCCC
The DNA here is from genome assembly GCA_029375565.1 of Gekko gecko. Lineage (NCBI taxonomy): Eukaryota > Metazoa > Chordata > Lepidosauria > Squamata > Gekkonidae > Gekko > Gekko gecko. The sequence continues at coordinate 119,984,366 of JAPDNY010000003.1, read as the reverse complement.
TACATTGAAGGCCAATCCTTATAGAGATTACAAAGTGTATAAGAACAGGCAGGACTCTTAAGTACTGGCTACTATTGCTTAAGTGTAGATACTGTCAGACTGATTCTTCATAATGCTCTATGGGAGTTATTCTTCTTTCTCTTCAGGGATTAAGAAACTATTTAAAACCAAATTACTATTTCAGAAATTTTGCAAGTTCATAGGATTGTTATGACAGGTGAATTCAGTCTGGGTAAGACGACGGAACATGTTGAGTATGTCACCTGTGGAACACTCCCCACAGGTATGCATGAAGATATTCTCAGGGCTGTATCACTTTTGGAAGCGTATTTCAGACTGGGCTGACTTTTGGAAAAGTGGTGTGTGTTTGGTATTTTCGCACATCAGAATTATACACTGTTTTACATAAATCATACAAACAAATATGTCTGGATTTTATTTTGGGTGTAGCTGCAAAATATGGGTTTTATTTGCCACGAAACTTCAGAATGAGGGGAACAAATGTAAGACGTTACTGGGAACAAAAGTTTCAGGCCTCAGTTCTCCATCTGAAAGACTAAAATGGACACCTGAAAAATGGACATTCGACCTGAATGGACATTCAACCTGACAGCTCTGCACAACGGGCAAGCCAAGTACAATCCACTAAGAGCTGTTGCGGCACTTCAGTACAACAGTGATGCGAGACACACTGGAATGACTCTTATGCCCTTCCTTGATGAGCCTCGCCTGCATCTCTGCCCTTTAGGCACATGTTATGCACGTTCTACGTAGAATTACGCTGTATGAACACCAGACTGACGATGCAGCAAGATCAAGATGGGTAGCCGTATTAGTCTGTCTGTAGCAGTAGAAAAGAGAAGGCGTCCAGTCGCACCTTAAAGAATAACAAAGTCTGTGGTAGGGTATGAGCTCTCGTGAGTCGTGAAATCTCATACCCTGCCCAGAAATTTTGTTAGCCTTTAAGGTGCTACTGGAGTCTTTCTCTTTTCTACTGGTGCAGCAAGTTGACCGATGTAATTCTAAGACCTTGCAAGGGATTACCTAGACTCGCACGTTTCCCTTGACTCATCTCAACTTCTAAGCTTGTCAGATGCCTGGTTTAAGTAACCTTGACTTTAAAAGTTTTTTATGCCAAGTGATCCTCATATCAATGGATGCTCACCAGACCGACTAGAAGCCTGACTTTGAAGTTGCTCATTCAGTTGCCTGGACACTGCTTAACACCACCTGCTGGTCTGTGCAGCAGCACCCACTTTTGTTGTCCCATCCACAATCCAACCCACCGCCTATTCGGCTGCAAGTGAAGTCAGAGGCCTCCAGGGACAGGACTCTAGACGGTATAATTAGCACTTAAAACGACTTGCCCAGCAGTGGCAATTTGAAGATCTTGGAGAAAGAGATCAAACAGTGAACCAGACTTTCCTCTTCCATGGTGGGGAAAAAAGGAGCTTGGATTTAAAAAAAAATTCATGTAAAATACTCACCTCTGGTTGCAAAGCTGGCAGGCAAAGCAGTCCAAATGGTAAACATTATCTCTGGCCCTCATCACCATCTCAAAGGCAGGGATCAGCTTACTGCAGGCAGCACAATTCCCAGTGGTCCCAAAGAGCCTGCCAAGGATGCACAATCATTAGAAACCGTTTTAATTAAATGGCGGAAGGACTAATTAAGTGCAATTAGCAGTATCAAATACTGTATTGCACCAATAAAGGAGAAGTTGCAAGTCCCCGTTTTGCTGACTAGCCAGTGTGTGGGAATGTGGGCTGAAAGTGCAGGAGGAGAAAAGTGAGGTTCTTTGCTAGGCTTCTGAGCCTTCAGTTTCTGTGCTGTCTAATAAAGAAACGCGCACCCAGCGTGACAGTTTGGGGCTCACAAGATTTCAGTTGCAACAATCTATTTGTTGATTGTTTCGATGCAAATGAGGAGGGCCTTAGCAGAACATCATCACAGGCTTTTTCAGCATCCCTTCAGCTTTCTAATTGGCTGCTCCTTGGTCAATGCCTGCAGGTTGGTTAATTATCTAGAGAAAATGGGTCAAAGACTAGGGATGTGCATTCGGATACCCCAAACGTCTGGTCTCATTTTGGGCTTGTGAATACCCCAAATGACCCAAAACACTCCCAACATTTTGGGATTAATGGAGATTTCGCTCTCAAAATTTCAGGAGTGCTTTGGCTTGTTCAGACTTACCAGCTGGCAGGAAAGGGAGAAGAGCCAGCTGGAGCCCCATGGTGGCAGCCAGCCTAGCAGCAGCCTCCGGCTCTTCCTTGCAGGCAGCAGAGGCAGCTGGAGTGGTGAGGGAGAGGGAGAGAGAGAGTGTCTGTGCCCCAGCTGGGCCCCACAATGCTGCTGCTGTGGCCCTTTAAAGTTCCAGTGTTGTCAATGGGTGATAGACCTGGCCTCCTCTCTGAAAACCATGGACACTCTGCTATGGAAGTCTGCAAGGTGACCTTGGTCCCATCGCAGTGTCTCAGCCTACCATCACAAACTACCTAAACTACCATCACAAGGTTGATGTTGTAAGCATTAAAAGGAGGATGCGGTGGCGGCTACAAGCATGGATGGCTTCAAGAGGGAATTAGATAAGCATATGGAGCAGAGGTCCATTGGTGGCTATTAGCCACAAAGTACAGATAAGGACTCTGGGGCAAGCGATGCTCTGTGTTCTTGGTGCTTGGGGGGTCAACAGTGGGAGGGTTTCTAGTGTCCTGGTCCCACTGCTGGACCCCCTGATGGCACCTGGTATTTTTGGCCACTGTGTGACCCAGAGTGTTGGACTGGATGGGCCATTGGCCTGATCCAACATTGGCTTCTCTTATGTTCTTATGAGAGGAGAATGATGTGAAAAGCCACTTTGGGTCCTGATCAGGGGGGAAAAAAAAGCAGGATATAAAAAATTAGAAGACAATGCAGACAAAAAATAAACAGTCTAACACATTACATACTAAGCACAATGTAGATAATGGATTACGTATGTAAAAGACATGACAAGATACTACATACAATAAACACTGCAATATCCTTATAAAAGTCCACTCCAGAACCATTCCATTATAGTATAGCCCTATTCTCTTCAGAAAAACTGGCCATGGCTTCTTTTATTGAGTCAATCCATGCCAGGTTGGGTCTTCCTCTTATCCCGTGGCCTTCAACACTTGCTAGCATTATTGTCCTTTCCACTAAGTCTTGCCTTCTCATAATGTGACCAAACTATGATAGCCTTACCTTAGTTATTTTAGCTTCTAGGGAAAGTTCCAGATTGATTTGATCTAGAACTCATTTGTCTTTTTGGTGGCCCAAGTTATCTGTAAAATTCTTTTCCAACACCAGATTTCAATTGAATCAATATTCTTCCAGTCATCTTTCTTAATGTCCAACTGTCACATCTATACTTAGTAATCGGGGAATACTATCTTATGAATTATCTTAATCTTGGTCACTAGCGACACATCCTTACACTTAAGAATCTTTTCTAGCTCCTTCACGGCTGTCCTCCTCAGTCTCAATCTCCTTCTGATCTCTTGGTTGCACTCTCCCTTTTAGTTGGTGATGGAGCCGTGGAATAGACAATCTTGAACAATTTCAGTACCTTCATCGTCAACCTTAATGTTGTGTAATTCCTCAACAGTCATTACTTTTGTCTTCCTGATGTTCAGCTGTAATCCTACTATGGTGCACACAAACAATGTATATTGATACATTCACAATCAACATTAACGGAAAGAACTGCCATGCTGACTTCATAAGCAAATGGCCCAAATCCCTGTGATAAGTTTCAACATGGAAATATATTTTAGTAAAAAGCAATAGGAAGTAAATAGGCCTTCCTCGACTTTCCAAGTCAACAAAACCAGCCTGTCTACCTCTACGTGAGATTATTCCACAGTATCCTTGTGGGTATTTTGCCAGTTTCATCTAAGCCCTTTATTATCTGCTTCCCCAGATATTGGCTGCTCTCACAGCATGACACAAAGTATGATTTCCTTTTCTAGACCCACATACCAGCTCCTGAAGATCAGTGTACCATTGCTGCTTCATGGATAAAACATTACAGGACTTCCAATCAAAGAGGCAGGAATGATCAGTGAGCATGCAAGATGGGGAGAGCACTCCATCTCAGTGGCAGAGCCCATTCTTTCTATGCATAAAGTCTTGGTTCAGTCCCAATGTTTCCACTTAGAGCATCTCAGGTAGTAGGGTTGTGAAACACCTCTGCCTGAGAGCTGGGAAAACTACTTGTGGTCAGAGCTGACAATATTGGATTAGATGGACCACTCTTCAGATTCACTATAAAACACTTTTATATGTTTTCAGATTAAATTAACCTTTATATCAACAATGAATGCATACAATTAATTCCTTTATGTAAAAGGCAACACAATTTATGGCATGATTCCCAGAGATGAGTGGAACACAATGTCTTGCAGCTGTGTACAACAAATGGCAGTATAATTCTGGGATGGGAATCAACACCTCTTTTTCAAATTTTGAAAGAAAATATTGCTAATTCACTGATAGGAATGCTTCTAGCACAAACAACATACTATTTAATGCTTTAAGTGTTTTTTTGTATAAGAACATAAGTAATAGTTATGAGCAATGTTCATTAACCAGGTCTCAGCTGGTAGCCTATCAGGAATAAGGTTCTGAGATATCATATTTAGCTTCGGCTGTTGTATCTTCTGCTTCATTTACCAATGGGGAGCTGAAGCTGAGACTTGCTGGGAGCTGCACAAGAAACCACAGCAGAGGTGATATTTGGGAATCCAAACTGGAGTTCAACTTTTCATCTACTTTGATAGATCCTTGTTCCCTTTGTATCTCAGCTCAGTCAATAGCTTACAGTCCACAAAGCCTCAAAATCGTGTTTCATCAGTTCCTCATGTACCAAGGTTGAAATATGCATTGGAACCTTCTGATGACCCAGTTCTATGTTCTCTCATTGTGAAGTGACTGAAAAGAGTTCCTACTAGGTTAGAAGGAACACATTTCCTAAATCCATCCTCTGGATGAAACCAGAATTTTCTATTCTTGGAACACTTGGTCTGTTTGAAGCATTTCCCACCTCCACCCCCCGCTTCTATTCCCCAAAAAATCAGATTATCTATGTAAGACTTCAAAGATCCACAACACAACCTCAGTTTGCTGGAATTTGTCACTTAATCCATAAGGGCATTGCAAGAAAAGCTGAACCATAACAAGCAAGGTCCCATGGGAAAATCGTCCCACTTTGTTTCAGCAGCCTTTCAAGGGGCAAATGAATGGCCACAGAAATGTGGTAAATCACCTGCGCCCCGGCAAGAATTCTGCAAACACAGAAAGAGGATTGTGGTATATATTATGCTGCAAATTGCCCGTTTTATAAATGGCAACCACTTTGACAATCCACAGCATGACTTATAGCACAGTACCTCCACACACCCCATGGCCAAGTGCTTGCCCAGAGAGGATAGGTAGAGCTTCAGGTAGTACTTGGACTCGCTTGTTTTAAAACAGCAACAACAACTTTGAAGTAGCAATCATCAAAGCAATTCCACCCACTCTCTTTGCCAAAAGAGAGGGTAGGATTGCGATTTTGCAGCAAAAGACCTCACCCCTTGCCCCAGGAAAATGTTTCTTTTTTGGAGAAAACTTCATGTCCCCCAAACGGGATCCTGACACTGAAACTTTCTGACAGCAAATTTGGCACAACCCTAATTCCAACTGAACCAAAGTAGTATTTTTTTTCAGTATCTACAAATATGATTTGTATTGTATAGAGGTGCAAAATGTCACCTCTAAATTTTTACTGACTGATCATCTCTCAGTGGGTTGTCGGGAAATAGCTAGCATATAGGCTGTCCCAGGACATCTCACATTGTCTCTCTAGATCAGGTGGAAGTTTCCTCACTTCCCTTCTTTGAAATGGGGGAAATATCTGTCTACTGTATACCTTCTGGAACAGGATACACTAGAGTACTTTGAAAATAAGGAGCAAACGCATATTAAGCTTATCCAACAGTTGCGAATTTGTACTTCTCATGCACTATTCATTTTGCCTGAAAAATACAAAATATTCACTGATCGATACAACTTTCCTAAACTGCATAAGGAGGAGGCTGCCAGTATACTATGGCTACATTTATATTAATCATGTTGCTTTTTCTAAATAATAAACGACAAATGTGGCTTTCATCTTTAAAAATCTTAATGCTACCCCCCTGATCTTTAAAATATCCACATCAGCTCCCATTTTTTTTTTTTTTAAGATTGCTATCCTATATCCAAATGGGGAAACTGGAAGAAAGCTAATCCTAGATTTGTTCGGAATGCAATGCCACTCCATGTGCGAACATTAAAGAAAATCCATTATTCATTAGCATCACAGTTGTGTGGAGCTCAGTCTAGATTAAACAAAATAAAGGGGCCCCAGACAGCACCATCTGCATTGTTAAACAGGCACTTTTCGTCACCCTCTGAATTAGCGGCTTCTCTAAATGGAAATGATGGGAAGTTTAGACAGATGTTCACTTAACTATTTAAACAGTCAGCTTAAGGAACATGAAAAATGTATTTGGTACTGGATTCACCTGCCTCCTTCCAGGGGCTTTGGGGGGGTGGGACAGTGTTAAACAGCTTTGAATGTTTGCATAAGATTTAAGGCTTATGTTCTGTCCAGCTGAAATCATGTTGCTTTTTAATGTCTGTAACAAATATAGCTCCCAGCTAGTCTGTGTGCTAATCTTGTTCTCCACCTCGAACGTTCCTTTCCACTCTTTAGCATATGGACATTTCTCACTCACTCTAGTACTCTCTAGAATGAGTTGGCTTTTTAGGCAAAGATGTAAACCTGTGCAACTGCATTTCAAAATTCACTGTAAGGTATTTCGAAGAGCAAGTGATGTGTTGAATAATGTCACGATTGTCAACAATTATACCAGTAAGGAAGACAAACTGCACCTCCTGGACAGCCAAGTCTCCTATCTACTCTAGAAAGAGCTCTCTGTTATCATGTCTGGACAATTGCTCCTGACTTCCAAATCGATGGGTGTCAAAGCAGAAAACAAGGTATTCTTCAACAAATCATGAACCATCCTAAACATGTTTACTTCAAAGTAAGTCTCATTTTATTCAGTGGGATGGCTCCCAGAAGAATGTTCTTTTGACTGTAGCCATTATTTGTTTGCTTTGTTTGGACCTCCAGAGACTACTCTCACCACAACCCCAATTAACCTCAGCATTTATATATTTAAAATATTTAATATCCCACTGTTTTCCCATAGACTCAAGGTGGCTAATGATGCACCTCCCTGCATATAAGTCACTAGGTCAACAACAGAGGGTGGCCACCATGAGCTTTTCATAGACTTGTTGCACTGTTGGAAACAGAGTGCCTGCACTACATGAACATGGATCTGTTAATGGAATGCAATCCTACTTTCATCTAAGGCTGATGCTGCTTCATAAATTGTTTTAAAAATGTGTGCAAGGAAGCATGCAGAAAACAGCCATAACTTGTAATGTTAGAAGGGCCATTCACATGTGTTCCAAAGTGTCTCCCCTTGGCTTTCTATACTGCTGAAGACAATGGCCGATTTCCCACAAGCGCTGCTCCGCGCTCACTCTTCCCTTTTCCTTTGGTATGTGTCAATTTCACACTAAGTGCTGCACGGCTGCATTTTGCCCCGCAGCTTTGTGTGATTTTCCCCGCATCTACTTAATCCTCAAAAAACAGGATTGAGTAGATGCGGGGAAAATCACACGAAGCTGCCGGGCAAAATGTGGTGGTACAGCACTTAGTGTGAAATTGGCATGTACCATCGGGGCAAAGAGAAGAGTGAGCGTGGAGCAGCAGCTTGTGGGAAATCGGCATGTGTAGTTTCCACTACAGATGCATTTGCTTTCTGATAACAAGACTAGTTGTGTTCCTTCCATAGAGGCTCTATGATGGGATAGTGGATGTGGCTGGGAAGGATGAGGGGATTAGGATTTCTTTCAGTCATAAAAATCTTTATTGCTTAAATTTACCAAAAAAAAAAAAAAAAACCCAAACCCAAACCAAAGAAGGGGGGGGGACCTCCATCTCCATGGCCCATATTTCATAGGGAATGCAGTCTTATCACGCTAGTCTATACCAACAGAAGGTTCAGAAATATTAGGCAGTCTATCATAAGATCCTCAATGCTTAGCTAGCCTGATCCTAACAGGAAGGAATGAGTCAGAGACAAGGGAGGCTTTTATCAGCTTTTTAAAAACTTTTTGTAAAATAAAAGTTGGCAAGTAGCAATTTTTTAAGTACAGATTTATTTCCCCTTATGTAACAGGAGGGCCTAGCCAGCTTGTAAATAAGCTTAGGCTATGCAGATTTAAAATTTAACACAATTAAACTTTTACCCTGTGGTAGTAATTATGCTTAATGGCTCTTACCCTGAACTTAACCATGTCTATTGTCGTCAGCCAATCTGAAAGTAGGAGTTTAGCCAAGGACAATTTTCTGTAGTTTATAGGCACACTAAAATCCTGCAAGCTTAGAATCTCATTGGCTGTCGATGTCATTGTGTATAGTAAAAATTAAAGCTAATTGGCACAGAAGACCAGCAATGAATATGAATGAATTGATGGGAGAAAATGGAATAAGAGGAAGCACACTTAGTGGTGTGTGAATGTTGAAGGCAGCTTTTTATTTAAAGACTCCTTTAATAACAATTTGCAGAGCTGAAGCCACATCCCAAACACATCCCAGTCACGTATCCTTGTATGAAGCTGCTGAACATGGTGGCAAGCAGGCTGCATGACAAGCAGGGAGGCTCCTCGAAGCAACGCCCATTTATTCTTTAGCAAAGCATATTAGATTGCCACGTCTTTGTTTCAAGTCACCTTCAGTTATCCATGAAGACAAGCTAATTTTCAAAGTTGTATCTTTCAGCCTTCTACCTTCTGTCATGCTGATAATCGTTCCCTTTCTTTATTAGAACTGAAGTACATATTATGGGTTTGCACATGGAATAATGCCCCATGGCTTCTCTATGACAAATATGTCTGCCCCAGGTACAATGTAGAATAGTTATCATACAGTTAGTTCCTATAAGGTTGTGAATCTTCACCCTCCTTCTAGTATCTGTTGGGAGTGTGTAAGCAGATTACAACTGATCGTGTGAAGAGTATTCTGAGAAGGAAGGCAGGGATGATTCATCATAGAAGTCCATGGGAGAGCTGAATAATTACTGTCCAGTCTCAAATGTACCATTCTTGAGCAAGGTGACTGAACAAGTTGGCTGGCCAACTTCAGAGATTCCTAAATGAAGCAGATTGTTTAGATCCATTCTATTCTGGTTTCAGGCCTGGTTATGGGACTGTAATGGTCTTGGTCACCCTGGTGGGTGACATGCATCAGGAGACGGCCAGGGGGAGAGGACCCTGTTAATTCTCCTAAATCTCTTGGTGGCTTTTGATGCAATCCATCACAGAATTCTTTTGGATTGCCTTTCAGGACTGTTCTGCAGTGATTTTGGGCCTTCTTCCTCAAGGGTAGGTTTTGGAATGTAGTGCTGGGGGACTGCTGTTCTGCTCCTTGGCCTTTCACTTATGGGGTTCCCCAAGGGTCCATCTTACCTTAAGGACTGCTTTCTCCCATTTGAACCGACCTGCTCATGTCATTCATTCTTGGAGGCCTTGCTTCAATTGTTCTTGCCATCTGCAGCTGGACGGGTAGTGACCCAAGAAAGGGCCTTTTTTTCTGTTGTGGCACCAAAAGTTTGGAATCCCCCCCCCGAGAGATTCATCTATATATCTAATAGCCAAGTTGCCCCCTCCATGCGGATATCTAAACCCGCACATTGGGGGTACTTGGGGGGGCAGGGAGATTTTCCTGCACACTTGGCGCAGTCCCCAGGTGTGCAGAAAAATCTAAAAAGTTTTAAAAACTGTATGGGGAATATTTAAATCCCCCCAAAAGTAAGAGCGTTCCCTGCACATTTGCAGAGAATGCTCTGGGAACTCTGCGGCTGGCCGGTGGCTGAGAGGCACTCAGGCCTCGCTGCCGGTGCTGGGGGGAGGGAAAATTGGTGGGTCCAGCAGCTGGGAGGCGCTCAGGCCTCGCCACCAGTGCCCGCAGTGGGAGAGTGAAAATCAAGGGGGAATCGGTGGGCCCAGCGGCTGGGAGGCACACAGGCCTTGCCACCGGTGCCTGCAGGGGGGGGGGAATCAGCGGGGGGATTGGAGGGCTGGATGGGAGGCACCCAGACTGATTGTTTCTAAGGGGAGACAACTTTTATTCAATATCTGACTGTTTTGCCCCACTGCTATCATGTGCAGCAGATGTAAACTGAGGACTTTACTGGTTCTCTGATCTGTATAGTGCTTAATACCCTTGGCACTAAAATGCTGAGAACTAGCTGTAGCAAACCTGTTCCTAATAAAGGCTAAAAGAGTGTTTAAATCTGAACAGCTTGTACTCTTCTACAAGTCATCTGTATTTTGAGTATAGAAGCATAACCACTGAAATATGCCAAAATAATCACAAAATTCCAGAACTATAAAAAGTGTTACATCTAATTACAGTGACATATAATAAATAAGAACAATAAACTTTCAGTTTATAATTGAGTCACAATGTCTCGTAATGAACTGATGGAGAAAACCCCCCCAAAAGCAAGGATCTTAGTTCATTTGTAATAATTTGGATAAAATTGTATCTCATCTTGTTGGTAAAGTCCATGTGAGTCACAGAACACCTTTTTCCCTTTCATCATTGTGTACACTAAATTGAGATAAGGAGTGAGCTGATATTAGGATTTATAGATAACATATCAATTGTGGAACGCCCAACCGTTGTCATCAAACCGCCATGTGCTTAAGAGAATTTACCACCCATAAGAGGAACCCATATGACTGTTCACAATTTTATCTTATGCTCTGAGCTCAACTAGTTCTCCCTTTAAGCTTTCTCCTGAGACTCCACAAATACCCCAACTACATTTTTTAGCAGCCTGGTAGTACAGAGATCCACCAGGTATTACCTGTAATAGAGCTGTTTTAAAACAGATCACTTCTATATAATAGCGTGAGATGTTACCAAGGGATAATTGTAGATTAAGAGTTAGTTACTTCATCATTAGGTATTTCAGATATTTTTTCAACACAGCAATGGGACTCTGTAGAAAAGAACATTTTTAGAAAAGTTACATTATGAGGAAACTATGTATTGGACCATCTAATGTAGGAATTAATGTGGGAATAGATGGATTAACTAATGGAACGTATGTGTGATATTTTAGGTACTAACTTTAGTATTTAACAGAATCCCCAGTATGTGAGCCTTGGTATGCCAAGCTTCAATTAAACAAATTTTATTTTGTGTCCTACATATTGGCCCATATTTGCCTATGGAAACAGAACAACAGTTTTTATGAATGTTTACTTATCTAAAAGATCTAGATATTCCTCAAGCTGTTTGAATAAATATTTGCACATTTAACTTACAGGATAACACATAATATATTATAGCATCAGGAAAGTGCAGTACTTTGTTTGAAGCTGTTTGTATTCTATTGTACAGGGTGACCTATTTCTAAAGACTTTTTACACTTTCCCACTCTGATGAAGAGAGACAAACTCACAGATGGCATCATAACAAGTGCTACCTTTCCATATTTATTTATGTATTTATTTACAGAACCCTGCCTTTCTGCCCTTGACATATCTATGCTAAATATCTTTAAAGAGAACTTACCTACCTACCTTCTCTAAAATAAGTAAGGTAAAGGTTTCCTTGCTTGAAAGCCAGTCTAAACCGACTCTAGGGTTGCGATGCTCATCTCCGTTTCAAAGCTGAAGAGCCAGCACTGTCAGAAGACGTTTCCGTGGTCATGTGGCCGGCATGACTAAACACCAAGGCGCATGGAACGCTGTTACCTTCCCACCAAAGTGGTACCTATTTATCTACTCGCAATTTCTTGCTTTTGAACTGCTAGGTTGGCAGGAGTCATTTTTCGTTAAATAATATCAAAAAGCAACTATCCTTCAGAATGCCATTTGATGTGACCTGCTACTGTACAGAATCCGCTACATACAGTGGCTTCTTTGTTTGACAGCTAAACTGTACTAGGTAAAACAAGGAAATTTCATGGGCAGCTGTAAAATCATGGAATCTGTTTGGGATTATTATTGTGTTTTCAGATGAACAATGCATATGGTTCATCCCAGCACCCTTGTGTAGTTTAGTACAAAGGTCCCCTCCATTCAACCATAGGGTAAACAACATTGTACTCAATACGGAATTTCACATTACCGAGACTCTGTCGGTTTGAAGCCGTTTCTGATTCGTCTTGAAGTAAACCGGTACAGGGCTGCCATTTCACACATGGCTTTCCCTGACCGGAAAAGAGCCGAATCAGAAGCGGTTTGGCAATTCAGATTGCACCGCTTTGTTTTCCTGCCGGTTCCCGCCACGCTTTTTTTTTAAAAAATGTTCGTTTTAGAGCGCTATAGTGCTATAAAAACAACACTGCAGGCATTCCAATGGGGTTGCCATGGTGCTATTGCGCTATAGCGCTCTAAAGCGAACGTTAAAAAAAAAAGCCGGAGATCGCCTGCACGGGCGAAAAAAGGCGGGAAAAAAGTGTATCGGATCCGGGAGAAGAAACGGACGACTACTTGGAAGTGGTTGACAGGTAAAACGCTTCAGCCCCGTTTCCTGAACGGGACAGAAGCGATTCTGTGTGAAATTATAAATATATTCCGGTAGGGAACCGGTTCTAAAACGGTTCTGTCTGAAATGCCAGACCAGAAACCGTTTGGGAACCGTTCCTCTTCCGGATTATATCATCTGTCTGAAATTCCCCAATGACTCATCATTCAGTATTAGACTGAAGACCTGAAAAGTCCTTTTCGGGGTACCTCTTTCCTCCTTCCTGCATGAGACGGCTGAGCCAGACAGAAGGAAAGAACATGCCTAGTTTCAGAGAGCAACCTTAGCATCTGAAGTCATTACAGACTGAAATAACTGGAGATCTCAGTAATCACTAAGGATAGAATAACTTCATTTTTGAAATCATCGTCCTCAGGCTTCCATTCAGAACCCCATAATGCAGCAAGGACACCTCTGGACAACACCCAGAAAGGCTCTGCATTTGATCGTTTCTTAATTTGGTCTCTCCTCAGGTTTGGCAGAAAACAGTACAGCAACTTAGTCTTGGGAGGCAGGGGGAGTGTCAGTGCCCTGAGGAGTCTTCAGCGTTTCAAAAGAGAGGAAGGACATCAAACAACAATTTGCCTAGGAATGCATGCATTTACCTGTGCCCCCCCCCCAAATTGATAGCAGTGTCTCAGTTAACCGATCTCTTTATAGCTCAGATACACAACAGGATCTGCCTGATATTTGACGGTAACATGTAAACACATCCATCTCTCAGGCTGATACTTTTATTGTTTGAACTATGTTTTTCTTCCAGAATCCTATCTTACCAAATGGCTACAATATAACTTAGTTTATTATTCTTTTAGAATTGTATACCCCATAAAAGAGCCTTTGGCAACAGAAATCTCCATCCTTGAGACAACATTTCCCTGCATAGTTGGTACCCACTTGATCAGCCAACAAGATTTAAACCCTTTGGCTCAGGTCCAATCTGGTTTTCAGGAACATCTTATTTCCCCCTCTATCTACACCTACGGTTCCAGCACATCTGGCGAACAGCCAATGGCTTTTCCATCAGTTACTGCCCCAGAGACTCAGCACAGGAAATCATGAGCTGGTTCCCCTCCCATCTCCATCACCTCATCCGTCTCTTCCAGTGAACCTTCCCAAACTTCGTCTTCTGGACTGGCTCATATGTTTTACCCCCCCCCTTCATTAAATTTCTATGCACTAGAATCTAGCCACAGTTAGGATTTATAGATTGGTTGTTTATTGTTTATTTGTATGAATGTGTGCTCTTTATACTTTTTATTCCTCTTGCTATTTCCCTGTACTATTAGTTTTCTTAATAAATGTTCAACTTTAAGCCTATACCTCTTTATTTCTCCTCACTCTTATATACAGTGTTGCAGAAGGTCCCACTAATAATTACCCCAGATGCACATGTGCTAGTGTGTTTGACATGCAAAAGAGGCATGCTCCTTTTGTCAAGGGACACATACATGTAGGCCATTTGGGTACCATCCCATTTCTTTTGAAAGTTTTCATTTTTAAAAAAATGCGTGCACTTGGAATGAAGTTATATAATTTGGAGTGCTTAAATTCAATCACAGGACTGAGGTTTCAGGTCACAGTATTAATATTTGGTGCAAAATTCTAAACACCTGGGGTGTAACGACTTCAAGTGGCATTAACGCAAAACTTGAGTTTCACAGATGCTATGCAAACACACATGCACAGAGCAGAGGTCTCTTTGGAGATTTTAAAAATTATCAGTAGCAAAACAGCAAGTCTGAATGTGCCAGAGGCAGGTTAGAACATCAAACGACTGCGAGATTTAGTCCACGCAAGCTTTTCACTTAATCACAAGGCTTTAGGAAATAATAAAAAGTCAACTAACAAACCAAGTGCAATCACTTTCTGTCCTTTGAGCACAAAAATTCTCTTACTAGACAGCCTCAGCTCGGATACTGTACTTTAGGAGGGTCTTTGCTTTTCAAAGTTGCAGACAATGTAATTTAACTCATCTCCAGCACATTACACAACAGTGGAAGATTTTGTACGGCAGAATAGGTTTTAAATGTCTGCTCAGCTCTTGTGGACAGTGTGAAGGAAAAAGGAGAGAAACACGGATGTGCTTATGTAAAGGTCTACCAGTCCTCTTATGCTAGCAGGGCCACAGCTCTAATCCTAACACTGTGACATCATTATCATTGCGACACGGCATCCCCACATTTAACACCAAACATGAATAGCTCTCATAGTGTTGCTTAAGGATAACACAGTCAGTCACTTGCTCATAACACCATTCCAAGCATCACTCAGCTAGTGGGCAGGATATACTAGGGATTGATCCTCCTTGTCTTGCCTGATTTGTCTCCAGGGTACGTTAAAGGAAGGAATTCCAGAATAGGAACAGTCCTAGCCTTGCAATAGCTTGACTGGGGAACCATTCACAATCTTTAGGAATTCCCATTTGCTGATCCATGTGTCCTGTTTTGCAGCAGACATGCAGTGGTCTTCCGGAAGCAAGAGACAGGTACAAAGCAGGCAGGAGTAAGGCAGAGTTAGAGAGGCAAGCAGGCATCAGCAGGCAAAAGCTAAGGCAACAACAGGAAGCCTTGGGGTAACTGTTGAACCGACAAAGCTTCCAAGCTTCTGCAGGCACATATAAGAATCTGGGATCCCTGACTTTTCTGATGACCTGGTTAAAGTTCTGGCTCGTCTCAAGAGCTACTAAACCTCATCTCCTTCCTGGGAAAGACTGATGAGAGGCAGATCCAGGCTGCTCATTGTGTTCTGCTTCACTGGGTCTTGTCTTTGCTGAAGTCCCCCTTCATCTCTGATCCCTGGGCTTTGTGGGGTCCCTTGTGGTATGGGACCTTGGCAGGGCTCGGCAGCAGCTCCAGGAATATCATCATGTGCCAATGAAGTGCAGGGCTTTTCAGGCGGTTCCTGGTCTGTTGGCTCACTGGGGGCAGAGTCCACAGCTGGTTGCTGTAGCAGGATCACGGGGTCCGCTGTGAAGTGTTCAGAGGGACCTGTGCCTTGGAAATATCAGGGCAAGAGAGGGACTTGTCACCTGAAAAGTCTGCTCCAGTGGAACCGAGGTGAACCATGACACCAAACAATCTTGAATGCTTTGGCCTATGATTGGACCTGACTGGTCACCTGTTCACACACAGGAATAATCTACCCCATACACAGTACTAGTTTTTACTATCGTTTCGTTGCCTCATGACTTTTCTTCATCCCATATTATCCAAGCAAGCAGATGGGGGCAGTATTGTCAGTACTAACAGTTCAGTTCTGGTTCTTCAATATGCCCAATGTTGCTGGGGTAGTTTCTACCCACCCATCATTGTCTGTATCCCTGTTGCCAGGGCTTTTTTTGAAGAAAAAGCCCAGCAGGAACTCATTAGCATAATAGGCCACACCCATCAGTAGAAAGACCCTTGACAGCACAGCTTGTTAGCATATTAGGCCACACACCCCATGTTACCAGAAGTATGGTCATCCAGCCACACCCACCTTTTGCTTCTTATTCTGTTTACCTTGTTTGTTGTCAAAACCCACGGCTTTTTTTTGTAGCAGGAACTCCTTTGAATGTTAGGCCACACAGCGCTAATGCAGCAAATCCTAATGAGTTTCTGCTGTTGGGTGTGGCCTATTATGCTAATGAGTTCCTGCTGGGCGTGGCCAACTTGGGAGCCAGCCAGAACTCTGCTCCTGTGCATTCCTGCCCCAAAATAGCCCTGCCTGTTGCTCCAGTCTGCCTGCCAGTGCTACCCAGGGCATTTGCCCACTCCCCAGCACCAACTGTTCTCTGCTGTACTGTGTCATGCCCAAATTTGCCCTAGAAGCATTTGCACTGTTCAGAGCTTATACCAAGATTGCAGTAAGTTCCTAAGGCCGGGTGCTGCTGCCTGGCAATAGTGGTTTTTACTGTGTGCACTTGCCACATCTTCTCACCTCTTTGAGGTTGGCATAGGCACTGGGAACAGGTTCAGAAGGCTGAGAAAAGCCTTAGAAAATGTGTTTTGCCTTTTTTGTGTTTTTTAAATGTGGAAAATGGCTATTCTTTTTTACTTAAACAGAGTCCTAAATTCCGAATGTAGATTTTGGTGCTAGTGCACATCCCTAGCATTTACTTCAAAATGAATGTGTTCTCTTCATATAAATAGATTGATGGCAGGCCCAACTCTCATTATTCTGGCTCAGTGATGACTGCTGTCAACGGTTGTAAGCCCTATATTTGTTGAAAAAAAATCACCTGCTTGGAAAGTGGTTTAGCTCTGGTTTTACTAGTTTTGGCACATACATTTGGCACATACAGAGTCAATGTGAAGAACTACTATGGTCTGACTATTTAATTTTGCTCTTCTGTGCTTTCTCACAAATGATAGCCCAATGAAAGCCAGGTATTACGGAGTGTACCTTTCCAGATAGAAATGGTACACTTCAAGAATCAAGGACTTACTTTGCACAGACAGTAATCAAAGGAGACACTGCAGCTACTGTAAACACCTTTCATCCACAGGGATCATGGAGCACTTTACAAATTGAAACAGAATGTGCACGAAAACTGCTGCTAAGGCCAGACTACAGAAAAAGCCGCAGCTCCACGTGCCAATCCTGTGGAAGACAGGAAAGACAGGATGTTGTTGTTCAGCTGGAACAAGGGTAGAGCCATATTTCTTGTGAATAAAACATGTTTTCCTAAGGATATATGGCCAGCTATTATTGACCATAATTGTGATGAGCTAGAGGGAAAATACAGGTAGCAGGCAGCCTCACCAGATGTCAGAAACTGCCTCTTGACCACTTTCCACATTTGCCACCTTAAAAGGAAGAAGTACCAGGCAGTGTGGTAAATCACCACCTCTGTAAGAGAATGAGACCCAAAGGCCTGCTAAAATCCACATTACCAGGGGTAGGAATTCTATTGAACTTTTGCAGGCCCACTGCTTCAGCACGCAAAAAAACCCCAACCCTCTTTGGTTTTCACTTTTGTCTTGTGAAAATCAAACCTGCTAAGTCTCCAATTTTTGTGTCAATTTTTGTTGGCTCATGTCAGTTTCCCCTGTTAGATTTACACGGCAGCTAATTCAATTTTTGCCTAAATAAAACACAAATGACATATGAATGGCACATAATACATACCTGGCATAAAAATTTCCATAAAGGAAACAAAGTGAGAGCACCAAAAAAGGGCGGAGGGACAAAAGAGCCTTGCGTAAGTCGAATAAATAGAAGAAGAGTAATGGAAGACGTTATTTCTACAGAAAGGGTGGAAAACTCTCACGATCAAACAGCTAAACTCCTCTGCTCCAACTAGTGAGAGCATGAGGGGGCTGAGTCTCCCACTAACAAGGACTGCCAGTTGGGTCCCTTAGCAGAAGCTCCAGAAATTGCCATGGAAAACCTTGAGTCCTTCTTGTCGACACAGATTCCACTTAACCCTTGGCACAGCAAGCTTGCTCAGATTATACCCCTGCTATGTTTGCTACCTTGCCTTCTTCACTGCATCTTGAGCCTCACCATAAATACAGAACGTTGCAAGTTCATCAAGAACTGTCACACTAGATACTAGATACCCAGTGAATATCAGCACCAGGACTATTAATGCCTCTTTTAAAGGTTTATGTATAACAGACTATTCAAGAAATTGTGAGGCAAGTTGCCCGGTGCATTACGTGCTTCTTTTTTCTTAATATCAGTGTGACTTTGTGCAGATATGCCAACATCAGATATCGATGGTCATAAATCTGCAAATCTCTATGTCAGGTTTAAGAATATGTTTTCACTTCCTGTAGTGGGGGTTCAACCAACCTTTATGATGTTCCAGTGCGCTATCAGAAGTACTGTCAGAATACAGAGCTCTGCTTTTCCCTGCTATGCCCACATTCTCTCACTTTAAGCCACAAAGAAAATATAACAGTTAACTTGAATGGGATTGAAGTATCTCAGGGCTGGAAGAAAGGAACATCATGCTTGCTGAATCACAACGAAGTCCCTTAACAGCAATCTTAATATGGTTCACAGTGATTGTTGACATTCTTCAGTACAAGAGAACATTTCATAAATATGTATCTGGAAAAAGAAAACTGACATTTGTATGCGTCTGTATTCTAGATGTAAGATTTCAGAGGTTTGTTTTTAATGGAACCTAAGAGAAATAGTGGCCCAGGCTAGCTTCCTTCATCAGATCGATGGTTAGTACTTGGATGGGAGACCATCAAGGAAGTCTATGACTGCTATGCAGGGGCAAGCAATAGGAAAACCACCTCTGTTTGTCTCTTGCCATAAAAACCCTACAAGGTTGCTGTAAATCAACTGCAACTTGATGCCACTTTCCACCACCAAGAGAAATGGCAAATAACTATTAACAACATTCAAAAAGTCACTGGGCAGAATCCAGTAACAGGTATTTGGGACAATTCCTTTTTGACAGCAATGAAATAAGACTTGGCTGTGAGTAACTTAAGTTCTATCAAGTCCCCTCCAGGGGTCTGTGGCTAAAGTAAGGAGCTTGGTCCCTGAACACAAAGGGACCTAGGATCCTAGTCCACCTAGTGTCCACCAACACTGTGGGTGTGCCGGGTGGGATGTATATAGTTGGCCCTTGTGGGGCCATTTTGCCAATTCATATGTGAAGTACAATAAACGCATCTGAATGCATGTCATAGTACGAGTCCTCCATGTGGTGAACTCAGTACTTTACAATGGTGATGAAGGTGGGATCCCGATGAATGGGCCTGACTCTCCAACCAGCACAGCACCGAGCAATGTTACAGAGTCACCGTGCCCCACACTGCTCCCGAGCAGCACCGTACCATGCCCGGCAATTCCGAACACTGTCATGGCCTCCACTCTGGGACACCTAGAAGCTTTTGACCCCAATCATCCCAAACTTTGGGATTCGTGGACAGACCAACTGACCTGTTACCTCGACTCCCATGAGGTGACTGATGCAGGCAAGAGGAGGGCCCTCCTCCTCAGCTCTTGTGGCATGAACACCATTCAGCTCACGAAGAGCCTCCTGGCACCCAAGGGCATCCTCGAATGCACGTATGAGGAGATTATCAACGCCCTGACCAAGTACCTCACGCCCAAGCCCATGATGCTGGCAAAGCGGATGGAGTTCCAGGGGCGCCTCCAGAAGCCTGGTGAGACGGCTGCAGCCTTCATGGCTGCGCCAACATGCAATGGAGTGCGTATTCACCAAGGTAGAGGAAAATATCTTGACCCAGTTCGTCTGGGGGATGAGCAATGTGAAGCTCCACTGAAAGATGATCAGCACCATCGACCTCAAACTCGACGAGGCCCTTCAGCTCACCATCGCTCATGAGGCCTCTCACCACAACCAACCACCGACAGCGTCCCATCTAGTGCTCCCCAACGTGGTGCCTGAGAACTCCAACGAGGACGACGTCCATCTCGTCCATCCACCCAACTGCCGAAAGCTGCCAGGAACCGCTGCAGCCTCTGGACTCTCCAGGAAGCTCGCTAGGTGGACCTTGTGCACCAGTTGTGGAGAGGTGCATGAGCAAAAGTCGTGCTGTTTCCATGATGCCGCCTGCCACACATGCGGTAAACAGGGTCACCTCTCCCGGGTCTGCAGATCCAAGGGCAACCAGAACCACCCGCCCCAGCCGCAACAATGCCGCCAAACTTCCACACACTATGAGGACACCACTGACAACCTCTACCTTCTGACCTGCCAGCCTCCCTACAGGTACTACGCCTCCCCAACCTGCCTGTGGCCCTGAAGATCCAGGTCCAGATCAAGGGGTCCCCCTGCTCGATGGAAGTGGACTTTGGGTCAGCAGCTTCCATTATATTGGTGGAAACGCTGGACAGACTTTGCCCAAACAGCGGGCCTAACCTGCGCCCCTCGCCCCTGAACCTGGTGGACTTCCAGAAAATACGAGGTATGGGAACCTTCTGGGTGCAGTACCGGGGGTTAAGGGTTTCCTGGACTTGAAAATTTAGTTAGTCTGTTGGGCTGGGTGTAGTTTGCGCTGTTGGGCATCACCATGGGGGGGTGAATAAATGTGTGCCACGGGACTATGCTGATGTTTGCAGGGAATTCCCTGAGGTCTTTGATGGGGCTTTGGGATGCTACAAAGGGCCTCCGGTTTCATTACAGCTCGACCCCCAGATTGCCCCCATCTGCATGCAGTTCTGCAGCACCCTGATCACATTACAGCCAAAAATAGATGTGGAACTAGACCACTTGGTGGTGCAAGGGGTCCTAGAACCCATCTTGCACATGCTGTGGGAAACTCCTATAGTGACCCCAGTGAAGCCAAATGGAGACGTCTGCATCTGTGCGGACTATAAGTGCACTTTAAACAAGGCCCTCCACGACCACTCTTACCTGGTCCTGGTCGTTAGCCGTGTGCTGGCCACACTGGCAGGGGCTAAAATTTTCGGCAAGCTGGACCTTGCACAGGTGTACCAGCAGCTGCCGGTGGATGATGCCACCGCCACCATGCAGACCATTGTCATGTTTAAGGCATGTTTAACGTGAAGAGCTTGCAGTTTGGTGTTAGTGTGGCCCTGGGATTGTTCCAGCAATTGATGGATTCTCTCTTAAAAGGAGTGACGCCCTTTTTTGACGATGTCCTTATCACCACGGCCACCCCAGATGATTTCACCTACTGCCTCCACACCGTCCTCTGCCAGTTCAATGCTGTGGGCCTCAAAGTCAAGCAAGAAAAATGCCTCCTTGGCATTTCTTGGGGTTGATGCTTCTGGCCTCCACCCGGCAAAGGACAAAGTGAAGGCCATTGTGGAGGCCCCTCCACCCACTCCAAGGTGGAACTCCAGGCATTTCTGGGCCTCCTGAACTTCTATCTCACCTTTCTGCCCCACAAGGCAGAGGTGGCAGAGCCCTTGCACAGACTCTTAGACAAGGTGGTGCCGTGGTCTTGGGGCCCTAGAGAGTCTGCAGCGTTCTGGGAGGTCAAGGTGCTCCTGATATTGAACGAGGTGTTGGCCCACTTTGACGAGTCACTGCCGGTCATCCTCGCTTGCGACGCCTCCCCCTATGGCGTGGGTGCTGTTTTGGGTCACCTTCTTCTTGACGGCCGCAAGGTCCCACTCGCCTGCTACTCCCGGACCTTGTCAGCCACCAAGCGCAACTATGCTCAAATCAACTGGGAGGGCTTGGTGAAAATGGTGGGGGTAAAACTTTGTTTCACAACTTTGTTTATGGGTGCCCCTTCACTATCGTGACAGACCACAAGCTGCTCCTCGGCCTGTTTGCAGCAGGCAGGCAAATCCCCCAAGTATTCTTGCCCCGGGTTCTCCGTTGGTTCCTCTTCCTGGCGAGTTACAACTACTGCCTGGAGCATCGCCCAGTTAAGGTGATGGAGCACGCCGATGCCCTCAGCCACCTACCACTGCCATCTGTGGACTCTGACCCTGCTCCTGCCTCTGGGGTACTCCTTCTAGAGGGCCTCCTGGAACCTCCCCTGCAGGCAGTTGATGCCACTGTCCACTCGGCCTGTGACCCCATCATCTCCTGGGTCTTGGGCTGGGTGGTGAGGGGCTGGCCCACGGCCACTGTGGGCCCTGAGTTCGCCACCTTCACCACCCACAAGGATGAGTTCTCAGCCCTTAAGGGGTGTCTCTTGTGGGAGGATGGCCAGCTCCTCAAGAAACATGCGGACCAACTTCGGTGGCGACAACTCCCAGCAGAAGAAGAATCTCTCCCATGGGAAGTAAGAGCCAGACTCTCAATCCCAGAGACTGCCAAGAAGCCCATGCCCCCAAGTGTGGAAGAGGCCCCAGCAGGTGAGACGGAGCCCGCACCCCCGAGTCCAGCTGAGAAGCTGCCGCTGCTGCCCCAGCAACCGGACCCAACCAGCCAGCCGGAGCCAGCAGTAAGCACCCCTGTGCCTGTGCCTCGGCACTCTCTATGAGAGCGCAGACCCCCTGCCTATTTGCAGGACTACGTCACATAGGCAGGAACAAAACTATGGGGGAAGGGGGTGTTATGTACATGGATCGCCTCCAGGAGTCCGCGGCTAAAATAAGGACCTTGGTCTCTGAACACAAAGGGACTTAGGATCCTAGTCCACCTAGTGTCCACCAATAGCACCTCTGGCGGGAAATTCAAACCCTCCAGTGGGACTGTGGGTGTGCCGGGTGGGATGTATATAGTTGGCCCTTGTGGAGCCATTTTGCCAGTTTGTGTGTGAAGCACAATAAACGCGTCTGAACACATGTCATAGTACGAGTCCTCCATGCGGTGAACCCAGTACTTTAAACATCAGACATAGGTCCCAATTAGACATAGTGGTGATGAGCTTTCATAGGACTGTACTCACGGTTAGTTACAATGATTTTATTTGTTATTTAAGAAGGATCAGTCATCTTACTACAAGAAAGTTGAAAGATCTCTGTTAAGTCTGTCTAATACAAACCACTGCAGTGAGCATGAATCCCTGGGTCTAAAACATTCTTTCCAAACAATTATCCAGCCACTTGAGAGGCCTGATTCCCATGATTGTTGCAGAGATAGGAAACTCTCATTTGGGGATGGCCAAGTGGTGTTGTAGTTGTTCGTGTTTAAAACAGTCACATTAGTAGCCATACATTTAATCTTGGATCCATTCTTTATAGAAACAACAATTTGGATTCTGAACGGCCTTTCCACTCCCGGGAGGCACTTCTGCAATTTTGCTGGTTCTCTCCTCTCACTGAAGCTTCCCTGCTTGGGACTCTGTATTGGTCCTAGGAGCTAACAGACCCTCAATGGAATAATTTTGGGAGGCACAGATGACTGCAGCAGGACACAGGAGGTGGAAAAGTTGCCACTTAATAGTGGGCAGAATTCTTTTTTGTTTGGTGTTTTTAAAATCAGTATGTCACTTACAATTTAAAAATTGTTCAGTGACAAATCAATGGCATACCGTTGAAGAACTGATTTGTATAAAATGCCCTGCTGATTCACAGGAAAATGTCTTGCTGATTCACAGCAAAACACAAACCTACCGACTTTGATCTCCATCTAGATAAAGACATGAACTAACTAACTGTTGCATTCTAATACTTCATTATAAAATTTAACCAGAGCCGCTCATTACATATCCTGGTTTAGTAGTCTAATTATGTCCTTTAGTGTTAAGGCTCTATAGAGGTTTTTCACTTCTGCCATCTTCAAAATGCCGTCATATTTTTCTAATGCATTCTTCTCATGATAGACAATTTTAATCTCTGAGGCCATTTCCTTCCTGTAGTCAGGAACACTACCACCCAGCCTACTTATCCCTGCCTCACCAGACTCCCAATATTAAATCTCATGTTCTCAAAGGACAGAAACAATCTGCTGTAAATCAGCATAACATAACGGATGAATACAAATTCATTATGTTCCCTCTACTTGCTAGATGCATATTGATTGATCAAGTCTTGCATCCTTGAATAACATATGGAGCTTTCATCTTACCCACTTGTGTTCCAAATAAGGAATCTGAATTCAGTTTCAAATGCCTCAGTGCTATATTGTTACATTAGGTTTACCACCAGATGACTGTCCAAAGCTACTTTTTTTGACCCACTTGAATGGTCCCAGGATCAAGACTTATGTATTCCTTCTCCCGCTTACCCCCCTCTCCTTTTACAGCTAAGAAAAGAAAAAGCCCCAGTGGAAGTTCTGTGGCTATTCCCCTTATCCTGGAACTCCCCTTATCCTGGAACATAAAACCCCCTCGGAGGAGAGATTCTGCATTCAAATAATTATGGGATGGCCCTTGATTACTTACTTATTCCTGTGTAAGGTGAGCAGGATAGAGCCAAAACTTAGTTATTCCCTGGAAATATTCCTATTAAAAGGGACAACTGCCTAAGAGGCCCCTTGGAAACAGGTATGTGTGCGTGTTTTGAAGTAAGCATAATTATCTTGTAAAAAGTAAAGGTAAAGGTTCCCTTGCTCGAAAGCCAGTCGAATTCAACTCTAGGGTTACGGTGCTCATCTCTGTTTCAAAGCTGAAGAGCCAGCGCTGTCCGAAGACGTTTCTGTGGTCATGTGGCCGGCATGACTAAACACCAAGGCGCATGGAACGCTGTTACCTTCCCACTAAAGTGGTACCTATTTATCTTGCTTTCGAACTGCTAGGTTGGCAGGAGCTGGAACTAGAGACAGGAGCTCACTCTGTCATGCGGCACTCTTGGGTCTCGAACTGCTGAACTACTGACCTTCCACAGCCTGCAGTTCAGCGTCTTAACCACTTGAGCCACTGCAGCTCCTACAATTATCTTGTAGGATGCATCAAAATATATAAGAAACTAAATCAAACACTAAGTATGTCAAGAATCAACACTACACATAAATATCTTCAAGCTGACACTAGAGTGTAGGTGTTCTCCATTTTAACATTAACATTAGTTAGAAAAAAAGAGTTGGTAGTTAACGTGACATTGTATAAGCAGAACCCATGGCAAAGATCTGCATTTACCTCAGGTAATCCCTGCGGCAGAGAATGAGATTTGCCTTCGTGTAAAGTGTCGATCCAACCTCTCCTAGGCGACAGTCGCAGCAGGCACACTTTAAACAATCCTCATGCCAATACTTATCCAAAGCCTTCAGAAGGTATCGGTCTTTGATCTTGCGGTTGCAGCCAGCACAGCCCTTTTGCTTCCCCTTTGGTTGTACAGATAGCATTGGCACACCTAGAAACAAGAAAGCACACTAATAAGAAGATTACCAGCAATCCTCTGAGAAGGTACCCTCGAGGCTCACTACAAAAACCCCAGGTATTGAATGCTTCTGGATTCTTGGTGTTGTGAGGTAAAATAATTTTTGGCAACGTGAAAGAGAACCTGAGGTTTTCACTGCGGTCTAAGCAATGTGATTAGTTGCATGGATATAGCAATTATTTTTTTCCAGTAATAAAATGTGTTTATTCCCACAGATTTTGCGTAAGTAAATCTCTACTATGAAAAATAGATTGATCCCCGTATTACTTTCTTGGCTTAATGACCGTTGCTACCTTATTCTCTGAAGTTGGTAACAATTCCAGCTGGCCTTACTTATCAAAAACCGTATTAAGAAAAAGAAAGTTCAGACTATATTTCAATAGCTGACTTTGTATACAGAAAACAGATCTCTCCCCTTTTTTCCATTGGGAAAATCAATTCTGGAGGGTCAACAGCAAAAAAGAGAATATCTTTCTCATAGGATGAGCCCCCCCCTTTTCATTTTCTTCAGAAACAGCTTTGTTTCAATTGCTATCTTTTACAGAAATTATAACTACTGCTGGTAAGATCATGGCTTTAGCACTCCTGGTCCCAAGACTATGGAACACTTTCTGGAACAGATCTATTAATGTTCTTCCCTATTAGTCCTCCTGAAAGAGACTTATTAGGTTGCACAAGTCTTTGGCAGTTAAGAGAGAAAAGGCAAGCTGAGACTGCTGCCGTATTGTTTTGGGGTTTCTTTTAGTGGGTATATCGATTTTAGTCACATTTTAATTGTTTTTGATTTTATTAGTCATCATGATTGGCAGAAAGATGAGATAAAATATTTTAAACATATAAATAAATGTTGTGCCTTGCCATTCAGCCAAGTGAAAAGAATGAAGGCCCTGGTATTCTCTGGATTTTCTTTCTCAAGGCCACTAAATCCAATGGCTTAGCCCAGAAAGACAAAAGTCTGCCATTACTGAACAATGCTGAACTGCTCTGATTATCTTCTTGCCATCAGGGTCAATTGGCAGCCATCACACAGCTTGATAAAGTATTATTTGTCTCCTAATGCCACCACAATCTTCTGAATGAATCAAATGCATAGTGCACATACTCTGAAAGAGCCCCACAGTTCCCATGCTTGAACATAAGAAGCAAATGGCAAAGTCAAAGTGAGCTGGTAGATAACTGTAAATGAATTATCTGGCCACGAGTTATCTGCACGACAATAAATGTGACAGTGTCCTAAAACACAATTTAGTACAGAATGTGTTGGTTTCCCATTTTCTAGGGGGTGGATATTGCTCAGGCCTCCAGTAGAAGCAAGCTACATTCCTATTTTGAATATTTTGGTTCTACAAATTTCCCTCACCATTAGGGCCTAGGCTTGCCAAGCCCCCGCTGAGGGCGGGGGAACCCCCGATTTGAAAGCCCCTTACCCGCTTTTTAAAAATTCCAGCCCGGGGGAAAAAATGGCGGCCGGAAATTGCCGCTCTAGCACTTAAGTCCTCCAAGTCTATGGTTATAAAAACCATAGAGATGAGGGCTAGAGCGTGTTCCCTCTAGTGTGCTCCGCCTGGAGCACAGTTCTGGCTGATTTTCGAGCAGCCCCTCCCTCCTCAGAAGCTCTGCTCCACTCAGGTACAGTGAAATTTCCCTCCTTCTTGCCTCTGGCATTGCAGCTCTTTCCTTCTGCAGCCTCTCCGATATCCTGCTTGAGTGGTGGTGAGAAATCCCTCTTTTTTATGTCTTAGGAGTCAAGCAGTAGCTTCCCTATAGTGTGTGTGGTGGGGGGGGAGGGGGGGTCAGAGTCCTCTACCCAAAAGCCTTGCTTCTTCTTTTGTGTTGTAAATGTGGAAATCCTTGGAGATGGAGAACAGCTCTTCCTATGGCCGGTCCCCCTTCCCTTTTATTTTGAACGTCAAAGAAGAAAGGAAGGTGGAGTGTGTTTGTGGACAGAGAGAGAAAGAGAAAGGAGTAGAAAAAATTGAATTAAAAACAATAATCAGGCTTCTTACTATTTGCAGTACAAATTGTTGAATGTGGCTTCCATTTTCCCCTCCCCTCGCCTTCGTCTCTCCTGACTCCCCCCCCAGTCCTTTTTGGATTTCTCCAGCTTTTCCACTCAT
Organism: Gekko gecko; assembly: GCA_029375565.1. Classification (NCBI taxonomy): domain Eukaryota; kingdom Metazoa; phylum Chordata; class Lepidosauria; order Squamata; family Gekkonidae; genus Gekko; species Gekko gecko. The sequence goes on along the minus strand of JAPDNY010000003.1, from coordinate 119,956,919 downwards.
TGTTTCTACTTAACTTTTATTTTTAAAAAGAAAGGACCCCCCCCTTTCTGACTGCTCACGACAGAAAGCTGAGCTAGTGAGTTTCTCTGGAGATGTACTGAAAGGAAGGACAGGATTGCCCATTGGAAACAATGGGAAACACTTGAAGGCCCGTTGGAAATAATGGGAGCCAGGAATGCCTATTGCCTTGTATGGGCTCCATTAAAATACATTACAGTACAAGCAGAGTTGCAATAAAAATGCAGAATGGATTTTCCGTTAGGGTCTCTGGGCCCAAATGCACTACTCTGGGAATGGAATGAGAGACCACAGAGTGGAATGACAACCCCGGGGTGCAGCAGTAATGTTCTGGGACTGGGATGAGAGACTATGGAGTGGAATGACAGCCCCAGGGTGTAGCAGGAGTTGGAAGAATCTGGCCCCCACCTTACAGGATTGTTACTATAGGACTGAAGGTATGCTGTGGCCATCTATTCCTGGCTGGCTCCTGCAGCAGACATTTTGTGTCTGCATCCAGCATACTGTGTCAGAATTACAAAGATGCCACAGACTCAAAAAGGTTGGAGACCCCCAAGCTAGACTACAGGTTGGGATATTTCACAGAGACTATGGAAGGGGTTCTCTGGGTCAGTGGTCAACAGAGTAGGCAATAGTGTGCAAAGAAATCTGGGAGAGTGTGACACGGAAAGGGAACATGGAGGTAAGGAAGGCAGCAGAACTGGACACTGGAACTGGTAGAGGGACAAGGGCAAGATTTATAATTGACAATGGAGGAGGTGGCTCACATCAACCTCATGAATTTGTAAGGAAACAAAGAAGCTGAGATGGAGCTGATCTGGTGATAGCTACACACATTCCAGAAATACCCGAGCCAATTCCAGGTTTTATGGATAAACATATGGAGCAGAGATCTATCAGTGGCTATTAACCAGAAGGTATAGAGAGGAACTTTCAGGCTGGGGCAAGTGATGCTCTGTATTCTTGGTGCTCGGGGGGGTGCAGCAGTGGGAGAGCTTCTAGTGTCCCGGCCCCACTGCTGGACCTCCTGATGGCCCCTGGTGTTTCTGGCCACTGTGTGACAGAGTGTTGGACTGGATGGGCCATTGGCCTCATCCATCAAGGGCTTCTCTTCAGCTCACACACACAATGCACACAAAGCATGGTCTCTCTACCATCAGTCCATCAATGTCAGCATTGTCTACTCTGACTGGCAGTGATTCTCCAGGGTTTTAGGTAGAGGATTTTGGCAGAGTATTCAGCCTTCAGTTCTTAGACCATTCTGTTGTGTATTTTGCATAGTGTGAAGGAATGTTGTCTGGTGATCTTTTTCTAGGACCTAGCACACATACTTTTTGTTTTCATTATAATACATATAGTCTCATTTGGTCAGAATTAAGCACATTGAATCCTATTGATTTCAGTGTAATGTTTCAGTGTGTGCTTATCTTTCCTACTGAAAAAAGTGAAAAGGGCTTCACTTTTGACATGTGCTGTTTGCTTGTTTTTCCTTCTGATTGTTAAATGTTTAAAGCATTTTATGTTTCTTAAAGCTTTTTGTTATTTTTGCCCTGGAAGGAGGCCTAAAAGCCTATTGGTAATGTAACATAGGGGAAAAGGTGGGGTGGGAATTGATATATGACACTGAATTTAAATTTTATTTTTTGAAAGAAGGTTACTTCAGAGGGGGAGGTGGGTATGGGGGAGTGCCTGGAAAGTGACATCACAGGAAGGTGAAGTTTTCGTGCAGTGTACTGGAAGTGACACCATTGGAAGGGGAAGTGACATCACTTGCCATTTGACCTGGAAATGACATCACAGGAAGTGACATCACAAAAGTCTCCTGGCTCCACCCCCAAAGTTCTCAGATATTTCTGGATTTGGACTTGGCAACCCTATTAGGGCCACTTATGATAAGGTGCAGGTCTACCATTTTGGAAGAAACTTATAGATTTGTTCTGAAACACGGGGTTGAAGGATTCAAATAACAATATATCAGTGGTGCTCCATGGACTGTAAATGCAAGATGTTTTGGTGAAATCTCCCCAATTCACTTTTTAAATAGATATTTTTAAAGGACTGATGTTCTTCTACACTAAAAAGTTCAACTCCAGCACACACATATTTGGCCTGGGATGAAGAAATTGTTGTTAGTACGATAGTAAAAAGAAAACTCACTTGACAAGCTGAAGCACAAGAGGATTTTTTTTTATGAAAGCAGGAAAAATATATAATGGAATTATTAACAGACCCTTAACCATAGTGGTTCTAGTTAGTGCTGCTATAGTAAGTGACATTTTCTGTTTTCCTTAAAAGCAAGGGTGACCTGAGGGTAGCAAATGCTCAACACATAAAACCCACCATTCTTACAGTAATAATTGCTTTGTCAGAACTGCAAGCGGACAACAACAGCACTTAAGACACTTCAAGACAAACAGGGAGGTATTGATCCATTTGTTATCAAAATGGTCTTAGTACTATGGAGACAGGTCAAGTAACATTCAAAAACCCTTGAGAGGCTTAAAGAGCCCTCCTCACCAAGCCTGTCACAGTCACAAAACCTACTTTCAGTGTTAATTCCAGCTACCTTGTACCATGTTTTCAAAAAATTAGAAACCTTGCCAAACTCGTAAGAGCAAGGAAAAATATAGCCCTCTCTCAAAAGAAGACACACAATCTATCACGTCATTCAAATTATATCAGTGAGGTGAAATACACAGAAACAGGTAATATGCACTGCAAAATATCTCCCAACAGATAATTCTGTGTTGTTTATTTTTAGCTTTCTTTTCAAAGAGCTCAAAGCAGTGAATAGTACCTCATCTTATCTTCATACTAAATCATAAAGCAGGATAGGTGAAAAGATTTTTGACATGCCCAGGGCCATCCAACCAGTTCCATGGTGTACAAGGAGATGACACAAGTCTTCCTGGTCAAATTTCAACCTCCATCACTATACCATACTGTGGTACAGTGGTCTGCTTATGGATGACCCTGGCCATGTATATTTAGGCATGATCCCAAGGAAATTAGTTTAAAAGTTTCACTTCAATCAATAGCAGTTATTTTCAATTACATCTGCTTGGAAGGGACTCAGGAGTCCATTTGTGTTTGCATTACTGCATTTACTTTGGTGATATTCAATATTTTTTGTTTGGCTAATAAACCCATCTTTCCATAGAGCATGGTCATCAATTAGATGGCCTACTGGGTGTCTTCCAACTGCAAGAAGCTCTGATGAGAGACCAGTAGTGAAATGGAAAATGCTGATATATAGTTTAAGAATGAGTAAAGGGATGGATCCTACCAGCTTTTCCCCTGGTGAAGGAGGGGGTCCCTTTGACCATCAAAGGTGATACTTGGGATCATGGGACCTGCATGGACAAAAGCCATGTGTGACAAGAACAGTACGAGGGACACGAATTGAGTAAGACTAAGGGAAGCTATATACAGCAGTATAGACCACAGTCTGGAATCATTTACCCAAGTAAGTTTGTAAACCATTTAATACAGTGCAACCCTATTAGCTGTTCAGAAAAACCCTCTTGAATAATTCAGTTTTGCATAGTTTGTGGAAAGCCAGGAAAGTGGGAGTTTTCCTGACAGCCTTGGGCAGGCCGTTCCATAACGTGGAGGCCATAGTGGAGAAAGCATGTGTGCGGGCAGTTGCTGACTTAACCCATATCCTAAATTTGGCTTCCCAAGGTGGCTGAATTTCTCCTTTCATGTGGTTTTGCCAAAATCAAACACTTTTTGAAAGAGTTAAAATATTGACTTTTTTGTGTTAGCAGGAAAAACATGAACTAAGTATTTTTGTTACAAGATATATAATTCTGATCCCATGTAATAATTTCCTTCTATATTCCACTTTCCATGTTGACACTTCCAATGTGATACTTAGATTTCTTCATTCTTATCAAGTGATTCAACATTTTGACAATCTGCTCGAACCCAAAGAGAAAAAAATGTTTTAAAAACAACAACGCCAGAGGAAACATTTTGGTTTCATTAGCTATGTTTGGAAAGGAAGTGAAAAAATAGTTACCACAACAGTAGTTGTGCACTGAATTACATGATCTGACAACTGTGCTAATGGAAGTTGCAAGTGTGGTCATCTTGAGCAGCCTCTGTAGTTTATCTAGTGCACCATGTCTTCATATATATCAGAATCAATCATCTGAAGAAAACACACACACAACATCCCAAACTCCTGACCTACAATGTTACCTGGAACCTAATACTTAGCACTGTGGGGAGGGAATTCCAAAGTCAAACTGTCATTACAGAATAGGATTTCCATTACCCCGGTGGGGCCAGAAAATCCCCCGATTTCAGGGACCCCAATCCGCCATGACCCAGCTGGCCAGTGGGGGAAGCCCCACCCTGAGAAGCCAGGAGTGACATCATCTCATTTTTTATGTTGGGGGTGATGCTCTAGGTTTTGGGCAAAACTCTATGGTTTTGAGGCCCAAAACCCCACAGTTTTGCCCAAAACTTACAGCATTGCCCCCAATGTCAGAAAAGGAATGACATCACTTCTAGCACAACTAAGCTATAAATTAGCATCTTTGTGAATGTATGCAGAGCAGTGGGGCTGAACCTCATCTGCATCAGGCTGACTACATAATCCCTGAATGAATATTGACTGACTACTTAATCCCTGAATGAATATTGTAGACAGTCATGTTCTAGTTCTTGTCCTAGTTAATAGTTGTGTTCTGTCTTTTGTGCTATAGTGGTGATGGGAAAACATGCATGTCTGATAGTATTTTAAAAATTTATCTGACATACATGTATGTGTGTGTCCTAATTACAAAATCATAAAAACAACTTTTAGCATACAAACAATTAAAAATCTACACAAACTATTCAAATACCAACAAACTATTTTCCTAAACTCATTACCAGGAAAACCAGAGATCAAAAACACATTTTTGAAAGAAAACTGGTTTTAACTCGATGATAAGGTTAACCAGGTCCCTCATGGCCACCAAAACAATATCAATGGTAACAGCCCAAGACAACCAATACATCATAAGACAGGCTGACGCTCAGTGCTTTAGAATGAAATAAAGTACAATTTCTCTTTTGCATTTAACAATGTTATTTTATAGTAGTTATTAACATCTCCGCATCGTTGCATACTCTTTTTCATGAGTGCACCAAAAGTACAGACAAAAGTGGGTTGGGGTTGACGAAACGCCCCAGAGTTGGATTTCGTTTTGTTCACAACTTCATTCAAACACACTGAAACACTGTGGTAATTTCTCTTGAAAAACTACTCTTCACAGAGTCTTCACATGATATTCCATGCCATGATTTCAAGTATTACAAAGTATCCTTATCCATTCTACTGGAAAATCTTGTCCTGGGCATACAAAGGCAGATTGATTGGTTTGTATGCCCGGAACAAGATTTTCCAGTAGAATGGATAAGGATACTTTGTAGTACTTGAAATCATGGCATAGAATATCATGTGAAGACTCTGTGAACAGTAGTTTTTCAAGAGAAGTTACCACGGTGCTTCAGTATGTTCAGATGAAGTTGTGAACGAAACGAAATCCAACTCTGGGGAGTTTCATCAACCCAACCCACTTTTGTCTGTACTTTTGGTGCGCTCATGAAAAAGAGTATGCAATGATGTGGAGATGTTAATAACTTCTATAAAATAACATTGTTAAATGCAATAGAGAAATTGTACTTTATTTCCCTCTAAAGCGCTGAGCATCAGCTTTTCTTCTGTTGTATTAGCACTCATGGCCACTGGCAGGGGATGAGGGGGTAGCCAGATCCAGGTTAGGAAACTCCTGGAGATCTGGGGACAGAGCCGGGGGAGGGCAAAGATTTGAGTAGTCCATCCTTCAAAGCATTCATTTTCTCCAGGGGAACTGATCTCTGTAAACTGGAGTTGAGTTGTAATTCCGGGGGATCCCCAGGTTCCACCTGGAGGATGGCACCCCTAGTGAACTTCTCCATAAAAGAGTATTTCACAGTGCAGGTGACACCACCAAGAAAGCCTTGCTATGCACCAGCGTAACCTCACTTCTGTACATAAGAAAACACAGAGCAAGATTTCATCTGAAAAATCTTAAGTGGTCACGGAAGAACATGACACACATCGACATTCCAGAGAGTACAGAAACATCAACTGAGGCTATGTTAAGATTCCCCCCCATCTCTCTCTCTCTCTCTCTCTCTCCACACACACACACACACACACACACACACACACACACACACACACACTACTTAATGCTTCACCATGAACAACTTTTAACTTGTGTAAGTGAAAGTAATAAAGCAGCATTATTCTTCATGGAAGATCGTAACCATGACTTTTATATAAAATGTGACTGACACAAGATTAAGATATATTCTTTTCCTCTACTTTCCATTCAAAGGTAATAAAGACATTAATCAGGAAAGGAGTCTTCTTTGGAAAAAAACACACAGAATTTGAACAATGTAAGTAATGCTTTTCGGAATTTTAAAACTGGCCATCATAGCCAGGCTTCTTGCCTCATACGTACTCGGCAGACAAAAACAATTTGGATTCTTTACTGTCTATTTTAGAGACACAATGGTCTTCAGAGAGGCTTATGAGTCAGGTAAAAGAGGGACACTTTCTGATTTTTTCCTTCTAGTTATTGGTAGAAAAGATCTTTTTGCAGTTATCTTTGCAAGATAAAAACACACACACACACACACACATTTGGTCAGTTTTCAGCAGGGGGTTTTCTAATGAAAAAAAGCTACCGTTTCAGAGATCATATGATGTTCAAAGCTGCTATTCCCACTCAGATAATAACGAGCAAGGTCAACCTGTGCCAGTCAGGTTCAGTTTTTTGAAATTACATTTTGGTCTGGAAGGCTTTCCTCCCCAACACCCTAACCAATCTGGATATGGAACAAATACAAGCGTGGAAAAGTTGGGACTGTAATTAGCTGGCAAGTTGGTATGGGAAGGGAGGTGTGAAACAAATTTCAAAACTGCCAGAATTGATCACCAAGGATTTGTACTGCAAACAATGAGAGAACAGTGTCTCTGCGGCATTGTAACTTTACAGTCCCAGGGCTGTTAGAGAGATGACTCAAGACAGAGCACGTAAAACTACCAGTGCTTGATCTTTTCTACTGGCATTTCAAATGCTGCAACATTTAGATGACAAAAGAACCTTTTATGCAAGAATTAGCATGCAATCTGCATGTGTATCATCATGTCCAATAATCTCCCACACAACTATTTGACTCCAGCATGTTTGTCTGCAACAAAGTGCAGATGTATACATGAAATCTGCAGGCAGGACAATACTGAGGGCTAATTCAACATGTGCTTTTAAGGGTAAGACTGTTGTTCATGCTTGTTGCAGTCCTTGGAAATATATCCAGCAAGGAAATGCAGAGATAGTAAATTACCTTTCAGTCATCTGCAACATTTGGACTTCGCACAGCTATTGTTCAAGGTCCAACAAGTAAACACTGAATAACCTGTCTACAGTATATTGACTTTATACTGTTTTACTGTAATACTCTCCCTTCATGACAGCAGTCTGGAAAGGGTGCCAAGGGTTGTTTTAGAGATCACTACCTACACTTTACAAAGCTACGGTTTCCAGGGTTGAATTTGTGTCAGTTTTCACACAGTCTCAGCCCTAGTATTAATTCTCTGTGTCAAGGCTCAACAACAGAACATATGACATAAGAGACTGCATGGCCCTTGAGCAAGTGCAGAGTGCATTTCCTTCATCATTGGTAAGTAACTCCTCAGGGATTAGATGGGAGGGTTTTCATATCACACAGTGGCATTTCCAGCAGACTTGAGTTTTGGCATCTTTTTCTAGAAATTATTGACAAAGTTCCCTGTGGTAAGAGGATGATGGCTGAACCAACTGAGGCCTGCCCTGCAGATATAGCCTTAGAATTTGTAATTGCTGTATTTAGAAAGCGTCGTTTTCCCTTTAAAAGGGAAGGTTTTGATTTTCTCCACCTCAGTAGTCATCCAGAGATGTAAGCCCAGGGAAAAAAAAAAGTTTTATTGCATGCTGTTATGTGTTATGTGGTATTTTATCAAAAAGAAATAAACAGTCTGCCAGAGCTACAATTCCACACAGGCTGAGTAAGGTACTACCAGAAATGAAACAACATATTTGCAGTAATAAACCAATACTTGCTTGTTTAAATATGTGATCAAAAACTTATTATACTGAAATGTTGACTGAATACTTATTAGGGAATAATGCTGGATCCATGCGCGCTGTCTACAACACCTCTTCGTAGAAACAGTTGATGAAGGTTTTCTATTTTTGGCTACCAGTAGCTCCCTTCCTTACCCTTTCAGTTTAATAGACTTGCTGCTGGTAAATACAAAACCAAACCTGTTCTGAGCACTGCTCATGGCTCTAGCGTACATTAAAAAATTATAGACACTACCTCTGGTCATTCTGAAATTTATGAGGGTGTCTAAACAGGCTGTTATTGTACTGGGTAAGCTAGACTTTACCACCGTTCAAAGGATGACAAACTGGCTTTAATCAGGTCAGACTTTCCATGGTAGGATTCTTTTGGGCTGAGTTCAGACTGGCAGTTTGGCCCGATATAGGCATGTTTCACAAATGGATTAAAGGGGCCAGTTCACACAGGCACAGCTGTCAGGCATTCCCCAGCCGTATTCCACCCGTCTTGTAACACTTCCCTCCTGAGTTTAAAAAGTACCAGGTGAAAGTGGTAGCAAACCCTGGAGAGAAAATTGATCCTGCTTCCCAGATGTGTGCACACTAAAAGCCGTGTGAACAAGCCGCATTGATAATTGCTGCTGCGCCTATGCGCATAGGAGCATGTTGCCAGAGTGAGAAAAAGCTGCTTACAGCTGTGCCTCTGCCAGGGGCTGGCCAACAATGCCAATGCTCCCTTGAGCCTCCTCCCCGGTATGCTCCCACATCAGTTGGTGCAGTGTGACCAGGAATACCTGGAACACGTTGTTCTGGGTCTTTTTGCCCCGCCTCCCCCGCGCTTCATACTGCCAGTCTGTCCTCAGCTCAGAAGTACCAACTTGAGGCTGTGACATCTGCCCAAATTTATTCTGAGTAACTTCACTCCATGTGCTGATCTCAAAATCCATGTGCTGATCGCAAAAGACAGGCCATTTGTGTAAAGCTTTCTTTCAAGAGGCTGAAAACTTTTACAAGAGAGTCAATGGCCAGAGATGCAGAAACGGTGTTTTCCTGACCGCCTGGCCACATGAATCCCTAGGCCTCAATGCACTCAATCCGTTGTCATCTGTTCTGCAAGAGGGTTACTGATCCTATCTGAAAGCATGGAAATTCACCATCTAATTTCTTTAATGCAACTCTAAAGGTTAATTGGTCTGAAAGAGTAATGTGGGATTGCTAGCTAATGAAATATGCCTCAGGGCTTCCCTGCCTTCTTGTGTTTTATAGAAATGAGTCCAGAGCCGAACACACAGTGCACATCATCACGATCGCCTTTGCTCTGGATAGCCCCCAATCTACCTAGATTTTTTAAAAAGAACGTTTCACGTTAAAGCATCAGTAACTGAAGGCAGTTTAGCTCTGCCTGTATTTTATGCCTTGTTAGATGGGGCTTAGTTAAGTGCCATGACTACATTCCTCATTACCACAGCACAGAACTAAAAGCAAGTCTAATTAGGGAAGTGTTTGAACGCACTGCATGAGGAAGGCAAAGCCCTCCCACATCCCATAAGGGATCCGGCCAAAATCTTCAATTTGCCAGTTATGACAGCTAATTAGTTATTCCATTCAAAATCTTTGCTTTAAATAAAAGAACTAATTATACACAAAGGTCAGTCCCCCCACCTCCTGTGAAACACACATAATTGGCTTATTTCCCCAACATTGTGTATGTTTTATACAATGCTTTTGGGCAGATGGCTTTAACTCTTTCTGCCAGCAACTTAGTTTTAAAGATTTTCGCCTAATAGTTGTATGAACCATAATAGCCTATTTTACTCACGTTTATCTCAAGACAGCCTCTGAAAATCAAGGAACAAATGCTTCATCTAACAGAATAATTATTACTCATCGTTTCTGGAGAATTTTCAGTGTGCTTTACAACTCTTATCTCATTACACAAGTCATTGCACAAAAACAGGGTTTTTCTAGATAATACTTTAGGAAATCATCTACAAGAAAGAGGCCCCCTAACTTTATGATACTTAAAAACTGCAGAGCAAGCAGAAAACACCAAAATGGAAAAAAAAATCACATATTCGTTGGCATTTTTAATGCATTTGAAATAGATTAATTCTATAACAAGTGAATCAAGTACAAGACAAGCCTAAGGATCTAATATGGGTTTTAGGGCTCCCAAACTCACATTTTCATTATGAAACTTGGAACCCAAACTTTATAAATGGCAAATGAGATCATCAAACATCCCTTTTTTGGCAAAATAAAATAACTTTATTTTGAACTTTAGTTTAGGCATGAGTTTTGGACTACAAGTTTTGGAATAAAATTTACAGGGAAAACTCTTAAAGGAGAAATAAAACATACACTTTCAAAGTTTGTAAACAGAATTCCCAACTGTCCAACAACTGAACAATAATGAATACAGAGTCAAACATGAACACTTTATTCTTTCCCACGATTTCAACCAAATTAACCCCCATTTTCTTCAATGTCAATCATTGGTTTTAATTACTACAAAGTCAAAATGTTATCAGGTAAGTGCAGAGTGTTGGGAAAAGGTGACCATGATCCCAGTTGTAAACCATAAGTAGACGGTTAAACCATGTGAACGTTAAGGCTTGGATTCAGTGATGCACTATGTTTCCACAGACTTAGTACAGTTGAGATTGGCAAGATCTTGTGTGATACTTTCCACCTTATATACTATAGTGATCAGAAACTGGTTGCATAAGATCTTGCGACAATGAAAACAAATGAGGATACAAATTTAACTTAGCGCAAACCACCATGGTTTTTCTCTTGCATTTCCACATATGCAAGATCTCTGCAGCAAGTGAGAATTTTGCCCTGGTTCCACCACAATGATTTCAGTTTTCCATTGACAGTTCAGTGCCTTTTGGGCGTATAGCTCTGGTCCTCACAGCAAATTCTGCCCCCGTTTGCTTTCTGTTGCTCAAGCAGTTGCACTGGCCAGTCTTAACACTTCTCTCATAGACATCCTGAGTTCTGTGTGATTAGTGCTGTCTGATTAATCTACTGGGTGGGAGAGTTCTGGAAGTACCCCTGCACGTGCACCACGAGTGCTGCCAGTTGCCCACCGATTTTCTTGTTTTGCCTGGTGTTGACATATTATAGACAGACACACTCCATACAGAACTTTCTAGTTGTTCTCCTTTGAACTAATTGTACTAATTATTGGAGTAAGAAATCCAGATTTAAAAAAAATGTATGTTCATTGTATTAAGAGAATAGCTTTATAAACTGTTCTCTTCAGTACATGCAAATGATCCCATTTGGATTTCTTCCCTCCCCTGTACTGATCACACATGTTGATATGTATTTGGAAGCTATCCCAACAAGGATCCTCCAAAAGCGGGCATCTAGTCTGATGGACAATTTTGTCCTTTGTGGAATACTTGGGGAGGTAATCAGGGAGAAACAGCATTGTTTTCCTGAGAGATAAGGATGGAATCCATAGGATCTGTTCCGCTATCATCACTTTCCCCAGGGCAAGGAGCATATCCCAGTACCTCTCTTCAGGAGACAGTACTACTATTAGTCAAAAGCAGGAACTCCTTTGCATAATAGGTGACACACCTCTAGAGAGCCAGTTTGGTGTAGTGGTTAAGTGCGCAGACTATTATCTGGGAGAACCAGGTTTGATTCCCCACTCCTCCACCTGCACCTGCTGATGTGACCTTGGGTCAGTCACAAGCTCTGGCACAGCTGTTCTCTCAAGGACAGTTTCTGTCAGAAGTTCTCTCAGCCCCACCTACCTCACAGGGTGTCTGTTGTGGGGAGGGGAAAGGAAAGGAGTTTGTAAGCCGCTCTGAGACGCCTTTGGGCAGTGAAGGGCGGGGTATAAATCCAAACTCTTCTTCTTCTTCTAATGTAGCCAATGCTCCAAGAGCTTACAGAGCTCTTCTTACAGGGGCTACTGTAAGCTCTTGGAGGATTGGCTACATTAGGGGTGTGTCGCCTAATATGCAAAGGAGTTCCTGCTACAAAAAGAGCCCTGGGAAGGATCCACAGCATCCAACATTGTTCCTACCATTCATCTCAACCTAACTGCTTATTCCCACTGGTATTTAGAATGTAAAGCAGTCTTAATTAATGTTCTTTACAAGTTGTATGGATGTGCATTAATAAGCACTCCGTGAAACAAAAGTAAAAAAGCTAAATAGGTGACTAATAGACTAGAGTTTTGCATCCTTAAAGCAATTTATATAGTTTGAGGTCAGAACTGGGAAGACATTGCATGGCACTAGAGCGCACAAGCTTTAAAATAAAAAGGTTTAATTCCTGCATTTATACTGCCTCATTCCAGTAAAGGAGGGGCATCTAGAAGACTGGCAAAATTAAATGAACGGCAAAGTAATCTCATTAACTTTGGTCAGCCCAATAAACAAGCAGCCTTTCAAAGATGTCTCCAATGGTTGTAAAATGTCAGACTGTCTTCAGTGTACAAACAGAAGTGCTCATCTTCTGGCAATAATATGGAATGCTAGTTCATTCTACAAGGAAAATGCTCTGATTCTTCACATGTTTGGAGAATACTTTAGCATAAACCTGTGGCATAGATACAGAATAAATCCAACTGTAAATTGTCATAGATTGCAGTTACATCCTGTAGTATCTGCAGTAAAGGTTTATTCTGTTATCTTTACCCATTTAACAATACGTTTGCAATGTGAATCACATATCTACTCAAATCCATTCAGGATGAACTCTGAAAGCGTGTGCCACATTTACTTTAAATTTCAAAGAAAACATGTTTTAAAAAGCTGGTGATAGCTCATTGGTAGAGCATATTCTGTGCAAGCTGAAGGTCCCCAGTTCAATCTCTGGCACTGCCAGTTAAAAATCTCAAGTAGCAGGGCTAGGAAAGACCCCAGACACCTTGGAAAACCACCATGAGACACAATGTACTAGTTCAGACTCACTTCTCCCATAATGCAGCTCCATGTAGCAACTGGTGACACACTGGATTGTTTCAGAGAGTATAAAACCAGGGTCTGTTGTATAGTTAGTTTGTAAAACTAGAATACAGCTCACCGATGGTAACCCAAATTCTCATTTGCTTTAAGAAATACTGGGTTCATCACTTTTGTTCTTCCTCCCAGTTCCCCTGTAGAGACCAGCTGGTTTCCGAACCTGCACTATAAATAGTAGTGTCACTGGGAACAACCAACAATCAGGATTAAGCTCAGGTGTCTGCATTCATATGACTTGCAAAACCAGGGTTAAGAATAAATATGGATAATAAACCATCTTCAAATGATGGTTTCAGATCCTAATTCGATATATCCCCCAAACGATAGCTATTTTAGGAAACTGCTTTCAGATCATTCTATTAACCTTAGTTTGAGTACATCTTGGTTTGGCATGAGCCACTTTCCTTACTACTGCAGGTAAAGTTTCCTAAATAAAATTAACTCTTATCAAAAGTTCATAGTAAGTTTTGCTTTGAGCACCATTGCGTTTGAGAAAAAGGGACATAAAACCAAATTTATCATGGCAAACACACAACATCATTATCAACTGTTCCTTCTTAACTGAACCTTCAATCCACAAAGCTCAACTGATACCAACCATAATCATTAATATGCAGCTTCACAAATAAAACAAATGGTAAACTTGGGTGTAAAATTTGTATCTTAAATCACACCAACCATCTTCGGGCCTATATTTTAAGGGTTCTGAGCCTAATTTGATTACTTTTTATGACTACAATAACAATTGTATATGAGAATATGATTGTCTTCTTTCCTTATGGTGTTTATATTTTTACTGTTAGCTCTTTGATATTGTCTTTGGTTATTCCTGAGGTGATGCCTGAAGGTACTTCTTTTTCGCCTCCCCTCTTTTTGCATTTTTTGAGGCTTCCCCCCATCTTTAATACACATAAAAGTGTTCTGAACTGCAAAAAAGGTCTATCACTGCAAGGCGGTCATATTTTTCTTTCCTCAGTCCTGCGGAAACACACACAATATCAGCTCTGTCTTCCAACAACCTTAATAGAATTTCAGCATCCACTGCCAAATGGCCATCTGATGTTCTCTTCTGTGTACAAAGATTAAAACAGTCTGTCACAGAAGCGCTAATGCAGTCAAATGACAACTCTCCAGCCTACAGGCCTACAGAAATTTCTCAAGACTTTTGGAGCCCAAAATAATTAGAGGGCATGGATGAGATGAACAAAGGTCTCTTCCAACACTTCTATGAAACAGGAGATTGCACAGCATCTTCAAATCATCACCACATCACTGTCAGTTCAAGAGGCGACACCTTAAGCTCCGAAGTATTTGGTATTGTTCACGACACCCGAATCAAAAACTAGTTCTTTAGCCCTTGTTGTTGCAGGTGACAAGATGGGTTTGGAAGGAGCTACAGAAGGCAGAAGCACAATGAAAAATGCCAATGTTTTCAGGAGACTGGCACAATTGCATGATTTTGTTCAGTATCACTGAATTGCTTCACCTGCTGTGTGCAGATGGAAAAGAGAGACTTATAGCATTATGCTGTTATAGACTTAGATGGATCTGAAATTTTACAGCCATTTCTTCAACATTTTTCTTGAGAACATGTAAAGGATATAGAGTACAAATAGTCCTCTTTGTTTCATTTTGGTTTTGTACACTGCCATTGTGAGCTCTTTCAATTCACTCATTTTCATTACTGACCGTCCAAATTTTTAAATTTCTTTTGTTGACTGTTTATACCATTTCAATGCCTTTCATACATCATGCACCATTCATACACTATAAACACAAAATAACATTAAAAATTGCATGAATTTGAAGCTGCCTTCCACAGAGGTATCTCACTGATCTACCAAAATTAGTATTCTGCCTTCAACCTTTCTCCAGGGTCTCAGGTAGAAGTCTTTCACATTACCTATTATCTTTCTACTGGAGATGCTGGAGATTAAATCTTCTCCATGTGAAGCAGATGTTTCCCTACTGACCCATGACACGATCCCTGAGAAAGATGTTAGATGCCACTAACTAAGTGGCAATGCCATTATTACCTGTGTCTTGTATAAGCGACTAGGACCTTTTCCATCTTTTTCATCTCTTTCCTTTCACACAACATGAATTTACATGGATAAAATTCTGCCCAAGGAAATGCAAAATGGCATGAAAATAAAGAGTCCATTGGTTTGATATGTGTAAAAGAAAAGCAAAAATGAAATGAGGATTTTTGAGCTGAAACAGTGGGGTTTAGAGATTCAGAAGCATCCCTAATGTAGAGCTATTCATGTTTCCTCTTTGTCAGTGACAACTCATTTTTAAGACGGTCCTATTAAGTTCCCAGTTTATTCAATTCGTGCAGCCACCAACTGCTGTTGACTTCCTTGAGGTTGTGAAATGTAGCCTTCTAATGATTCAAAAAGGTGCTCCTACCTTCTTAGCTGCTTTATTCCTTTCCAAATAAATATAAGGCTAAACCATATTCTATTAAAACTTGGAAGAGATTAAAAAAAAACAAAACTTTTCCTCCTCCTCTGTTGAAAGAGTGAACAAACGCCCCAGTTCTTTGCAGGAATAACTACAGACCATTTGCATGCTGAGCTGTCAGACCATGCACTTTCCATTAAAGAGATAACATCCTTTTTCAAAAGTCCATTTGGGATCCATTTTAGTGTTATCTAAAAATCAAATCTACATGGTAATCCTTTTAATGTACTCTTGACTTTTAAAAAACAGCTTTATGTTCCTTCAGGAAATGTTTTAAGCCATTACTTTGTAATTACTATTCACCCATGAAAACACTGATCTTTTACAATACATAATCAGTTTGCAGACTCAAAAATAAGGCAGGCTAGAATTTTGTCAAGGGAAAGCAGTGGAGAAAAACTCAAAGGTTAGAGGGATAAAATCATTTTGTGCCCAGCAGTATAAGTATCTAAAGTGGCATATTTCTCCAGTGCCTAAGTCAATCGTGTCTCCCTGTCAGAAATTCCAAGCCTTCGTGAGAAGAGTCCTTATAGCAAATATAGAGATCATAATTTTGTTTTAAAGTCAAGTGACACTGACAATAATGGTGCCAATTCTCCTTTATTATCAGAAATATCCTCAAACATGGCTTTTGAAGCATTAGTCACAGCATAATATAGCATTCTAAGTGGTGGCCAAAGTGAAAAATCAGTTACAATATTTCTTCTTCTTCCATAGTTTTATGACATCGTTCTAGGACCACTATTGACTAGGGAACTAACAACTCTAAGACCTGCACTGTCCCATTCAGTTCAGCAGTGCACAATGCAAGATCCATCATGACTTCACCCCAAAGCAACATTTTCAAAATGTCAACATCAGAGGAAATCCAGTGGGCAGTTTGGAAGAGGAAGAGGAATGAGTAACCAATACAATCCAGAAGCACAGATGTTTCATGCAGGTTATGTACTTATAGCAACTGCAATGAAGCCAGCATGGTTGCTATGGAGCCAGCATAGACTATGCAGTCAGAACAGATGAATGCCAACTCTGAAGAAGAGTGTCATGGGGAAAGCCTTACCTTCATTTCACCATGGTACTGCTGAATCCAGAATGTACATCATTAAGCCTTGTCTAGGATGTTCTGTGTCCTTCAGTATTTCCAGACTGAGGGCATTCCTGTAAATTCAACTTACAATGTGGACCTAACTTATATTTTTTATCTTATGTATTTTACCTCTACATTTTTATTTTGTAATTTTTATCTATCTAAATATATCCTTCACTGGCCTTCTCCTTCCCTCTCACAAACCAGCCTCCTATTTTCCCCTTTATCTGTACCTTTTCTTTCCTTCCTTCTCTGCCTCACTCTGCAAATCATTCCTTGGTCCCTTCCTGTCTTCTTTGTCACCCTCCATCTTTCTACTTCAAGCTTTCCAAATGATGGCCATATTGGTGACTCTTGAAGTCAGGGTTCCTCAACCTTTTCAAGCCTGACGGCACCTTTGGAATTCTAACACTGGGTGGTGGGAGGTGGCTACTACAGGAGGTGGAGCCAACCATAAAATGTCAATGATGTTCTTCATAACTCTAATAGTAACTCATCAACATTTTAGCAGGAGCTCTGTTTAACAGGATACTTTTTAAAATAAACATTTTTCTTTTTTTAAAAAAAGTATTATCTTGCATACACACAGCTTAACCTTCACTCATCCGATTAAGATCCTTGTGATCTGGTGGCATTTGCTGACAAAGCAATGTTTTTTTCAAAAATATCTCTACAGCCAATCATCTCTCCAATGGCCAATTAGAAGGCCTACTAGGCAAGAGCCCCACCTGGCCACATTAGGTTTGCCAGGTCCCCCCTGGCCACTAGCAAGGGAGGAGGAAGTAGCATTGCCAAATACAGGTTGGGAAACTCCTGTAGATTTGGGGATAGAGTCTGGTAAGGACATGGTCCACAGTGGGGTACAATGTCATAGAGTCCACCCTCCAAAGCATCCATTTTCTCCAGGGTAACTGATCTTTCTACTATGGAAATAAGATGTAATTCCAGGGAATCCCCAGGTCCCACCTGGAGGAGGTTGGCATCCCTAGGCCACATCCACTTTCTAAAAACACTTGCCAGAAGAGATGTTGGTAGACAACATGTTTGGGACCCCTGCCTTAGGTAATGTTGCAGTCTATCAAATAAAGAACAAAGTCTGACATGATCATTTCTTTATTCTTCCCATTTAGCATTACTGGGAACTGAGAAAATGGATTATTCATGTCATTCCTGTAGTACTTTGAATACATTACAGACAATAACAGTTCTCAAGTTTAGCAGCTTATGAATATATTTCTTATAAAGTGAAACTGGGTGAAACACTGTGTAGCCTATTCTTTTTGAATGTTACGGCTTATATAGCCAAATCAGACAAATAGGAGGCAAGTCGTTACAATCGCCTGGAACGGAAACTGGACAATTTAGAATTCAGCCTTGAGTCAAACCTATTTGTTTGTTTAGAAGTTTTGCTGATGAAGGAATCTTCATTTTGTATCAGTTAATGGATCGAAAGAGCTGGACGACAGATCACTTTTATACCACTATAGCAGAACATCCATCCATCCATCACTATAGTTGTGAGAGCCATACTCTTAAAAGAAGTCACCTAATTTGTGCCATTCATTTTCATATTTATGCGAGTTGTGTTTGTGGTATCAGTAGGCAAATGGGCTTTTACAAGCTTTTGTTTGGAATCAGAAAGAAACCCAATTTCCAAATGCAGTAGATCATGAATATCCTGGATAATTAAACTTGTCTAACTTGAGGGATGGGACCTATTTTATATATTTTAAGTTAATCATATGAAGATGGCTTTGCGTGATCTTACTACTAAAATTCCATGTTAACTGCACAGCTATGGAAAAAAGAAAGACAGTAAAAAGGGATGTATGTAGCATACCACTTAGATACAATTTGTGTTTATTAAAATCCCCGAATGGAGCTATTTGTGAAACAGACTGCCACATAACAAGTGTGCCTGTTTCATTCAGACCTATAAATCCCACACTAAATTCTCTAAATTTAGCCTCACCTCAAATTCTTTTATATACTTAGTCCTAGAAGAAGCAGATTCCCATCTTATCCTCCACTACAAGAAAAAGGAAATGAAACATCTATGAAAGTGGATGTTTAAGTAGTAGCCCTCAGGTCTGCTTCCCCTTAAACACAGTCCTTAGACAGGATGCTTTCAGCATCTTTACTCAGTCTACCCTACAGTCAGAGAAAAAAACACACAGAACATATTATAATTAAAGCACTTTTTGACACATTGGGTTCTGAAATGCTCATTAACTCAGAGGCCTTTCAAACTTCTAGTTACTTTAACATGCGCCTCAAACTAAGGGCTAAAATAATGTTTATGAGAGTAATAATCTTAAGTACAGCAAGACAGAATCCAACACTTCAGGGATGTTTTACTGTACTGAACAGTCAGAACATGCTGCTAGATAGCTCTGGTTTCACAAAGCTGCAGAGATGTAGTCCTTGTCTGCAAGGACAGCACTCACAGAACAGGAATTTCCTGAGTTTTCACTCTTGATAAACATCTCATCTGCTCAGTAGATAAAACCCAGCTGAGCTCTGAGAAGGAGCAGGAGATAGAGCTGCTAGAGGGGTGAATGTTTTTTATTTACTTTCAGCTGAGGTGATTTAGCTGAGACGGTACTGTGTGGGGGGATAGTGTTTGGGAGTGTGTGGGTGAGTTGTTGCAGAATCCTGGCTGCTTGAGACAGGGTGCGAAAAGGTCATTGTTTGACTGTAACTGAGTGCCTGGTTGAATTTGAATAGCTGCTGGCCACACCCTCTGCTGGGGGAAGCTTCTATTTAAGGCAGCACCTTGCCAGCCTAGGGGCTCTTAGACTAGGGACTCTGTCAGTAGCCCAGGAAGAGCCAGAAAGCCAGGGCCCTAGTCTCCTTGGGTTCCCAGTAAAATAAGTAGATGTCTACAAGGAGAATCACATAAATACAAAGGGTTTTAAAAGGGGGATTATATATAATTATTATTTTTAAAGCAGTTACGAAGCCAGAATGCCAGCAGGGGGTTGGGAGCCTTCCAGTGTTTTGCATGGAGTGTCACATGTATGACTATCTCCCCTTGGACAAAAGTCTTGGGTGTGTGCCTGGTGCAAGGAGCTCCTGGTTCTCAGGGAACAAGTTTGCTCCCTTGAGGCCAAGGTGGCAGACCTGGAGAAACAGAGACAGTTAGGTGCATGGAGAAGACTCTTGGGGACTTGTTAGATATGTCCCACTCTGAATATGGCAGTCCCACCGCTGTCAGGGAGCACAAGGGGAAACAGGGCACCGTGCTGCAGATAAGGGGAATGTGCTCTCAGAAGGGACCTCTTCTTCAGCTGGTGAATGGGTATCCTTTCGCACCAAGGAACCATTCCTTGGCAGGGAGGGAAGGGGGCTCTTGGTAGTTGGTGATTCAATCCTTAGGCAGGTAGACCGCTGGTTGGAAAACCCACATACTGACTGTATGGTGATTTGCCTGCCTGGTGCAAAGGTAGCAGACATTACGCGTGTTCTAAATAGGCTGGTAGATAGTGCTGGGGAGGAGCCAGTGGTTGTGGAACACGTTGGCACCAATGACGTGGGGAAATGCAGTCGTGCGTCCTGGAGGAAAAATTTAGGCTGCTAGGCAGGAAACTCAAGGCCAGGACCTCCAAGGTAGCCTTCTCAGAAGTGCTACCTGTTCCACGCACAGGGCCGGAGAGACAAGCACAGATCAGGAGTCTCAGTATGTGAATGAGACAATGGTGTGTGTGGGGGGGAAGGGTTCAAGTTTGTTAGACATTGGGATGCTTTTTGGGACAAGAGGGAGCTGTACAAAAGAGACAGTCTCCACTTGTTCTGGGAAGGAACCAGGCTGCTGGCACTTAAAATCAAAAAGGTGGCAGAGCAGTTTTTAAACTGAATATTGGGGAAAAGCCGACAGGAGATGAAAAGTCTCTGGTTCGGGATGGCTCATCTCAAAGAGATGAAGGGGTAGCTGTTACTTTTCTATAAGGAAATGGTTTAGGATTGTCCACTGAGACTGTGGCTAACAATATGGTCTGCCTGGTAAGATCTCAAGGCAGCAAAAGGAAGGTTATGGGCTTAACATGCATGGAAAACTATAGGTGTTTATACGCAAATGCTAGAAGTGTCCGAGGTAAAATCGGGGAATTGGAATGCTTACTGTTGAGGGAAGAAATAGACATTGTGGGTATTTCAGAAACTTGGTGGGATGAGGAAAATCAGTGGGATACGGTGATTCCTGGTTATAAATTATATCAGAGGGATGGGGGGGAAGGGTTGGAGGTGGGGTGGCTCTGTATGTCAGAGAGGGTATACAGTTCAGTAAGACTGAGAGGGTAAGTAAATTGGATTCACTTCACTATGGGTTGAAATAGTGGGCCCAAAAGGAAGCTTAACACTGGGAGTTTGTTATCACCCACCAGATCAAAAGATAGAGGAGGATTATAAAATGATGAATGAATTAAAGATAGTGGCTAGACAAAATAACTGTGTTGTAATAGGTGATTTTAACTACCCACACATTGATTGGGCCAATATGTGTTCAGGAAAAAGAGACTGAATTTCTAGACACTCTCAATGACTGTGCTATGAAACAGATGGTCACAGAACCTACCAGGGGAGAGGTGATCCTGGATTTTGTTCTAAGTAACGCCCAAGATCTGGTGAGAGATGTAAAAGTGATTGCACCACTTGGGAACAGTGAGTTTAACATTTGTATAAATAGGGAGTTGCCCAAAAAGACTGACACAAACACTTTTAACTTTAAAAGGGGTAACTTCTCTGATATGAGGGGACATGTGAGGAGGAAACTGAAAGGAAAAGTAGAAAGGGTCAAACCATTGGGGAAGCTTGGAGACTATTTAAAACTACAATCCTAGAAGCTCAGAAAAAATATATACCGCTGGTTAGGAAAGGCACAAATAGGTATAGAAAAAAGCCTGCATGGTTAACAAACAAAAAGTAATGGAAGCTGTAACAGGTAAGAAGGATTTCTTCAAGCGGTGGAAAGCTAGCCTCAGTGAGGTTGATAAAAGGGAACACAGGCTGTGGCAAATAAAATACAAGTCTGTGATCAGGCAGGCAAAAAGGGAATATGAGGAGCATATCGCAGAAAACATAGAGGCCAACAATAAAACTTTGTTCAAATACATTAGAAGCAGGAAACCAGCCAGGGCAGTGGGGCCCTTGGATGACCAAGGGGCAAAAGGAGTACTGAAGGATGATAGGGAAGTGGCTGAGAAGCTGAATGCATTTTTCGTCTCTGTCTTCACTGTGGAAGATGAGAAGTGCTTGCCCACTCCAGAACCACTGATTTCGGAAGGGGTGTTGGAAGACCCGAGTCAGACTGAGGTGACAAGAGAGGAGGTCCTACAACTGATAGACAACTTAAAAACTGATCAATCACCAGGCCCGGATGGCATACATCCGAGAGTTCTGAAAAAACTCAAATGTGACCTTGTGGATCTCCTGACAAAAATATGTAAACTTTCATTAAAATCTGTCTCCATTCCTGAGGACTGGAAGGTAGCTAATGTCACTCCCATCTTTAAAAAGGGTTCCAGAGGAGATCCAGGAAATTACAGGCCAGTCAGTCTGACATCGATACTGGGTAAGATGGTAGAAACTGTTATTAAGGAAAGAATTAGTAGGCACATTGATGAACAAAAACTATCGAGGCAGACTCAGCATGGGTTCTGTAAGGGAAGATCTTGTCTCACTAACCTGTTAGTGTTTTTTGAGGGAACGAACAAACATGTGGACAAGAGGGACCCAATAAATGTTGTTTACCTTGACTTCCAGAAAGCTTTTGATAAAGTTCCTCATCAAAGGCTCCTAAGTAAGCTCAACAGTCACAGGATAAAAAGACAAGTCCTCTTGTGGATCAAAACTGGCTAATTAATAGAAAACAGAGAGTGAGTATAAATGGGCAATTTTCTCAGTCGAGGGTGGTAAGCAGTGGGGTACCACAGGACTCAGTACTGGGTCCAATGCTTTTTAAATTGTTTATTAATTATTTGGAGTTGCGAGTAAGCAGTGAAGTGGCTAAATTTGCAGATGACACAAAGTTGTTCAGGGTGGTGAGAACCAGGGAGGATTGTGAGGCATTCCAAATGAATCTGTCTAGGATGGGCGAGTGGGCATCAATGTGGCAAATGGGGTTTAATATGGCCAAGTGCAAAGTGATGCACATTGGAGCCAAAAATCCTAAATATAAATACACATTGATGGGGTTCAAACTCAGAGACTGAACAAGAGAGAGATCTTGGAGGTGCAGTACATAACTCACTGAAAATGTCGAGACTGCAATAAAAAAGGCCAATGCTATGCTGGGGATTATTAGGAAAGATATTGAAAACAGATCAGCCAATATCATAATGCCCCTGTATAAATCAATGGTGCGACCTCATTTGGAGTACTGTGTACAGTTCTGGTCACCACACCTCAAAAAGGATATTATAGCATTGAGAAAAGTGCAGAAAAGGGCAACTAGGATAAAAGGGTTGGAACACTTTCCCTATGAAGAAAGGTTAAAATGCTTGGGGCTCTTTAGCTTGTAGAAACAATGGCTGAGGGGTGACATGATCGAGGTTTATAAGAATGGGATAGAGCAGGTTGAGAAAAAAGTACTTTTCTCCCTTTCTCACAATACAAGAACTCGTGGACACTCCATGAAATTGCTGAGCAGTCGGGTTAGAATGGATAAAAGGAAGTGCTTCTTCACCCAAAAAGTTATTAACACATGGAATTCACTGCCAGAGGAGGTGGCGGCGGCTACAAGCATGGACAGCTTCAAGAGGGAATTACATAAGCATATGGAGCAGAGGTCCATCAGTGGCTATTAGCCACAAGGTAAAAATAGGAACTCTCAGGCTGGGACAAGTGATGCTCTGTATTCTTGGTTCTTGGGGGGGCAACAGTGGGAAGGCTTCTAGTGTCCTGGCCCCACTGCTGGACCTCCTGATGGCATCTGGTATTTTTGGCCACCGTGTGACAGAGTGTTGGACTGGATGGGTCACTGGCCTGATCCAACAATGGCTTCTCTTACGTTCTTAGTATTGGTTGGTATTCAATTTTTAGGGTTTTTTAATGATAATATTTTACCTGAAGTGGGGCAACAGCACAATGCTCTTTACTTCCATACACAAATGGCCTATGGTAGATTGGTAAAGGTTAATGTGGGAGTGCTGAAATGTTTTAGAAGGCTGAAAAGGTTTTTTACATTTAAACTTTACATTTCCTGGGTGTAAAGAAAAGGATGAAAATCAATATATTTATTTAGCAGGTTTACCTTCAAAGAATATGTAAAATGGCTCACAATTTTTAAAACGTAAAATTAAAATAATAATTTAAAGAGCAGCCTAAACCAAAAACACAGCATCAGTCAAGAGCACTAGATTTTAATCCCAGTCCATAACAGTCACATTCTCTCAAAGGTCTTCCAGGAGAAGTAGGTCTTCAGTTGCTGCTGAAAGATGATGGCAGCTCAAGAGGAAAATTTGATTGGTCCAGTTCAAGTGTGAAAAGGGGGTCTCAAATGACTGTTCATGCTTTACATGAGAGAAACACATCTTTTAAAAATTGTGTACACATATTGTACTGAAAGTAGGTTGGATCTAACTACCTTTTCCATGGATGAAGAAGGGAGAAGAGAACTCCCGTTTTCCACAATAAAGGCTATACTGGGGAGCATGAAGCCTGTAAATACATGGACAAAAACCTTGGGGGAATGGAAGCTGTAATAAGGAGGGGAATGGAGTGAGACTGAGTGAAAAAGCCAGTGAGATCCAAGCCATTATGTTGAATTTCCCTTTAAAAGTTATTGGATTACAGGAGAATCATAGCTGCATCTGTACTCATCATCCACCTTCCTTCCCTGGGTAGCTGTGGAGAATTAGAGTCCTAGTGATGGTGGAGGGTGACAGAAATAATGGGGAAAGGGAAAAGAAAACAATTTAAAGGGAAATTGGCAATGCAATGTCTCATTGAGTCCTTACAAACAGCCAGCTGTCTTTTGTCCCATTATGAACATCCTTCAAAAACTAATGGTCAACAGGTTCTATCAGCTCACCTTGAGTTATATTCATTTTTGCTAGCTTTCTTTGTAACTGCTAAATTTAGAGCACAAGTAAGGAAAACTTGGGGGAAATGCATGTATGTTCATTTTGTTTTGAAGCACCTTTGAGAAGGAAAGAGGGTCATTCAGGGCCAGAGCCAGTGGTGGGGCAGTGGGCCCCCATCACATTTGCAATGCCTCCACCCCATCACACCCTTGGGCTCAGAAAAGCCATGCCAGGCTCCCAAGGGTAGTGGGGGTGGGGACTCAATAGGGCAGCCTGGTGGGGACTCCAGCTGGAGGATGGGTAGTCACTGCATGGGGAAGGTGGCACCACTGGCTCCTCCGAGCGGGCCCTGAACTTAGGATACCCCTACCTGCCTCTGTGCTTCGGGTGGCCAGGCAGAAAGACTGGTGGGGCCCAGCACTACCTGGCTGAAGATCCCTGGGAGTTGTAGTCTGCGCCACCACCACAGAGGGAGGTTGCTCACTTGGTGGCTTGCATGCCACCTGGGAGGAGGGTGATGAGCCCACAAGTGCTGCCCAGGCTCCCGCTGCAGACAACTGGCATGGGGGGGGGCAAGGACTTTGCCTTCAGTGGCAGGCCCGAGGGGTGCTAATGGGCCCACGCTCAGAAGGGCTCCACTGTGAGCAGTGCACAGTGTTGCTCGGTGGATCCCTCTCTGGGTCTTCTCCTGGCGCACAATGTTTGCTGCCTGCCAGAGAGCAAGCATGGGCTACACCGCTGGAGAGACCCACTGGGAATTCTCCTGGCTCCACACAGCCAGAAAAACAGCAGGGCAGGGAGAAAGCTACCAGTGGATTTTTATTTAAATAAAATGAAAGTTAAGGCATTTTAAATAAATTAATTTAATAACACGCACGCGCAGCCCGAAGAAATTCCTGGCTACAGGGCCTGGGGTTATTGGTGGTAAGGAGGGCTCAGTAGAGAGAAGTCTTTATTGAAAATTACACATGTGAACATGCTTAGGAGAATCATTTCCTTCCAGTGAATTAGTGATTATGTCTAATTAAATTCTATCACAGCTGACTTTTCCCTCTTCTTAAAGATAAAGTTTTTGTTTGACAAGTAAGTGGGAAGGAGGGACCGCTAGTAGTGGAGAGTGGTGCAAACCCTATTTCAACCAGACCTGAATTCAAATGTGTCTGGGTTGGGCCCAACATTTAATGGAGCGAATTCAGAGAGTTCCTATTCCATTCTTCATCAATTTGATCTTTGCGTCCACTACTATTCAAAACTATTTTGTCTTATAATTCATAGTTTTAGCAGTGCGATCACATATATCTTGAACACATAACATGGGAAGCTGCACGGAGACTGGAAAGGATGTCAACAAAAAGCAGTTTCTGGAACCATGTCAGACATGATCTTATTCCAACTCTATGGTACCATTGCAGTTTGAACACGAAACTCCCACTAAGGTTTGTATGATGACATAATGATATTTTATCTTCTTTCTCTGTCCTAAAGATTCTGAGTTGCTTTTTAAAATTATGCAGAACAATGGGCTGATGTTTTCAGGGAATTTTCTATGAGTTTTCCAAGCCCTTTTTCCTGAGTGGTTCAGTTAATCTAAACTCGTGAACATATAGGTCAAGCTAATTTTTTTTTATCCTAACATGCGTATTTGTTGTCCAGTCACATCATCTGAGGTACTTTTTAAAAAGTGATCATTAAAGTCCACTTGGGATTTTGTCATCCTGTGCTCTAAGGTGTCATCTGCAAACTGGTCTTTTCATGAGATGCTTAGTTCCATTAAAAACTGAAGCCAATTAGAGTCATATTCTGGGGAGGTAAAAAAAAAAAGCATCTTATCACACAACATGTAATTTCCATATAGAATATATCACTATAAGATGACGTGATTGGTTCCAATGAAGGTGATTTTGTTGTTAAAAAAACAATTAGACAAATTAATAGAGGACGGGTCTCTCAATAGATATCAGCAAAATGGAGCCTCCTTTATTAAAAGCAAAGTACTGCTATGTACAGGGGCCAATCTACTGCACGTGTTCGTCAGCTCCCAATAACAACTGGTTGGCCACTGCTGGAGACATAAGAATATTGGACTTGAAGGGCTATTGGTCTGATTAAGAGAATTCTACATCTGTTTTCCCCTAGTCTTGCTTCTTGTCATTTAGGTAATTAGTGATCCTTAAGAGGACCCATCGCCTCATCCCATGTCTGTTTTTGGATTCTTGATCGTTAAAAGGAACAGGACTTACAAAACTCACAAAATAAGTCATTCTAAGTGCCTTGCAATCTTTTTTTAGAAGAGTCCGATTCTCTCAGCAAGTCTCAATTTCACTGCCTCAGGTAACTCTGTGCCAATGCAGTGAACCAGAAAGCTAGAATCTAGCAGGAGTTAGAGACACAGTGCAAACATCAGGGTTATTTTAGATTAGGGTACTTCAAAGTTAATTTTGGATTCAAACTTTTAAATGTGGTCTCCAGAATATAGAAAGTGAACTTGCAGTCAGTAGATATTTCAAGGCTAATTAGCTATAGCTTCTAGTCAAAGTTTTCTAAACAAAAGAAGCAATGTGAACCTTTTGCTACTTGACGTTCACACAAAGAAAATAAGATTCCAACAAGTCTCTTATTTGACCTTTCACATCACTAACTATTTAGATCTTTGCTTCACCATGCTTCTCTACCTTGACTTACGCACTGAATAATTATGGTTCTGCTATTGGAAGCAGGCTAACATTTCCACCACTGGGACCTGAAGAGTCATCCTATGCTTTGCAGTAGCTGCAGGGCAAGAATATGTACAGCAAGGCAAGTATGAGCAGTACAGGATCTGGCTGTAGATTAGGCATAAGCTGTGTATAAGAACTGGAATGGGTTGTGCTGTACTACCACTTCTGTTGTGCACTGGCCAAGAAGACAAGAGGACATGCTTTCATGCGTCATTATTTTTAGTATTTGAATCCCATTCGTCAACCAAAGAGCCAGTTTGGTGTAGTGGTGAAGTGCGCGGACTCTAATCTGGGAGAACCAGGTTTGATTCCCTACTCCTCCACTGATGTGACCTTGGGTCAGTCACAAGCTCTGGCACAGCTGTTCTTGAAAAAGAGTGGTTTCTGTCAGAGCTCTCTCAGCTCCACCTACCTCACAGGACGTCTGTTGTGGAGAGGGGAAGGGAAAGGAGTTTGTAAGCCGCTCTGAGACACCTTTGGGTATAAATCCAATCTCTTATTATGATTATTATTATTTACAAACATCATTAAATGCAATATGTACCAGCTTTTGCTGCTGTTAGGCATAAACTGATATAATTAGTTTCTACTAGCCTGTGATGTAGGGATGTCAGCCTTCAGGTGAGACCTGGGGATCCCCCAGAATTACAGCTCACCTCCAGGCTACAGAGATCAGGTCGCCAGGAGACAATGGATGCTTTGGAAGATGGACTCTATGGCATTGTACCCCACTGAGCTCCCTGTCCTCCCCAGGCTCCACCCCTAAATCTCCAAGAGTTGCCCAATCTGGAGCTTGCAACCCTACCCCCCCCCCCAAGCAGCCAGGGAGGACCCGGCAACAATTCGTGTGAGGACAAATACACTGGCATACCAAACACCATTCACACTACTTCATCTGGCCCGTCCCATCTTTGTTCAACTGACACAAAGACGGTAGGGCGAAAGTTCCATGCCCAGAGGCCCCAGAATGTTTGACTGCGTGGGAATGAGACACCCTGACATGGAAGTTCTCTTCTCACAAAATGAGATGCATGAGAGTTGATTTTGGTTATTTACCTTGAATAAATGACACGTCCTCTCAGGCAATTTTTGTTGTTGTTGTTATTTCCAAAATTTATTTCCCATGCGCACTGGCATTCGAGGGAGGTTTAAGGGATCAGACTCAGTGAGTCACGGCTCAAAGTATGCCCTGCGTGGCAGAGGAATTTAAGCTAAGAGCCGTGATTGCGAGCAAAAGAAAACACAAAGATTGTTTTAATACGTCGGTAAAACAAATTCAAAGCATACAAACACAAAAACATTGCAACAGAACTTTAATAATATTAAATGTATTCATGTGATTATACCAAAAAAAAGGGCTATCCAATTTATTTGAAATGAGGCAAGGAAATGTTCAAGACATATAGATGAGAGGACTGAGGTCAAAGTTCAACCCCAAAGCAATTAAGATGGCTAATACTCAGCAACATGACACAGGTTTGCTTTGTATTCAGAACTTTTCACTAGCACTCAGCATCTCAAGAGATTGTAATTAAAACCTGTCAAGCTCAAATTAAGTTATTTAGAAAGACTCAAGAAAGCTTTTAAAGCAGACTAAATGCCTCTGTTAAAATGGAAAAAGTCAGCAGATAGGCAGAGATTAAAATAGTTTAAAGTTCTATGGGCACTTGAATTAAAAAGGACAAATGTGGCAATTAGGAGGAACACACCATTCAGAAGATTGAGGGTTGTAATAAAAACATTTCAATGAAGGGCACAGAAAGAATACAAAAATGGTGGCTTTTCCATCAGAATTTGATTTTGGGGTAAAATATTTATTACCCACCCTGTCTCACAGGCGAAGAGTATGTTATTACAACATGTCAACCCATACCCTCATAAAAGGCATAGATAGGCAGCATTTGTCATAATGAGCCTTTGTAGTGGGCCATTTGGGAGAGTTCACCAACAGTTACAGACCGGACACAATTCACTCTTCTCAAAGTGGACATTAGAAAAACAAACTGCTGAAAGACCCCACTTCTCTCCTTATATATAATTCTGTTTTTGAGTAGCAAAGTTCCATGCACTCCCTCAGCCATTTGCCCATCAGCCGCCACTCAGGAGTACTTGCGTGCCATTGGCCAGGTGATGGGTCTGCTCCTCTTCCCCACCCACTCCCCCTTCAGCCACTGTGCCCTGTCAGAATTACTAGCAAATGGCTTTCTCTCTTGACAAAGACGCTTTTCCTGCTTGCCGCCTGTGTGGGACTAACATTCCCCTCAATGGCTGTTGGTTGGTGTAAAGAAATGGCAGTTACGTGTGTTTGTAAGATGGCTGTGGTTCTTTGTTTAAAATGTTCCCCCATAAGGTTTAATTGAGTTCCAGAGAGGGGCCTGCAGGGGTATCACTCACTGGGTTGAATGGGGCTTCATTTGCTGGCCTACAGTTCCCAACTGCCCCAAGGGCAAAAAGTGTGGAAAAACAGGGACTGTCCCAACGGGTGAGCCGGCATCAATATAGACTGCAACCTATCCAGGGAGGAGGCAGTCTTTGTCCCTGGGAGGCAGCAGAAATTCAGCCACTCCACAGTCAGCTGGACTGGGGGATGAATGGAAGTTTCCCTGCTCTCTTGGGCAAGAGAGAGAGAGGCTGAAGTATAGCCAGAGGCAGGTCCAAGGAGAGATCCTATCCTGGGCCCACAACCTCCAGAGGTAGAAAGTAATGTGTGTAGGGAAAGAGGATTGTGTTTAACCCCTGTTGATTTATGCCCTGTTGGTTCATAGTCTGTGCTTACTCCTATAGTGTGTGTGTTCTCAATAACTGTGTAAATAGTTAAATAAATTCTTTTATTTGGACTAATAATCTGTGTTGTGCTCTGACCACATAGTCCTCCCTGTTCTGCACAATACCAAAGGAAGGGAGTAGCCCAGGGAAGCAAGGAAAGGCCAGACCCTTATGTTGCCAGCTTTCCAGGGATCCCCCAAAGATTGGGGGTTCCATCTCCAAATAGGGAGATTTGGCCAGAGGAGTCTCACTGTCCCCCTAAAAAGGCAGTGATAAGAACATAAGAGAAGCCAATGTTGGATCAGGCCAATGGCCCATCTAGTCCAACAGTCTGTCAAACAGTGGCCAAAAATACCAGGTGCCATCAGGAGGTCCAGCAGTGGGGCCAGTGATGATTCCTTGAGTGGTGGCAGCAAATACGCCCCCGGGATGAGGGTGGGAGGCAAACAGCTGAGTTGTAAACTGGAACCTGTTTCATGGGTCAGACAAAGGCCTTTGTGAGGAACTCATTGGGGCCAGTCCTGACTAGGGTTGCCAGCTCCAAGTAGGGAGATTTCTGGAGATTTTATGGTAGAGTCCATGGAAGCCAGGGTTTGCAGGGTTTGGGGAGGGGGAGAGACCTCAGCTGAACAGAATGCCATACAGTCCACCTTCCAAAGCAGTTATTTTCTCTGGGGGGGGAGATCTGTTGTCTGGAGTTCAGTTGTGATACCTGGTGATCTCCAGGCTCCATCTGGAGGTTGGCTACCCTAGGCGTAGCAGTCAGTGCTTCAGAGCAGGGTCTGCTAGATCCAGGCTCTTGGTGTAGAAGCTGAGTGGGTGATTTTGGACCAGTCACACTTTTCCAGCCTAACCTACCTCACAAGGTTGTTGTGCAAGTCAAAAGGGGGAGAGGAGAATGATGTCAGCTGCTTTGGTCCCCATTGCAGAGAAAGACTACCTTTCCTCCTGGGAAACCATTGTTGCCAATCTCTAGGTGAGGGCTGGAGGTCACTGAAAATTACAACTGCTCTTCAGGTAGCAGAGATCAGTTCTTCTGGAGAAAATGGTGGACTCTGTGACATTATACCCTGCTGAGGTCGCCACAGGACAATGACGCTGAGTGTCCAAGGCCTTGGCACTCTCCCAGAGCCTCTTTCTAGATCCCATTGTATTTATTTCCACAACGGGCCTTATTCTTAGTATGGTATATTACCAAAACTTACTGAGGTTCCTCAGTGAGAAAATCAGAGATGGCTGTGGACATTTCCCTAAAAGATAGTTCACTTACTGTTACTGATTGTTCCTAAAATACACAGCCACAGGGAAGTTTTCCATGTATCCCAGGGGGGCACATGCTTAACACCCACCTGGTACCTGCTGCAACACAAACAGTTCAATCCTAGGAACACTTTCTTGGGAGTAAGACCCATTAAATTGAGCCAATTAGGATTTGGAGTATGTATGGTTACCAATGTTCAGGTAGGGCCTGGAGACCACCTGCTTTTACAACTGATCTCTAGACATCCCCTGGAGAAAATGGCTGCTTTGGAGAGTGAACTCTTTGGTACTGTACCATGCTGAGGTCCCTCCCCTCCTCAAACCCTGCCCTCTCCAGGCTCCAACCCTGAACATACACCCCTGAACATTTCCCAACCCAGAGCAGGCAACCCTAGGAGCAGGTCTGATTAGCTTTCCTCTCTAAGATTTCCCATAGTTGGTTGCCCCCTAGACATTTGCTGTGAAAATGAAGGAAGTTCAAAAACTACTGTTGTACATTTAATATGGACTGAAGTTTTCTTTCGACTGCACGAAAACCAGTGCTAGAACATTTTCATCTGTATGAATGAGATTCTGAACTTAGTTATGCATCCTAGACAACTATATGGCACACGTGGACAGCCGTAAGAAACTTGTGGCATCAGCCATCTCATTTAGTCCCAATACATTAATGGTTCGCTTTCCCCCCTCTTTCTGCCATGCGAGTTTCTGGTTGATTTCCCACAAGCGCTGCTCCGCGCTCCCTCTTCCCTTTTGCCCCGATGGTACATGTCAATTTCCCACAAGCTGCTGTGCAGTCGCATTTTGCCCCGCAGCTTCGCGCAATTTCCCCCGCACAAAGCTGCCAGGCAAAATGTGGCTGTGCAGCAGCTTGTGGGAAATCGGCCTCTCTCTTTCTCCCATTCCTTCTCTTAATTTATGTCTCATTCTTACTTATGTCTTTTTCTCTCTTTATCTTCTCTCTCCATCACTCCTACGGTCTTCTGTTTTTCTCTTTCTCCCTCCACCACCCCTGTAACTCCCCCCCCCCAATACTCTCTTTGTCTGGCTGCACTAAAGAAAGCTTCGGTCAGACAGCTGCACTGAGGAAAGTCACATGCACACCTACGATTCTCACAGGGCAAGTCCCTCCCCTCAGTTTCTCATGGACCTGTGCCCAGCATGACTCCCAGGCCTACATATGCACTGGTGGTAGACTCCCAGACTGCCTGCGGGTGGCAGCATGCCCTGTGCAGCTCCCAAATTGCATCAGTGGTGGCAGCATGCCCAGAGTCGCTGCTGCCAGGCCCAGCATACATCCTGTGCTTTCGCACCACCGATGCTGGGCCCAGCGCGGCTCCTGACCTGCCACACCACAGCTGGGCCCAGCGCAGCTCCTGGGCTGTTGTGCCACCAATGCCAGGCCCAGTGTGGCTCCCAAATTGCCAGTGTGGCTCCCAAGTGTGCAGAAAAATCTCTTCAGCCTCCACCTGGCCCTAATCTGTGGATTTCGATATCTTCAGGTCGCAGCCACAAGTGGCTAACAGTATATAGATTCCTGCTAGCAACTATACTGTGTACCAGAACCCCTGAACTGGGTACACAACCAAGCCCCCCTCACTGACTAGCCAGATTAATGTCAGTGTTTTCCTTGTTGCCCAAACATTTGCTAAGAACTAATGAAGCTGGGGGGAAATGACCTTGCTCTTTACTGAACACAAAAAGGAATTATCCACAAAATGTCAGATGGCATCATGAACTAATCAGGCAATATATTAACCCACACAAAAAAAGATCAGCTACAGATATTTTGAGAGATTTTGAGAAAAGTTCATGGATTATAAATATCTGGAAGCCAGATTTGAAAGAACAAAACGGTCTCAAGGGAAGACAATGTTGCACAGTCCATTTTATTACTTTTGAATCATGTTAGGTTTTTACTCCTCCCTCTCCCCCCCTTACTTTATTAAAGTGAACTTAGTGCTGGGAGAGCAGGTTTTTAATGGACTCGGAACAAGCTAAGCAGCACCCGGTTCCATCAGAGTTCACAAAACCCAGCCTCTCGAGCTTTGGATTCTAGAGGACAGCTCAAGTTCATACTGAGAAAACACAAACTGCTGCACAAATGCAATAGTCCTGTACAAACAAAAACACTAGAGTCTTGCTTGCCACTCTTTCTCTCATTCACAGGAACGTGTAGGTTTGGTGTTTGCTTCTCCCCACACTACTATTTCCCCAGAATTAGCTCTCTTTCTTATTTTGTACTATGAGACTCTACAAAACCAGCCAACAAACCAACTACAAACCTGGAGTTTCTAATATTTCATTAGGGTGTTCCACCTAATTCAGCTAAGAATTTGTAACTGGTTAAGCATCTCCTGTAGGCCAAGTGATGCCAACTAGTAGCAGGGCTAAAGGCATAGTAATAGCAGTAAGAGGGTAAAAAGCAGCAATGACCACAGCATCCCTGTAACAGCATCACCACTCTCAATGTTGTTTCTGACAATACCCATCCATTTAAGGTACCAGGCAGCAATGCTTGAACACTGTAACAAGACTGCATCTATGGCCCTTCCACAACCAAAATACAAATGTGCTCCCCCAAAGAACTCTCATGACCTCTTCCAGCAAAGTTACTTCTACTGAGGAGAAGGGCAGCAATCCACTTTCCTCCTCCCCATTTCTGCAGCATTGTTCACAAAGAGCCTTGCAATATATCTCAGTATTAAAAGGGCCCTGTGCAGAGATGCAGCCTAGAGGAAAAGCATAGGAATACTCAAGAGTACTCTGGTATGATCACTGGTATGGAGTTATTTTGTTATAAATCTTCTCCCTCCCCCACTTGACATAACAATGATGGGCACACCATTCAATGTAGAACCATTGGAGGAATCAGGAAATCAGCAAACCCTTCACATATGCTAGTGTTTCAGTGGCAAGGCTGTGAACAAGGCACAGAATCTTAGCCCCCATGCAGTGTGACACTTCAGAAACCATCGCCCCTAACATTGTGTTCCCTTCAGCTGAGATTAGTTACCAATGGGAAACAGGAACCATCTTTTAACTAACATGAGAACAGAGACACAGATAAAATAGTTACAGCTTTTATTGAATTGCATTATTTATTTTTAACTAGTAATAAGGCTCGTTGTGGAAATAAATACAATGAGCTCTAGAAAGAGGCTCTGGGAGAGTGCCCCGGGCTTGGGCACTCAGTGTCAATTTGCTGTGGCGACCTCAGCAGGGTATAATGACACAGAGTCCTCCATTTTCTCCAAGGGGACTGATCTCTGCCATTTGGAGAGCAGTTGTAATTCTGAGTGATCTTCAGCCCTCCCCTGGAGATTGACAACAATGGTTCACCAGGAGGGAACGGCTGGTTTGGAGAGTGGAGTCTATGGCACTGTACCTGTTTGAGGTCCCACCCCTCCTGAAACCTCACCCTCTCCAGGCTCCATCCCTCAAATCTCCAGGAATTTCCCATCTGGAGTTGGTAACTCTATCTCCTTCTCAGCCACTCATCAACCTACCTTTATTTCCCTCTCACTCTTCAGCTTTCCATCTTCCCCCACCACCTGCAGCCTCTACTGTGCTCTGAAGCCCTGACTGCTACATCACATTGGCTGTCACAGTGGGGCCATCTCAGCACAGTATAAGTAGAAGAAGAGATTGGATTTATACCCTGCCCTTCACCACCCAAAGGAGTCTCAGAGCAGCTTACAAATTCCTTTCCCTTCCCCTCCCCACAACAGATGCCCTGTGAGGTAGGTGGGGCTGAGAGAGTTCTGACAGAAACTGCTCTTTTTCAAGAACAGCTGTGCCAGAGCTTGTGACTAACCCAAGGCCACATCAGCAGGTGCAAGTGGAGGAGTGGGGAATCAAACCCAGTTCTCCCAGATTAGAGTCCACGCACTTAACCACTACACCAAACTGGCTGACACAGAGTCCACCATTTTCTCCAGGGGAACTGATCTCTGCCATCTGAAGAGTAGC
This sequence comes from Gekko gecko, assembly GCA_029375565.1. NCBI lineage: Eukaryota > Metazoa > Chordata > Lepidosauria > Squamata > Gekkonidae > Gekko > Gekko gecko. Next base: position 119,921,471 of record JAPDNY010000003.1, on the reverse strand, counting down.
TGTAATTCTGAGTGATCTCCAGCCCCCACCTGGAGATTGGCAACAGCAGTTCCCCAGGAGGAAATGTCTGGTTTGGAGGGTAGAGTCTATGGCATTGTACCTGTCAGAGGTCCCGCCCTTCCTCAAACCTCACCCTCTCCAGGCTTCACCCCTCAAATTTCCAAGAATTTCCCAACCTGGAGTTGGCAACCCTATCTCCTTCCCAGCCAAGCATCAACCTACTTTTATTTCCCTCTCTTCAGCTTTCCATCTCTCCCCCCCCACACAGCCTCTACCCTGCTCTGAAGCCCTGACTGCTACGTCACACTGGCTGTCGTAGGGGGGCTATCTCAGCAGAGTATAATGACACAGAGTCCACCATTTTCTCCAGGGAAACTGATCTCTGCCATCTGGGGAGCAGTTGTAATTCTGAGTGATCTCCAACCCTCACTTGGAGATTGGCAACAATGGTTCCCCAGGAGGAAAAGTAGTCTTTCTCTGCAATGGGGACCAAAGCAGCTTACATCATTCTCCTCTCCCCCTTTTGACTTGCACAACCCTGTGAGGTAAGTTAGGCTGAAAGTCTTTGACTGGTCTAAAATCACCCACTCAGCAAGAACCTGGGTCTAGCAAAGCCTGCTCTGAAGTGCTGACCTCTACACCTAGGGTAGCCAACCTCTAGGTAGAGCCTGAAGATCGCCAGGTATCACAACTGAACTCCAGACAACAGATCTCTCCCCCCTCACCGGAGAAAATGCCTTGGAGGGTGGCCTCTATGGCATTCTGTTCAGCTGAGGCCTCTCCCCTCCCACACCCTTGCTTCCATAGAATCTACCATAAAATCTCCAGGAATCTCCCTACCTGGAGCTGGCAACTCTAGTCAGGACTGGCCCCAATGAGTTTTCTCCCAAAGGTCAAAATTGGTGTGGAAGGGGCCATTTACTGACAAGCTTGGTTGCCTAGCAACAGGCACTGAAGGGAAAGTAGGATTGCCACCTCTCAGTAGGGAAATACCTGGAGATTGGGGGGAGGCGGATCCTGTGGAGGGCAGCGTGGGGAAGCCAGAAGGACTCAGCAGGGTCTAATACCATAGGGCCTACCCTCCAAAGCAGCCATTTTCTCCAGGGGAACTGATCTCTGTTGTCTGGTACCACCTGGTATCACAATTGAACTCCAGACAACAGATCTCTTCCCCTCACCCTGGAGAAAATTACTGCTTTTGAGGGTGGCCTCTATGGCATTCTATTCAGCTGAGGCCTCTCCGCTCCACAAACTCTAGCTTCCTTGGCATTTTTTTGTTTTTTTTCTGTTCTGGAAAATGTTGCCTCAGCAAACCTGGCTTGGAGGCTGAAGACGGTGAATTTTGTCCCCTGAGGGAATCAATCGTCGTCTGGTGAGAAGAGCAAAGAGAGCACCTGTGTTCACCGCAGCGAAGTAACCATATTCTCAGGAAAGTTTTGGCAGGCACCGCTTCTGTGGGCGGGACTCAGGCAATGCAGCCAGTGGATAGGGACACCTTCTGAGTGACCCATCATGGAGCCAACTGATTTAGGAGTGTGTGGAATGTTCAGAAAGGGTGGGACTCAGGCAATGCAGCCAGTGGATAGGGACAGCTTCTGAGTGACACATCATGGAGCCAACTGATTTAGGAGCATGTGGAATGTTGAGAAAATGCCTCCCCACTACTCAATTATATATAAGGAGAGATTATTTACATTATTTATCGTCCACTTTTTTTTTTTTACTGAGACCCACATTAGCAGTAGAGTGACTTCTGATAGCATCTCATTTTTTCCCCTGCAGGCCATATCTAAGAAAGGTCCACAACAGAGAGCAACAACAGGTAAGACTTTCCTCTGTCAACTCTATTCCAGGTACTGTTGCACCTACAATGTTACTGGTATCAAGCACTTTGGAAAGTCACTGCAACAAAGAGAGACAGCACTACAGCAGAAATGGCTTCCTCAAATCACTGCTAGGGATGGGCACAAACCAGCTCATAAACTAAAGTTCATGACAAATTTTGGTCAGTTCATGGTATGTGAACTGAAGTTCATGGCAGATCAACTAGCATGAACTTTCCAGTGGTTTGTGAATGGATACATTTTCAGACAGTCTCCACTCAATCAAAATGTTTACCAAACTTCAAAGCAACAGGGGAGAGATTGTAGAGGAGTGGGTAGCAGGGTGAGGTTCCTTGTGCATTTGGTGTATGCTCTTTTGAACATGTGCCTGACATTTCCCCTAAAAGCACTTTTCTGGGGCATCTTCTTTGGGCAGCCATAACTCAGACTCCATATATCCATTTCTCATCAAACTTGGAGGGCAGGAAGAGGAGAGTCAGCTGGAGATCTCCTGTGAGTTTGGTTTCTCTAACACACCAGGGGGCATTCTGCCGCACCATGAATCTCACGAACTGAACCTGTTCATTTGGCAGCTAAAAGTTTGTGATGGTTCGTGGCTCACAAACCAGGCATGCCACAACCTGAACCACATTTTCCCAGTTCATGCCGATCTCTGGTCACTGCTGCTATATCCCAATGGTTCCCAGTATTTTTTTAATGGTAACCCACAAGTCCAAATTTACTTAGTATGCTGACACATCCTGGGCTAGCCCAAGGTTTTTTGGCACCCTATGTAAACTATGACTTTGGCACCCATCTTGTTCAACATTCCATTTTCTACAGTGGCTAACTAGATGTTTTTTGAGAAACCAACAAACATCACACAAAGGGCACAGCTGCCCCCACCATGAACCCCAAGCAAGTGGCATTCTGACATAAATACAGAGATTGCATTCCAGAGTTTCACCATCCTTTCCTCCTCCATTACTCTCTCTAATCTCCCCTAAGATTCTCACTCATTCTAGAGACCACCAGGACACATTTTACTTGATCATGTGTATCCTATGAAGAGAAAACAGAAGATACTGTTTCCAGGGTCTGATCTTGGTTTGCAAGATACAAGACAGAGCAGCAGTAGCCATTAGGAAGGACTGGCCCACAATCAAATTGCAAAGCACAACCCACTTTTGGTTCCCAATCCACAGGTTGAGAAACACTGCTGTATACTTTATAGTTTTGCATAGTACCGGGCAAGGAAAACGTCCTTATCCTTGTACACTGCCAGTAGCTACCTGGTTACCCATGGGGATACAAGATTCATGGTGGTAAAAATATGTAATGGGTACCAGCTACAACTGAGAATTCCTATAACTGGATGTTCCTCAGAGGTTAAAGAGAGTGTATTTGAGAAATGGTGTGACCATTTTACTAATCTTTTAAGCCCTTCTGCTACCTGTGTTTGGAAACTGTTTAGTCAGATTCTGCAGTTATTATGAGAAAACTTATCTATTTATTTATTTAAATTTGTACCCCGCCTCGGCAGGCTCAGGATGGCTTACGCAATAAAACATAATAACATTCAATATCATGACTTCTAAATCAATTCATTAAAATCATATTATACCGACATTAATGTGTTAGCGATACAGTTTTTACTATCATATAGGTGGCAGTATACATTCTACAGACTGTTTAAGTATTCAGCTCACTGATCTTTTCACATCTAATCGGCGGGCTCAGGCTGACAGTAATAAACTAGGCACCAGGTATGATGGTAATAATAATAGTGGTGGTGGCAGCTCCTAATTAAAGGCCTGGTAGAAGAGCTCTGTCTTGGAGGCCCAGTGGAACTGTAAAAGGTCCCACAGGGCCCTGATCTCTTCCGGGAGCTCGTTCCACCAGTATGGAGCTGCCACTGAGAAAGCCCTTGCCCTGGTTACTGCCAGCATGGCATCCTTGGAACCAGGGAGGGTCAGTTGGTTTAGTGACCCTGACCAAAGTGCTCTCTGGGATATATATGGGGAAAGGCGATCCCTCAGGTATTTTGGACCCTGGCCATAAAGGGCTTTAAAGGTAAGAACCAGCACCTTGAAACAAATCCAGTATGCTATTGGCAGCCAGTGTAACGCCTTCAGGGCAGGCTGGATGTGCTCCCTCATGGGGAGACCCATCAGAAGCCTGGCCACCACATTTTGCACTAGCCGTAGCTTCCGGATCTGTGACAAGGGCAGCCCCATGTAGAGATATTTACAGTAGTCTAATCTTGAGGTGATCATTGCATGGATAACTGTTGCTGTTACATTCAAGGAAGGGAAACAACTGCCTAATCAGCTGAAGATAGTAAAAGGCCAACTTGGAAGTGGCTGCTACCTGGGTCTCCATTGTTAAGGAGGCATCCAGGAGCATTCCCAAGCTCCTAACCTCCAGCGCTGGCACCAATGGCACCCCATCAAAGGTCGGTCTAAGCCAACTGGCCACAGCTTGTAATGCCTGGTCCAGATCTTCCAGTCTAGAGCCAGACTGACCGCCCAACATCAGATAGAGTTGGGTGTCATCCGCATACTGGTGATGTCCCAGCCCATTGCTCTGGGCAATCTGGGCAAGAGAGCGCATGTAGATGTTGAATAACATCAGGGATAGCACTGCCCCTCGGGGCACTCCACACTCTAGTGGGTGCCTCTGGGAGAGCTGTTTCCCTAAGAACACTCTTTGTCCCTGACCATGGAGAAAAGAGACAAGCCAGTGCAAGGCAAGCCCCTGAACCCCTATGTCAGCTAGGCAGTGGATCAGTAACGGATGGTCAACTGCCTACAGGTCTAACACCAACAGCACCACTACACCGCCCCGATCCAGATGCCTCTGAAGATCATCTGTGAGGGTGACCAGTGTTGTCTCCGTCCCATGTCCCGGGCGAAATGGAAGTGTCATCTAAAAAGCTCTGTAGAAGAATTGCCATGGCCCTCTCTATTATTTTGCCAGATGGGGCAAATTGGAAACTGGCTGATAGTTGGCCAATTCAGCCTGGTCCAGAGATGGCTTCTTCAGGAGAGGACACACCACTGCTTCTTTGAGCGTCCCAGGAAACAGTCCCTCTGTGAGGGACTTGTTGACAATTTCCCTTAGGGTGCCACACAGCCCATCGTGGCCAGCTTTACTAGCCACAACGGGCATGGATCAAGGCAGCATGTGGTAGGGTGTACCGCTAGGAGCAATTTATCAACTTTCTCAAGGCTGAGCGGACTGAAATGATCCATAACCTGACTTAAAGATGTGTGGTATAAAGAGCTGCAATGAAACACTGTCTCTCCTTTCTCTTTGTTTTGGTCCATGTGCCCTGGCTCTTACCCCATAAGGAAAACCAGCACATGAGTGTATGGCTAGCAGTGTCAACAGATGCAGAATTAAGTTAAGTTTACCAACAAAGGTGCTTATTCTCATACAGCCTTCCACCACTCTCCCTTTCTGCACAGTGCATACTTACTGTGCATCACCTGTAAGGGGGACACTACTGTAACTTGCTGAGTAAGGCCGCAAAGCAACTACACAGCTTCTCGGAACTGAAGAGGCAATGAAGAGACACCCTGTAGCTACAGATGCTTGAGTGCTCTCCCATTCTTCTCCTGCAGGACATAGAGGAGGAATGGAAGATGTACAGTCTTGGTTTGAGGTATGATCTCCCTCTCTGGTGATCCTTCACTCTCTTGCTTACCTGAATACAATGCCTTCAACACCCAGATGCTGCAGTGAAGTTAAGATTCTTTATGGGAGCTGACATCTGGAGTCCTGAGGCGGAGTACTGGTCGAGGCTTTCGAGAAGACAACTGTAATCCACCTGTCCTTTTTATTTTGCTCTCTTTGGCTGCTGGAAGTTCAAGCAGAGCGCTTCCTTTGTTCAGGGGCTCCATTACGTAAGGCCCAAGATATGGCGGCGTTATAATGTTGTTTCATCATGAATGTCTTGGTATATGTGAGCTGCTCTCTTGCCAGGGCTGCCAGTGGGTTACGCTTGTGCTTAAAATGGCTATTTTGTTATTCTGACTTTACCTGACAGGGAAGAATTCATCCTAGAGGGTGACAGGATCCCAGCAAAGCTGGTGTTTCCTTGTGCCGCTCTCTCATTATGCACCCGCCTCCCCCGTATGCTGTCACACTGATTTAAAATAACTACGGTTTAACCATGCCTGTAGGCAGAAACTATAAGGCAGAGGGCATAAGGGTACATTGTGTACTCCAGTATGAAACCATGTGATAACGGCACCCCTCACAACCAGGTGTCCTAACAGTACCCCCTCTCTAGAAGACATGATCTGCTGCCAGCTTAGGTCTAGGCTTCCTCAGTTGCTGCTCCACTGCACCCACTTTAGAGCCCTCCCAGGGAGGCTGTAAAACACGGCTTATTAAAAAGAAGTTATGAGGCAGTTTGAAGGTACGTATTTTATCTCTATATTCTCTTCTCAAGAGACGTTGCAAGGAAAAGAACTGGGGACAGGATTCAACACTGCATTTGCCAAAGCAGAAGGTGGGGAAGACGGCTATTAATTGACGGTTTAGTCGCTAAAAGAGGAGACTGAACAGTTACAACTGCATGTAAATAATGTCCCCCAAGTAGAAACTCCCTAAACTAGGTAGGTAGTTGTATGTAGTTACTATGTAGTACTATGTACTATTCTCAATACCTTATCTTTTGTAGTCTTGGCATTCAGATTAGGAAAGACTCAAATCACAGTTATTTACATCTTCCCAATATCTTATTTTTCTTTAGCAAGATGTGGTAAAGCTGCACAGACATTGTGTCCCATTTCCCTCTGACCCTCTAAAGGAGGGGTGTCGAACTCATCTGTCGTGAGGGCCAGATCTGACATAAATGAAACTTTGTTGGGCCGGGCCATGTGTGTCATAAAATGTAATGCCAGGTAGCAGAGATAAAAACTTTATAAAGGACACAAACACAATTAAAGATTTTTAAAACTTTAAATAAAACATGCTTAAAACACTCCTGCAATATTTTGTCTACTTAATAGTCTCTGATAACTGACACCTCTTGCTCTGAATTATTGCATCAAAATGTCTGTGCTGTAGCAGTCTTGAGTACGCTGTTCAGGTGTGTATCTGTAAGCTACAAACCTACTTTTGATTATTGACATCCATTACTGAAATCTCATGCTCAGTATTCTGAGCTTAGGACCCAGGAGAAAACATGAGATGGCTGGGCATTGCGAGATTTAAGTTGCTTCATATGCTGGTCAAGAACATGAGAAGGCATCCTGACACAGACTGAGGGCCATGTGTTTGTCTACAAAACTATAGTCTTCCCCAGAGAAATAATAACAACTCCTACAAAGGCAATGTGTTGGGTGAACTTGGTCTGGACATACACTCTGGCCTAATCCACCTCACTGGCCTCTAAAATAGTTCACATTGCTTGCTTACTGAGAAAGACTGAATTATGAGGGCATGAATACAGAGAAAAGGGGGAGGGAACCCATTTGCACCCAGGAGAGCCCTGGCATAAAGAGCCCAACAAAACACACACACACACTGTAGCAAGGAATACAAAAGCTCATACGTTGAACAAAACTTTGTTGGTCTTAAAAGTGCCTGGTATTTCTTCTGTGTGATTGAGGCAGACCAGCAAAGCAAGCTTTCCCTCGTTCCCTCCCTCCCTTCAGGCAGGAACCTCAGCCAGTGGAAGGAAAGAAAGGCTTCCCTTTGTCTCCTGCAGCCTGGCCAGGAAGCAAGCTCTGACTGTTCCCTGCCTCCCCCTGGGAGGAGGACGGGGAGAAGCCTCAGCCAGTTCTTTACTAGACTCACTCAACTGCACAGGAGAGCCTTGCCTATCTATCTCTCCTGTGCGATTGAGAGAGACTGGTAAATCAAGCTGTGATGTGGAAAAGGAAGCAGGAAACAGCCAGGGCCCTGCAGGCCTGATTGGGGCCCTCCGAGGGCCTGATCCGGCCCACGGGCCACTTTTTTGACACCCTACCTCTAGAGCTCCTGTTCTTTTATTCTTTCTGAAGCACCTTGGTGAAAAACAAGTTGCACATTTCCTCTATATCTTCATAATAAAAAGAGCTAGAGAATTTCAGAGAGGGAGGCCTTGTCCTAGAGTATTTCTAAGGGGGCATTTCTTCCACATTCCCCCCTGTAGCTGTGGGCCTCGGTATCAAAATGTTACTATGTAGTCAAAACTTCACCGTACACTTTCACAATTTATAATTACACTGGCATAGGATATTTAGTAGCAATCCCTTCCTCATCCAACCAGCATAACACGTAACACAGGATTGCCCTTGTAAATTAATGCTATGAATTTATTCTTTAAGTAAAAGTTACTTGTATATGACCAAAACCATCAACATGACTTTCCTCTTATCCCATTCCACAGTGAAAAGGCTTGAATCACACGGATGGAGCCAATCACCTGGGCCCTTGCAATCCCATTATGTCCTTCTTATCCCAGCCAGTCAGGTGCGAAAGGCCCACTTGATTGGTCCTGCACACACAGTGCTGTTCTTTTGAATGCTACTGCAGTGGAGGCTGGATAAAGCCTTCAAGAAGCAGTTCTTGCACCACAGGCTGAAGATGAAGGGGCCATGAGGTATTAAGAAAGTGTAAGATTAATTAAAGGGAGGGAAGGCAGCATGGTACAGCCCCATCTCATTAGATCTCGGAAGCTAAGCAGGGTCGGTACTTGGAAGGGAGACCACCTAGAAGGCTCTGCAGAGGAAGGCAATGGCCAACCACCTCTGCTGCTCATTTGCTTTGAAAGCCCCTTGTGGGGTTGCCACAAGACAGCTGTGAAGTGACAGCACTTCACACTCACACAAGATTAATTAAAACTTTAAAAACATTAAGCTACAACTCATGGTTAGTGAAAAGGCCACCTTTCTGAAATATTTCCTATTTCATTGTCTATTAGAGAACGATTTAGTCAATTACACTATCAATTAACGTCTGCAGCACTCTATTTCATGGTATACTTAGCAAAAGGGTATCAAACAAACTCTCAAAAATATCTCACACCATGGAAAGATGATCATTCAAGTTTGTCTATTTAAGGATAAAATGGAGGACAGGAGAATGATGTAAGCTGCTTTGGCTCACCACTGAGGAGAAAGATGAGGTATACATTAAACGAACAAACACACAAACAGATAAATATTAATGGCTTACACCTGGTAGTTGTTTAAGAAAAAGACTGGTTAATTTTTTACTGCAGGACACATTTGTATGTTACCCAAACGACACAAAAGTCTGAGCCAATTTACTGAACGTTAAACTTGAAAACATGGATCTCCACGCTTGACAAAAATAATGAATTTTTGACCCAGAGAAGCTGCCCCCGAGGTATTTTAGCACCGTTTTCACTTTCACTGTACTGATGAGATCAGTGAGACCAAACACAGTGCTCATTTAATAATATATAAGGTGTAACGCCATAGAAGACAGTCACTGGGAAAGATCTGAATCTAAATATTAAACACAGTTCTCCTCTGCCATCATGCATGCATATTAAACTTATATTCAGATTCGGCATGCACGCTTTAAAAGGATGGTTTCTCCCTCTCCCCCACCTCCAGGTCTGCAAAGCTGTGCTACGATTTTTGTCAAAGCAGTTCTCCTATTATTCTGTCAGAGACATTCCCTTCAACACAGTTTTACACTAGAAGATACCACATTTGTTCAAATGGAATGTTTTCATAAGATTACGCAAAACAAACGGTGACAAGGATCACCAACACTGTAGGCAAGCATAAGAGCGTATGCAACAGTATCAGGACAGGATTCAAGGACATCGCTTTTAAGCTTTTTAAAGGTCTTCCTCCTGTCCAATGCAGAAATTCAGTTCTCAGGGAGGGGCTGGTTTCTGTGGTACAGCATCTGCTTACCATGCAGAAGGTGCCAGGTTCAGTCCTTGGCTTCTCAAATTAAAAATGTAAGTTGGACCAGCTGCTAGGCTGGGTGGAAGATGGGGTGGGTGCAGAAGGCTAGGCAACTCATGCTGTTTTCTGCAGCCTTGCCCCCATCTTTTGGCCAGCTGCGTGGCCGGGGGGCCAAGGCCAGCAGACGGGACGGGGGGAGGGTGTTGGTTGGTGGTTTCCAATGCAGTCTGCACTGCATATGGCAAGCAGGTGGGTGTTCAGATCCCTATGACTGTGAACATTCCAGCACCGAAATGATAAGTATAGGTTGTGCTCCTTTTCTCATCTGCAGCAAGGGGACTTCCCAATGGTGAACTGCAAGTGTTTCACCCGCATTTGGAGCACACCCATCTCCTAGTAAAGAATGTGAGAGCATCCAAACATCACAGAAAAAACTGTGAAAATGGGAAGTGCCATTTTACTTTCTGTTTCAGTACTGCTGAGCTTCACAGTTTAGTGGGGGCTTGCTGGTTTGAATGCTCATTTGAAGAACAAATACTAATAATATCATTATATGCTGGTTTGCATTTAAATCATGCCCATATCCATTGCTATGTAAAGGTATGGAAGACTAGGGTCGTTCACAGTCACCACACTTGTTTTAATACATAGAGCTGGAAACTACACTTTGTAAAATATATTCCTTATGGATAGGCATGGTTGTATAGGACTGAAATTGCATGAGTTGCAATGGGATAGCAAATGCTGTTTTATATGCTGAATGTTTTATGCCTTTAAGGAATAAATGCATTCAGAAATAGCAGCAGGGACCTCCCTGTCTCTAAAAGCAAGCAAGTAAAGTAGCATTTACTATTCTTAATTAATGGCACCTTGATGGGAAAATTTAAGTTATTTCTGAGAAGGAGATTTAGATGGATATGAAATGGGTAAAGGTCTCTTTCTTTGGCTACAAAAAATTCACAGAGTGATCCAAGGAGTAAATTTGATTCCATGGTTCAGAATGGACTAATTTTGTTTCAGACACATTCTTAAAATGAGCCATCTTCAAAAGATGACACTACGCTCTCTTTATTATTTTTAAATGATGTATCAAAATGCAGATTAAAGTATCTCAACCACTGCAGAACTTCGCTGATGATCACAATCTACAGTATCAGGAGGCAGTAATACATCTTGATCACATCCTCCTCCTATGGATTATTAAGAAAACCTAATGTAGTAGAACACAGCAAAGTAGCTACTTTTTTTTTTTAAAGAAATTCTAACATAATCTTCAGCATACACAGCAAGTATGTGGGACTAGAGTTTAGAGAACTTTCACACTATACGGTGGTACCATTACAAAGCAGCAATAACTGAATTGCCTGGACAGTAGGTGTTTTAAATGGTTTCTGTGGGCCCAATCACAGCCAGCAAGAGTTAAATTGTCCCTTTAGACAACAGCTATGTTAAAACATAGGAGAGGGCAGGGCTATTTTTGGGCAGGAACACACAGGAACAGAGTTCTGGCTGGCTTCAGGGTTGGCCATGCCCACTACAGCCAAAACCTCTGCATGCATGGGAAGTCCTGGAGAGCGACCCCCCCCCGGCGACTCTGTGGCAGACAGGCTGGGGGGGGGGCTGGAAGGATTGGGGAGGCATTTAAATGTCTCCCCTGGCCTGTCCAAGAGCCAGCTTGCCTGGGCTCCCTGCAGCCGCGGGCCGCCCAGGCAAGCCAAGGGAAGGCGCAGGGTGTGGCCTAATATGCTAATGAGCTGCACTGTTGTGGGTGTGGCCTAATATGCTAATGCGTTTCTCCTGTTGGGTGTGGCCTATTATAATAATGAGTTCCTACAAAAAAAGCCCTGGGAGAGGGGATGCAAACTGAACATGGTTTCAACCACAACTGCAAAAGACTGTTCTTCTATATTACTGGATAAAAAGGTGGGAAACTTAGCAACAGACATAATATAAAAAGAGGGTCCAGAGCATGCTTTTGAGCCATGTATGAACTGACAGATGGAGCATATTTATAACTAGCTGATGCTCACCAGTCCCCCACCCCCTTCTCTGCTCACTCACTGCCTTTTCTTCTGCTGTCTCCTGCTCCACTGCCTTCCTATCCCAATTTCTTAACTACAAGGCATTTTGATGATTTTCCACAGCTGGTGTAGGATACAGTAGGAGGGAGAAAGAGGACAGAAAGGGGAAAGATTATCGACTTAGCTGTAAGTATTGTAAGCAGTAAATATTCTAATATACCTTTCTATTAGCAAGGCTTTATACACTGTAACGACTCAAGTAAACTAAGGGATCTGGAGCAGAAAAGATCAATATATAAATGAAAGTACTGAGATGGAGCACTCATATACAGATATTGCAAAGTCAAAATGGTGGATGCCACCAAGGTGGGGTCTGCAGAAAGCGATTACTGAGCCAAGTAAATTCTTTTTCACAATGGCAATTTTTTAAAAGCATGTTATTTCCCCAGATTTTCAGGGAGAGCTTTATATGGGATGTTTGGCCAATTCCAAGTTTTGGTACACTGGCAAACTAAGCTAGACAAATACACTACGGGGCTCAACTTGTAACAATTATGGAAAGATTTTGGCAAACATCACTGGGAAGTTTTAGAATAATTATGTGTGGCACATTCTAAACCCCAGTACCAGAATGACAGATACAGCTGTGGCAAAAAGGCTGATGTCAACTTTGAACATATGTGAATACATGACACTGTCTTCAGCTGAGTCAACCTCTTGGAGGAGGAGGAGGAGATCGGATTTATATCCCACCCTTCACTTGGAGTCTCAAAGCGGCTTACAAACTCAGTGGTTAAGACACTGAACTGCAGACTGAAAAGTTGGTAGTTCAGCAGTTCAAGACCCGAGTGCTGCATGACAGAGTGAGCTCCCGTCTCTGGCCCCAGCTCCTGCCAACCTAGCAGTTCGAAAGCAAGAAATTGCAAGTAGATAAACAGGTACCGCTTTGGTGGGAAGGTAACAGTGTCCCGTGTGCCTTGGCATCTAGTCATGCTGGCCACATGACCATGGAAATGTCTTCGGACAGCGCTGTCTCTTTGGCTTGGAAACGGAGATGAGCACCACCCCCTAGAGTCAGATTCAACTGGCTTTTGAGCAAGGGAAACCTTTACCTTTACCTATTGTCAAGGTGCAGAACTGGGCACCTTCAAAAGATACACATAGTTAACTTGTGCAGAGAAATGGAAGCTGGATGATCTGAGTGTATTTCGTTCTCATGCTTGCATACTCAGGCTAAAATTAAACTCTTTTGGATGTAAGAATGAGAAGTCCCCTCATATAAATTCAGGATAAATGTGTGCCTCAAAAGATTAGGAACCAGTTTGTTACAGTGCAAAGGGGGTTCCAAGTAAAAGCCCAATTGTCCTAATAAAGGATAGCCAATGTAGGTGATGTCACCTGTCTAGGAAAAATCATAGCAGTTTAATAAAAAACCCAAGAAAATGACTTTCATTTTTTTACCTTTACTATAAATTAAAAGATTGCCTAAATTTCAATTTGCCTGTGCAAAATGTCAGAAGACATGCTATTTTCTGATACCGGAAAGGCAAATATTAGCAACCCAAAAGACAGCTTCCTCACTTTTAAATGATGGAAAGTCAATTTGCATCATAATTACAACCAAGACTGGATAGTGTTACGTTTAGTTAAAGCAGTAAACTACTATAATAAAAATGCACCTGGGGAATATTTAGAGAAAGCACTAATGATTTCTTCCCTAGTGGTTAATAAATTCACTTCCAGATCAATTTGTTCATGATAGAAACTTGAGAACATAAACAGTTACACAAGCACATTAGAGTGTGTCTTTTTCAGTATAAATGATTTATTACAATGATTAGCAGCACATAAACAATTTAAAATACAACTCTAATTAGTTTTTTGGAAGAAAAGGAGGTGGGGGGGGGAACCCTTCCTAACTCTCTCTTCGCATTATGTTTTACTTTTCTAAGTGTGTACTTTTTAATTAAATCCAAATGTCACAATAAATTTAAAGTGTTTTATTACCACTCTGGCTAACTAAGCCATTCATGCAAACACCCATTATATTAAACCAGATGTAGAACCAAAAGTGGCTGGGGAGGGGAGGGGAGGGGAGGGAGGGGTGGGAAAAGGGGCACTCATTTCTGTATTTGACAAGAGACTTTGCAAAAGGTTTACATACCACACAATTTCTGGCAAGCGTTTTCAACTGTGCCAGGGAAAGCCGGTCAGCTAATTGACGTTTAATAACATTTCCAAGTCTGAAAGCATGAAAGTGTCCCTTCTTGGGCTGGAGTTGCAGAGGACAGAGAAGAACCTAAAAGAACGGCATGAGTCTCGAGACTGGGACTTTTCTCTTAAGCGTTTAAGAACTTCAGTGATAAAAGGATAGTTTATAGTCCGCATTAAACTTTATATGCTGGATTAAATGCACTTTCCTAGTGGGATGTCACGGACAAGCACCTGAATGAGAGACTTGCACATCTTCCTATCACCCTTTCAGGGCAAAATCTGAACAGCCATCCTTATCGTTTCCCAGCGGAGACAGGCATGAGTGACACTTGTAGGGGGAAATGAGAATTTTTCCCCCTCCAGATCTTACACTCAAAGAATAAACGTGGTAGTGATAATGATAGAGGAGAACATAGTCATGGCCCGATGCAGACGTAACACAAACAGCAAGCTGAACAAAGACACTTCCCTCTCAGGTTCCAACTCTGGTTAAAAGTTAAGTGTGGGAGAAGACTACAACAAATGTAATGCCATACCCAGTTGATGATGACAGGTGGGAGAAAAGGTGGGAATTAACGTGGCAGAGAGGAGGAGGGCATGGGAAGGAACGTGAGACCATGGCTGTTAACCCATAATAAAAAGGTCTGCAATGTTATGCTACAGCTTCATCAGGCCAAGTGATTCAAAGAACCCTTACTGACACTTGTTTCAATATCTAAAAGCTACCCAGATTTAATGCTGAAAGAGCAATGGACGTTTAGCAACATTACAGGAATGAGACATAAAGCAGCACCCATAACTTCCTATGTCTTCCATAATATCATAGGCATAATCTACAGGGGGGCCTTGGGGGCATGGGCCAACCCTGAATTTTTCCAGAGGGTGCTTAGCGTCTCCCGGAAAACAATGCCAGGCAATTAGGGCTGCCAGCCCCAGCAGGCCACGCCAAGCACATCATCATCCTTCTTCTCCCTGGCCCCTTGGCTGCTGTCGGGGTCCCTTTGTGTATGCACTGAATGAGAGCTGGGGGAGGGGTGGTCATGCCTGGTTCTCCCTGACTCCTTGGCTGCCTCGATCAGAGAGAGCGTTGTTGCCCGTCAGGGACCAGTGTCTGTGTGTGTGAGAGAGGGAGAGAGCGCTGTAGGGGGCAGGTCCTTGGCCCCTTGACTGCTATGGCCAGAGTGCTGTTGGGGCTCAGGTTGTGTGTGTTTTTGCATGTGTGTGAGAGAGCGAGGGAGAGAGTGAGGGGAGACCACCATGCATAGTTCTCCCTGGCCCCGGGGCTGCCAGACCTTTGCCCCTGTCAGGGACCAGGGTGCCTGTGTGTTTGTGTGTGGGAGAGAAAGAGAGCAGGGCGGGGGGACGGGACAAGTCCCCAGCCCCTCAGCTACCACAACCAGAGCACTGCTGTTGTCGGGGCTCGGGTGTACTGTGAGAGATGGCAAAAGAACGGTTAAGTCCCCCTCTTCAAGGCTGCTTTGATCAAAATGAGAGCCCTTCAACAACTGTTTAAAAATTAGAATTAATACATCAGGTCTCCCTTCCCTTCCACATTACGGCAGGCAGAAATACAGCTGGACAGCTTCTCCCATCAGAGAGAAAGCAAAGGGCATGGTGATGATGAAGAAAATTTTCTCGTCCTGACCTAGAGAAAGGCACGGAGCAGAGTGTTTCTGGCAATTAAACACACCCTCCTCCGATGCAGTCATTTTCCCTCTCCCCGCTGCTTTCCCAGGAGAGGTCAGAAGGGGTTAAATGCACCGAGATCTATTTCTAGAGAGGCTTCAAAATGGGAGCTTCCTTCCCAGCCCCTCTCCCACCCAGTTTTGCAGGCCTCTCCTTGCAGAGAATTGGGTAAGTGGAAGCAAGAGGGAGGGTCCTGTATACAAGGAAACTCTCCGGAAATACATTGTGTAGAAGAAAATTACAGGTAACTGAACTAAAGGTATATATGTGGCCAGTTCCTTCTGATGCAGTGGAGTGGCCATTCACAATTCTCATTCTGGCTTCATCTAAAGATTTTTAGCATGTTTCCTAGCCATTGGGAATCTGGTGCCTGTTTCCTAGGGAGCTAGCTGCATTTTAAAATGTATGATGGAAATGCTCCCCCTGTTAAAAAATTGAACAAATTGTCTAAATAAAATGGTTCTCAACTCTTCTTGCTTAAAAGATATATTTTACTATAATTTATTTCTATGAATTTATATTATAAAGGCTGCTCAGTGTACCCTTCTTTGCAGGCACCTTTTGTGAGATGTGCAACATGATTACTATTGCATCTTCCTTGTGTATTTGCTCAAGAGTCCTGAAAAATAGGTTCTTTTCAACCATCTCTCTGCACAACTTAATTCTCTCTCTCTGCCATCTGCATGAACAAGAAGGGGGGGACATGCAGATCAAAGGCCTTTTAACATTTCCTTTTGCCCTGTGTACAGCCCAGAGAGAACACTGGCAAGAAATGTGCACTCTGCACATATTCATGCTCTTCATTTTGCTGTTACTTAAAATGGTGTGGTACAGTTTCAAAGGGGCAACTAACTGGGATGTATAAAAGGAATGACAGGATTGTCCATTGGAGTCAATGGGAGAGGCTTGAAGGCCCACTGGAGATAATGAGAGCCAGGAATGCCAATTGACTTGCATGGACTCCACTGAAATACACTGCAGCACAAAAAAAGTTGCAAAGAAAATGCAGAATGGTTTTTCCATTAAGATCTTTGGGCCCAGGTAGACTACTCTAGGACTGGAATGACAGTCCCCGGAGTAGAAAGACAGTCCCTGGGAATAGAATCTGTGCTCTGGGACTAGAATGACAGCCTCCCGAGTGGAATTACAGTCCCTACAAAGAGAATCTGTGGTACTGGAACGACGATCTCTAGCAATCTGTGATGCCATAATTTAGTAAATTTCAATACAAAGTCACCCTTATGAATAAGTCAGAAACAAGACTCCTGTAAATGAACATCCAGGGAAACTTTTAAAATGTTCCCCTACAGGCTTTTCTGTGTTGCCTTCCTTACTGTCAAATTTGTGACCATTTGTTTGTCCTGTGCACATGGTATGTATATTTGCAGATCTTAAAGTGACTATTTTAAAAGTGAATTTAAAAAGGACACAGCAGGAGACTGCTAAGTTACCACTGTAATCACTGGCTAACTCCCAACTTTTCCTGGGTGTAGCCCAGGCCAGGGGCATGGCTAGGGGGTTCCCATGGGTTCCCAGGCCCCCCTAAATTTCTGGAGAGCCCCTCCCTAAATCCCATATGGCTCCACCTCCGCAGATAGTGACAATGGCATGTGATGTCACTGGCTCCTTCCTATGATGTCACTGGGCCTCGGTTCTTTTAAGGACCTAGCATAGGAATGACTCTGCCAGCCCAGCCCCCTGGGAAATTGGA
This sequence comes from Gekko gecko, assembly GCA_029375565.1. Classification (NCBI taxonomy): domain Eukaryota; kingdom Metazoa; phylum Chordata; class Lepidosauria; order Squamata; family Gekkonidae; genus Gekko; species Gekko gecko. Next base: position 119,904,133 of record JAPDNY010000003.1, on the reverse strand, counting down.
AAGTCTACGCCCCTGCATAATATCCTTCACAATCCTCTGCTACTTAACTTTCTTTCCTATCACGTTTCCTAATTTCTCGATGCTTCCATTCTCAGCTCTTACAACTGAAAGTCTGATACGATGTGGAATGAGTCAACTCACAGTGGCTGATTGGAATATTACCAAGTCTGGCTTGACTGAATGAGTCACCCTCATATGAAGCATTCTTTCACCTTACCATATTTTAATTCCTGTTCTACCTGATTGGGTAAAATTGGGTGGAAAGCTAGAGCACACTCTACTCAAAAGATCTAGAATCTAGATTGATGTTTTTCATGACCATATTACCACAGCAGAGCCTTCTCCACTGCTTCTCAAAAAGCAATGAAGTATTCATTCTCTCTGCTTAGCAGCTGGCTGCAGTGTATAGATACTGAATGGTTAATGAGGGCTTGTTGGGGATTATGGAGAAACACACAGCAAAGATCTCTGGGATGCTTTCTCTAAACTTTATCCCAGTTTGTGAAGCAAAGGCACAGAGGTGGACTCCTGTTTGTGACATGTATGAACCATACAAAAATAAAGCACATTGTGCCCAGAGAACTTTCCATTGCTGCCGCAATCATTCACAGCCTTAAACTTACACCTGAGGTTCCCCTAGAGTTCCTATGATTTGAAGTATATGGATATAAATCTACCACAGCTTATGAATAACAGGCAGAAGGGCTGAACCACTGTGTTCTCTAGAATCACTTCTAACACTTCTGAAGATATGAGCTCATATTCATGTGTCTCAATAACAGTTTCCCCAAATAAATCCTTGCATTTGATATATAGTCCAGAAACATATGAAGCCATCAAGCACTACATTCTAAAACAGGGATCCCCACCCTTTTTTTAGCCTGCAGGCACCTTTGGAATTCTGACACTGGTTGGTGAGTGAAACCACAACATGACCTCCACAAATGGCTGTTGCAAGAACTAGAGCCAAACACAAAATCTCAGGGAGTGCGCGACTCGAATAGCAACTCAACATTTCCGACAGAAGCTCTTATTTAACAGGACACCTTTTAAAATGGACACACAGTTCTAGTTTTCTCGCATGCACACAGCTTATCTCCAGTCGTACAGTGAAGATCCCCGTGCCGTGGTGGCAGCTACTGCTGAAGCTACTTCTTAAAAATCTGCACCGTCAATCAGATCTCCAGTGGCTAATCAGAAGCCCTGCTAGCCCTTCAGCCCTGCTCCCTTTCTAAAAACACTTGGCATACACCAGGAAAGGTGTCCATGGACACCATGGCACCCATGGGCACCACCCTGGGAGACCCCAAATTGAGAGAGAAGGGGGGGGGGAATGAAAAAGATATATAGTTGAGCAAGGACCAGTTCTGCGTATCCCTCATCTCTGTAAACAGGTAAGTAATCAGAAAAAAAAACCTGACAAGAATACAGACAAGTGGGAAAATTTGCTTGGCCATTGGTACAAGTAACCGCTGCAAAAGATTCAACTGACAAGACAAACTGCAACGGCAGATCTGGCTGGCTGTTAAGACATAAGATTGCTCACACGGGCTAGGCATCGCATCCAGATATTTCTCATGCCCAGTCCTCTCATAGTGGCAACGGCAGGCATGGGAGAGATCGCATTTGTGCAGAGCAAGAACAGACTGCAGGCACTGAAAGCATTAGCACCTGCTCCTCTAAATTTTTCCAAATTTTTTTCTGACTAATTTCCTCCCCTCCAGGGTAATTTTTCTTTCCCATGTCTTTTCAATTTCCCTTTTCTTAAAGAAAACTGTATTTTTTTTGGAAAAAAAGCATAGGATTAAAAGAAAAGAAAAAGGGCAGCTTCTGAACATACATGTATTGAGAAGAGGTCATTTGCCAAAAATACCACCTGCTAGCATCCATATTGTTTGCCTGAAAAAGCCTATTGAGAACTGTAAAGGACACCACATAAAGGATTTCTAAAACGGATTACTTAACATTGGAGGGAGGCAGAAATGTTCTGTATGCAACCAACTTCTTTCAGACGAGTTTCTCTTTTCTCTACTCCCTCCACCCTCCCAAAATCCAACAATTAAAACTTTGTTCCCACTTCAATTTAAAAATGTCTCTATGGACTTTCATACAGCAACTTTGATAAAGCACAGTGGAAAGAATAGCCTACTGTTTTGAACTAGAACGAAAAGATGAACTATTCTTCAGGTTTCCCATTGAAGTTATCACCTACTCCACCTACTGGTGGATAGCTAGGTTGAAATCCTGAGTAGTCCCCCAGTTTCCTGCTTCAGTTAGGGCCAGAGTGGATATGGTTCTATATTTAAACCCACAACTACCCTCTTAGTACAGGATAAGGGTGGGTAGGGTGTGCAATTTTAAATGCAAAAAAGGGTGAAGATGGGGTTTGACTTCTTCGCCCAAAGAGTGATTAACACATGGAATTCACTGCCACAGGAGGTGGTGGCAGCTACAAACACGGACGGCTTCAAGAGGGAATTAGATAAGCTTATGGAGCAGAAGTCCATCAGTGGCTATTAGCCACAAGGTATAGATAGGAACTCTTAGGCTGGAGCAAGGGATACTCTTTATTCCTGGTGGTTGCGGGGGGGCAACAGCAGGAGGGCTTCTAGTGTCCTGGCCCCACTGCTGGATCTCCTGATGGCACCTGGTATTTTTGGCCACTGTGTGACAGAGTGCTGGACTAGATGGGCCATTGGCCTGATCCAAGATTGGCTTCTCTTATGTTCTTATGGTTGTCAGGATACAGTCTGGAACCACCAGGAGCACTGGGTGAAACAGGGACAAGGCATGCAGGCATCATCCTGGCAAGCATCAATTCTGGTGAAAACAGGAAGTGATGTCAAGGTATGGGGGGATTCTGTTTGATTTGTGAAAACTCTGATTACACCATAGAGTTTTTGGCATATCCTAGGGCATGATGTCACTACTGGCTTTCACTGGAAGTGATGTCACACTCCAACAAAATGCCAGCACCCCCCCCCTTTTCTCCTGCCAGCCATGGTGCAATGGTGGGCAACAATGGAGTCTGCCCAGAGGTTTCCCAGCACAGCAAGAGACCTGGCAACCCTAGGTTAAGAAACAAGAACCTCTCTAGAGTTGCCAACCCAGAATTACAACTGATCTCCAGGCAATAGAAATCAGTTCCCCTGAAGAAATTGGAAGTTTTGGAGGGTAGACTCTGGCAGGGGCGTAGCCAGAAAATTTTGGTTGGTGGGGTAGGGGCCAGGGTGCTGTGGCGGGGGAGTGGGAAACTTAATTAGATTAAGTAATAATAGTAATGCCCCACCACTTGCCCCAATAAGGTTCTTTCTCTCCTTCCAGCTGGCTGGTATGCTCTCCACTCTGCAGCAGAGAGTGCATAGCAGCCAGTTGCCTACCGGCCATCCAAGCGCCAGGGCAGCAAGTGAGTGGGTGGTCGAGGCAGGCTGTGAATGGATGAGGCATGCTGTCTCTCTGCAGTGCACCTGCAACAGGCCTCTCTTCAGTGCACTCGTGCGCCCCCCCTGCTGCCCGGTTCCTTGCCCCTCAAGGGAAGCATGGCCTGATCTTCTCCAGATTCCCCTTTGAGCCACATGGCCAGGCCATGCAACCCCCATCCTCAGTTTCTTGCCTCCTTTCCTCACTCCAGTCCAGGCTTCCCACCCCTTACTGTCTCCATAGCCTCCAGGGCACTTCCCCCCCCACATCGTCTGCAGCATGCAAGGGGTTAAGCCCTGCAGACAATGCACCACCTCCTCCTCCTCCTCTTGCCCGCACTGTGCCACTGTTGGGCTCCAATCCCCCCACCGCACCCACATGCACCAGGAAGGCCAGTCACCACCAGGGATTGGCTCGCCTTGCCTGTGCTGCAAAAGCACACGTGTCCTCAGCCAAGAAGCAAGACCTTGAGAAGGAGAAAGATGCAGCAGTGGCAGAAGCTTCGCACTCCCCCTCCAAACCCAAAGTGGGAGTTTCAAGGGTCAGGGGGTGGTGGGGAGTTGTTCATGACCTATGGGGCATGGCCCCATCCTGCCCCACCATAGCTATGGGCCTGGACTCTGGCATCACATCCCTGCTAAGCTCCCTCCCCTGCTAAGCTCCCTCCCCAAGTTTCACCCTGCTCAAACTCCACCCAGGTTCTTTCCCCAAATCTCCAGGAATTTCGCAACTTTGAAGTTTGGAGCCCTAAACTTCCCCCCCCCCATTTTCTCCCTGTATCCTTTCCCCCCAAATGCTTTTTCTCCCAGCTGAGGTAGCTTCTTCAGTCAGAATTTGCCTTTGAAGAAGTGTTTGGGGACCAAAGCTACCAGGAGGTAAACCACAGTGGGAAGGCTGTTGCAGACTTCACTTATGCAACTGTCATTTTTAAAATCAGATTCCTTTTCTCTGCGTAAATGACTGGAACATATCCTGCCTTTATTATATACATGGAATTGCTTCAGTTCTTCTCTAGCAGTTCCCGCAGTTATTTTTAATTAGTGCTTCTAATATTTTCTTGTTTTATATAAAAAGATGCACTTAGAACCACTCAATTTGGGCCCTGAGTATTATAGCATCTGACTTTGGACCAGAAAAAACAAGGTCCTGCGTCAAGAACTCCAAGTTCTGCTAATATAGTAGCACTTACGGAAGAGAAGCGGAGCAGAAGATAAAGGAGACACCACCAAAGGTTCCAGTTAATGGAAGTCATCATAAACGAAGATCCATACTCATTCAACAACAAAAGGTATCTCCAAAGGCATAGACTTCCAAGGAAGAATACTTCTGCTAAACTGCTCTTAGGCTCCGATCACACGCAGAATCAGCAGCGTGAGAGAGACAAATGTCAGGCGGATTTTACAGGCGTAATCACATGAGAACAACCGGCAAGCGTCCTGCACCCGTCGCCAACCCGTCTCGCCCCTTCAAAGAAGCGGAGTTAAAAAATACCTGGGAAAGTGCAATAGCAAACGGGTTAGCGAAGGGCCACAGATGGACGTCTCCGTGTGATCGTACCAGAGTGCTCTCATTGCGCCAGTGATCCCTTGTTGAAGCGCACCGGAAACACACGGCAAAGAATTGCGTCTGATCACACAGTGGCATGTCAAATTACTATGTGGCAAACAGCCTTGCTTCCCCCTCGCGTTATCTGGCACATGTGTCCGTGACCTTACATGGCTGTAGAACTAAGCATAAGTGAAGCAATGGGCCTAGAAAGTCTGATGTGTTTCCTTTTTAAACAAGGGGGGAAAGTCTGGAGGGCTGGATATCTCAGTGATATTATGGGGTCAGTTGAGGTTCTCTTTTATTTACTATCAGCAATAACTTTTTTGATTGCTGTTATTTCTGAAGAAGCCATCTCAACAATTAGCTAATGGATATATAAGAGCTGGAAGAAATTGAAACTGGGAGCAGAGAGCAGTTGGGTGGAGGATGAACTATTCAGTTCTTTCCCTTCTTGTTGACTGTATGCTGAAAAGCACCACCCACACTGTTGCTTTCCCATATATACAGCAGAAGACAAGGCAACGTGTATCTCCCTCCACTCCCATAGGAAGCCAGGCAGGCAACCTGCTCAAGGGAGAAGACTTTAAAGGGATAAATGGAAGAAATGGAAAGGTTAAGTCTTCTGCTCCTAATTCTAGTCTTTTCTATGATAGTTTTTTAAAAGAAAGAATCATAAACTATCTGTTCCTATAAGTTTGCCTTAAAGGGTAAAATGTACGAATAACTGGGAAAATTTGAGAGACTTTTAAATTCTATAACCAATACATGTATTTTAATTGAGATTTTGATCTCAGATCATTAGACTAGGTGTAGAGATCCCTAGATTCCCATGGTCATGGGATATTTCCAGTGTTTCCCTCTACCCAGCAGATCTTTCTGATACTGAGAAAGTTGATTCCCAAGGTTGCAGGATCAGTGTGACTAATACCCAAATGAATCAGGGTGATTCCAGGTTTGCAGATGAATAGTAATGACATAATCTTTGTTGTCAATAGGTGGTATTGCAACACCAGTAGATGGCACTGCACCTATGGAAGAGGAAGGGATTTCACCTCATTCCCCTTAATCAGCATATTAACTCTCACTCACCCCACATGGCTACCTGTCCATGTGAGTTCTGCAGTCCCAGGAATCTACTTTCCTAAGGCTGGGAAGAAAAGCTGAGAAGAAAGGAATGTGAAAAAGAATTGTGAAACGTGCCCACAGATACTAAAAGAAGATGGTGATGAACTGGTTTAAAGAACGCAGGGATATATAGGCAAATATAAAAGAACTGAATATGTTGTGCCTACCTGCCATCCAGAGGTAAGCATTTTCTTGTATTCTCTGAATAAAAGTGCTGCAAACAGCAGAGGGAAGAGAAGAAGAGGTTATTATCCCCCTGTGTCTGGCAGTAGACCTGCAGGTAAGAGGCAAACATTTTGATTGTACTCTCTGGAAGGCAGACAGGCATCTTCCTGCAGACTGAGGAGAGGGAAAAGAGGCAGAAGCTAGCCCTCATCCCCCTGCCCACACAAAAAATCAGGACATATGAAATGGGAGATATTTTACCTCTCTGCTCTGAAAGGAAAGTAGCAGGCAGTTGTAGGGGCAACACCTCTCCCAACGAGGCCTCCATGTGATACAAGAGATGTGTGGTATGGACAAGTCTGAAATCAATTCACATGAGAGATCTGAAAAGATCAAATTTCTGAAATCTCTCGATGACTTTAATTTTATTCAAAAGGTTCAAGTCTGTGTGTGGGGGAAGAAGTCGACTTTTTAAAAGTTCAGAGCCAAACATAATGTGTGTACATTTCTGCAAGAGTTTACCTGTTCATGTGTAAAGAAGGAGTGGGATGTTTTAAAACAAAAAACAGACAATCTGAGTGGCGTGAGCTACAGTTCTACCCAACTTACTTTGGTATATTTGGTTCATTGATTTCAGCACTTTTCTCCCAGCCTGGCTCTGAGACTGAAACTTACTGTGCTGGAAGAAAAGCACTTAAATCAGCAGAGTACAGTGAAGTAACACAGGGGCGGTGGAGACTTTTCTCTATATCTATATGCTTCTGCTCCCCACCACCACCATTATACCAACCTACCCAAGGACCTGAGGAATCTGAGAAAGGAGAATAAACTCACCAGCATTGCCATATCATACATTCCTGCCTCTGCTCTACTAGTTTCTCAAAGTGGTGGTGGTGGTGGTGGTGGGGTCTGAAATTTTCTTATCTGTCTGAAATTTAGCAAAAATGCCTTGTTGTGGTCCCAGCCCCTGAAAATCTCGCTCCAACTGGTGGGAAGCAAAAAGTAGTTTCTGCTGGAAATATGTTTTCTGTTGAAACCAAATCCCATTCAGCTTTGCTCGCTGGATCGGATTCAGACAACCATGTGCAAAAAGAGGATCTTGCAGAAGAGATTCTTCTGTAGCCTCTGTGTCCCCTGAAAAGCTTTCCCCAAAGGATTCAGGATCTGTGTAGGGATGCAGCATGGGGGAGATGGGCAAAAGTTGTCCCCCCCACAGTTCCCATTCCATTAGGGCATGGAGTGACAACTTCCATCGTTACCTAAGCCTTTTGCAGCCCCCCCCCCGACCTCTCACATGGTTTCTGAGGGCCCCTCCCCCCGCCTTCAAGAGCAGCCTTGCAGGGTGCGGCAGAAAGAAGGGAAGGTGGAAAATATCCCTTCCATACGCTCCAGTGGTTGCACATCTGGGTCCAACAACACAATGTCTCAGTAGGTATGCAGATCCCATCCTGCAAACCAATAGGATATTTAATTTAGCAAAAACAGTAATGACCAAGTTATTTTATGCACTGTAATAAGAGACAAAGGCAATCTTTACCACTTCATGTCAACACCTAGGCAGTTATATGACAAAACAAACTGACAAGGATGAACTGAAATGTCAAGTGTTGTTGCATCTTTTATCTTGTGTGGCAAATAAAAAATTTATCCTTTCTGTTATCATTACAGTATGCTAGACCTGTGGATTAGAAACTCCAATATTAACTTGCCTGTTGAAACATATAAACTGATAGTTTGTAATAACTTTGTTTGTAATAACTTTGGACCAGCATAGGTATAATGCTCGATATTTTAGAAACTAAGAATTGACAACAAGATCATGTGTTGGAACGTCCACTGCTTAAGATACATAGATGGGTAAACAGGTCATGAATCCTGCAACCTGATCCTAATCCCCAAACCAGTATTTAGCATTTCATTTAGACAAACCCTGAAAGGACAAATTACAGGTATCAGAAGCTTTCTTAAAAACAAAAATAGATTCTTTTTTTTTAAAACAAAGATTTTTATTGGAATATATTCAACATTGTTAAACATAATTTCCAAAACAACTTATAAGCTATATCCCTTCCCCCCTTCCCCCCCAATAGGCTTCCAACACTGCTATTGCCAATAACAAAATTTAAAAGTAATCAGGTTTAGACTTATAGCAATCAATAAACCAGGTAACATATTTTTTTATACAGAAATCTGACTCATCTAACATATTTCCATTTTCAATAAGAATCAAGGTTATACATTTTCCCTTTCATTTTATATTCAGTTTCCATATATATTTTCAGGTCTTCCCATTCATTTAAGTACTGTTCTGCCATTTGTCCATTTAAGTTTTTAGTCATTTTGTCCATTTCAGCTAAAAATGGCAATTTTCTTAACCAGTCCTGTATATCCGGTACTTTATCCGATTTCCACTGCTGCGCAAAAGCCATTCTCGCTGACGTGAACATGTATCATAATACTGTTCTCTTTTCTTGCTTGATTTCTTCCATTGTCAAAGCTAAGAGTAGAAGTTCCAGACTTTTTCTAATAGGGATTTTCAATATTGACAAAAATTGAAAAAAAATATTGGGGAAAAAACAAAAAAAACAAAAATAGATTCTTAAACAATATTGTTTCTGTCAAAACTATGCTTTGTACTGAAATTAAAAAGAAACAGATCTTGCATTAAAATATAGACAAACTACAATCTAGAAGGGTGTGAAAATGGTGCACTATCTCCTGAATGATTTGTCACCTGAAATAACTGAAAATGTAGCCTTATTTTGGTAATCAAGGATCGATTGCACCATGTATAGATGCATATGATTGATTCATTTCTCCTTGTTACCTCTTTATCTGCTTTTGTTTCTTCCTGTAATCTAACATATGCCAGTAAAGGTCTGTGTATGTGTGAAAATGGAAAGAAAAACTAGGGAGAAAGGTGACACATATCAGATGAAAGAACATTCTATCACTAAGGAGCAAATAAAAAAAGGAAAACGGCCATTGGCACTTACCGTGAAGGGTCCTTCTCCTCTGAGGTCAGGAGGACAGTTGTATGGGTTATTCCCACCATGCCTTTAGGGAGGCAGGAAATAGTTTTTTCCTCCTCCTGTTGGCGCCCTCGGAATAGCCCGTCCCCCAGTTGTGGGACTCCAAAAGCAGTGCACTTAAGCCAACTTAACAGCCTCACCCTATAAAAAACATAACTGAAAACATAACTCTAACAAGAATATAACTTGTCAACAGTAGAGTTAGAGAAGAAGAAGAGATCAGCACAGTAATAGACAGAGAAGATGATGAAGAAGGGAGGGCCCAGATGTCCTTCTGACCTCAGAGGAGAAGGACCCTTCATGGTAAGTGCCAACGGCCGTTCTCCCTCTGAGGTGGAGGACATCTGTATGGGACCTCGCAGAGCAGTGTCCCTTATCCAAGTGGGTCATCATCATCTTCCAGTGTGATGACGTGCTGTAGGACTCTTCTTCCGAAAGCCACATCCGCAGAAGCTGCTGTATTAATCTTGTAGTGACAAACAAATGTGGAAATTGAAAACCAGGTTGCTGCCTTGTACACTTCCTCACCTGAGGCTCTGTTGGTGAATGCTGTGTTGGTGGCTGCACTCCGAAGAGAGTGTGCTGTTATTCCAGTGGGGACATCCTGTCCCACAGCCTTGTACGTTTCTGTGATGCAGGACCGAACTGAACTTATTGTGGCCTTGGACATTCTGTCTCCCTTTTGAGGCTGACAAATGTTGACGAACATAACTTCGGTCTTTCACCAAGTCTCCATCCTCAAAATGTAAATCCAGAGGGCTCTTCTGATGTCTAAGGTATGCCACTCGAATTCTCTGGGATGTTTAGGCTGAGGACAAAAAGTTGGTAGACATATCTCCTGCGACTGGTGGAAAGCAGAAGACACCTTTGGCTGAAACGTTGGAGTATGACCTTGTCCCTGTGGAAGGTACGTAATGGTGACTTGACAGACAGCGCGCCAAGCTCAGAAACACTGTGCACTGAAGTGATGGCAACTAAGAACAGAGTCTTCATCCACAGCCACTTCAGCCCCACCTCCCTTAAAGGCTTGAATGGAGGTTTCATGAGTGCCACTAAAACTCCACATTGGAAAATGATGCACCTGGAGCAGAGCTTTTACAGTCGCACCCTGAAGAAAAAGTTGAACGTGGGGATGTTTGGTGAGTTTGAATCCTCCAAAGGAGGGTAACATTGTGGACAGAGCTACTGTTTGTCTACGTAAGGTGGCTGACTTTAAGCCAGAATTCAAACCTTCTTGGAAAAAAGCCAATACCAAAGTTATTGAGGGAGACAGAGGGTTCACTGTCTTACGTAGTATTATAGATATGTATGGTAGATTGTCTTCTGGAGGACAACATGGTATCAGCGTATCCTAAACTGGAGAGATTGTGCCGTTCAATCTCCAGGTGGTCAAACACAGCCATTCTGGATGTGGGTGCCAAACTGGGCCCTGGTACAACATGTCTGGCCTTACCGGAATCACCAGTGGAGGAGCAACCATCATCCCCTGTAGGGTTGAGAACCATGGATGACGCACCCACTTGGGTGCCACCAAGATGATCTCTGCCTGGAGTTCTCGTATTCTGCGTATGGTTCTGGACAGTAGGATGAAGGATGGGAATGCGTAGAGAAGGCCGCCAGGCCAAGGGGACGTCAATGTATCCATCGCTTCCGCTGTCTGGTGGAAGTACTGAGTGAAAAACTGTGGCAGTTGGTGGTTTGTTGAGGAGGTGAAGAGGTCTACTGCTGGTTGACCCAACTGGCTCACTATCAGATGAAAGAGGTCAGGGTGGAGAGACCACTCGCCCTCCTGAATGGTCTCCCTGCTGAGCCAAACTGCCTGAATGTTCTCGACTCCTCTGATGTGTTCCGCCCGAATGTACGTTACATTCTGTTCCACCCAAGTGAGAATCTTCATTGCCTCTCGATGGAGCTGAGAGGACTGTAAGCTGCCCTGCTTGTTGATGTACACCTTGGCGGAGATGTTGTCCGTCCGCACCAAGATGTGAAAGTTGTGGAGGGTGGGCTTGAAGTGTAACAATGCAAGGAAGATCATTCTGAGTTCCAACAGATTGATGGGTAACCTTGCCTCTGTTGGACTCCATTTCCCCTGTACCAGGGAATCCTCCAGAGTGGCTCCCCAGCCCTGTAGACTTGCATCTGTGAAGAACTTCTTGTTCAGAGGGACACAGTACTCCTTGCCCCTTATTAAAGTGTCCAAGGTCATCTACCAGCAAAGGCTGGATTTGATCTTGTACGGAACCCGAAGGTTGACAGCCTGCTTTTCCATGACCAAATGCTGGTAGGGGTGAAGAAAACCTTGCAGAGGTTTGGCATGGAGATGTGCCAACTGGACTGTGTCAATGCAGGAAATCATCAGACCCAACAATCTGGCCAGGTCCATCAATGAGGACCACACATTGCGATAGACTAGCGATGCTGTCTCACTTATCTTCTTGGCCTGGGTAGCGGTAAAATAGGTGTGCTGCCAGTAGTGTCGATGATAGCTCCCAGATGCTTGAGTCTCAAAGTAGGCTGAAGGGAACTCTTGTCGAGGTTGACCAGGAAGTCATGGTTCTGGGGACAGCCCAGTGTGGTTTTCATGTTTCTGATTGATTCTGAGAGACAGCTGGCCCGCACCGTCGAGGTACAAGTGAACATGGATCCCCCGGCACCTGAGAGACACTACCAGAATGATGACTAATTTGGAGAATACCCGGGGCACCGTGGAAAGCCCAGAGGGAAGAACTCGGTACTGGAAGTGCCAGTTGTATATACAAAAATGGAGAAAACGCTTGTGAGCAGAGTGAATAGGTACATGGAGGTAAGCCTCTGTAAGATCTATAGAGGTCAGGGACTCGTTTGGCAACAGTGAGTCTGTAATCACCTTTAGTGTCTCCATGCGGAAATGACACAGTCTGATGAACCTGTTCAAGTACTTGAGATCCAGAATGGCTCTCCAATCGCCGTTTCTTTTGGGTACCATGAACAGAATAGAGTACACTCCCCGACCTTGTTCGATATAGGGAACTGGCTCTATAGCCTTGATATCCAACAAGTGCTGTATGGCTCTGGTGATGATGTTCCTTTTGTCTATGGTTTTGCTGACTGGTGACTTCAGGAACCTTTCTGGTGGGTGACAATGAAACTCTATGGCATAGCCCTGAGACATAGTCTCCACTACCCAGGCATCCGCCTGCAAGTCTGTCCAAATTGTGGAGAAATGGAGAAGACGTGCCCCCACCGGAAACGACGTGCAGTCATGCCTGCTTGGACTTGGTGTCCCGTTTTCCCCTGTTGTTGAATGGTGGCTTGTGGAATCGGGAACCAAAGGGTCCTCGCTTGCCCAAAGGTTTGGAAGAATCCCACTGTGGTCTCTCTGGATCTTGGCGGAACCTGGCCAGTGAGTGCTGAGTATGAAAGGAGTGGTTGCTTTGCCTATCAGGACATCGAATGGACCTGGGCATGGCCTTCTTTTTATCATGCGTCTCAACCAGAATCTGGTCCAGAGTTTCACCGAAGAGCCGGTCTTCCTGGAATGGATAAGCAGTGATGATGGGCTTGGAAAGAGCATCAGCTGGCCATGCCTGTAACCAGAGGAGTCTCCTAACTACAGCAGTAGAAGCCATGGCTCGTGACGCAAAGGCAAGGATGTCGAGAGTGGCGTCCGCCAAGAAAGAACTCGCTTTGAGGGTGCGAGAAGCTCCCTCCAGTAGACCCCGATTGTCTTCTGGAATCAACTGAATTAGCCTGCGAAGCCAGACTATGGCTGCATGAGAGGCAATGGATGTTGTAGAAGCTGCCCGTATCATCATGGCAATTGCTTCACGGATCGGTCTGAGAGTCGCCTCCACCTTCTTATCCGTGGGATCTCTGATGGTGCCCTGACCGTCCTCAGACAGGAGTCCCAAAGACTGGATCACTGCTACAGGACCATCCACAGGAGAAACCTGCAATAACTCATTAGCATAATTAGGTAATGCATAGAGCTTCTTAACTAGTGCAGGGCACTGTTTGTTGACCACAAGTCTATCCCATTCCGCCCGCAGTCGGTGCTCAAAGGACTCTGGGAAGGGAAAAACTTTTTCAGAGTATTCCCCAGGTGCAAAAAACTCTGAATTGCCCTTGCACTTGGATTTGAATTTAGCCTTAGAAGCCCATTGGTACTCAGAGGGACGAAGGTCCTTAAGTTCCAAAGCCTTGATGGCTTTAATTAAAAATGGTTGGTAGTCCTCTACCTTAAAAGAACGGGCTGGACTGCTCAGGAAGCTTGATTTCCTCATCATCATCCTCAGACAAAAATTCTCCTTCTTCCCTATCCTCCATGGAAGGGGAGGTGGATTGATCTTCCCCCCCATTGCTCCCCCCTCACTCTCTCCAGGTGAGAAGGGAGAGCCTTCTGAGCTGCCTTGGTGGGCCAGGAGGAGGGTGGGGGTTCCACCTGAAGGGGCAGGGACCTGGGGACTGGGTTCCCTGTCTTAGTCTGTAGTGAAGACACCTCCTGCTGCACAGCCTGTCTTATGAGGACCATAAGATCAACAGGCTGCAAAAGGGACCCTGTCATGGGTGCCTTACCGCTTAGTTGGGAGAACCACAGGCCATCCTCCATGTCGGGCTGGTCTGAAGGGGAGCATTGGCAGGAATCCTCTGCTCCCAAGGAGCCCAGGAGTGGCCATGGGAGGGTTCCAGGGCTGAAGGCCAGGCCCTCAAGATGGCTGCTGGCATGTCTGAGGTGTGCCACCAGGATGGTGGGCTCTTCACCCAAAGGCTCTTGGTGACGTTTCTGTGCGCACTGCACCACTGCCGAGCCTGACGCAGCCTTTGGGGGAACTCGATCTAGCCTCGAAGGCAGGTCGGCCCCTGCGGAGCCTCTCACAACCGTCTCTTCCGCTCCATGTGCAGCATCCTCTTCTCCCGATGAGAAGGCTTCAGGAATGTCTTTTCCCACCATTCAGGCAGTTGCTAGAATTGTCCTCTTCAGGTCCAAAGACCTTTGCCTCTCAGCTTCACTTCCCCGAGGAAGCAGCAGAGAAAAAGAAGAGGAACAATAGGAAAGAAAATAGGAGAGAAAATAGGGCAAGGCAGGAAGAAAAATGAAAAAAGATCAAGGTAGGAAAAGGTACAGCTGAAGCTTGGCTAAGCCTATGCTGCTGCTCCCTAGCGAGACAGGAATGAAAATGGGGGATGGGCTATTTCGAGGGTGCCAACAGGAAGAGGAAAAAACTATTTCCTGCCTCCCTAAAGGCACGGTGGGAATAACCCATACAGATGTCCTCCACCTCAGAGGGAGAATAAGCATTACACACATTACCTAGTATGCTGGTATGTGCGTGGTTTAAGTACCAACAATTGTTCAGCCATAAGCACAAATGGAAGGCCCACTTATATTATGCTATAAATTAACAGGAGCTATTTGAAAATAAGGAGCTGTGGTGGCTCAGAGGTTAAGACACTGAACTGCAGACTGGAAGGTCTGTAGTTCGGCAGTTCAAGATAAATAGGTACCACTTTAGTGGGAAGGTAACAGCGTTCTGTGCGCCTGGGCATCTAGTCATGCTGGCCACATGACCACAGAGATGTCTTCGGACAGCGCTGGCTCTTCTGCTTGGAAACAGAGATGAGCACCGCCCCCTAGAGTCAGATCTGACTAGCTTTCAAGCAAGGGAAACCTTTACCTTTACCTGAAAATAGTCCAATCAGTACAGCAAAAAGAACAACATTTGAATCAAATGTAACTCAATCCACAAGTAGTTAAAGCAGTATCAATCTATTGACCCACTCAAGTCAACTGCAAGTTTACACTCCTTGTAGGAGATCTCTGTGCCTCTAATCAGATTCTTAGTGAGTTCTAAAGAGATACTGCATACATCAGTTTCTAAACTTCTCTCCTGTGGAAACCAAGATTACTTTTGAGCTAGCCAATTATACTATCCCAGAAGGTGAGCTTTATAGCCATAAAGGGATGAATTGTAGGGGGACAGATAAATTTAAATTACATTGAAAAGGAAGCAACAAAATCCTCAAAAATGTCATCCAAGCAACAAAGCCTCACAAAATGTGTATTCATGCCATAAAGCAGGACTCTCCAAGATAGAGGAGGAGGAGGAGGAGGAGATTGGATTTATACCCCACCTTTCACTCAGAGTGGCTTACAAACTCCTTTCCCTTTCCCTCCCCACAACAGACACCCTGTGAAGTAGGTGGGGCTGAGAGAGCTTTTTCAAGAACTGCCCTTTCAAGGACAGTTCTGACAGAACTATGGCTTAACCAAGGTCATCCAACAGCTGCAAGCGGAAGAGTGGGGAATCAAACCCGGTTCTCCCAGATTAGAGTCCACGCTCTTAACCACTACATCAAACTGGTGCAGCGGCTGGGGAAGTTCAGGTGTTGGAAGTTCTTTCCAGTGCCTCCCTCTTCTCTTTCTCTGTGTCTTGGACTAAGCAACAGAATTGACATACATATGTATAGAACTTTGGGGATATATGCTGTTGGGTGGAACAATGAAATACTTAATTTGCAAATTGGAAGGAGTTTTTGTAGTGACTGGAAAAAAATCAACCTGGGGAGGGGGTGGAGCAAAGGGAAGTCTAGTCATTTGTCTCTCCAAAGGCTGGACTGCTGAAAGGCTTTGTGTCTGGTACGGGCCCTCCCTTGATGGACAGCACTTCTTCCGGAGGAGGTGAGCCCCCAGACATATCTGTCTTTGAACTGACACTGATTCCTTCTCTCAGATGGTGAGGAGAGAGGCCCTGAGAACTTCCCTTCCCACTGGAGGCCTGCTGCTTGAGGGACTGTGACTGGACAGCTCCAACAAGAGAACAGTACTTCTGGAACACTGACTACTGGACCTTTGGTTTGGGAAGGGAAAGGAGTTTGGGGGTGGGAAGCACAATACCCTGTGTGCAGAACTGTTATTTTCCTTGTTGTAATAAATAGTTGCTTTGCTTAAGCCAAGGTGTGTGAGTGGGAGGGGGGGCTTTAAGAAAGGAGGCCCTAAGCCTTGCCCTGATTTCCAACACCTGGGTTACATTTGTGACAGCCTAATGTACACACAAGGATGATGTGAGGATCAAATGGCAGGCTGAGAACCACATGTGTTACCTTGACCTTCTTTGGTAGAAGGGTAGGCTAAAAATGTGACAGAGAAAACCATTCAAAATTAGGATTTGCTCCAGGGTGGTTAATAACAGGCATTCACTTATGACGGCACATTCAAACTATATCACCAAACAAAAGTGGCATAATAATACAGCGTCCTAATGTTACAGTGATAATTAGCCTCTGTTTCCCTTAGATCAATCAGGCCTCTGCTTTACTTAAAGGGGTTCACTATGGCACAAGTTTCTAGATCCCTTTTAGCACTGTCCTCTCTGCCAGTGAAGAATTTTTCCCTCCAGCCCAACAGCACAAACCAGACTGCCTGAACGATAAAAATTTATGACAGCATTCTAGGGGAGTATGAGCAAGTGTGAATGAAAGGATTAACAAACTGATAATATTCCTCTGTCACAATTACAGAAAACAGAGAGAAATGCCCTGCTTAAAACACAGTAAACTGCCAATTATCAATAATGAGATTCCCCCCCCCCCACCAAAAAAAAAAAAAAAAAAAGATGTTGGGGAATGAAAAAATCAGGAAAACCATTTGGGAATACGCTTCATCTGAAAACACAGATCGCTCAGTGGTATTCTCCTGCAAGGAAGTTATGTTTTGTTTTTATAAAATATTTTCTTCTGCTCCAATATTTGCCAACAATTTTGGGAGCCCAGAAAAGAAACAACAAGCAACTGTACAATTGTGGGTACAGACAGGGCCAATCCAGGGTGCGGGCAGGTCAGACAGAAAGGGACTGGGGGGGACAAAATACAGGGGCCCAAGTCAGATGCAGGGCCCCTGAAGCTGGTGCCATGTGGTTTTCACAGAATGCATTTTTAAAAATATTCTAATGCAGTTCTGACTGCAGTCACTAGGGGTGCAGGGAAGGCAGAGCACAGCAAAGAGCCAGGCTTTTCTGCAAAGGAGGCTGAAGGAAACTGCTGATAAGATCTTGCTAAACCCAACAGCCAAGCCTGCACTGGAGCAAGGGAAGCCCAGCCAGGACAAGATGCAGCCTCCTAAAAAGGTCTATGGTTTCCTTTTTCCTTTAGTTCCACCCAGATCCTACATGGTCAGATCTTGCCAAGGGGCAACCTTGTTAATATATGGTAGCAATCTCCCCCCCCCAAAAAAAACAACTCCAAAACCTTTCCTTGTCTTTTCCTACATTTCTCTCTTTTCTACATCTCCTTCCATTTCTTCTCTTCCTTTCACGATCTGCCATTCATCTATACCCACTTATAATTTTTCTCCCTTCCCCTTTATTTTTCAGTCTCAATGCCTCCTCACTCATCCTGGTTGGCAACTTAGAACATATTTAATAGTAGTAGAGAAGCAAACCTCTGTTAATATTATGGACAGAAAAAAGGAATATTTCCCCATAATCTATCAGAGTAGTAAAAGGATGCTTCACCTCCCCTTCCACCCTTAACATGCATGATAATAAATGTTAATCTGCCTCAGTGGTAACAGAACATAGAATAGAGGGGCCCAAAGCAATTTTCATCATTCTGTTCTTCTCTTTTTTATCCTCGCAACAACCCTGTGAAGTGGGTTAGGCTGAGAGGGAGTGATGGGCCCAAGATCACCCAGAAAGCTTCCATGGCATGAGTGAGGATTTGAACCTGGGTTTCCCAGGTCCTAGTCCAACACTTTAACTACTACACAACTTTAGTTTCCACTGCAAATAGCTTGGGGGTCTGGAGATAACCTGGGCCAAGATATTCCAGTTCCTTTCATTTTTGGCCCTGGAATTCCCATGATCATCCTGAAGCTGGTGGCCCAATTTTGACTTTCCTAGTTTTATTTTCTGATGAGTTATGCCTGCCACAAATGGACAGACAAGTGGACATGTGGATCCTTTTATTATTATAGATGCATGCTAACAGCTAGCCAAGTAATTTGTTTTGTTACAATATTTTATTATTTTTTTTTATTATTTATTATATTTGTATCCCGCCCTCCCCGCTTTTGGCGGGCTCAGAGCGGCTAACAACGTGAGTATAAATAAATACATTAAAACTCCAATATGTATACTAAAACCAACATTCCATTAAAATTACAATATAAACTATAAATACACTGCACATAGCTATAATACAGATGGCAACATATACATACACTCATTTGAATGGCCGCCTCCAGGCTCCTGCCAAGCTGTTTATCATCCAGCTGGTGGTGGTATTGGTGTTAAGGCCAGGGCCATGATATCATAGCGGCACACTACTTAAAAGCCTGGTGGAAGAGCTCCATTTTACAGGCCCTGCGGAACTGCAAAAGGTCCCGCAGGGCCCTGATGTCATCCGGGAGCTCATTTCACCAGTGAGGGGCCACCACAGAACAAGCCCTGGCCCTTATTATGGCCAACCTGGCTTGTTTTGGGCCCAGGAGCACCAGGTGATTTTGGGATCCAGATCTTAATACGCTCTGCAGTACATTAAGGTAGATAGGGTCCCTTAGGTAGATAGGGTCAGGATCATATGGGTGGGGACAGATGGAATTTTTGCCTGGGGGGCCCATGGTGGCTTTTAGCAGCCCTGGGTATGGGGGCAGGAGGGTCTCAGATTTAGATATTTAGTGGAAATTCACTAGTAAGGTATAAAAGCTGTAGCCCTTTCACTGAGGTCCTTTCTAGATTTTCTCTGTGTTCAAGTCGAGGCAAACTTAAGTCCATGGCAAAACAGCATCCAAATGACCCAAGGCAACAGCAGGCTGAAACCGGGCTGATGACTGAAGAGAGGTAATGTAATGTAGAATGGGGGGCGGGGGGGGACCCTGAATAAAAAGAAGGTTGAACTCAATTTTAGTGCAGAATGGGGAACCAAAAAAACCCCTGGATTAAAAAGGTCTGAATTCGATTTTAGTGCAGAATTGCTTGGAAGACACCACAGTGAACATGGATTAAAAGGAGAGTACAGAAAGGGCCTATGTGAACTGGCAGAATCCAATTCGAAAGTGAACTGAAAGTGGATTATTTAGTGTGTGCAATCACAGCCTGATTGCCAAATGATCTGCTAATCAGAGATATAATGCCTGTGACCATGAAGGTTCCATAAAGTTATCCTGAGTAATAGCTGTTGGTTGTAGCTCCTCCATGAAGATCAAGGCTCTGGAAATATTACTAAAGCTGCAGTACAAATGATATTAGTATGTAAGAGCAATGACACAATGGTGTTCGATTTCTAGTTGTCAGCTCTGGAACCATTGGAAGCCCATATTAACTCTATTGTTCCAAATCGTAAAACATAGCTCCCCATACCAAGATAAATATTGGAAAAACTACCCTCCCCAAAAGACCAATTTCAACCACCAAACTGACATATTAGAAATGAGGCTGAGCTGATTCATACGTGTAGCAAAGCCTTATGATTGCTCTACCATGCATACACTCATAACTTAATACTCAGTATCACTTCTTGAACCAAGAGGGAATGTGGATCAAGCCTGAACTTTCAAGCTGGGCTCGTTGTGTTGTTCACACTTTTAGCATTCCAGTTTGATTTTGTGAATACGAGACGTTTCAGTAGATCAAGATGGGTAGCCGTGTCAGTCTGTCCGTAGCAGTAGAAAAGAGTAAGAGTCCAGTAGTACCTTAAAAGACTAACAAAATTTGTGATAGGGCAGGCCCGCAGCTACAGTGGGGCATCTCGGGTCTAGGCCCCCCGACTTTCTGACAAGGCCCCATGACTTCCCACCCAGCCCAGGGCATCACAGCCTTCTCCCCTGGATTAATCTGATTAGCCAGTGCCCCCTAAGAAATTTAAATGCCTACTGACTTTAAAAAATCCTAGCTACGGGCCTGTGATAGGGTATGAGCTTCCGTGGGTCACCGCTCATTTCTTCAGGGGTTTCACTAGAACTCCTTCCTAGTACAAGTAGTCATGACTGACGCCTTTGAAGAAGACAGACTTAGGCCTGATCTGCTTATGAATTTCTAGCTGGTGACATAATGTCTGCAAGTGCAGTTGTCATGAATGTTGAGCACTGCAAATGTTATTTGCATTGTGTGCTTTAACTATGTAAAAACTTTGCCCAGAGTTCTAGAGGTCCCATATCCCGTGAATCATTGCTAGCCTTATACAGGAAGGTGAAAATAATTACTAAAGTGCATTGAAAGTGCATTATTCAGCATGTGTAAAACCACAATAAGCAACCCTGAGCTCTCTTCTAGATTCTGTGTGCCAGCCAATGGGTGTACAGTCTTCTATGAAAGGCTACTTGGTTTAAGCTTTGAAAAATCAATAGGCTATACTGAACAAGACTTCTAGGAACAAAGATCTATCTCACTCGCTATTTCTGTCCACTGAAGTACTCAAATGCAGCAACAATGTACCAGGATAATAAAATAAAAATAGCCTGTAGGTAAAATTGTATGTGTGTGGAGTTTTCCATGCAAAGTGAATTTTGATTAAAGTGTTGGTTCTATCCAAACAAACATGACTTGCCCAGAATAACTGGTTTGAGATTGCAGCCCAAGGCTGTGATACACAGACCACTTAATCCAACATATTTGCATTTAAGCTTTTTGCAGCCAGCTGACATCAAAAGGAAAGTTAGGACCTAAGCTAGGTTATATTCAGAGATACCAACTCATCTGGTTTGTAGAGCACATTAAAAGTGTTCCTTCTCTCAAATGTTGACATTAAAATACTGGAAATAACTACATCACGTCTGATGGACATAAACAGTTGAGCCATACAAAAATACATTAAAAAAGAAAGAAAAATCAGCTTTCCTAACCTTTCCTTAGAGTAAATTAGGGCCTGATTCTCTAAACCAACTGGTCATCAGAGGGATACTTTTCTCAGTCTCTAAAAAATTAAAGCCATGTTAGATGGATATCAAATATTTGATCTATTTTATATTTCATTTTACAACAGAGCACTTTGGTATTGTATGACTGTGTTTTATAAAGGCTGGTTTTACCATAGAGTTTCCAGCAATTCCTAGAGAAACATGACCCAGAATTGATGTCATGCCATTAACCTGATTGAGTTTTCTTTTCCTGGGGAGCTGGCAACCCTGGTCTGTACATGCACTGGTCTCTGGATCAGGGTGCATCAGCCTTTACAAAAATACAAACAATAGAGTTTCCAGTGATTCCTAGAAAGGAATGATGTCACTTCCAGGTTTTCCCAGCAGAGACATGCAAAAAGATCTCTTGATTGAAGAGG
The DNA here is from genome assembly GCA_029375565.1 of Gekko gecko. Classification (NCBI taxonomy): domain Eukaryota; kingdom Metazoa; phylum Chordata; class Lepidosauria; order Squamata; family Gekkonidae; genus Gekko; species Gekko gecko. The sequence continues at coordinate 119,882,594 of JAPDNY010000003.1, read as the reverse complement.
ATCCCTGCTGGTATCAGTGGAGGGAGCTGATCCATATACATGAAGGAAACATACATGCAGGGACTTGCTTCAAATGGCAAAGAGTTTCTTGAGTATGTTATTTCTCAGGAGACAGTGTTATGTCACTTCCAGGGAAAACTAAGAATTTCTAGCAATTCTTAGAGGTGTCTGACACCATGTCCAGGTTTTCCTGGAAGTTATGTAATTAGGGTTGCCAGGTCCCTCCTGGCAACCAGCGGGGGATGGGGGGACTTATGTGGAGTAAGTTCAGGCATTGTCACCAACATCGTACAGGAAGTTACCAACATCACACTGCAATGCCCAGGTGACACTCTGGTATTTGGGCAAAATATGGTAAAATTGGCTTCTACCATAGAGTTTTTGCCCAAATACCAGACTGCTGTCTGGATGGCACTGGTGTGATGACATCACACCTGTGTGATGCCAGGAATGTGGCCTGGGCCTTGCTGTTTTTCCAGGCAAGTTCCCCCTGCTGGCCAGCTGGGAGGCAGGGCCTGGCAGCAGGAGACCCCTGCTTCCACTGAGGGGGATCTGGCAACCCCAGACATAACCCTGTCACTTGATGGCAGCCCAGGTCCTTGCCCCCTTATGAAGAAATGAAGAAGCAAAGAGAAGATGCCAAGGAGAAAGGGCATGACATACTTCCCTCAAAATCTTGGGGGTCTGAAGGTGAAGCATGGGGAGGGCAGGGTTTGGGGATGGGAGGAACCTCAGTAGGGTGGGGTTTTTTTTGCGGGGGGGAGTTAATTGTGTTTTATTGGTGAAATACTTTCTCACATACACTCACAGCACAATTGGGGCAAGGGGGAACATACAGGGTGCCGACCAGCTACTATGCCAATGCTAGTGTATCTTGGAGATATGCTGGTATAGTGCCTTGCCTCAGTAGGGTATAATGCCATGTACTCCAGAGCAGCCATTTTCTCCAGGGGAACTGATCTCTGTAGTCCAGAGATCAATTATAATTCTGTGTGATATCCAGGCTGACAACCAGAGATGCTTGGAAAGGAGAATCTGGGCAGTACGCAACTTGACAGCTCAGAGTTCAAAGCCAAGAATACAGGACTGCCCCCACAAAGGAGGCTTAACTATTCAGCAGCTAGCACTGTGATCAGGTATGGGGTGAACGTTGCCCATTTGGCCAACACAGATCCCTTATGTTGCTGTAAAATAACTAAAGTTGACCTTTGATTTTCCCCATTAATGGTGTCACATCATCTTTTATTCTGTGTCTGCCTGCAAGAAAGAAAGGGAAACACCTCTGGTTCAGATTAAGGTGTTTTCTGCTGATTTGTGTCTTATAACTTTACGTTGTAAACAGTGAGGCAACAAATATTCTTTCTGCTATGACTCACAAGTAGATGTTGACATACAGCAATCCTTCAGATTTCCTTTTAATGCTTCCCAGCCTTGAACTAGCTACCAAATACACAAGGAATGAATATTATTCCAAAAGAAGAAACATATGTAAATATATGCCACCCACTTACACATGAAAGCAGAAGCTACTTCTGCTATTATATATTCACATAACTAACCTTAGTTAAAACTTACTCTTGCATAGCAAGTATACTTCTGTTTAAAACGAAATGGATGCAGCATTACCTAGTATTAAAATGTTAGAGGTCTACAGTTGCTGTTGGTTTAGTCATACGTTACCCAAGAACCACTGATGGCAGCCATAAAGCTTCCCTTAAATTATTAAGCATAAAACACCAGACTGTAATATTTTGCTAAACCAAAGTACAGACACAGACAAAGATGTCATTTCAATATTTGAAACCAGCAAGTTTAATTTAAAATAAGAGCAAACCAATAAGCTCAGAAAATAGCACTGTGTGAGAGGAAAATTACACTGCTAGAGAAAAAAAGGGGAAGGACTTAAGAAATTTATAAAAGTAATCTCCAAGTGGAAATTAGAAATCAACCCCTAGAAACAGAGTAACACAAAAGAAATATTACTGTCCACTTTCTAAATCAATATAACACTGCTACACGACAGAATTACCATGGTAACTCAAGTAAAAAGAATAAAGCAATTCTTATTATTTCAAAATAAAATCACAGCCTGAAGCCCAGCTTTTATTACAGCTGCTGATAGATCGCTGGCTTGTATTTATCTGAAATATTGCTTTTCAATCAGCTATTTTATGAATGTACATATTTCGCTGAGCAGCCCACTTAAAGAGTGCACTTTTTTAAAAAAGCCTGGAAAAGGCTAACAAATGAAATATATATATATATACATATACACACACACATATATAATGTATGTGTGTATAATATATATAATAACAAAGTGAGAGAAAAAGGTTCTGTCTGGCCCAGAACTTCAGCATGGCAAATCTCACAGTGCACAAGTATGTGATTAAAATCCAAACAAGACCCCGATTTCGTGCACAGTGAGGATTATGTGCCTGTAATATTACAGGTAAAATATGGTACACAAAGCTGGCTAAACTAAATATTTATCATAAGTCTGTATTTGATCTGCTGGAAACTTTTAGTTGTTTAAAGTGAAGTTGGCATACGCTGGAAATGTTTTAGAACTGGTGACTTCCAATTCTCGCAGGCTTTCTGAAAACCACATGACAACCAAGCTGCCATGCCCCTACAACAAACTCATTCTTTGCATAAAGATCGAAGGCCAGCAGTTGACCTCCTGCTTTTCTAGTCTTTCAGGTGTTCAAATAAAAATTGATGATCAGGAAAGGAAGACAACAATTCTCTTAAACTAGCAATTCTGTTGAATAGTTCACTGAACTCAAATGTCACAGACATGCCAAAGCAATAACTAAGAGAATGGCACTATTTCTGTTGAATCACTGTGGGTATGTGCTGGTTTTGTTAGGGAATGGCATCTTCTTAGTGTATCAGAATGGTTTGGGCTCATTCTGCATCTGGCATTCGCTCTGCTGTTTTACCAAACCCAAGTTGGAACAGAAATTACCCTCTACATTGCATGCCACTTTCTTTGTTGGATTTTATGGTAGCCTCCACATTGCATGCCGGTTTCACTTCCTTTGATCTCTCAGTTTTAGGGTACCGTCTGCATAGATTTATGGCTGTTTTATGGCCGTTCAGGGGTGACTTTGCAGTCAGTACCGTGTTGGCCCAGGGTATTTGAATGTGGTTTTGAGCCACATTGTTTTCTGTGGGTTTGGTAGACCAATGGAGTGAATGGGCCTTGGAGTTTTGTTCCCTTTAGGCAGCCACTGCAAAAGAAAGCAAGGTGTTATGTCTGCTGACAGCCACTAGGCAACAGCGACCTTACCTGAGCTTGGAGCTCAAGAGACAACAGGGACTAGGATCCTGAAACCTCAAGCAGTCACCAATAGGAACCTTGGTGGGAAGTTTAAACCCACTAATGGGAGCTGGGGGTGGTCCATGGGGACTGTATATAGTTGGCCATCGGCCAGTATTGGGTTGTTCTGTTGCATACGAGTAAACCATATGTTGCTTAGCACGCTGTTTCCTGATTCCTTAATGCGTCGAACACAACACAAGGGTTTCCAGGAAAGCATGGGGGGGGGGAGCTCCTGCTTATCTTCTTGCCCTCAACCTCTAGAGTTGCAGTAGTAGGATTCAAATATATGCATTCTGTCTTTATAAGCCTCATTCAGATTCTTTTGTTTAAACATTCCCAATGCAAAGCAGTCCCATTGTAACAGCCACATGATAAGTGAAGTGTAAGCCAGACTGTTCTCCCTGAGACCCTTTGCATTTCTCCCCACAGAAAAATGAACTGAGAGACAGGGAATAAAGAGTGGCATGGATGAAGTAGCTCATATGCTACTTCTGCTACATGACTATGAGGACAGAACTACCTTGGATGAGTTATTTCTACAACATATAAACTGTGACTAAGATTTCTGTTTTTCTTGTCAGAGTTGCTGTCTAAAGATACGATATATAGTAGGTAGTTCATGAAGACCATGAGAAATAACTCTCTGAAAGAAGACTGCTCCATTAAGTGACCTTAACATGTACGGTGATTTTTCCAAACCATGGGGTTAAGTGTGGTGCAGGGAAGAGGAAAGAATTCAGGTAGCTAACACAACGGAGGCTATCTCCATTCCAAAGGCTTCCATTTACGGTCTTGACATGTAGATCAACCCTCAGAACCCACTTATTATCTTTTGATAGTTTCAAAAAGCACACTATGGTATTGAACTTTCATTCTTCACTGCTACATTGGTTCTATCACTTTAAGTTGAAATCTCTCAACCTCTCAGTTGCTTTAAGATTTCCTTAAGCTTGACTTGTGCCTAATACTACACTGGGTTTCTGAAGAATTACTCACATTTGTCAAATTCTTTTGACAGGAAATATCAAACATGAGAGAAGGAAGTTAAGAATCTGGTATTACACACTGACCACTGGTTCATTCTTCTATAATTTTGTATGAAATATGGTCCAGTAAACAGTATCGAAGACTGACCTCCCAACATAAGGTTCAAAGTTGAGTTCAGCCAGAAATCCATGGAGTAACTTCCACACAACTATCAGTCTCTGTTTATACCATCTGTAAAACTAGAATGACATACTATTTCACAGGGATGAGCTAAAAACTGTAGAGTAATACTCTGAGGCCTATCATACCAACTGTATATTAGGAACACAATACTCCAGAGGCAATACTCTAGTTTAATCTCTGATTTTTTTAAAGTAAGGCCTGCTTCTGCTACACTGGAAAGTGCTTCTTGTTGAATTTTGGATTGGGGACTAAACTCTTTTTTTTTTTTTTTAATCTAGGAGGATCAAGTGGGAAGGTTAAGCCTAACTCAAGAGCACGGTAGTTTCCTTTTCTTGCCTAAATCCTCCAGAATAATTTCTTTTTCCTGTATAGAACTACATAGCAAGGGAGGTCAGTGCCAGCTTAGAACTTCAGGAAAGGCTCTTGAGAAAAAGTCTCTGCCCCACTGTCTCCTGCTCGTGGATGGAATTGTTCAGAGCTGTTCATCGTGGTGCCTGGCCTGGCTGCCGCTGGAGGAAAAAAATGGGATGCAGAAGGCATGAGATCTCTTGTGGTCTGCAGGATTTCCAAATGTTAAGCTGTGCAATAGGACCTTACTATACTGTGACTTGAATGGTAGGAGAATGAAGGGGTAGACCTAGGGTTGTCACCCTCCCAAGTAGAGCCTGGAGTTATAGAATCCCAACTGATCTCCACAGAGATCCATTCACCTGGAAAAAAAATGGCTGCTTTGGAGGGTGGACCCTGTGGTATTATATCCCACTGAGGTCCCTCCCCAAACCCTTGCCCACTCCAAGCTCTACCCCTAAATCTTCAAGAATTTACCAACTCAGAATTGGCAACCCTAGATGGCAAACTCTACGGCACATCACATCCTCCCCAAATCTCCGCCCCCAAATCTTTGGGCATTTCCCAAGCAATGTGAGACACAGCCTGCTATGTTTTGCATCCACCCAAGCAGGCTGACGATAGTTACAGACAACTGTTTCTCAATTTACTTGACCAACAATATCCAGTCTATTTGGGTGAATAATCCTATATCACACTGCTCAGTCGGGAAATGTGTGAAGCAGAACTGCACAATGCATGACGTAATGTGCTTAACTCTGCTTAACTGTGATGTATGCTGGCCCCCAAGTACAAATAAGCCACCGTTTCTGATGATCACCTGGGACAGTTAGGAAGGGTTGTGGCCTGTCAAAAACCTGGCAAGCCACACCACATGGCTTATGGGGGCTATGCTCCATATGGTGGGTCATAAGATGGTGTGTCTGATTCAAAGGGTTTTCATAGCAATGCGGACATCCTAGGCTCAATCAACCAATGTGAGGCCTGTCACGTATATAGACTCTTTTGGAGTGTGAGTTGTGCAACTAAATGTAGTAAAGAACTGCGCTCCAGTTTCAATTGTAACATTGCATTGGCAGTATTGTATGCAAACTTTACACGTGAGGAGAGAATGAGGGGCTTCCTGTGACGCACACTGCTGACGGGCTGTATTCTCAACTGTTCTGTCTCATATAGACCCACTTATCACTGAGGTGTTAAAAATATACAGTTCCTCCCCAACTGCTTCACCTCACAAAAAGTTCTCGCCCAGATTAATCTAGCATGTTAAGGAGAAGAGTTCTGCCTTCTAACTTCACTCTTGTGGTGCATCCCAGACACAGATTTACCACCTCAGAGAGAACACAGACTATAGCAAGAGTCTATAGCTATATTTAGAACACTTTCTAGAGACCAGAGGTGCTTCGGATCACAACGATCAGGGTCAGATTATAGAAAGGGCAAAAAAAAAATAAAAATGGGTTGGGCGACAAGGAGAGTGTCCCGCTCCATCTAATTCACCAGGGTATAACTAAAAACAAATAGAGTAGGGAGAGAGGATGTGGAAGTACAGAGGTGGTTAAAGTCTTTATTCAAATAAGGCCTTTTCCCTGAGAGATGGAGAGTAAAAAATCTTGAAATACAGAGATTTGGATTTACATGCATTAAAGTCATCTACGTGACACTTCTTTTTAAGACAGAGAAAGAGAGAGCCACCCGCCCCATACACACACCCTTTGTTGCCGTACATGACAAAATAGCAACTAAATGTTTGCTTTGATCCCAGCGCATAAAGGGTGAAGCTTTTAGGCAAGGAGCGGCAGGTGATCTCAGCTCTTCTGCAAGTCCTAATGCTCCTAAAAGCCACTCTTCCAGTTTCTGTAATTGGGCATCAGTAGTTAATGTAGTATTGACTGCATTACATGCTCCTGTGCATCCTCTCTCTCACTAATGCCAATTGCATCACCTTGTACATTTACCATATTGCTTAGCCAATAGCTGTTAAAAGCAATTCAAATCATGAATCATATAGGAAACTTTCAGCAAGACACGACATCCAAAGGAGACAATTTACAGTTGAGTTAATCTGGGTACATTAGCGAGACATGGATTCAGGAAGACAGACCAATTTATGTTACTTTAGTTTTACCCGTTATTGCTTTGTATAGGCAAATGAATGGAAGGGCACAGAGTAAAAACAGACATAAAGGAGTCCTTTTCAAAAAAAGAGAGTTCCCTTCTCTGCAGAGAGGTCAAAAGGCGTAAGACTGATGCCTAATGCAGCCTTCGTATCCACTGTACTGCATTTATTTAAAAACATTCCCTTCAACAAAGCACAGTACGAAACATGAAATCAGATTCATTTAAAATGTTCTGAATCATAAACACATTACGCACTCTTGTGGAGCCAGGGAATAATCAGAGAATAGGCAAAATCCATTTTCCTGTGGACCATCAAATGACCTTTCCCAATCTTTACAGTGCCATTGGGAAGCTCTCTTGACTGCTTATACTTATCAGTTGACATAGACTTCAGAAAGGACTCTGGCTCTGAATTCAGCACTCATCAGGAAGTCCCCAGTTCAAATGTCACCTCTGCCATGAACTCATTAGGTAGCCCTAGGCATGCCAGTCTCTCACGCCTGAACCCCTCCCCCCTCTACATTTGGAGATAATAGTACCACCATGCCTTACAAGGTCGTTGTTAGGATTACAAGATAATGTACGTGGAGCACTTTGAACACTCTACAGTGTTAGTTAAATTTTTAAGTATTATCACTATCTAAAGGCATGTCTGGAAACCAACAAAAAAAATGTACATTTCCCCCCCTGGCAGGATGACAGATTGTCACTAGACACTTGGCAAAGCTGCAGCATGTTTCTTGCTCGTATTCAACTCCACCATTTTGATTAAACGCCATAGTTAAAAATTACCAAGTGGAACACTTAGGCTTCAGTCCGGAATCCACTCACAAACAATTCCAGCAGCTTTCATTGTTAAGTGGTTTCAAGGCTGCGGTTGTATTAAAAGTGTGGGTTTGAAGATGGTAACCAGAATGTGTTTCTGTCAGAACGGTGACAATGGAAAGCAAATCCACCCTTAAAAATAATCCGTAATACTGGCATTCCTGCTCTTAAAAAGGCTCAATTAATAAGATCCAGATTTGTCTTTAGAAATATCTTGGAGCTTCCTTGAAAGGGCTGCATGCCGGGCTCCTGCCTAAACAAAATTGATCAATTTAAACAGCTGTGGTAAAGCTGCAGCCATTGGCACCATCATTAACAATTTAAAGCATGGCTGCCTTTATCTTCCTTCCCAGTTACACACTCATTATACTTGCTTTTATTTATTAGAAATCGAGTCTGCCGCAATATGTTTCCGTTTCTTCCATCCAAACTGAACCCAGCTTGCGAGATTGCGAGTCTTGATCATTCCATGGAAGAAGGAACAGCAGTTGTTCATAACGCTTGTGATACTATTCTCTCCATTTAAGTTTATGTACCATTTTTTAAAAATCCTAGTCAAAGTACAAAATCAAATCTGGCTCCCCTGAATACACCCCCCTTTCCATTGAGTCTCGGCCACACATTTCTATAACTGTAGAAGAGTAAACATAACCCAAATATTCGAATGCAGCCCTGTTTCTTTTTGGGATACAATTTCTTGAGCCAAAAGCATAAAGAATATTCCAAAGACATTTTCATGAGGAAAAGACTGTTAATGAAATTAAACAAGAAAAATCCTGGCAGGTATTTGTAGACCTAGGAATCAAAATGGGAAGCACACCACCACAAGCTGACCATTTAAAGATGAGGTCTGCAAGACAACAAACAATTGAAATCCACTTGCCCTCACTGCTTATCTTACTAAAAAAGGAAACACAGAGAAAACCATGTAACAGCAAACCACAGTTTGCAAACCATAATTTGTTGTTACAGCTGAACCATTAAACCACTGTTTAACGGAAGGCATGAAAAAAGGATCCTGAAAGATTTTTGGAAACTGCTTTGCAAACTATAGTTTAGACAAACTGTGGTTTGCCATTACCTCTGAATCATCAACCCATACTTTGAGACAAGGTAATCAAACTCAATAGAATTAGCACCCAGTTGCAAGTTGACTGTGTATGCTCCATCCCAGTCCTTGGAATATCTCCCCCATATGTCTTCCTCCATATTTAATATATCTTACTGTTCCTAGCAACTGCTATGCATTTATGCTAGGTAGACTGAATGTTTTGCCTACAGATGAACTGAAGTGGTGCTCTCCTAATACTCCATTCTCTGGCTGCCTCTGTTGTTGTGCCTCTGGCACAATTGAGACCATTGATCGTGCTTGTTATTTTGCAATCAATGGTCCTCACTTCGAGAACTTCGGATTCCCCCCATTTTGAGCAAGTACCAACTTGCCATCAAACCTCAGGTAGTTTCCTTTCTGTTGGCTGATGTTAGTTCTGCAGTTATGTGATCTGTGGCCAAATTCTTGTCTATTATCTCTGAGACACTCTCCTGCTATGTATTATAACATGACAACCCTGTGTACACCCCTCATTTATTTTTTAATGTAATTTTATTCTGTAATTGTTATTGATATATGAACTGTGATTTTATTGTACAGCTCAAGGCCTTCAGTCAAAGGAGCTTATTGTTAATAAAGGCAAGACTGTTCCACCTTCTATCACCCAAAGATTTCCGTGAGGGATGGGTAAAGAGCAAGGAACATAAACCATAGTTTTTCTGTGCATGAAACATGGTTAATCCATCTGGAACAGTTTGGAAGGCTAACACAAAATATGGTTTATTACTACATGTGTACCAAGTGAATGCAAGTAGTGCTAATTAGCTTCCAATTTTGAACTTGAATCTCTATTACAAATAACACTTCTTACATTGTTTTATTATGTTAACATTCTTTTATTATTTGTTTTCTTATTTCCTTCACTATTTATACCCTGTTGATTAGAAATCTACTCCAGGTGTCTTGTAAAAGCAAATATTTACCAAACAGGAATAACAATGCTAAGTCTGGATGCAGGAGACAGAGGTTCAAAACCCATCTCATCTACCAAGTTCACTCAGTAATCTTAACCCAGACACCACCTCAGCCTAACCAACCACTTAGGGTTGTTATGAGAATAAAACATCAAACTTCGTTGCAGGAAGGGGAGAATTCAGATTAACGAACAAACAAATGTTCAGTTCAGGTCTGATGTCTACTTTCACGGGGGGGGGATCAAAATTGCTATCTGATACTTATTAAATAAAACAACCTCCACTAGGAAAGTCACATTTACAAACAGAGCACCACTACCTCTGAACTTGAAATGTGAAGAACTAAAATGCTTCCCAAATGAAATCAATTAATCCTCCAACCGTGATAAATTCCTTAACCATTGGAGAGACAGATATTTCAGACTCTCTGACCCTTTATCACCAGACCTAATGGACTACTTTATTAATAATGTACTGCCCTTAAAAGGAACATTTTTTGAAGATTCTGTAGTTCCAGTGTTTCCTAAGAGCTGCTACAGCAAAGAGATTGATATTTTATCATCTCTCGTGAGTGCAGCATGAAAATTGAATGGCAGGCTGTGGGAAGATAAAAGTCTGTATCCCCATGTATTGGGATTCTTCCATACTGTAGTTAAGTAAACCTCAAAGTGTGCCCCCATACATAATCTGTTCTGTAGAGTTGCACCTTTTCTCCCCTCCCTGTCAAGCTAAAAGAGAGTATCCTAGCTGTGTTCACACAATAAACTGTTTCCTAATGGCAGAACTAGGGAACTAAGTGCTCAAATTTAAAGTGGAAGCCATACTCAGTTTTCATGTATGTGTTTGCAGCCCAAAAAAGCTCTAGTAAACAGGTCTGCAAGCTCAGGCAACTAACCAATTACTGCAGTTCTGCAACAGTTATGCATGTGCGCCTATTACTGCAGTTCTGCAACAGCTGTGTACATGCTTTCAGTGGTCTTTGGTATGATCATTGGTCACAAAAGAGTATCCTGAAAGTTGCTTTAAACTGCAAGATAAGGAAGCTGTCTTCAAATCACCTTTTCTATTTCACTTTTGGTACACTGAGTGTTTTACAAGCTTTAGTTCACTTATCCTCACAAACACCCCTTGAAGATTCTAATGTTGAGAGGCTGAGAAATACAAATGGGCTCAAGCTGACCTAGGGCATTTGCAGCGCAATAAAGCTGAGCTTCTAACCCATGTTTTGTAAACCGAATATTTGATCCACTGGAACTCACTGGCTCTTTGCTGTCACAAATACTCACAGTTCTTAGGATACCCATTCTTTTCTTTTTGGGGTGATAAAAATATATATATTGATTAAAGGTGCCAATAATTCAAAATACTTAGGAATCAGTTTCTTTCCAGCTACATTTTCTTCTTGGAATTTCCTATCCACAAAAGCAGAAAGAAGTTGAAGACTGCATCCTAAAGGGAATGTTCCAAATGAAAACATGCTATTTGAGTCAACCAGAAAGCCCTATTTTTAACCACAAATCAAGACCTTCTTCCTTACTTTCAAACATCACGCTACCATCATCCTTGTTACTCATATCACATAGAGTTTTATCTTTGGCAGAAAATTTGATCACAGATTGATACATTATAGTCCCGAATACTCAGTGAAGGAAGCCAATTACATGTTCTTATAATGTTATGACCACTACTCAAACTGTAGTGGTAAATGTGGACAAAGTATTTTTCTGGTACTCCATCACATTTTGCCACTTTGCCAGGATTCCATACCTGCCTGTTTCTACCATGTTTCACCACTGACAATACTAAGAATGGCTATACACAATAAATGGATACCAATACTACTAATGTTAAACAAAATACCTTTCTTCTTCCTGGAGTGTATAATTTTCTGAACTGGCTACATTACGCAGTCTCTGCAGCAGTACATCCTAGTCTCTTTCTGTGATCTGGCGCATATAATTATTATTCTTACCAGGCCATCTCCTAGAAATCTGTTCAAAGCAAGTTTCCCTTCATTACAGGAAGACAAAAGTCACATACCGTACACCGAATGACCTGTACATTACCTTAAGATCTATGTAAATATTATTTTTATCAAAAAGTAGTGGAGGCAGTGCTTAAGATAACATTTTAAAGCAATCTCCAAGCCTGTCTGACACTTGATCCTTATCTCTTTCCCCAGTATCAATATGCAGGTATTTCCAGTTTCTACTGTTCAGTATCAACATCATTTCCTCCTATGTTAGGTCTGTCTTTATCCTAGAAGTACCTCCTCAAATCCCATACGTGTTACTAATGGTATCTTACCTCAAGTGGATTGTCCTTGCTTGATCAATTTATTTGTAGGCTATGATTTGCTTTATTATAAGAAAAATCCACCCCAACGTCAAATGTTGTAGTTCTCTTAACTGCTCCTGCTCTTTCCTACCACTAAGAGGGAATGACCTTTATTCTCGTTACCTCTCAAATGGCCATGGTATAAGGATGCTGATCAATCTCTTATTCTACAACCAGCTTGTACTTCCAACACCTTCCGTTTCTGAAATCCTCTTCATCTACATCTAGCGTATGTTTCTTTCTCTCTGTGTTCATATCTAGACATGTATTTTGCAAAGGATACATTAAATAGGTAAGCAACCCTCCTCTTCATTGTGAAAGAAACTCGAGAGGGTTTGTCCCAATTCCTTTTCCTGTAAAATCTTACCTGTTATTTAATCTGGTTCAAGATACGTTTGTGTAAAGTGCCGTCGGATCACAGCCGACTTATGGCTACCCCATAGGATTTTCAAGGCAAGTGATGAAACAGAGGTGGTTTGCCATTGCCTTCCTCTGCAAAGTCCTCCTTGGTAGCCTCACATCCAAGTACTGACCCTGTTTAGCTTCCAAGATCTGATAAGATCAGGCTATACTACACCATGCCACATCCCAATTCAAGAAATATGACCCCACAAATAGTATGTTTAAAAGCCATGTGCGTTTTTTGTCTCACCTAAAAAAAACAAACAGAACAAATGAACTGGAACTATCTAACACACATTAAGATCTCCAGTTCATATTCTGAATTGTGGATTCTAACATAGGAACCTTGAACTCCCATTTATAAGATTTGGGTGCTAAATCAGATTTGGTGTTTGTATATAGGTTTCTGCTTGGCACAGGTGTGGTTTGGAATAACACATTTCAGTGTCTGAACTTGGCTGCTATCTACAAAAGAAGCTTCTCTCGCCGAAAGGCATGCCCCTCCAAAAACACACACTCCATAAATTTGAAGATTAACTCAAAATTAAGAAAGTGCTTCTAAATTCTACTTTACTTCTACCATTTCAGTTCTTTCTACTATCAGTAGTAAAGTTTGTTCTCAAACATTCAACCACCTCTGTGTCCTTTCCACAATTACCACGTGTAGGACTCGCCCCTGACCGTTCTATGCTGTTTCTTTCTCCTGTTGCTTAGAAGTATGGTAGAGGGTTACCCTATTTAGCAGAATAAAGATTTTGTCACACACACACATGAATGACAAATATATAGATATATATGAATGAGACAAATTATTTTCCAACCTCCTGTAAAATATCTATCCTCACATTAATTACTCAACCCTTGTCTCTGATAAACTCCCCCTGAAAGATAAAAGTTTTCTAAAGTACTGGATCCTAAGGCACTGCCAGCCAATCTATAAGGTAACAAAGCGAAGTAATTGGATTTGAGTCAATATTCTCTAATTTAAATCAATAGGATTAAAACAGATTAAAGTAAAGTACTTAATTTAACTGATTCGTGGATCGTTAGAATGGTACTAAATTGGGAGAAGGGTCAGATACCTAAAATACACCCCCTACCATTCAGGGAAATGTTTTATTTCATGTTTGGAAATTTTTACGGGAAAGATAAAATCAGCTTTTCCAAATTTCTCCATAAAATTAAAATTCATTCTGTGCATTGGTCAGATTGTCCCTTGATAATTCTCACACCTATCTCAGGCATAGTTTTGCAAGTCCTGCTGATTTCACCAAGCCCAGCACACACGTGACAGTGTGCACAATCCCATCCTTTATCTTTTCATGAAGCTCTGACACCAGGCTCTCTCTCAAACATGCAACACCTTCAATTAAGTGTGAAATAAAAAGGACAAGTAACCACAAACAGAAGAGCTGTTGCTTTTCTTTGAACACTTCAAACTCTGAAGGGAAGAAAAAAAGAAATCAGTACAGTTAGCATGGACAGTAAAAAACAGTCAGTGCCAACTACTTCTTATTCCCAAGAAGGTTACAGTCCAATTCTAAGCATCTTTAAGACCAAGTAAGTTCCACGGAGTTCAGTGGGACTTTATTCCTGATAAATATGCTTAGGATCACAGATTTTTATACTGACTCTCAAATGAACTTCTTAGGTTTACTTTATTACTTATTTAAAGTTTGTATTAGTCACCTTTTCCAAAGAGCCTTTGATCACGCTACAAGTTTCAGAAACTTACTTCCAAAGAACCCCTTCAAAACACCTTTGAGAACAATAAGAATTATTTTGAAGAGAAAAGAGTAGTACTCTGGAAAAGGCACCATTACCTGTGACGACAGCCATCCATTGTTGTCTCTGATAAACAGGTTTTGCAGGTTTTCACAACATTTCAAAAACATGCAAAAGCTGTTTGGCTGAAGACAAATGTGGTACAAAAGAAATGAATGGCTGTACCACAGATAACAATACCACAAATCATACTACTTTCAACTATTTTAAAAGCTGTGTTGGATTTCAAGGCATTTTTGGTTCAGATTTATCTACCTGGTCCTTTCCATACAGACGGTCCAGTCATGTGCTTCTGGAGAACGTTATTTTCTGAGTCCCCAAGCAATGGTCAGAAAGCCAAGCAGAACTGAAGCCAGACATGTCAGTCCTCGTATAATTCAAAATTCTAGGCTGTAGCCTTCACTTGCCAGTGTATTATCAGTTCAATGCAAGATGTTTAGAGACACTGTAATACACTGAAGACAACATCAGAAGTTTTTTGATGCCAAAGTGACCTTACGCATGTCAAACCACAGTACGCTTATTAGAGGCTAGAAATGAAATTCAGATTTTTTTTTTTAGCGTTTTGCGAACAAGTTAGGTCATAGTGGCAACATACAGAAAATTACACTCAGTGATGACAGTTCATGTCATGCATTAAGAGGTGGAAGACTTCAAATGAGCTACTGGACACACAGAGAATTCTTAAAGCTTCTAGCGTTTCTAACTAAACCAATGAGAAATCTGTTGTTTTAGTTATCCAACTCCGTAAATGTCAAGGTGCTATTTTAGCCATGGCCCAGGGCCACCCCTCTGTTATCTTCGCTTTATAAAAGAGATGTTAAGAACAACTGGTTTGGGTTGGTACTATAAACTAGTGATATTGCACAATCAGCAAAGACAGTATGGTGCTCCAGTGTAACAATCCGAGCTGTTTTAAAATAATATGCTAAACATGAAAAGTTCTACTGTGCACTTCCTCCGACAGCAGCATTAACAGCATTTCAGGGAGAATGGAGAATGACTGGGGATGTTGAATTCCACCCTGCAATCCTACGCTTCTCTTCAACCCTTCCCTGAAAAAAAACCCCAACCCTACCACACTGAATGCTGTCCAGCAACAGATAGAAGAACAGCCACATGTAGGAGCTGCCACTTCCAAAGTACAAGAGGCAGCATGGCTAAATGA
The DNA here is from genome assembly GCA_029375565.1 of Gekko gecko. Taxonomy (NCBI): domain Eukaryota; kingdom Metazoa; phylum Chordata; class Lepidosauria; order Squamata; family Gekkonidae; genus Gekko; species Gekko gecko. The sequence goes on along the minus strand of JAPDNY010000003.1, from coordinate 119,867,085 downwards.
CATCACTACACACAGAGCTGACATTTAAACACACGAACAGCACCAGCCTGGAAAGGCTCCCTTCCTTGGGACACTTTGCAAAGAAATGGGGACAAAAAGCGGAAAAGGGGGAAGGACACTTTCAAAAGCCTGCATTCCTTAGTTTCTGCTTTGTATCCCATGCACAAGATGTCCTATTTGACCCATGAACTTGTCAAACACTCCTGTTTAACACAGGTGCTCTATCACTAGCTAAAGTGGAATGACAAACAAAGTTTATCAAGAATGTCATTTTTCCTCACTTACCACATCTTTCCTAGAAAACTACCACTGTGAGCTGCACAGCACAGGGAAATGTAACAGAGCCATACACAACTCATCAACCATGCCACAGCCTCTGCTCCTTTCCTGGACTTTGACACAACCCGTGCAATCTTTATAGGCATTAAGTCAGTTTCAGAAATGTTGAAAAAACAGAAGCTCCCAGACTCCTTGGATATAATTCATTCAGCCAGGCGCACGAACACGGAATGGCCCACTCCTTCTATATAATCATTCTTCCAGCAGCCCAATGGTAATTTCCTAAAGCCCATTTAACGAGTCTATTATTTGATCCCATTATGTTTTGAGCCACAAAGCAAGTGAAACATGTGAGAGGGAGAAGATCTCTGAAGATTCCCCCAACTAACACCTGGAAGAGAAAAGCGAGGGCTTAAAATAAATGCCACAAAGTAAAGTGGAGAAGGGCTGCGACTTACAAGGAAAACAAAGCCCAGAAGTGCTTTTTTTAAATTAAGCAGCTTTAAACTTGTATCCCTCTACTACAGTAAACCCTGCTGGGCTGCTTTACTTTTTTCCCACCCTCTCCCCAGAGCAGTAGAGAAAGCATGCTGGCAGGGACATACAAGGCACCGGAGGCAAGAGAGTTATGCACCTCTCAGGTTCATTTACTGCATGTAAGGAACGTCTGCGAATATGCTGAGCCCTGCTCGAGGAATCTCTCCGCTCACCTACCGTCCTCCTTGTCCAGCACCATCATCTCAGGGTTCACAGGAAGTCCGGGTGCAGATGCTCTGTCTCCAATCGCCTCCGCTCACGGGGAGAAAAGAACTAGCCTATGTGGGAGCCCAAGATGAGCTGCTACGGCTCAGCTGATTGTCCTTTAGCAGCGAGAGAGCTCTAATTATCCAGTTGTCCAGCTTTTAACCTAGATTGCACTCAGTTAGAATTACCTTCAGAAATGAAGCACTTTGCAGATACAAAAGCCGTCTCACCTACTTTCGTACCTCGGAATTGCAAGGAACTAAAACTGCAATTTAGAAAAAAGGGGGGGATCAGAGCTGTTTCTTTGGTTCTCACCTTCTAAATGGCTCAATTTGCACAGTATAATCTGTTTTAATGTAATTGCATTTGATAGCCCATAACCTTGGCTGTTGCAACTATACAGCTTTCAGCCTTATAAAGTGTTTTCCCCTTGGATTTAAGCTGAATTTCAATCTAAAATTACACTCCAAGGGGTTGGGGGGGAGGAAAATATCTAAGCCTAGCTACTGCTGCCTCTGTCTCTCCATTTGTGTGAGCTTTGCACCCTTGCTGCCGAATAAATGCACTCATTTCCCAGGGACCCCCGCTTATTCTTCTGTCAGGCTTTAATGGAGAATTTAAAGCTTTTCAGCTCAGCAGCACCACCTGCAGCACATCTTTGGCTATAACCCACTATGTAGTATTTCTATTAACTTTGTCTTTTTTTTTTTTTGGTGCTCTCCATTTTCATTACATTGGATTTACCGGTGATTTGATCGAGCTCACCTTTAATATAATGCTCAGTGGGGGGGGGAGCCTCTCAGTATCTGTACAATAAATTTTCCATCTGCATTCTTCATTTTATTTATACACACCCATTTCCCCCCAAGCAAGCCCTCCTTCCCAGCTTGCTTACTTTGAAAACATTAGCCACTTTTAGCAAGTTAAATTTTATTGTTTTGAAATAAAACTTTTCTTTTAAGTAGTTATAGAATTTTAAGTCTAGATTTCCCTACTGTTCCATTGAGATGGTAATGCCCGCACGGGACAGCTTCCTCAGCTCATTGTTTAAATGAGAACTATTGGGGGAAGGGGGATCTACATTTTTCTGTGTGGGGAAAGGAGGTTATTTTTCTCGCAAGAATGTCATTGTAAGTCGTTATATCATGTGCAGACTTCACCACCACAGAAATACGCATCTGGCTATCCTAACACTATAGTCCTGTTCTCCTCTATCTCAATGACAATTTAGCATCTTCCTTACCAAAATCACTTTGGATATTTCTCCAATACATGCTATTGCACAAGGAATACAGCACTCACAAACATTCACTTTCTTCTAGAGCTTGAACTCCTGGGTGTAAGGTTGGGGCAGGTGGAGAATTAGGAGACTTTTAATCCAGGATTTATTCTGTAATATCCTTTGATATAAAGGAGCCAAGGAGGCCTTTAGCAGGATCTTGCCAGTCATTCTGCTATTCCGAGCTGTGTCATTTGTGACAGCTGACATTGCAGACGACACCCAAATCTGAACGGAAACATTTTCTAGCTACCCAAATAAAGTCATATTCTGGGGGAAAAAGACGAGTATGTGTATTTCCATCAGAAGACTGAAGGGTTAGATTTAGAGGATGAGGCTCTTAAGTACTCAGCACCAAAGAACAGGTTTCTGACCACCTTCTTTTAATCCAAGAAAACATTTTATTCCAGTTTCTACGATACTTCTCCTTTTCCTTTACAACTGATACAAGAGTAACCTTTTAAAAGCATGATAGGAAGCTCCAGCCAGATACCCTTAATACCTATTTTTAATTAGATTCCTTATCCCCAACTCAAATGGCTTTGCCTTCCCTCTTCATTTTGAATGCTTAATCCTAACAGTCCTTGAATGTATTTGATGTTAAATATACCATTTTGCATGGAGAATCATTTCATTCAGTACTGAAAACTTCAATTCTCATTCAGCGACTACCTATTTGCTAGGGAAACATAGTATGCTCTAGCAAAAAAATGCCACAATTTTAAGTCCGATTTCTATACTATGATCCTAAAAGGCATTTATTTTGGAAGCCAGGCCCTCATCAAGACCAACAAATCTATTCACCAGTAGTTTGAACTGGGGAGGGGGGTCTTAAATCCATTACGTATTCTGACAATACTATTTGAAACTTTAAAAATGTACTAACTAAAGTAGATTTACTGCAAATTACAGCCATTTAGGTGGATTTGAGGTATTAGATTTTTTAACTAATCACAAAAGTAAATATAATACTTCCCTAGCACACTGTTAAACTTAAATAGTTAGCAAATCATGGATTCCTGAACCACTCTTTAACCCACCACAGACTTCTTTTCACAGTATCATTTCAGAGATATATTTAAATTTATAATATTTCACAGCAGCAGTTTTCTAAAATCACCTCATTGTTTTAGAGATCAGTTGTAGCGACCATAAGGAATGGCACTCCCGTATAATAAATCTATTAATTTCACCATTTAAGATTATTTAAACTTCTCATTCACTCTCATTTGAATTACTATGTTTTTTTATTTAAGAAATGTTTCCTAGAACCCTAATAGATTACGGGCACAATCCAATCAAAGTGAGTACTTTTAAATCCCATCATTTCCAATGTTAAGAGTCAAGTGTCTGATATCAACTGGACAAAAGAGCTTAACTTTGGCTGGATTATGCCCTAAATTATTAGCTAAAGCATCTTTAGTTAAATGAAGCATTATAATGGGTCACTATCATTCTGTATTGAATGGATTCACTGAACACCAATTCTATTCTGTGAAATTCAAGTAGCAAGTCTATTCATATAAATGGAAATGTGACCCTGACTTTGGCCCTACCCCTCACGCTAGGTTGGTTTTCCTATGCATAGTCACCTTGCAGAAAATTAAGTTAAACAAGGAGAAATTATTGTGACCCTCAGAAGCTACATGTAACTTGAGTCTCTGTACTGAATTTTCTTATTTAGTCATGATTTTTAATTATCCTAAAGAGGAAAAAATGCTCCCCAATATCACATTCTATTATATCCGTCTCATTGCATCCTATCATTTTTGACATATAGGAAGCAATGCTGCCTCACTGACACAACTTGACACTATGCCAGGCCACATCATATCAGTAATGTGACGGTTTTGTCTTCTTGTCCTTTCCCCATATTTGGAATGTTATTCTCTCCTATCCCAAACTTTTACCTTTGCTAGAAAGAACATCAGCCAAGAAAACAAGGTGAAACACCCCACTGGTTAATGGTGGTGGTTATATCACATATTATGCCACAAGGCTGGCATTACTCACTGAATGGAAGGATCGATCTCTTTCAGCGCTCAGTCCACATCTTGTTACTTCACACCTAGTTCTTAGCAAGCCCTCCCCCCACAACTATTCCATTTTTTACCTAACTGGAGAATAAGTTTTGAATTTCCTAGAATGATGGGCTTCCAAAGAGTAATTCACCAGAGGGCACTCCATAAGGTTCATGATGACCTCAGCACTTACTTAGGTGGGAGCAACTTTTATTTCAGAATTTTCTATTTTTTTAAAAAAAAATTACCAGCTCCTCATTCTCTGAAATGATAAGATTTTAGGGATAAGTAACCAGTTGACCTTTGCCAATAAAAACACAGATTGTTTCACAGGCATGACCTTTCCAGCATGGTTCTCCAGGAATTTTAATCGCCGACAAAACTTTCCATGCATCCTATTTTAACACACAATGATACAACATTCACTTTAATGTTCACAGATTAGCAACAAGTGAGAAAAGTGAGAGGCAGGCAATGAAAGAGTCATGTAAAATAACCCCGCACTCCAATGGGAAAAGACCTTCTGTCCCTAATTTCTCTGACACATTTTAACAGGCATAATTTCGCTGCTGGAATAACTGCCTTACAAACAATTCTGGAGAATTTCCCAGGCGCCACTTCAGTTTGCTACTCTGATCTCCACATCCTTCTCATCAGGGGTTTGTTCCTTAACATGTCTTCTTTTTAAGTGCATCCCATTCTAATTTCCTCTTTACCTTCACTACCATCCCCATTATTTCCTTTTATACAGCCATCCGTAAGAGCTCCTGGAATGAGGGCTGTTGAGAACTGTCTGGATAATCAATGTTTCTAGTTTCACTTCCTTACACCATCATCATTCCAGCCCCTGAGCTCCTTATGTTTAATGAGTATGTCTGCAATACTTGAAAGAACCCAAATACCCCCATTAGGAAACTCTCTTTAGATCTCAGTCTTCCCTCGTAGCTCACCTGCTTCCCTTACTACCTCTGTGGAGGCAGCATCCTGCTGTTTGACCCGTCAATCAGATTTAAACAGATATAGGCTAGTAGGCACCCGTTGGCAAAAAAGGGGGGGGAGTTAAGGCAGGACAGGAGCGTCACCCACTTATTTATAAAAAGGGAAAGGGGGGGAACCCTGATTATTCTCTAGTCAAGCAAAATTTCTATCATTTTGCCATTGCCAGGATAATCTGGTGCAGTTCACACCTCAGAACCAGAGCAGATGGAAATGCAAGTAAAATCCCAGAAGAACAAAACAGCAATGAATTAACGTCGCTTAATTATACTGACATTACTTAACCTCTTACATCTTTGTCTTTGGGGGAATATACAAGGGGGAGGCTTTTTTATTCATATGCTAGTTACCATGGGGATTCTAGACCCAATCCTAAATTATCTTGTTCCAAAGATATTGCCATTCTGCATGAGGACTGAGGCCTATCTTTTGATGACAACTAAATGTTTAGTTCCTTGGTGCAACCAATCCATTTTTAGGAGCTGGCAATGAATTTTTAGAAATGGGGAAACAAAAAGACGTTGCCAGTAACAGGGGTGCCAGTTTTGCTATCTATATGGTTGGAGATAGCAGCCCTGTGAACCGGAAACCCTAGAAACATATTTCTGATTCCAAGGAGCCAGTTCCGAATAGATGAGAAAATACTTTTATTAGGCAACAATAACCATTTTTAAAATGTGTGAGCAACCATGTGCCTGAGATACTATAACACTATAAACAGCATGGAAACAGAAAGCACCTTAGATCAGCAACCATCTTACACAGCTTCCTCACATGACCGACCCACATCACAGGCGTGTTCATCTATGTTCAAAGTTCTGACCTATGGTGTGAAGGCAGAGCCATGAAGCGGGCACAGGATTTCTTCCCTGTGATCCGGGTCACCACACTAGTGCTTATATCAAACTGGTTCTCAGCTTTCATGGGATATGCCACCATGGCATAGTTTTCATAACAAGGAGTGTTTTCATTTTCTTCTGCTTTACTCAAAGATAGATCTTCAAAACTTAAAAGTGCACAGAAACAACAAAGTAAGAGGAACTTTTAACAGCAATTATGTACTCGCGGGGACTCAACGGAAACATTATACTGGAGAAGCTTCACTGGTCAAGTGACTACCATGAGGATGGAAAGCTGTTGTCAATAAAGCTTACTCTGAAGAGCACAGGTCCATGACCTTGGCTGTACTCCTTCCCACAAGAATATGCATTTATCATAGCCCAAAAAGCATGAGTATGAACCCATCTTGCTCAGAGAGTACCACTTCTGATATGGTCTCCAGTCCTTGTCCAACACATCACAACCACACTAAGTCTGAATTCTGTGTACTCTTTTACTTGTTAGTAAACCCCACTGGGGAAAAATGGAGTTACTTCCATATACTCTTGCGTTGGGTTGGCTTAAAAAGTTACACTGAGATAAAGGAGGAGTTATTTGTCAGAAGAGAGGGGCTCCTCTGAGGACGGTCTCTTCTTGTGCTGTGCTGCTACAATTGCGTTTTTCACCTTTTCCAGTCCCAACCCTTTGAATGTAAGGAGGGGTGAGGACAAAATAAGATCCACACTGAAACATCAGGATTGGTAACAGAATCACCATCCTCAAAGAGAGTGTCATAATAATAATTACGTAAAATTGAATGGATGGTCAGAGGAAATGCTCATTAGTTAAGATGTGAAGGCATCTGTTTTCAGTAATGATCAGAAGGAGAACTTGGCAAAGAACAGCAAATTGCTGTTCACGTCCCACCCAAGACATTACAAATATAGCTCCAGACCTTCTCACAAGTTCACACATTAATTGCAACCAATCTAGGTTTGGCATCAAAAGTGCCCCTAATAAAAAGCAGCTCTAATGACAGCTCTCTGACCTGTTTGTTTATGTTCACATTTAGCATTCTTAGGTGTACGGTTCTTTAATGCTCAGGTGGGCACCTTAAAAAGCATGTGTGAAGAAGGCATGAGATATCCAGGGACATCCAGAGCATTCTGACAAGTGGCTGCATTAAAAGAGTTGCTTTTTCAGCCACAAAAGTAGAAATCGAAGGACAGATATGATTTGAAAGCTCAAAAATGGGGGGGGGGAGTTCAAACTTTGACGAGAAACAAGTTTTTTAAAAGTAACCTCTTCACAAAGGAAGCTTACTGGGGTTGCTCTGACCAATAGTACAAGGGAAACATTTTTAAAGGGGGTGAAAATAAATAAGCGATAGAGTAACTATGCGAGATGGCTTTGTTGTGTTTGTTGTTTCAAAAGTGCTGCTTTGTGAACAGAGACTGCCACAAACCATTACCCAAAAGTGCTACATCCAGGTCTGACAGCTAAAATTACAGTTTAAGTGGAGGGCCACTACTCTGAATTACCCTCTTTTAGCTCTCAGTTCACAGAAACGTCCAGGAGCCCATTCATTCCCCAAAGCCCTCAGAAGGCAGGTTGGGAAGAGCTCCCCCCCCGCCCCGATTTCCCTTCCTCCTCATAAGTAATTGCCCTTTTAATTAGCTTAGATACTCTTTAACCTTCGCCTCAACTCCTGCCTCTCATCGCTACCCCCCCAAGTGAGCCCTGCCGGCATTTGTAGCGGAGTCCTGACAATAACCACATGGTCCCTCGGAACTTATTTGCGGTCACTTCTGGCTCTCACTTTCACACAGGCTCGCACCTTCCCCCAAATACCCTCCCAATCCCGGCCTAAGACCCTCTTTTTAGAAAGTAAATCCTTTCCCATAATAAACCAAGGAGTCTTTTGTGAAGCAGTTCAGTAAAGCTGCCAGCCCTTCTAGTCCCTAATAGACCTTTTTTTGTGCATGAGAGAGAGAGAGAGAGAGAGAAGCGCGCAAGAGAGCACCAGGGGCGGGCGGGCGGGCGGGAGAAGCGGTTTGGGGGGATAAGCAAGAGGTTAAACACCACAATAGGGAGATCGAGACAGCGGACAGGTCAGGCGGACAGAATTTTAAAATAGTGAAACTAATGGGTGGTTTTTTTAAAAAAAAAACACAACAACAACCACACGCGCGCTAATCCGCTGACAGACGGATATTAGGGCGAAAAAGAAAACGATCGAAGCGCAAGGGACAGTCTGTTCTGATTAACATGAAAATATGTGCACGGCCGCGGAGTGGGGGGGGGTCGTCAAGCAGATCATGTGGATCAGCGTTGGCGATCGGCGACCTCCTCCCCATGCGCGCACGCACGCACACACACATACACAGAGAGTGCACTTATTTGTACAGTAAGAGAGGGGACGCTCGGTGCACTTTGCAGAAATGCCCCCTCGTCTGCACGCACGTCGCCAGGAGCACACCAGCCTCGCCGCCGCCGCCTCCTCCTGAAGCTCGTTTGCTCTCACTCTCCGGCTGCGCAGATCAACGGAAGGCACAGGGGGGCAGGGGAGCCACGGTCGCCGCCGCCGCCCTCCCTCCCTCCCTCTTCGCAGCGCAGCGCAGCCCACCCTCCGCTCCGCACCCCCGGCACCTACCGTCCTCCTTGTCCAGCACCATTGTGGCGGTGATCGGCTGCCTCCGCCGCTCCGTCTCCGTGGCTGACTCGCCCTCCAAGCCGCCGGTTGCTGTTTCTTCGCTCCGTTGGAAAATTAGGCAAAGAGCACACGGGGAGAGGGTTTGCAGAGCGGGCCGCCGCGTGGAAGACGCACCCGGCTCGTCCTCCCTTCTTCTTCTTTTTTGCCTCTTTCTGTTCCTACAGACCCCAGCAGCGGCCCACCCCCCCTCTCGGCACATGCACAGCCCGGCCAAACCGGCTACAGTTGCACGACTTTTAACCCTAGATCGCACTCAGCTAGAATTACAGGCGGCAAAACCCCGAAGAGCATCACCCCCCCCCCTTCTTCTTCTTCTTTTTGCTAAGGCAGCAGTAGCAGCAGCAAGCTCAGACACCCACCCTTCTTCTGGGGCTGCAACTCGAATGCCAGTTTGGAAATGGCACGCACCAAAAAAAAAAAAAAAGGACAAGAGGGTAAGGGAGATGAATCAAGGGCTCGGGTTCTTCTGCTCTTTCCTTTCCCCCTAACCTACATGCAACCGGAGGGGAGGGGGGGAAATACCCCGCTTTTACTGCAAGCCTGTGGGATCCTTCATAAAAACCTCTTTTGCTGTTGCTACTGCATTGCTGGCCAAGCTTCTAAAGTGCTTTTCTCTTGATTTCACTCTCAATCTAAAATTATATTCAAAAGGCATGGGGGAGGGGGGTGGAAGGACGGAAAGATGCGAACCTATCGCTGAAAGCAAATGTGGTTGCTTGCTGCCCCTTCTCTCTCTCTCTCTCTCTCTCTCTCTCTCTCTCTCTCTCCCTTCTCGCTCTCTCCCTCTCTCAATTTATGTGCTTGCACTCTCTCCTGCTGCTGAATAAATGCACACATTTCCCAGGGACCCTCAGATTCCCCTGTTAATTAAATCAATTCATTATGCTCAGATCTGATTAGCAGCCCCCTTCCCCCCTCTTTGAATCAATTATTCAATACACAAACATAATTGCTTGTGCCAGAGGTGTCTAAGTATTAGCTTATTTAACTCCAAGGACACTAATTACCCCTAGGGCAAGGGAACTTTTCTCATTAATTCTGACAAAACACAAAAGCACAGTTAAAGGGGGGGGGCGTGCGTATACGAGTGAGAGAGAAGATGGGGAGGGGGGGGAGCGTGTAGCCGGGGAAAGAAGTATTGCTGACACACGTGCTACTGTATAAATAAGCTCTGTTTTCTTCCTACCAATTGCGTTCGATTATTCCCCACATACCCCCACCCCCGGCTTTTAACTTTCCAAAACTGGAGAGCAAGAGTTGCATTGCAATGGCCTGAGAAGTGTTTGCGAGTCCTCGCCCCCCACCCCCGCCCACACCTTTAAGGTGTAAAAAAGAGGATTTCAAAATAGTTGCGTTGATCAGAGCAGGCAACTGTGAAAACATTCTACGCTTTCCCTTATTCCCCCCCCTCCCCCCAAAAAAAAGCTTTTGAGGGAAACAGCCCTATGAAAGCAACAAATGACACATAATTTAGCATGTAGTGGTAACAGTAGTGAATTGTTTACAGTCTGCATTAATGTCAGTGCCCACTATTTAATGTACTTGCTTCCTAGGTTTACCATATAATGGGCTTGATTTTCCATTATCAGAAACTAAAGTGCTGAAAAGAGACTAGGCAGAACTAATACAAACTGAAATCAACAATTACTTGCAGGCATGTTGCATGCACAGGCTTCTGTCTCCTGCCTCTCTCCCTTCCCCCTCCACCTTTTTAAAAGAGAACTTGCTACTTGAAGTCGACGGCGGTATTTTTTATGTGAAATTCTGCTTGTTTGTTTTTAATTAGTTGCAGTTGGTTCTCCTTTTCCCCATCCGCTTGCAACAAATGAGAAGTTTAGATGTTCTAGAGCGTCTTGTTGTTGTTGGCCTGGGCACAGGGCTAGGAAAGATTCATTTTTGTTTCCTCAAGCAGTGCACCAGCAGATCCATTAATCCATTTGGCTCTCTGTATCAAGAAACATATTAACACTGCTCATCCTGGGTCTCAGTTCATCTCCCATCCCCTACCCGCATCAGGCTCAGTTTCCTTATTTGTCGGTTCAGGATGGTTCTTTGTGATGGGGCATGTTCAAATTTTTGGACCTCTTGGGGAAACAAATCACTAACTATATGCTTCGTGTCTTGGGCTTTCTTTTTTCCTTTTGGGCCCCACACTGTCATATTCACCCATGTCAGGACTTCCACGGTTAGAATGACTCATTTGGCAACTCTGCCCATTATCTTTAAAGCACACCTTGTCCGTATCACTTAAAGCCAAGGAGGAAAACTGGCAAGATTGTTGCCAAGCAAGCTTAACTGAAGTACACTCATTGCTTTTGCAAGTATAAATATGACTTGGAATATAGCACTGTGTTCCATTAGCTCAGGATGTGTTTCTGTGCGCATAAGGATAAAATGTCTTCAGCTTTGTAACACAACAAACCCTGTTAATTTTCTGGTCTTTAATTTCCAATGGATGGCATATACTGTACCCACAGGAACCTGACCTGCTTAACTCAATGAATCACATTTTCAAAGAGCACAACGGCGCTGGAAGAAGACCAAACCACAGAGAAATCATTTTGCAGCAAGCTCTTTTACAATAGGGAGCTTTTATTTGGACTGCAGTGCCAGTCATAGTAGATGGAACAGTTTCTAAAAAATTCAGTGTACTTCTGATTGGGTTTGGTGTGGGCAGTGGTAATGGCGAGATCAGCAAATCCAGGATTTGACTCATGACCCAAGTGATGTGAAAATATTTTTCTGTGAGAGCTAGTATTGCTGAGTGGAGATAGCTATAAAAATGGCCTTATACTGAATTGGTCCATCTAGTCCAGTGCTTGCTCTGATTGGCAACTGCCTTTCAGTGTCTCAGCAGAGATCTTTCTCATCCCTCCTCTCTGAAATTAACTACAGATACTATGAATTGAACCTAGGACTTCATGCATGCAAGGCATATGTTTTACCACTGCTCCATCTCAGATGGGGTGTCACTGAGAAGTCAAACTCGCAGTCTCACAGATGGAACTGTGTTAAGATTGAATAAGCTTCCCAAATAGACCTGTTGCAGCTAGACCTGGGCTAAGATTTCATTTCTTCAGTTCAGAAGTGGGTGTTCACAGCTGAATTCAGACTGATGTCACTGAAGGGAAAAGACAGAAGAAGAGTGAAAAGATACAATTAAGGTTTTCTAACCAGCAGATGTTACTTATTATATAATTTTTAGAAATAGATTGTATTTTGAAATGCATTTTGAAATGCATACCTATTGTCGTTTTAAGAGTTTTCTGTCTTCACTGGGTTTCAATGCATTGCATAAATTAATCTAAACAACCTTGCCTTAAGATCTTTCTGTACAGTATGCGGATACATTGCTTTAGGTGTACTTTGCAGCAATTATATGGATTTTCACAATGTTAAGCATCCAAATGTCTGCAGGGTTGGATCTCTGGAAAACCAAACTTTCCATACAATTATTTATTTACTAGGAGTAAGGCCTGTTGTGGGAAGAAATACAAACAAGCTCTAGAAAGAGGCTCCAGGTGAGTGTCCCGGCTGTGGCTGATGGGGTGGCGGAGGGAAGGGGAAAATAGATGGATGCAAGCCATGTTTATTTCCTTCTGCTTAGCTATAAGGCAAGGCTGTCTCAAGTCATTTTGCTGTCCCAAGCCACATGGTAACAGGTATGGTTCACTCCATCCCTGACTTATGTTGGTTTGGGGCTATGCAGTGGCAGCTAAGGTAGAAAAGCACCTCCTCCTATGCCATGTTTTCTGGTTTCCAAGGGTCTGGAAAGCACTTCTGTAGCCAGTTACACAGTTGCCAACTCTGGGTTTGGAAATACCTGTACATTTGAGGGGTAGAGCCCTGGGGAGGGCAGGGTTTGAGGTGGGGAGGGACCTCAGAAGGGTATAATGCCACAGAGTCCACTGGCCAATGCATCCAGTGACTCCAGTAGAACTGATGTTGGTCATCTGGAAATCAGTTGTAATAGCTGGGAAGTTTTCTGCAGGGGAAATGATATGCTGTGGCTGGGGGACATGGCGATTTTCAGAGATCTCCAGGCCCCATAGGAAGATTGGCAACCCCAGTGAATGTTTAGGGGAAGATTGAGAGATGTATTTTACCTCAGAACACATTAAATGACTCGCAACAGCAAACTGTTTAGAATGTTGGCGACGAGGGCTGATCAGGCCACATATGCAAAGAACCTCTGTGTTCTGACTGGCTATTGGGGGGGGATGACGTGTGGAATGGAGCAAGGCCCAATCAGGCTGCATATACAAATGACCTTGAAAGGCTGGCCCAATCAGGTAGAAAGTGAGTTGTCGGGAACATGGCTAGCCTTTTATGTATATCTAGACTAGACTATATTAAAATGGTGGGAAGAAGAGAGGAATAAAGAGATTGCTGTAGAATGAGAAATCTGGAACAAGAGATAACATGGGTAGAGAATATGGCATAGAGCAGGGGCTTTGAACTCATTTGTCATGAGGGCCAGATCTGACACAAATGAGACCTTGTTGGGCCAGGCTATGTGTGTCATAAAATGTAATGCCAAGTAGAGGAGATATAAACTTTATAAAGGACAGAGACAAACACAATTAAAGATTTTTAAAACTTTAAATAAAACATGCTTAAAACACTAGCATTCTTGCAATATTCTGTCTGTTTAACAGTCTCTGGTAACTGACACCTCTCGCTCTGAATTATTGCATCAAAATCTGTGCTGTAGCAATCCTGAGTATGCTGTTAAGGTGTGTATCTGGAAGCTGCAAATCTACTTTTGATTTATTGACATTCATTACAGAAATCTCATGCTCAGTATTCTGAGCCTAAGATCCAGGGGAAAACATGAAATGGCTGGGCATTGCGAGCTTTTTTACATAATCTGCTTCATGTGCTAGTCAAAAACATGAGAAGACATTCTGACCCAGACTGAGGGCCATGTGTTTGTCTACAAAACTATATATAGTTTTCCCCAGAGAACTTCCTACAAAGGAAATGTGCTGGGTGAATTTGGTCCAGACACACACACTCAGCCTAATCCACCTCACAGGCTTGTTATTCCTTCTCTAAAATAGTTCACATTGCTTTCTTACTGAGAAAGACTGGATCATGAAGGCATGAATACAGTGAAAAGGGGGAGGGAACCCAGGTGCCCCAGGACAGCCGTGACATAAGAAGCCCAACAAAATGTACACACAGAGAGAGCATAATGAGCCCAACAGAATATGCACACACTGTAGCAATGCATACAAAAACTCATAACTTGAACAAAACTTTTGTTAGTCTTAAAGGTGCTCTTTGTATTTCTCCCACATGATTGTGGCAGCCCAGCAAAGTAAGCTCTCCCTTGTTCCCTCCCTCCTCCCTCTCTCCAGGGAGGAGCCTCAGCAAGTGGAAGGGAAGAAAGTCTTCCCTTTGCCTCCTGTATGTGATTAAGGCAGCCTGGCCAGGAAGCAAGCTCTGGCTCCTTCCCTCCCTCCCCCAGGGAGGAGAGGGAGGAGCCTCAGCCAGTGCTTTACCAGACTCAATTGCACAGCAGAGGCTTGCCTATCTATCTTTCCTGTGCGATTGAGAGAGTCTGGTAAAGCAAGCTGCGATGTGGCAGCAGCAAAATAACTGGAAAAGGAAATAGGAAAAAGCTAGGTCCTTGTGGGCCAGTTTGGAACCCTCCAAAGGCCTGATATGGGCCACAGGCCGCATGCTTGACACCCCTGGCACAGAGGTATTTTCCCCTACCATAATAAAGTTATCATCAGTTTTTTGTTCTGTTGCTGTTTCATTTCTACATTTTGTAGGTGTGTGTGGATGCAGGAATGTTACTGACTTTACAATTTAGGATCTGAATTTCAGTGTATAACTCTGGATTTCAACCTGTGTGGAAATCGTGAGTGATTATTTTTGCCAGCAGTTATACCTCATTGATCCTATTTAGTCTTTGTACTATACCATTGATCGTAAGCTGCTGTTTTTTCATGAGATCTACGTGTTATTCTGTTTCTTCAGGGCTGGCAAACCTGAAAGAATAGGTAGTATATTCATATTTTTTTCTTGGATCTTGGGATTGTTTCCTGTCAGCTATCATTCTGAATGAATTTCTGAACTTGCTGGGCAGTCATGTAGAAATGGGACGTGAAAACCCATAAATGTGCTGATGGCAGCCATTTCTGACTTTAGTTTTCATTCAGCCAGGTCTTGGAGCTAGTAGTATTCACTCTGTGGGTCTTAGCCACATTAGCAATTTCCACTTGCCAAAACAGCCACATGATTACTGTATGCCCTGTGTGAGACTCCAATGCATACAGTACTATAAGACAGAACAAATTTAGAGTCCCGTGGCACCTTTAAGACCAACAAAGTTTTATTCAAAGCATGAGCTTTCGTGTGCATGCACACTTTTTCAAATACATTGGAATGGTAGTTAAGGTTCAAATGTATAGTACTATAAGGTGTAATTCAATATTAAACAGATAATTATAAGCTTTTAAATCACCAGATTACTTCTGAGCATGTACGGTTGTCTTATCCAATCCTTGCTTATCTGGAATGAGGGGAAAGGCTTCCTGCTCAGCCTTCTCACACTCTCCTTAGCATGAGGAACAGCAGCTGAGGCAAGACAATGAATTTGCCAAGGCTTCCAGAGTAGAGCAAGCTGGCTGTTGTGTATGCAGTCAACATAGTGCCATCAACGAAGAGCCAGAGCTTGAGTACCTGAGAACAATGGGACTGAGGTTCCTGGCTCCCGCGTAGGGGGACCAATGGGAACGGCGGCGGGAATTCAAACCCGCCAATGGTACCAGGGGGCGGCCCCTCCCCAATGTATATAGTTGGCCTCCGGGCCGGTTATCAGTGTCTCGTGTTGTATAATAGCGAACCATGCTGATCACTACATCGCTGTCTGTGGTTTCTTTATGCGTCTAACCCACTATACAACAATGGCGACGAAGGTGGGATCCTGTTGAGCGCTCCAGCCGGGCTGTCGGACAACGCTACCGAAGACTCGCTCCACCACTCCACGGGCATCCTCCATGAGCGCCTCCGAGGGTGAATCCAGAGCCGCGTCGTTGCCGCCGACTAGCACAATGGCCATCGCTCCAGGATCCGGGCTGATACCGCCGTTCGACGCTTCCCAGCCCCGACGATGGGGAGCCTGGGTCACGGGTTTGCGGCAAGCCTTCGTGTTCTACCAGATCACGGACGAAGACCGTAAGAGAGGACTGCTGCTCTGCTCTTGCGGCCCCGTGATCGTGGATCTGGCCCAATACCTTCTCTCTCCCAAGAAGGTGGAGGAGTGCACGGTCGACGAGATTGTGAAGGCCGTGCAGAACTACTACTCCCCAAAGCCGTCGGAGATGACCTGCCACGTGGTTTTCCAGCATAGGAACCAGCAGGGCAAAGAAACCGCCGCGGAGTTCCTCGGAGAGCTCCGCCGCCTGGCGGCCGACTGCGCCTTCGGAGAGCACTTGGAGATGGCTCTCCGCGACCGTTTCGTCGCTGGCCTCAGGGACGAGAAACTCCAGCGCCGAATAATGGAGGGCGAGAAGGTGACCATCACCTCAGCGTTAGCCACCGCCACTGCATGGGAGAGGTCACATCCGACCACCACCACCGCGACGCATCGTGTGGCCTCCCCCGGAAACAGCGACATCGACGACCCCGAGGTACACCGCACACTAGCCCAGCATCGCCCGCCAGCACCGTCCGCTAGCTCCGCACGCAAGCAACCCGGCTCGGCGGCGCAGGAGTGTGCCAGCTGCGGAGGGCAGCATGAGAGGAGATCGTGCCGGTTCCGGGACGCCACATGTCGGGACTGCGGCCGCACGGGCCACATCGCAAGGGTTTGCCGGTCCAAGCCATCACGCGCAGCACAAAAACCGCCCCGCCGCAGGTCTGAGGCGCATTTCGAGGACTGCGCGGCCCCGGAGGCAGACCTATACCAATTGACCAACGCGCCGGCCGCCCGAACACAGGTACTGAAACTCCCCAGTCAGGCCTCTACCCCAAAAATATACGTACGGATCAAAGTAGAGGGGCCCCCTTACAAATGGAACTCGATTCGGGCTCCGCCTGTTCCATCATTTCGGAGGCCACATTAAGACAGATTTGCCCAAAGGGGGGCCCCCGCTTGCGGCCATCACCCGTGACGCTCATGGACTTTCAGAGAAACCAAGTGCCAGTGAAGGGGGTAGGGAGTTTCAGGGTGCAGTACCGGGGCTTCAAGGGTCACTTGGACTTGCTCGTAGTCGAGGGCGACCTAGTTAGCCTCCTGGGGAGGGCTTGGTTTGGACCCCTAGGAATCGCGATAGAGGGGGTCCAGCATTGCGCAACCCGCGACTTCCAGGAAGTGTGCCGCGAGTTCCCATCCGTTTTCGATGGGTCCCTGGGCCGATATACGGGCCCCCCGGTCTCGCTACAACTCAACCCCACAGTGGCCCCTATCCGCATGCGTGCCAGGTCCGTTCCGTTTGCCTTAAAACCAAAAATAGACGCGGAACTGGACCGACTGGTGGCGCAAGGGGTTTTGGAGCCGGTCTCTCACGCAGTGTGGGAAACCCCGATCGTGACCCCCATTAAACCTAACGGGGATGTCCGCATCTGCGCGGATTATAAATGCACGATAAATCGGGCATTGCAGGACCATGCCTACCCGGTCCCGGTGGTGAGCCATGTTCTGGCCACCTTGGCAGGGGCCAAGATCTTCGGCAAACTAGATCTGGCCCAAGCGTACCAGCAGCTGCCTGTCGACGGGCCGACCGCAGAGGCCCAAACAATTGTAACGCACCGGGGGGCCTTCAGGGTCAATCGCCTGCAATTCGGGGTGAGCGTGGCACCCGGAATTTTCCAGCAACTGATGGACTCCCTCCTCAAAGGGATCCCCGGCGTCACACCATTCTTCGATGATGTGATGATCGCCGCCGCCACGCCCGACGAGTTCGCCTCCCGCCTCCGCATGGTCCTCAGCCGTTTCCGGGACGCCGGCCTCAAGGTCAAGCGCGAGAAGTGCCAGCTCGGGGTGTCATCCGTCGACTTCTTGGGCTTCACGGTGAACGCAGAGGGACTCCACCCGGCCCGGGACAAGGTGAAGGCCATCGTAGAAGCGCCGCCCCCGACCTCCAAAGCCGAGCTCCAGGCTTTTCTCGGACTCTTGAACTTTTACCACGCCTTTCTCCCCCACAAGGCGGCGGTAGCCGAGCCCCTCCACAGGTTGCTCGACAAAAGGGCACCCTGGGTCTGGGGCCCGCATCAGGCTGCTGCGTTCCGGGCCGTCAAGGCCCTGCTCATTTCGAACGCGGTCCTGGCACATTTCGACGAGACCCTGCCCGTGGTCTTGGCTTGCGATGCGTCTCCATATGGGGTGGGAGCCGTGCTGGCGCACCGTCTCCCGGACGGCCGGGAGGTCCCGGTCGCGTACTACTCGCGGACCCTGTCTGCGGCCGAGCGGAACTACGCCCAGATAGACCGCGAGGGACTGGCAGTCGTGGCCGGGGTGAAGAAGTTCCACGACTTCGTCTATGGCCGTCCCTTCACAGTCGTCACAGACCACCGGCCGCTGCTGGGCCTCTTCGCGGCGGACCGCCGGACGCCACAGGTACTCTCCCCTCGGGTCTTGCGGTGGTCCATCTTCTTGGCGGGCTACAACTACACGCTCCAGCACCGGCCAGGCAAGGCAATGGGACATGCAGACGCGCTGAGCCGCCTCCCCCTGCCAGACGAAGGGGAGGACCCGGCCCCAGCTCATCATGTCCTCCAGTTGGAGGGTCTTCCGGACGCCCCTCTCCAGGCCACGGACATCGCCCGCCGCTCAGCCCGTGACCCCATCATATCCCGGGTTCTCGGCTGGGTGGTGAGGGGATGGCCTACGGCCTCGGCGGGCCCTGAGTTCAGCGCATTTACAACACGGCGCGAGGAACTATCGGCACACAAGGGCTGCCGCATACTCCAAGTGGCTGGAGGTGAGTCCAGTCTCCTCCACCTCCGCAAGCGCCACCATCCGAGCCCTCCGGAAGATATTTGCCACGCATGGCTTGCCGGACACCATCGTCTCCGACAACGGCCCGGCGTTCACATCCGAGGAATTCCAGCGGTTCCTGCGGGACAACTTGATCCGGCATATCAGGTCAGCACCCTTCCACCCTGCCACGAACGGCCAAGCGGAACGCATGGTACGCACGGCTAAGGAAGCTTTAAGCCGCCTGACCGAGGGAGACTGGGAGTCACGCATAGCCCGGTTCTTGCTGGCGAACCGGACAACACCCAACCCGGTCAGTGGCCACTGCCCCGCGGAGCTTCTCATGGGCCGGCGACCCGCCATCCTCCTGGACCGCCTGCACCCCGACAGGGCTCCAACAGGACGGAACTGGGTCGAGGACCGGGAGGCACCACGGGGCTTCTTCCCAGAGGACCCGGTGTTCGCAAGGAACTACGGCCGAGGCCCGGAGTGGATAGCAGGAAAAGTAATCCGCCCCACCGGCCCGGTCTCTTATGAGGTGTCGACAAATGACGGGCAGGTCCTGCGGCGCCACGTGGACCAGCTGAGGCGGCGCCTACTTCCAACGGTAGGAGACCGGGGTAACCAAGGGGAGGTGGAGCAGGCCCCACGAGAAGCTGAGGGAGAGCCCGAGGCGGAACGAGACTGCAGAGAGGCGGACCCCAGCGACGGCCAGCTCAGTATGCCCGAGGCCTCATCAGCCGAGGGCCAGACGGCGTACCCTTCCCCAGCGGAAGGAGGTGAGGGGGCAGGCCCCGCCACACCACCAAGACTTGGCCGCGGAGAAACCCCAACGCCTACACCACGACGGTCCATCAGGGAACGCAGAGCCCCCGCATACCTGAAGGACTATGTCACCTAGACAGGATCGGGACTATGGGGGGAGGGGTGTTGTGTATGCAGTCAACATAGTGCCATCAACGAAGAGCCAGAGCTTGAGTACCTGAGAACAATGGGACTGAGGTTCCTGGCTCCCGCGTAGGGGGACCAATGGGAACGGCGGCGGGAATTCAAACCCGCCAATGGTACCAGGGGGCGGCCCCTCCCCAATGTATATAGTTGGCCTCCGGGCCGGTTATCAGTGTCTCGTGTTGTATAATAGCGAACCATGCTGATCACTACATCGCTGTCTGTGGTTTCTTTATGCGTCTAACCCACTATACAACACTGGCTGTAGAGAAAGGGGTATAGAACTACCACAGTGGCCAACTTGCTCTTTTGTGTGTGTAAGCATTTGTGCGTGCGTTGACTTCGGGCGACCCCAAGTGGGGCTTGGACAATCAGACAGGTGGCTTAATTGCCTTCCTCCACGCCCTGGCCCTGGTATTCCTTAGAAGTCTCCCATCCAAGTACTTGCCAGAGTCAGCCCTGCCTAGCTTCTGAGATTAGATGAGATCAGGCTTGCTTGGGCATCTTTCCCCACTCCAGCTTCCACCCATGGCCATCACATGGCCATTGCACTGGGGATCAGGAAAATGCAACGTGCCAGCACTCCACTGCACATAAGGGTCATGGTCTCGCAGCCAGGGGTTCCCCAGAACCTGGCCATCAAATTAATTACAAAAGCCCGCTGTTCCCAGTCAGTCCCCATCCCCATGACTACTGTCACATTCTAATAATTACACACATCCTTCATGAGGGAGCCATCCATCTGGGTGAATATTAGGGGCTCAGGGAGGGCTTGTACTTGCACTTCCAGCCCTATGACTATTGCTGGGCTTATCAAGTCTCTAGCACATCCCAAGTCAATTAACGCCCTCACTTGGGTTCTGAATTCAGGATTCAACACAGTCACAGTCGCAAAAAATAGGAGAGGAGTGGTTCTCACCGACCATAGTGCTGGGTGCTTTCGGACCTGCTAGGTTGCACCCTTCACAGCAGGTCCCAGCCTTTTCTCTGCAGCTAGGCAGCTTCATCCCCACTTGAAGAAGCTCCATCAGGACTCCCCCCCACGTTAAGTTAGAGGGTCCTCAGCTGCTTGGGATCCGCCTCTCCTGGCCTGGGCTGTGCTTTGGAGCTGCAGCTCCCTGAAGCCTTCCCCTTGTGTGGTTTGAGACTATTAGAACAGCTAGTGGCAAAGTGGCCAGGCTCTCCGCATCTCAGGCATATCCCTTGCTTCATCCTCCAGTCTCGCATGGCCTCCTGGGCTTTGGTGCGCTGGCCCTTCAAGTCTTCCACTGGGATTTTAGGGGCTGCCCTGGGCTGGTACATCTTAATCAAGGCTGCCTGATTCTCCACCTCACTCGCTTCTCTGATCCACCTGCTGAGGGTGAAAGGGGTTCCTTGCCCTAGGACCCTCTCCATTATGGTGTGGTTCAGGCCCAATCTGTAGAGCTCCATGAGGACCTCCTTGGGCCACCCCTGCAGCGTACATCTTGAACTCGTTGGAAAATTCCCGCACTGACCGGTTCCCTTGGCGCAGTGACCATAACCAGGTTCATGCTCTTTCTAGTTACAAGGGATCTTCACACTGCCTCTGAAGGGCCCACATGAACATGTTCACGTTGTGGAGCTTGAGGCCCCTGATATTGTGGAGGCCCACAAACCAATTCACTGCCCATTCTCTCAGGCACGAACCGATGTAGTCCACTTGGTGTTCATCCGAGGTGAACATGGGGCCCCAGTCCTGCAGGAACTTTTGCACTTGTAGCAAGAAGAAGGCAAGCTTGTCTGGGTTGCCATCGAAGGTAGTGTCCAATAGCTCGCAGTGTCGCTCTGGCCCTGGTGGCAGCACGGCTGGAGCAGGGGGCCTGGCTGGAATGGCAGGAGGCTCTTGCCCTGGAGGTGCTTGCCCTGGTCTGGCCTTCCTTCACTGTCCAGGACCCAGCTTCAAAGCTCATGTTGGACAGCTGTGGCAACTAGCCTTGATAGATCCAGCACCATTTCATGCAGCTCATGCCTCAGCTCTTCGGTCTCCCCGTGAAACTCTTGCCGCACCTGTTCTAGGTCCACTTCCTCAGCAATGGGGATGCGGCCCGGGTCATCTTGAAAGATGCTCCTGTAATGCTGTGGGTTCCTCTTGTATGTCACCATTTGGAGATCAGGAATCAGCGCCCAGCTCGCCTCAGTCCATGTGGGGATATGGGCCCACAAGTCTTTATTCCTTGCTCTGGTGTCTGCTTGCTCTCCCACAGTCAGCGGAGTAGCTGTAGTTTTCAGTTCCGTGTTATCTCTGGTGGTAACCGGGATGTCCCCATTCTCTTTGCCAGCCATTTCAGAGTGCAAGGTATAGGAATTATAGGGAGTTCTAACACTTTGTCAGACTCCTGGAGAAATCAGTTCCCAACAACAGTCCCTCAAAATAATAGAAAGTTTATTAAGATATTAATAGGATCCAAACTCTTAACATTTCTGTGTTAGAACTGGGGAAAAGTGTGCAAAGCAAGCAATTATACCTAAATCAAGCAAGACCCTAATGGCCCAGGGCCAATCACACCTAAGCTAGAGGCCCACTGAAATAACAGCCCGTAGTTCCCAGGGGATAGATGATTCCAGGCTTAACTGGGGTCAAGGTTACTTGTCTGGGCTGAGTAAGATAATGAAAGCAACAGCAAAGTGGCCAAAAGTGAAAGTAGACATTCTTCTCACTCCCCTACGTCCCCATGGCAACCAAGCCCAAGAAAGCGGGTAAAGTTGACAGGCCCATTCTGCAACAGCGTGTCTATCACCTAAGGCAGACAAGCTCAATGATTTCAAAGGGAAATGACTTTCGGTTTCAGCGGAGCGAATGGCGGCCACCTCTCGGGACACTCCTGGAGGTGGTTAGCCCACACGTGGTTGGGGGGGTCTTCGCATATGCAAAAGACCCTAGTGAGCCTTAGGCAAAGGCTCTGAACCGGGGGCGCTTGGGGAGTAGCCTCTTTGCTGGCAAACAGCCGGGAAATTGAGGCTTTCTCCCCGCCCCAGTCGGCCCCGCTGCGTTGTGCCCGTATGGGAAGTAGCAACGCCACCGACTTCCAGGAGTGGAGAAGCAGCGGAATGAATTAAAATAAAAAGAAGAATCAGCAGTGAATCGTGAGTTGGAGATCTATTTTTGAAGCGGCATAAATGTGCTCCCCCCCGTAAACGTATAAGCGCATGGGAGGAGGGAAGAATCCCCACCCCCTTTGAAAAACGGGATTGTTAAAGGAAGAGTGAAGGGGGGTGAAGCAAAAAAGCGGCTTGGTGAAAGTACCTTTGGGGTTTTACTGAAGATTAAGAAGCTAGCTTGTCTCCTGGGTGACGCGGCATGAACTTTGTTAAAGTAAACAAACAAAAAAAATGTTGGGGCAGAAAAGGGTCCCTGAGAAGCCAGTAAAGAAGGGGGGAGGGACTTCCGGTCCTGGCAGCCTCCCCCTAGAGCCAGCTGTCAATCAACAGAAAAGTGAGCCACTGCGCCCTCTGCTGGATCAAATGCAGAAAATCAGCGAAACCCTTTGTAACATGGAAAGTGTTCTCAACAGTCAACAAAAACAACTAACAGAAACAACAAAGAAGATGGAGGAGATCGCACAGAAGTGTCTGGTCTCAACGGAAGACACCAAGAAAATTAAGAAAAGGGTCAACAAATTAGAAAAACATCAAGATATGCAAGAAAAAAGAATTTTAATGCTTCAGATGGAGAAATCAAACCTGACTCTCCGCTTTCAGGGCATAAAGGAAGAAGAGAAAGAAGATCTCAGAGCTATACTGGCGAATGCCTTGGCACCCCTAACTGGCAGAGAAGCACAAGAATTAAAGGATGAGATGGATATGGCCTATAGAGCCTATTCCAGCTTTACAAAGAAAAATAATCTGCCAGCAGAAGTGGTTGTCAAGTTTATCAAGCAGCTTACTAGAGATCAAATTTTGCGTGCAGTTTCAGCGGTGCCCTTGAAGATTGGAGAGCAGATGATCAGAACTTTAAAAGATGTTCCATATGAAATTCGTATGAAAAGGAAAGCATACAAAGGATTGACCACGTTTTTACAAAGACATCAAACCATTTACAGATGGTGCTTTCCCAAAGGACTCACATTCAAATTCAAGGATAAAAGAGAGAAGATTGACTCCATCTTTAAAGCTCAAGAATTTCTGAAGAGACACGCCAGCTCAGAGGAAGATGCAGAACTCGCCAATTGGACAGAGTTAAGCAGCGAAGAGGACAGCGGCCTAGAGGAGGGAGGTGCCGGAGCGGGAGACGAGAAGGCAAAAGAGGGCCCATCATACAATCTGAGAGACTTAAAAAGAAGACATCCCAAGATGTAGCAATTGTTCGTGAGGCGGCAGAAGGGAGCTGATCAACAACTAACCCCAAAGGACTTTATTAATTTAACTAACAGAGTTATTTTGGACTTTCAGTAGATGAAAAGAAGATCTTCCAACCACGGTGGATGCCAAAAACTGTATTTGTACTAACTAAAACTAATACTTTAACAGAAAATTCACTCCAATCTTTTTCTTACTCCATCTATATACCCCACCCTTTTCTTAAAAAAAAAAAAAGCAATAAAATTCTCTCCTTTTTAGGAGAGGTTTTTATTAAAAAAAATGATTTCAAAGGGAAATCTGATCACACTTTTAAGCGCAGGAACTATTCTATTTTTGATAGTGAACAGAATGGAGAGATATTTTTAGACTCTGGAACTATGTAGTTGCTGTTTAGCTCAGAAGAATTGTTTACTGAAATACAAGAATTAAAAAAGCCAGTCAGAGGCTGTGGTCACACACATTAAATAATCCACTTTGAATCCACTTTCAATGCACTTTCCCACTAGATTTTTACTGTGTGAAGTGGCAAAATCCAGTTGGAAAGTGGATTATTAAGTGTGTGTGACCACAGCCATGTGTATCCGGCCAGTGGGAACTTTGTGAAAGCAAGGCTGCGATCACACAAGCTAAATAATCCACTTTCAATGCACTTTTGAATTGGATTTTGCCACTTCACACAGTAAAAATTCAGTTGGAAAGTGCATTGAAAGTGGATTGAAAGTGGATCATATAAACATTAATACATAGAATCATATATCAAAACATCTAAGTATCGTCTCTTAATATATCACAAAAGATATTGCACAACCCCTTTATTAATATCAGTCCTCCTTAATTATACAAAAGTTTTAAGAGGGAGGATTCCCTTTAAGTCTATTTTGAATAAGTGCTCAGTCTTCCTCCAACAGAGGTCCAGATATCCTCCTGTTTCAGTGCCTTCCTCAGGGAGTTCAACAGACAGTGCCTTCAACAGTGAGTTCAAAGCTTTTCACTTTGGAGGAAGCTTTGAGCTCACTAAGAGAGACTTCTTGCAGCATTCATTGGAAAAATTTTGATAAATATTTTGATATTTGGCAACCTTGTGCTTGGGAATATCTGTTGAAGTCCCTGAGGACTGTGCTCCGGTGCGCTCCCCCCCAAAAAAAAGACCCCTGACCTAAGCAAAGAAGTAAGCAACTTGGCAATGTTACACATTACCTCGGCATGCAGATACAGAGAGAACCAGATGGCAGTTTTCTCATCAGCCAAGAACAGAAGATTAGAGACCTGTTGAGAAGCCTGAAAATGGATGATGCTCCACCCAAGTACATTCCCATGGAGCCAAACTACATGAACCAAGGAGAAGAATCTGCAAAGCTACCTGAAGGCAACCGATATTGTGAAGTGGTGGGTAAGCTCTTGTACATATCCACTTTAACCAGGCCAGACATTAGCTCAGCTGTGGGACTGCTATGTAGAAAGAATGCAAAGCCCACAAGCAGAGACTGCATCGCTCTTATAACACTGGTGAGATATCTAATGACCACTGCAGATGTGAAACTTAGATTGTCTGCAACTGACCGCTCTAAGCTAGTTACCTATGTGGATGCAGACTGAGCTGGAGACTTAACAGACAGAAAGTCCACCAGTGGCAATATAGTTTTCTTTGGTGGAGGCCCTATAAGTTGGTCAAGCAAGAAGCAAAGTGTAGTTGCCAGCTCCATTGCTGAAGCAGAATATGTGTCAGCAGCACTAGGCTGTCGAGAGACAAGTTGGCTGCTACAGCTACTGAAAGTCATGGGCCTAGATGTACCAAAGCCTGTTATAGTATATGAGGACAACAAAAGTTGCATCTGCGTTTCTGAGAAAGAAGATGTGAGGCAGCATGCCAAGCCCATTGATGTGAAGTATCACCTGGTCAGACATCGGCAGCAAGAAGGGATTGTCAAGCTGATCCACTGCCCAACGAAAGAGATTATTGCAGATGCACTCACCAAGCCTCTATCTAGAGAACGATTTGAAGTCCTGAGAGATGGCATGAAGTTGGTCCAGCTGAGCTACAGTTCATCGAGAGGGGGTGTTGGAAGTTCCAGATGCAATGCCCCCTGTTTCAGACCTCCAGACTGAGTGGCAAGAGAGACTAAATAGCTAGACAGGCACACTGACCTTTCTTCCTGTATCTACTCTTTTGCCACTATCCTCTTTGAAATGCAGATTGTGTTCTCAGGGATCAATTTCCCCTTCCTCCTCTCTCTCTTTCTGGATGAAGATGTGCTTCCTACCTGCACGCACCAAGAAAGGGACATGCGGTCCTCTCTTGGCACCATGAGGCAGAGGGACCTCTTGCCATCTGTCTCCATCCTTTAGCTAGTAAGTTAGTAATCTATCAATCTCTGCTCTTTCCTATCCAAAGTGTACTTCTCAAATAAAGAGTATTTCTCTTCTAAACTTGCAGTGTGGCTCTGTGTAGTTTTGTTAGCTGAGTAACCTGGTAAAGTAATGCTCCTGCGTTTGTAGCTTTATTTAAGCACTCTGCTAACTAATGGTGACTGGACTAACCACACCAGTTAATCTCAATAGATACAGCTTCACTACAGATCTCTGAGTGGGTCTACATTACAATAATGGACTGATTTAAGCTCTCTTGTGTGATAGTCACAGATGATACATACACATGAACATAGTTAAATAAACACCAGTGGTGGAAAGCAAAGGGTTCTGCTGAACTGTTGACTGTTTCACAATGGTCGATTTCACATTACCTTTTAAAACCGCCTGGTTTCCGTTATTGGTCTGTCATGGACCTGGCTGTTTCACACAGCATTTCCCTTCCAGTAAAGAGCCATCTCTGAAGCGCTGTTGCTATTACAAACTGTGCTGCTTTCTTTTCCTGCCATTTTCCTCCACATGCACGATCTCCCTGAGAGGGGGGTGTTTTGGGAACATTTTATTGGGAGTGCTATGACACTGGCCGAGGACAGACTGGCAGTTTGCCCCGGTAGCCAGTCGTAGCAAAAAAACCCCGGATTAAACTATACCGGGTTTTCCCATCCACACAGCGAGGGCCGCTGCTGGAAGATACGGGACGGAGGCGCGCGGGAGCGTTCAGACTGCTGCGCCGGAGGCATGCTATATTCGCTGTTTCCCCATTAATTTGGCTGTGGGTGTATGTGCGCATGAGCGCACTCATGCGCATAACCGCATTTTGCCGATTTTTTTTTTTTTTTGCCCTGCAATGCCGGCACCGCATTGGGCAGTGGAGCGGAGCACAGCCAATCACACTGCTGCTGCCTCGTGCCCAACGCGGGTTGCTCCCAGCTTTTCGCCTGCGCGTTCAGACTCCCCGGAAGCGGAGAAACGTGTGACGAACGCGGGCTTTCGGATTTGCGATGGCTTTTATCAGGTGTTTTTTTAATCCGGCAGTGAAGTGCAAGAGCACCGGTAGGCTACGGGTGGGGGACGCCAGGTAGATGTGCCTGTGTGAACGTTCCATTTACTCCGGTATTGAATCGTTGTCGGCCTGGGGCCCTTCCTGGGGCAAATTGCCAGTCTGTCCTCGGCCACTGATTTGACATCCTGTTATAGCACTATAGTGCTCCCATTTTTTTTTTTTTTTTTTAAAAAGGAGAGATTGCGTGCTGGGGGAAAGAGGGCACAAAAAACCTGTCACTGGAGGAAGCGCTACAGCGCATTTTACACAGCCCACTGTAGCAATTCAGATCCAGAAGAAGGGATTGAAGATCTGAGGAAAGCAGTGTTCGTCAACAACGCCTCAGACACACTTCCCAAATGGGAGACAACTGGCATTGTATGAACAGGTAAATATATTCCGTTAACAGCTGGTGACTAAACTGGGTCTGTCTGAAATGACAGGGGGGGAAAATGTTAGTAACCAGTTCCTGAAACGGAATAGGTAGGCTGTCTGAAATCCTTCAATGTGACCAGTCATACTTTTAAATACTGATTTCACTTTCCTTGAAGAAGTGTATTTTCAGTGCTACTATCTGCTCAGTGACTAAGGGGTTCTTTGGAGGGGAGAAAGTGGTCAGATCATTGTGAATATTAAAAATTGTTGATGCCTTGAGCCTAATGTCACATTCAGAGTAAGGATGGTGTGGGAGAATTCTACCAATATGCAACATATGAGAGCACCAGGCTTCCTGTGCTAGAATTATAGCACAAACCTCTAAGCAACTGGCCTTGCCCTCCCAGAAAACACCACATTGTGTACGGTGGTTTCCCAGAGACGGCACAATCATAGAAAGTTAACTCCGGTAGTCTCCTACTGTCAAGAATGCCACAGCTTAGTGACAAAGCACAAGGTGTAGGTTAAATTCTCCCATTAAAAGATGTCAGGTAGCAGGGCTAGAAACCTGCTGCCAGTCCTAGCACATGTGCTAGAGGAACATTCAATATAAATCAGCTGCATGTGAGGCATTAAACTCATGGCGGACCTTGGTCAAGTCACAAGGGCATGGTTCATATGAGGCGAAATCTGTTATGTGGAGAAGTTCTTATGGCTACAGGCACATGATATGCTGGAATTTTATTGCCTATTAACCAAGCCATTCTCTCAAACTATAAAATATATGTTAATATATATGAAGTTGCCTTATACCAAATTAGACCATTGGCCCATTCTAGGTCAGAATTTCCTGCTTTTGAGTGGCAATTGTTTCTTCAGAGTCTTAGGTGAATGGTGAAATTCTGTTTACCACAAGAGAGGGAAATAATACACCTCCTCTAACCGAATATAGCTGAGGGAGAAAGGTCACTTATCCTGCAAAGTATCAGATTTCTTCCCTCACCTGGATTTAGAAAATGAGCATAGAATGTAAAATAAAATATTACTGGCAGCTGGAAGCTCTGCAGTTTGTCAACATAGTATGGGAGGCTTACAGAAAGCTGTACAATGCTCATCTTGACAATCCTTTGTACTAGACAATAGGTGCACTGAGATGGGAGTAATGTTGATTGAAGGGTGTGGGAGATGCTATTTAAGATTTTTTTTAAAAAAAATATGAGCATAGTGTCCTTTGTCGGAAAGCCTTTGTTCTGTGTTTCAGATTGCTCCTCTCTCTTTAGTTGAGAGCCTACATAGAAAACCTTGTCATACATCATGTGGTATTTTAAAAGCATTCTAGTATCTTTACATTTGGACTGAAAACAGTATGGTATAATGGGGAGAACATTGGTTTGGACTGTTGAAAACAATGATTCGGATTCAGCCATGACTGGATTCACTGGGGACTGGAGTCATTGGGGAAAGTTACCATTACGGTTATTAGTCTAAACTAGTCATATGGGATTGTTGTGAAGATTTGTGTTTTAACATAGGTAGTATAGACTTAGTCTTCTGAGCCAAATATGTGATGGCACTAAAATCCAAAATGGCTTGAAACTAACAAGGGTCTTCTTAGTTATTTTTAGAAGCCCAGTGCTAACGCCCAAAGGCTGGACTGGACTCCTTAAAAGAAACCATCTTAGTACCATTATTCACCACCACCACAGCTCTTGTTCCTCAAACTTACCTGACTGTGACTGTGGACAGACCTCCCTGAAAGGCCTTAATTCAATGCATGGCATCTGGTCCATCAAAACAGGAGCATTCCTATTGTCAAATTGTTAAAAATGAATATCTCTAATGATCCATGTCTATAAGCATAACGGAGAGAATGTTACAAATGAACTGAAGGAACGGAAAGCTGTGGCCAGCTGCTTCATTTCCAGAATTCATTTAGAAGGCTCCAAGTTAAACCAGAACTAAAGAGAAGTGAAACACAATACAGACGGAAATCTGGACAAAGAGATGGACTGTAGTGCATTCATAGTGCTATCTTATGCAGAGTTACATTTATTTCAATGGGTTTAGACTGGAATAACACTGCATCGGACTGCACTGTTGGAACCTCACATGATTAATACTATTTCCATCAATACCTAAGCACATATCTGCTAGATAAAACTAGTCAGCTAAATATACCTTTGGTGCTGTGGTCTGACAAGTGCTTCCTCAAGACATGGGTGAATATAGCACTGATGCTTGGGGGGGTCAGTTAAAATGGTCTGCACACAGAGACTTATGGCCCCAGCTGATTTCCTGAACACCCTGAGGGATTTTAAGATCCCAAATGACAGCTCTGTTGAGGCCATGATGGGAGCCTGGAATGAGAATCTTCTGGAAGCTACTAGTGTGTGGTTGGCCCTGTCAATCTTTCCCACTTCAAGGTAGAATCTAGTGTCTTGGTTCACTATGGAGCTAGGTGACTTGAAGAAGGCTGGAAGATGTCTAGAACAGCATCAGAAGAAGACTCAAATGGAATCTGACACAGTGTGCTTTAGAGCTCATTGGAGGATCTATGAGGCAGTGATGACAATGACAAAGAAATCCGACTCCTCTGCCACTATTGTATCAGCTAGTTTGTACCCAGTCTTGTTATTTTAGGTATTCTGGCACTTATTGACTCTAGAATCTGAGACTTTAAAATCTCAAGAACTAATGACTAGTTGTGATCCTTTTGCCAAGAGTGTTTTTTGTTGTTGTTTTTAACTAAGAAAATATCTCAAATACATTCTGATTTGGACCCTGTTTGTAATGTGGCTGTGACAATGGAAATTTCTAATAGATCCTGTGAGACATTTATGGACTATATCATCATCATCATCATCATCTATATTTGTATGCCACCTTTCTGCCCAATCAGACTCACCAAGTTAAAGGTTAAAACAAAGCACTGTAAAAACAATTAAAACCCTAACTAAAGTGAATATATAAAAGCACGTAAAATGGCGATTAAAACATAGGACATATGTAGGATCATTGAGGAAACACCAGACAAAATAAGTCTTCACTTGCTGGTAGAAGACAGTGATAGAAGGGAATAGATAAATATCCCTAGGATTCCATAGTTTTGGTGACAGGACCAATAAATGTCTCTGTCAAGTTTCCACTCACCTAATCTTAAAAGGTTTGCTGTTGTTCAGTCGCACAGTGAAGTCCGACTCGTCATGACCCCATGGACCTCATCACGCCAGGCCCTCCTGTCTTCTGCCATCCTCCGGAGTGACGAGGGGGGGTACCAGTTCCTAGGCTTCACACCAACGTGTCTGGGGTGGGGCGAAGGTTGGAAAGGGACCAAGCATAACCATATCTCTGACTCTTTCCATTTCTAGACCTTCTCCCACTGCCCTACCTCCCTCTGTCCCCAATAACTGGGATCCCCAGCCCAGGGCCAGTACCCATTATGGTATTAGACTCCATTTAAACTCTCTTTAAAGCCCTCAGAAGAAATCATTCAGTGTTTTTTCATCAATAAGCTGATGACTCCCAAGTCAATATTTCTTTATCCAAATCCCCTACCGATGCTGTAGGGATCCTGAGCCAATTCCTGACTACTGTGGTTAAAAGGCTAACGGCAAACAAGTTGAAATTGAATCTTGACAAGATGGAGATGATACTAACTGGGAAGGCTGAGATCCTGATGGGGCCCAGCTGACTCTTGCTGACTCAGTTAAGAGCCTAGGAGTTATACTGGAGATGTAATTTAATGTAGCTGGGAAAAAATACTTTCTTCTATCTTCATTTAGTTCAGAAACTGACACCCTATCTTGATCTGGCCCGTCTGGCTGTGTGGATTCTTGCCGCTGCAACCTTGACGTTAGACTATTGTAATGCACTGTACATGGGTCTGCCCTTATAGAATAATAGAACAGTACAAGTGTAGGCCTGCGATACTCAGGGGGGGGATTCTCTACCCCCACTTTCTCACCTATGCCCAGTGCAACTCCCAGGCCTGTGCCTTCGCCGTCTGCAAGCCTGATGCAACTCCTGGGCTGTGCCGCCAGAGGCAGCATGCCCAGCATATCTCCTGGGCTGTGGTGGCATGCCTGAACACCACCTGGGCTGCGCTGGCGGTGGCATGCCCAGAGCACTTCCAGGGCTGCAAGGGCACTGCTAAGCCCAGTGTGGAGCCACTGCTGCAACTGGACCCAGTGCAGAGCCCTGGGCTGCACAGCCACAAGCACCACCAGACCAAGTGCAGAGCCCTGGGCTGCGTAGCCATCGCCACCACTGGACCCACCTGCAAGCTTAGTGAGTAGTCCCTTCACCCCATCATCCAGATCACTTATAAAAATATTGAAAAGTACTGGGCCTAGAACTGAGCTCTCTGGCACCCCATTGGACACCTCCCTTCAATCAGATGAAATGTTCTTTGGGTGTGTTTTCCAACCAGTTTCCTATCCACCTAACTATCCTAGAGTCTAGTCCATAGTACTCCAGTTTACTCATCAGAACATTGTGGGGAACACTGTCAAAAGCTTTACTGAAATCCAGGTAAACAATCCCAGTGGCATTCCCACAATCCAGGAAGCTCATCACTCGATCAGAGAAAAAAACAAGGGCTACCCTGACCTGAATAGCCCAGCCAAGCTATCAGAGCTTGGAAGCTAAGCAGAGTTGACTCTGACAAGTATTTGGATGGAATACCAGCAATCGGGAGGCGGCAGCAGGCTTTATTCAGCCACCTCTGTGAATATCCTCCAGGCCCCCAGTAGGGGTCAATTCCTAGAGGTCATCGTGACTTCCATGTGCACACATACACATGAAAAATTACAAAAAAGAGAAAGAAAATGAGGTTCATCTGGCAGGAAATGTCGGGGACAAATCCAGACCAACCTCATTTCTTCATAAAGTCAACTCAGAAATCCCAGTTGATATAGAATTCCACTGCTTGATTACTATCCAGAGCCAGGTGGAGTAAGCATTTCACACCCATTCTGCCACTCCTTTCATTGCCAATCAGTTACCAGTTTCAATTCAAGTTACTGGTCTCACCTCTAAAGCTCTTCATGGCCTTGGGCCCACAAACCTGCAGAACCACCTCTCCCTCTATGCTCTTCCGAGACAGCTTTGTTCATTAGAGCAAAGGCTTCTAAGGGTGCCATCCGGCAAGTGAGTAAGATCAGCAAATGTCCATTCATGGATATTCTCTGTAGCAGCTTCCACCTCATGGAATGTGCAATGCAGGGGAGTCAGGAAGGCTTGCACAATTCTCTGCTGCAGAATTTGCAAACCTGAAACGTTCAGGAGGGCATTTTTATAAAGAGATTAGAATTGCAATATAGAGCCACTGTCATGCTGTATGACTGAATTTTATGTACACACACACACATACTACTACATCTTAATTTATTTCTGACTATGAAAACAAATGCTTAATAAGCTCTCTCTGGTATATCTCATCATTTAAAACTTTGCCTCATTAGGTCACAGAGAAATTTCTTCTCCAACAATTGAGCATGATGTGCTGTTTTTCCTCAATACTAACAGCCAAAATACAGCAGAAATACATTCTTCTTTACCAACTGTGATGCCAACTATTCTCTAGATATTTTTCGAACAACTGAATATTTGAATATGACAGCCAATTTAGTCTGCAATATTTGAGATGTGATATTTGATATTTTTGCAGTATGTAGTTATTCAGAAAATTTATGCTACCTTTCCAGAGACCTGCGTAAGGTGGCTAATAAACAAAAAAAAAAAATACAGGACCAACTGCATAAAAACAAGCTGTTGGAAACAAGCCAGGATGTAAGAACAGCATAAAACAAACATCAAGCAGCTTAAAATGATATTCATAAAATAGTCCTCAGCCTAGAAGTATTTCATAAAAATAGCTAAATAAGATGGTGTTCCTCAGTTAAAACCCTGGATTAAAAGAAATGTTTGGCCCTGGTGCCTAAAGGAAAGTAAGGAAGGCACCAATCAGGCCTCTGGGGGAGGGCATTCCAAAGAAGGGAGGCAGGTAGGGGAGCTATTTTGGGCCAATTGAAGTTTCTGGACATTTTTCAAAGGCAGACCCATGTAAAGTAAATTACAGCAGTCTAACCTGGATGAGATCGGAGTACAGGTTAGCATGGTTACAACATGCTTTTTGAGAAACAGCTGTAACTGGCATATCAGCCAAAGCTGACGAAAGGGATTGTATGCCACAGAGGTAAACTTGAGCTTCCAACCATAGGGCAGAAGCCAGCAGCATTCCCAAGCTCAATACCTGCTCCTTCAGGAGGAATACAATCCCTCCCCAGGACAGGCAGTCTTAAAGTGGCTTTGTCATTAATCAGTAGTGCTTCAGTCCTGTCTACATTGAGCTTTGCTTTATTGGCCCTCATCCAGCCCACGGGACACCTATTCAGGACTTCCACAGCTTTCAAGCAGAAATAGAGGTGGGTAGGGTTGCCAGACTGCCCAGTGCGGGTGGGGGTCTCCCACTTCGAGGTGCTCCCCCCAGTCACCCCATCTTACCAGCAGGAACCTGGAAATCATTGCAATGTGCTTATGAAAACTGGAAGTGATGTAGGCTCATTGGGGACATCGTGGGGGGAGGCAACACTCTGGTTTTGGGCAAAACTCTATGATTTGAAGCAAATTCCATGGAAAGATGCTAAGAAAAAGAACAGAATAAAGACAATATACAAATAAGCAACTCTTAGGTATTATTCAAATTGGAGTGGTAGTAATACATGTATAGCATCTACAAATGTTGAGCAGGCAAGTACATAATAAACATATTTAGTTTTCCAACAGGTAGCATACAATGTATTTCCAATCTTCCAACAGGTAAGTATGCAAAGATAGAACAAGTCCACAGTACAAGTGCAAAGCAAGTCTATAGACGAAGACTCTGGATTTCAAAACTTTGTTTCGTATATTCTTCCTCAGTAGAGGCTGATTAGAATACATCATAAGCATTCATCATGGCTTTCCAAGGTAAGTATCAGCGAAACTGCTTTCCAATCCTTATTGGAAAAAAATTGAAAGGGCAGCCAGTCAGTACCACTCCAATTTGAATAGCACCTAAGAGTTGCTTATTTGTATATTGTCTTTATTCTGTTCTTTTTCTTAGCATCTTTCCGCACGGTTTCCCATCTTATATTGTATTGTTCACTGTGTGATCGCTTGATGGGTTGAAGCAAATTCTACCATAGAGTTTTGCACCAAAACCAGAGCATCACCCCGATATCCCTGAAGTGCCTACACTACTTCCTGTTTACATATGCACATCGCAGCACTCATCCCTACTCCCGGAGGGTCCCTCCCCTTCCCCCACTGGTGTGACAATCGGACCTGGCAACCCTTGCGGTGGGTATCATCCACATATTGCTAGCGCCTTGTGCCAAAACCATGAACAATCTTTCCCATGGGGTCAAGCAGCAGTCCCCCCACACACACCTTTTGGAATTAGTTAGCTAAGTAAGAATGGAGCCACCAAAGCACACTCCCCAAACAGCCACACCGTCTAGAATTATACCTTGGTTAATGGTATCAAAGGCTGTCACAAATTCCAGGAGAATAATTATATTTACTAATTTATTTGCTTCATATACTCCACTTTTCTCCCCAATGGGGACCTAGAGCTGCTTATAACAATCTCTCTACTTCATTTTACCCTCTCAACAACTCTGTGAGGTAGGCTAGGCTGAGAATGTGTGACTGGCCGAAGTCCCCAGCACGCTTCCGTGGCACAGTGGGAATCTGAACCTGGACCAACCACATCCTAGTCCAGCACTCTAACCACTTGTTCAGGGTGACCAGTTCTGTTTATGCCCCAAAACCATCCTTTAATCCAGAATGAAATGGGTCCATCTGATGGTTTATGCACAATGGCATTTAATATTTAGCATACTAATAGTTAGACATATCACAGCTGTTTTCAGATTTTTCACTTTCAGAGAGCAGTTCATAATTGATGTCTACCCAAGATCCCCCTACACATTACAGAGGACTACGGGCACTTTCTGGGGTTGCACACTGAGTTCATATGGGTACTATTCATCCTTGTCATTACCCTCTACAAATGAGAGTTCATCCTGGAAACCTCTCAACGTTCCCCTTGTGGCTAGATATTGCAGGTGAAAATCAATAGTAGTGAGCAAACTTGTACACCCTTAATGATTGCTTCTTTGGGGAACTCCTAATAAGCTTTGGAAGGGCCTGGGGTTCTCTAAACAATAGTCCGAAAATCACTGCGGTTATCTTATATAACAGTACTTACAGCTGGCACAAAATTGTACTCATCATTTGATAGCTGACCTGCAATAGCATTTCTTAAACTGACTGCATTCAACAGATAACATGCAGGAACAAATAAAATCTGACAGTTGATAGCTTATTTCACATTCAGATTTGATGTCCAGTTTTTAATTTGAAATTTCTAATTAAAATGTGAATGGAAAATTAGAATATCCAGTAAATTGTAATGTTTAATATTTTTTTCCCACTCAGCATTTCGATGTTTCACTTTTTGCGGTTACTTTCGTAGATTCATGTGCATTATAAGATTTTCTTGCTGAATTCACACATGCACATGCACAAATATACCCTGATCCAGATGGCACAGGCTAGCCTAATCTCATCAGATCTTGGAAGCTAAGCAGTGTTGGCCCTTAGTACTTGGATATAAGACTACCAAGGAGGTCCAGGTTTGCTATGCAGAGGCAGGCAATGGCAAACTATCATCATCTCTTGCCTTGAAAACCCTATGGGGCTGCCAAAAGTCAACTGTAACTTGACAGCACTTCAGGGTGTGAAGAAATGCATTTTTCCTTTGGACATCTGAAATAAGCAAAACCTCCACTCAAAGTTCTAAATGTCCATCCCCCCCCCAGGCAGAGAACAGGCTGGGAGGAGGGAAGTCAGTTCAATTGCTTTCCAGATGTACCTCAGGCCACCTTCATGCAAATGCTAATAGGTCTGACAATGGTGTGGGTATGTTCTCTCCCACCTCCAAGCAGGGAACAGATTTGGGGGTATTAGATACTAGAGAGGGTACAGGAAGGAAATTTCTAGAGACATCAGGAAGAGTTTCACTGACCTGGCCTGACTCGGTCAGTGGTGGGGAAAAGAGAGGTGATAAAAACTCTTTGCAGCAAGAAGGAGCTCCCTTTTGTGCTGGGTTCATTGAGGGAGACAGAACTCTTAACTGAGGTCTGGGGAGGGCAGCCATTGACCATGTGCTGTCTTGGAGAGCTGAAGGAAACTTCAAGGTAAAGAAACTATGTAGAGAGCTGTAACTTCTTAAAGCTAAGAAGCCTGTCCTACATTTTAACATCTGAAAGGGCATATAGAGAGAGAGGAACAGAGGATTTGTATTTTACCTATTTCTTTTGGAGCGGTGGCGCAGGCAGTAAAGAACGCCTGCTGTAACATCAGTGAACAGCCACTATGGCTGTTTGAGACCCACCGTGGCCAGGGTGAGCTCCCAGCCCTAGTCCCAGCTTCTGCCCACCCAGCAGTTCGAAAGCATTAAAAAAGTATATCAAGTAGATAAATGGGTACCTGCCTGTAGGTGGCAGGGGGCACCCTCCCTCCTTGGGGTGTGCAGCAGAGACATTGGCAGTGGCGGTGGCAATGGTGGCGGTGACAGATGATTGATGTTCCTGGGAACACGACGCTGAGCGCCCGAATCTGGCAGAGGGCGGAGCCATGGAGGTGCAGGCGGCATGTCGGTGCGGCAGAGCCAGAAAGGACATTAGCCAGAGCTGCTGCCGACACGGGGGCCATGTACCGAGACGGGCCTACCGAGGAAGCTGCTGGACCAGATAAGATCTGCCCCAGGACATCGAGGGTTGAGTGCTGACATCTGAGGCCCGCCGGAAGGAGACAGGGCCCTGCTGCCTGGGTGCTGGTAGGATGTCACCCCCCCCTATAAATTGTGGCCCTAGTTAGAATTGAACTAATTGTGTAAACTGCTCAGAGACCCCTCGGGGTTAGAGCGGTATATAAATTGAAAGTATAAATAAATAAATATAAAATATAAATCCCTTGCTCAGTCTGGTGGTGTACTAAAAGTATGCTTGTTACTATTTTCTTTTTAATAAATACTTTATAACTTATGATGCTGGCAGTGGTTCTCTGTACCACATAGACCTCCACCGTCTCAGACATGCTATTTTAAAAGGAACTCCAGGCAGAAGGCAAGCAATTGGCAAGTGGCTATTTCTCCAAGAGTGTATAAGGCAGTCAACTGTCCCCATGATGACCAGGTGCTGGGCAGTGGGAGACACAGAGGCAAGCTCTCAGATCTTGGAAAGGAAGCTGGGAGTCCTGTCCCTCCCTGTGGGTAATTCCTGTAAAGGTCAGGTGGTGGCAGTGGGTTACCCAAGAGAGAGAAAAGCCTCTCCAGGTGTTGAGAAGACCTTGGAAGGCAGAGTGGAATAGGGCCTCCAGACCAGAGCAGGCCCATTCCATCACACAGATCCACATAAAATATGTCTAATGATATTTACTGACATGCAAATAACATTGAATAAATTCATATATTTTATGGGAGATACCTATGTGAGAAAACAGAAAATGGACAGAAGAAAGAAGAATTATGGTATCAGTATGCACATATGAAAAAATTAGAAAAAAAAATGTAATGGTGGAAACATAAGAAACTGAAGATAATCCTTAACATAAGCATGGTATGCATAAAGGATTTTATTCTGTCCTCTAGCCAGTTGAGCCCTTTCACTTCCTCTGCTTGGACTCGGCTTAACAGGGGCAATAGGATGGCCCTGCCAGAAAGTTTATCAGAAATAATACAAGAAAGGAAAAGCTCAGAAGGGCAATTACAGCAGTTTTCTAATCACAACATCTTTTACAGCAGAGCATTCCAGTAGCTGCCAAAATCAAATTAGCATTTACAAGAAGCTAAGAGTTTGAAGCAAAGGATTATTTCAAAGAAGAAAAAATAAACCTTAACCATTCTTTTTAACATAAGTGTTTGATAGATTCACTGTACATTTTCACTATAAATGCCATTGCAAGCTAACTATAGCACCTTGCAAATGTCTCCAATTTACATAAATATACCTCAAATATTTATAGATCAGTAGATATTAATGTGCTTTTAAATATGACTACCAAAGTGCATTACAACAGAAAGCTCTTATACCTCTTCCAATTAATTCAAATAATTGCACGTTGGCTTATTAAATTACACATGAGATAGGTAAAATATGGCTTACCATAAGTTGGAAGTATTGAATACTTTTAGAAGCGCTACTGCCATGTAGTCAGTAATAGCGAGGGGGGAGCTGAAATGCTGCTTCGAGATCGGGGGCATAGAGCAACCAATGTTGAAATACATATGACAGGCATATGTGCACACTGACACTGTCAAATATTTCTGCATGTCTTCCAACATTGGAAAGGCCAAAACTGGTGCATTCATTTTGCACGATGCACACAATGAGTTCATGGCATGGTGGGGAGAGACCCAACCAAACAGAATACATCCTTCCAGGAGCTCTAGTGCTGTATCGTCCAATCCAAAACAAAATTACACCCTTCTAAGTGTAATGTTCATTTGTCCATTTCACATTTTATATTAATTCCAGAACACTAGAATCTAGAGTTGCTGTAGTCCATGCTTTACTCACGTATCTGGATAAACTGGCTTCCAGAACTAGTATGAAGGACTCTGATATTTTCTCCTGAATAAAGTTACCATATGTTTATTAATATGACCATTGGCATCTTCCTGCATGATTGAAGCAACAGGCACCCTCCATGGGCCTTCCCATGTAAGTACTACCATGCTGAAATTCTGCACAATTGCTTGTTAAAAGACCAAACACAACTGCATCGGTTCACAAAACCAAAACACTGCATCTGCCACTTTTTTTTCTGCAGTACATTTTTCAGCTTCTAAGGGCCCCAATCCGGCACAGTTAGGTGCAATTTAAGCACACTGAAATCAGCAGGCTTATTCAACCATTCATTCATTTTTAAAATGATCATCTTACATCTCAGCCAAAGCACCTGAGGCAGTTAACAATAAAATTTAGGATAAAATAAAACAAGAACAGCAAATATTCTAAAACAGAATCCACAGTAAAACAAAACAGGGCAAAGAACAATGCAGCCATTAACATCTGTAAACAGCATGTCTAACTCACTGCAGGATTATGGCCTAAACAACCTAGTATAATATCATCTGTCCCCTTTAGAAAAACAGAGTTTCTGCTTCATGTCTTCTAACTCCTTTTTTCTTCTATCCATATAGTCATAAACAACCTCATACCCACCATTCCCTCCTGGTTCTTTTAATGTAGTCCTTTCCAAATTAAAATGCTGCTCCTTGAGAAAGTTACTTAGAAGTTGTAAGAGTGGTTACATACATATTTCTTGGGTTGGTATCTCTTTAAAGCCTTTATGTGCCTGCAGATGCTAGTGGAGGGTAAAACTAGTTTTGCTTGAAAAACTATGATTAAAGTTTTTAAGCAGTACAAAGATTTTATATAGAGTGGTATCATATTCGAGACCAATTAAATGTCATCTTAAGTACTTAACTGAAGCATTTTTATGTGTTTGGAATCAGTTAAGTGGAAGGTGCCAAATTAAACTTGCATTTAAATTTTGTCACAGAGTTAATCTCAAGAGATTATGCAACATATTTCAAGAATGACTTCAGAAAGCTTTCAATAAGTCTCCGTTAAGTTTGCTTTAGGAGGCACAGAAACTTCGGTAAAGAAAGAAAACAGAGAGGCAATTCTCTAGGACCTTCCTCCAAGAATGAGTTAAGTGGAGATAACGAGACAAGTAGTGCAATTATGTCCAAAGTAATGCAAGTGGCATCACATTAGGGAAGCCTTGGCCACATGATTCACAAGAAGAGCATAAGCATTAGCAACGTTTGCTTGACAGTCAAAATGCACACACAACAACTTGAAGAGGAAAGGGAATCTATATGTGTATATGTTATTTTTTAATGCATTTTCAATTTACACAATGTAACACTACCATAATGAATAAGTATTTATTAACCCATTTCCCTCCATCATTTTTAGAAAGCACACTGTGCCGAGAACATCATTATAAGCAGGTTTGACAGATTTTCAGTGTCCAAAATGCTATATATCCCATGTGAACCTAAGAGGTTGTGATTTGTCAACCACCATCCAGTTAATTCCATAGTGAATAAGGATCTGAATATTCCCATTTCCCCACACTTAATTCCAGAGCTGGTTTTATTTTGGTTTTGACTAAAAGCCATATTATATTCCTAATGGTTTACTACAACACGATACTGACATAAATTTATAAACCTTCAGAGCCAAGGGCTTTCTTATTCCGTTCCCAACACTGTGCAAAGTCAGACCAATAAAATAGGTACAGCTAACACACAGGGATACCGAGAGCCACCAAGTGTTCCCCAGGCAAAATTCCCTCTGCCATACTTACATCCAACCCAAATCTCTCCTTATATATAATTCTGTTTTGGAGTGGCAACGTTCCATGTGCTCCCAAATCACTCACCTGGGGCCTGTATCCACTGGCTGCGTTGCCTTGCTGCATTTCCTCAGTCCTGCCCACAGAGCCAGCAGCCAGCATCTCACCCTCAGTCTGCAGAGAGCCGCCGGGTGGGATGGATGCTCCGGCAGCCGGAGGCTTAGGAGACTGAGGCCAATCCTGCCGATGCCACAGTGGTCATCATCAGCCGAGGCTGACTGCAGGTGGCTGGCCTGCGACCAGATGGGGGCCGGTGCACTGCTGGGCCAGAGGGCAGTAGAGGCTGCCTACAGGCTGCCAGATGTGGCCAGGCAGGAAGCCAGTGGCGGGGTGTTCCCTTGCCCCTCAACCCCAGGGTCTGGGGAGGGGGGAGAAAGTGGGGGGTGGGCCTCACTGTGCTCAGAGGTGATGAACAGCCTGGATGCTCCAGCAGGCAGAGGGTCATCTCCAGAAATTTCCTAAACCAGAGCTGGCAACCCTACTAATGGGATGTGTTGTACATTAAGAGGGCCATGCCAGCACTAGCATGGCCAAGTGATCAAGCAGACCTTCAGGTCTTGAAACAATAGCCAAGTCAGATCCTAGCACAGACCAATAGGCTTGTGCAGATCCCAGTATGAACCTATGTTCAACTGGTAGTGTAAATAAAACCTATCACAGGTGTGTGGGGGGGTGTTGTGAGGGGGGTTACACAGATATAAGCCAGTCATGAACCGGCTAGTTTGTCTTCAGTTTTGGGCAACTTAATAAACTATGAGCTGATCACTATGCCACGCGTCCGAACTCAGTATATTATAGGATGGGAAGGAGTTCACAGTAAGGATCAAAGGCCTATCCTTAGATCTAATCAAAATTAATAGTGAAAGAAGTTATGTTTACTTTTTCATTTCCCCCAATAATCAGAGTTATAATACCCTTGAGGATATGAAACATGTGTGAGGATTTCTCTTCCATTCATGTCCCTAAATAGTGAAATCATGTTCCAGAAGCAATGTGACCCTTGCTATTCCATACATTGAAAGTTCCCTATTTGTTAACTTTATTTGGATAGCATATTCTGAGTTACAAACTGAAATATTTGTCAAAAAAAGAAGTATGTGGGAAATTTATATTTAAGTACAGGAGAGGTATGTGTAATTTGTCAAACAGAAGGAGCAGAACTTTTCTTTAGTCTATACACATAAGGTTTGCATATGCATACTTGCTACAGCTTTCATGAATCATAAACCTCATTCCTGCTTCTTGGGGATAAATTATTTCACCCTGCTTATTATACATTCTTTGTATCAGAGATGTAACTGCACATGTTTAGATTCATGAAATGAAGAGCAAGACACACACACAATAATCTGTATATTACATGCATATAGATCTTCTTATATCTGAACCATTTTGTGAATCCTTCATCTAAAAGTCAATATTGGGATCCCAAAGAAATTTCTTTGTAAAGAAAAGAATAAGATAAAGATAAAGCCTCTAGTCACAAAAATGTCATGATTCCATGCCTAATTTCTGATGACTGTAACCTGGATGGCCAAGGCTCACCTGATCTTGTTAGATCTCAGAAGTTAAACGGGGTCAGCAGCCCTGATTAGCATCAAGGAAGGCCAGGGCTGCTATGCAGAGGCAGGCAAAGCCAAACCAAACCACGTCTCACCTTGAAAACCCTACGGGGTCACCGTAAATCAACTGTGACATGATAGCACTTTCTACTACCAGTTTCATACGATCATTGATAAAAAGCCTTGTTCTTGTACCTATTATCAAACTATGTTGTTTTCAGTCTATGTATGTTACATAGTGGTGCATTCACAGAAACTGATATATAGTACCTTTTTGCACTGTGCTTCCCCCCGAATGCTCCTATAATCCTTGATCAAAGAAAGACAGAATGAAAGGAAGAAGTTATGATGACTGTGGAGTAGTGACCACCTCACAACAGTTCAGCTTGTGCTTCTTCATGCAGGATAATCATGGTACATATCCTGAAGAAGAATAGTCAAAGAGTGTGAATCCAGTGCCCTGACCCGGATAGCCCAGGCAAGCCCGATCTTGTCAGATCTCAGAAGCTAAGTAGGGCTGGCCCTGGCTGGCACTTGGATGGAAGACTTCCAAGAAATACCAGGGTTGTGACACAGAGGCAGGCAATGGGAAGCCACCCCTGAATGTCTCTTGCCTCCAAGCCCCACTAGGGGTCGCCAGAAGTCAGCTTGACTTGATGGCAAAAAAGAAAACAAAAGAAAGGCAATGTGAGTACAATATGTTGTCGAAGGCTTTCACGGCCGGAGTTCATAAGTTGCTGTAGATTTTCCGGGCTGGGTTTTCTTTGACACAGAGAGTACTCCATTTCTGTGTTATACCTCTGAGGATGCCAGTCACAGCTACTGGTGAAACCTCAGGTCCTGCAATGCCAAGGCCACGGCCGCCCAACCCGGAAAATCTACAGCAACTAATGAGAGTACAGCCTGGTACTGAGCCAACTTACTCAAGAGCAGGGCTCTTTTTGTAGCAGGAACTCCTTTGCATATTAGGTGACACACCCCTAATGTAGCCAATCCTCCAAGAGCTTACAGTAGCCCCTGTAAGAAGAGCTCTGTAAGCTCTTGGAGGATTGGCTACATTAGGGGGTGTGTCGCCTAATATGCAAAGAAGTTTCTGCTACAAAAAGAGCCCTGCTCAAGAGTCTTTCATGATCAATTTATTAGGGGTGACAAATGTCTCTGTTTTATAATTTTAAGCATTCCTTATAAAATGTTCATTTACATTCCTTGGCTTGTTTACATCATTTGCTCTCAGTGACATCAGATAGCCCCAAAGTATCAGCTACGTAGCACAGCAATGTCATCCCATTAGGTACATGCTCCCTGGAACATTGCCTTCATTCCAAATGGTCCTAATTTGCCCAAAATGATATCATTATGTAGCAAAATTTCTTTAGGTATATAACTTTACCAGTTCATTGTGTAATTCCTGATTTGATGCATGTGACTAACCAAGGCTTTAAAGAAAGAAAGAAAGAAAGAAAGAAAGAAAGAAAGAAAGAAAGAAAGAAAGAAAGAAAGAAAGAAAGAAAGAAAGAAAGAAAGAAAGAAAGAAAGAAAGAAAAAGAAAAGAATTGCCAGAATTCTCAAGAGGGAAGTGAAGTTTTCAATCTGTCTACTGAAAACTCATGAACTTTTAAACATTTTTTAAAAGAATGTTGTTGAAGAGGTTCTGGAACTCCATTGAGCTGAACTCCATTCTGGTGCGTTCCTCCAGAAAAAAAACCCTGTGACTAGCCCAGAGAGGTGACAAGTTATTGGAGGTGAAATGAGGGCAG
The DNA here is from genome assembly GCA_029375565.1 of Gekko gecko. NCBI lineage: Eukaryota > Metazoa > Chordata > Lepidosauria > Squamata > Gekkonidae > Gekko > Gekko gecko. The sequence continues at coordinate 119,822,450 of JAPDNY010000003.1, read as the reverse complement.
CACTGGGATAGGTAATCAGTGGCACAGAGTAGGAGCAAAAAGAGATGTCTGTTTGGGTAAATATTTCTGCCTCCCAAAAAATACTAATTTTGACCCTAAAACCGTACCTGTAAAATGTTTGGTGCAGGTCAACACAGCTCAATGCTGTTGTCTAGGAAAAAATTTTCAGGTAGCCCTGTCATGTGTATGGTATGCAGAGGGAGTACTTCTGTCTCCCATCCTCTGAACTTTCACTCACTGTCTCTTATCTGGTCTCCGGCCTTGTCTCTCCAGCTGCTGGAGTTTCGGCTGGGAGCCAAACGGTTTCTAGGTTGTTTTGCTTGCTTGCTTGCCCGCTGCTTTTGCCCACGTGCACGAATGTTATTCATTGGCTTCTGCTATATGGGGGGGATGCTTGAATGTAGTACACTTTAGCAGGCCCTACTGTATGTGGCCATTACAGACACAAGCTGTACACGTGTCTCTAGTTCTGATTCACCATTAAACATTGTCTTCTGAAGAAGCCCTGTGTTGTGTGAGCTGACTGAGGAACCTGACAAAATGATACTTGGAAGCTCAGTAGTAAGAGCAGAAAGATTTTGTACCGGGACAGACTTCTCAATAGAAATGTGCAATTTGGGTTGGAAATAGTCAGCATCAATGAAATAATGACATATATTCTGGAATATTCTGAATATTTCCAGATCTGAAGGTTACAGTTTTGGATATCTGAAACAGTTGTAGGTGTTCAGAATGCCACAGGCTCCTGGAGGAAAAGACTGGGCTCGCTGGGAAATGACAGTGAAATGGGCTCCCCAGACATCCAAGGCTGGTGAGAGCAGAAAACGGAGTGACCATAGTTGGTGTTGTTAGGGTTGCCAACCTTCAGGTGGGGCCTGGAGATCTCCTGAGGTTACAACTGATCTCCAGGTGACAGAGATGAGTTCCCCTGGAGAAAATGGCTATCCCATTGAAGTCACTCCCTTTCCCAGACTCTGCCTCCTCAGGCTCCAACTCCAAAGCCTCCAGGTATTTCCCAGTCTGGAGCTGGCAACTCCAGTGTTGCCCTGGTTTTGACAAGAAAGGCAAGACTGGATGAGAATGACGCCTGGAATCCCAAGGCCGGCTCTCATAGCAGATGGGCCCTTTCCAAGTAAAAGGTGTGTTCAGCATTTTTCGAATCTCCCTGCTGTCCCCTGGCCATATGCTTTTGATTAATGCTCCACATGCTGAATCAATCCTCCCGGGGTTCTGCTCTCATCCTGCCCTTGATTCCCACTCTACCCCTTAGTGTGTATATGCAATTAGTATTTAGGAAGAATATTTAGGATCAATAGAGTCATAGATTATAGAGTAACAGAGACATTCTATATATCGTTTAACACACTTTAGCATAAAATTTGCTAGACAGGTTAAGACTGCTATTGCTATGCCATTGCCATGTCTGCTTAGCTGTTTGGGACTGTTACACGCACAGGGAAAGCATCAGGGGAAGAAGGAGTCCTTTTACTGCCCTTGTTTTTAGAGGGAAGTGACTCTTTTCTATTGATTTTAATGAAATTTTGAATAGTAGCAAAGTTTCTTCTTAGTGCTATGGTTACACATCCTGATAAGTAATACCATGTATTGGCTTCTTTATGCTTTTACTCTGTTTTCTTATGCTGTAATTCTAATTTTACGTCATATGGATTTTGTATTTTCTGATCTGTAATTAATTCCTTACTCTATCTATCTATCTATCTATCTATCTATCTATCTATCTATCTATCTATCTATCTATCTATCTATCTATCTGTCTGTCTGTCTGTCTGTCTGTCTGTCTGTCTGTCTGTCTGTCTGTCTGTCTGTCTGTCTGTCTGTCTGTCTGTCTGTCCGTCCGTCCATCCATCCATCCATCCATCCATCCATCCATCCATCATCTATCTATCACCTATCTATCCCAAAGAAGGCTTGTCTGATTGATTCATCGATTAAAATTCTGAATATCTGGGAATTTTGAATTTTTAAATTCCAAATCTAAAAACTCACAGTTCCAAATCCAAATTTTGGTGGTTGCTTTTCAGTGCTATGCATCACCGCTGCAAAAGTGAGTTTCATAAGCTTCCTTTTCCATTTCATTCATTTCCTTTACTTTTGGCTTAGTCTTCATTCTGACACTTAGCCAGTGCCTGGAAAAATGTATGAATAGCCATTGACAGCCCATGCCAGAACCATTGTATTCATTGCTAGCAAAGTTGTACACTAGCCAAACAGCAGCAGGCAACTCTCAGTGTTAGAAAATGGACTGAGCACAAATACATATAAGCACACATGTACCCTCCTGTGCGTTTGGATGCTAAAATGAAGTGTATCATTTGGCAGCATGTGATTTGTCATCAGTACTGTGTAAATATGATAATGACTAGTTTATATTGCCATTTAGCACCTAGAAGGGTGTCAGATGGAGGTGACAGAAGATGAAGTCTTAGAACTAACATGTTATGAAGTGGCAAAAAACTCAAATGTTAGATTGCTGAGCTATTGACTAAAATATGTGTTTTGACTAAAATCTGCTTTCTTATCAGAGGACTTGAAGGTAGCCAATGCCATGCTAGTTCTTATAACTTATATTGTCATTGATGCCCCCAAGATTGGTGGAAAGCATTATTAAGAATCCAAGGGCAGACCTAAGCAGAATTTCACACTTCTAAGTCCATTGAAATCAATGGGCTTAGAAGGGCGTGACTATGTTTAGGATCACTGGATAACTTGGGCAAATATATATTTAAACACCTTAAATAAGTAAACAGGACAGAGATGGAAATGGGGAACAGCCTGCAAACTGGCTAGCAGCAGCTGCATAGCACCTGGCCGACATTGTTCTCCACCCGTACCACTGGTATTTAAAGCCTGGGCATGTCCATAGGCTTGAACCAAAGGGCTCTTGTTCCAATGGCTGTTAGGGCCAAACTAGATGTTGTAGTGGCCATGGATCTGACTCACCACTATTTTAGGGAAGAATTTGACCATTTTGAAAAAAATGCTGTGAGGGCCTGTAGCACAGTGACAAACGTGGACAAGGGGGACCCAATAGATATTGTTTACCTTGACATCCAGAAAGCTTTTGGTAAAGTTCCTCATCAAAGGCTCCTAAGCAAGCTCAAAAATCACAGGATAAAAGGACAAGTCCTTTTGTGGATCAAAAACTGGCTAATTAATAGGAAACAGAGAGTGAGTATAAATGGGCAATTTTCTCAGTGGAAGGTGGTAAGCAGTGGGGTACCATAGGGATCAGTACTCGGTCCGATGCTTTTTAACTTGTTCATTAATGATTTGGAGTAGGGAGTAAGCAGTGAAGTGGCTAAATTTGCAGATGATACAAAGATGTTCAGGGTGGTAAAAACCAGGGTGGATTGTGAGGCACTCCAAAGGGATCTGTTGAGGATGGGCGAGTGGGTGTCAACATGGCAAATGGGGTTCAGTATGGCCAAGTGCAAGGTGATGCACATTGGAGCCAAAAATCCTAACTATAAATACATGTTGATGGGGTCCGAACTGGCAGAGACTGACCAAGAGAGAGATCTTGGAGTCGTAGCAGATAACTCACTGAAAATGTTGAGACAGAGTGCGACTGCAAT